>CM057461.1:845000-2286250 GCA_030035585.1 Dugong dugon | reverse complement strand
ACATCATTGGGGGATGCTGATGCAGCCGGTCTGGGGACCAAAGTAAGAAAGCCCCTGGGTCAGGAAGGCCAAGCCCAGCTCAGCATCCCACTGACAGAGTAAACCCTCGCCAGTGTTAGCCATTCCCGGCTTTGTTCCTGGCCATCCACACAGATGCCTCCCCCTGACCCCACAACCCAGGTCATCCGCCCTCGTGGTACCACATAACTCTCCTCAGAGTGTTTGCCACTTTTCTTACAGTTGGCCTTTATGACTTTCTCTCTCACTGAACTGTGAGCTCCTTAAGAATAGGGACACATCTGTTTTTTCCCTCCTGTCTCCCCAGGGCCTTCCATGGTGCCTGGCACATAGTATGCTCTCAACAAGAAAGAGATGGAGGGATGGAGGGAGGGATGGATGGATGGGTAGATGGGTGGATACATGGATGAATGGATGGATGGATGGATGGATGGGTGGGTGGGTGGGTGGATGAATGGATGGATGGTGGGTGAGTGGATGGATGGGTAGATGTATGGATGGATGGGTGGGTGGGTAGATGGCTGGATAGATGGATGGATGGATGGTGGGTGAGTGGATGGATGGATGGTGGGTGAATGGATGGATGGATGGATGGGTGGGTGGGTGGATGGATGGACGGACGGACGGACAGACGGACGGATGGATGGATGGACGGGTAGATGGATGGATGGGTAGACGTCTGGACGGATGGGTGGGTGGTGGGTGGATGGATGGATGAGTGGGTGGGTGGATGGATGGGTGGGTGGTGGGTGGATGGATGGATGAGTGGGTGGGTGGGTGGATGGATGGGTGGGTGGTGGGTAGATGGATGGATGGATGGATGGATGGATGGAAGGATAGATAGGTGGGTGGGAGGATCAGTGAATGGGGTGGATCAGTGGCTAGGTGGGTGAATGGATGGGTAGACAGAGGGTGGGTGGATGGTTGGGTGGGTGGATGGATAGATGGAAAGGGGAGAGGGAGAGAATAGGGCATTAAAGATAAAACAATAACTGGAGGAAGTGCCCTCCCCGCCATTGATTTCAGCCCCCAAGGAATATTCAATGTTTCTGGCATAACGAAGAGAAACATTGGAAATGTTCAGATGATTCTGATACATGGACCTTTGTATTCCTCTCAGATTTGTAGGTTGATGGCATTTGTTATGGGAAATTTTTTTGTTAATTGTGGAGCAACATACCCATAAACAAATTTCGTACAAATAAGGTATTAACTGCTCACCCGTTTAACGTTATCTTTTTCGGGAAAATGCAGTCAGTGAGAAGACAAATAGTAAAAATTGTGAATGGTTCTCGCTCGGCTAGTTGTTGAAAAATTCAGCATCTTTTTATAAAGATGGAAATGACAGGCCAGAGTCTATTAAATAAATATAAAGTCACCCTGTCATCCAGGGCTGGCATAGGGACGTACTTCGTATGATTTTGATACAATATTTTCTCCAGGAATGTGTTTCTGTGACTTTATGTGCTGGGTATAAGTGTGCAGGGCACGAAATATCCACAGCTATATTTTCCTCCTGTCTGTGGTACAGGTCCGTATGTTTGTCGTATAAAATTCTGATCTCTAAAAGTAATAAGTCACAAACATGAGGATGCAGAGGGGAACAAAATCATTACATGAGGACAGAAGCCATTTCAGAGGCTGTTTCCACTACACAGAGGCGTCTGGGCAGAAGCCTCTATTGTTCCCAGCGATGAGTATGGGGACTTGGCTTCTCCTAGCTGTCCTCATTCGTCCTGACTCCCAGCTCCCCGTGAATCCTGGAAGACGGGGAGTGTGGGCCCTGGGGACTGGTACCCACCCGCCATGGGGCTGAGGACCTGCCCAGCAGGGCTGGATTACCCAATAAACAAGGCAGGCACAGGCTTACTTGTGTGTGCTTACTAATCGGTAGTGAACGCTGTCACATGTTTTCACCCTATCACTGGTCACTCTGCAGCCAGGCCTCCTGGGCGTCATCCTGGTGGCCAAAATGCTCAGCGAGGGTCAGGCTCTAACCCACCCTCTAAAATTTTAGAGCCTCTTGGATATTTTTATTTCCCCCTAAAGCCTTATAAACCATCTTAGCACTTTGGCTGAAATAGCTCCCAGGCCAGGCTGGTCCTGCCAACACCTTGCTGCTCTGACCAGCCCCAGGAGGAAGAATGTCAGAAGGCCCCCACCCCACCCCACCTCACCCTACCCCACCCTACCCCACCCCACCCCACCCTACCTCACCCCACCATACCCCACCTCACTCCACCCCACCCAACCCCACCCCACCCCCACCCGACCCCACCCCAGCCCCACCTCACCCCACCCCAACCCCACCCCACCCTACCTCACCCCACCATACCCCACCTCACTCCACCCCACCCGACCCCACCACACCCCACCCCACCCCATCCCACCAGACCCTACCTCACCCCACCGTACCCCTACCCCACCCCAACTCACCCCACCTCACCCCCACCCCACCCCACCCCACCCCATCCCACCCGGCCCCACCCCACTCCCACCTCACCCCACCATACCCCTACCCCACCCCACCTTACCCCCACCCCACCCCACCCCATCCCACCTGGCCCCACCCCACTCCCACCTCACCCCACCGTACCCCTACCCCACCCCACCTTACCCCCACCCCACCCCACCCCACCCCAACTCACCCCACCCCCACCCCACCCCACCCCACTCCCACACCACCCAGACAGCCTGGCCCAGCCACCCAGCAGCCTCTCCCCATCTCCCACCCACACCAGCCCTGTTTCTGCCCTCCGTGAGTTCTCTAAACTCACCCGGAACCTTCAGATGAACAAACCATTCACCGATAAAAATTTGTTGAACCTGTATCTAATGGCACCTCTGAGCTAGCATTATCATCCCATAAAGTCACCTGTTAAAAGTGTACAATTCAGTCATGTTCAGTGTATTTACAGAATTGTGCAACCATCACCAAAATCTAATTTTAAGATTTTCATCACCCCCAAAAGAAAGCCTGTACCCTTCAGCAGTCACCCGCTATTCCCACCAACCCCCCATCCTAGGCAACCACTAATCTACTTTCTGTCTCTCTAGATAGATAGACAGCCGCCAGTGAGTGGCCGCCAACTCATGTGACCTTGCGTACACCAGAACAAAACGGGTCCTGCGCCATCTTCACAGTTGCTGGCATATTTGAGTCCATCCTTGCAGCTACTGTGCCAACCCATCTCCCCGAGGGTCTTCCTCGCCCTTGCTGGCCCTCTAGTTCGCCAAACAGGATATCCTCCTCCGGTGGTTGACCCCTCCTGATGACATAGCCAAAGCAAGAGAGCCAGACAATGTTCTGCTATGATCATAGGGTTTTCGGTGGCGGATTTTCAGAAGTAGATGTCCAGGCCTTTCTTCCTAGTTTGTGTTAGTCTGGAAGCTCTGCTGAGACCTGTCCCCCATGAGTGACCCTGTTGGTATTTGAAATACCAGTGGCATAACTTCCTGCATCACAGCCACACGAAACCACCACAGGGCCACACACTGACAGATCGGCCTGTTCTGGACAGTGCATATGAGAGCAATCGTTGGCCCTGGGCTTCTGTGCCCGACTTCTTTTCCTTAGCATGGAGTTTCCCAGGCCCAGCCACGTGGTTGGAATCTGTGTTTGGCTTATGTTATTTCCTGAGATTGCTACATTGCTACCGGCTTTCAACTCTGCTCTCACTTACTGCTGTCCTAGACGTCTTAATCACGGAAAGCTTCCGTCTTCTTGTGTGTAAAGTGGGGGTGACAGCCCCCTAGCTAGCTTATTATGCGGATGGAATAAGAAGTCTGTGTGCCCACAGTTCCTGTGGTGCCTGCCACATAACAAACACCCGGACACATTAGCTCTTCTGTTGAAGGGTGTCTTCTTTTATTAGCCCCCAATATCTCTTCTTTGGGTTACAAAGGACACTTCTGAGTCCCTGCACCTGAGCCAGTGGTGGCCCTTCCATCCCCTTCATGCTTTCAGGAGAGTTAGCATCTTTTCCAGAAGGGCCCTGGGAGAGCCACAGTTAAGCACTCAGCTACTAACCTAAAGGTTAAACGGTTCAAACCCACCCAGCAGTGTCGCAGAAGAAAGACTGGGTGATCTGCTTCCATAAAGATTGTTGGGTGCCGGCAGATCGATTTTGACTCATATTGACACCATGTGACAGAGTAGTACTGCCCCATAGGGTTTTCTTGTCTGAAATCTTTACGGGAGCAGATCACCGGGTCTTTCTCCCTCAGAGTCGCTGGGTGGGTTCGAACCGCCGACCTTTCAGTTAGCAGCTGAGCACTAACCACTGCTCCATCACGGCTTCCTTCTGTACAGATTTTACAGCACTGAAAACCTTATGGAGCAGTTCCACTCTGTAACACATGGGGTCGCCATGAGTTGGAATTGACTCGACAGCAACTGGTTTTTGGTTTTAACTTTTCCAGATGGAGCTTGGGCTTTGGTGCAGTCACCCCGTCCCCTGTGGGCAGTGTGAGACTGACCTCTGGATGCCCCATGGTCCTGACTCCTGGCCCAGAGGCACCCATCCTTTCAGAGTACCCAAATTCCCATCCTCGTAAGGTGTGTCTGAGAGCAGCTGCTGTCAATTATCGTCCCTACCTTCCAGGAACTTGAAGAGCCCTGTGTAGACATCCCCATGGACATCACCATGGTGCAGACCAGCCGGGGCCCCAGGGTGGCGCCCTCACACCCCTGACCTCCCAGAGCCCTGGGAGGAGAGCCTTCTCCTTCCAAACTGCCTCCCTCCCTCCCGTGTCAGGGCACGCATTGCAGCTCTGGAAGATGCCAGAAAACTCCTGAGGCAAAACTAAGACCCATCCCAGCACCGTCAGAAGGTATGGGACTTTTTCCTTCCAGTGAGTAGACCAGCAGCATCTGTGTGGCTGATTTTATGTCTTTTTCTGCCAAGAGAATGGGGTCTTGCCAGCTTTTCTTAAAAGAATCAGGATCTTCGTGACACTCTGGAGCTCGACAAACCATCCATGAGTCGGTTGACACTTGGTTTCCTCGCAGAGGGCACCTCCGTGAGTCTCCATCCTTCCCCACATCTGCTTGGCTAAGGGGACCCGTGAGCACACATTCCGGAAGGTTCTGGAGAAGCCCCTTCAAGTGCATCTGTACATGCGTGCACCAGCGGGGAGGCGGTGATTGTCTTACTGCCAACCCCTCGCATCTGATGCACTCTCCTTCCTGAAGCCCCCCGCTGCTCAGTCCCCTCCGCTGACACGTTGTCTTGGCATCTCCTCAGCTGAGAGTTCAGCCTGCACAGTGCCCTCTGCCCTGAGTCGTGGCTCCCGGGAGTCGGCTGACTGTGGAAGATGCTCGGCCGCTGTCCGTCACATCGAAGGGGCAGAGTGGAAGCCATGTCCGGTGCTCACTGAAGCAAGGCATAGCCTTTCTGGGGCACCAGAGGTGACCTCCCTCCTCCTGGACACATCTCTCGCTTCATCCCGACACTAGGCATGACCCACTAGGCAGAACTGGGCTGTCTTCCATTTCCTCTTCGCCCCTGTAGATGGGCTTGTTAAAAACAGTCTCTTGCAAAGCCCAGAATCACCTTGTCCGTGGTTCTCTTTACTCGGAGGAGCTCATGAGGAATGAGGGTGTGTTGGCCAGACGCAGGTGAGCGTCCCAGGAGGCCATGCAGCCCCGTCCTGAGCCGGACAGCAGAGGCAGGGGACCTGCTGACACAGACGTGGTTTTGTTTTAATTCTCCACAAACAGCCAGGGAAGTATCTTAGGGGTCGTTTTAAGCACAATGAAGAACTTTATTTAAAAATAGATTTGACAAGGTGAAACAGGCTAGGGCTTCCTTTCTCCCAAACAAACTCTCGGAAGATTTTTAAATTCCTGAGTAAATGATTTGGAAATGCTTTCTCCCTTAAAGTGAGATCAGAGGGACGTGCTGACAGGTGGCGTTTATCACAGGGAGCATCTGCTTGGAGTGAGCACTTGATGGGCAGAACTCCGAGAACCAGAAAGCTGGTCCATAGCAGCAGTGGCATCTGGAGTGCAAAAGACGCTTTCTGCGGGGAGGACCCCAACTGCCGCATAACCACAGCAGGGCGTATTGTTTCTGTTTTCTCAGAAGGAAGTTAACTTATTCCTGTTAAGGAGTGTGAGTTTAGATGCTATTTAGCTTCAATATTATTATTATTAGTTTGTTAGTTGCGATCAAGCTGGTTCCGACTCACAGCAACCCCATGTAGTACAGAACGAAACACTGCCCGGTTCACGCATGCTCACAATCATTGTTGTGCTTGAGCCCATTGTTGCAGCCACTGTGTCAGTCCATCTCGCTGAAGGTCTTCCGCTTTTCCGCTGACCCTCTACCTTACCAAGCATGATGTCCTTCTCCTGGGACTGCTCCCTCCTGATAACATGTCCAAAGTACGTGAGGTGCTGTTAATTCGACAGCCCCGTTCAGGCATGGGCAAGCCGAGGCCTGGACAGAAGGCATCATGCTGGGTTAGGAACTATTGTCCCTTAGCCCCGCGGGCCAGCCCTCCAGTGCAGCTCCTGCGCTGGAAAATTTCATTAACAGCATGGCCGACTTCATGACCCAGAATGTTCCCACTCACTGGGCTATCTTTGCATGCACGGTCATCAGATTAAGCACGTCTGTGCAAACGCCGTCAAATCGTTACCTGCCTCTGGCCTGGTCTGTGTAAGTCTACACCTCCTGGGTTTCCTGCCCCCTCCCCCTCCCCTCCCCCTCCCCTCCCCCTCCCCCTCCCCTCCCCCTCCCCTCCCCCTACCCTTCCCCCTCCTCCCTCCTTCATCCCCCTCCCCCTCCCCCTCCTCCCTCCTTCATCCCCCTCCTCCCTCCCCCTCCTCCCTCCCTCATCCCCCTCCTCCTTCCCCCTACCCTTCCCTCCCTCCCCCACCCCCTCCCTCTCCCCCCTCCCTCCCCCTCCCCCCTCCCCCTCCCTCCCCCTCCTCTCCCTCTCCCCCTCCTCCCTCCCTCCCCCTCCCCCCTTCCCCTCCCCTTCCCCCTCCCTCCCTCCCCCTCCCCCTCCCCTCCCTCTCCCCTCCCTCCCTCTCCTTCTGCATCCTCTCCCATCTCTCCTTCCCCCCTCCTCTCTTCCATCTCCCCCTCCTCACTCCCCCGTCCTCCCCCCTTCTCTCCGTCCTCCCCTCTCCTATTCCTCCTCACCCCACACCCCATTCCCCCAAGGGGTCAGTAACCTTAGTTCTGAGCACTGGTTTTTGCAGCACTTGGGGAACAGCCGTCACCCTCGTGGTGGTAACACTGAGTCTCCACATGCCCACCTGTGCCTCTTTGCTTGCATCCTTCGCTTGCACAGATGCACTCACCCCTCGTGGCCACGTGAGGAACAGGGACTGTTTTCTCACCCCGTTTCTGAGGCATGGGGAAAACGAGGCACAGCGACGCCATCACCCACTCGCCACGTCAAAGACCCTTCGTGGAGCAATACCGACGGCTCCAGCCGCCCTTCACCACGTACGGCATCCCCTCGTCCCAGACACCTTCACAGAGAGCCCAGTGTTGGCCAGAACTTGGAGTCGTCTCGTTGGGCCGAGCGCTTTGGAGGAACCAGTTGTCTTTTTAGTCACGCCTTTCGATGGTTTTCCTTGTGACGGAAGTCACACGAGTGGTGTGTAAAACACCGCTCTGGGCATGAACGGACGCCTCCCCCAGCCGCTTGGGGAGAACCGGCAGGTGGGTGGCCGCCCTTGGGGTCGTGGCCTTTGCCTGCAGGCAGGCTGCGCGTGCATATGCAGCGTGTTCTTCTCTTCCAAATGGGGCCCCACCGACATCCTCTGCACCCCCTTCCCCTCCCAGTGAGCCCATGTGGCCCTGCGCCGAGCGTCCCCTATGGTGGGGACTGGTGGTCCCCGCAGTGGCCCCTGTGGGCAGATGCCCATAATTTACTCCCACACAAGCCTGGTCTGCAGCATTAGCTCTGCCAGACAAGGACGATGTCTGGGGACACAACACGGGGGTTGGTGGAACATGGGGCGCCAGACACTCTGGGGGACTGCAGTGATGCGGTGATGCCGTGTGCTCCCAGCCGCTCGGGAAACTTTGGAAGACGGGGACATCTACATGTGACTCAGAGGGTGACTGAGTTTTGTGCATCCAAAGACCACAGGAGGGGCAAGTGTAGATGGGGGCAGGTGGTGGTCAGGGGACAGGTGACAGTCAGGCGGCAGGTGATGGTGAAGGTGAGCTTTTTAGATGACTTGTAGCATTGATAGGGCCTAGGGGGCGCAGTGGTTAAGAGCCTGGCTGCTAACCAAAAGGTCAGCAGTTCCAATCCACCAGCTGCTCCTTGGAAACACTATGGGGCAGTTCACTCTGTCCTATAGGGTCACTAGGAGTAGGAATTGACTCGATGGCAAAGAGTTTGCATTTGGGTTTTTAGCATTGGTGACCCTTTCCTCCTGGAGTGGCGTGGTGACCTAGCCCTGGGTGAGCTGGGACCTACAGTCTGTCTCCTACTGTGTCTCCCCATCTGCTCTCTGCATCTGAGACTCACAAAGACCTGGTGCATTGCAGATCCCAGGACTTGGTGGGGAGAAAAACCAGGGGTAAATTAAATAAATTAATTAATTAAATAGATTGTAGATATAGATATATCATTGCAGCCTTAAAATAAAGTAGCACCCACCCATTATAGCCTTCCTGAAATTTCTAACTAGTGCATGAATCTGCAAAGAAATAAATCCCTTTGTTTTTGCCGAGGAGGGAAAATTCTTCACCTTGTCTTTGTTTGCCTTGGTGCAAGGAAATTTCTAGGCAAGAGGGAAAACGAGGTCCAGTGGGGAATAAATATATATAGAGATAGATGATAGATAGACAGACAGCTGAGAGATGGATGGATGGATGGATGGATGAATGGATGGATATATATATATGTGTGTATGTGTGTGTGTGTGTGCGCGTGCGTGTGTGCGTGTGTAAAGTTTTTACACACACCTATGCCCTCAAGTTTAATCAAGGAATTTATCAGAGGAACACTGCTTTATTTCCAGAGGCATACTTTTATTTTCATTCTGGTCCACATTTTCCAAAAGGATCTGTTTTAAGCAGATAGACTGACCTAGCACTAATCCCCCTTTAGGCTTAAAAGAGGAAAATACGATGAGAAAGACTTGGCATCCATCTCCAGTCACACGTCTGTGCTTACCGTGGGTACGTTTTATGCCACATTTCCTAATAAGCATGTATTGATTGAACCAGGAAATTTTCTCAGCTCAGCGTCCGAGCCAGCAAACTCCCGAGGGCTGAAGTGTGATGGGGTAGGGGGCAAATTTACAACAACTTGACACCATCGCAGAAACCAATCTGTGCTTCATGTGACTCAGTTTGCAGGCACTTAAGCACATTTCTGCAGCAATTGATCAGAAAAATTGATTTAGGTTCTATTTTAATGCTCTGTTTTCTACCAGCAAGTGAGGGGTTTTTTGCAAATGCTGGATAGGACCTCAGAAATGCCCGAGTGGGTATCGGTCAAAAGTTGACACATTTCCCTGAAAGCCCTTAAGCTAATAGTGTTGAGAGGTTTATGAAAGGAGTTTTGTCTTTTTGTTTTTTCAGTTATCCAATTAATACAATCCATGAGCACAGCCAGCCCAGGATAGAGGTGAGGAAAAACACTGTTTGGGGTTTTGAATGGCTAGTTTGAAATCAACGGCCAGGTTGACTGGTCACTACTTGACCTATTAGCCACTGTTTAACCTGATAACTACCAGGTCAACTGGCCACTACTTAACCTACTGTGGTACCCATTGCTGTTGAGTTGGCCTCGACTCATGGCGACCCCATGGATGTCAGAGTAGAACTGCCCTATCGGGTTTTCTTGGCTGTAATCTTTACAAAAACAGATTGCCAGACCTTTCTTCCGAGGCACTGCTGGGTGGGTTTGAACCACCAACTTTTCGATTAGTAGTTAAGTGCATATGTTTGTGCCACCCAGGGACTTATTCAACCTACTAGTCACTGTTTAACCTGATAATTACCAGGTCAACTGGTCACTGCTTAATCTGTTATTGTTGTTAGTTGCTGTAACTCATAGCAACCCCGTGTACAACAGAACAAACGGTTGTCCGGTCCTGCACCGACCTCACAGTTGTTGGGAGGTTGGAGTCCGTTGTTGAAGCTATTGTGTCAGTCCCCCTCGTGGGAGGTCTCCCTCGTTTTTCCTGACCCTCTGCCTTACCAAACATGGTGCCCTTCTCTAGCAATTGGTCTTTCCTGATGGATCACAACAGAAGCGTAACCTACTAGTCACCGTTTAACCTGGTAACTACCAGGTTGACTGGTCACTACTTAACCTACGAAAAAAGAAAAGCAACCCTGATGCCGTTGAGTCGATTCTGACCTACGGCAACCCTAGAGGACAGAGTAGAACTACCCCCTAGGGTCTCCAAGGAGCAGCTGGTCCATTAGAGCTACCTACCTTTTGGTTAGCAGCTGAGCCCTTAACCACTGCGCCCCCAGGGCTCCACTTAACCCACGCGTCACTACTTGACCTGACAACTACCAGGTGGACTGGCCACCTGTCGGGCATCATGACACATGATTGCATTTTTAGGGCCTTACTACCGGTCTGCTCTCACCCTTAGCAGCCCTCACAGGCCCGTTCACTTGGAGGAGAAGCTTACTTGCCGTTTGAGCCCAGGTGGAAATATGAGGATGCCCCTTTGACCCAGGGGAAGGAGCCCTGGTGGTACTGTGGTTAGGCACTTGGCTGCTAACCAAAAGGTCGGCAGTTCAAACCCACCAGCTGCTATGTGGGAGAAAGATGTGGCAGTCTGCTTCTGTAAAGATTAAAGCCTTGGAGACCCTATGGAGGAGTTCTACTTTGTCCTTTAAGGTCACTATGAATCGAAATCGACACGAGGGCAGCAGGTTGACCCGGGGGAGTGAGCAGGTAGGAATGTTCCAATCACCCGTGCCGGGAGGAAGTGTCAACTGGGGCTTCAGACTGAAAAGGAGCCGCTTTCCCGGGCCCTGTGCTCCTGGGGAGGCCATGGCGGGCTTGCGGGGAGGAAGGCTGAGGCGGGGACCTCAGTGCAAAGGACAGAAAGATGGACCGGACAGGCACCTGTCGGAGGCAGGCGGCCAGCCCACAGACGCTCGACCATGGAGCTGGGCCACCTGACCCTTTGCCATCCCCCATATCCGTGAGCGCGGACCACTCCCAGACACTGCCGAGAAAAGGTTAGCCAGCGTTTCCTCCTTCACAGGAGCCGCGTGCGCATCAGGAGTGCTTTTGACACGGCAGTGCACAGCAGATAGTGCTGACAGGAGCCGAAGTGAAATGTCATCCTTCCAGATTCAAGCGCCGCCGAAGAGCTAGAAGGAGGCCTGTGTGCCTTCGGAGACTGACAGCTAAATCCTTCATTCCCTCAGCCCCCAACATATGGCGTGAAGTGGGGTGTGAAAGATAAATTTCTTTGGATAGGTGCAGAAAATGGGCTCCAGGCTTTTACTGCTTGGCTGCATGGGAAGATCAAAACAGCCGTGTTTTCTGAGAGCAGAATTTTAATGTTCTAAGATCAGCCTCCAGATAGGTGATGTTGATACAGAACAAATACCTACTTAGAGTGATTAGCAGTTTGCTCGGCAGGCACGGGGTGGCCACTAAGTGGGGGATTAGCTGAGAGACACCCCACGTGCCATCCGGGCGGCACTCCCCTTGCCTGGAGAGGACCCCCGTTGGTACAGCAAGTGAGCTTGAATTTTACTCTGCCCTGTTTGGGGGTTCAGGTGGACTTGGTGGGGCCTTGCAGACTCTCACGGTGCCCAGCACAGAGGTGCCAGTGTCACCCTGGGCTTCAGGCATTTGGGAGATGAATCGTTGTCCGGGGTGCTGGCTCACCCTACCAGGCCCTCCCTGGGTCCTTGTCCGGAGCCTCGGAGCGCCCCGTGTGTACACAGTGGTGGACATGCCTCCAGGTCTGGCCAGGAAGCCCATGGGGCTTCGGTCCCCGCGGGGTGGCAGTTTTATCAGGTGGGGCCACGTGAGCAAACAGTCAGCACTTGGATCCCAGAACATGGCCTGCAGGGAAGTGAAAGGTGCAGGCGGAGCCTCGGCTTCCGAGGGCAGAAATCACAGATCCTAACAACTTGTCAGAGGCTCCGTGGGAGAAAGACCTGGCGATCTGCTTCCATAAAGATTATGGCCAAGAAAACCCTAAGGGGCAGTTCTACTAAGGGGCGGTTCTACTCTGTCACATGGGGTCGCTGCGAGTCGGAATTGACTCCAGGGCGCCCGCCGTCAGTCAGTCCCCCCAGCCCATTCCCCTTGGACTCATGCCAACCTCACTTTTGTCTTCTCTTCTCTGCCAGCCGGCCCAGCAGGTGAGCTCTGTGTGCAGGGGAGAAAGACTGTGGTCCCCTCCGAAGCCACCCGCCCACCCCCCTTTTGCTTCAGTGAGCTCCCAGGCCTTGTGCCTCTCTGCCCCCCATCCACCCCCAGGCCCCGGCCCCAGCTCTGTCTGGCCCCCGGGGGGCCCACCAGCACTGTTTCCTGAGCCCTTTCACGTGCCCAGTCCTGGGCCAGCACAGGACAGATGGAACGAGGAAGGCAGTCAAGTCCAGGGAACGGTTTTACTGGGGCTGTCTCTGTGTGACCCCTACAAAGATGGGGAGGAACACAGATGAAAAGAACGTGCCCCCTAAAAGGCTCGGTGAGAAAGATGGCTCAGAACCCTCGGGGGAGAGGCGAGACGGCAGGACTGGCCCCCGGCCCCCGGTCCCCAGCACAGACGCCCCGAGTCCACTCTGGGCTGCAGAGACGGGGGGCCAGGCTCTACCCCAGACTCAGGGCTGTCTACAGCTTGCTGACGAGGCCCCTGGGAGCCTTGGGGAGGCCTGCAGAAGCAGAGATGCTCGCAGGGGAACTCGGCGCCTACTCACAGGAGGGCGGGCACTGATTGAGCGCTAGCTATGTACACTGTCCTGGGGGGGGTGGTCATCATGGTCCCTCCTTTCAGGTAAGGACACGGGCTGATGGGAGAGGGGTGGCACCTGGCCACAACCCCCGAGTGAGGGGAGGAACTCTCCTGGGTTCGACTCAGAAGCGCTTTTTGGAGCATTGACTAAGGGAGCCGTGCCTGGCACTTGGACAACGACAGCCCAAAAGTAAGACAGGCCCAGCCCTCCCTACCCTCATGGGGGTTACCACCCAGGGGGAGCGGGCCAGCCACCAAGGGAAGAGGAGCCTGTCTGGGCTGTGATCAGGGTGCCTGGGGTGGGGTAGCAGGGACCCACTGAGAAACCCTAACCAGTTGCCATCTAGTCCACCCCGACGCATGGTGCCCCTATGTGGGTCGAGTAGAACTGTGCTCCATAGGGATTTCAATAAGTGATTTTTTGGAGGTAGATTGCCAGACCTTTCTTCCAAGGTGCCTCTGGGTGGCCTCGAGCCTCCAACCTTTTAGTCAGGTGCCACTCAGAGACTCTGGGGACCCCACTGTGCATCAGCTAATCAGCAAGGCCTCACCAAGGGGTTGGCCTGCGAGTGGGAACTGGAAGGTGGGGTTGAACTTGTTTCCTGGGTGTTGACCTTGGCATTTACCCTTTAGAGCAGGGTTTCTCGACCTCGGCACCTCTGACATGTGGAGCCAGGTCAGTCTTTGTGTTGGGCACTGCAGGGTGTTCAGCAGCATCCCTGGCCTCCACTCACTAGATGCCACTAACACTCACCAAAACCAAACCTAACCCCCGCCATCAAGTCGATTCCAACTCATGCGACCCTGTAGGACAGAGTAGAACTGCCCCATAGGGTTTCCAAGGAGCAGCTGGTGGATTTGAACTTCCGACATTTTGGTTAGCAGCCGAGCTCTTAACCACTGGGCCACCAGGGCTCCATGCATGCGAGCACACACGCACACGCGCACACACGCACACACACACGCGCGCACGCACGCACACACGCGCACGCACACATACATGCGTGCGCACACGCACGCGCACACGCACGCGCACGCGCACACACACCCTGTTATGACACTGCGTTGAGAAGTACCACCCTAAAGGTGACCCTTGGAGAAAGGAGCCACACCTTAGATGGGTTAGGCATTTCTATCATCCGTGGTGTTGATCTGCATTGGAGCACAGTGCCGAGTATTCAGTGAGTATTTGTTAAAGCAATGACTGAGCTATTGATAAACCACTCCATTACAGTGTCTCTTGGGCCCTGGGATGGCCACGTCCCACTTAAGTAACCACCCACTGAATGGCCACTGTACGCCCTGCGGGACTGGCCATGTGGAACGTCTTTCTCTGGACAAAGACTACTTTCCATTCCTACGGCCACCTCGTCACAGGCATGGTTTGTTAGAGCATTACCATGAAATACGTGGTGGCGCGTGGAGGCTCTGACCTTCTCTACACCCCACGTTTAGTTGGCTGATCACCCATCCTTCAGTAAAGGTCACTGTGGTGTAAACACGTGAGGGGGGTGGCCGGCCAGCCCACGTGCAGCCTGCACTGATGAGGCTGGAGCAGAGAGGACACCACCACGATTCACACACCCGGGGCCCACATCATCTCCAGCCCACCACACAGGGCAAGCGTGCCCACCCCAAAGGGCTGGTTGGGGTAGCCATGGTCATGGGGTCAGCAGCACAGGGTCAGGGCTGATTAGGGTGGTCAGGGCTGGTGGGGGTGATTATAATCATGGGGTCAACAGCACTGGGTCAGGGCTGATTGGGGTAGCCATGGTCACGAGGTCACCAGCATGGGGTCAGGGCTGGTTAGGGTGGTCAGGGCTGGTTTGGGTGGTCAGGGCTGGTTGGGGTGGTCAGGGCTGGTTTGGGTGGTCAGGGCTGGTTGCGGTGGCCATGGTCACGGGGTCAACAGCACTGGGTCAAGGCTGGTTGGGGTAGCCATGGTCATGGGGTCAACAGCACCAGGTCAAGGCTGGTTGGGGTAACCATGGTCATGGGGTCAACAGCACTGGGTCGGGGCTGATCGGGGTAACCATGGTCACAAGGTCAGCAGCATGGGGTCAGGGCTGGTTGGGATGGTCAGAGCTGGTTGGGGTAGCCATGGTCACGAGGTCAGTAGCATGCAGCACACAGTTAGCAATCACTCTTAGTGACCAGGAAGCCAAAGGTGGACCCTGCCGGGGGAACGCCATCCTCCAGACAGAATCTCACGTGGCTAATTAGGACAAAATGGCCTCCAGGTTGTTGTCACGTAAAGAAATGACTAGACACCACTGATGGTATTTTCCAGCTTATTCCCCAGTCCCCGTGAAGTGCAGCCAACTTCCCCTTTGAGGCACCTTCACTTTGACCGTTGTTTTATGGAGATCACCACGTCGGCAGGGCTTAAAATGAAAGCAGAGTGCAAGATAAATTAGAGCAAAAGCGAAGACTTGGGGAAATCGGTGGAGAGAGAGACGGGCAGCTGGGGGAGCAGAGTAAGAGCGTCCTTTCCTCCAGGGAAGTTCCAAATCAAGCCCTGTAGGCAGCCATGTAGCTGGTGTGAATGCAGCTGCATTCTGTGTGTTGCTGCACGTCCCGTAGTCATTTTAGTGACGCTGATCATTATTCCACGGTGCCGGAAAGTTGAACGCAACCTTGATTCGGAGCCGTCCAATTAAAGCGAGGCAAGGTGGCTGCCCTGTAATTACGTGCTTTTTTGTTTATCTGTGTATGCATCTGAAAAATCACAAAAACTTTGCTTGTACTTGAGCTTGCGAGTCCACAGCACTCTGTAAATCCAATTACAGGCACTGTCGCCTGTCAAGGAAGCACGGCGGGCGGGGGGTTCTGTCTAGTTTATCGTGTTATTTTCTCCAAAGTACTTTGAAGGATTTTGCGATTAATCTGCTCTTCCATTTGACTGAAATTTAGAGTTCTCGATCTACATCTGTTGCTTTCCTACGCAGCACACCAGGCCCAGCCTGCTTGCCCACCTGCTCGTCCCGTGGGGGCGGCCCATGTGCTAGAATGGGGGAGCGCGTGTGCAGGTGCATGAGGGCATTCAGCTTCCTCCTCCATCTGTCATGGTCAATGCCACGTTCTGGGGCAGATGGGCGCGCAGGACAGAACCCGTCCCCCTTTGATGAATGCAGTCTGGTGTAGGGGGCTCATGTAGCCGCTGGGGGTCACTGGGTGCTGCACGTGCAGCCAAGATGAGCTGACCCCCAGCAGTGCAGCCTTGAGCTCCTCCCTCATGCCACAGGCCTCTCCGTGTGCCAGGGGCCCCGTGGAGCACCTGTCCTCGTGGGCAGGAACAGCAGTGAGCACACAAACACACGGACTAAGGGGGTGTGTGGGAAGCGTGATGGAGGAAACCAAAGCAGAGGAGAAGGAGGGAGGTGGCGCGGGTGGGAGCTGCTTTGTCTAGCGTGGACCCTCTTAGGGTGGACCTGGAGCTAGGAGAGTGACCCTTATGCCCTCCGTTAGTCTCCTGGGGTGGCCGTGACAGAGTACCTTCAAGTGGGTGTCTTCGAGCAACAGAAATCTATGGTCTTACACTTCTGGAGGCCACAAGTCTGAATTCTGGGTATCAGCAGGGCCCCGTTGTCTCCGGAGGCTCTGGGGGTCCTCCTGTCTCTCCCGGCCTCTGGTAGCTCCAGGCATCCTTGGCTCACTGGTGCATCTTCCCAGGTGTCCTCCCTCTGTCTGTTCTGTAGGACACCAGTCAGGTGGGCTTAGAGCCCACCTGACTCCACTGTGTTGTTGTGGGTTGCTGTCATGTGATTCTGGCTCCTGGCACCCCCACGTGTGCAGAGTAGAACTGCCCCATAGGCTTCTCAAGGCTGTGACCTTTCAGAAGCAGATGGCCAGGCCTGCCTTCCAAGGCACCTGTAGGTAGGTTCAAACCTTTGGGCTAGCAGTCGAGTGCTTAACTGTTTGCACCATCCATGGACGATTTCAGTATGACCTCACGTTAACTGCTACCATCTGCAAAGATCCTATTTCCAAACAAAAGTGACGTTCACAGAGTCCAGGGGTTAGGACTTGAACGTATCTTTTTGAGGAACATAACTCAATCCATAACACGCCCCAGCGTGTAGGGTGTGTGCTGTGCTCTGGTGGGCCTGGAATGTGGGTGTGTGGTAGGTGACGTGTCCAGCATGAACTGGAGGTGACAGTGGTGCTGGCATTTCCCTAGAGGAAGGGCTCGGGGGACAGTCTGGCTGGGGGTAGGGTGGGATGCGACATTGTTCGCAGAGCGCTTGACGTGCTGTTGAAAAGACATCAACTGTCCATACCAGAGAATCAGCGGCAAAGGGAGGGGTGAGGTTAGGGGCGGAATCAAAGCTTCTGAAGTCCCTCGTGCCCCGCTCTCCCTCCCTCCCTGCGCTGGGGCGTCTGCTCAGGGGACTCCAGGCCCAGGTGTGCGCCGGCTGGGCTACCGTGTGAGGGCACGCCTTTCTGACCCAGGTCTGGGAGTTCCATGCTTTGCACGGAACAGGCCTCCAGCCTCCCTGCCCAGGCACCCCTGTTCCTTTTCATTTAAGCACATTGCACCAGCTGCGGATTTAAACAATATCAACTCAGAGCTTCTTCACCTCTTGTTTTGCATTTAGAAATATTAATTTTGACCTTTCCGAATTCCCAATTAAAATTTTCCAATAAAATGGTAAGGATGAACAAGCGGAGCCGGCATGAGGGCACAGGGAGACAAGGACGGGGAAGTCACTGCTGGCCCCTGGAGCTTGAGTGTTCGGGGAATCCCGGCCCCTCGCCCTGTCCTGGAGCAGGGGTCACAGACACCGTGTGGGCGGGAAGGCCAGGAGACCCCAGCTCAGCCTGTCCGAGGTAGCAGAATGACAAGTCTGGGATCCAGAGCTGGGCTGGGATGGATTTCCACGGGGTGGGAACTGTCACGGCATCCCCAGCACCTGAAGTTGCAGCATTTGAAAAGTGGCAAAGGAGATGTGGACTGGGCCTCTGGGTCTCTCTGGGGGGGCCACGTTCAAGCCAAGGTCTCCATGGTTACAAGGAGGGACATTAACTCAACGGGACTGCAGCGTCCTTTTCACACGGGGACCCGGCTGGAGCATGCCTCTCACCACGCGGTTTTCAGGATGGGCTGTTGTGTGCTGACCCAGGTCCTTGGAGTTCAGGAGGCCCTGGTTGGCCCAGTCGGGGATGCATGTGTTAAAACGCAGAGGTGCTCTGGAGCCCCCTCGCTTTGCTTCCTGAAAGACCTGCAGCTGCAGATACAGAGCCTCCAGGGTCCAGGCCGGGGGGCCCAGCGGGGAGGCAGGCGACAGGGAGCGGTGGAGACTGTATCCTCTGACGTGGCAGGCACCGCTTGCCTCCAGCCAGCTGTTGCCATGGCAGCGCTAGTACTGCCAGATGGTTTGAATTGTCAGAGGGCCTGAGGATCTGGATTTTTTCATGTGAAATTTCCCAGTATCTGGTCTCTGAGTCTAGACCATTGACACCGGGGCCTGGACCAAGGCCCCCGCTCTCTGGGGTGGGGACTGTCCTGGGCACTGTCTGCTGTTGAGCAGCGTTCCTGGCCTCTGCCTGCCGGATGCCAGGAGCCATCTCCCCACCCCTCAGTTGTGACAACCAGCATTGTCACAGACATTGCCTGGGGCGGGGTGGTCACACCCGGTCGACGACCTCTGCTCCAGACTATGGGCCACCATTTTGTGAATTGTGTCACGCCAAACCAAGAGCCAGATCTGTTGCCATGGATTCAGTTCTGACTCAGAGACCCGTGTGGAGCTGCTCCAAAGGGTTTTCTTGGCTGTGATCTTCAGGGGACAGATCACCAAGTAAGTCTTCCACGGAGCCAGTGGGAGCGTTCGAACTGCCAACCACGTGCAGAAAATGCACAAAATGGGGGGCTCAGCCAGGCCTCTTCTAAAAGGTTCTGCCGTCCGCAAATTTAACCAAAAGATGGCCAGAGAGCTTCAGACATATGACTTGTTAATGACATTGTTTATTGCTAGCTAATCACCAGGCGAAAAGGGAGCAAGGTAGAGTTAGTCCTACAGTTTCTTGAGTAAATTCGCACAAAAGGGCACCGTAAATCAAAGCGTGTCTGGAGATAGGTCCTGGAGCCTTCAAGAGGCCCAGAATGGAGGGAGAGAGCGGGGAGATTTTCTCCTTTTCTTTCACAGATGGCACAAGCTAATTGTTCTCATTTGCGTAGCACCTTACACCTCTGTAGACTTTCTTCAGAAGGTTGGAAACAGATGATCACGCCTGCTTTTGTAGCCGTGTGAGGGTTTTTCATTAGCAAGATCGGCCTGGACCATCTGTGTATTTTAGTGAGAAGCTTACCACCAACCGAGAGTTTGAAACTTTGGAACAATAGCTGAGTGGGCCGATTCTCACCTGTCCCTGGCTGCTGGCTGCCTGGGCGGGGCCAAACCGCCAGTGGGCTGAGGGGCTCAAGGCTCAGTTGGGGGGCCCTCACACAGCCCTGCACTGTCTTGACCGGACAGTTTCCCCCAGCCAGTTGTTGCGGGCTATAATCCTTACAGGAGAATATCGCCAAGGGCAGACTTTCTCCCCAGGAGCTGCTGGGTGGGTTTGAACTGCCAACCTTTCAGTTAGCGGCCAAGCGCTTAACCATCGCCACTAGGACTCCTTGCTGAAATGTGTTGTTGGGTGCCGTCGAGTCGATTTCCACTCATAGCGGCCCCATGTAACAGAGTGAAACTGCCCCGTGTGGTTTCCAAGGCTGTAATCTTTATGGAAGCAGATCACCAGGTCTCTCTCCCACAGAGTCACTGGTGGGTTTGACCTTAACCACTGTGCCACCATGGGGTCTTTAGGGTTTTCTAGACTATAATCTTTATGGGAGCGGATCTCCAGGTCTTTCTGTCACAGAGCTGCTGGTGGGTTCGAGCTGCTGATCTTTCGGTTAGCAGCTGAGCGCTTAACCACTGAGCCACTAGGACTTCTTTCCCCAGCCTAGATCAATGACAGCCAGGCGAGAGAACTTTGCAGACAGTGTGGTGGCCCCAAGTCCTTCTGCGGCCATGGGTTGTGCATCTGAAGACAAGTCCGCCCTTCTGGTTGCTCCGGAGTCTGGGAGTGGCAGGAGCTGAGGACGTTGTCCCAGTGAGGACACTAAGCCTGAGAGAAGGTTCCGGCCATGAGCCGGGGCACAGGAAGTCTGCAGGCAGGCCCGGCCCTCCATCTGGGGGGTAGGGGGTGTGAGTTAGCTCTCCTGTGGCAGGGCACCCCCCACTCCAGGGAGCTGCAAAGGCAGATTTATGCTCCATCCCACCGGCTAAATAGCAATTTGTAATTAAACAATGCAAATCGATGAGCAGAACTCGCCAAGGGAACTGAACTCTGGGTCCGCTGCCTCTGGGCCCTGGGCTGCAAAGGTGGTGCCTCGGGACGGGCTGGTGGGCTATGGGGGGCAGGGGCCTGGGATGGAGCAGGGAGTGGGCAGAGAGCCGAAATCCACGTCTTCATTCATCCAACGAGCAGTTACTCAGCTTGATGTGTGCTTGCGCTGCGAGAGCGCGCTGATGTGGTTCCAGGCAAGCAGGGAACCATGTGCTCACTCATTCGCTCAACAAACACGCCCAGAGCGCCACCTGCACGCTCTGCACGGTTGGGGTGCTGGGCGATGGTGCAGGCCCGGGCGGTGGTCCCACATGGTGGAGCCGCCCTGCCAGTGGGGGTGTGGCACCCTGCGGCTGCAATGGCAGACCCCCACACTCAGTAATATAGGACAGTTATAGACGTCAGGAGTCCAAAATGGGTCTCGCTGGGATAAAATCAAGGTGTTGGCAAGGCTGGTTCCTTCTGGAAGTTCCAGGCAAAAGTCAGTTTCCTGGCCGTTTCCAGCTTCTAGAGGCCGCCTGCCTTCCTTGGCTTCTGACCCTCCCCCATCTTCAAGGCCAGCAACACAGCAGCTTCCAGCCTCTCTCTCTCTCTGACCTCTTCCTCTGCCCTCACGTCTCCTTCCCTGCCTCTGACCCTCTGGCTTCCACTCTGTAAGGAACTCTCATGATTCCACTGGGCCCCCTGGACAATCCAGGACCATCCCATCCCAAGCTCCTGAACTTAATCCATCCTCAATGTTGATATATTCACAGGTTCCAGGATAAGGACATGGGCGTCTCTGGGGGCCTTTCTTCTGCCTCTGCAGAGGGAGGTGAGCCCTCTGCCCACGGAGTAGCTTGGTGCAGAGCTGACGCGGGCTTGGCCGACGCAGGCTGGGCTGGGCTGGGCTGATGTGAGGCTGATGTGGGCTAGGCTGAGAAATAAGCAAGTGGCATGGCCATGTGAGGCCAGGTGGTCAGGGAAGGTGCCTCTGAGGCAGGGTTGTCCCACCACAGGGAGTGGGGGCCAGCCATGGACTCATCTGGGGAACAGCCAGTGCATGTGTCCTGGGTGCTGGTCACGGGCAGTTGACACCAAGATGCGTCACTGGAGAGGTGGCAGCCCACACTGGGGGAGGGGGTCCACAGGAGGGTGGGCGGAGGTGGCCCCCCGGGGACTTATGTTCCAGGTGGGGGGTGGCACTGAAAGGCTGCCGAGTGAGCAAGGCCTGGCTGGTCCAGGAGGTGAGGGGTCTTCCTGCCGGACGGGGCTGGGAGGAGGAGAGTCCGACGTGGCTGGTGGTCTGTGGGGCTGGAACAGGACCCTGAAGGTGATGGACCCCAGCGTGAGGCCTCGAGATCCGAGATGGGTATCGTGGGGGAGGAGGGAGAACAAGGAGAGAAGGGGCCAGCCGTGGAGGGCGGGGCACAGGGGAGGCACCTGGAGCTCTGCCCCCCATGGTGCGGGGGGAGCAAGCAGATGAGAACCATACATGGGGTGTCGGAGAGCAGACATTCCAGAAGGGCACGCAGGCACTGCCAGGGTGCACAGAGTGTTGATCCTGGGCCAGCACTGATGTTATCTGCAACCAAAATGGCTTTGCATCTGGAAGCAACATATAATTATGAGTTTCAGCGGGTCCTAATCAGAGATTTTTTTTTTTTTTCTTTTTTAATTCTTGGCAATTTTTGTTCAATACTAATACAGAGAAAGATGCAACCCACTGTTGGGTGCCTGAATGTAAAAAACACTTTCATGATAAGGAGCCTCGTTACAAAGTATTCCAAGGTACAAGCCAGCCACGGAGACTTGTTAGAGTTTTATTCCTTTGCTTTCAAAAACACAAGCTGTTTCTCCCTCGGAAGAGCATGCAATGTGGAAAAACATTAGAGATATTGCAGAATGGTTGCGTGAAATAACCGTGGAAATATTTCACTGAAGCATTAACCTTCGTTTGCGTCTCTTCCCCTCCCAACCCAAAGAGAGAGAATTTCTCCGAGTCTTTATCTTGTTCCTCTATATAATTGCTGCTCTAAATCACAAAGCCTTTGGAGTTGTGAATGCAGAACGCACAGAGCTGTATTTAGACCGTGCTCACCTACAAAGCCACACAATCCACCTTTCCCCCGGAAGAGAAACATGGGAAAATAGAGGAAAGCCAGCATTTTCTCCCCAACGTGTTCGTAACATCGGTGCTAATATCGTATGACAAGAAGGGCTGGCATCTTTCCGCGGCTTCCTTTTGTTCTTTCCTCCCGAAGACTGGGCAGTTCCTCCGAGTCTCTGTCTTGCTCCCTAATTGTTGGGTTTTTTTTTTAATGAAGACACTCACGGCAGCCCTGACTGATAGCTGGGGGGCGGTGGGGGGGGGTGGGGAGCCGCACCTAGCTTTTGTTAGAAGTCGGAAGGCGGTAAGACATTGCGTTGTGGTTCCTGGTGGAATTTAAAAATTGCAGCTACCACCTTGCATAGTGCGATGGGAAGAGGAGGTGTCTTTGTTCCTGTACGTCCCGCAGGAGACAGGGGCTTCATCGGCAGGACCTCCCGCTGCTCTCTGCCTCCAGCTGGTGTTTTCACAAACTCCACTTTGTGGGGTGGGTCTTCACAAGGAAGCAGCTTCTGCAGAAAGACTGGTGTCCAGGGCCAGCTCCATGGGCCGCACTTACCTGGAGCTTGGCTCTCACAGCGCTTCTGAGGTCTGGCCCTGGCCCATCAGGAGACAGGGCAGCAATTGATTAGTGATGTCTGCAGGGAAACAGGATGGTGGGGGCATTCATCTTTTATGTCTTCTGCTTCCTGCGTATTTGTGGGGGTGTTTTGTTTGCTTTTTTCTCTCCAATGTGATTTTATGATCCTTGGGCAAATCACGCTGTTCCTGTTCAGTTAAGGTCTCCCAAGTTCCCTCTAGCTACCAGGCATTGTGCTGGGTGCATTTCCCGCATATTCTGTTGTTTGGTTGCCATGGAAGGACCCCATGAACAACAGAACAAAACACTGCCGTGTCTCCCGACATCCTCATGATCAGCTGCAGATCCACAAACTTTTTACTGGCTGATTTGGGAAATTGATCACCTGGTCTTTCTTCCTAGCCTTAGTCTGGAAGCTCCGTTGAAACCCATTCAGTGTCATAGTAACACGCAAGCCACTACTGAGGGGAAGGGTGTGGCTGTACCTGAGGTGCATTGTCAGGGAATCAAACCCGGGTCTCCCACATAGAAAGCGAGAATTCCCACAGTTGATGCACACAGTAGGTGCTGATCACATAGCAGGGTTGCGGTAGACAAACAGTGAGGGGAGTTGAATACATCCTCCACAAGTCTGTCTCTTTTCGGCAGCCGGAAGGATCTCGTCCAGGAGCTGCCTTTCCCGGTGAGAGGCCCTTTCTTTCTAAGGAAGGCTCGGAGCCTCCCTCGCTGCCTCTAACCGGCCATCAGCGTCAGCGGGAGGAGAGGATCCCTGGGAACCAGTCACGTTTGGCAGGGCAGGAGTTGGTCAGGTGAGGCTGGCCAGCCCTTTGCAGGAGAAAAGCCCAAAGCAGGCAGGGACGACTCCGGGACTTCTTCATCTGCCTCCAGCTTCTTCCGTTATCAGTTGTCTAAATCATGCGAAAAAAATCATTCCTGGGTCATTGACCTTTCTGCATATTTTAATTTACACCCAAGAGTAAAATGTCATATAATTTTTATGCATTTGGCTGAGAGCTTCTTCGCTGCTCTCTTTTTTTAAAAAAGCATTCTTTCTCAAGATGTTACGTCAAAATTGTGCAGGGGATAATTACCTCGGGATAAATGTTTTGTTTGCCTTGTGTACAGGGCGCAGCGTCTTCCTGCAGACAAAGATGGTGGGGGCAGGTGGGGGCTGATTGCTATGCCGCGTAGATGGTCCAGGGAGCGTCTATGAGGTTGAGAACCTGGTAAGAACTGTGCAAGGCAAGTATTGATTGCCTCCAAGCCCACTTCATTAACTGGCTTTTTTCTGCCAGGGGTTAAGTCACCAAAGTGTAGATGAGATATGCTGAACTCTCCGGAGGTGGAGGAGTCCATGGTCAGCTCTATTGATCGGCCTCCCTCGGTGACATGGAGTGTGTTAGGAAGTGCCGGGTAAGGGCTCAATGAATGTTAATTTTCTTTTCTGCCTGAGAGTAGAAAACATAGAGAAGCGCAACCTTCACCTGCAGGAATCTTACAGTCTAAGATGAGAGAAAAAGCAAAGTGAGATAGCAAGCAGATTGAGGACAATTTTCTGGGTCCTACTGAAGTGTGCACCTCAGGCAGAGGCGAAAAGATACGTTGTTTTGGAGGAGTCTATTGAAACTCTTTCTTTAGATGAAGGACTTGCTCTGGGGAGGCTGTCTTCTAAATTGCCAATTTATTTATTGTAGAAAAGAAGGCATAGTTTGGAAGTGCAGTGATAGCTCTGAATTTTGTTTCAGGTCTTTTAATAAACAAAAAAAAAGCAAAAAAGGTTAGATAGGCTCTCACCCAGTTAGCAGAGTTCCTGGGAGTTGCAAACGGTTAAGCGCTCAGCTGCTAAACAAAAGGCTGGCAGTTTGAGTCCACCCAGAGGGCCTCGGAAGAAAGACCTAGCAACCTACTTCCAAAAAATTAGCTCGACAGCAGCTGGTTTTGTTTTCTGCAACCGAGTATTGTTGCTGTTATGTGCTGTCAAGTCAGTTCTGATAAGACAAAGCAGACTCCCACATCTTTCTCCCGTGGAGTGGTTGGGGGGTTCAAACCACTGACCTTTCAGTTAGCAGCCAAGTGTTTAACCACCGTGCCACTAGGGCTCCTTTTTGGAACCCAGTGTAGCAGTCATGAAAGGTATGAACAAAGACCCGCCCCTCCTCCTCCCAGGCACAAGGTGGGATTGTACTTCTTCACACCCCTCAAAGTTAGGGGTGGAGCAAAGACCTGGCAATCTTTTTTCATAAAGATTACAGCCAAGAAAACCCTATGAGGCAGTTCTACTCTATCGTCTATCACATGGGGTCTCTATGAGTTGGAAACAACACGATGATACTTAACAACAACAACAGGCCTAAAGGTTGGTGGTTCGAACCCACTCAACAGCACCACAGAAGAAAGACCTGGCGATCTGCTTCCATAAAGATTACAGCCAAGAAAACCTTATAGAGCAGTTCTACTCTGTAATGCACGGGGCAGCCACGAGTCAGAATTGACTCTTTGGCAACAGGTTTGGTTTTTTGGTTTGGTTCTCAATGGGGGCTGGGTCGCCCCTGCCCAAAAGGGCCTTGTGGCTTGGTTGGGTCAGCCCCCGCCCTTCAGCCTCGCTCAGTCGCCTCCTCTGCCAGGAAGCCCTCCAGAGGCCGTGACCATCTGCACCTCCCAGGGCTCTCCTGTGCCAGTGCTGGAGTCTCCCCAGTTGACCCATGAGTCTGTGTCATCAGCGTCTGCTCCTCACTGCCCCCTGAGCCCCATGAGAGCAAACGCCGAGTCTGCGTTTGTCCCAGGCTCCACCCGCCTGGCAGGCTGCTGGACGAATGGGCATCGAGGGTCAGACAGAAGTCTCCATCCTTGATTTACAGACCCCCCAGGTTCTGCCCATCTCATGGGGACCCCTCATGTCTCAGAGCCAGATGTGGCTAGAGTGCATTTGGGGTCGGAAGAGGTGGCCGCGCCTGTGCCAGGGAGAGGCCGCTGGCCAGCTTGTGGGATTTAGAGAGGGGAGAAGACATGTTTGCGTTTCCTGAGCTGCTCTGTGTTTGCTTTAGGAACATGGTTGGCAGCCAGCCCCAGAGTGTTTACACAGGGAGCAGGGCTGGGAAAGTTCAGGTTCGTGTTTGGGTTCAACTCCAGCAAACGGAAGCCCACAAGGTGCCAGGCAGAAGGGGGCCAGCTGCCAGCTGTCCCCAGAGCAAACCACAGGGGAGGGGGCTGCCAGCGCTCCCCCACCAAAACAAACCATGGCAGGGCGGGGAGCAGCTCCCAGCCGAGCCAGGCTGGTCACTGCGCTGCTTGGGGGTGGGTTCTAGAACCCTCCATCCCTCAAGCTGCCCTTCCTGTGTCCCTCTTTCCTGCGCCCCACCTTCCTGCACCCCTCCTTCCTGTGCCCCGTGTGCCTCCCACAGAGAGTTCCTCCACCCCAGACTGGTGAGTGCACCCCCCTCTCCTATGAGTCCCAGTGCTGGGAGGAGGGCCACCTCTGGAGCTGGGTCCCCACACCGCTCAGAACCATGTCTCCCTGAGACTCCCAGGGAAGCCCCCAGTTACGGTTTGAACTGAATTGTGTCCCCCTCAAAATATGTGTCATAAATCTTAATTCCTCACCCCTGTACCTATTTAGGAGCCCTGGTGGTGCAGTGGTTAAGAGCTCAGCTGCTAACCAAAAGGTTGGCAGTTCGAATCCACCAGCCGCTCTTGGAAACACTATGGGGCAGCTCTACTCTGTCCTATGGGGTCGCTATGAGTCGGAATCGACTCGACAGCAACCGGTTTTGACTTTATACCTGTGCGTGTAACCCCATGTGGGAATAGGGTTTTTCTGTTATGTCAATGAGGCCATCTCAGTGTCGGATGTGTCTGAAGCCAATCACCTTCTAGATGTTAAAAAGAACAGCTCAGACTCGAGGAGACGCAGGCACAAAGGGAAAAACGGGTGCCACCGGGGTGTCTCCAAGGAACGTGGAGAAGAGCGTTAAGAAGCTGAAACAAGGACGTCCCCTAGAGTGGGCAGAGGATGCCTTCCCCTGAAGCTGGTGCCCTGAATTCCAGCCCTGATGGCACGATGGTTAAGTGCTTGGCTGCTAACGGAAAGGTCGGCGGTTCAAACCCACACAGCGGCCCTGCAGGAGAAAGAAGATAGGCTCTCTGAGCTCACAAACTCCAGACTCTTTGGGGTCTGAATAGGGGTGCCTCAGTCAGCTAGTGCTGCTATAACAGAAATACCACAAGTGGGTGGCTTCAACGAACAGAAGTTTATTCTCTCACAGTTTGCTTAGTTAGCTGCCACTGAGTGAATTCGACTTACAGCAACCCCACGTGACAGAGTAGAACTGCCCCATAGGGTTTTCTCAGCTGTCATCTTCACGGGAGTTTGTCAGCGCAGAGAGCGTGGAGAGGGCCGCAGGTCCCGCCGTGTGAAATCCCGAGGCCTGGGAGTTGGGGTTTTGACCCACAGCGGTTGCTTCCCCTGAAGCCTGGTCCTGACATTTAAATACAGCAGGAGCTGACCCGACACAGCTCGGAGTTCGGCCCTGCTTCTGCAGAAAGAGAGGGCTGGAGACTCTCTTGGCCTCGGGGACACCTGCCAGGGACCCTTGTGAGGAGCACGGGCCCCTCCCGCTGCCTGGGCTGCACTCCTCCAGGGCGCCCACTTGGGCTACAGGCCCAGACCTGCAGGAGCTGCCCCCAGACTCTGCCTCCCATGGCCCCCCTGATTGGTATGTCTACAGTCGGGGCGAACCGGGAGGAGGTTTATGTTGTTTGTTTTTAATTAAAAAAAGGAAATGAGGGAGGGAGGGAAGAAGGAAGGAGAGAGAGACAAAGGGGAGCAGAGGGAAGGGGAGGAGGAAAGAGAAGAAAGGTCGCCGATCCCAACGTCTCTGAGGCACGGAGGAAAGGTTCTTAGCGCCTCCATGGACGTGCGCTGGGTGGACCCGGGGTCCTGATTGACTCCTGTGCCCGTCCCATGAGCTTCAGGTGCTGCCCAGCCACAGGAATTCCAGGCAGGAAGGTCCCTGGGTGGGGGCCACGGGCTGTGCACACGGACACATGCAGACCCACTGCTGCATGTGCGTGCCCTGTGTGCGCCCATCCCTCCATCCATTCACTCACTCACTCACTCACTGGTGCGAGAGCCTGCCCATGTTACCTTCGGGCTCTGCTGCACGCCCACCTGGCTCTGCTGTCCTGTGGCCGTGACTGCGTATGAGCCGCCGTGATGCCCGTCTGTCTGCCTGTGCACCTGTCCCCCGCCCTAGAATGTCAGCCTACGGAGCAGAGCCCGCGCTTCGCCCACGGCTGTCCCCCACGTTGAAAGCAGTGCTCCCCAAGGAGGGGCCCCCCACAGAAGTGGGGATGCTAGAGAGCCAGGCAAGGGCGAGCGAGTGTGTGAACCCCGCTGAGCGGACAGACTGGTCTGTACTCGCTCACACATGCTGAGCTGGCCCATGAGGGCTCCCCCATGCTGGATCCTCACAGCGTACCCCCACTGGGGGGACCTGCCCAAGCCCCGGGGCTGGAGGGCCAGAGTTGGGGCTCAGTCCCGGTCTCTGAGCGGAGCTGGGGTTACCCCTGCAAACCCCAGGCCCTGCGTGAGCTCCGCAAACACCACTTCCTCTGTGGACTTTGGTTCAGCTCTGAGAGCTCTGCAAGGGCAGAGAACACTGAGCCCGCAGCCAGGGCCGGACGCAGCCGGAGTAGGAATCCCTCAGAGTGCAGAAAGCAGCAAGCAGCCAGCCACTGGGCAGCCCCAGATGGCACTTTGGGTAAAAGGGAGCAAAAACACAGAGTAGGTCTGAGGTCCGTGGGCTGCCCCTCCTCACGTGCGCCGCCCCCCTCCTCCGCCATCACCCCAGGGGAATGTGGAGGGGAAAGGCAGCCTCTCGGGAGAGGGAGCACTTCTCGACCTTGACATTAACTGCGGATGATTTCATTAGCGCACTCGCGATTCGCAAGACACTAATGAGGGGGCGGTTACTGGCTCTAAAAATAGCCTGGTCCTATGTGTTTTCAGGGCTGCACCCCTGGGGCCAGGCTCCCCCGAGTCCTGCTGTCAGTGCCCCCGTTTTCCTCTGCTCCCACTCATGCCATGATGTTCACAGCCAGCTGGCCGGGGGGGCAGGGCCTGGTCTGGTGATAGAATGAAGGGGACAGCACATGAATTAGAACCCGTCTCAGACGGCACTTGAACCCACTTTATTCTCGTCGCCGACCAGCATGTCTTGGTGCCACCGGGTCCCAGGGCTGAGGACACAGAATGAGTGACGCAGAAGTGCAGGGCGGTGGGGTGCGTGAGGGGTGCGCTGTATTGCCTTCTGCTCAGGAGGCCTGGATTCATTTCCTGTGGTTCCTGTAACCAAACACCACAAACTGGCTTCACTGTGTCGCTAGAGGTTCTAGAGGCTGGGAGGCTGAATTCAGGGGGTCACAGGGCTATGTTCTCTCTGAAGGCTCTAGGGGAGGATCCTTCCTTATCTCTCTGCTCCGGTGGCCCCAGGTGTTCCTCGACTTGTAGATGATGATGTCCTTGATACAGCGCTCCTTCCCACCAAGACAGACGGCCCACTGCACACTTTCCTGGCCGCCACAGTGAACAGACATCTGCAGAAAACTCTGGGAGAAAGAGATCTGAGGCTGAGATATACCTGGGAGGGCTCCTCGGAGGAAGGGACACCTGGACTGAGGCACGCAGTCGACTGATGGAGCACAGGGAAGGGCGTTGCAGGCAAGAGGAACAGCATGTGCCAAGGAATAGTGCTCACAGCATTTGGCCGACAGAGAAGCTTTGCTACCTGTGGTGGGCACAGTGGAAGCGAGCTTGGAGAGCCGTTGGGACCAGCTCTGAGGGATGTGGGGTCTTCCTCCAGCCGTGTGTGGTGAGAACCAGCCCCTGGCAGAAGCTCTGTGGCTCACCATGTGCCATCTGGGCAGCAGTGCGGCCATGGTGAGCGTGGGCTTTGGAGCCAGGGACCCTGCACCACACTGTCCGTGTCATTTAAGAGGCGCTTAGTTGTTCCAAGTGGATTCTTCCTTTTCTGAGTGGGAATCTTTGGAGCAGCAGACACCTGTTCACCTGTCCAGGTGTCCACTAACAGCCCACACCCACCAGGACTCTGTCCACTGCAGGGGCCTGAGCCCTGCCTCTGCCCCACACACACACACACTCCATGCGTTCCCGTCCAGTCCCACTGGCCTCTCTGTGCCTCAGGGCCTTTGCACCTGCTTTTCCCCCCTCTAGAACACTCGTCCTCCGATCACACCCAGCCACTGCCCCCGTCAGTGAAGCCTCAGCACAGACACTTCACCCTCTCACCCCATGGACCCTCCTGTCTCTCTCACCCCCACTGCCATTGTCTGGACAGTCTGTTCCTGGTGTCCTGGCCTGCTCATGGGCCCCCCACCACGTGAGCTCCATGCAGGCAGCTCCGGGTCTGCCTCACCCCCACTGACACCCACACCTAGAAAGTGCCTTGACCATGGGAACTCAGGGAACATGTGCTGGATGGCGTGGACACATGAATGAATGAACAAACAACACGTCCTCCATCTGTGGGATGGACTGACGGCTCACACAGCGTCCTCCGCGCGGTCTCTCTACAGGCTCACCTCTGGCCGTGCCATCTTTGTCCACTCACCCCACATGAAAAATAGTAAAAAAGGGTGCTTCCCAACCACAGTGCAAGTCTCCCCTCTCCCGTCTTGGGAAGATGCCCCGTAAACTGTCTGTAATGTCGGGCCGCCGTGGCAGATGAAGAACGAGCCACACGTCACTCACTACCTGTTCCCACTTGCTGTCACCCCCTCCCTTTGGGAGCAAGCAATTAAAAATGATGAGGATAAGGGGTGAAACCGAAAGGCTTCTAATGAGGGGATCTGTGGTTCTTCCTTTCATCGGCTCCTGATGCCAGGTTTGGCATAAACTTCAGATAAGCCTCGCTGCACATGTCTTAAAAAGTGATGTTTGCAAGGAAGTTATTTGCACCATCCTGGAGAAAAGAAAGAAGTGGATACTGCTTAGCCAGGGCCCTAACTCCGGCCGAGTCAAATGCTGAACACTGAATCCGTGGGACGTGACCTCAGAACTGGCCCAAGCAGAGGAAGGCCCGCCCCACAACCCCGTGTCTGAGATTTGCATCTGCTGCAATTTTACGAAGGCGCAGTGTCATGGATTGAATTACGTCCCCCCCAAAAATGTGGGTATCAGTTTGGCTGGGCCATGATTCCTGGTACTGTGTAATTTTCCTGTATGTTGTAAACGTGCCTCTGTGATGTTAATAAGGGAGGATGGGTGGCAATCGCTTGAGATACAAAAGACAGAAGTGAGCAGTGAGACGGGGACCTCATACCATCAAGAAAGCAGTGCCGGGAGCAGGGCGCATCCTTTCGACCGGGGCCCCTGCGCCGAGAAGCTCTTAGTCCGGGCGAACACTGACGAGAAGGCTGACAGAGAGGAAAAGCCTTCCCCTGGAGCTGACGCCCTGAATTTGGACTTTTAGCCTACTTTGGCTGTGAGGAAATAAACTTCTCTTTGTTCAAACCATCCACTTATATTTCTGTTATGGCAGCACTAGATAACTAAGACACACAGGATCCTAAGAAAACATTGGCCTCAGGCTGGCCGCACGCTTTGGTGTGGGGCATCAGTTAAATAGAGAGTTAAGGTGTCCAGGGCACAAGACGGAGCAGGCGGCATCACAGTGACCGGGCCCAGCTCCCTGCAGGCTCTCGGGGTTCGTGCAGTCACGCCAACACATGGATGCTAAAGTGTCCTTTTCTTCCCACAAGTCCAGTGTCCTTCTCACTAAAATGGGGGCTGGAGTGGACACCTTCGGTAGCGCCTTCCAGCCCCGATGTTCTGAGGGCGTGTGGCCCTGCCAGGAGACCCCACAAGCGTAGTTAAGCATTGCCATTTCACTGTGGCTCTGTGGGTATTTTCTGTCTGCACATCCAGCACACAGACACCCGCACACGCACACACACACACAGCCATCTAGGCAGCATGCAAGAACCTTCTAGGACGGCCTCCCAACTGCCCCGAGTCACGGTCCAGCTCAAAGGTCACCCTTTCCTGCCACGCCCCCAAGCCTGCTCCACCCCTCATGTGGGGCTCTCGGGTACTGCTCCGTGTGTCACGGGTGACAAGTTCCCCGGGAGGCGCAAACGGTTTTCACTCAGTTACTAACCGAAAGTTGGTGATTAAAACCCACCCAGCAGGGCTGCAGAAGAAAGGCCTGGAGATCTGTGAAGATTACAGCCGAGAAAACCCTGTGGAGCAATTCTTACTCTGTAGCACGTGGGGTCGCCATGAGTCAGAATCCACTCACTGGCCAGCACGTTTGGGGTTTGGGTTTATCGTGTGTAACAGGCCGCTTGGGCCTGGCTGTTCCCTCGTGGAAGCAAGTTTCACACCCGTGTTTGCACGCGGAGAGATGGGAGGTGGGGCCAGGAAGGAGGGAGGGGCTGGTTTTGAGGTCGCTGTTGCAGGGAGGGTGAGTCAGGGCAGCCGCTGAGGAACCATTCTAGGGAGACCGGGGGACCCCGGGCTCAGGCCTCGGGCCTGGGGGCACGGGGTAAAGCTGAGGAGGGCCTTCTCCCTGCCATTTCAGCACCTTAGAACTGGGGGCCGTGAGCATAAATGTTACCTGTTCTCAAGGGACCAGCTTAGTGGCTTTTAGTACATTCAGGGTGCTGCACAGCCACCGCCATATCTAGTTCCAAACATCCTAACCACCCCACCGGAGACCTGACCCGTGACGCGGCTGCTCCCCAACCCCCTGTACCCCAGCACTGGCCGCCACCAGCCTGCTTTCTGTCTCTTCAGGCCTCATTGCCGGCACTCCGGTGGTGGTCCCCAAGGGGCCTCAGGGCCAGGGGGCAGCGCTGCGGGCGAGGGGCGAAGGCAAATGCCTGCAGGCGTTTTCCACTGTGTGACTGGGCAGCATCGGGTTACCCCGTCTGTCTGTCCGTGGACACCTGAGTGGTTTCCACCTTCTGGCCATTGTGAGCGATGCCGCAGTGAATGTTGTACACGTGTGTCTGTTTGAGTCCAGGCTGTCAAGTCTCTTGGGCAGATACCTAGGAGTGGAATAACTGGGTCGTAGGATTACTCTATGTTTGACTGACAAACCGCCGAACTGTTTCCCACAGCGCCTGCAAGGTTTTCCGATCCCACCAGCAACACAGGAGGGCGCAGTGTCTCTGCATCCTCGCCAACACTTGTTATTTTCCGTTTTTCTGGCAGTAGCCATCCGAGTGTTACCCAGCTCTAGTTCTGGGTTTGGGCCTGGTGTGACTTTCGCCAATAAAGACAACACCAGGGCGAGGAACAAAGAGGATTTATTCTGAGCTTGTGTGCAGACAGAGCAGGATGCAGCCCTCAGAGTGTGCCCGTCTCGGGCTCACAGGTCAGATCTGTTATACTCTGAGGAAGGGGAAAGTTCTTAACAAATCATACAACGACACGTTTCTACACTCTCTAACATACTAGGCGAGCACGGTATGGTCCTAACGTCATTATAATGTTAGCATGTTCGTTATCCTGTGAAGTCTCTGCCCAGGGGAGTGATTCTCACTGTGTTCATGAGCCTGCTCTGACCTTTGGGCTGAGGGTTCTGGTGCAGGGTTACTGTTGGCCAGTTGGCCTCTTGGGCTCGGCTTTCTGAAAGTTTAACACAGAGCTGCTGTTCTGTTCTCGGTGAGTTTTGTGTAGACTAGGCTCGTTCAGGACAGACCGATGGTATCACTAGGGGTGTGATTTACTCTTTTCTTCTTTTTGTCCTGTTTCGCCTGCCCCTTGTGTGTTCCTGTCCCAGCAGACGGATCGGAAAGTGCGTGTACGGAGTCGGTGTCAGAGCCCCAGCTCTGCTGGCGGGGTCAGCTTTGTTGCCGAATGTTGAGGCTGTACTTCCGAAGCCACACGGTGGGCGCCTAGGAAAGGCTGTGACCCTTTCTAAACAAACACCCCAAAAGGCCAAGGTGCCCTCCACTCAGGACACCCCCTTGGTCCCAGAGGCTGTTGGACATGCCCAGAAACCACCCTGAGTGACTTGAGGTGGCCTTCCCTCCTGACATGGAGTTCCGCTAATCCCAAGAGGCATGCAGAGGGTGCGTGTCAGAGATTTGCAAGCTCCCCGGGACCCCGGCATCCGTTTGAAGCATCCCCCTTAGCTGCCGAGCCCCCTTGTTGCCAGGTGGAAACCCCAGGTTCTTGCTTGGCATGACTCGTATTGGCCAATAAACGAGAGACCGAGGTGGGAGAACAGGAAAGGCACCTTGATTTCGTTGCACAAGGAAAAGGAGCCATAGGAGCTGCTGCCATCAAGACTGCTCGCCAAGGGCAGGCAGGCAGTTTGCGTTCAAAGGGGTTTACAGGCAGGGAGTTCACACAAGTTACGTCAGCAATACTCTTAATCATACTATGCAGGTGCAGTGGGGTTTCCATACAACCCAAGCTAAAGCAGGATTCAAACGCAAAGCCGGGGGTGGGGGGGGTGGGGGGTTGACAGCAAAGGAAAAGATTTTCCAATACAGCACTAGAGGGGAGGAAGCCAGGTAAAGAATATAGCACTGGGCGAGGGGCGGGGGCTCTGCCTCACCCTGAGTCTTTGCTTGCTGGTCGTCAATCCTGTCACAGCCGCTCTAGCTGTCAGGTCCTTGAAACCCTGAGCTGCCTCTGCCACGGGGCCTTTGCACACGCTGTCCATGCCGCCTGGAATGTTCTCTCCTGCCCAAGCCTCCTAATGACTCTCTCATCTGGCAGATCTCAGGGGAAGCTTCAGGTCCTTGGGGAGGCCCTCCTACCCTGGACAAGTCTGGGTCCGGTTCTCATGGAACCATGTCCCCTCCCTCACAGCCAGCCTTGGTTAGCGGTGTCACATCTTCTGATGTAATTAACCAGTAAAACCAGTCGTCACGGACTCCAATTCATGACAACCCCACGCGTCAGAGTAGAACCGTGCTCCACAGGGTTTTCAATGGCTGATTTTTCAGAAGTAGATTGCCAGGACTTTCTTCCAAGGTGCATCTTGGTGGACTTGTACCGCCAACCTTTAGGTCAGCAGCCAAGCGCATTCACGTTTGCACCACCCAGGGACACCCTCTGAGGTAATGACTTAGTGAATTTCTCCACCCTGCCCTCTGCGCCCCACCAGGCAGTGACTCATATTATACGGACGGTGGAATCCATGAATGTTTGCTGAATAAATGAGTAATGGCGCCCACACTGGCTCTGCCTGTCCAGACTTTCCAATCACTTACAACGAAGGACAAGGGGATACTTTCTTAGGGGAACGGAATCGGCCCAAGTCCCAGGAGATGGAGCTGGCAGCAGATCATCCGGGGAAGGGGTGGAGGCAGAAACTCTATTAATCGCACAAATGGGCACTCGGAGTGGGCGTCAGCGCGGACGGGGGATAATGCAGAGACTGCCGTTCAAGTAGCGTGAAGCGAAAGCGTATCCGTGACAGATGGCTGGACAGGTGCGCTCCTGCCATTTCTTTATCTAGGTGAGCGGCATCCTGGCCAGAGAGGATGAGCCTGGAATGTCTGATCAGCTCTTTGCTTTGCTTTCACCGACTTCACTGCTAAAATGAAATCCCCACCATCATTGAATGGTTGGTGCTCAGCTCTCCCCGCCCGCCATGCCTGCCAGAGGGTTTTCTTGAATAGCCTTTCAGACTCTGCAAGACGCTGGCTCCGATGCAGAGCCCTTCCTCACTGTTCCGGAGCGGCAGCAGAGGGTGGCCCCAGGCGGGCTGACGAACGAAGCAGCTTCCAGGCTTCCCTTCTTTTCTGGACGTCTCCTCCGAACGCCTCGACGCGCACACCTTCCCCGTGGTGCTCACACCCTTCCCTCGCTGTGCACACCTTCCCCGTGCCATACACAACCTCCCCTCTATGCGCATACCCTCCCCGTGGTGCGCACTCCCTCCCCTCTATGCCCATACCCTCCAGGGTATGCCCATACCCTGCAGGGCCAGCAGCACCACTTCGCAGAAGTTTTGATGCTCGCTAGGCTGAGTTGGCCCAGGGCCCCGGCGCCGCGCGCCTTCTTGGTGCGCATCCGCCGGGGCCAGAGGGCCCTGCGGCCTGCCAGTGGGGCCGCTCCCCTGCCCCTGCCGGGTCCACCGCCTCCTCCACAGCCGCCACCCACCTCCACCGAGAGGATGAAGAAGGAAGACCCTGTCAGCGGTGCTTAAACAATTAGATCCAGTTTCTCTCCAGATTCCTTCTGTCCCTTGTCAAGTTTGTTTAGAACTGATGGAAGTTATTAGCAAACCGCAGAGAGGCTGGCAGCAGCTAGCGATGGGGAGGTCAGGTGCCTAGCATCATCGCAGGCGATGCCCAGGAGGTACTGGGTCCTCCTGGAGCGGAGGGCTGTTGTTTGTTGTTTTGGTTTTTGTTTGGTTGTTTATTGGATAAAATATATAGATATGTACATATATGTATATAAAAGATAACATTTGCCATTTTAACTGTTTTTAAGTGTACAATCCAGGGGCGTCAGTCACATTCACAGGAGTCCAGGTATGCAGTGGTTAGCGCTTGGCTGCTAACCAAAAGGTCAGCGGTTCAAAGCCACCAGCTGCTCCTGGGGAGAAAGATGTGGCAGTCTGCTTCCGTTTTACTCTGTCCTATAGGGTCTCTGTGAATCAAAACTTGACTTGATGGCAACGGGTTTATAATCACGTCCACAATGTTGTACAACGTTCAACACTGTCTAATTTTGGAACATTTCCACCGCTCCAAAAGGAAATCCCCCACCCATTAGCAGTGACTCGCCATTCCCCCACCTGCCCCCAACCACTAATTTACTTTCTGTCTCTATGCATTTGTCTGTTCTAGATGTTTCGTGTAAGTGGGGTCATACAATATTTGCCCTTCTGTGTCTGGGTTCTTTAACTCGGCCTGTTTTCAAGGTCGGTCGTGTTGTGGCCTGTGTGAGGACTTCATTTGTCTTTAGGGCTGAATAATATTCCATTGTATGGATGGACCACACTTTGTTTATCCATTCCTCTGTTGATGGACTCTTGTGTTGTTTCTACTATTTGGCTATTGTGAATCTTGCAGCAGTGAACATTGATGTACACGTGTCTGAGTCCCTGCTTTCAAGTCTTTTGGGTATATATACCCAGGAGTGGAATTGCTGGGTCATATGGTAATTCTAATGGGCTCAAACATAGGAACGATTGTGAGGATGGCACAGGTCCGGGCAGTGTTTTGTTCTGTTGTACATGGGGTCACTATGTGTCAGAATCTACTCGATGACAACAGGGAATGGTAAGTGATATTGAGGACCTTTTCACGTGCTTACTGGCCATTTAGCTATCTTCTTTGGAGAAATGTCTGAGTCCTTTGCTCATTTTTAATTGGGTGGTTTCAGTGGTTTTTAAAGTAGGTTGTCATCTTTGGTGAAGCAATTCTTTCCTCCTCCACTCATTTGTTGTGGGGCTCGCAGGCCCCCAGGAAAGGGCTGAGCACTGCAGACTGGCTCCAGGTCTCACCAATCGCCCCATCTACAGAGTGTGGGCATCATGGGGAAGAGGTGAGATGTCAATGAGTACTGACAAGGCGGTATGGCGAGGCTGGAGCCTTGGCATTTGGACAAAGGTACAGCTCAGGGTTGGATTTCTCATAACAGCTACAGAAATTTCCTGCACGATGACTAAGATGTGAAAATTACAGGACACTTGAGGCCTCTCTCTCCACCAGCCTTACATGGAGAACCCAGCCCAGCAGGGGTCCAAGATACTGCAGTTGCAGATTCACATCCTACCTCCACTCCTCGAAGTCTTCAGGAAGTTGTGCAAGGTCCTTGGGCCTCAATTTCCTCACCTGTGAGATGGGTACTCTACTACGTACCCACTTACCTTCCTGTTGGAGCATCAGAGAGGATGAGCACATACCACCCAGCTGAGTGCCCCACACACAGACGATGCTCTGCCCATGCAGCATGTCCCAGAAATGCCCAGTGTGAACCAGGAAAAAATGTGCAGTCTGCACTAAAATCAGATAAAAAATGTCTCTTCCAGAAAGTGAGCCCAAACAGAAAAGGGAGAAGGCCAAGCAGGTCGTGGCTTTTCCGTGTACCCATGAGGATCCCAGGGTAAGAGGAGGCCTCTCTCAGGCCCACCACGATGGCCCTGCTACGCATGGCTGGCTGCCATCCTTCTCCTTGGAAAAGGGCTGCCTCCACCGATCACCCAGCAGGGAGGAGGTGAACAGAGTGGAGCCCATTTCCAAAGCTGAAGCAAGCAGCCATGGGGCCAGGCAGAAGAGGCCGCTCTGGCCTGTCTGGGGAGACTGGGAGGCTGAGGGGCAGATGGGGCAGACTCAGAGAGGATGTTGAGTGACAGCAGTCTTGGAGCCAGTGGCCAGCCCAGCGCTCGCACCTGGACACGCCGCCCAGCACCACCTGGAGCCTGGCGGTGGCAGGGTACAGGAGAACAACCTGCTGCTCCCAGCGGCAGAGACAGAGGTGGAAGGGCTTAGAAGGGATTCAGAAGCTTACGTAAGCAGCTTTAGCCACCCCAGTTGAGGTCTCAGCTCAGACTCCAGGCCACATTCTGGGGGTGGTGAAGCAGAGAAAGGGCAGACTATCGAGGGCAGCCTCACCTTGCTGTGTGTGACCGTCACGGCTCTCCTCTGTGTATACATGCACACAGCATATGCTGACGCCCTCGCGGATGTGCATGTGTTCACCTCTTCCCTCCTGGAAAGCATTTAAATTTGCAGAGGTCGATGCAAGAGCATGAAGTCAGGTTGAAAAGGAAACAAAGATAAGAAATAGGATGGACCAAAGCTGAAGTTAGTAAAATGCCTCAGCGCTGTTAGAGGCGGCCATGGCATTGTCTGTGAGCTTTTCAATAACCAAGGTGAAAGGGGAAACTGCCTTCAGGCAGTTCACAAACAGGCTTCTAGGAGAGAAAAGTTGTTCCTAAGACTTTGGGCGTGCCTAGTCCTCCTTTTTTCAGTACGGCCAAGTGCTGATAACATTCTGAGCCAGGTTTGTGTTTTGAACAATTTAAGCCCACATTTCACAGGGTTTCAAAAGGGAGTGCTCACTTATTCAGTACTAATGTTTTATTAATGCTCCCTGGTGGATCAGAAAAGCATGCCTTATTGATCTTTCCCTCTGCCCCGCGTGCACAGGAGCAAGTGTTGTTCCGAATTTCTGGAAATTTCTGGAAAGCTGGTGGTTGCACTACCTCAGCTGATGCCCAGCACACCTCCTGCCTTCCCGGCCTCTCTCCAGCACTGGGGCATGGGTCAGGACCTTCATCCCCTGGGCTGCTCGCTTCATGGATGAGGGTTCAGGATCACAAACCCAAACGGTGAAGCCCATCACCAGCAGGCAAACGTTTTCAAAACCTGGAATCGTGGGGGAGCAGTTAACCCATGCTGTGGTTATACTGGAGCTGATGTTGGGATGTCACTTGGTCAGGGAGCCCCTGTGCTTTCTCATGTTGGATGGGACTGTGGTGGGCGCAAGCTGGGACAACATTCACTTTTAAAACTCCATGAAAGCTACAACTTGGATGAACCTCAAAAACATCATGCTAAGTGGAAAAAGCCAGATGCGAAAGGCCACCTACTGCATGATCCATTTGTATGAAATGACCAGAAGAGGTAGATCCAGAGACAGAACTTTAGTTGGTGCCCGGGGCTGGGGCAGGAGAGCAGGAATGGGGAGCGGTATTCTTCCAGGGAGATGAAAATCTTGCAAAACTACAGAGAGGTGGTGTTTGCACATTTCAGATGCACTAGATGCTGTTGAATTGAGCACTGCTACATGTACCCAACAGTGTTCTTAGAGGCTGGGACCAGTTTTACATTTGGGGGGCACCGAGGAGTAAACCACCTGTTTATAGTTTGTCCCACTGTGGTAACTTGCGTGTTGCTGTGATGCTGGAAGCCATGCCACTGAGGTATTTCAAATACCAGCAGGTCCATCTGTGGTAGACAGGTTTCAGTGGAGCTTCCAGACTAACATAGACTAGGAAGAAAGGCCTGGTGATCTACTTCTGAAAATCAGCCAATGAAAACCTTGTGGATCACAATAGAATATTTTCCAGTATAGTGCTGGAAGATGAGCCCTCTAGGTTGGAAGGCACTCAAAATACACAGTGGCTGCTACAATGGACTTGAGCTCACCATCAACTGGGAAGATGATGCAGGACCAGGCAATGTTTCATTCTTTTGTACAGGGGGTTTCCGTGAGTTGGAGCTGACTCACCAGCAACTAACAACACAACTGAATTTCACCTAAAAAACAAAACATAACTCCATGAAGTCCTTATGTGATGGTTGTGTGTCAACTTGGCTGGGCCAGGATTCTCAGTGGTTTGGCAGTTATGATGTAGTTTGAGAGTCATATGACGACGTCACTTCCATGATGACATCTGATATTACCTGATCGCCTCCGTGATGGGATCCACTGTGAGTAGCCTATCAGTTGAAAGGGAGTTTCCTTGTAGGTGTGACCTTCATCCAATATAGGTGGACTTTCCGGCAAGGCTCAAAGGCTTTTGCTCACTCTGGATCCTGCAGTTGGCTCCTGTTTGTCTGACCTCTGATTCTTGGGACTTGAGCTAACAGCTTACCTGCTGATCTTGGGTGTGCCAGCCCCTGCAGCTACATGAGTCAGGAGAAGCCTCCAGCCTGACCCACAGACTTGGGACTTTATAGCCTCTACAACCTCTTGAGCCATTTCCTTAATATAAGTTGCTCTGTATGTATGCACACATAGATGTCACTGGTTTTGCTTCTCTAGAGAACCTAGCCTGACACCTTATGAACGTCCTTGTGAAGAAGCCCTTGGTCTATCCCACATCCACAGGTATAATTCCTCAAACATCACAGTCAGTACTGCCTTAAGGGCACCATCTTTACCTTCTTAGAGGGTCTCCCTGCTGGACACCAAGGACCCTCGTCACCTAAACCCTTGTTTGACGTGAATTAACAACTGAGTTTCCTGCTTGGGCCACTCAGATGTCGGTGTTTCGTTTTTCTTAAACTGCTTAGATGCTTGCCTAAGATGTGACCAAAGCCTTGTGACTATTTTTTATACAACGGCATCATTATTTAATCCTGAAGAACACAGACCCTCCCACTGCTGTCCGATTCCATTAGTTTTATTAGAGATTTGCTTTTAGAGGACAAAGAGGCTTATTTATGTATTTGGCGCTAATCTCCCAGCAATCATAGGACCGTCATTTTTATCTTTGTCACCGATAATTCGGTGTCAGAAATGATTGATCCGCTCAGTTTGTTGCCGATTTTGTTTACCATTGGGGCAAAGAGTACTATAAAAGCTGTTTGGAATTTTCCTGTCATTTGAAGAAAGGTAATTATTCCCTCATTAGAGGGGACTGTTTGCAGGGAGATGTGGCTTAATCCTAACCCCGGCTGTCCTCATCCCTTAAAAGAATGGCCTGTTTGTGCAGCCCTGAGGCCGTGGGCACCCTCGGTGCTCAGACAGGGAGGAGACGCCTGGTTTCGTCCTGTTTACAAACATCTTTCTCTTCACCCCAGAGGTGGGAGGCGCCAGAAACTGGGGAGATGGAGAAAGGGGAGTGTTTGAAAGGAAGGAACTTAGGCGTTATTTATCATTTCAAGGCGGGCAACAATAAAAGGTGAACGCCCCAACAGTGAGTCGCTTTTTTCGCTTTTTAGAATAAACAGGAATTAAATCATGGAAACCGTGACAGTGAAATCGCTTAAAAAACCAATCCTCCCACTGTAACTGCTTCAACACCCACAGTTTTATAAATACTGGGTAACTTCACCCATTGTTTTCATCAGCATTACGTGACACTGGCTGTTGGTGCCTCGTACTTCACCACACATTAGGTGACAGCTGGAAAAAAACATATATTACAAAAACAAAGAAGGGCTAACGTGGTCCAGATGAATACACAGTCGAGGAGAGGTCGTTTTCTGCGGCGGAGTTAAAAATGGTGGTGAGGCTGAGTCATTAGGCATGGGGCACGTAACCTGGGTGCCTGATGCATGCTCTGGACGCAAAGCAGTGTTGGGTACAAGGCAGCATCAGCTCAATGTCTGCTGTGCACTCTGTTTCCAATTAACCCAGCGAGCACTCTGCCCAGGTCACCGCTGCAACCTGCTCCTGACCGGGCCTCCATGGAGGCAGATTTGCAAGGCCAGTTCCTCTCGCTGATAGAATGAGAAGCCAGAGAGCAGGGCAGATCCGAGCTCTGCTCACAGAGCCTAGCTGCCGTGGGGTGCTGGTCCTGCGTTGGGTTCCTGGGGCGGCCGTCATGAAACACCACAAACTGGTTGACTTTTAAGAACAGAAATTGTTTCAAGTTCTGGAGCCTGAGTCCAAATCACAGTCTTGGCCAGCTGCTACAGACTGAATTGTGTCCACCCAAAATACGTGTTGGAATCTTAACACCTCTACCTGTGGATGTGATCCGATTTGGGAACAGGGCTTCCTTTGTGATGTCATCGAGGCCATATCTGTGTAGGGTGGCTCTGAAACCTAGCCACTTCTGAGTTAAGAGAGAGAGCAGACGAGGCAGAGAGACAAGACCAACGGGAGAGAGATGGGTGCCACAGGGAGCTCGCCAGGGAACCAAGGGACACCGGGGCAAAAGAAGCTGAGAGAGACAAGGATCTTCCCCGGGAGCCAGCAGAGAGAGCCTCCCCTAGAGCCAGGGTCCTGAACCCTGAGAGAATACAGCTCTGTTCTTTAAAGCTGCCCACTTGTGTTTTTTCTCGTAACGGCACAGGGGAGTAAGACATGGTGTCAGGTCCCTCTGAGGCTCTGAGAACAGCTCCCGCCTCCCTCCCGGCTGCCGCGGACTCCTTGGCACCTTCACGTGGTGTCTCCCCACGTGTCCTTATGTCTGCTCCCCCCTTTTATAAGACACCTCTCAGATCGGATTAGGACTCACCAAACCCTGGTAGGAGCTCATGCTGACCTTGACCTGATATCATCTCAAAGACCCTGTTTCCAGACAAGGTCGGGTTCCCAGGTCCTTGGGTTGGGACTTCAGGATATCTTTCTGGAGGACACCATTCCATCTGTCACAGCTCCTCAGTAGCAGCTTTCTCTCGCTCCTTCCCACACGTGGCCTTGTCGAGGTGGAAAAATAAATGCCTCAGGAGCTTGAGAGGCTGTGCTGGCAGGGAGAAGGTTTGCGTGCCTCGGGGCATGGGGGATTGAGGGAACACTTCTGAGATGGACAGTGTTCCCTGTGACATTCACAGACTCCAGGGGGCGAGACGTGTGCAGAAATGGAGAGCAGCTGCATCTCAGAGATGATGAACATGCGTCCATGATGCTTGCTGTCTTTTTTTCCTTTAAGGCCCAAAGGGGTAGAAAGGAGCCCTGGTGGTACAGTGGTTAAGCGCTTGGCTGCTCACGGAAAGGTCGGCTTCGAACCCACCAGCTGCTCCATGGGAGAAAGATGTGGCAGTCGGCTCCCATAAAAATTTACAGCCTTGGAAACCCTCTGGGCAGTTCTACTCTGTCCTATAGGGTCACTAGTTGAGACCGACTTGACAGCAGGGAGTTTGGTGTTTTGGAGAGGCAGAGACAAAGCAGAGACCTTCTCAGAAGGTCCAAAGATCAGTTAAATCATGTTTTCCTGATGCTGACGGGGCCCAGGGCCTGCTACTGAGACAATGGGCCTGAGAGCTTCCGTGGCAGCTGCACCCGACTCACTCTCCCCTCCTCTCTTGCAGTCAAGTTCAGCAGCTGCCTGGGCACCCAGGGGACGCAGTACGAGACCAGCAGCCTCGACTTCAGAGTGGGCGCAGACGGCACAGTCTTTGCCGCCCGAGAGCTACGCATCCCCTCCGAGCAGGTGGCGTTCACCGTGACGGCGCGGGACCACCAGACAGCCAAGCAGTGGGATGCCGTGGTGCGGCTGCGGGTGGCCCAGGCCGTGGCCCCGCACGCGGGACACAAGGTAAGGCGGGCTCCCTGTGGTGGCCTTGGGTGCATCAGAGCTTAAAATCCGACGTCCTCCTCCAGGTCCCACAGCAAAACCCCTGGAAGGTTCCATGAGACCCGAGGGTTATCATGGTGAGACCCCCAAGCTGAGCTGCCCCGCCAGGCAGTCTGTGACCGTCCATCTCCTGAGGCCACTTCCTGAGCGAGCGACCACACATGCGCACGCACCCCCCCACACACACACACGGGCCCTGTGTGCAGCTCGACACTCTGTAGCTGCCACTGGGGCACTTTCTGACAGGGGGCCCCACAGATCACGTGGTCAGTCCTGCCCGAGCATGGAGTGCACCCACCCTGCGGCTCTGAGTCCTGGAGGGACGGACGGCAGGTGAGGCAGAGAGCACATGGCTGGCAGCGAGAGTCAGCTGGACACACAGGTGCTGGACTGAGAGAGGGGATAGAGACGGAGGGACAGAGAGAGGGGGGCAGAGACGGAGGGACAGAGAGAGGGACAGAGACGGAGGGAGAGGGACAGAGACGGAGGGAGAGGAACAGAGATGGAGGGAGAGACACAGAGGGACAGAGGGGGGGGCAGAGACAGAGGGAGAGAGAGAGTGACACAGTGACCTTCACGTGGGCAGGGTCATGTCACCCAGCCCCTCCCTCTCACGCCACCAGGTGACTGGTGATCACAGGACAGGGAAGGGTGAAAGTCCACCTTCCCTGGGTCCTGAGAGGGTTTCCTCCACCCTTCATACCCCAGCCTCCTCAGCACTCCGTGCTCACCCCAAAATCCCAAACGTTGGTTCTCACGAGTCAGGGGGGTACCCAGACACTGTTCCCTCTGCCCAGCCCTGTAGTGGCCTCCGTGTTAGCCTGAGACTTAGAAGTGGTGGGGAACGGAACCAGGGCCCACTGCCCAAGCCACCTGCCTGCAGGGTCCCTGGGAGGGGGAGAAGGTGTGCTGGATCCTTGGTGTCAGTATGAGGCCTTTGCGGGCTTGTGAACATCGTGAGGTCATGTGAGGCTCTCAGCACAGGAAACCACGTCGCCTGAAGCAGGCAAGGCGGCCTTCCACAGGGTCCACGGGGACCCCCGTAGAAGGAGCCCATGGGGACTAGAGTCACACAGGTTGCGCAGATTCCTTTGTATAGATTTTCCCAGAACCTTCTAAATGTGCTTCGTGAACTTCTGAGTGGGAAAACCCCTGCACGTTTCCCCAAACCTGTTTGACTAAGAAACCCTTCTTCATGCGACACCTTGCAAGACAGGCGTTCCAAGGAACCCACTTTGGGAAACCAGTGGCCTGGCTGGAGGGTTTGATTTTAAACAAAGTAGAGGTGGTTCGGCTCAGGGGAGAGAAAGAGGTGGCGCTGGTGGAGCTGTCTTCACCGTGAGCGATAAGCTGTTTCTCAAAAGTCAATCCCACCAGGGCCGTAGGCCTTAAAGCGCCCCCTGGCTCCGGTAAGCAGCGAGAACCAGTTTCCAACAGCGGCGCGTCCGCCTGTGAAGCCCCGCTCCCCAGATCACGAGCTTCGGCGTCAGGTGCTGAGAACGCGCAAGGCAGTGGGAGTGGTCTTCTCTAATCTCGCGAGAGTGGCCATCTCACGCCAAACCCCGTGAGACCTCCGCAAGCAAAGCCCCGCCCCAGAGGCAGGGAGGACGCGGTCAGCTGCCTGAAGACCCCATCGCATGGCGGTGGCTGCCATAAGGTGTGTGTGGTGTGGTTGCAGGGCAGGGTTCTCCCTGGTCTCTCCTGTAATTGGACCAGAACTGCCCACGTCCCTGGTTACAGAGACGTTGTACCATGTAAGCAACAGTGAGCTCATTCCAGCCGGCTGCAGCCTCAGATGTTGTCGCTGGGTACCGTCAAGTCTGTTCCACCCATGGCCGCCCCATGTGACAGAGTAGAACTGCCCCACAGGGTTTTCTAGGCTGTCATCTTTACGGGAGCAGACTGCCATGTCTTTGTCCTGTGGAGCCGCTGGGTGGGCTCCTTCCAGCCTGCTGAATCCTGCGACAGAAGGCATTAATGGCAACTATGGTGACACCTCGTGTTAGGCATGTGAGTGAGGCGGTTTCTGAGGCGTTCCTCACTGGTCCTCGTGGAAGCATTGGCCGCGGCGGTGATTACAGTCAGCCTGCTCCACCCAGCATCCTTCCGGCTCGGGATGCCCAGCTGGTGGGGCAGGGGAGGCACGGGACTCCAGCGAAGCCTCAGAGCGCCCTGGAGAGCGGCCGTGGGGTCTCTGTGGGGTGTGACCATGCAGGCGGAGGCTCCCAGCCCACAGGACGCGAGCTTTCTCCCTACATGTCACTCGCCTTCGTGTTGCTGGGTGCCGTTAAGTTCTGACTCATGGCCACCCATGTGTTACCGAGGAGAACTGCCCCACAGGGTTTCCAAGGCTGTAATCTCCACAGAAGCAGACTGCCTTATCTTTTTTCTACTGAGCAGCTGGTGGGGTCAAGCTGCGAACCTTTTGGTTAGGAGCCGAGCGCTTAACCATTGCGCCACCAGGGCTTCTTGATGGCCGCCTGGTCCCTCGTCTACCAAAACCAAAACTCCATTCAGGACTTTCTGCGACCCCCGCAATATATCACTTAACTAAGCTCATATTTCAGGCGTGCCACGTGCCAGGCCCTGTCCCAAATGACATGGACTCACCTTGTTCTCACACCGGCCCTGGGGCGGGGTGCAGTCATTGTCCCCACCATAGCGATCAGGGTGCAGAGGGCGTGGCCAGAAAGCCGCACCAGAGCCCTGGGCGGTGGGAAAGAATCCATGTTCTAGAGAGAAGTAAAAAATGATCTAGATACAGCCGAGCCAGCGTGGCAAGGACTTGGAAACAAGGTCTGGAGCCCAGCCTCCCTGGTTATGGGTTCGAATCCCGTCCCTTCTACTTAGCAGCTGTGTGTTTGGGAACAAGTCATGCAATCTCTCCGAGGTTTACTATTTTTGGAAATGGGACAAGTACCTACCACCTAGGGCTGTGGAGAGCATTATGGGACGTGAAATAAGAATCTACGACCTGCAGTTGTGGAGAGCATTATAGAAAATGGCTAAGTGCCTGCCACCTCGGGTTTGGAGAGCATTATGTCACATGGGGTAAGTGCCTACCACCTGGGGTTTGGAAAGCACTATGTCACATGGGGTAAGTGCCTACCACCTGGGGTTGGAGAGCATTATGGGATGTAAGTACCTACCACCTGGGGTTGTTGAGAACATGACTTGAGGTTGGGCAGGTAGGGGGCTGGCAGGACCCCCACCCCACAGAAGACAAAAATAGCAGCTCTTATTGGTGTCATGGTCGTAGTCCCAGGCCTTACTAGCTGGTTTATTGATGGATGTATTGATTTACATACATTAATTTATATTACTTTAGCTTGGACAGCGTCATTACTATCCTCTCTGATACAATAACAAGACCCCGACTTTTCAGACTTTCTCCTTATCTTGTTGGCAGGGGAGGGGTGGTCCAGTTAACAGCATATTCACTCCAGATAAACAGACAGCTGCAGCCTTTGGGGCCCAAATCCCAGGCCCCCCAGGAGTCCTTTCCTGGATATTCCAGCCCAGCCACTGCATCCCTTCTCTGTGCTGTAACTGCAGACCTGCATCACGCAAAACCTCAGTGGTTACAGCTGCATCACGTCCACTTCCTGGATAACAAAAATGCCCCATTCTGGCCAGGGACCATGTTTTTGACTAAGAGGGGACTAAGGCTCAGGGACCCACAGTGACTTAGCCACTCAGCTGAGGAGAGCACAGCAGGAATTCTAACCTATGCTCATAGTCACGGCATGCCCTGCCCTGGATGTGCTGAGCATTGACCAAGCTGGGTGGCAGGTACTGAGGTGCTGGGCATTGACCATGCTGGGTGGCAGGTACTCAAGTGCTGCATATTGACCAGGCTGGGTAGCAGGTGCTCAGATGCTGGACATTGACCACGCTGGGTGGCAGGTACTCAGGTGTGTCATGTGTATTCGAAAAGTAATCAGAATGTCTCAAGTTGTACCACTACTGAGTGGTCAGTGTTATGAGCGAGAGAGAAACAGTGCAGTGACAGCATGTAATGGGGCATGGTCTTGTTCTAGAAAAGAGAAGACTCCAGCCTCAGATTGAAAATGAGAGTTTGTCTTTTTCCTAACTGGATCACAGGCTGGGATCTGGGACTGCCCCTCCACCAGCAGCTGGGTGGCCACACGGTCCGGGCACAATCCCAGGCTTCTTGCACACAGTCCATCCCAGACGCTCTCTTAAGGAATTGCTTTGTGGTTGTCAGAAGCAGGAGGGGGCTGGTTATACTCAGGTAGAGGAGGAAAGGGAAACTCGTGCTCATAACTCAGAAAATTCCAAAAAGATCATTTGCAAAGAGTGCCAACAATATATATCTGAAAGGAGACACAGGGTTCCCCAGGAAAATACTAAGACACTCTTATTTTGTCTGGACTTTGACTTTCTTTCCCTCTTTGTTAACCCCAGTCTGTTGATCTCATTATGGACACGCTGATTGTTCAGCCATCCGTTTGGGGAGTGGGCAGGGAAGGTATCCAAGAGGAAGCACAGTATGAACAATGAGGTTGACAGCTGTTACGAATAAGAAAAGCAAAATGAATCACAATCACAGTGCCTGATGAGGGGAGGAGGAGGGGAGGAATCTTGTAATCAGGCTGCCACAAATGGGCGCTGGCGAGGAAGCTATTACCATCCTCATTTTTACAAACCATGAGATTTTTCCCCAAGTTGTACAGTTTGAGCACAGAAAATCTAGCTCCTAATCTGGTCATTTTTTAATGACTATTTTGTGCACCTGTTAACTTCCAAGCACTGTCCCAGGTGCTGAAGATATAGCAATTGAACAGGACTAACATAGCTCCCAGGGGCCCTGGTGGTGCAACAGTTAAGCGATCGGTTGCTAACCAAAAGGTTGGTGGTTGGAACCCACCTAGCGGTTCTGCAAAGAAATACCTGGTAATCTGCTCCCATAAATATTATAGCCTAGAAAACCCTACTCTGTCACACAGTGTCACTATGAGTCAGAATAGACTCCACGGCACCTAACAAGACAAGACAATATAACTCTCACCTAGCCCTAGTGGCACAGTGGTTAAGAGCTCGGCTGCTAACCAAAAGGTCTCCAGTTCAAATCCACCAACCACTCCTTGGAAACCCTGTGAGGCAGTTCTACTCTGTCTTATATGGTCGCTATGGGTTGGAATCAACTTGATGGCAGCAGGTTTGGTTTTTTTATTGTTGTTGTTGTTCATGAAGTTCATATCTGAAAGGCAGGCAGATTGTAGACAGGAATGACAAGGAAGGCTTTCAGTTTATTCCCCAAACACTGTGCAGCCTCATCTGCACCTGGTATTGGGGTTACAGCAATGAGTACAAACAACACCCTCTCTGTCCTTGTGGAGGTTACAGAGCAGTGGGGGAGATGGACCACATACAAACAAGAAAACAAAGTATGAGAACATCATAATAGGATGCCTGCAGGGCTCAGTGACAGAAGCAATAACTGGATGAAGCCCATGGAGCTTCAAAATGAAGGGGCTGGTTTTCTAGCCTGGGAAAATGAACGTGATACGCCAATACAGCATGGTGGCTTAGCCTGCACTTTGGTCCCATACTACCTGAGTAACTTTGAGCAAGAAATGTGACCCTTCTTCACCTCACTTTCCTCATCTGTGAAATAGGTACAATGATAGTATCAATGTCAAAGTCTTGTTGTGAGGATTTTAAAAAAATGGAGGCTCGTGCTTCAGGAGGGCTAGGTAATTGGCAACAACACTCCCCACTAAAGATAGCTGGGAACACTCTACCAAAAAAAAAAAAAGAAATCTGTCTGAAACCATCAGAGAGCTGAGGAGGCAGTGAATAATTATGGTGCTAAGATCTGTTGGAGTCAAAATACCCAGAGACATGGGCCCAGGAATGGTGTTTGCCAACACTGGAAGTGAATGATAAGCCAAAAGCTCATCAGTTCTGTGACATCCTTGTAGGACTGAGGGAGCAAAATGTGGAGTCAATGGCCAACTAAAGCAGTCAGAAGCCTGTTAAATGACCATACTTGGGATCAAGAACCCAAAGGTCTACACCCTAGAAATTAAGGTAAACAGAATTACACATGCTTGTACAGGGACTGGTGCCAAACTTCAAATAATGCTGGTCTGTATAAATGTGTTACGATGATGCCAGATTGCTGGTGTCCCTAGTTGCCTGGCAGAAGCAAATGTAAATCTTCTCTAGTAAAAGATATTGTACCAGGCCACCTTTTTTTTTAAAAAAAAAACTTCCCTTCATATAAAATGTCTAGCACTCAACTGAAAATAACTGAGCACATGAGGAGATAGCAAGGCAATGTAAATGAAAATCAGGAGAAGATGATCAGGCATAAACCAAAAAATAAACAAATAAACTGTTGCTGTTGAGTCAGTTCTGACTCATAGCAACCCTATAGGACAGAGTAGGACTGCTCCATAGGTTTCCAAGGAGCGGCTGGTGGATTCAAACTGCCAACCTTTTTGGTTCACAGCCATAGCACACCATGGCTCTTAACTACTGCACCACCAAGGACCCTTTATCAGGCATAGAGTTTATAATAACTGTGTTTACTATGGTTAAGCAAATTAAATGTACAGTCTTTTGACAGAGAATTGGAAAATATAAAAAAGAACTAATTAGACACTTTAGAAATATAAATACCAAACAAAATTAAGAGCTAGATGGATATGTGTGTGTGTGTGTGTGTGTGTGTGTGTGTGTGTGTGTGTGTGCAGATTAGACACAGTTAAAGAAAGAATTAGTAAAGAAAAAAAAAATCAAAAAAATATTCGGGCAACAGTATGAAGAGCTATACAAAAGGAAAATAGATACAGAAGAAAGGTAAGAGATATTGGAGATACGCTAAGAAGGTCTAACGTGTGTTTGGAGTCTTACAAGAGAGATAAAACGGAGCAGAAGTAATATTTTAAAAGCTAATGGCAGAAAATATTTCAAAACTGACAACAGACGTCAAGGCATAGATTTGAAAAGCCCTGTAAACTCAAAGCAGGACATAAAGGGGGTTATCTTAGTCACTTGATGGTGAAAGTAGCTGAAAATCAAAGTCAGAGACAAATCTTGCGACCAAAAAGAGAAAAACGACAGCTGTCCGTCATAGGGCTAACAGTTCAACCTGCAGCTAACTTCCCAACAAGAATTATGGAGGCCAGAAGACAATGGAATGGTATTTTTAAAGTGATAAAGAAAAGAAAAAACTGTCATCCTAGAATGCTATTACCCAGTAAAAATATCCTTCAAGAAGTAAAGTTGAATAAAGAAATTTCCAAACAAAAACTGAAAGAATATTTCACAAGTTGTGTTTTTCAGACAAAAATGAAATGAGGTGAAAAGTTCAGAAACACAGAAAAGAATGAAGAACCATGAAAAGATTAAGGAGAGAGAGAAATATAGGTGAATAATGACTGTGTAATGTTTTGTGGGATTTGAAATAAATGATTCAAATTCACAATGGCATAAGATTTGAGAGGGGATAAATGGAGTTAAAGGGATTTAAGATACTTTCATTGTCCTGGAAGATAATTTAAATACTAAAGTAATTTATACTTTGATAAGACAAAGATATTTGCTATAAGGTTCTGGAAAATCACTTTAAAAGAATCATAAGATTGCATCAATTCTAAGCTAATAAATGGAAAAAATTAATATCAAAAATTACAATCCAAGGAAATGCAAGCAAAGAGAAGGGGAACATATGAGTAATGTATTTCTATTTGATTCGAGTGGTAGATATGCAAATTACAAATATATCATTAATTATATTAAATATAAATACGCTGAATGTTCTAATTAAAAGAAAAAATACTGACAGATTAGATGAAGAAACAGTTCAACTATATTCAGTTTACAGAAATTATGTCTAAAAAGTATAAAGATAGAGAAAAGGTAAAAGTAAAATGATAGGAAAAAATACCATGCAAACACTAATCAAAAGAAAATTGGTGGTGGCCCTGTTGTTGTTGTTAGGTGCCGTCAGGTCGGTTCCTGTTAATACCAGACGAACTAGACTCTAAGGCAAAAAGCATCATAAATATAAAGAAGAACACTTTGTGATGTTAAGCACTTAAGTTCACCGAGAAGACAGAAGAATCGTAAATTTGCATGTGCTTAATAGTACAACTTCAAAACATTTAAGCAAAATTGATAGAAATAAAAGAAGAAACAGATAAACATGCAATCACTGGCAATTCTTACAAACATCTCTCAGTACGAATAGAACAAGCAGACAAAATATCAGTAAGGAAATAGAAGATTAGAACTGCACAATTTGCAAGTCTGACCTTACTGAGACATATAAAACGCAGAAACCAGTCATTACTAAATACACATTATTTTCAAATACACACATAACATTTACAAGAATTAACCATATGATGAACTTTCAAGTAAGTCTCAATGTATTTCAAAGGTTTAAAATCAAAACATAGTTTGCTTTCTGAACACAGAGCAATTAGGCTAGAAATCAATAACAAAAGAGATAACTAGAAAATCCCCATGTATTTCAAAGTTAAGTAAAAGCCTCCTTAATAACCCATGGGTAGGAAAGAAATCACGTGGAAATTAGAGAATATTTTGACCTGAAAAAACTAGTGGGATGTAGCTAAAGTCATGCCCAGGTGAAAATGCTGTTGTTGTTAGGCGCGGTCAAGTCAGTTCCAACACAGAGACCCTACGTACAACAGAAAGAAACACTGCCCGGTCCTGCGCCCTCCTTACATTTGTTTCTATGTTTGAGCCCATTGTTGCAGCCACAGTGTCAATCCATCTTGTTGAGGATCTTCCTCTTCTTCACTGACTGTCTACTTTACCAAGCATGATGTCCTTCTCCAGGGACTGCTCCCTCCTGATAACACGTCCAAAGTATGTGAGACGAAGTCTGGGCCGTCCTCGTTTCTAAGGAGCTTTCTGGATGTACTTCTTCCAAGACAGATTTGTTCGTTCTTCTGGAAGTCCATGGTATATTCAATATTTTTTACCACCAACACCATAATTCAAAGGTGTCAGTTCTTTGGTCTTCCTTATTCATTGTCCAGCTTTTGCATGCATATGAGGCAGTCTGTATATTGCAGGTTGTTAATGGGTCTTTCTTCAATCCTGATGCTGCGTTCTTCTTCATATAGTCCAGCTACTCATGCAATTCAAATGGAAATGCTTAGCCTTAAATGCATATGTTAGAAAATTAGTGATCTAAGTGTTCATCTCAAAAAATTATAAAAAGAACAGGAAATGAAACCCAAGCAAGGTAGAAAGAAGTAAATAGTCAAAACGAGGAGAAAATAATAGAGGGAATCAACAATCAACGCAGGCGGAAGTTAGTTCTTTAAATCGACTACTAAGCTGGTCAGACGGAGCAAGAAAACAGATGGAAGGTACACATGATCCATGTCAGGAATGAAGAGGCTTTCAGGACCAATCTTACAGATGTTAGGAAGATAATTTCAGAATATTATGAGCAATTTATACCAATGTATTTGAAAATGTACGCTAAATGGATAATATCCTAGAAAAATGCAACCTACGAAAATTAACACGAGAAGAAAGGGAAAATATGCACCATTTTGTTGCTACAAACAAAATTCAAATCTTTTTCACAAGAAACATTCACACCTTGATGACTTCAAGGGTAAATTCTACCCAAGAGTTAAAGCGGAATTAAAACTAATCTTATACAAACTTGTCCAGAGGGTAAAAGGAGGAGAATTGCTGCCCAAATTGTCTTTGTCCCAAACCTGCCAAGAGCCATATCAAAAACCCGAGGTGAACCATGTCTGGAACTGATGAGAACCACGTCCAAAACCAGCAAGAACTATGTCCAAAAACAATCTCACTCCTAAATAGATGCAAAAACCCAAAGCAAAATATTAACAAACTTGAATCCAGCCATGTTTACTTACGATAACACATACGGCACAATTGGATTTGTCCCAAGAATGCAGGATCGGTTTAACACTTGAAAATTAAACAATGTAGTTCAACCCAGAGTAAAATATAAAACTCACATGATCACCTGAATAGCAACTGTTAAAATTTAACCTCCATTCAGGATGAAATTACTCAGCAAACTAGGAAAAGAAAGGAACTTCCTTAATCTAATAAAGGACGTCTACGAAAAACCTAACAAAAACATCAATTTCCTGTGGATACACTCAAAGCTTTCCTCTGAGTTCAGAAATGAGATAAAGATACTATTACATCATATCGTGGAGATCCAAACCAGAGCATTAAGACAAGAAAAAGAAATCAGAGTAAATAAAACTAACATTATTTGTAGCTTATATGATTATGAACATAAAAAGTCAGAAAGAACCTATAGATAAGTTATTAGAATTAATAAATGAATTTAGCAACAGTGCTCAGTATAAAAGCAATTGTTTTTCTCTATATCAGTAAACATTAGAAAGTGAAGTCTGCACAAGATCTGGTTATGATACCATTAAAAATGATTGTATACTTAGGAATAAGCCTAACAAAAATTGTACAAGACCCTTGCATGTTATTGAGGAAAATTAATGAAGACCATTAAAAATAGGGAGACATGCCCCTGGTGGCACAGTGGTTAAGCGCTTGGCTGCTAACCAAAAGGTCAACAATTTGAACCCATCAGCGGCTCCCTGGGAGAAAAGACCTGACAATCTGCTTGCATAAAGATTGCAGCCTAGGAAACCCTATGGGGCAGTTCTGCTCTGTCCTATAAGGTCTTTATGAGTTGGAATCAACTCAACAGCATGTAACAACAACGTGCCACATTCATAACTTGGAAATTGTGAAGTTATCACTTTCACCCAAATTTTTCTATAGCAAGTCAACACAATGCCAATAAAGTCTCCAGCAGTTGTTTTGCTTGCTTGTCTTTAGATAGGTCAAGAGCTGATTTTAAAAGTTTAAATAGAAATGCCAAGAACCAAGAGTGGCCTAGAACAACAGAAAGATGGCGGCCTTGCTCTTTCAACATCAAAACTTTCTATTCAACTACAGCTGGATCTCTCGACCTGGCGCTGTCGACATTCTGGGCTGGATAATACTTAGGTGTGGGGCTGTCCTGGACACAGTAGGCTATTTAGCAGCATCCCTGGTCTCTACTCACTAGATGCCAGTAGCACCCACACACACACACACACACAGTTGTCACAATCAAAACTCTTGTCATTGCCAGATGTTCCCTGGAGAACAAAATCGCCACCAGTTGAGAAACCCTGAATACAGACATTAAAACGATGTGGTTTCTTGAACTGAAACTAACCCCTGAGGTCACCTTGTAGCTAAATAACAGATTGGCTCACAAAGTAGTGAGTATCACCCATGAGTACTCTGCTTCTTTAAAAAAAAAAATCACCTTTATGAAACCAAATGGTCAACGATTACATTAAAACAAAGATAAAAAGGTAAGGGGGGAGGGGAACTAGATTAATGGAAACAGAGCAACCAGAACGGAAATAATGAGAATGTTCACGTATTGTAAAGAACATAACCAGTGTCACTGAACAATTTGTGTAGAAATTGTTGAATGGGAACATAAACTGCTGTGTAAACCTTCACTGAAAACACAATAAAATATTATTTAAATAAATAAAGCACTTTGGAGCCAGGCACTGAAAGAAAAGAAAAAAATGTGGTTTTGGTGCAAAGATGGACAGATGGATCAATAGAACGGAACCAAGAGCTCAGAGAAAATAACCGCCTTTTTTTAATCAGCTTTATTGAGGTATAACCTTCATGCAATCAAATTCACTTCCTTCACATATACAACTTGATGCATTTTGTCAAGTGTACACAGGGCACGGTAGACCCAGGGTGGGCAAACCATAGCCCACGGAAAAATCTGCTTGCCACCTTTTTTTATTTCCTGCAAACCAAGAATGGATTTTACATCTTAAAATGATTGCATGGTTACATAAGTAAAAATAATAATAATAATTGTCATGTCAACCCCAACCCATGGCCATCCCACGTGTGTCAGGGTAGAACTGTGCTCCACAGGATTTTCAATGGCTGAGTTTTTGGAAATAGATTGCCAGGCCTTTCTTCCAAAGTGCTTCTGGGTAGACTCAACTGCCAACCTTTTGGTTGGCAGCCAAGTGCATTAACCATTTATACCACCCAGGGACTCCAGCTACATAAGTACCTACATAATCTCCTATATTTTGCCTTGTGGCCTGCAAAACCTAAAATACCTACTATCTGGACCTTTGAGAAAAAGTCCGCCAGCCCTGCTGTGGAGTAACGGAGGAAGGCCTGTCTGTTCAAAGTCCCAATGGGCTAGCTTGGGAAAAAAGTTGAAAGGACCCCTACCCCACACATACCCAAATATCACCTCCAGGTGAGGTGTAAATCTAAATGTGAAGGACAAGAGAGTGCATAGTCTGGAAGAGAACATAGCAGCGTTCGTAATCGGTGACATCAGGGTAGAAAGACTGTCTTCATGTGACTCATTAAGTATACAGGGAAAGACTGATAAATCTGACTTCATTAAAAATAAGAACTTCTCCTCACCAAAACTGAGGATAAAAAACTGGAAAGATAAGCCAGAGGGTGGGAAAAGATATCTGCAACACTTCACAACAGTCACCTGGCAAAGCACTCACATCCAGAATGTGTTTGTTCTGTTGTTCTTGTGAGTTGAGGTCAAGTCAGTGCTGACTCATGGTGACCCCACGCACAACAGAAATGTTGGGCAGTCCTGCGTCATTCTCACAGTTGTTGGTATGTTTGAGTCAATTGTTGTGGTCACTGTGTATTCTGAGTGCCTTCCAGCCTAAGGGGTTCATCCTCCAGCACTGTATCAGACAGTGTTCTGTTGTGATCCATAGGGTTTTCATTGACTGATTTTTAGCAGATCCCCAGGCCTTTCTTCCTAGTCTGTCTTAGTCTGGAAGCTCTGCTGAGACCTGTCCACCATGGGTGACCCTGCTGGTGTTTGGGATACCAGTGCCATAGCTTCCAGCATCACAGCAACATGCAAACCACCACGGTAGGACAGACTGACAGACAGGTGGTGATCAAAATATATGAACAACCTCAAATCACCACACAAGGACAGACAGCTCGATAGAGAAACGGTCAAGAGACGTGAGCACGCCCTTCACCTAGGAGGGGAGCTTAGTGGTCAAGAAACGTGAGATGCCTTTGGCCCCATCAGGGCAATGCAGATTACAGCCAACATGGCCAGCAATAGGAAGATTGACACCATCAGGTACTGGTGCAATGAGAATTTTCTCATACTCTTGGCAGGAGTCGGCGATGGTACAGCTACTGCAGATGTCTGCCATTTTTATTTAAAGTTGACAGTATGTACACCTGGCTTCAGATATATGCCCAATAGAATGCACATGGATACCAAGAGATCTGTACCAGCACGTTTATAGAAGCATCAGACCGAAATAGTCGGAATCTAGAAACAACCCAATTGTCCATCGCTACTACAGCCAAACGCAAACCTTGTTGCTGCCAAGTCCACTCTGACTCATGGCGACCCCACGTGTGTCAGAGTAGAGCTGCTTCATAGGATTTTCAATGGCTGTAATCTTACGGAAGTAGACCGCCAGGACTTTCTTCCACAGTGCTGCTGAGTGGATTTGAACCGCCAACCTTTTGGTTAGTAGCCAAGCACAAACGGTTTGTGCCACCCGGGGAACCTCCGTCACTATTAGAATGGATGAATACGTCGTGGTGGATTCACACAGTGGAACGTTATATGGCAGTAAAAATGAACAAGGTCCAGCTAGAAGCAACGAAATAGGTGAGCCTCACAATCGTGTTAGTGAGGAAAAGAAGGCAGGCTCCCACAGCCCAGGCTTCCGCAGACCAGGCTCACACAGTCAGGGCTCCCGCAGACCAGGCTCACACAGTCAGGGCTTCCGCAGACCAGGCTCACACAGTCAGGGCTCCCGCAGACCGGGCTCACACAGTCAGGGCTCCCGCAGACCGGGCTCACACAGTCAGGGCTCCCGCAGACCGGGCTCACACAGTCAGGGCTCCCGCAGACCGGGCTCACACAGTCAGGGCTCCCGCAGACCGGGCTCACACAGTCAGGGCTCCCGCAGACCGGGCTCACACAGTCAGGGCTTCCGCAGACCGGGCTCACACAGTCAGGGCTTCCGCAGACCGGGCTCCCACAGCCCAGGCTTCCGCAGACCAGGCTCACACAGTCAGGGCTTCCGCAGACCAGGCTCCCACAGCCCGGGCTTCCGCAGACCAGGCTCACACAGTCAGGGCTCCCGCAGACCGGGCTCACACAGTCAGGGCTCCCGCAGACCGGGCTCACCCAGACCGGGCTCACGTAGTCAGGGCTCACGCAGACCAGGCTCACACATTCAGGGCTCCCATAGACCAGGCTCCCGCAGACTGGGCTCATCCAGACCAGGCTCATGCAGTCCAGCCTCACACGGACCGGGCTCACCCAGTCCAGGCTCACACGGACCGGGCTCACCCAGTCCGGGCTCACGCCGACCGGGCTCACACAGTCTGATTCCTTTCACAGCAGATCCAAGCATGGGCAACATGCCATAGAGGCAGAATGCTGTTGTTAGGTGCGGTGGTGTCAGTTCCCACTCACAGCAACCCTGTAGGTCAGAGGAGAACTGCCCCATAGGGTTTCCTAGGCCGCAGTCTCTACAGGAGCAGATTGCCAGGTCTTTTCTCCCGTGGAGCTGCTGGTGCAATCAAACCACCAACCTTTCTGCTAGCAGCCGAGCACTTAGCCACTGCACCACCAGGGCTCCTCCGATAAAGATTATCTCAAACCAAAAACATGTTGCCGTCAAGTTGATTCCAACTTATAGCCACCCTGTAGGGCAGAGTAGAACTGCCTCAAAGGGTTTCCAGGGAGTGGCTGGTGGATTCAAACTGTCGACCTTTTGATTAAGCAGCCACGCTCTTAACCACTGGCCCACCAGGCTCCCCCGTAAAGATTACATAGTGAGCACGATTTCCACTGGCAAAAGGTTCTAGAGGAACAGAGCCTAAGGAGCAGATTACAGAGCGTCAGAAATCCCAGGAAGTGCTAATCGGGAGGAGCCTTGCAGCAAATCCCTCAAGACCGCACGCAGAGACCCTCTAATTTCTCGGTTCCATAAATCTCATTTCGGTGAAGTTGAGGCTTCTGAAGGTGCAGCCTCCCCGGCCATTCTTTTAAGACTCTGTGGACTTGGGTGAAACTGACAGCTTTACAGTCAGATGAACCATGAAAACTTGGCGACTTTCTCTCCTTTTCCTTCTCTCCCTCAGCGACCCTTCAACGGTGGTCTTTCCGTGGGTAACACAAGCCGCGCTGGAATCCGGGAGAACTTTGTGTGTGTGTGTGCCCGGTCTTGCAGGAAAGCTGATAGCAATTCAATTAGAAAATGCAAATGAGGTCACACAGTCCCCACTGAAGTGCTGGATGGCCCCTGAGGAGTCTAAGCAGTATTCCAGCCCCACAGGAAATACTTGAGATAAAGTTTCTCCAGCAGCGTCACCCGACGGGCAGGTGTAACACTTGGAAGTGCTGATGGGACCTGGGGGTATAGTTTGCGAGAAGGAATGTGTTGTTTATGAATCTAATATTAGGTCCTACAGCACCCGTCAGCATGTATGAAAGATAAACTCAGCCAGGCAGTGCCCCCCACAGTCAGGCCTGGCCCAGAGGACCAGGGTTCTTTTGGGGCATCTGCTCCCCGGAAATACGCGGTGCCTTCCAAGGAGGGGGAGACTCACCCGGGGCAGAGTGCACGCAGACCCATGTAGCACCTCAGAAGGATCCCGTCCAGCGCTCAGTCACCCCAGACCCTCTGTGCAGCCAGCCTCCCAGGATGGGCGAGGAGGCCAGAGTGATGGGACAGGTCCTGCTGTTCCCTGAGGAGGGACGCCCTAGGAAGCTGCATAGGTCCCCGGGGGGCACAGACAGTTTTCGCTCGGCTGCTAACTGTAAGGTTGGTGGTTCAAACTCACCCAGAGGAGCCCCAGAAGAAAAGCCTGGCAATCTACTTCCAAAAAATCAGCCAGTGAAAACCCTCTGGAGCCCAGTTCTACTGGCACACATGGGGTCGGCATGAGTTGTTTGGTGCTCGTGATGGGAAGCTGTGGCTGGGGGAGCTGGGGCGCCTGTGCCACTACAGTTCAGAATGCGCAGGGGTATCACCACAGGGCACCCTAACTTGGTAAACCTGGGGTGCCCCTAGAGGTGAGCCAGGATGGGGGCAGGGCCACGGGGTTTGGACCCAAGCAGGTTATGTGTGCGTCCCAGCAACACCTCTGCCTGGCTGTGGGACCGAGGCGCAGCCTCTCTGAGCCTCTCCACCCTCTCACCTGTAAACTGGGGTGAGGATCCCTCTAGTCACATCTCTGGGGTGAGCAGGTGAGACAGTGCGCATGGGGCCAGCACTGGGCCTGTCATCAGGTGACTTACCTGGCCCCTCGCCTCAGAAGGCCCCCGAGGTAAGACTGGGGAGGAAGGGGGCACGTGGGAAACCCTGGCCGTCAGGGTCCCGGGCTGCCCTGTGCATCAGCACCTCCCACCCAGCAGGGCAGGGACCCCCACTCAGGCCCAGTGCTTTGGGGGCGAGGACGTCCGAAGGTGTCCCGGCTGCCCCAGGGCCTCACGGTCTGGGATTGGCAGCAGAGCAGGAGTTCCGGGGTGCGGAGGACAGGAGAGCAGAGCCTGAGGAATCGCAGTAGTAATGATGCAGGACGGGCGTGTGGACGCCAACTCGGAGGCTGTCGGAACTGGCTCTGACCTAAGGGCAGGGCCGGCCAATGCAGGAGGATGGGAAACCAAGGCACAGAGAGGGATGGGCTCCCAGGGGCCGTGGGCCCAGAACTCCTGCCCTTGGCTAGCATGAATTGTTCAAGGTGACGAGGAGCTCAGAAAGTTCTCTGGGCCCAGGTGTGACTTAGCCCTTACTCCACCCCCTTCAGGGCTGCCCGCTTGTGTCTTATTCACCCCACCTCCTCCTCTGCTGTCTGCCCCTTGCTCTGCCTGCCGCCTCCCCCACAGCCACCGCCTCCTGCAGCCCCAGGAAGCACCCTGGTGGCCTCTGTCCCCACCACTCCGCCTTCTCTGGGCTCCACGGGAGAGGAGGATGAGAAATGGGCACCCCTCAAAGATCTGCAGCACACACCACACGTGCGCACACGGCGTGCACACAAGCCCCGCACATGCCCCACGTGTGCACACAGCCCACACACTCCACATGTGCACACAGCCGGCACACAACCCATGTGCGTGCAGAAGCCCCGCACAAGCCCCACGTGTGCACACAGCCCATACACACCCCGTGTGCACACAGCCCACACACACACCCCGTGTGCACACACAGCCCACACGTGCCACTCGTGTGCGCATGCAGTCTACACCACACATGTGCACACGCAGCCCACACGCCACACGTGTGCATACACAGCCCACCACACCCCACACTGTGTTCACACACACCCCACACATGCCACATGCACACATACTGCACAACACACCACACACATCGCACACATTCCACACACTTCACACACACAGTGCAGGCTCACACGTGTCCCACATACACACACACTAATGCGCACGCACACACTCCAACACTAGACAGTCTGGGAAGAAACCGTATTCACAAGGGGTGAGAGGAGGAGCCGGCGCCCTGCGGAGGTGGCAGAGGTGTGTCGGGGACAGGGCCTCAAGCCCCGTGGCGGAGGCAGAGCGGTTAGAGGTGTCACCTCTGTGACGCCGGGCCGGTGACAGAGACTGTGGGAAGGAGGCAGCTCTCGGAGCCAAGGCATCGTAAAGCAGGGCGGCTGTGTGAGCCGAGCGTCCATAATGGCCAGTGTGTCCCCAGCACGTGTCTCGGTGCCGACCCCGCACGGCCACAGCTGTGGTCGGCAGTGTTGTGGGGGCTTCCCAGGCAGAGTGTGGCTGCCACAGGCACTCTGCCTTGTGAAAACCACACAGTGTCACCAGGTGGTGGCCCGAGTCACGAAGAGCGCATCTCAGAAAGCGGCAAGATGCTTCTTTTGTCCTTTTCCAGCAGATGGTCCTCAAAGCAACAGAAAGCAGCAATTCCAGCAGAAGTAAAGAGCACAGTGTGGCGGGTGAGCCTGTCAGCAGCCCGTTCGCGGCCCCTGTTTTCCTTTTGAAGACGGTGCCTGTTTTAATGAGTGTTAGTAACCTCCAGCTCGGACAAGTTCGGGCAGTGTCGCCCACACACAGGCCTGTTTCAGGCGCAGACCTGATAGTCTTTGGGGACTGGGGAGGAATATGTGTTTATATTTGTTTACACGTGTTTTTACACATCACAGCCCTGCCCAAATAGCCAGGTGACTTGTGGGAGAGGGGCTGTTCTCTTTCTAAAGCCTGGGGTCACAGCCACAGCCGTCCTGTGGGACACCCGTGACAACATGGAAGCGGAAATCCCGGTGGGCCTCTTCAGGAGGAAATCTCACTGAAAGTCCGGATGAGCTGAGGCTCTCAGTCAGCCTTCTGTCCAGGTCCTGACCAAAGCCGTCTGGAATCGTAAACACGGGGCAGAACGGACCACTCTTCTCTCTAACTGACACCAACATGAACAATTCCATTCAGCTCCATCTGTAACAACTCCGGAACAAGTAGTACGTTGTGCCTTAACTAGCTAATTTAATTTTTTTCTCTGATTTTATTTTTCTGTAAACTGAAGTGTCATTTTGTTTAAGCTGTTTCTAATTAAACACAGTTTTCTTGGCTCTCTAGAGTGAGTCCTTCTCACCCGGGGCATCTGGAAATGTCTGGAGGAAGGTTTGTTGTCACAGCTGGGGAGGGGGTGCTGCTGGTGGCTGGGGGGCAGCGGCCAGGATGGCTGACTACCCCACAGTGCGCAGACCACCCCACCGCAGAGAAGGGTCCAGCCGGAATGTCGTAGTGCCACGGTGGAGAAAGCCCGGTCTAGAGCCAAACTTAAGGAGCCTAGGTGGTGCAGTGGTTAAAGCACTTGGCTGCTAACTGAAGGGTTGGCAGTTCAAACCCACCCAGTGGCTCTGCAGGAGAAAAGACCTGGTGATCTGCTCCGGTAACAATTACGGTCTAGAAAACCCTGTGGGGCAGTTCTGTTCTGTCACGTGGGGGCGCTGTGAGTCAAAATCAACTCACTGGCACCCAACAACAACAGAGCCAGGTTTGAAAACATCTCTGGTCTGGGTGTCCTTGGCGTGCCGTGGAGAGAGAGGGGGACCACTTGACCTGGTGATCAAGGTCATTAAACCCACCTGTTGGCTTGTGCAGGGCTTTTTGTACAGAAAGTTTTGGAGTCTCCTTCCCTGTCCTTGTTTGCTCGGGCGGGCACTTACCCTTTCCCTTAAATGGGGTGTCTGAGCCGCCTGCTGCCTCGTCAGTTACAGCTTCTCCCTTCCTGTTCTCTGGCATCTCTGCAGCTCAGAACATTGTCTTTTTGCGTCTCTGGGAGAGAAGGGGTTCGCTTTGAGATATTTGTTAAGAGAAATGTGGTTTTGATGTAATTAAGCACACGGTAAAACCTTTCCCCCCAGGATGGTGGCGATTCTTAAAAGCTGCCTAAAGAACCATGTCTAAGATATTTTCCTCCTAAGACTGCCCACGCCTTCAAATTCCATACCGCTAAGGCTTTGTTTCTTCATCACCTCGTATGCATGAAAAGGTGGACAATGAAAAGGGAAGACAGAAGAAGAACTGCTGCATTTGAATTGTAGTGCTGATGAAGAATATTGACTATACAGTGGACTGCCAGAGGAACGAACAAATCAATCTTAGGAGAAATACAACCAGAATGCTCCTTAGAAGCAAGGATGATGAGACTTTGGCTCGCTTACTTTGGACACATCATCAGGAAAGACCACTCACTAGAGAAGGACATCATGTTTGGTAAAGTAGAGGATCAACGAAAACAAGGGAAGCCCTCCATAAGATGGACTGACACAGTAGCCCAAACAGTGGACTCAAACCTACCAATGATCGTGAAGATGGCACAGGACCTGGCAGCGTTTCGTTCTGTTATACATAAGGTCTCCATGAGTCAGAGCCAACTCAATGGCAACTCACAACAACAAAGCCTTTGTTTTACACATGGGGACATTGGAGATGGGGACCAGGATTGTGGAATGTTGGGTAGTTTTCCGTCCTCTGCATTAATGTGAACTCTTCTAAGAGTGCATGAAGAGCCCCACTCTGGGGGCACCGCCTGAGTTGAGACTCAGCCCCCCTCCATTTCCCGCTGCATTGCCTTGGGCAGGTCCCTGAACCTCTTCCCCTGATGTAAACGAGGCTGATGCAGCTCCCCACTTCTAAGCTATCCTGGGGCTTGCAGGAGCCAAGATGGGGAAGAGCTCAGATCCTTGCCTGACACACAGCAGGCAGCATGTTAGAAGTGTTAGGACTGAACTCTCCTTCCAATAGACAGATGAAGAAATAATTTATCATCTTAATAAGTAAAGTATGTCTGCCTTGAGCATTGTCTTAGGCTGGGCTCTCCAGAGAAGCAAAACCAGTAAAGCATATAAATATATATGTATATATAGAGAGATATGTATCAAGGAAATAGCTCATGTGGTTATAAGGGCTGGAAAGTCCCATGTCCGTGGGTCAGGCTGGAGGCTTCTCCTGATTCACATAGCCACAGAGGCTGGTGAACCCAAGATGGGCAAGTCAGATAGCAGGGCTCTGGATCATAGATTGTGAAGACCGATGAATCCCGAGATCAGCAGGCAAGAGGGCAGGTAAGCTTCTAGCTCAAGTCCCAAGAACCCAGGAGCCAGCTGCAGGATCCAGAGCAAGCAAAAGCCCCTCAACCTTCCCAGAAAGTCCACCTGTATTGGACAAAGGGCACATTCCCAAGGAAACTCCCTTTTAACTGATTGGCTGCTCACAGCAGATCCCATCATGGAGGTGACCACATTACATCAAGTCTCATCATGGAGGTGATCACATCATTATATGACTGCCAAACTACATCATAACTACCAAACCACTGAGAATCATGGCCCAGCCAAGTTGACGCACAGCCTTAACCAGCACAAGCATTATGGTCTTTGAAAGAATTATTTATGTCAGATCCAACTGATAACGGCAACTGGAAAGGTCAGATGAGAAGCTTAGAGGGCAGTGAGTTTAAGCCAATGGTGGTGGAACAATCTGGAGAATGATGGTGAGGATGGTGGCACCACTTGAGAACATAATCAGCTCACTGAGTTGTACGTGCCAAGGAAACTGTTGAAATGGTGTATGACTGTATTTCCACCAAAATTTTTTTTTTTTAAAGGAAGAATCTAGATTGTTCAGGATGCCTCTTGTATTATTTCTATGGAAGTTTTCAAAATAATCTCACCTTCTTTTAAGAGATCAAAAGTAAGAACCACTGCCGTGCTTTGGGGGGAGGACACTGCACTCTTCGGGGTGTCCTGGAGGTAAGAAAAGCCCAGTGAATGCCTTTTCAGAGCCAGATGATGCAGGTATTTACTGAGAATGACTCACGTGCTCTGTTTGTTAAAGAACAGCAGATATCTTTCGTTGTTTTATTTGCTGTTTGTTAGATACGATTTTATTCTGTCCTCCTTAGCTACCATGGAAACCAACTAGAAGGCAGCAGACAGTACCCTAGTTAAATATTTTAAATATACATGCTGGCAGGCAAGCAAAATAATACCATTTTCAAATGTATATTGAAAGGGAGGTAGGAGGTGGGAGAATGGGCTATCTGTATAGATTTCAGTGTGTCTTTTTTTTTTTTTAAGAAATCTAGTTATTCTCAGTAAAAATCAGTACCAGGGTTGACACTTGGGGAAGTGAGGGACCCACACTGTTTCCTTGTTGAAGCATGTTTAACCCAAAGCTATAAAGAAACAGTGAAAACAGCGAGCCCGGCGAATCAGAGAAATATAAAGCGTCGTATATAACCTTGATATTGAGGGAATAATTCGTACCTGCCCTTGTTCTGACACAGGTAGTGTTAGCTCACAATACAGAAAAGGCATATCACATCCCTGAGTGGAAGATGTTTCATTTTGACTACAGATCTCTATGAAGTCAGTAATCTTGGGAAGACTAGACCCTAAGACATGCTATTCTTTGTATGGCTGGGATTGGCTACATATTTACCCAAACATTACAGCAATCCCAAAAATGTGTGGTAACTGCAGGAACTCAGAATTCTGCATGAGATGCTGTAAATGGATTTGTGACACGCTGTGCTGGGGAATAAGTCCCAGGGGCCTTGGGGGCCAGAGGCTGGGAGATATCAAAGGCAAGTTGGTTGAAAGGAAAAGGAGTCACCTAGGGGTACTGAGGACGTTTGAGTGCAACGAGAGGTGAGGGCTGGTTTATTTGTGGATAGTGAAAAGGCAGGCGCTCACGCCCTCATGGGACCCCAGGACTCATATCAGCTTCCCATCACCCAGGGTTTTCATCTTGTTGCTGTTAGTTACCATCAAGTTGGCTCCAACTCTTGGCGATCTTACATACAACAGAATGAAGGGCTGCCCAGTCCTGTGCCATCTTCACGTATGTCTGAGCCCAGTGTTGAGACAGTTGTGTCAATCCATCTCACAGAGGATTTCTCTCGTGTTCATTGCCCCTGTACCAAACATGATGTCCTTTTCTAGTGATTGGGCTTTTCTGATGACATGCCCAAGTAACTGAGCCAAAGTCTCACCAGTCTCGCTTATAAGGAACATTCTGGTTGTATTTCTTCTAAGACTGAGTTTCTTCTAACACTCCATTTCTTCTAAGACTTGTGGAAGTCCATGATACATTCAGTACTCTTCCCCAATGCCACTGTTGAATGTATCAATTCTTACGTCTTCCTTTTTCACTGCCCAGCTTTCTCACGTGTATGAGGCGAAAGGAGGTTGTGATGCACGTGGTCTTAGGAACAGCATTCTCCCGGCATTTGCAAACAGAGCACTTTCCCTCAAACATGGCGCACCGATGCACGTAAAACTCTTGTGACAGCCCGTTCTCAGCCGAGCAGATATTCATGCCTAGAAGGACTGTGTTGGGTTGGGGGCGTGAAGAGCAGACAAAGTGTTTTGCCTTTGCAGCTGGTCCAACAGTGGGGTCACTGGGGACGCTGTCTGGCTCCGCGGCATGGACTTGCAGGTGGCCACAAGGAGTTGATCTTCTCAGCTGAACTCACCAGTACTCACTCATATCACAGATAACATATTTCACTATGTCTGAGTAAGAAACTGTCGTGAGCAGCCCAGGGTCTGTGTTATATCCATCGCCACTCTGCATAACCACAAGACAGCTGGATGAAAGGTAAAATCTGCGAGTTAGATGCAGCTTGCCCTTGACCTGACCCCAGAGCGAGCACCCTCAGGGCCTCAGCGTAGAGAGTTAGCTCTTCTCCCTGGTCTCAGTCCCCTTGAAGGTCAGCTTGCCTTCATGCCACACTCACCTGAATCCCCTCTTTTCGCCCAGATCCCCACTGTGGAGACACTTCCCAGCTCTGTTTTGATCTTCACAGAACACAAGAAACCATTTTCCCTTTGCATGGCCAACGGGGTGCGTAGAGGGAAGAAAACAGAATCCCCACTTTGGGGCTGTCCCGAATTATTTTTCCTTCTCTTCCTTGGTGGAATTGCTCCTGATTCAAACTGCCCAGTATGGAAGACGGGGTGAGCCAGTAAAATCAAGGAAGTTAAAAAACACAACTCTGCCTTTATACACCCAACACGTGCGTGCGCACACACACACGCACACACACACAGTCTTTTCCACTGTGTTGAGCAAGTGGCTCTTACTTTCTGCTTGTGTAGGTCAGAGCCACAGGCTCTGCCGCGTCACGGGGCACTTTGTCTCTCAGCACCGAGTTCACAGGTTGCCCTGCCAATTAGAGAAACTGTAGATGGCACGGGGGACCTTTCCAAAGAGCCACACTCTCAGTAATGAAAGCTAATGCTTATATCTTGGGAGGCGGGGGGCAGGGCTCACTCCATGGGGTGAACCTGGGTCACGTTGATTGAGGATGGACCTCACAGACATCAGCTGGGGTAGTGCCTGGTTAGCGTGCCCACAGGGAACTAGAGTGTTCCCAGAAATTACTTTTGTTGCCTTGGGTGGAGCTGCACCCACACTGTTTCCTCAAAATGTGAATTTAAGGTATGAAGGAAATGACCAGCAGGGTCAGCCCAGACACCAGTGACTGGGCAGGGTGGGCGAGTTGTGGAAGGTCCCAGCTGTCACCTTTGACCCCATCTTCAGAGGTCAGGGCTGCTCTGCTTTCCTTAGAAACACATGGGATCTGGATCTGGAGATGTGGACCTGGGGATCTGGATCTGGAGATGCGGACCTGGGGATCTGGATCTGGGGTTTTGTCCACAGCCCTTAGAAGCCACCTTACAGTCAGCAAGAAGGCCCAGTGGCGCAAGGGTTAAGCGCTTGGCTGCTAACCGAAAGGTTGGTGGTTTTGCAGGTGGATTTGCAGGTGGCCACGAAAAGTTGGCTTCTCAGCTGAACTCACCGGTATCCCATTTCCAGTGACTCCTTGGGAGAAAGACCTGGCGATCTTTCTCCCATAAAAATTACAGCCTAGAAAACCCTATGGGGCAGCTCTATGCTGTCACATGGGGTTGCTATGAGTCAGAATCAACTCCACGGCCCCCAACAACAACCACAGTCAGCGTCTGCCGCCTCCAGAGGGCAGCGAGTTCTGTGAGCTCCCTGCTCCAGTCCAGGATGACCGTTCTCCTTCTGGCCCTGCACTTCGTAGAAGCATCAGGGTGCCTCCTTGTGGCCAGTAATCTGTGCTTGGTGTCTCACTTACCTAGTGCCGCTGTAACACAAATACCACAGTTGTTATTGTTAGGTGCCGTCAAGTTGGTTCCGACTCATAGCGACCCTATGTACAGCAGAACAAAATACTTCCCCGTCCTGTGCCATCCTCACAATCGTTGTTATGCTTGAGCTCATTGTTGCAGCCACTGTGTCAGTCCATCTCCTTGAGGGTCTCTCTCTTTTTTTGATAACCCTCTACTTTACCAAGTATGATGTCCTTCTCCAGGGACTGGTCCCTCCTGATAACATGTCCATAGTACATGAGATACAGTCTCATTATCCTCGGTTCCAAGGAGCATTCTGGCTGTACTTCTTTCAAGACAGATTTGTTCGTTCTTCTAGCAGTCCATGGTATATTCAATACCACAATTCAGAGGTGTCAGTACTTCTTCAGTCTTCCTTATTCATTGTCCAGCTTTCACATGCATATGAGGCACTTGGGTCAGGTGCACAAATACCACGGTGGGTGGCTCTACAGAACGCAGATGGATCGTCTCACAGCTCTGGAGGCTGGAAGCCCGAATCAGGGCGTGGTGGAGGGGAAGGTCCTTCTTTGTCTCTCTTGGCTTCTGGTAGCTGCTGGTCCCTGGAGTTTCTGGCTTGTGATGTATCTGCCTCATCATCAGATAGCGTCTGTCTTCCCCAGCATCTCTACATACCTCTGTCTAGTCAGCTCCTTCTATAACTCAGAAGTGATTAGATTTAGGACCCACCAGGCGCTGCATCATGGAAGGTGACCAAACCCATTGCTATGGAGTTAATGCCAACTCCTAGCAACCCTATAGGACACAGTAGAGCTGCCCCACAGGGTTTCCAAGGCTGTAAATCCTTTCAGAAGCAGACTGCCACATCTTTCTCCCACAGACATGCTGGTGGGTTGAACTGCTGACCCTTCGGTTTGCAACCAAGTGCTTAACCACTGCCCCACCAGTGCTTCTGGAGATGACTGCATGACATTAATTAAATTACATCCACAGGTAAAGGGGTTAGCATTCCACCACATATTCTGGGGACACACAAGTCAGTCCATACCACTTAAGTAAACTAGTCCCCTGTCCCATCCACATCTTGGCCACAGATTCTGATTGGGTCATTTCCCAACTTTGTCCATCTACTCAGGAGGCCTTTGACTTTGTCCCCTCTGGGTCTGTGACTGCCCTTCTCTGGTGTCTCTGTGGTTCTTGGAGGCATTTCTGCTCAATGTCCAAGCGCTGTGGAGCTCACACTTGGTGCTGAGTGCTCAGGAAGCCTGTCCACCATGCCGGTCTGGAGGGGTCCCTTCATCTGCATGTCTACCAACCCCTCACCCCCGAGTTGAGTCCTAATCCCAAGGGAGTTTGAAAGCTATTTGTCAGATGTTCACTGGCTAACCAATTCATGCCCACCTGAAACCAAGATGGCAGACAAAGGAGCCCCCAGTGGTAGGCTCTCAGGAAGTTTTGTTATTTATACTTTCCTGTTCAGCTTCTCCCAAGTGTTTTATGAGACGGTCCATTTACTTAAAAGCAAGTGCTCACACTTGCTCTTGATAATTCTGCTCTCCGAGCAGGTGAATGGGCTGGATAATAGAAAAACATGATAAATTATGACTTTTTGCGTGCAGATTGAGGGGGGGTGCATATGATTATATTCCTCCTCTTACACTTATTTTTTTCTTTTTCAAAAAAAAAGGGCGATAATTTAAACCCTGCCCCAGGTGAGTTTTGCATTATTCATCGTTTTCTTCTGAATGCGGCTGGAAGAGAAATGACCCAGCTTCCTAGTACTGAGTGGTCCCTGAGGACTTCACCTAGAAGTCACACTCAATTACATTCATAATCAGACACAGAAAACAATTCTCCATTACAAGGAGACCAGGACCTGGGCGGGAGCGGAGCTAGCTGCCTGACACTTAAGGAAATAAGATAATATGCTGAATCGGGAGCCGGCGGGTCACAGCAGACCTCAGGGACTGGATAGGATTACTACCGGGAAGAGGGTATGGGGCGGGGGAACCGTGCTGACTCTTCTCTGCAACGTGCAGCTTGCCCTTGAATTAGGGGCCCCAACCTCCCGTTTTTGGTACCTTCCTTTGTCCTCTTGAATTCACTTACCTCTCACCTGTCCCCCCAAAATAACAAGTTGCATGTCCTTAAGCCTGAGGGATTTGTGACTTTATCCCTGGAAAGTGAGAATATCTGCATTTCTGGTTGGTCAAGAAAGCCTTCCTAGAGGTAAACACCAGGACCAGCCACAAGTTGACCTGGAAAGATCCTAAGCCTACCTATCTTTCCTGCCTTCCCAGACTCCCCACATGCTATAGACAAAGAGGAATGCGTGTTCCCAAGAGTAGGGCTGGCCCGGGCAGTGCACAGCATCCTTCGTGTTTCAGTATTGATGTCCACGGAGCAGGTGGCTCCAGGATAGATCTGGATTGCGCCATGGAGACACCACTTAACTGTTCCCCAAGGTGAAACGAAGGTGATGCTCCAGGAAGGTGCCCCAGCCTCTGGCTTCACCTATGGCCTCCCACAGCTTACTGCCCGCCCCCCAGGTGTCTGGGTAGCCCAAAGCCCAGCTCCTCCAGCCCCTTCCGTGGGGAAACTGAAGCCCAGAGAGAGTAAATGAGCCATCCAAGGTCACGGAGCCCGGCAGTAGGACACTGGAGACACTCCACCCAGAGTTTGTCCATCCTCCCTCGTCCGTAAATCACCATCTTGGAGCCGTATCAGCAGAACACCCTGATACGGAGCTCAGTTGATTATGGTTCAGTGGGGAGAGACAGCCTGAAATGAGAAACCTTTGTAAATAAGAGCTGGTTGAGACACAGGCAGATTTAGGGCTTCACCAAGGAGCGTCTGGCCTCTGTCTCCCTGGGCATTGTTCACATGCCCTTCTTCTGCCCCTTTCCGGAAATCTCACCAAAGGGGGGCCCCGGGAGACACACAGGGCCAGGCCCAGGGAGGCCAGGTGTCCCTGGAGAGGCCACATGTCCCCTGGACCCCTGGGGCACCTCGAAAGGTCCGGGTCTCAGAAGAGTGAAACCCTTCTTCTGCATTTGCACCAACCCTCCCAGTTGATTGGTAATCCCAAGGAAGTTTGAAAACCGCTTGTGGAATATTCCTCAGCTAATCCACACCCATCTCACCAAGATGACGGGCCACAGAGCCCCCATCTCCTGCCCCTCCTGCCTGGTCAGGACCCCAAAGGGTCACAAGGGTCGGCCAGCCCCACGCAGATTCGCCTGCACAAGAAAAAGAGGCGGCTGGATCTTAACAGAGAAGTCAGAGAGAACCGCTGCCAGGCTCACGGAGTGGCCAGGATGGAGGCTTCTCCACCTCTGGGCTCCGTTCGCCACAGTGACACACTCAGTCACACTCACACCTTGGCACTCAGAGTTATGTGTCACTTACACTCACAGCCGCACACCCACTCAAACACTGTTGCACACTCGCTTCCAAAGTTGCAGCGACACGTGTAGTTACACACTCATACTCAGTTACACACCCACACTTAAAGTTACAGTCACCGTTACACACTCGCACAGTTACACACTCGATTCCACATTGACCTTCACAGTCGCAACCCATTCACACAGGCTGTCGCACGCTTGCAGATGCATTTTCACACTCACATTTGCACACTCGTCTATCCTCGCCGTTACAGTCACACACATGTGGTTGCACATTCACACTTGCACACTCGTCTGCCCTCGCTGTTACAGTCGCACACACGTGGTTGCACACTCACACTTGCACACTCGTCCTCGCCATTAGTCACACACATGCGGTTGCACACTCACACTGGCACACTCGTCTGTCCTCGCCGTTACAGTTGCACACACATGCGGTTGCACACCCACACTTGCACACTCGTCTGTCCTCGCTGTCAGTCGCACACTTACGTGCGGTTGCACACTCACACTTGCACACTCGTCTGTCCTCGCCATCACAGTCGCACACTTACATGCGGTTGCACACTCACACTTGCACACTCGTCTGTCCTCACCGTCACAGTCACACACTTGCATACTCACACTTGCACACTCGTCTATCCTCGCCATCAGTCACACTTACATGTGGTTGCACACTCACACTTGCATTTACATACTTGCACACGCAGTTAACATGCTGTTGCAGACTGACACAGTTACACACTCAATCACACAGTCATTCACACAGTTACACACTCAGCCCCTCACTCAGCAACTGTCTCTGGAACACCCAGAGGTGAGAGTCCTGCTCGCGGGGGTGGCAGGAGAAGACAGGCGGGTCCTGCCCCCCAAAGCCACATCGAGCACACCGGTGCACACTAGACCCTGGGATTAGGGAGCAGCAAGTGGCGCGGAGGAAATTAAAGCCCAGCCCTGGTGGCTCAGTCGTTACGAGTTCGGCTGCTAACCGGAAGGTCGGCAGTTCGAATCCACCAGCTGCTCCTTGGAAGCCCTATGGGGCAGTTCCCCTCTGTCCTGTAAGGTTGCTATGACTCGGAATTGACTCATTGGCAACAGGTTTAGCAGGATAATAATCCCCTAGTGGCACAAATGGTTAAGCGCTCAACTACTAACCAAAAGGTTGGTGGTTCAAACCCACCCAGAGGTGCCCTTGAAGAAAAGCCTGGCAGTCTGCTTCCGAAAGGTCACAGCCTTGAACACTGTATGGAGCAGTTCTGTTCTGCACACGTGGGGTTGGCATGAGGCCAGTTGACCCAACAGCAGCTAACAACAGCAAGACCATGAAAATACTAGCAGTCCCCAGAGTGGTACAAACAGTTAAGCACTCCACTCCTAGCCAAAAGGTTGACAGTTCAAACCCATCCAGTGGTGCCTCAGAAGAAAGGCCTGGTGATCTGCTTCTGAAAGGTCACAGCCTTGAAAACCCTATGGAGCAGCTCTACTCTGAACAAGTGGGGTCACCATGAGTCAAATCGACTTGACGGCAGTAACAACAGCAGGATAAAGGCAGGGTGGGGGGTGGGCATTGCTCGCTCAGTGGTAGGATTCTTGTCTTCCACGTGGGAGACCTGGGTTTAATTTCCAGTCAGTGCAGCTCACAAGCAGCCACCACCCATCTGTCAGTGGAAGTTCATATGTTGCTCTGATGCTGAACAGGTTTCAGGGGAGCTTTCAGACTAAGACAGACTAAGAAGAAAGGCTTGGTGATCTACTTCTGAAAATCGCCAGTGAAAACCCTATGGATGACGATTGTCTAATCCATGACCGGTCAAGGCAATGGTGCAGGACCAGGCAGCATTCTGTTCTGTTCACTCCATGAAGCATTTCTGGCATGTTGCCCTGGATGGATTTAATTGCACTGTCCATTGGCCCCATGGGAGAAGTAGGCTCTGAGGTCAGATGGCGTAGGTTCAAGTCCACACCCTGAGGGCGTGCACCTGAGCAGGGACTTCCCTCTCTGAGCCCCAGGGTCCCCCGTGGGCTCTCTTGAGGATTTCATGAGAGAAGTTGGGAAGTCACACTGTGCCAGACCCGTGGCTGGTCCATGCCTGCCATCTCGGTAATCAGTGGCTCCTGGCCTGTCCCCCCAGACCCCCACAAGACAGCTCGAGGACCAGAGCCAGGGGTCATCTGGGCATCTCCAGAGTGGCTTGAGGGCCTGATTTGTGGTTGGCACTCAGTAAATGTGTGTGGAACTTAACTGCCTGTCCCCCAAGTTTGCTCCAATGGAGGTGGAGACAGACAGACCCCACTGACCTCTGTCACCCCGAGGCTGTGGGGCAAAGAAAACTGACACGGTCCCAGGGTAGTGCGAGGAGGGGTCACACGGCAGGTTGGGGATTCTGTGAACTTTCTCATGGAGGGTCCTCGAGATCTGAGCTCCTGGAAGTTTAGGTGGTAACCACACCTTTGTTGTTTAATAAGAGGGGAGAAGCTGAGCCAGTGATTTCTCTTCATTCCACAGATCTGCAGGTGTGAGCTTGGTGGATCCAAGAACCAGCTCAGCACCAGCCCCCCCGCTGCCAGCAGTCACTCACCTGTAGACCGAGCTTGCCTTATCTGTAAAGGCCCAGCGTGGGGCTTGGGCAGCTTATGTCCTGCTGGTTTTCAGAAACCTGTGAGATGTCAAACATATCTGTGTGTGTTGCATTAAGTGTCATCAAATCAATTCTGATGCATGGCGACCCCGTGTGTTAGAGTAGAACGGCCTCCTAGGCTTTTCTAGGCTATAATCTTTACAAGAGCAGACGGCCAGGTTTTTTCCTTTGGAGCCGTTGGGTGGGTTCAAACCACCGACCTTCCCATTAGTAGCCAAGTGCTTAACCACTGCACCACCAGGGCTCCATACACAGAGTCACTGTACCAAAAAGAACTGGTTGATTTTCAACCATTTCAGGAGGTAGCATATGATCAGGAACCAATGGTACTGAAGGAAGAGGTCCAAGCTGCACTGAAGGCAAGAAACAAGCCACCGGGAGTTGACGGAATACCAACTGCGATGTTTTAACAAATGGATGTAGCGCTGGAAGTGCCCACTCATCTATGCCAATAAATCTGGAAGACAGCTACCTGGCCAACTGACTGGAAGAGTTCCGTATTTATGCCCATTCCAAAGAAAGGTCATCCAACAGAATGCGGAAATTATTGAACAATATCGTTAATATCACACCCGCAAGTAAAATTTTGCTGAAGATCATTCAGAAGCAGTTGCAGCAGTACATCGACGGGGAGCTGCCAGAAATTCAAGCTGAATTCAGAAGAGGATGTGGAATGAGGGATATCATTGCTGATGCCTGAAGGATCTTGGCTGAAAGCAGAGAATACCAGAAAGATGTTTACCTGTGTTTTATTGACTATGCAAAGGCATTTGACTGTGCAGATAACAAATTATGGATAACATTTCTAAGAATGGGAATTCCAGAACACTTTAATGTGCTCATGTGGAACCTGTACATAGATCAAGAGGCAGTTGTTTGGACAGAACAAGAAAATACTGCATGATTTAAAATCAGGAAAGTGTGTATCAGGGTTGTATCCTTTCACCATACTTACTCAATCTCTATGCAGAGCAAATAATCTGAGAAACAGAACTATATGAAGAAGAATGCAGCATCAGGATTGGAGGAAGACTCATTAACGGCCTGTGATATGCAGATGACACAACCTTGCTTGCTGAAAATGAAGAGGATTTGAAGCACTTACTGATGAAGATCAAAGACTACGGCCTTCAGTATGGCTTGCACTTCAAGATAAAGAAAACCAAAATCCTCACAACCAGACTAATTAGCAACATCATGATAAAGCAAAAAAAAAAAAAAATTGATATTGTCAAGGATTTCATTTTACTTGGATCCACAGTCAACGCCTATGGAGCCAGCAGTCAGGTCACACGATGTATTGCAATGGGCACATCTGTTGCAAAAGGTCTCTTTAAAGTGTTAAAAACAACAATGTCACTTTAAGGACTAAGGTGCCCCTGACCCAAGCCATGGTGTTTTCAGTTGCCTCACATACATGTGAAAGCTGGACAATGAATAAGGAAGAAACTAAGAAGTGATGCCTTTGAATTGTGGTGCTGGTGAAGAATATTGAATATACCGTGGACTGCCAGAAGAATGAACAAATCTGTCTTAGAAGAAGTACAGCCAGAATCCTCCTTAGAAGTGAGGTTGGCGAGACTTAGTCTCACTTAACTTGGGACATGTTATCAAGAAGGACCAGTCCCTGGAGAAGAACATCATGCTTGGTAAAGGAGAGGGTCAGTGAAAAAGAGGAAGACCCTCAGTGAGATGGATTGACGCAGTGGCTGCAACAGTGAGCTCACACATAGCAGCAATTGTGAGGATGGCACTGGACTGGGCAGTGTTTCGTTCTGTTGTACATAGGGTCACTATGAGTCGGAACCGACTCAACAGCACCTAACAACAACAACGTGTGTGTGTGTGTGTGTGTGTATATACATAAAACCAAACGCATTGCTGTGGAGTCGATTCCAACTCATAGGAACCCTATAGAACAGAGTAGAACTGCCCCATAGAGTTTTCAAGGAGTGCCTCGTGGATTCAATCTGCAGACCTTTTGGTTAGCAGCTGTAGCACTTAACCACTACGCCATATATATATATGTACACACGCACACACGCACACGCACACACATACACACACACACCTCTGGTGATACAGTGGTTAAGCACTCGGCTGCTAACTGAAAAATCTGCGGTTCAAACCCACCAGCTGCTCTTTGGGAGGAAGATGTGGCGATCTGCTTCCATAAAGATTACAGCCTTTGAAACCCTATAGGGCCCTTCTGCTTTGTCTTTCAGAGTTACTGTGAATCAGAATTGACTCAATGGCAATGGATATATATATATGTTTAAATACACTATACATGTATATGTGTATATGTACATATAGATGTGTATATGTACAAACAAAAAACACACAAATACATAAGTACTTAAATACGTGTGTGTGTATATATACATTTATGTGCATGTACGTATACATGTATATGTGCACGTATACATGTGTGGACAAACATGCATGCGCATGTGTTTGTATGTACACATAAATCATACATATATAATTTTTAGTAGAGTAGATGGGAGATTCAAACCATTCTCTGATGCTCCACCATCGTTCACTCAGGAATACCTCGTACAGGATGCACTGGGAGCATCAGCAGATGTCATCTGTTAGAAAATATTTTTAAGAGTAGCTGGAAGCATTATTTATAATTAGTATAATTATGCTCCGATGTTTGTGTGCCGCGGTCTGAATGGGCCCGGCACATGATTGCGTGTTCAAAGGCAAATGCTCGTTCACGGGGTTCTGCTAATTGCTGTTGACGTTTTTCCTGCTCCTTCTGAGTGGTGCACGTGCCAGGCAGAGGCTCCATGCGGGTCTGGCTTTGATTTTCACCAGATTTTGTTATTACATTTGTCTCACAGCTTTAAAATAGTAGCAAGTATGTGCAATTTATTTAAACAACACTAGGGAAATTAGCGCCATGCAAGCCCATCTAAGCGAATGAAGATGAAGCAGGTTTAAAAAAAAAACAACAAAAAAAGGCTGCACGAAAGCTCTCAAAAATTCCCCGTGTGAAATTCGAGGGCTGAGTTCCGCAGGTGCAGAAGCATCCCAGGTGAGAGCATGGGGGCCGAGCATCCTCACGTGCAGAGAGGCGGGCAGAGGCCCGAAACCCTGCCCAGTTGTACTCCGAAGCTCAGGTGTGCGTTTAGGGGTGGTGGTGTCCCTCCAGGTGACCTTGGTGCAGGATGGGTTTGACCCAGGCTGCTGTCCGCCTGCAGAGGGCTCAAGAACAATAGTTAACCCACCCGTTCCCTGAGGCAGGTACCTGGGAGGCAGGTGAACCCAGTTATTTCCTGTGGGGTGAGGGTTCTCCCAGTGCACCAGACACCTGGGGGCTCGTTGAGGCCATTGCTGGGCTCACCCGGAGTTCCTGAATCCCTGGTCCAGGGGTGGGGCCAAAGAACAAGCATTTCTAACAAGAACAAGTATTTCTAACAAGCTGGGTGTGTGGATGCTGCTGGTCTGGCCACACTTGGGTCTGCGGGTCCAGCATCATGAGCAGGCCCACATACCTGGCACACAAAGACACATGTGTCCACCCCCTCGGCCTGTACTTGCTCAGGGACTTCGGGGTTTCAGCAGAGCTTCCAGACTAAGATGGACTATGGAGAAAGGTTGGCGATCCACCTCTAAAATCAGCCCGTGAAAACCCTGTGGGACACAGCAGTCTGTCCACAACTGATGATGGGGATGGTGCAGGAGCGGACGGCATTTTGTTCTGCTGTGCGTGGGGTCACCGTGAGTTGGGGCCCGCTCGGCAGCAGCTAGGGACCCAGGGATCTGTGCCCACCCGCTCTGGGGTTTATCACAGTTTCCTGGGCGCAAGGAAGCATCTCAGACCCCGTTTACCCCGGCTCCCTCCTCCTCCCAGGGAATGTCAGTTTCTGCCCAGCCCACCGCACATCTGGCTGAGGACTGTGAATGGGATTTGACTTCACAGGCAAAGCCCCCAGGAGTAGGGGTGCCCTGGCCAAGTGCCCAGCTGTGCAGACTCCTGGTGTGCAGATCCCCCCTTTGCCGAGCTCATTGTGTGATTGCAGGGAGGTGCCTGCTCTCTCGCCCCCGCCGCCTCCCTGGGAAAGTGGGGGTTCTGATACATAACTGCTTAACCGAAAGGTTGGAGGTTCGAACGCACCCATCAGCTCCAAGGAAGAAAGACCTGGCAATCTGCACCTATAAAGATTGTTGTTGTCAGGTGCTGTCAAGTCGGTTCTGACTCATGGCCGCCCCATGTGACTGAGTAGAACTATCCCATAGGGTTTTCTAGGTTGTAATTTTTGCGGGAGCAGATTGCCAGGTCTTACTCTCTAGGAGCCGCTGGGTGGAGTCGAACCTCCAACCTTTCGGTTACCATCCAAGCACCTAACCGTTGCGCCACCAGGACTCCTTCTGTAAAGACTGTAGCCTAGAAAACCCTATGGGGTAGTTCTTCTGAGTCACGTGGGGTCACTGTGAGTTGAAATCGCCTTAAGAGCACCCAACAACAACTGAGTTGGTTGTAGGGAAGGTTCAGGGGAAGACTGCGTGGAACAGCGACAGCATGGAGCTTGGAACCTAAGTGCTCAGTGGTGGTCACGGTTATTTTGGTAGCTTCTGTGCTATTTCAGGGACCTTTCGGCAGCTGGACTAATCTGGTCTTTACCATCAAAGCTTAGACCTCAGGAGCCCAAAGGGGTAAAAGTCAGACCAGGCTTCCATGGGGCCTTGTTTGTTTTGGGCCAGGCTTGGGACATACAGGAGCTCTTCCAGCAGGAGAAGGGCCACGTGGTCCCCCAGAGGTGCCTTACTGTCCCCCTCATGTGACGACAATACTTACGAGGCACTGCCTGGTCCTCGGGGCGAGGAGCCATGGGAAGCAGCTGTCTGCATCCCCGTTTCAGGGCAGGAATATGCGGCCAGGATGTCCTAAAGGGATCTGAAGGAGCTCCCACTGCTTTGTTATCATGGGGTGGGGGAGCTGACAGTTAACCACGAGTTTGCCTTGAACACAAATTGGTACAGGCATATTCCAGGAGACACCAAGGCCTCTGGGGCACGCACCCCAACACGGCCCCTTCTAGGAAGGATGGGGATGCATAGGGAAAACCCCGTGGTTGTTTATGGCTGCAGACTGGAATGCAGGAGCTGGACCCAGGAGGCGGCTGAGGCTCTGGGAGGGGAGCTGGCCTTGGGAGGTGGCTTATCCAGGCAGAGTTTTCCATAGATGAGGCTTTATTGTTTTACATCAGTATGGTTCTTTAAAAGATAGAGACATCTTATATAGCCAGAATGATATTATCACACAAATCACAACAAAATTAATAATTCATTAATATTACATAAGCTCCAATCCATATTTAAATTTCTCCAGTTGTCCGTTTGCAGGTGGTCTGCTTGAACCAGGGCTTCGAACCGGTTCTGTTCTGGTTCGAACCCCTCCTGGGAATTAGCATTTCCACCCCAGATATACTGAATCCAAATCTACAATTTAACAAGATCCCCAGGTGATTCTTATGTATCATACATTTTTGAGAACCACGGCTCTACTACTGGTTCTCGGAATTGGTCCCTAACCAGCAGCGTTAGCATCACCTGGGAACTTGTTAGAAATGCAAAATTTTCAGCAGGGGTTCAAACCGAAAGAACAGGTTCGAAGCCCTGGTCTAAACCAAGATCCAGTCCAGGCACATCTTGCTAAATCCCTTGGGTCGCTTTCAGTATTCACGGGTACCTTTCGTGAAGACACTCTGGCTTGCTGGAGTCCCTTCCATTGTCCTTTAGAATGTCTCATGCTGTCCTGAGGGCTTTCTGGTCACGGTGTTTCCCTTGTTCCTTTATTCCCAGTAATCTTGGTGATCTAGGAGTCAAATCTAAAGGCTTTATTAAATGCAAGTTAAGTATTTTTGTCAAAGTTGAAATCATAAATTGATGAGATTTTAAGTTTGGGTTTTTTAGGGGCAAATGTAAGAATTTGTTGTGCATCAAGCAGACAGTTGGGTCTGTGTGTCTTTGGCTTGCAGAACAAAAGTGCAGCGTTTTTGCAGAAGGGAACAGGAAGGTGCTCTGTGAATACAGCAGCCTTAAGACTGCCTGCATCCTCCCCTAGGCCTGGAGCCCAGCTCTGGGGTGAGGGGTGGCCAGCCCAAGACCCCGCCGTGATTGGGGAGGGGCCAGAAGCAGGAACCCCTGCGGTCAGACATCCCCAGCCAGCTTTGTCCTCCCCACATGGGCTGCCGTGTAAGTCTCATTCCACAGCTACAAGTGAAATGAGCAGCGTCCCCAATCTGAGACAAGACATATGGATTGCCTCGAAAGTAAACGTAGGCGTCACACATGTCAAGTATATACATGAAGTGCCGTGGGCTGTTTTAACCATAAACGTCCACGTACATGGCAACAGTCAGGAAATACAGGAAAGTTCAAGGGGACGAGGTAAGACGAGACTTCCTGGCGACCTAGAGAAAACCGGGCTTTACACTTCGGTGTACTTTCTTCCAATCTCTTATCTGACCTTAAAAAAGATTGCAAATCATGAGGTGTTATGGATTGACTTGTGTCCCCCAAAAATGTGTATCAACTTGGCTAGACCATGATTCCCACTATTGTGTGATTGTCCACCATTTTGTGATCTGATGTGATTATGCTACGTGTTGTAAATCCTAACCTCTGTGATGTTAATGGGAAACCCTGGTGGCATGGTGGTTAAGTGCTACAGCTGCCAATCAAAAGGTCAGCAGTTTGAATCCACCAGGCTCTCCTTGGAAACTCTATGGGGCAGTTCTACTCTGTCCTATAGGGTCGCTGTGAGTCGGAATCGACTCTACAGAAATGAGTTTTGGTATGATGCTAATGAGGCAGGATTAGAAACAGTTATGCTAATGAGGCAGGACTCAGTGTACAGGATTAGTTTGTATTTTGAGTCAATCTCTTTTGAGATATAAAAGAAAGAATCCAGCAGAGAGCAAAGGGACCTCTTACCACTAAGCAAGAAGAGTCAAGAGCAGAACATCTTTTGGACTCAGGGTTCCTGCACTGAGAAATTCCTAGACCCAGGGAAAGATTGATGACAAAGACCTACCCCCAGAGCTGACAGAGAGAGAAAGCGTTCCCTGGGAGCTGACACCTAGACTGTGAGAAAATAAATGTGTTTGTTAAAGCTACCCACTTGTAGTATTTCTGTTATAGCAGCGCCAGATAACTTAAGACATGCCATGTATATACTTTGGTTCCATGTCTCCATTTACTATCATTTTATGAACATTTCTTCATGTCAGACTCTTGTCTTGACTATGTAACATCCTGAGTTATGAACATACCAAAACCAAACCAGCTGCCATCAAGTTGCTCATGCCGTCTATTCCAATTCATGGAGACCCCATGTGTGTCAGAGTAGAACTGTGCCCCTAGGGTTTTCAATAACTGTAATCTTTTGGAAGTAAATCACCAGGTGTTTCTCTGAGGTGCCTCTGGGTGGACTCAAACCGGCAACCTTTTTGTTAGTAGCCGAGCACTTAACCATTTTCTCTATCCAGGGACCCTTAAAAGATGAACATAGCATAATGCATTTAACCGTTATTTACTGTCAAGCATCCAGACTTCTTCCTGGTGGTTTTACTGTTATAAAAACATCTGCAATTAACAGCTTTATATAGAGATTTTTATCCATGTGTCTTAAACTTTCACTGGGACAGATCTCCTACAGTGGAGTTGCTGGGTTCAATGGGAGAGTCATCCTTGATGCTCTTAATGTTCAGGAGGATCTGCTCAAAGAAGGACAGTGTTAACTCACAACCCATGAGCAAGTGTGAGCTGCACCAGCCCCATCACAGCCAACATTCACTCCCGCCACTCATTGCTAAGCATGGGGCTCTGTGTTTTTTCAGTGTGGTCTAATTTAATTCCTATAGCAACCCTCTGAATTCATTACTGTTATTAGCAGCAGTATTTTTAAAAGAAGAAACTGAGGTTTAGCGAGTTGGAGTGACTTGCTGCATGTCACATAAGTATTCAAGGGCATAGCCAAGTCGATTTGACTCCAAAGCTCATGCTCTCGACAGTTTACACTCCACAGATTCACAACACTCTCCTCAGTGTTGAGTCTCGATGTTCTTAGTCCCGTCAATTTGATAGGAGAGAAAGATATATTACTTTCGGTTGCATTATTTTATTACTGGGTGACACGAACATTTTTCATAAGTTCATCAGTCATTTGTATTTATTTTTCTGTGAATTATCTACTGGTTTCCTTTTCCTGTTATTTAAAAAAAAAAACTACTCAATTACTTTTCTTATTGATTTATAAGAGCTCTTTATATGTTGTTGGGTGCCATCAAGTCAAGTCTGACTCGCAGAAACCCCATGTGACAGAGTAGAACTGACCCATAGGGTTTCCTAGGCTGTAATCTTTGACACTAATGACTGTAGACCAGACAAGTGGTGGGATGACATCAAGGATATCATGCATGAAGAAAGGAAAAGGTCATTGAAAAGACAGGAAAGAAAGAAAAGACAAACATAGATGTCATAAAAGACTCTGAAACTTGCTCTTAAAAATAAAGTAGCTAAAGTGAACAGGAGAAATGATGAAGTAAAAGAGTTGAACAGAACATTTCAGAGGGGGGCTCAAGAACACAAAGTCTTATAATGAAATGTGCAAAGACCTGGAGTTAGAAAACCAAAAGGGAAGAAAATGTTTAACATTTCTCAAGGTGAAAGAAATAAAGAAAAAATTCAAGCCTTAAGTTGTGATATTAGAGAATTCTATGGGCAAAATATTGAACAATGCAAGAAGCATCAAAAGAAGATGAAAAGAATATACAGAGTCACTGTACCAAAAAGAACTGGTCGACATTCAGTCATTTCTGGAGGCAGCATATGATCAAGAACCAATGGTACTGAAGGAAGAAGTCCAAGCTGCACTGAAGGCACTGGCGAAAAACAAGGCTCCAGGAATTGACAGAATACCAACTGAGATGTTTCAACAAACAGATGCAGCCCTGGAAGCACTCAATCATCTATGTCAAGAGATTTGGAAGACAGCTACCAGGCCAACTGACTGGAAGAGATCCATATACATTCACATTCCAAAGAAAGGTGATTCAACAGAATGTGGAAATTATCAAACAATATCATTAATATCACACGCAAGTAAAATTTTGTTGAAGATAATTCAAAAATGGTTGCAGCAGTACCTCTAAAGGGAACTGCCACAAATTCAAACTAGGTTCAGAAGAGGACATGGAACAAGAAATATCATTGCTGATGTCAGATGGATCATGGCTGAAAGCAGAGAATAGCAGAAAGATGTTTACCTATGTTTTATTGACTATAAAAAGGCATTTGTTTGGATAGTAACAAATTAAGGATAACATTGTGAAGAATGGGAATTCCAGAACACTTAGTTGTGCTCATATGCAACTTATATGTAGATCACAAGGCAGTCATTAGAACAGAATAAGGGGATACCGCATGGTTTAAAATCAGGAAGGATGTGCATCAGGGTTGCATCCTTTCACCATACTTATTCAGTCTGTATACTGAGCAAATAATCTGAGAATCTGGACTATATGAAGAAGAATGTGGCATCAGTATTGGAGGAAGACTTATTAATAACCTGAAATATGCAGATGACACAACCTTGCTTGCTGAAAGTGACGAGGACTTGAAGCACTTCCTGATGAAGATCAAAGACCACAGCCTTTAGTATGGATTACACCTCAACATAAAACAATAATCCTCACAACTGGACAAATAAGCAACATCATCATAAGTGAAGAAAATATTGAATTTATCAAGAAAGGCCTGGTGATCTACTTTCAAAAGATTACAGTTCTTGAAAACCCTAGGGGCACAGTTCTACTCTGACATTCTTGGGGTCTCCATTAGTTGGAATCAACTCAACAGCAGCTGGTTTAGTTTTGGTATGTTCGTAACTTAGGATATTACATAGTCATGAAAAGTTATGCTGTGAAGACTCTGACATGAAGAAATGTCTATAAAATGATAGTAACTGGAAACATGGAACCAAAGTATATACATGGCATGTCTTAGTACTTAGAAAAAAAAAAAAGTTGCTGTTCAGTCGATTTCAACTCATAGCAACCCTATAGGACAGAGTAGAACTGCCCATTAGGATTTCCAACGACCGGCTGTTGGATTTGAACTGCTGACCTTTTGGTTAGCAGCCAGGCTCTTAATCACTGCACCCCAGGGCTCCTATCTAGTGCTGCTATTACAGAAATAGCTCAAGTGAATGGTTGTAACAAGCAGACATTTATTCTCTCACAGCTGAGGAGGCTAGAAGTCTGAATTCAGGGCACCAACTCCAGAGGAAGGCTTTCTCTCTCTTTTGGCTCTGCGGGAAGGTCCTTGTCATCAGTCTTCCCCTGATCTAGGAGTTTCTCAGCTCAGGGACCCCCAAGTCCAAAGGCTGTGCTCAGTTCCTGGCTCTTCTTGCTTGGTGGCAATGAGGTCACCCATCTCTCTGCTCACTTCTCTCTTTTATATCTCAAAAGAGACTGACTCAAGGTACAGCCTGATCCTGTAGATTGCATCCTACCTCATTAACATAACTGCCTCTAATCCTGCCTCATTAACATCATACAGGTAGGATTTACAACACATAGGATAATTACATCAGATCACAAAATGGAGGACAACCACACAATACTGGGAGTCATGGCCTAGCCAAGTTGACATATGTTTGCGGGGGGCCACAGTTCAGTCTATAACAACCCTCAATGAGATGGATTGACACAGTGGCTGCAACAATGGGCTAAAACATAGCAACAATTGTGAGGATGGCACAGGACTGGGTAGTGTTTCATTCTGTCATATGTAGGATTGCTGTGAGTTGGAACCAACTCCACAGCACCTAACAACAACAACAGTCTTTATGGGAGCAGATAGCCAGGTCTTTCTTCCATGGTGCTGCTGGGTGGGTTCGAACCACCGACCTTTTGGTTAGCAGCCAAGCACCTAACCATTGTACCACCAGGACTACTTGCTTTTATATATTGAGACTAGTAACCCTCTGTCACATTTTTGGCAAAGCCTGTTTTTGGTATTTGTAAGTTTGTTTTTCAGTATATTTTCATAAACAGAGGTTTTAAATTAAAACCTAATTGCTCTCTTCCTTTGTGATTCTTCCGTTGTTTTGGGCTTTAAAAGCTCTTGACTAAATGTTCTTGTTTTGTTGTTGGTACGTGCCCTTGAGCAGATTCTAACTCACAGCGACCCCACGTGACAGAGTAGAATGCCCCATAGGATTTCCTAGGCTATAATCTTTATGGGAGCAGATTGCCAGGTCTCTCTCCTGCAGAGACACTAGGTGGACTCGAACCGCCAGCCTTCTGGTTAGCAGCCAAGTGCTTAACTGCTGTGCCACCAGGGCTCCTTGTTGGTTAGAGAGTCACCTAAATTTTTTCTTCCTTTTTTTTCCTCCCCATTTAACCCTGTAATCCATCTCGTGGTACAGAAGAGAGTCTTGTTTGATTCTTTTCCCTAACACTTAGCCGCATTTCCCAAAATTGTCCGATCTTTCTCTATCAATCTAGGGTGCTACGGGTACTCTTAACAGATGTCTTTTTCTTTGTGCAAAACTCAACCAGACTGTTTTGACTCTTCACCTCCACAGAAAGGAAAGAAGAATATGATTCTGGACCCTTCTCAGCCACCAAATGACATGCTGCTGCCGTGGCCCCAGCATCTGAACCCCAGTGGCCTGCGAAGACAGAAGCGGGACTGGGTCATCCCGCCCATCAACGTGCCAGAAAACTCGCGTGGGCCCTTCCCCCAGCAGCTCGTGAGGGTAAGTGGACGTCCCCCTTCTGCTTGACACGAAGCCAGCCTGATGAAGACGGGCTCAGCGTCAGCCCAGGCCTCTCTCTGTGGGTATTGCCAATCTGGTGGATGGACGTGATCCAGGATCCAGGGCAGGTTCTGCACTTGGCGTGTGCAAGGCCCAGGTTGCACCTTTCTGGTGATAAGTGTGACCCAGAGCAGAGAACCTTCGGGAGGGGATTGCATTGTCCGAGTCAGGAGACTTTCTGGGGAACCAGCGACCTCTCTCTGGGTGGTTTTCAAATGATGCTCTTGGGTGTGGAAGGAGTTAGGGGTGGGCACTTGTGTTGCGGCATTTGACCTCTGGACACCCTTTCTTTGGTTTGCTTACTTGTGTTCCTTTCCACTTCTGTGTGAGGTACTGAACAATGATATGGGGGTGTGTCTGCTGTGACGGTAATCAAGACGAGTGATCAGAAGACTGGGGCTGGGGACGCAAGGTGAAGCAGTTGTGTGGCTGATTGCTGGTGACTTTGGTGACCCGGAAACGTCCCCCATGTGGACAAGCTCCTCACCAGCCAACATAGGTTGCTTGTCCCGAAGGGAGAATTCATTTTACAAATTTGTGTTTCAGTGATCAAGGCCATCAGCTAGCATTTTCTTCTTCCCTTTGAAGAAAATTGTCACCCCATCTGAGTGATAATTTGATGAAATGATGGTGAGAATTTCATTAAATAATTCCCATTCATGTGGGAAGGCCCCACCTCATTCTGCTTGAAGCAAGGGTCTCCAGGGTGCTATTAGGGGGTCATTGTCATTCTTAGAGCTGATTAGCCTCTCTTTTGTTTCCTGTTCCTTTCAAAGAAAAGAGATGGGGTTGGGTGTTTGAAATGCAGAGATGGAGCAAAGGAAAGAAGGAACCACAAAGAGCCGCCCTCCAAACTTGGTGTCTCAGACATCAAACACCGGGGCTTTGCCGACCCAGCCAGGAAGGGGCAAGAGTCACAGGGTATTTAGAGTAGAGACTCTGACCCTAGTGAGCACAGTGCAGCTCCAACCACCACCAAGGAGACTGGCTATGGAATGCCATCCTGCTTTCTCTGCATAAAGCTCAAGCGACTGAGTCAACCTCACCACCAAGCGTGAGTTTGGCTTTTCTGGACCACCTAAATCCCCTGGAGTTGCCTGGCTAGGCTGGAGATTTCACTATAAAATTTACTGTATCTGTTGCCATCGAGTCGATTCTGACTCATAGTGACCCTATAGGACAAGGTAGAACTGCCCCATAAGGTTTCCAGGGAGCGGCTGGTGGATTCGAACTGCTGACCTTTGGATTAGCAGTGTATCTCTTAACCACTGTGCCGGAGCTAAGAATATGAGTGCAGGACTCGAGATTGAAGCCCCAGCCTGGTGCAGTCTGTGCAGGCTACACACCTTCTAGCCAATTAGCCTGATCCATGAATGATGGTACTAATGATGGACCACAATCCATTCATGATGCTGTTGATGATGGACCCAGATCCATTCATGATGCTGTTGATGATGGACCCAGATCCACTCATGATGCTGTTGATGATTGACCCTGATCCATTCATGATGCTATTGATGATGGACCCAGATCCATTCATGATGCTGTTGATGATGGACCCAGATCCATTCATGATGCTGTTGATGATGGGCCCAGATCCATTCATGATGCTGTTGATGATGGGCCCCAGTCTATGAATGATGCTGTTGATGATGGACCCAGATCCATTCATGATGCTGTTGATGATGGGCCCTGATCCATTCATGATGCTGTTGATGATGGACCCTGATCCATTCATGATGCTGTTGATGATGGACCCTGATCCATTCATGATGCTGTTGATGATGGGCCCAGATCCATTCATGATGCTGTTGATGATGGGCCCTGATCCATTCATGATGCTGTTGACGATGGGCCCCAATCTATGAATGGTGCTGTTGATGATGGACCCAGATCCATTCATGATGCTGTTGATGATGGACCCTGATCCATTCATGATGCTGTTGATGATGGGCCCAGATCCATTCATGATGCTGTTGATGATGGGCCCCAATCTATGAATGGTGCTGTTGATGATGGACCCTGATCCATTCATGATGCTGTTGATGATGGGCCCTGATCCATTCATGATGCTGTTGATGATGGGCCCTGATCCATTCATGATGCTGTTGATGATGGACCCTGATCCATTCATGATGCTGTTGATGATGGGCCCAGATCCATTCATGATGCTGTTGATGATGGGCCCTGATCCATTCATGATGCTGTTGATGATGGGCCCAGATCCATTCATGATGCTGTTGATGATGGGCCCTGATCCATTCATGATGCTATTGATGATGGACTCCCATCCATTCATGATGCTGAGGAGGAGGAGGACGTAGTTCTGTGGTACCCAAATGGCACTCATTCCCTCTCCATTTTCAAGATATTCACTTGCCCACCTATCACTTGTATTGCCATTTCCTTAAAATGTTTCTTTAAATGATTCATTTTTTTTATTGCCTAGGTTTTAAATTTATTTTTTATTGATGAAATTATATTCACCACTGTAACCATCTTAGCCTATAACATTCAGTGGGTTTTTTTTTTTTTTAAGTATATTCACAATGCCGTGCAACCATCACCACTATATTTAATTCCAGAAATTGTCCACCACCCTAAAGAGGAACCCCACACTTGGTAGCGGTCACCTCTCATGACTCTCACCCCCACCCGCTGGTAACCAGGAATCTACTTTCTATCTCTGTGGATTTGCCTGTTCTGGACACTTCATGGAAATGCAATTAGAAGTTCTTTTGCAATTGGCTTCTTTCACTTAGCATGATGCAAAGGATTTGTTTTTAACAGAAATGAATTTGTTCCAAAAGGAGACTTCATATTAGATCACACTTGGGAAACTGGTATTGTTTGTTACATAGAAGTTGACAGCAAAAACAGGCATAAGGCAGAGAAAACACTGCTGTTAAATGGTAGCCAGGTAGTTGTTGTCTGTCTGCAATCAGAGCCTGGACGCTGCCCTGGTTTGAGCAAGTATCAGAGTGTTTTAAAGACGTACTAGAGCCAGGGAGAAACTCTCTCATTGAAAGTCATTAGGATTGAAAGCAAATTGAGAGGGAGTGAGATTTTCATCATGGGACTCCATTTTGTCTAACGCTTTGTGTTTGTACCCAAAAATCACCCCTTGTAGACAATAACTTCTTCTTGTTGTTATTGGGTGCCGTGGAGTCAGTTCAACTCATAACGACCCCATGTGACAGAGTAGAACTGCCCCAGAGGGTTTTCTAGGCTGTAATCTTTACAGAAGGAGATCGACAAGTTTTTCTCCCACAGAGCCGCTGGTTAAGTTCAAACCATCAACCTTTCGATCAGCAGCTGACTGCTTAACGGTTGCACCACCAGAGCTCCTTGATCTAACTTCCAAAGCCCATTGCCATCTGTCAGTTCTGACTCATAGCGACCCTACAGGACAGAGTAGAACTGCCTCGTGAGATTTCCAAGGCTGTAATCTATACAGAAGCAGACTGCCACATCTTTCTCCTGAGGAGAAACTGGTGGGTTTGAACCACCGACCTTTGGGTTAGCAGCCAGGTACTTAACCACTGCGCCGCCAGGGCTCCTTTGATCTAACTTAGAGGTTGGCAAACTTTCTTCTATAAAGAGCCAGACAGTAGATATTTTAGGCCCTGCAGGCCAGACAGTCTCTGTAGCAACTAACCAGCTCTGCTATTGTAATGTGAAAGCAGGCATAGACAATACGTGAACCGTGTGTCGATAAAACTTTATTTACAAAATAAGGCAGTGGGCCGGCTTTGGCCTGAGGGCCATAGTTTGCCAACTCCTGATTCAGCTCATTCCCCAGACTCCGGGAGGGCTTCCCAAGTGATCCTCACCCGCACATTTGTTGTTAGTTGCTGTAGAGTCAATCCCGACTCATGGTGACCCCTTGTGTATACAGAGTAGAACTGCTCCATGGGATTTTCAAGGCCGCGACCTTTCGGAAGCAGACCACCAGGTCTGCTTTTGAAGTGCCTGCACAGCAGGCTCACTGTTTGTTGAGTGTGTGAGGAGTGCTGACAGCTCCAGTGTGCTCACACACCAAAGAAGGGGTGTGCCCACTGTTGGGAAGGTGTCTCAGCACTGCTGGAATGGTCTGCTGCCCAGCTGTCACAGGGTCTCAGGTTGGTACAGACTCGGGGCCCTGCCCTCCGCTGCTCCCACCCCCAGACAGGCGGGTAAATGCACCAGGGAGGCGGGAAGGTGCTGTGCACAGAGCCCTGTCCTTCGAGGCTCCCTGGGCTGCGTGTGGTCTGTTGGGCTCATTGGTCCAGCCACCTCTGTCTGTGCTGGACATGGAGAGAAAGCTGCTTTAGCATTTTCTGTCTGACCAGTCTCGAGGTAACAGTGGCTGAGGAAGTCGGGGCTGGGGGCAGGCAGAGGGCCGGGATCTCCCGTGGACCGAGTCCTCGTGCCAGTGTGCGACGTCATCCCTCAAGATGTCACCATGCGTGGTGAACTTCCCACAGCTCTCAGCTCTGAGTGGGGAAGGTGATGCGTTTTCCAGCGTCAGCTGCTCGGAGCACGGGCATCTGCCTCTCCTCAGATCGTGGGACATCTGGCTGAGAGGGCTGTGGCCCGTGACTGTGGCCCTCAGACCAAATCCCACCCACTGCCTGATTTTGTAAATAAAGTTTTATCAACACATAGTTCACGTATTGTGTATGGCTGCTTTCACACTACAGTGGTGCAGCTGATTAGTTGCTGCAGAGACCATCTGGCCTACAGGGCCTAAAATATTTACTGTCTGGCTCTGCATAGAGGAAAGTTTGCCAACCTCTAAGTCAGATCAAGGAAACCCTGGTGGTATAGCGGTTAAGTGCTACAGTTGCTAACCAAAAGGTCAGCAGTTCGAATCTATCAGGTGCTCCTTGGAAATTCTATGGGGCAGTTCTACCCTGTCCTATAGGGTTGCTATGAGTTGGAATCGACTCAACGGCAACAGGTTTGGTTTTGGGGTTTTAAGTTAGATCAAACGAGCCCTGAAGACTCTGCTGTGGACAACCTAAACCAGAAACGTGGGAAAGGAGATGTGAGTTTGGCTTGCGGGGTCAGCATGAGAAGAACTGCAAACTCCACAGTGCCGAGAAACCATCCCCAGCAGCTTGAATGCGTTGAGGTGGCAGCCCACCTGGTTTACCGCCTGTGGCATTGTCCTCTGTCCCTCGGGCACCCTGGCTTGTCCATGGCCCCTGTGGGGCACACTGTCCCCATGCCAGGCAGCGTCTGCTCCACTCAGGCTGTGAGCAGAAGAACGTGAGTGTTAGGGTTGACCAACTGCTATAACGAGCATACCCAAAAATCTGAGAAGCCTTGGCTGCTCACTGAAAGGTTGGCTGTTCAAATCCACCCCACAGTACCACTCAAGAAAGCCCTGGCAGTCTACTTCTGAAAGATCACAGCCATTGAAAATTCTGTGGAGTAGTTCTGTTCTGTAGCACAAGGGGTCACTGTGAGTTGGAATCAACTTGACGGTGGTGGGCTTTGTTTTTTTAACACAAGTTTATTTCTTGCACATGTGGAGGTCCCTCTGTGAGGGAGGGGAGCCCTGCTGTGCAGTTTTTTCCTCTTCAACACTGTGGCTCTACCTCCCTGAGCCTTCGGGGTCCTCTCTTGGGTCCACAGCCCCTGCCTGGCTGATGGGGGACTAGAGTTAGGACAGCAAGAGGATTGGCCAGGGTGGAAGGGGCACCCATCAATTTTGCCTGCTTTCCATTGGCCAAAACCCAGTCACATGACCACATCTAATTGCAAGGGACACTGGGAAATGTAGTCCGGCCCTGTGCCCAGGAGGAGAGGGAGGTGCTTTTGGTAAGTGGCCGGCCATAGCGGGTTTCTGGAGATGAGAACAGCCGTCCCCCAGCGTGCCCTTGCCTCCCTGAGGGCCCTGCGTCCCTTCCAACAGAGGAAGGCCATGGGAAGATCAGTGTGTAGTTCAGCTCTAACAGACCAGCCCTTCCCACCTGGTCTCGCCCTACCCCATTACCAGCTGTAATTTCCTCCATCATGCTGATCACTGTCTGCACTTATATGAGGTACATGTTCATCTACTTAGGAGCCCTGATGGCGCAGTGGTTAAGTGCTCAGCTACCAACCGAAAGGTTAGTGGTTTGAACCCACCCAACCACTCCTCGGGAGAAAGACCTGGTGATCTGCTTCTGTAAAGGTTACAGCCTGGGAAACCCTGTGTCACATGAGGTAGCTGTGAGTTGGAACTGACTTGACAGCACACCACAGCAACAACGTTCATCTACTTGGTTAGGATCTAAGAACAGGCCCCTGGAAGGCCAGCGACCATGCCTGTGTCCCTGGTGTTTCAAATAGTTTCCAGCATGTAGTAGGCACTCTACTTGTTGAATGAATGAATGAATGAGTGAGTGAGTGAAGCCATCTGAATGCTCAGTGTTGCAGGGTGCCCACGTGCTCACACACCAAAGAGGGCCCGGCACGTGGAGTTTGTCAGGTGTCTTAGCCCTGCTCATCCTGTCGTTCGAGGCATCTCAGACTACTGATGCCTGTTTCACGGTGGACTCCCTCTGCTGCTTCCGTCGGAAGACCGGCATCCCAGTGGAGCTGGTTCTTGTGGGGAGATGTGTCTTTAGCAAGTGGAAAGTGGAATCTCCATTGTGGCTTCTATACAAGAGCTGTCTTCTCCAGATGAAGCCCAAGTCATCCTTTGAGAACTCTCACCCCACCACACACACACATTACCCCACTTCATATACACACACCCCCCCCCCAAACATTCATATTCTCAAGGAGCCCCGGTGGCACGACAGTTAAGTGCTCAGCTGCTGACCAAAAAGTTGGTGGTTTGTACCCACCCCCCAGCTCCACAAAAGAAAGACCTGGTAATCTGCTCCCCTAAAGATCACAGCCTTGGAAACCCTATAGGACGGTTCTACTCTGTCACATGGGGTCGCTGGGAGTCAGAATTGACTCGATGGCACCCAATAACAAGAACACCCATAGTCTTATTTTCTTTCCCTCCCTCTCCTCTCCCCCTCCCCCTCCGTTAAACACCTGTCTAGCACAGGCAGCGATTTTAGGGGTGCTTTGCTGCCCCCATTTCTATCTACAGGCAGTTGATGAGTTTCCTGTCGGTGTTAGTGGGGGTTGTTCCTGAAAGAAGCCCCAATCACGGTGAGTGTGAATGCAGCTTGATGGGAGCAGGGAGCGGAGCACTTTGAGGTTCAGCTGGGATCAGCTGCAATCCTGTGCTCGTTAAGGCATTTCATTCTGATAAAACACGTTAAATGACAAAATGGGAGGAAGGGGGCGGCAGAACGTTCTTCCCAAAAAACCTCTGTTAATGACAGGCTTTTGCCTGGGAAGGACGACCGTCTTCATGAGCTTTGGCTCCGTGTGCAGGAGGAGGGAGCTTGCTGGTTTTGGGAAGGCTCTAGAAAGGACAGAGCTGGCTGTAACTGGCCGGGCTGCAGAGCCTGAGTCTCCTGGCAAAGTGTGGCTGCAGGCCCGTGCAGATGCCTGCCCTTGCGAATGCCCACTGGAACTCACCCACCGTCTAAATCAGGTGGTGAGGGGGCTGTGCAGAGTGTCCTGGGCATCCCACTGAGGAGTCCCTGCAGTCCGTGCCTCTCAGAGGAGAGGAGGAGCAGGCACAGGCCCCAAGCTAATCCTCTAGGAAGTTGCATAAAAAAAACCAAACCAGCTGCCATCAAGCTGACCCTGATTCATGGCGACACCCCCGCCCCCGTGTGCAGAGTAGAACAGTGCTCCACACGGTCTTCAGTGGCTGATTTTTCAGAAGTCACCAGGCTTTTCTTCATAGGCACCTTTGAGTGGACTGAAACGTCCAACCTTTCAGTTAGCAGCCGATCACTTTCTCTGTTTGCTCCACCCAAGGACTCCAGGAGCTGGATTAACAAAAAAAAACCCAACCCATTGCTGTCAAGTCAATTCCAACTCATGGCAACCCCATGTGTGTCAGAGTAGAACTGTGCTCCATAGGGTTTTCAATGGCTGATTTTTCAGAAGTAGATCACCAGGCCTTCCTTCCGAGGCACCTCTGGGTAGATTTTCAGTTAGCAACCGAGCACTTTACTGTTTGCGCCACCCAGGGACTCCTCTGAAGTTGGGTAGGGTCTCTTTATTTGTTCCCAGAAGTAACTGCAGAAAACGGGAAATCCAGAATCCCATTTGGTTTACCGTCGGGGCCACCTGTTGGGTACCAGGCACTGTGCCGGGTATGGGGGCTTCAGAGGAGAGGGCGTAGGGCTCTTCTTAGACCTTGGGCAGACACCAGGCACTCAGCTTTCTGCTCATGATTTGAGTTTGGTTTCATCACTCTGGAGGTGGCCGTGGTTCCTTCCCTGGTGGGTGCGTGGAGGGTTTTGAAAAGCCGCTTGCTTTTCCTGCCTGCACGTTTGACTTGACTTCAGGCAAGATGGCAGATTCCGAGTGAGGCGAATGTGTAACTTTGAAGACTAGGACACATTTCTTGGCTGCGGCTAAGGAAAATCCAGCACAAGTTAACTTCAGCAGCTGTGCAGAGCAATGGTGGGAGCTGGCTCAAGAGGAGGAGGAGGCAGCTGGTGCCACAGAGGACGGTCCTGTAATTTTGGAGGCTGGTATCCTAGAAGACAGGATGTCATGCTAACCAGTTGTTGGGGCCCTTCCAGAGAGCCAGCCCTGGACAGAGAGCTCGAATGGAAGACTCTGAGAAGTAAGTTGTTAATGTCCTTGTCCAGCACTAAGAGGTGATGAGTAGGAAGGAGACCGTCCCTGCTGAAGGAGGCCACAGAGCAGCTACAGGGGCTTGGAGAGAATCGTTAAAATCACTGCTTACACCAACAACTCGAACAGGCAGACACGGACACAGCTGGAAGGTCTTCCTCACATTTCCCCCGAACACTTGCTTCTCGCTTTATGCACATACACCTCATCAGCTTGTGTCCAACCAGCAAACTTTCACTGACAGTCTCTGTGAGAGGAGATGAGCGGGGTCTCCGGGAAATGTGAGGACCTGCATCCGCCTCCCACGGGCTCAGACACTGGCTAGATCAGACGTGCCCCGAGCTGAGGCCTACACTGTTGTCACTGGGTGCTGTCGAGTCGATTCCAACTCATGGTGACCCTTTGTGACAGAATGGAACAGCCACACGGGGTTTTCTAGGCTGTAATCTTTACGGGAGCACGTTGCCAGGTCTTTCTCCCATGGAACTGCTGGGTAGGATAGAAACCCTGACCTTTCGGTTAGTAGCCTAGTGCTTAACTATTGTGGCACCAAGGAGATGTATATGAGGGGCACAGTGAGTTCACCCATCCCCACCCCAGAGTGAATGCTCAGTGAAGGTTTAGCGAATGTACAAACACATACAATGGAGCTGACTGGGTCCTAAGCCAACGTTCTCCTTCCATGTACTGCTGTGTGACTTATTGGTGTAGTTTTCCTGGCCGTCGGTCACCTAGAACCTATTTGCTAGAGCTCTGAAGGCGTCTTTTGTGGACAAATGGCTGCTGTGGTCCCTACATGGTGTCTCGTGGAAGCAAGGTGGTCTTTCCAAAGCACGGGTCTGCCCGTGTCCTTCTCCTCCCGTGCTGTCCCCATTGTCCTCAGGATAAGGTCAGACTTCACCATGGGTCAGCCAGGCATCCAGGACCTGACTCTGTCCTTCCTCCGCACACCAGACTCCAGCCGCACCCCCTACTCGCAGCTTCCAGACTTGGCTACATCCGTGGTCACTGTGGTCCAGTGTGGAGGCCCTTCCAGCTGCACCAGGCGCCCGCCTCGACTGGGGTGCTTCCTGCCTCCTCTGGGAAGCCCCCTCCCCGAGCACCCTCTATTTCCCAGGCCCCTCAGAGGGCCTCCCAGGGGGTCCATGGAACCCCATTTGCCTGCCAGTGTGCCAGAGTTTTTGACACTGTTTTGATGTGATTAAGGAGCCCTGGTGGTGCAGTGGTTAAAGTGCTTGGCTACTGACCGAAAGGTTGGCAGTTTGAACCCACCAGCTGCTCCTTAGGAGAAAGATGCGACAGTCTGCTCCCATAAACATTACAGCCTTGGAAACCCTATGGGGCAGTTCTCCTCGGTCACGTGAGGTTGACTTGACAGCAACGAGCTTGGCTTTTCACATGATTGTGGTCTGTCTGCCCCACCAAACCTAAAGCTCCTTGAGGGGTAAGCCATCTGTCAGGCACAACACTGGGGATGGTGTAGATGCCAGTTGGCACTTGTGAATGAATAAGTGATGTGACCCTCATGCCATCTCTGTGCGTCAGTTCTTTGTAAAGACTGTGCAGCACTTGAAATTAATAAAATCAGAAGTTCTACTGCTGAAGGTGAAGTAGCTTATGTCGGACTAACACTCCCACAAACAATATTTATAAACTCTGGACAAAATATGAAAAAACAACTCTTTATAGCTACTTGAGAGTGATCCACAGGAGGTGGAGACTGTTGTGGATTTGGCCTTTGAAAGAAGGAAACAAACAGCACAGACGGGTACGCTTGCGCGCAGGCAGGTGTACACACCTGTGTGCAGGCAGGTACACCCACTCACAGGTAGGTACACACCTCTACAGGCAGGTAAGTGCACCTGTGCACAGACAGGAGCGCCTTTGCACAGGTACACCCATGCACAGGCAGGTACACACCTGTATGGGCAGGTAGGTACACCTGAGCACAGACAGAAACACACACCTGTGCACAGGCAGGTACACCCGTGCACAGCATACTGGCTCGGCCTGTCCCGAGGGTGGGTTCTGAAAACGCAGCCCCTGCACAAACGCAGCATTTGAAATCTTCCCGCAGCAGCCCTCAAGCCCCCCTGAAGTGACACGCACCACATTTCCTCATGTGGAGACCTGAGGGGAATTCACATTGTCCTTACGAAAGCCCAGGGTAGAGGAGAAAGCAACCACTTACCAACTCCACTGCCTCGAGGTCTCTGATTCAGTCCATCCTACCGAAGCAGTGCGCCACCCTCTGTGATTACCATTCCCGCATCCAAGCAGAAAATGCGCCCTTCCCTGAATTGCTTTAATGCCTGTATTTATGCAGCTGAAAGTTTTTAAAGAAATGAAAGTAAAATCAAATTGCTGAAAATGCTCGGATAATCTATCAGAGAATGTTCAGTCAGAATACATTAATATTTTAGGTCTCCCTCATTAATTTAGCATTCAGGAATTTAATTCTGCCATTGCACCGCTGTAGCGCCCTGTGTGGGCGGGTGTTCAGGACAAGAGCTTAGAGCACCTGCAGCAACTAGGGGTTCACAGTGGGACTCCTGGAGCAGTGGTTCCCCCCAGGGTGCGTTCTGCAGCAGCTCGGAGCCTCATGTCTGCTGAGCGGCCCCATGATTGTGGATTGGACTGTGTGGACTTCACCGTGGACCTGAGCCGCCCGCTCTGCGGGCCTTCAGTATCCAGGACAGGGAGAAAGCCAGACTGGTTGAAAGGCAGTGACTGTGGGGTGATGGCACAAGGCTCTGGTCTACCCCCATTGCTTTTGCCCCCAGCTCCCCTCCAGAACATCTCGGGCATTGCCATGGAAACCAATGACCCGTCCCCCAGGTTCCCATGCTGACTAGTGGGTTCCTGGGCTCCTTGTGGTGGGCTGCTCTGCAGACACGTTGAAGGATGACGTAGAGTCCTTTCGGGCATGTCGGGCCGAGTCACCGTAGGTTCTTTCCTGGAAGGAGCGTCCTCTATTCTGAGACTGTGGCCTTTTGTCCGTCGGTTCCCATTCCGTCTTCAAACAAGCACTGAATCCCTCCTCTGGCTGGTGCTGCTCTGGACACAGAGTCTACAACAGTGAGAAATGAGACAAAGCCCAGCCCTCGGGGTGTTTAAGTGGGGGCTGGGCTAACTAAACCCATAATTGCATATTAGAGGACAAGGGAGTATGGTGTGGGTGGGGTTCTGTCTCAGATAAAACCCGCCGCCATCGAGTCAATTCCAACTCATAGTGACCCCATAGGACAGAGTAGAACTGACCCGTAGAGTCTCCAAGGAGCAGCTGGTGGATTTGAATTGCGGACCTTTTTGGTTAGCAGCCAAGCTCTTAACCGCTGTGCCACCAAGACTCTTTATGTGTCTCAGATAACGGGGTCCCAAAAGTCATCTCTGATGCGAGAACTAAATGTGATGGTGCACAGAGGCTTGCTGATATCTGCACAAGAGTTCCAGACAGAGGGAACAGCACAGGCAAAGGCTCAGAGTCTTGGAGGAAGAGCAAGGGGGTCAGAGTGGCTGAATGGAGATGGCCAGGGAGAGGGTGGCAGGTGATGAGCTTAGAGAGGACCGGGGCCAGGTCATGGGGGCGTGTGGACTGTGGGAGGGCTCTGCGCAGACTCTGAGAGCTGAGGAGGCTTTAGGGGCTGCTCAGAGGAGTGACGTCGTCTGGCTTAGATCTAACAAGCCCCTTCAGCCACCATGAGAGGCAGGCGGAGCCAGGGCAGCAGGAGAGGGAATGGTGATCCAGGGGATGTCTGAATGGCCTTGTGTGGTAGGATGAAGAAAAAGCTGGAAGCCCCAACAGATGCTTTTTTTCCCTTCATTATTGTCATCCTTGTTGCGTGCCGTCGAGTCAATTCCAACACAGAGAGAGCCCTGGTGGTGCAACAGTTAAACACATGGCTGCTAATCGAATGGTTGGCGGTTGAACCCACCCAGCGGCTCCTCGGGAGAAAGACCTGACGATCTGCTCCCGTAAAGATTACAGCCAAGAAAACCCTATGGGGCAGTTCTGCTCTGTCACATGGGGTTGCTATGAGTATGAATTTCCTTTGTTAAGTTTACTTATCTGTGAAATCCACAAGTTTGGGAACTGCTGCCCAGGGACTTGAGAGGCCCTTGGTTCTTCCTCCCTCTGAGCCCGGGGAGCATTCTTGGGAGCCAGAGGGAAAGACGTGACCCTGTAAAGCCCACCCAACCCCATTCCTCCTGAGCTGAGAGAGTGGAGGGTGCCCCGTCCAGGTGGTGGTGAGAGAAGGCATCCCACAGGGACTTTGTTGTCCCTATTTTACAAACAAGGAATTCCACGGGACACGCCACAGGAAAGTGACAGAACCGGACTCGTGCCCAGTGCCCAGCCCACCACCCTCCATGCAGCCGCACGTGTTCACCTGTGTGGTAGGGCCAGGGCCAGGCACACATTGTCCCTCGCAGAGTTTTCAAGAAATCTGAATGAGTTCCCAACATTTCAACCAAGAGATTCCTGTAAAATATATATTTAAAATCCCCTGAAGAGAAAACACATGTGCAACTTTTTTTCTCTCATACAGTCGTAACAGCCGACGTGTGGAACACTGAGCAGAGCTGCGGGGAAGCTGCCTTTAGCAGGGGCAGGGGCTCCAGCTGGCCACACTCCCCACCATGCCCTAGTGTCTCCCGCCCTGCCTGCATCACTCAGTGGCCAGCCCTGGCTGCCTCTGCACAGTCTCCCTGGGGTGTGCGATGGGGTCTGCTCTGCACAGGGAACTCAAGACCAGCCCTGGGTGACTCCTTTCAGATGAAGCTGCAGGCAGCCCCTGGGGCAGGGAGGAGGCAGGAGGGTAGGCCATTTCTGCCCTTTGGTTGGTGCTGTTGCGGGGGGTGTCTCCTGGGTGGATGCCCTGGAAGGTGTTGGGGTGGGGAAGGGCTTGAACGAGATTCTGGAGCACTCACAGGCATGAGACGCCTCCTTTTGCCGCACTGACCCCCTCTGCGCCACAGCGCGGTGGAGCTCAGGTCTGGGGGTGTGTGTGCGTGATGTGAGCCACACTGGGTCTTATCCTCGGAAAAGATCATCAGCTCTGGGGGTAGGGGGAGAGGGCACGGGGGTTCTCCAGGGCTTGAGGTGAGAGAACACACAGCACAGGCTTCTCTATAAGATTCTCAGTGCTTGGAAGGGAGCTGACACAGAGGACGGAGCCGCCAGCAAGACCCGTCTCTCCAGGAGCATCTCCCAGAGCAAGGGAGTGGGCCCGGCTGGTGCCCAGCGGTAGGCCGGGGGGCCAGGTGCCCCTGCACACGTCACAGCTGCTGTGGGGACAGCTGTCCTTCCTCGGGAGCCCGGAGAATTCCTCCTGCTGACTCTGGCCCTGACAGTGTGTTCCCGATGATGGCCGGTGTTTCCTGTTGATGTCTTCCAAGCAGCAGACATTTCGGGCTGAAGACCCCTTCCTTGAGAGCCACAGAGAACCGGGGGGCGGGGGGGCAGTTTACCTCCACCAAGCGCTCAGCTGGGGGACCCGATCTCTGCTCGCTGCAGCAAGGGCATGGAGGTGAAGGCTGACAAAGCTCGAAAGCCCATCAAAGCAGAAGCGCACCCCGGGAGCCGGGATCTCACTCAGGAAGTCAGACATTTCTAGGCTGCGGTAGACAGTGGGAAACGGTTCTTTGGCTTCAGCAGCCCCAGTGGTGCCAAGCAGCCGGACTTCCATCTTGAGAGTTGCTTTCTGCACAGGTGCCTGTGACGAGTTCTGTTCGGCAGCTCTTGCTGGAAGCTTGGGCTGTGTGGTGGTGTCTTTGAGCTTCTGGCTGCGAGTCTCGTCGGAGGCCAGTGTGGGACCTCACTGGCTTCAGCTGTCAGGAAAGGCCTTCAGGTCCCCTGGATCCCCCTCGATTTACTCAAACCCCGAAAGGGCTCAGCACGCGTTTGTGTCTGTGCGCAGTGTCCCAGCCCTTGTGAGGACTCACGGGCTTGATTTGGGCTTTGGCATTACTGAACTCTAACACTGATTAACGTCGAGACACTGGTTTCATTTTCCCAAAATGTGGGTTATTAAAACAAGACAAACACGGAGCCTTGTGTCTGTTAAAAGCACAATAAAGCAACAGCAAGGCAGCATCGGGGGAGAGGCCGGGGCCGGCCTCCCTGGGCTGGGCAGGGCCAGCAGCCACACACACACGCGCGTGCACAAGCACATACCCCACTGTGTGCAGCCCAGCTCTGGGCTTACGAGGAGCGCGTTGGGGGAACTTCCCTGATCTAATGACTTCAGGAGTTGTCTACACACATAAAGCAAGTTAGGGAGGAGAGGGCATGGCTGGCACGCCCCACATGTTCACTGTCCGCCATGTAGTTGTGTGTTACGCAGCTGCATCATCCAGAGTGCAGCACCAAAGCCTAAGTGCATCCATGCAGGGGGTCTGGGCAGGGGTTGACGTGCAGCACTGTCACTTGCCTGTCACTCTGGGACGCAGAGCTGGCGGGGAAGGGAGAAGGTGTGGCTGTCCCGTGCAGCCAGCTTGAGGCAGCCCAGGTGTGGGCACTTTGCCTCTGGGAATGAGTGACCAGATCAAGATCTAAGTTTTCTCTTAAAAAGAAGAGAATGCAATAGGTAATCTAGGCTGCAAGTTTGACCTGTAGGTTCAGGCAGGGTTGACACAAATTCATAAGCACTCAGTCTGAAACTGTTAAAGGATGGCAGGAAGTGAACATGACCTCCACAGACATTAGGCCAGTGTTCATCTATCCATCCTTCCACCCATCCATCCATCCACACACACACCCATCCTTCCATCTGTCCATCCATCTGTCCATCCATCCATCTCATCTGTTCATCCATCCACACACATATCCATCCATCCACCCATCTATCCATCTGTCCATCCATCCGTCCATCCATCCATCTGTCCATCCATCCATCTCATCTGTCCATCCATCCACACACATATCCATCCATCCACCCATCTATCCATCTGTCCATCCATCCGTCCATCCATCCATCTCATCTGTTCATCCATCCACACACACATCCATCCATCCACCCATCTATCCATCTGTCCATCCATCCGTCCATCCATCCATCTGTCCATCCATCCATCTCATCTGTTCATCCGGCCGACAACCCATCCATCCATCCACACTGACATCCATCCATCCACTCATCTGTCCATTTTTCCATCTACCTTTTCGTCCAACTATTTCTTATGCATCCACTCATCTGTCCATCTCTCTGTTTATTTATCCATCCATCCATCCACTGTCCCGTCCATCCACCCACTTATCTGTCCTTCCACCCATTCATCCACCACCCTTTCATCTATTCATCTACCTATCTGTCTGTCCATCCATTTGTTCATTCTCATGCTCTCACCCTCAGGCCATTCCCTGCTCCTGACAGTGACAAGACCCTAAATCAGGACTCTATCATAATCCCAGTGACACAGCTTCAACTACTGTTTCAACGACTTAAAGGCGTTTGAACTAAAGGACAAATTGAACAGCCCAAAACACTGTCTCACTAGTTGCCATCCTTAAAAATCTTTTTAACGTTTGAAAAGTCCCAACTGAGGATAAAGGTAATGTCTTAGTCGTGTAGTACTGCTGTAACAGAAATACCACAAGTGGATGGTTTTAATGTAGACAAGTTAATTCCCTCACAGTAAAGTAGGCTAAAGGTCCAATTTCAGGGCGTCAGCTCCAGGGGAAGCCCTTTTCTCTCTGTCGGCCTTCTTCTCTTCAGTGTTCCCCCGGACTAGGAGCTTCTCTGCGCAGGGACCCTGCTCCAAAGGACGCGCTCTGCTCCCGACACTGCTTTGTTGATTGTATGAGGTCCTCCAGCCTCACTGCTCACTTCTCTCTTTTATATCTCAAGACATTGCCTCAGGACACAATCCAATCTTGTAGACTGAGTCCTGCCTCACTAACACAACTGCCGCCCATCCTCCCTCGTTAACATCATAGAGGCAGGATTTACAACATATAGGAAAACCACACAATATCAGGAATCATGGCCTGGCCAAATTGATACACACATTTTTGGGGGGACATAATTCAAACCATGACAGGTAATAAGTTTTTGACAGTGGTGGAAAATTCTTCAAGGGGTTTGGAGAAAAGCCATCCCATTTGGCTTATATGTGAACAGTACAAAAAAAAAAATTTTATTTTATGGTGAAGCCTACCCTAGGGGGACCTTAGGACCAGAGAAGACTTCTTGATTGTTTTCCTAAATCAACAACAGCAACAACAAAATGTGAGTTTATAAAAAAGAAATGTGTTTGCTTCTCCAGATTTCTCCTTAGAGGCGGTTTTAGTTTTCAAGAGGAAAGTCCATCTTAGGTCAGAAGAGAGTGATGATTCTCCTGGTCTAGAAGAGATATTTACTGCAGATCAACTCTGTGGCAGGCATTGGAGACACAGCAATGAGCATATGGACATGGCCTCTGTTCTCAAGAGCTTCCACGCTGGTGAGGGAAGACAGATGGTAACATGTAAACAAATAAGAAAGGTCAGAGCCTGGAGGGTACCTGGAGAACATCAAGCACTGCGATGAGACAGGCAGTGAGGGGCGGGTTGAGGGAGGGGAGCAGGGCTTTTAGATGGGACTTCCAGGACCCAGCTGTTGAGCTGGACCTGTAAGACTCTGAGCTGGCTATGCACAGATCATGCAGAGAGAACAGGTGCAAAGGCCTTGGGACAGAAATGAGCTTGGCAGCCCCAAGGAATGGGAGAGCTTGAGTGGTGGGAATGTGGCAAGCAAGAGGAAGGGGGTGGGAGAGAAGACCTGGGATGAGAGCAGGAACAGGTCACACAGAGCCTCCCAGGCCAGGCAGGGGGGCCAGGTTTGCTGATAAGCCTTTGAGGACACAGTCTGATCTTCAGGACCCTGTGGCTGCTGTGTGGGGGTGGAAGGATAAAGACAAGAGCTGCACAAGAGCACCAGGAAGGAGATCAACCCAGGTCAGCAGTGACGCTGGTTGGGGTGAGGGCAGTGAGGCATGGAGGTGAAGGATGAAAAGACAGTGGAACCCAGATATGCTGGAAGGAAGAGTCGACAGGACTGGTTTAGGGAGTGGGAGGTGGGGGAAAAGGAGGCATTGAGGCTCGTTCTTGGAGCTTCTGCTTGAACCACCAAGTGAAGATGGTGCCTTATACTAGGGTGGGGAGTCTGGGGCAAGAAGCAGTGTTGGGGGGGGGTAGAAACCAGCCCAGGTGCTTTTCTCAGTTGTAACCATGAAATGCTTGTTTCAAATACCCCTAAAAATTATCTCTAGCCTGAATCAATGTCCTAACGCAGGGTTTCTCAATCTCAACACTGCTGACATTTGGGACTCAATCATTCTTGTGGTGGGGACTGTCCCGGGCATTATAGGCTATTAGGAGCATCCCTGGCCTCTAACCCTCAAGAAGCCAGTAGCACCCCCCAGTCATGATAACCAAAAATGTCTCCAGACATTGTCAACTGTCCCTCAGGGGGAACAACATTGCCCTTTGTTGAGAAGCACAACTCCAACCTAAGGAGGTGCTCAGCTCATTTGGAACCTGATGGCCATAGTACCAGATGACCATATCCAGCACCACACTATATGTGATGGTGATGATGGTGATAACAGTCGTGGTGGGTCCTAATAATAGTCATGATGGTGACAATGATGGTGGTAATTGTGGTGACAGGGGTGATGGTGGTAATTATGGTGACAGGGGTGATGGTGATAGTGGTGGTAAAGCTGGTGATAATGGTGATGATTATATTGATGGTGGTGATGGTGGTGGTGGTATTGATGATGGTGATGATTACATTGATTATGGTGATGATGATAGTGTTGGTGGCAATGGTGGTGATGATGGCAATGACATTGGTGACAGTGATGGTTGTGATGATAAGGATGGTGGTGGAGGTGATGGTGGTGGAGGTGATGGTGGTGGAGGTGATGGTGACAGTAATGGTAACAATGCTGAGGGTGGTAGTGATGAGAAAGTTTATGATAATGGTATTGATGATAGTGGTGGTAATGGCGGTGATACTATTGATGATGGTGATGATTATATTGATGATGGTGATGGTGTTGGTGGTGGCGGTGGTGATGATGAATGTGACAGTAACAACTAGCATTTATCATCCTTACCAGGTGCCATGTGAGCCTCTTACCGGGATAATCTCTGATCCTCACAAACCCCATCTCCTCCCCAGCTCTCACTTTGCACTGTCTGCCTTCACTCCCCGTCATGTCCTGAGCCCCGCCCTCCACATCTGCCAATCACTGGGCTGGGCTCCAGTGGCAGAGCGCAGAGTGACACAGTCCCTGCCTGTCACAAGCTCCCAGGCAGGTGGGAGGGACGAGCACGAATGGGTAGTGACATCACAGCCTGGTAAACACAAGGCTTGGGATGAACGTGGGAGCTGCCAGAGAAGCAGTAACCTTGGGTTTGGGGAGACTGAGGCAGGCTTCTCAGACCTGTGAGTGGACAACAGACCAGGAGGCAGGGCCCACCCCAGCATGGAGGCATTGCAGCCAGAGAGCACTGCGAGGCCAGTAGGCCAGTAGCAAGCATGGTGGGTTGTGTTTGCCAGGAAGGTGCAAGAGGAAGGGACAGGGGTTCGGGTCCAGGAGAGAGGGAGACTGGGCAGGACTGCAGGCACCTGGGGCTTCGTCACACGGTTGTCCTGGTCCTGTGTGAATGAATGAATGATGCAGGACCCCAGAGCTGTGTTAAGAAGTTTGGGCTTTATCCTGAGAGTAACGGGAGGTTCCAATGAGCTTTCTGCACCAAGTACATGGTCAGATTTGTGCTTACCTGGGAGAGTCTGGGGTTAGAGAAGCTAAATTCCCAGCCCTTCCCTCCCTCCCAGAGCAGCAGGCTGAACACGGGTGGATGATAGCTTCTTCCCCAGGACCATTGAGCCCAGCCCCTCTGTCCAAGGGTCCCCATCCACTGAGTGGCAGGTACCAGTGCCACACCTGACTCCCTCTGCATACCTGCTCCCTCTTTCCCACCAGCGTTGCACACAGTGTTCTCCCCCAAACCCGCACAAGGAGGAAGCCTGCAGGGCAGGCACAGCTGAGAACTAGGCCACCACATCATACCATGGCTTCAGTGACTTGTAAAGAATCTTTGCTGTCGATACGCAGCAGCCATGCCCACCCGTCCAGATGGCTAGCTCCCCGCAAACCAGTCCTCCCTCCCCTAAGACATAACTGTTCACCAGGAGTTAGGAGACAGAATGGGGTGGACGTCGCTTCCCGCAGGCTGCGAACTGGGAGAAGGGGAACACCCAGGAGGGGCCAAGCAGGGGTGACAGGGCACACAGATGCCAAGCACCATCATCTGGAATTGGGGACTCGTCACTGTGTTTGCCCCTCGAAGCCTAGCAGGCACTCAGACCCCCGCAGCTGAAACTTCGGGGCCTGCTTCCCAGCCTGCGCCCCTGCTAAGCCTCCACAGTCATCCCACGTGCAAACCCGGGTGTGAGGTTGTGGGCGTGCGTCACCAAGAGCCTGCCATCACCCTGAGGTCCCCCCTGTGCTGAGGGGCTGTCACCGCATCCCGCAAGCACAGAGGAGGGGAGGCCTACATGAGGCCTTGCACCGGGTCTCAGGACAGACAGCTGCTGGTGTGGCGAAAGGCTGGAGAAGAGACAGGGCCCAGGCCAGGCGAGGGAGCTGTGGGTAGCCCCAGGGACACTGAGGCCAGGGAGGCTCTCACCCACGGCCCCCCGGGGCGCCCTCACACCCCACCGCCCCGGAACAAGTCATCCTCTCCCAGTCTGAGCACACCCAGCCCTCCCTGTTGGACGGTAGGACAGATGATGAGTCTCTCTGGCCCTTGGTCTCCTCGTCTGTAAGCGGGGAGAATACCTGAAGTCCAGCAGACTGAATTCTGATGGGCAGATGGTAGTTTCCTGGTGGCAGTTTGACAAATGACCAGTTTGCAGCTCTCCACTTGTGGTCAAATTCGGCAGCTCTTCCTACAGCAGCTCACCCACTGGCGGTTCACTGGCCATGGCAGCCAAAATGAAATGCAGCAAAAGCCTTGTTTCCATCAACTACGCAGGCTGTTGGCGGCACCTGTGTTGTGCTGCAGCGGCCCTGTTCAGAGTGATTTATGTAACTGGGCTTGCATGATGGCCCTCCTCCAGGATGGTGTGGAGCTCACAGGAGCGAGCATTTCAGCGGATGCCAGAAATTCCACCTTTAGTCCATATCCTGTTGGGCCAAGCAGTGTTGTTGGGTGCTGTTGAGTAGATTCCAACTCATAGAGACCCCATGTGACAGAGTACAACTGCCATGTAGGGTTTCCTAGGCTGTAATATTCAGGGAGCAGATCTCCAGTTCTTCCTCCTATGGAGGTGCTGGGTGGGTTGGAACTGTCAACCTTTTGGTTCGCGGCTGAGTGCTTAACTGTTGAGCCACCAGCACTCCTTAGGCTAAGCATTAACCAAAATCAGAACAAACCCATTGCCATCAAGTCAATCCCTACTCATAGTGACCCCGGGTGACAGAGTAGAACTGCCCGGTAGAGTTTCCAAGGCTGTAACCTTTACAGAAGCAGACTGCCACATCTTTCTCCTGCAGAGCGGCTGGTGGGTTCCAACCGCCAACTTTTGTTACCAAACCCTGGAAAGTAAATTCCATCCTGCGCACTCAGACTTGCCAATAATCTGCACACCGGCCTTTGAGAAAGAGAAAGTAACTTTATTGCAATGCGCAGATCAAGGAGGTGGGAGGAAGGTCCTCAGATCCAACTCCCCAAGCTACGGGGAAGGAGGGCTTATATGTGATTTGGGCAGCAAGATGGCAGCCGTGCAGGCATACTGGGGAGGGAAAATTCTAGAAGGCGGCCAGGAAACAGGAGGTGATGTGTTCTTGTCGGACCTCTCCCTTCGGAATAGGGTCTGGGCGATGATTTTCCCTCTGATTCTCTCCGCCTGTTGCTGTGTCCTCTGTTGACGTCAATCAGCGGTCACATCTGGACCTTCTGTGCCTCTGTGGGGCGGGCCAGATCTGGCTTGGGCTAGGTTAAAGACTAATGGAAAGTTACTGGTATTCATAGGGTCAGGTCACACTTTTGGGGGTCGAGCCACCCACTCTCATAAAATGCAGATAGCCTGGGAGGGGCGACACCCATTGGAAGAGGCAGGATAGGGCAGCGAGCCCTGGAGGGAGGAAAGAGAGGGGCGGGGGATGCCCTGAAAATGAATCCGTGGGAGCAGCAGGCCAGGACCCCTGTGGAGGCCAGGCGTGCGCCATCTGGAGCCAGGGCCCAAGTTCAAATCCTTCTGCCCTTAGGTGTCTGCCTTGCTGCAACAGTGTCTTTGTCCGACTTTGGAGAGATTACTCCAGTCCTGAGGCTCCGTTCTCTCACCTGTAAAGCGGGGTTCCTGGGGCTCGGGCTCCTGCCAGCATTAAATGTGCGAGGAAACCATGAGCAACGCACCTAGCACCTCCAAGAGCACGGCCGTCCCTGACATGCCGTCCCCGCGGAGCGGCCTCCTCAGTAGCCCCAGGCCCCCGCACACTGTATGCTGAGTGGATGTCCGCCTGTCTCTGCTGCTCAGTCTCCTGGGCGCTGTGTTAGGATGCAGACCTCTGGGCTTCTGGGGCTCCTAACTGAGAACATCCCATGGGGCAGGGGTTCTGCGTTCTCTAGCGCTCTGCCTGTCTCCCCGCAGCCAGCACAGCCTCGGCCCACAAGGTCCAGTGTGTGGATAGAATCAGCCCGGCAGCCCACGGGCTCAGTGCCATGGGCTGCCCCCACTGTCACCCCGCCAGGACCAGGGCTCCCAGGCTCTCCTCCCCACCGCTCCATCCCATCTGTGCTCCTAGCAGTCACCTGGCCTCATCAGCCAGGTTTTCCCCAGCTCCTAAGGAATGACAAAGTGGCTTACTGGGCTTGTCCTGGCACCTGGCAACCGCCCTTTGCTAAATACGGCCTGGCATCGGGCCTCCTCCCTCCCTCCCCTCCATGGTGCATGGGGCCGGCCAGCATGAAGGGTGGCTAGGCCCCCATCTGTGGCCGCCTGCCCCCTCCCCAGGGCCTGTTGCCTGATCCCCAGCTCTGGGCCTCCCCTGAATCCCGAGGCCCTGCAGCCAGCGCAGGTTTGCACCCCATTCTGGGTGACCACCACCCGCCCGTGACCGCTGGATCGTACGGAGTATGAGAGCAGAGGAGGACGGGAAAATAGAACTGCTGAGCAGAGCCATTTCAGGAGCTGGTGCTAAAGTGGAAAATCTCCCACTTCACTGAGAAATTATTTAAGTTTCACTCTGCTTTCCCGACTGTGACAAGCCGTGCACACGCCGGCTGCTGCAAGAACACCATATGGCTCTCACCTCCAGCCCTGAGACACGCTGTCCCCGCAGGAGAGCAGAGGGCAAGCCCCCCCGCCATGCTGCAGGTGTCCCCCACCACCACCCCTGCCAGGGGCAGGGCTGCAGGGACCTCCCAGCCACACTGGCAACAGGGGAACCAGTCCGTACTGGGCCCTTGAGTGGACTGAATCCCCTCCTCCCCTGCAGTTAGGAGGCTTCAGCTTGTCCCACAGGAGAGACACCCAGGACTGGAGCAGATAGATGGATGTTGGATCTTGCAGCCAGAGAAGTACTTCTGCGCAGGCCCAAGTTTTAAAATCGAGCAGATCTGGCTTGAGGAGCCTTGGTGGCACAACAGTTATGCACTCAGCTGCTAGCCGAAAAGTTGGCGGTTTGAACCCACCCAGCGGCTCCATCTTCTGTAAAGATTTACAGTCTTGGAAACCCTATGGGGCAGTTCTTTTCTGCCCTGTAGGGTGGCTATGAGTCCACAGCACATCACAAGGGCAGGTCTGGCTTACCTGCAGCTATGGCTGTGTTAGAACAAAACACCTGGAAGGTGATCAAATGCCAGGGGCTGGCCCTCCCCTGAGGCCTGACCGTTGGGCCCAGAAATCTGCATATTTAACAAGTACCCTGGGCTAGGGGGGTGCAGGATGTCCAACGCTGGGAACACTGGGTCCACGCTTCCTGCTCCCTCCGAAGAAGAGGGGCTGGCCCAGGACCAGTACCGGCAGGTGGGGTCAGTCTCACGGGGTGGTGGCCGGGTCCCAAGGCCAGACATTCCCCAGTGTTGACACACGAGCGTTACTGAGCCCTCACTGCCAGCCACTGACCTTGCAAGGCCACTGAACTTGCAAAGCCGGCAGCCTGGGAAACTTAGCCCCCCTCCTCCCACCACCCCATCCCGCTGGAATCAGAGGTCGAGAATGACAGTTACTTACTTCATTGCAGTGAAGGGTCCCCTGAGATCTCCTGGGCTCTAGGCCCTGGAGTGCAGATTTAAACCGTTGTTGATGTATGTTAAGTAAATCCCAGCTACTTGTCAGACTGTGGTTATTGAGGATTAATTTTATAGCTGCTACATTTCTGATCTACTCTTACTCATAATTAGCCCCTGTGAATGTTTCTAAATAATCAGATAACATTTGAATAGCTTAAATAAACTAAATAACTGTCTTATTACTTCTATCAGGAAATCACATTTAAATAGCTAGAAATTAGGAATGTTAAAACGGTAGGTCCTGTCTCCGCTGGTTTAATGTTGAATTTGCCAACACCCAGCTGTTATACTCTGGGGGGAAAAGAAGCTTAAATATATCTCATAATGGAAGAGGGTTACAGGCAGTCCTCAGATTACAAACGAGTTCCATTCCTAAATCTGTCTTCAAGTCGAATTTGTATGTAGGTCAGAACAGTGAGGTACGGTTCTTGTCTAACGTCAGTTAGTCAAATGTTTGTCTTACTATACAGTATATAGTGTACCTTTCTACGCATAAAAAACATTAAACACTTCCAGATATACAAAACATCTTTAATGTAATAATACGGTAATAATAATAATAATGTTTTGATGCACGTCACAAAGTATCTCCTGTTTGTTCTTATGAACCACTGTATGTACCTGGAATTTTTAGTATAATAGGCTTTACAGGGGTTGGTTCATAGGTCCCTACCCCGGGGACCGCCTGTATTTGAAATGTGTGCATGAATATCTGGAGGATGCGAGCTAGCCACGGATCCTCCTGTGTCCACATTCTCTGCAGGCTCGTAGCGAGTGTTCGTTTCAGAAGTCATTCTCAGGCGTAGCTCTCACCACAGTGTCTGTGCCCGGCAGGTGGGACAAATCTCCATTCTGGTTGTGTGGCCCTTTGGGGCTTGGGAGGTGAAGGTCCAGCCCACCTACTTCTGGAAGCTTCTGGGGCCATTCCTCCCCATGGGTACTCAGCTTGGGCATCCAGGGAGGGTTCGAGGGTGTCCATAAACATGGTGTCTGCTAGTTCAAGGGCCCTTCCCCGTGTCTCCTGGCCCCTCAAGCGGCATCCCCTCCACAGCTTGTCTGGCCCAGAGACTCCCCACTCTGTGGGGGGGGGGGTGATGGTCCCTGTCACAGCGCCATTGATTTTCCCACGCAGCTTTGCAGACTCTCGGCTCAAAAGGCCGTCATGTGGCCATCACGCACCTCGCCATGAGGCTCCACGTACCGCTGCCCCCCACAAGCCAGCCTCCTTTTATCCACTCAGGCCCCATGCAGCTTAACCTTTCCTTAACGATGCTGGCTTTCCTGCCCAAAGCCTGGCCCTCCGTAGTGGCCATCGGTCTGCGGGGTCCCTCGGGGGGCTGGCCTTTTAGCTACTGTGCTTCCTCGCGGGGGATTCCCAGCCTGGGCCGGGCGACGGCGGCCTTGCCTCCTCCGCTTTGAAGGCCTGATGCTGGGCTGACTCCTGCCTGCTGTCAGCACCTGAGTGGACTCGACCCTCCGGCCTTCACAGTGGCAGTTGAGTGCGTTCACCATTTGTATCACTCAGGACTCCTGGGGAACCCACAGGCCCCCACACTCACGAGGTGGGCCCTCTCATTCCTGTTTTCCCGTCTGAGTTAGTCACAAAGAAAAGAATTTCCTCTGCAGAATATTACTTTGAAGGGGAACTTAATGGGGGAGAAAGACACCCGTCTCAGTTGGAGGGGACGAGGAAATGGGGATCTCTATCTCTGCTCTCAGTGGGGTCCGCGGAGACGCCTCACACTCTGGGGCTGCTGTGGGGTGCAGAACGCAGGGCAGTGGTGCCGGGGTAGGGGTGCAGAGGAGCCCGCAGCCTTCCGACCACTCGGGTCTTCCTGTGAGCCCTGCGGTCCACTGTGGTAGCTTCCAAGGAGCAGCCCAGCCCCCGCCCCTGCGTCCTTTGATAATCTTCACCAGCTCACTCCAGCCCGGAGCTGTCTCCTCAGAAACCCTGTGTGTAAGGAGCCCTGGTGGCGTAGTGGTGAAGCTAGCCATTGGAACCCACCAGCAGCTCCTCAGGAGAACGACCCGACAATCTGCTTCCACAAATATGTACAGCCTAGCAAACCCTGTGGAGCAGTTCTGCTCCGTCACGCGGTGTCGCTGTGAGTCCGAATGGACTCGACAGCCCCTGACAACAGCCACCACTCTCTGTGTGTCAGTGGTCCCGGCAGCTGGGCCGGAAGAGGAGGCTGTGCTTATGCTCCTGCTGAAGGAGTCTGAGTCACCTGCTGGCTGGGGTGGCCCAGGAGCCTCTCTCACACCATCTCTCCATCCTCCCTCGCCTGTTCTCCCCACAGACCCAAACGAACCCCTCCATTGTTAGTTAGCCCCCCATTAATTAGCAGCCCTGTTTAGTAAAGCATGTGCTGGCATCTACTGCCGCCAGTGTCCTCTCGGTGGCCCAGGCCCGCTCTGACCTTTTTCTGGAAGCTTCTGGTTCCACAGGGAGCATGCAGGGTACTTGGTATACTTGGAGCGGTCCGTCCAAGCCGGCAATTAACGGTGCTGCGGAGGAGAGATGCAGCCAGTCAGTGCAAACCAGTTTCCCCGGGCCAGGTCAGGTGAAAGCCTACAAATCCTAACCTCCATGAGGCGGGCGGTGTTTAAGTTTGCTTCCCAGATGAGAATTCTCAGTTCCACTGCTGGGTTTTATCTGAAAATACAAAACAGGCGCGTGATTGCATGTGACACACTGGGGGTCTGCGGTGAAGTCCCGGCCCCTTTGCGCTTGTCATCCTTCCGGGATCCATCCAGACGTGGAGTTTGTCCTGCTGCCTTGGGCTGGTGCTTGCCACGCAGGATCTCCGGTATCCCAGAGGCTGGCTCAGTGGCCCTTGATTCCAGGTGGGGAAGCGGACGCGAGGTGACTTCTCAGCTATACCAACCACGGTGGGGATGCCGAGACCTACCAGGAAGAAACCTGACTCGGCCTTGATGTGTCCAGCCCACGGTCAAATCACTACATGGCTAAACTGTCCAAATGAAAATCCATGCTAAGACACACGTCCATTTCCAGTTCTTATGGATGGAATTGTGTCCCCCCAGAAAAATACGTGTCAAAGTCCTGGCCCAGGTACCTGTAGCTGTGATCCTGTTTGGAAACGGGTTTTTGTTTGTTATGTTAATGAGGACATGGTGGAGCAGGGTGGGTCCTAACCCTAATCCCTCTGCATTGGAAAAAGAGAATAGACACAGACACACAGAGACACACACACACACATACAGAGACGCACACACACACATATACAGACACACACACACGGGGGAGGGCAGAACCAAGAAGCCCCAAGGAACTCCCCCAACTACCTACAAGGAAGGCCGACCCCCTAAAGCCGCACCCTAATGCGGACCCACTGTGAAATCTGTGTTAGCACAGCACTAGGTGGTCCCACCGAGGTCTCACAGCTGAGAACACCGAGGTATACACCTAACCAGGGGAGGGGGGGCCGCAGGAAATGAGAAAAATCTACACAAACCAGGAGGCCTATTTCTGGCTGCACGTCACCAGTAGGCCTCACACAGGCAGTAGAGTTAAAGGAACTAGAAGCAAGTTTAGATTTTTTTGTTTTTAACACATCTCTTCCTCAGCGAGGTCGCCTGGCCTGCAAAAGGTCTCGCCACAAAACAAGTTGGTACACGCGTCCTCCAGAGGGGCGTTTCTGTAAGGGGGGCGATAACAAAAAAATCTGTTGCCATCTGGTTGATTTCAACTTACAGCCACCCCATGTGACAGAGTAGAACGTCCCATAGGGTTTCTTAGGCTGTAATCTTTACCGGAGCAGATTGCCAGGTCTTTCTCGCACAAACCTCCGACCTTTCAGTTAGCAGACAAGCACTTAACCAGTTCACCACCAGAGCTTCTTAAGGAGGATGAAAGAAAACAAATTACATGGGGGAGTCTCGTTCAGGCAGAGAACACCACAGCCTGCAAACTGCCCGCCATGGAAATATACTGTCGTGCTGAGCAGCCCCTGGGCACCAGGCCTGCAAAGACGCTTCCCACATGATGTTCCATTGGTGTATCAGTCGACTCTGACCCGAGGGGACCTCATGTGTGTCAGAGCAGAACTGTGCTCCATGGAGCTGCTCTCGTCAGTCCCTGAAGCACACAGCAGGCATCCCCACCACACTTTGCAGAGGAGGAAAGTTAGGACAAAGGCGGGTGTCGGGTAAGAGAGCTGTCCCCACGTAACTGAACGCCTCTCAGGTTCTTGTCCTGTCACATTAGCCGATCGAAGTAAGATGGACAGCAATTGCAAGGGAAACGGTAAGTGGCAAATTTATTGTCTGCGCAGACAAGGAGCAATGTGGGGCCAAGCGGCCGAAAGACCAGGCGCTCCCCGCCCAAGGGGATCAGAAACCTTCCTGCCCTCAAGTCCCCAGGGGAAGCAGGGATTGGCACCTGAAACTCTATACCCTGAGCCCTCCCATGCCCAGATATGGAGATCCGGATGCTGAGTCATGCTGAGTAGCTCTTCATAGGATGTTCTTGTTGTGGGACACAAAGGGGCTCGGGTGAAACTGTGTGCTGGAGAATATCTTCCCTTCCGGTGACACTCAGGTCTGGGGTTAGGTGAGGACATGATTCTCTTGATGCACCAAGATCTTGCTGTGGTTAGAAGCAGAGGTTTGCAAGGACGGCAAATAAAGGGAAGGTGGGGGAAATGCGGCTGAGGTGTATTTCACCCGGACCTCCCCATCCCCACCATCCCCGAAGCCAACACTGTCCAAATTTGTCCTCAGTGCCGGCCATGCAGAGCACGTGGGTGTCTGGGAGCGAGGCTGCCTGTCCCATTTGACAGAAGAGGATACGAGACAGGGCAGCTTAGTGCCAGCCAGCATCAATGGAGACCTCGCTGAAGCCAGAATCAGACCCTCACCAGCCCCAGCGCTGCCTGCCCTCAAGGAAGGCACCATTCATTCACACAGAGCTGCCTTGTGTGCTGTATCCTCTGCAGATATGAATACCCAGGGTGTGCTGTGCTGAGAGCTGAAGGGCTCTTTTTGGCTGTCCCAGGTCACATGCCCAGCCTGGAAGTGGTCATGTGCCAAGAGCATGCAAGGCTCTGATTGGCTTTCCTGGGTCACATGACCCTCCTGGAAGTGATCATGTGCCAAGAGCATGCAGGGCTCTGATTGGCCATCCCAGGCCACATGCCTGGCCTGGAAGTGGTCATGTGATGAGAGAATGCAGGGATCTGATTGAGCCATCCTGGGTCACATGTTCAGCCTGGACGTAGTCACTGTTCTGAGAGCATGAAGTCTCTGATTGGCCATATCAGGTTACATGATCAGCCTGGAAGTGGTCATGTGCCATGAGGATGCTGGGTTCCTACTGGCCATCCCAGGTCACATGCCTTCCAGCAGAACCATTCCTACAAACCCTATTAAGCGGAGAGAGGGGAGCAGCTCCAAAGGAATGTTGGGGTACTTGCCCCATAGGAAAAGGAGTCTGGGGGCACAGTGGTTAAACACTCGGCTGCTAACTGAAAAGTCAGCAGTTGGAACCCACCAGATGGTCCATGGGAGAAAGATGTGGCAGTCTGCTTCTGTAAAGCTTACAGCCTTGGAAACCCTACAGGGCGGTTTTGCTCTGTCCTACAGGGCTGCTATGTATGTAGGCAGCAGTGGATTTGGTTTTTTTGATTGTTTGCCCCAAAGGAAGGGGAGTGGCTGTGGGCAAGCACAGCAAGCAGATGTCATTGAGATGGCAGGATGGCTGTCTGGGACTTGGCTAGTGGAAAGTAGATGCTCCTAGGCGGCCGTGCAGGGCCAGTCGGGCGTGGACGAGGGCGTCTGGCTGGCAAGGATGGGCCTTGAGTGCTGAGCCCTGAGCGCCTCCTCCAGCCACTCTGGAGGTGCTGTCCTTCTAGGCCCAGGGACACACAGCTCGGCCGCTAGCAGACACCACAAGGAGGCCCCACGCGTGCACAAACAGGGAAGAACCCAGCCCGTGGCCCCAGCCCTGCATCAGCACCAGCGGGAGCCAGCTGGCCAGAGTCCAGGGGCCCCCAGCCCGGGAGTCCCCAGCATGTGTGCTGAAGCACCCAGTGGTCAGGGCTGAAAGTGAGCACAGAGTCCACGCCCAGGCAGGCAATCAAAGGATGCTCGAGTGCTTGGGTCTCTGCGAAGAACAAACCTCCAGGAAATGTCATCTCACACTTGCCATATTCCGTGCTGTGAGGGCAAGAGGGGCATCGTTAAATCCTCCTGGGTGTTAATCCGTGCAGCCATCTGGTAAGCAGTTTGGTGGCATTTAGGGAAAGTTATCTTTACTGCCAGCAGTTGCTGGTTATAGAGGTGTGTGCCCAGGGGAGTCACTTGGCATACGTGAGGACAGAGCACCGGAATATCCCTCGCAGCGGGCACAGATGGCCACAGACGGGCTGGGAGGAGCTCCTGCCCTAGGAGTGTGGTCACCCTGGGGGGAAGGAGGGTACAGCCTGGCTGGGGGGCCCTGCTCTGCCACTGCAGACACACAGCACTGCGAGCCCAGCCGTCTACGTTCTGTGCAGCAGACACGAGGCAGACATGCACTGTGGGCGCATAGGAGCTACGAGGGCTTTAGACGTCCAGCTCCTCTGTGGTGTGATCGATCACTTTTGTGTGGCCTTTCTCGCCATGGTCTTGTAACTCCCACCCAAGTCTTTGGGTAAGCCTGTTGCCGTTGAGCTGATTCCAACTCATAGCGACCCTTTAGGACAGAGTAGAACGGACCCATAGGGTTTCCAAGGAGCAAGTGGTGGATTTGAACTGCCAACCTTTTTGGTTAGCAGCCACATCTTTGGATAGGGCTGTGCAAATAAGGTAATTGTGGCCCACCAAGGGGATTGCTCAGTTTGGCCATCCCACTGGGTGTGAAATGAGCCATTCCAGAGGCGGGAAGGAGAGGATCCCACCAACACCGGCAGGAGAGACCAGCAGGAGACAGTGCAGTGGGCTTCCTGGCCCACGGAGCGAGAAAGCTAAGTGCCTTTGGGCCAGAAGGTTGCTGGCTGAGTAGGGTGCCTCCAGGCATTTGGTGGAGCTAGGTTTGCTGACCCACGGTGCTAGAGCTGAGCACCTTTGGGCCGAGGCTTACTGGTGGAGTGGGGTACCTCTGGACACCTACTGGCAGAGCTAAAAGAGCTCTGTAACACTTTGCAGAGCAGGGCAGAGGCTGAGGGGCCAGGGAGGCGTGCCTGGGAGCACTGCTGAGAAAAAGCTGTTATGATGGAAAAACTGTATCCCGAGTGTTCCTGAACCCGAACTGTAACCTGTTACTTCCCTAATAAACCCCATAATCGTGAGTATGGTCTGTGAGTTCTGTGTGGCCACTGCAATGAGTTGTCGAACCCAGCAGAGAAGTAGAGAGTGCCGTGGGAGGGACAGTTGGTGTTAGAATTGGTAAAGGTGACGGAGGGAGGAGACATGTCTGATCTCCAGCTCATAGGAATCAGCCTTGGGCTGTTGATCTTGATTCTCTCCTTTCCCTTTGTGAAGTCTGAGAAGGTCACATGCCACCCCCACACCATTTTTACATCCCCAAGCCAGGCCTCCTGGCCTCGACTTCTGCCTGTATTGGGAGAGGTGTCCCGTTGGGCAGGCTGTTTCTGCCATGCCTGGTGCCCAGGACACAGAAGGACCAAGTACCAGGCAGCCCAGCCTTCCTGCCCTGCTGGGCCTGTACTGTCACACATGCACCACAGTCTCCATGTGCCCGGCTGTTCTGTGAGCCACTTGGACTTGTTTCAAATCGTGTAACATGCAGCTAGGCCTCCGTGCAAAGACACGTTTCTAACCCCTACAGCCTGTAGTCAGGAAGAGAAAGCAGAAAGCCTGCGTTTGGACCTCATTCCGAGCCCCCAGGCACATCAAGGACCATCTCTGGGTCTTAATGACGTGTGGGGCTTCGCTCTAGCCCTTGGCGTTGCCCATCCGCGGAACATTAAGGGGAATATATGCAAAATCCATTCTAATGCCATTTGGACCAGCAGAGCAACATCTCAGTGCACCTCGGAGCAACGTCTCCAGAAGTACTGCCCTCTCCCAAGGCTTTAAGCCTGGTGTTTGCCTTTCAAACTCGAGAGCTGTTTCCATCTTACACACATCAGCAGGCTAGGGGACCCACCCTCACACCTGATTCATTGAGTACCCCGTACCTATCATTGTCCTGTTGCTGCTATTGAAATCAACTCGCTTTTTAACATAAGTTCATTTCTGCAGGGTATGTTGTTTAAGGGAAAACCCCATCACTAGCCATAAAGAAAATGTAATAGAATGACAGCAAAATAATGTTATTGTTTAAAGTGTGTGTCACCGACAATCACCTCAAGTCCCAACAGGGAGACACGTGTCACCCTGACACCGATGTCCAGCATGGCTGAGGCCTTCAGTTGGAGTTCATAGATCTGATCTGATCCGATCCCACTGTTTGAGGTGGTTTTCCTCTTTCCATCACTGCTCAGAGGTGCTTCTAGGAAGGAGGAGGTGCTGTCAGAGGTGGCACATGGGTTGGATCCAGAAGTTAAAGTCAACTGTGATCTTGAACACCAATGATCATGAAGGTAGCGCAGGACCGGGCAGTGTTTCATTCTGTTATCCATAAGGTCCCTATGAGCTGGAGCCGCCCCAATGCAACTAACAACAATGTTGTTAAATGTTGTGGCAAATTGTAAGTGACACCTAGGAAGACAGACTTACCTGTTAACGGTGTGGTGTACATAACTAAAGCCAGTTCCCAATTCAGGAACCAAATGCCAGTGACACACAGTCCCAGTGTGCTGGGTGACTAAGTGTGATTCTGTCGCAGTGTACCTGACACCAGGACTAATCGGCACGTGGCTCAGGAGGGAGAGCTGTACCTGACACACACGGAGGTGGGCCCAGATCCAGCTTAAGATTGGCCTGCCTGGGAAGGCAGGAAGATGGTGGACAAGGAGACCAGGCGCGGAGCACACTGTCATTGCCGGGAGGGGTTCCCGTAGAAGGCAGGGACTTCAGCCAGGAGAATGCCTCTCGTCATGGGTGTTTGGCTGAGCAGAGGCAGAGCCTTCAGTGCACGCGAATCATCACAGTCCACAATACCTAAGTCCCGCAAGTGAGATGTGTGTGGGATCTGAGGAAGGTCTGAGCATGCGCTGGGGGACGGAGGAGAGACCGGAGCTGTCAGCTGGGTTGGAACACATCAGAACTCGGAGGCCACGGGGAGGAGTTTGGACTTGGTTCTAAGTTTGATGGGAGACTACTGGAGGGTCTTCATCAGGAGAGGGACCTGATCTGGGTTATACTTTAAAAGATCAATGGATGGTTATTGGTTGCTACAATAACCCTGTGTGACAATCACCCACAAGACCTCAGTAGCATACAACAAAAAATCAAAAACCGATTGCCGTCGAGTCGATTCCAATTCATGTCGATCCCATGTGTTAGAGTAGAACTGAGCACCATAGGATTTTCTTGGCTGTAATCTTTACAGGAGCAGATCACCAGACCTTTCTTCCGCAGCACTGCTGGGTGGGTTCAAACCCCCGACTTTTAGGTTAGTAGACCCTTTTCACTAAGCATACAGCAACACGTGCCTGTTGTTCAAGCATCCAGGGGTGGCCAGGTGGGGCGGCTGGTGTGGGCGAGGCCGGGCTGGCCTCAGCTGGTCTCTGGTCCCTGTGTCCCGCGTCCTCCCACACTAGCCCAGAGGTGTCTCCTGGCTGGGCAGAGGTGTGTGATGGAGGGCACAGCCAATCACGCTGATATCCCACTGTCCACGCAAGTCACGTGGTCAGCCCCAGAGAGGGTGTGGCGGTCCTCGTGGGCACAGGATGGGGGGCAGGGACTTAGCGTTCTGGAACTCTGCACAATTATTAAGGCGTGGTAAGGGGAGTGGGCTGCGCTGAGTTCCTATTGCAGGGCCTGCTGTGGGTATCTGGAGCGGTTTTCCTCACCTGCGGGTTCCCAAGACCCTTTCCAGCAACACCTGAGCCCTGGTAGGATCCCAACCTGGTTTCTCAGACCCAAATGTTGACCCCCATCACTCCTGGGGAGCAGCAATGAAGGGATTTATGGGAATCATGACAAGCGTGCTGCACCCACACAGGACAGCTGCCAGCCCACAGGGTCTGTGCGCCCCACCTCAGCTCCCCCTGCCTCTGCCCTCCCATCCCCACCTTAGCTCCCCCTGCCTCTGCCTCCCCACCCCCACCTTAATTCCCCCCTCCCCCTGCCTCTGCACCCCCACCTCAACCCCCTGCCTCTCTACCTCTACCTCAGCTCCCCCCTGCCTCCCCACCCCCACCTCAGCTCCCCCTCCCTCTGCCTCCCCACCCCTCCCTCTGCCTCACACCCCTCACTCTCCTCCAGCCCCACCAGCCCACCCCAGCCCCTGACCAGCCAGCAACAACCCCAAAGGCTAAGAAACAAATAAGGAGTGCAGCAGATTCGGGGTCTGGCTGCCAGGGCAAAATTGACCTAGGCCCTAGTCCCTGAGAACTTCCTGGAGCCCCCAGATGCCCCGGCATAACCCAGTCTTGCACCCACTTCCCTTGGATCCCGGCTTCTTCCAGGAGGAACTTCAATTCGCAGTCTCCAACCAGCTCAGCATCAAGAAAACAAAAATCCCCACAACTGGACCAAAAAGCAACATCATGATAAACAGAGAAAAGACTGAAGTTGTCAAGGATTTCATTTTACCTGCATCCACAGTCAATGCCCATGGAAGCGGTAGTCAGGAAGTCAGACAACATATTGCATTGGACAAATCGGCTGCAAAAGATCTCTTTCAAGTGTTAAAAGGCAAAGATGTCCCTTTAAGGACTAAGGTGCGCCTGACATAAGCTGTGGTGTTTTCAATTGCCTTAAAACCAGTTGCCGTCAAGTCCATTCCGACTCAGAGCGACCCTAGAGGACAGAGTAGAACTTCCCAGTAGGGTTTCCAAGGAGTGGCTGGTGGATTCAAACTGCTGACCTTTTGGTTAGCAGCCGAGCTCTTAACCACTAAGCCACCAGGGCTCCTCAATTGCCTTATATGCATATAAAAGCTGGACAATGAATAAGGAAGACTGAAGAAGAATCGTTGGCTTTGAATTATGGTGTTGGCTAAGAATATTGAATATTGACTATACCATGGACTGCTGGCAATTCTACTCTGTCCTATAGGGTTGCTATGAGTGAGAATCGGTTCAATGGCAACAAGCCACGGGCCTCTGCCGGAGGAACAAACAAATCTGTCTTGGAATAAGTACAGCCATAGAGCTCCTTAGAAGCAAGGATGGTTAGACTTCATCTCACATACTTTGGACATGTTATCAGGAGGGACCAGTCCCTGGAGAAGGACATCATGCTTGGTAAGGTGGAGGGTCAGCGAAAAAGAGGAAGACCTTTGACGAGATGGATTGACACAGTGGTTGCAAGAATAAGCTCAAATACAGCAACAATTGTAAGGGTGGTGGAGGACCGGGCAGTGTTTCATTCTGTTGTACACAGGTCGTTATGAGTCAGAACCAACTCGACGGCACCTAGCAACAATAGCCAGCTGTGGGTGTGGTTGTTTCGAGGCCATGGCTGCCCAGGGCTGGAGCCTCTGACATTCTACCTCTGGCAGCTGACCCCACGTTTGTAAGGGGTCTGGAAACGCATCAGACAGATGAGCACACTGCTCCTGATCCCCTTCAGAAACGAAGAAGGCACCAGGCTGGCAGCCACTCACTCAGCAGCCGCTGCACAGCCTGGCAGGCACACTGCTTCAGAAGAACAAAACAGAAATCCCGTTTTTAAAACTCGCAAACACCCCAGACACTCAGGGAAAAAAACTATAATCTCTGCTTCGGCCATGGTGCAGATGGAGTGGGAAATTGCTAGAAGGACCCCAACAACTTGGCTTAGGAGTCAGCGTTCCTGGACGCTGTGTTCAAACGCGGGTATCTCAGGAGTGCCTTCACCAAGGCTGTGAATTAAACACCCGCCCTTGGTTCACACAGACACAGCCCAGAAGGGAGCGCGGTGGTAATTGTTCGCCTGTAAGAAAGATCAAACTTCCCAAGATCTGAAGCAAGGAGAAACCAATAAATATTTAGCTTCTGTGCCTTTGCAGTGGGGAAAGCAGGCTCCCGTGGAGCAATGAGCAAAGCAAATGAAATCAACGAGTTGAAAATGGAAAAACAAATTGGAAAATAACGTCGCACAGTCCAGAAGGTTCTGAGGATTCTGGAATGCTGGCCTCACCAGTACTGATGTGTTGCCAATAACCGCCATCGGAGAAACCCTCCCAGCAGCTGCCCACCTGGGGCGCATTGCATGGAGCTGCCCCAAGAGAAGCCATTCCTGCTGCTGGGTCCGCCTCCCCTTACAACTTTCAGTGGGGGGTTCTATCTGAAGCCCCTGGGGTCTCCTGCCCCCAGCCCTGAGGCATTCTCAATGGTCTCAGTTCATCTGCCCTGGGGTGACTGCCTGAGCTTCAGGGGGTTCCTAGGGGAAGAGCCAGAGACTGGGATTCAGGTGCACGTTATCTAGGGGAGGGTCCTGTCAGGACAGGGGGGCTGCGTGTGCTGCTGGACACCAGCTGTAGCCTGACCCCCCAGAAGCCAAGTAGCGTGAGCTGCTCCTCAGTACTGGACCCCTGTTGGACCCCATGTCAGTCACTGGGGGTCCCTGGGACGTGCAAACGGTGAATGTGCTTGGCTGCTAACCGAAAGTTCAGAGGTTTGAGTCCACCCAGAGGCACCTCAGAAGAAAGGCCTGGCAATCTACTTCCAAAAACTCAGCCACTGAAAACCTGTGGAGCACAGTTCTCCTCTGACACACGTGGGGTCGCCATGAGTCAGAGTCACCTCAAGGGCAACTGTTTATTTTTTTCCTCAGTCATTGGCTGTGAGCATCTGCGTGGGCCTGCGTAACTTCCTGGCTCCGTTGGCCAAAGCAGTTTTCCAAACAGGGGGCAGCTGTGAGTTGTTAGCAGCCACGCTCCCACCAGCAGCTGAGGGATGTGGGTCTGGGCCAGGCACAAACCACCTCACTCCTGTCTCTCTGTGATGTGTCCCCAGCCCCCCAGGAGAATTTCTCCCACCCCCACATGGCCTATGTTTTAAGTCAACCACCCCAAGCATAACAAACAACCCATTGCTGTTGAGAAGATCCTGACTCATAGCGACCCTATAGGACAGAGCAGAACTGTCCCATGCGGTTTCCGAGGAGCGGCTGGCCGCTGGATTGAACTGCCGACTTTTTGGGTAGCAGCCTGAGCTCTTAACCACTGCGCCACCAGGGCTCCACCCCAAGCATAGCCTCGAAGTTTGGTGAAAATACTCCCTACCAGTATGAGTATAGGGTCTCTGTGAGTGGGAATCCGCTCGAGAGCAATGGGTGAATGCGTGTGTCTGTGTCTGTGTGTGTCTCTGTGGGCGTGTATGTGTGTGATATGAGTCTGCTAGGGCTGCTGAAACACAGCACCACAAATTGGGCGGCTTCAGACAACAGAAATCTACTGTCTCATGTTCTGGAGGCTAGAAGGAAGTGTCGGCAGGCTGTGCTCTCTCTGAAGGCTCCGGGGAAGGGCCTTCTTTACCTCTTCCAGCCGCTGGTGGTTCCTGACGGTCCTTGGCGGTCCTTGGCTTGTAGCTGCACCACGGCCATCTCTGTCTCTGCCATCCCCTGCTTGTCACCCCAGTGCGTCTGTGTCTCTGGAGTAGGGAAGTCCTGTTGTGTTAGGACCTCCCCTGCTCCAGTATGACTTCTTGTTCATTTAACTGATAATATCGTCAAAGATCCTAAGGTTCAAAGTTCTACCCTGATGCACGTGGGGTCGCCTTGAGTCAGGCTTGACTTTTTTTTTTATTTTATTGAAATTTAGATGAAGATTTACAGAACAAATAGCTTCTCATTAAACAGTTAGTACACATATTGTTTTATGACAAAGGTTAACAACCCCACAACATGTCAACACTCTCCCTTCTCAAACTTGGCTTCCCTATCACCAGCTTTCCTGTCCCCTCCTGCCTTCTAGTCCTTGTCCCTGGACTGTTGTGCCCCATTAGTCTCATTTTGTTTTATGGGGCTGTCTAATCTTTGGCTCAACGGTGAACCTCAGGAATGACTTCATTACTGAGCTAAAAGGGTGTCCGGGGCCATACTCTCGGGGTTTCTCCAGTCTCTGTCAGGCCAGTAAGTCTGGTCTTTTTTTGTGAGTTAGAATTTTGTTCTACATTCTTCTCCAGCTCTATCCGTGACCCGCTATTGTGATCCCTGTCAGAGCGGTCAGTGGTGGTAGCTGGGCACCATCTAGCTGTGCTGGACTCAGTCTGGTGGAGGCCTTGGTAGCTGTGGTCCATTAGTTCTTTGGACTAATCTTTTCCCTGTATCCTGTTCTCTTCATTCTCCCTTGCTCCCGAAGGGGTGAGACCTGTGGACTATCTTAGATGGCCGCTCACAGGCTTTTAAGACCCCAGACGCCACTCACCAAGGTAGAATGTAGAGCATTGTCTTTATAAGCTGTGTCATGCCAGTTGAGCTAGATGTCCTGTCGGGTTAACTTGATGGCAGCTGGCTTGTTTGTTTAGTGACAAGCAGGACCTAACAGGTTACACCCCAGCATCAGAACCCCGGGCGGAACCGCCGGTACTTGGGCTTCGAGGACAGGGGCCGCCTACGTGCTTACACCAGGACAGCTAGCACCCACCTCTCTCCGCCTTCCTTCTCTCAGCAGAGAGAGGCCTGTCTTAAATCATTGCTGCCGCATATTTCAAACAGAATTTCTAATGTCGTTGGCAAGCCCCTTAGTCTGGAGAATCAGCAGTGTAAACAAGGTTGCAGGGAGATGTTTAAGACGTTTTGTGGGCTCCCAACAGCACCCCAGAGGCTCCTGGCTCATTCCCACCAGTCCGCTAATGAGCCAGGAGTTTCGTCGGCTCATCCAGGCAGGCGCCTCGGGAAGCCTGTGCTTCTCCCACCTGGGGCTCTGTGAGGACCCATGGCGGCACCCTCAGCCGGCAAGTCTGTGCTGAGCCCTGTGCCCCGCGCTCTCTCACTGGGCCCGTCCCCCAGGCCCCCCATCCTCCAGGCCCCCCATTCCCCAGGCCCCCCCATCCTCCAGGCCCCCCCACCTCCCAGGTTCCCCCACCACCCAGGCCCCCCCATCCCCAGTTCCCAGCTCATGCCAACACTGTAAACAGGATGGAGTGGGTGTCTCTGTGGGGGTGGCCTATAGCCCTGCTTTTTTTTTTTACAGATGAGGAAATTGAGGCTCAGAGAGGCTAAGTCACTTGTCCAGGGTCACCCAGCTGGTAGGTGGCAGCCTAAACCCCAAAGCCCCATGTGGACGTGGTGCTTCCAGCTTCTGATGCCCTCGCTCACCACCTGGGCCAGACACGTGGCCTGAGTGACCACGGTGTGCACAGTCTGGTCCAGCTCAGAGCCTGGCGTCCGAGATGGCAGGACCTGGCGGGCACAGCTCCTCCTGTCTCTGCCTGCACCAGTGCTTCCACCTGGGCAGTGGGGTGCCTCTCTCTCCTCGAGAGGTGGTCCCGGCTTCCGAGGGGCTCTCAGCCCCTCTGGCACGATGATCTGCCTCCGATTGGATCACCCCCCGTACGGGTGTGCCTTTTGGTTGGCTCCATCACCTCAGCCGGAGCCAGGGGAGGAGGCCACGCCCACTCACTCACCTGGGTCTGCTCAGGTGCTCCGTGTTGTTGCTGTGTGCCATCAAGTTGATCCATAACGACCCCATGCAACAGAGCAGAACTGCCCCGTCGGGTTTTCTGGACAAGAGCAGATTGCTAGGTCTTTCTCCCTCAGAGCCGCTGGTGGATTCAAACCGCCATTCTTTCAGTTAGCAGTCGAGCACTTAACCACTGCACCACCAGGGTTCCTTTATCTAAGTAGGTGCTCAGCGGGCGCTGGGAAAGGACAGCTCTGAGGCCCCGTGTCCTGGGACGCAGACCAGAGCTCCGGCCACGACTGGGAGGTTGATGCACATCGGAGCAGAGAGGCAGAGCCCAGAGCCAAGCGAGTGCCGGGAGGTCAGGAGGTGCCCACGCTCACAGGAGCCACCCTGGGGGCTGGGGCCTGCAGTGCAAGGGGGAAGGCTCGGCCTGGGCCCGCCTCTGGGTTCACATCCAGACCCCCTCCAACCCCACTGTATGCCCCGGGCAAGCTGCTCGCCCTCTCTGGGTCTCCATCTGCAGAACAACAGTACCTGAGATGTGTGGGCGATGCCCCCACTGAGAACGCCAAGAAAGACCTCCTCCTGCCCCCACCCCAGCAGTCCTCAGAGGGGACCTGTCAGCCTCACACTGGAGACAAGCAAACGCAGCCACAAGGAGGCTGATCCATGCACCAGATAATGCACCGGGATGGCTGCCGGTCTGAAAGGCCCCACTGGGGACCAGCTCCACGGGCTTCAGCTCTCCACACCTGCCTGTGCTCCTAGGGACATCCTTCCAGCCACACCCACCTGCCAGCCATGGGGCCGTCCTTCCAACCCCATCTGCCTGTGCACAGAGGGCCATCCCCCAGCCCCACCAGCTCCCCCCAGCCCCACCCGCCTGGGCACAGAGGGCCATCCCCCCAGCCCCATCCACCTGTGCACAGAGGGCCGTCCCCCCAGCCCCACCAGCCTGGGCACAGAGGGCCGTCCCCCCAGCCCCACCAGCCTGGGCGCAGAGCGCTGTCCCCCCAGCCCCATCCCCCTGTGCACAGAGGGCCGTCCCCCCAGCCCCATCAACCTGCCACAGAGGGCCGTCCCTCCAGCCCTCTGTCTCTGCTTCCGCTGCGTCTGGCTGTAAACTTGTGCCCACCCCAGCTCTCACACCCCTCTATTGAAGCCTCTCAGAATAACTTGCAGGAACTCTGACTTCACTTGGGTGAGGGTAAGAGGCTCAGCATGTTTGCAGCATGCGGTTAAACCCTGCTTTGGAGCGAGATGACAGTGAGCCCTGCTAAAAGAAGACCTCCCTAAACGCATATCTTAGATGCTGAAGGGTTGGTAACTGCTACCTTCATGCATTCCTGATCCTCCCGGCCGGGCCCTGGGATGGCTCTACGCCGGGTGATGAGCCTTCTGTAATGCGGTTTCTACATACTTCCATTGCGGCCAGGGTACAGGATCAGCACCTCTTTTTTATTTTTATTGCTTAATTTGTGGTGAAAATATGCATGGGACATCATACCCCCGTTCAACAATTTCTACACGCACAGTTCAATGGCACTGGTTACACTGACATTGGTTAAGGCTTAACACATCCTTTTAGGAGACACAAATCCACCCACAGCACTGCAAAACTAGGGCAGGAGACCCTTGGTTTAGGGACTGGGAGAAACTCATTTCTCAGAGTTGGCTCCCAAGGTCCACACCATGCTCATGTAGGCGCCAGCATGCCGTGTGTATTATAGCAAAGGGCTCCCAGCCATTGGGGGGGTGGGGGTGTTGTGTCCCCATTCTTGCTGTCTCTACCCATTGTTTCACCACCACTGACCTAGACTCACCACCCCGTGAACTTCTCATCTACTCTTTAGAGTTTCTGTTGTCAATTTGATCTGATAAAGCTAATTCTTTGTGAGAGCAAAATGAATTAAGGTGAGCATTCTTTACTAATCCAGCTAAACTGTTGTTTAGTTTGAAGATGACTTCAGGGGATAGTTTCCATTCGAGCTTCGAAAATTTTCTCAGGGCAAGAGATTCAGGGGATCTTCCAGCCTCAATGGGTCCAGTAAGTCTAGATTCTATAAGAAATTTAAAATTCTGTTCCACATTTCCCTCCCTTTTGATCAGGACTCGTCTGTTGAGTCCTTGATCAAAACATTCAGTAGTGGTAGCTGGGCACCGTCTAGTTCCTCTGGTCTCACGGCAGAGGGGGCAGTAGTTCATGGAGGCAAGTAGACCTGCAGTCCAGTTCCCTCTCCAATCCCTGACTCTTCTTTCTCTGCTGTTCCAGGCAAACAGAGACTAATTATATCTTGGTTGGCTGCTCCAAGCTTTTAAGACTCCAGGCACTACTAATCAAACTGGGGGGTGGAACAGAAACTGTATCCCTTTTGTGTGTGTGTGTGTGTGTGTTGTTGTTGTTATAAGGGATCAGATTTTAAATGAGACATGCTCTCACCCCTGGAATGGGGGGACAGCATTAATCTGTCATTTCTCTGACCTGAGCCACACAGGGGAGGCCTGTCCTCCACGCCCCCACCATACAGGGCTCTGTCCCCAAGGTAGGAACTCCGTGTGCCCAGCCCTCACCCTGCCTAACAGCTGGAGCCCTTTGCTATAATACGCACGGCATGCCAGTGCCTGCGTGAGTATGGTGTAGACCTCGGGAGGCAACTCAAAGAAATGAATGTCTCCCAGTCCCTAAACCAAGGGTCCCTGCCCTAGTTTTGCAGTGCTGGTGATGGATCTGTGTCTCTAAAAAAGATGTGTCCAAGTCCTAACCCCCAGTACCTGTGACTGTGATCTTGTTTGGAAATAGTATCTTTGCAGATGTAAACAGTTAAGTTAGGATGAGGTCATGCTGGGATGGATGGATAGATAGGTAGGTAGGTAGACAGGCGGACAGACAGATAGCTTCTGTGGAGCCAACTTTGACTCATGGCGACCTAATGTACGACCGAACAAAACGTTGCCTGATCCCACGTCATCCGTCTAATCACTGACATGGAGAAGTCCACTGTTGAGGCCGCTACACCAGTCCATCTCCCCGAGGGTCTCCCTTGCCCTCGCTGGCCCTCTGCTTCACCAAACAGGATGTCCTCCTCCAGGGACTGATCCCCCAATGACGTGTCCAAAGCAAGTGAGTTGGACAACGTTCTGTTGTGACCTTAAAGGTTGTCATTGGCTGATTTTTGGAAGTAGATCACCAGGCCTTTCTTCCTAGTCTTAGTCTGAAACTCTGCTGAAAACTCTCCACCATGGGTGATCCTGCTGGTATTTGAAATACCGGTGGCAAAGCTTCCAGCATCACAGACACACACAAGCCCCCACAGTAGGACAGACTGACAACAGGTGGTAGGCACTAGAGTAGGGTGGGCCCTGATCCAAGAAGACTGGCGACCTTATAAGAAGGGGGTACAGACCTAGAGAGAAGAGGCAACGTGACAACGGGGCAGAGATTGGATGATGTGGGCACTGGTCAAGGAACACGGGGAGCCAGCAGCTAAGAGACAAGGAAGGATGCACCCCTGGATCCTTCAGAGGGACGGTGGCCGCCAACACCTTGATGCCCTCCAGATCCGTGAGGGACTGAGTGTCTGTGCTTTGAGCCACCCCGTTTGTGGTACTTTGTTACAGCCGCCCCAGGACAGTAACACGTGAAGCGAACGGGCTTCCAGATGGTGAGTGTGGGTAGTTGCCGTTGAGTCGATCCCAACTCCTGGTGACCCCATGGTGCAGAGCAGAACTGCTCCACAGGGTTTTCAAGGCCGTGGGACCTTTCAGAAGCCTTTGGGTGGGTTCCAACTGCCAACATTTTGCCTAGCAGTTGAGCCCTTTAACTGTTTGCACACCCAGGAACTTGTAGGTATTGAATAGGATTCTGGAAAATTCTGCACCCAGATCAAACTTGGGTTCCCTCCGATGTTTAAACACCCATGGTTTGTGCCCTGAGCGCTGGGGAGGCAGGGAAGGCTGAGGGGCAGAGCAGGCGTGGGGTGGGCGGCCCCTGTGGCTCCCGCTGTTTCCCAGGCCGTGACTCCTGGCCTGACACATTGAGGAAATAGTCTCGGAGTCCCAGTACCTGTGACCACTCAGTCACCGCCCAGAGGGATGGGACGGCAAGCTTGCAGTCACTGTGCAGTGTGGCAGGAGGGGCAAGGGCGGAAATAGGAGGTGGCTCAGGACCGACCCTGTGACAGTGACAGCTGGGAGGGCAGCCATGGCTGTCTTCTGGAACAATCTGAGCCCCTGGCCTGGGCTTGACCCTTCCCCTGTTTGCCCCAGGGAGGCTGGAGACACCCAGGGAAACACAGCCTCACTCCAGGTCTCTGGAGGGTGAGCCTGTGAGAGTAGGCCCCACGGGGCTCCAGGCACAAAAGACGCTGACGGAACATCCCCCAAAGTGGAAACCTGCTTTGTTTGAGCCCGTCCTTTCAGCAAACCACAAGGGACCTCATAACGGTTTAGAGACTGTGTTCTCAGAGCACCGGAGGCCACAGCCAGGGAAACTTCAAGCTAGAACTAAAAGAACCCGACGAGAACTGGTGTTTGGATCTGAAATCTCTGAAACTGTTAATCCTGGATTCTCAAATGCAGAATATCCCCAGCCAGAAGTGGAATCTCAGGGTAGCTGGGGTTGGACCAGGAGCTGGGCTTCTGTCCTCTGTGGTCCCAGCTGCCTTGTCAGCCTGAGGCCGGCGTTTATTTATTAAACCTTCACGTCTTTTCATTTAAGAAAGAAGGTTCACTGATGCAGCTTCGCTTGGCCTTGGTGCAGACAAGCATAAAGCCGTATAACGTCCAGGAAACTGGGCTGTCTCCAGTTCAGGAGCAAAATCAGGACCTTTCGGAGGCGGCCCCCAACTGGGCTGCCTTTGCTTCCACAAAAGGGCAGTTAGGGTCAGGGGGTCTGGTGTTTAATGTTGTGATCCTGACGCTCTTGAACAGCCCAGCCTTGGGAAGAAAGGAGTCAGAAACCAGGGGAGGGGGAAAGTGCCACAGAGCCAGGAGCCGAGACACGGAGGTGCTGCCGTCTCACCCAGACTGAAAACCCACCCAACACCCCATCTGCTTTCATCATTATTTGCCTAATAACAGTGTTTTCCATACTGTTCCAGGGGATCAATGCCCAGCAGATGGAGCAGATTCCTCAGCTGCTCCCTGAGTTTCCAAATAACAAAGTAGCGATTCCGACTGCACAGTTCAGCCGGGATCCTTATGTAAAGGGGATGGAAAACTCCATTTCCCACTTCTCTAAGCACCAAACTCACTTCCTTTTATCCTACTAGATGTTAATTCTTATAACAACAGAGGCCATGTTCATGCCTTTAAAAACCAAAAAAACTCTATTGTCATCAAGTTGATTCCAACTCATAGAGACCCTGTAGGAGCCAGAAATTGGTTACAGGAAGTAGCCACCTGTTGTAGAGCCAAAACCCATTATAGCACCTTGTCAAGACTTATCCAAACAACTGCTTGAGCCGGGAGAGGACCCACTGGGCCCCTGCCATTAGAGATTTGATGGGGAAGGCGCGTCCGGGACTGGTAATGGCCTTCGTCATCCAGTGTTGCTGCTGCCACAGAAAATACCGCAAGTGCCCGAGGAGCAGAGGTTTATTTTCTTACAGTCCGGGGGGCTAGAAGTCCGAAGCAGGCCGTGGCTCTAGGGAGAGGGTCCTCCCTGTCGGTAGGCCCTGGAGTGCCTTGGTGTTGGTGTCTGTCTTCCCCTCCCCCCCCCCCCACCATGTGTGTCTTGGTGTCTAATCTGCTCCTTTTATAACTCAAGAAGTGACTAGGTTTAGGGTCCACCCTGCTCAGGTATGCTCTCATTAACCTAACAAACAGCCCTGTTTGCAAACAATTACAGGTACAGGGGCCAGGACTTCAGTGCATGTTTGGGGGGCGCTCTTAGCGCCCTGGGAGTGACCCTCTCACTGGCACTTTCTCCCACCCTGATGGTGAGTGAGCTCCAGGGGGTCACGGACTTCTCCATATTCATCTCTGAACCACAGAGCCGGATGCTGGCACGTGGGGGCATCAGCTGACATCTGATGGATCGGCAGGCAGGTTCTCAGCAGAAGTGAGGAGGCCCCCAGAGTGGGAGGGTGAATCGGGAACAGGTTACAAAGTGAATGATGGGAAGCGTGCATGCCAGGACGATCTCCCAATGGGTCATGGGGAGCCAGTAGCGTTCTTGAGCAGCAGCAGGACACACGCTGAGCTCTCAGCCAGGACTTGGTGGCCTTCAGTAACCCAGGGGTTCGGACCTTGTCGGGTTTAGCCCACAGCCTCAAAACTGCAGGGGCTGCCCTGTCCTCACCTACTTTCCTATTTTGCGTATTTAACAAACAGCACCTAACTTCCCACAGATGGTGAGGGTTTGCCTCGGCTCTGCGCCAGCCGTGGCCTTCCAGGTTGCCTGGCGTTTCCCTGGGAACGAGGGGCCCAGCCCTGCTCTGATGCCCGCCCCCCCCAGCACCAGGTCCAGCTCGGAGCGTTGGTCTTGAAAGGCCTGCCCTCCACGCCGGAATTGCAAGATGTGGCAAGCTGCTTGCTTTCTGGGTGCTGGGCTGGTGCACTTCAGACTCTGTTACGTCTTGGGGACCCAAGGGGGAGGCAGTGGAGGAGACACTGGCTGGACAGTGCTCTGAGCGTCTCCATCCTGGACAGCCCAAGCAGAGCTGCTGCACGACATCCCGACTAATGATGCAGATTAGCAGCAGGTTCTCCCAGTGTCTTCTGCCGTCGCTCTTCCTGGCCTGGCCTGCTGGGCTGCCTAGTGGGGCCCGCGGGAACTTTCTGAGGTCAGCTTTGCAGCAGGAGCAGCAGGGCCACAGCCACATGTCCCAGATGCCCTTACCAGACAGAGGACCTGCCCCGGGCCGATGGTCCCTCTGCTGTTCCCAGCCCCACCCCAGAGGTCCGGTTCTTTGAACCCGCCGGGGCCTCACCTCCACTCCACAGCAAGGCTTTACCTGGGCGAGTACCTTGGCCAAGCCCTGAGTGGTCAACCAAGATCAGCTGTCTTGGAGGAGGGACAGAAACCATGTTGGCCTTGAGACTGGTGCTTTCCGAAGATGTGACCGCGAGAAGGAGCACCTATCCATATTTGCATCTGCTCTTCATTTCTCAGATGCATTTACAAGGCATCGTTCATTTCTCCCAAGAAAAATTGCAAATGTATTTGTATTCTGCAGCCTCCCTCAACTGGGTGATTTATCACGTCTCCTGAAAATACATCATTAAGATGATTGTGTGCATTACGGAGCCTGCAGCCCGAGCCGGGGCTGGTCCCACGATGCCACCCCAGCCCCCTCCCTGCCACGCTGCTTTCCCGTGATTTAGTACTTGGGTACATCAGTTAGAAAAAAGCACCACTTTTAATATCCTTGTGGGGTTTTTTTCCCTCTGCTGCTGATTGGTATAATTTATAGGAAAGCGGCAAGCCCCCCGCTGGGCTGGGACAGCTTGTGATACACATATAATTACAAACCCTTCTTCCCAGCTTCGTGTGCTACAAGGAGAAAAGACATTTTTAAAGGAGCTATTTTAGTTGTACTGATGAGATACATATTCATCTTGGGGGGCTCAGTTATTTAGCTATTAGTGCATGGCATGGCTAGATCTCTGGGGCCGGGCCAGGCAGAGGGGGACGACGGGGGGGACTCGACCAGGCAGAGGGCGGGTGGGGGAGGCAGCATTGCTGGATTGCCCAATGACCTTGAACTGTGTGGCAGCCTTGCCTTTGGAAGGCCTTGGTTAGCCCCCCAGGCAGGGACCCTCTGAATCTGGAGGTGGCCCTTCTTTGTCCCAGACCCACTCGGCTGTTTTTCTCTCTGGACATCTCTGGCTCCCTCCCTCCTTCCTTGCCTGCACCTCGTTTCTGACTTGGAGGCCCTGCCCCCTGACACACTAATGCCGCACTCATCCCCCGAAGTCCTGCTTTGCCACAGAATCAAGGTCATTTGAGGTCCTTGAGTCCCCCTTCCACCTTACCCTGTGCCCCCCACCCCACTCAGTACCCCCAGTGGCTCCCTACTGTGGACTCTTGGAAAGACAACACAAGTGTTTGCTGAGCATGTACGTCGGCAGCCATGGTGCCTTGATCAAAGATCAGATGTCCTCGGGCCAGGCTGGCCACATAGGGGTGACCATTAGCTGTGATACAGCTGGGTAGTCCTGCTGGAGCCCACCTGCACCACCTAACCAACTCACAGCAACCCCATGGGTGTCAGGGAGAACTGTGCTCATCGAGTTTTCAATGTCTGATTTTTCAGAAGGAGATCACCAGCACTTTCTTCTATGGCCCCTCTGGGTGGACTCAAACCTGCAACCTTTTGGTTAGCAGCCAAGTGCCTTAATGGTTAGCACCACCTAAAGGCCTTTGCATTCAGATTTCGAAAGCTCAAGCTGGCCAAACAGAAGTCACCATAAGTCCCTTTGTCAGCCATCTGCTGTGATCACGTCTTAAGCCTGGATGCTCAGTGCTCTGTGCAGATGTCACCTAATGGCAGAATTGCAGGCAGTGGCTATTGTGACAGGACTTGGAAGAAAGAGGACAGGATGCAGGCTTGGATCCCCCTGCCTGCCCCCTTCCTCCCCAGTACAGGGACCTGCTTAGAAATTCACAAGGTCTATCAGTAACAAAGTCTGTAAGTAACAAGGTGTATCAGTAACAAAGTCTGTAAGTAAAAAGGTGTATCAGTAACAAAGTCTGTAAGTAACAAGGTGTATCAGTAACAAAGTCTGTAAATAACAAGGTGTATCAGTAACAAAGTATAAATAACAAGGTGTATCAGTAACAAAGTCCGTAAATAACAAGGTGTATCAGTAACAAGGTCCGTAAATAACAAGGTGTATCAGTAACAAGGTCCGTAAGTAACAAGATCTATCAGTAAGTAACAAGGTCTATCAGTAACAAGGTCCGTAAGTAACAAGGTCTATCAGTAACAAGGTCCGTAAGTAACAAGGTCTATCAGTAACAAGGTCCGTAAGTAACAAGGTCCGTAAATAACAAGGTCCGTAAGTAACAAGGTCCGTAAGTAACAAGGTCCATAAGTAACAAGGTCCGTAAGTAACAAGGTCTATAAGTAACAAGGTCTATAAGTAACAAAGTCTGTAAATAACAAGATCTATAAGTAACAAAGTCTGAAATAACAAGGTCTATAAGTAACAAGGTCTCTAAATAACCAAGTGTACAGTGAACACCTCCCTCCACCTAGCAACCTTTCCCAATTTCTCTTACACAAAAACTTCGCTGATGAAAATGCGCACACGTACTGTTGGGTAAAGGGGTGGGGAGACATCGCATGCTGGCTTACCTCCATCCTCACCAGCCTGTGGTGAAGAGTCTCCTTTACCAGCCAGTGGGGTTGACCGGCAGGCTGCAGGTGTGAGACAAGCCACCTTAGGGGTTGGAGGACTCTCTGGCAGCACCCCAAGTCTGAGGGCCTGGGACCGATCGCACTGAGACATTGCCTTCTATCTCACACTCAAGGTAAGAGCAGACCTCTCGCTTTCCATGCTCTTGCTCCATCAAGTCTGCTTCCTTCCTTTGGAGGAGACCCGTGGGGCTTTCTGGGCACAGGGCCGTCTCAGAAGCAGGTCCTGTGGCTGGCCAGCTAGCCCCTGATTCCCCTGAAAGCCCTTGAGCCCCACAGCAAGAACACCTGGATCCTGTCTGTATCCTGGGGCGGCTTCAGTGCAAGGACAGAGAACTCAGCCCACAACAGCCTGAACATTCAGTCTTTATTTCAAATTATGAGAAGTTAGGATAGTTGATACTGGTGTTGGTTTGTTAGGTCAGAGACACCATCCGGGACTCTACCACTCTTAGCTGTTGGCTTTTTGTCTTCATGGTTGCAAAAGGGCTGCCAATGCGCCTGCCATCATGTCCACTTCAAGGGGTAGTCCACTTTCCTTCTTGTTGTCAGGAAAGTGAAAATACCCCAGACTCTCCACTTATGTCTCATTGTTCGGAACTGGCCACAAACCACCCCAAGCTGCAAAGGAGGTGTGGAAGCAAATGGCTGGCGTTATTCCAGCCTCCTTGGTGGGAGGTAGGGAAGGTTAAAGGAACTTGGAGCCTGTTCTCAGGCAGAGCAGGCTCTTCCTGGGCTTCTGGGTGTCAAGGACTGTGGACAGGGTTTCCTGGGCTCCTTCCAGCAAGCGATGGATTTGAAAAGTATTTTTGGCTTTGATAGTTACTGGATCTTTTTTTCCCCTTCTTTAGGGAAGAAGGTGGGGCTTTGCAGTTTTATTTTTAGACATCATCTCATTAATAATTTACTTATTTGCAGAGACTGTGCCTTCATTCTGAGGGCTGCGTTCTAATGTGTTGGTGAATTATGCATTCATTACTCAAGTTCAGCGTAAAACGCATCTTCACGCCTAGAAAGATCACTCATGTAATAACATCGTTTGTCATTTATTCATTTTAATACACTAAGCATCTTGTATCGTGTTGTGAGGGTTATTATCAGCCTCTGATGACGGCAGTAACGTGAGGAGATGGTCGTTTTATGGAGCAGACTTATTGTCATATCTAGAGGATCGGGATTTTTATCACGGTGCTAAAATGAAAGCTGATAAAGGGAGAGAGAGTAGCCCGATGCACCTGTGGTTCCCGGGCTCGGAGGCGGAGGGCCAGGCGAAAGTGTGCTCAGCCATCAGTCAGCAGTGTATTAGGCCAGGCTTCCTGCCTGCACCGCCACGCTGGGGCCAGGGTGCCCAGCATCAGACAGGGCGATGTGGACATCCAAGGGGGCGTTGGTCGGTATCAATGCTTCTCAGGAATAACTGGAGAGTGTGTCCCCCGGAACCCTCATCACTCCACGCAGAATTTCACATGAGTACTTCTGGGCTTCGCTAAAGTTTGTGGTGGGCAGAGTTTGGGGAGACACAGTGCCGCACCCCCCTCGGACACGCTCGACTGAGAGGCCCTAGAAGCCGCAGTCTGTCCAAGGCCCGTGTTGTCCTTGTTGTTGGAACATCTCGAGAATGGCGCAAGGTGGCACTGCTTACCCCGTGTAACTATGGCTAGTCTCTACCTGGTCCCCTGCCCCCATAAGTGCAATCTCTCTCCATGCAGACTGGAGGTGCAGGGTTGAGGGAGACCTCTGGGTTGCAGCCAGTGGCTGCCACGTGAAGCTCACTCCCGACTGGTGTCACTGGGACCAGGATAAACAAGGCAGGTCCTAAAATGCCTCCTGCCTCAAGCCGTCTCCTTACTACTGTGCCGAGCCATTTCTGCTTTCTCTGAATTCGCATTTTGAACCCTCAAAAAAGCTGGAACTTGGAGCCGGGAGAGACATTGTAGAGATTGGTGCAGACAAGGAAATTAAGGGCCAGCACTGGATAGGAGCTTGCCCAGGTCACCCAGCAGGTTGTGAGTGGGGGATGAGCAGCCTGGTCTCTGACTCCCACCCCCTACTCCACCCCATCCTGCTGGGTCTCCAGGGACACTATCCCAGAGCTTTCTGTCACTTTGTGTACGACCCTCATTGAAGGCAGCAATAGGTGGTGGGCATCGTTCAGGGCCCTGTCCTGTAGGGAGAATTTGCACCCAAATACCTGGAGAAGACCGCCTCCATGCCACCCAGCACTCTCCTAGCTGCAAATACTCTGGCCACAAGATACCAAATAAAGAAAATCCTGATTCATCACAGGGAAGTTATGCATCTGACATTCATGGTATCAGACACAAAGTCTAGTGTTCTTCTCGGGAAGCATCAAGTCTCATGCTGTGACAATATTCAGATACTCTGTTCTGTTGCCTCACACGTCCTCTTGGGCATGTCCATCTTTGGAGTTTGTGAATTTTGTCAGCATGGTTAAATAACATATTTATCTTACCTCTTCTTCTCCCTCTTTCTAGCCAAATGACCCCCTCAACCATGACGATGATCATGATGTTAACTGTGGTGCGGGTGATGATGGTGGTGAAGGTGGTCGTGGTGGTGACAGTGCTGATGAATGTGACATTTATTAAGATGATGATGAGGGAGATGAAGTAATTGCGATGGTGATGGTGATGATGATGGTAATGAAGGTGATGTGGTGGAAGAAGATGGTGATGATGATGGTGGTAATGGTGGTGATGAAGGTGATGGTGATTTTAATGATGGTGGTGGTGATGATGAAGATTATGACGATAGTGATACGGTAATGATGATGGTTATGATGATGGTGGTGGTGCCACTAGTGATGATGTTGATGAAGACGGCGGTCGTGATGGTGCTGATGAAGATGATGATGATGGTGATGGCGTGAAGGTGACGTCAGTGATGAGAAGGGCGATGAAGACGATTAGGAAGGTGACGGTGATGGCGTGAAGGTGACGTCAGTGATGAGAAGGGCGATGATGAAGATGATTAGGAAGGTGACGGTGATGGTGACGTGAAGGTGACGTCAGTGATGAGAAGGGCGATGAAGATGATTATGAAGGTGATGGTGATGATGATGTTGGTGGTAGAAGAGGGGAGGTTTCAGTCACTGTATCTTAAACACTTCCTATAAGTCTTTTAAGTTACTCATTTTTTTTTTTTTTGGACAATTTTATGCTATAGGTACCATTATTCCCACTTTATAAAGGAAGAAACTAAGAGTTAGGAAGGCCGAACTTGTCCAAAGACACACTAGTAAGTGGTAGAATTGGAGTTTGAACCCAGAGCTGTATGCATCCAATACCCATGCTTCTAATTGTTGAAATGATATCTTCATATGATTGTGTGTACTTTGCACCCAACTAAATTGCTAAACCCCCAGATGTCTACTCAAATATTTGACAGTGTAAGAATAAATGTGTACACGGCACACTTATATTGGCAGTTCATGTCAGTTCTTTAGAAAATAAGACATGCCATTCTCTGCTGAGTAAATTTTATGCGAAAGAATGGCTCGAGCAATACGTATGTGCAGTAAAACCATGTGGTGGGACAGCATCCTTTATGTGTAAAAGACGTGTTTTATGGAGACAATTTGAAGAGACGATGTCTTTAGGATAGCTAAAGAATTGCTAGAGGAAGCAACGTCACTAAGGACAACTCATTGTGTATGCCACCATTAAACATGTCAGCTTGTTTTCTTTTTCCATGGTAATTTTCCACCAGATGTCTGGAGACAGCAGGCTCCCTGGGCACCGATCTCATTGCCCTTCGCAGCTTTAGGATTATGGCTCTCTTTCCTGCCAGCTTTCCTTTGACCTTATGGTTGTCCCATCAGATATTTTTTTCCAAAAAACATCTTTATTGCCACCTTGTCAACTGAGGTTGCTGGTAGGTAGTTGGTTTTCATGGAGAACTGGTATGGCTTGAGATGAGCAGTGGCTCTTGGGTGTTATAAAGATGAATAACAACACGGAAAAGATGATCTTCCTCTCCCTTCGCCCCACCTCAGCTACATGAATTAAGTGATTGATGACGGTAGACAGACAGGTGGGAATTAAGTCAGAGAGACTCACGGGAAACCATTACAGGGTCTTACCTAAGAGGCAAAACTCCCATCATCTTCTTACCTACAGTTCGCTGTCTGCTTCTCTGTGTGAGTCTGTGAGTGCACATGTTTATACTTCTAATTCCGGCCTCCTTAAATTTTTTGGAATTAACCAGCATGAATACTTGTGAGAAAAGAGGTCTTGATAAGAAATAGTAATCCGGTGCCAAACAAGAGATCCAGGTCAGATGTAATCCAATTGTAAGGATATTTAGAAGAGGGGAAAAAAAGAGAATTCTTTCATTAGAAGACCTTTTTCATCTTCAGCCTTCTCACTTCTGTAAAGGAGCCATTAAACTGTATAATAACACTGGGGCTATAGGCATTGTAAGAACAGGCTTAACCCTTCTAAGGTTACAAGACAAAGTGACATTTTCAGGTGTTGAAAGCTTAAACATGGGGCTTCTTCAAAGAGAATATTTAAATGGTGGGTCTCTCCAAACCTCACCCTCTCCTTGGTCCCATAACCACAGTTACAATGTTTGGGTTTATGGCCTAAGAGTTGGTTTTTCTCACTTGACTTGTAGATCCTAGAGTTGGTGAAATATTTTCCTTTCCTCCTTCATTGATTTCTTTACCCCCACGACTTTAAAAACTTTCTGTATAATAACACTACCATTCAGAACTATAGATCCGGTCTCCAGCTCTTTCCTCAGCACCAGACCAGGCTCGCTCCTGAGAATTTCAGTGGCGCTCACTATGGGCAAGGCACTGCTCTCGCGCTGCCTACACAGCAAGTTTGTTATTGTGCTGAAAAGTATGTTAGGTGCCAGCGAGTCAGTTTCAACTCGTAGCGACCCTGCACACAACAGAAGAAAACAGTGCCTGGTCCTGTGCCATCCTAACAGTTGTCATTGTCATGTTTGAGCCTATGGTTGCAGCCACTGTGTCAGTCCATCTCGGTGAAGGTGTGAATGGATGTTTACAGGTGTTTCTTCTCATTTAGAGTTGTGCCACATCAGCAAATGCAGGTCCCGAAAGCTTGACTCCATCCATGTCATTAATGTTAATTCTACTTTGAGGAGGCAGCTCTTCCCCATTTTGTATTTTGAGTGCCTTCCAACCTGAGGGGCTCATCTTCCAGCACTGTATCAGACAGCGTTCCACTGCTATCCATAAGATTTTCACTGGCCAGTTTTTTGGGTTTTCTTTTTTTTTGGAAGTAGTTCTCCAGGTCTGTCTTAGCTGGAAGCTCCACTGAAACCTGTCCCCCATGGGTGACCCTGCTGGTATTTGAAATACCGGTGGCCTAGCTTCCAGCATCACAGCAACATACAAGCCACCAAAGTGTGACAACTGACAGACAAGTGGTGGGTAGAATGTATATAACATAAAGTTTGTCATTTTAACCATTTTTAAGTGTACAGTCTGGTGGCCTGCATGACCGTTTTGAAATGAAGGGTTCCCCCTCGCCAGTTAAGCTTTTCTCTCAAGGCCCCAAATGCATCCACAAACAGGGCTTGGGAGCTTTTTGAGTTGCGTGGCGGTGGTTTAACTTTGAGATGATTTTAATCTCAGTTCCTTGGTTTTTTCCTTTTCCCTGGCAAGTCTCACACTTGGCTGTACATGATCACATCTCACGGTTCTGAGCTCTTGCAGTCTGCTTACCCCAACTCTTCTATTCTGAATGTCTCATTTGGGGGATGGTAGGGGAACCCGCTCTGCCAGGAAATGGGAATATGAGTTAATACCGGGAGCATTTTTCAGTGAGGAGCATCTGGGTGTGTCTGCCCAGGGCTGGCAGTGGGGAGCAGTTGGCTCCTCACCTGACTTCCCTCTGCAATTCAACACCTTTGTTATTCAAGGCCCAAACCTCTCGGAATTCTGAATGTCTGATTTAAACAGCCAGCTTTCTCCACTGCTTGGAACCATCTCACGCTGCAAGGAAGAGCGATTTGAGAGTAAAAGGTGGCCGTTCACAAAGGCGCCCAGTTGCGCCCTGGAGAACAGTGTTTCTTCACCGGAACCTCAGAGCGCTCGGGGTCGGCCGATGCCTCCACTGTGTTTGTCTCTTCGCGGCCTGCCACAGCGAGGAGGCCACCAGGACACCCCTAGCCGCGCTTTTCGAATGAGGAAACTGAGGCTCGGATGACGGAGAAGGTGCTCCGCCCGGTGTTGGGCTCATAAGCGCTGGCACAGTCTGCTCTTTGCTGCATCCCTCCTTACTGCAGCCCACACTGGGACGTGGCCGGGGCCAGGACCCGAGTGCCTCTCTCCAGCTCCAGAGCAGAGAGAAGACATGGTTTGGCTAGGAGCAGCTGTTTCCCTGCAGAGGGCACAGGTCACCTGGGGAAGTTCCACCTGCCCGCAGGAGCCCCACGAGGGGCATCTGCTTCCAGAACGGCTTCTCCAGGGCTGGACTGAGGTCGCTGCAAACCAGCCTCCTGGGAGCTGCTCTCCCCTGGCTCCTCTCCACCCCAAATCCTGCTGGCCAGAGAGGTAGGGGAGAGGTGGCAGATGCAGGGCTGGTGGCTCAGACAGGACTTTAAAAATCAGTACAGATTTGCTAACGATATAGCGCGTTGAGGGGGGTGGATTTCAAAAGTCAGTTCTACGAATAAATTTTAAATTAGTCAAGCTCAGCTGCTTTGAAATGTGTTCAGAGCAGGCCGGGTCCTCAGTGAATCACCCACAGGGCCAAGGCTGTTCCTGGACAGAGTGGGGGGCAGGGGAGGAAGGGCTGTATGGAAGTGGAGGAGGACAGCAGGGTTACGGGTAGACACAAGGCCAGAGGGTCCCGAGTCCTCTGAGGCGGGGCAAGGCAGCTGGAGAGGGCTGGCCAGTCCCACTGGGGAGCCAGTACTGAGGGCTAGCGTGGGGCTGGGTGGGACACAGGGTGCTCTGTGCTCACCAGGGGGACCAAGAAGGCCTGGCACCCCATGTGCCTCCTCCAGCCAGAGATGAGTAACCCTCTCCCTGCCTGTGCCCAGGGCTCCCATTTGAAATCTGAATCTGTCGCGGTCTCTCTGTGTCTCTCTCTGTCTCTCTGTGTCTGTCTGTCTCTGGCTCTCTATCTCCCTCTCTCTCTCTCTGACACACACACACACACACACACCTCCACACACAGCATTCCTAACTCCAGAAAACCTGTGGCTCCAGCCAGGCATGCAGCATGTCACTGGCAAAGCCGCTGTCCCTGACAGCAGAGGGGTCCCATGGACTAGAGGTGGCAGAACCATGGGGGGCAGTGGATGGACAGACAGACAGCATGGACAGCCTGGTGGAGACTTCAGCAAACACACACACACTCGAAATTCTGATGAGTGCTAAAAACATGATTTAAAAAGAGGGTGATTTAGTACCGTACCTGGGTGGGAGGCAGCGAGGGCTCCTTGAGGAGGTGCCCCTGAGCTGCAAGGGCCGGGGAGCTGGGAGAGCCCAGCAGGCCGGGGTCCCACCCTCTCAGAGCCACGGACTGCTCTCGGCTGGTACTGGGAGCTCTTTGTGGATGGCGTGTGCTTAAAATCGGGCTCGCGTGTCCCCCGGGACGCCCCCAGGCCCCTCCCCAGAGCCTAGGCCTCTGCTTGCTTGTCGCCTTGTCAGCCTGTCCCCGAGCTCCCGAGGATGCAGGAGGCCGCTGCGTATTGAGGCTAAAAGTAGGGAAATCTCAATTACAAGCGTAAATCACGCTGACGGAGGGGCTCGTGGTGACCGATGGGAACGTGGCCGCGGTTTCGGGCAGAACTGAGGCGCAGGTATTTTTTAAAAGTTGACGTTTTTAGCGGCGTTGACCCACTCAGTGGAACTTCTGAGGATCTGCCCTCGCTCGCGGCCCAGTCCCGGCACCTGGAGCCCCCTGCGCCCCTCCTGGGGGACCGCGCTCCCCGCAGCCTCCCGCCAGCTGCCAGCGTAATGGGTGGCCACGCCGTGTCCAAGCAGCTTTTTTATTAATATCAGCTATTCATTTGGTTCCCCCTTTCTGCCATCCTTCACTGCAACGACGCAGCGTGTCATGGTTCCCATTAAACTTTGATGTGCCACAGGCGTCTCACTGGGCAGCCTCACCCCTTCCCTCCTCAGGACCCCAGGCCCACCCTGCACCCCCACCCCCTCCTCCTCGGGACCCCAGGCCCACCATGCACCCCCACCCCCTCCTCCTCGGGACCTCAGGCCCACCCTACACCCTCTCCCCCTCTGCGGGACCTCAGTCCCACCCTTCCTCACTGAGCCAATGGAAGTGCAGCATCCCTGGACACTGTGATTGGCTGGGGGTGGACATGAGACTTAGGCTGAGTAAAGAGGTGCCGCAGCATCTCACAGGAGAACCTTGTATGGGGCTCCACTTGAGGGTCTCCAGTCCCAGACCCCTGACAGTGACTCAAGTCTCTAGCTAGCACTGAGATGCCAAGTGTGTGCTAAGGGTTTCTCAGGCTGTGTGTGCGTCAGGCAGGGTCTTTGACTTAATGCACCAGAACAACTCCAGTATCCCAAGCGGAGAGGAATGTGCCAGAAGGACCCTGGGCTGCTCACGGACAGGAGGCTGGAGAACCAGGGGGCCCAGGGCTCTGCTCTTGACAGGGAGGGGCTGCTGCCATGAAGGGGCTGCCATCATGTTTTCCATGCTTGACTCATTAGTTGCTCAAGACTCAGAAAGAGGCTTCCCGGCCAGCTTGGGTCTGGTCTGCCCGCTGGCTAAGGGAAGGAGGGGCATCTTGACTGGCAGTCTGCCCAAGACCACTCACATTGGGGGAACAGTGGCCTCCTAAAGGAAATGAGGCATCTGTTCCCAGACGAACAGGGAATGGACTCAGCAGCCAGGCCCCTCCATAGACGTCTACTCTAATCCCACACCACAAATTAAGGAGGTGCCTCTCCTTGTTAAGTTGGTACAACCTGAAGGGCATTTGTGAGAAGCAGCTAACCAACTATCCCCACCCGGCAGATTCTGTAAGAACATATTCAGGGTCTCATTAGCATTCATATGATTCTGAGGATTTTTCATGATTTATAAAACGCCAAGTAATTGTGAACGATGATGTAAGATAGCGTCAGTGTTACACAGCACGTGCCTTTTCATACCACAGTCTGGGTTTTCCTGCTCATTACAAGAACCTAATTGAAAATAATTGAGGGCTGAATTTCATCGTGCCTGGAAAGTGTTTCATAAAATGCAAGAAATACCAGTATCTTCAAGCCTCTTAAAGTAGTGTTCAAGAATCAAGCAAGAGTTGGGGAAAAAAATAATAAAACAAGAAGACTTCTCACTCACTGCCCCACGTTTGTCCCATTAATTTTATGAGAACACTTTGAACGTCGCTACATCTCACTGCTTACCCAGCGTTGTGGCAGAGGTAAACTTTGCAGCGAGCTAAAAGTGATTCACACAGGACTGGGTTACAATTCCATAATCTTTTTCAAAAGCGATTAAAGTGAAGTTCTACCCTCGGACCTTAAGTAGCGTCAGGGTGACGTTTAAAAACATGTGGTTCAACAGGCCCCTGTGTATTCATTTCTTGGAGCTACTGTAATGAAATATCAGAGCAGGGGCCTTATGAGAACAGAAAGCTATAGTCTCACAGCTCTGGAGCCGTGTTGATTCCTTCCGAGGCTCCGAGGGAGAGTCTCCCATGCCTCTCTCCTGGTTTCTGGTGGCTCCAGGTGTTCCTGGGCTTGCAGCCTGGCATCCTTCCTCTCTCTCTCCCTCTCTGGGCACATCTCCTCTTTTATGAGGACACCGGTCATCTAGGATTAGGACCTACCTACTTAAGAGCATGACCTCATGTTAACTGATAACATCTGCAAAAACGCTGTTTCCAAACAAGGTCATGTTCACAGGTACAGGGGGCTAGGACTTGTACGTATCTTTTCTGGAGGGCACCATTCAATCCATAACACCCTGCACATCCCAAGTCAGATCTGCAGACCTGGCTGAAGTGAGAGAGACAGCCAGGGTTTGAATCTCTGGAGAGATGCTGAGACATCCTGAGCTCAGCTTCATCTGTATGGGGGCATGGCCTCCTCTGCCTCCCTTTCTGCTTGTTGAGGCTTTGTGGGGAGGCAGTGTGACCACCAAGATGGGAGCAGAGTTCCACCCTTGATCTCCAATCACTTATGAAACCCTCACCAAACCTCTTAGCCTCTCTGGGCTTTGGTCTCCCCATCTGCAGAGTGGGCTGGACAGGTTGGTCAGGTGGGGCTGGCATCCTGGGGTTTCCTTTCAGGGTCCCTTAAGGAATTTCAGTGAGTCCCTGGGTGGTGCAAGCAGTCCATGTGTTTGGCTGCTAACCAAAAGGTTGGAGGTTCAAGTTCACCCAGAAGAGCCTGGGTAGAAAAGCCTGGCAATCTACTTCTGAAAAATCCACCATTGAAAACCCTATGGAGTTGGAGTAGGGCCATGGTCTTGTGGGACAACCCAGTCAATTGGCATAACTTAGTTCTTAAAGTTTATGTTCTACCTCCCAGTATGCTGAGTAGTGTCTGGGGTCTTAAAAGTTTATGAGCAGCCATCTGAGATACAACTGTTAGTCTTCATTCATCTGGAACAAAAGAGAAATAAGGAAACCCAAGATCAAGAAGGAACTAGACTACAAGACTGTCTCCATGAACCACTACCTCCTCCACCTTGAGACCAGAGGAACTAGATGGTGCCCAGCTACCACTACTCAATGTTCTAATCAGGAACGTAATAGAGAAATTCTGATAAAAAGAGAGAAAAATGTGAAACAGAACCTCATATTCTTAAAGAATCCAGACTTCCTGGACCTACTGAGGATGGAGGAGTCCCCAAGACTATGGCCCTGAGTTGCTCTTCAAACCTTGAGTTGAAACTATCCCCTGAAGTCACCTTTAAACTAAGTAACAGTTTAGCCCAAAGAATAAAGATTGTTACCCTAGTGTTGCATTACTTTTTTTAAAAAAAGTATATAAGACCAAAGGGTCAACAGCTATTTTAAAGCATAGATGAGAAGGTTGGGGGCAGGGAGATTAAGTCAATGGAAGTGAAACGAGAATACTGACACGAGGTGAAGAACGTGACCAGCGTCTCTGATCATTATGTCTGGAAAGCGGGGAATGAGAGTGGGTTTTATGGCATATATTTTCACCAAAGATCATTATGTCTGGAAACCATGGAATGAGAGTGGGTTTTGTGGTGTATATTTTCACCAAAAATAAAAGAAAAAAAACAACCTATGGAACACAGTTCTACTCTGACACGCATGGGGCCACCATGAGTTGGAATCGACTCCATGGTGACTGGTTGTTGCTGTTTGTCGGAAGGAATTCCAGGAGTGGGAATGGAGGGTGGAGCTTCTGGGTCTGTCCCCGTTAGAACGGTGGCAGGGCTTCCTAGACCACGGTAAGGACCAGTGATGTTATGGATCGAATCCCAAAATGTGTGTTGGAGTTTCGACCCCTGTACCTGAGGATGTGATCCCATTTGGAAATGGGGTTTTCTTTGCTGAGTTAATGAGGTTGTATCAGTGCAGGGCATGTCCTAAACCTAATCACTGCTGAGTTATAGGAGCAACGAAGACACAGACAAGCGAGCACAGACAGAAAGAGAGACGCCACATGGAGATCTCCAAGGAACCAAGGAGCAGAGGCTGGAAGAGACAAGAGCTGACACAGAGAGATCCTTCCCCTAGAGCCGGTGCCCTAAATTCAGACTTCTAGCCTCCTGAACTGTGAGAAAGTAAATATTTGTTCTCTAACATCACCCACTTGTGGTGTTTCTGTTCCAGCAGCAGTAGATAACTAAAACTCGTAGGGAGGGAAACCCTTGTTTGTGAAGAGAGGCTCAAGATGAACTCAGTAATGAGCAGGATGAGGCTGGCCCAGGGTGAGACATCCAGGCAAACGCTGATGCTACCGGTGCCATACGCTGGGCCCCAGGGGCAAGTCCCCTCCCCAGGCTCCACAGGCCCTCCCCGCAGCCAGAGGCCTTGCAGCCTCAGGGTCTCCTGCCATGCTTCCAGAAGCCTCCAGTCTCTAGAGCAGAGTCGTTCTGGCCCCTTGTCCAGCCCCGACCCCAACCTGAGTCTCTGCTGGGCCCCAGGAGCAGGCTCTTCTCTGGGGGCCACAGGCCCTCGCCCCTCCCTCGTGCCTCTGCTTGGGGTTCCAAGAAGCTACCCCCAAGACTCGCCCCGTGGAGCATGGGGTAACTGCACCTCCCTTCTCTCGCTCCCTCCTTCTCTCCGTTCCTGTCTCCCCTCCCACTTCCTCTATTCCGTTTCTTTTTTATTCATGCATTCATTTCAATAACTGGTGAACCTCTAGAGCCTAGAATGAGCCCCCAAACCTCCTCTCTGGCCCAGTGATGCCTGCCTCCTGCAGACGGACCCTCTCTCTCTATCTCCCATCTGCGCACATGCGGCCCTGCCCACCTTTCTATGCTCTCCTCACCATTTTCCTCCCTCAGGTCTCAGCGGGCCATTTGTCCCCCAGGAAGCCCTTCTGAACTCCCATGCAGGCCTAGGGCCCCCACAGCATGTGGGAGTGACCCTGGCTGCCTGCTCATGTGGTGCCCCCCATCCCTAGTTTTACATCCTTGATTTATTCTTTCATCAGATATTACCAGCAATTCTGCTCCTGGGTGTACACCCAAAAGACCTGAGAACAGGGACTCGAACAACATTGTATCACATTCACTGCCGCGCTTTTCACAACAGCCACCGGGTGGAAACAACCCAAGTGCCCGTCAGCAGATGATTGGCTAAACCAACTGTGATCCATCCGTAGAATGGAAGATTATTCAGCCATAAGGAGAAATGAAGTCCTGACACAGGCTACAGCAGACACCACCCTTGAAAACGTGGTGGTGAGTGAAATCCACCAGACACACAAGGACAGATACTGAACGATCCCACTTTTAGGAAATATCCACAAAAGGCAAATGCGCAGAGACAAACGGTTGATCAGGGGCTACCAGGGCCTGGGAGGGACGTGGGGAGTTAGTGCTTCCTGCCACAGACTTCCTTCTGGGGGGATGGAAGACTTTGGAAATAGTGACAACGGTTGCACAACGCGGTGCACCTGATTGTTGCTGTTGTTAGTTGTCGCGGAGTAGATTCCAACTCCCGGTGACCTCGTGTGTGCAGAGTAGAACTGCTCCATAGGGTTTTCCAGGCTGTGTCTTCTGAGGTGCTTCTGGGTGGGTTCCAACCGCCAACCTTACTGCTAGTGGTCGAGTGCTTAACTGTTTGCAACACCTACCCAGGGATGCCGGGTGAAAGTAATATAATGCCACTGAGTTGTGCTTTTAACGAAGATTACACCAAACCCATAGCGACCCCATTGGACAGAGAAGAACTTGCCCCACAGGGTTTCCAAGGAGCTGCTGGTGGATTCAAACTGCCGACCTTTTGGTGAGCAGCCAAGCTCTTAACCACTGCGCCACCAGGGCTCCTGTTTACATATACATATATTACGACAATAAAATGATGATGATGATGACGATGGTGGTGATGATTGAGTACCTACTGTGTGCACAGGCCAGGCCTGCACAGGTTGGCCTTGGGGCAGAGACCACCGTGTTTGTGTCCCTGGGGCCCGGAAAAGGGTGTAGCATATCGTCTGTGCTCCTAGAAATGATGGGACGTGGAGAGGGAGGGGGCTGTCTGTGCAAATCAGGCAGGAGAGCAGACAGAGAAAGCCTTCAAAACCGCTTCCCCGTGAGCATAAAAACCAGGAGCCCCGAGAGCTGACACGGAAGCAGCGAAGCCGCGCGGGAGGCCGCGGAGCACTTAGCTGGAATCATCCTCTTTAAGAGAAGATTGCCTCTCAGCCTGGTGATTGTTGCTGCAAAGTGCGATTCACAGCGGGGGGACAGGCGGGGTGGGGTGCGCGTCGGCTGTCACAATCCAGAGCTCTTTACTCGGTGAAGAAATGGGAACCACTACCGGCAACTCCAAACTCCCACCAGGTACAGAAAGTGAGGGTTTGCTGCGTGTTTCCTTGGGCAAACCTCAGTTTAGTATCGTACGGGGAGAAAGAGCTGAGACACTTCGTGCAAGAATGACAGCCTTGTGGAAGAGCTTGCTGCTGAGGATTTTTAAACGCATCCTTAAAAAGCCAGGACAGGAATCCAGGGAGGCTTGTGCGTGGCGTGACCAAAACCATGGAAGTGCAGAGGTGCCGTAATCTTCCGGGGGGCGCGGCACCAGAGGGAGAAGGGAGACCCGCTCCTGTGTGTGTGCGCATTCGTGTGTGTGCATATGCGTGTGCGTATATGTGTGTGCATGTATTTGTGTGCGTGTGTGCACATTCATGCGTGTGTGTGCGCATATGCGTGTATGTGTGTGCATGTATTTGTGTGCGTGTGTGCACATTCATGCGTGTGTGTGCATGTTCGTGTGTGTGTGTATGCATGTGTGATTGTGTGTGTGTGTGTGTGTGTGTGTGTGTGTGTGTGTGTGTGTCCAGGAGCTCTGCAAGGCCTTAGACAGCACCAGGCAGACTCAGTTCTTCCTGCCCCGCCCCCACCGCCCTGCCCATTCTTCCACCAGGGTCTGTCCCAGACGCTGTCCTTCCCCCCACAAGCCTCTTCACGATTTATAATTATAGATTAAGCACATGGTGGATAAACAAAACGTGGTCCATCCATACAATGGAGTGTTATTCAGCCACAGAGGGAAATGAAGTTTCTACAACACGGGTGAGCCTTGAAAGCATTACGCCGAGTGAAGTAAGTCAGACACGAAAGGACAAACACTGGGTGGCCTCACTCACAGAAGTGTCTAGAACAGGCAAATGCATAGTGGCTCCCAGGGTCTGGGGGAGGGGGAGGTGTTGCTGAGGGGACGCTGGGTTTCTGTTAAGGAAACAAATACCGTGGAATCGATTCCGACTCATGGCGACCCCACGTGACAGAGCAGAGCTGCCCCAAAGGGTTTTCTAGGCTACAGTCTTTACGGGAGCAGATCGTCAGGTCTTTCTCCCGAGGAACCGCTGGGGGGGTTCGAACCACCAACCTTTCAGTTAGCAGCTGAGCACTTAGCTATTGTGCCACCAGGCAGTTAACATCGTCGAATTGCACACGCAAAAATGGTTAAAAAGGCAGCTTTTTGTTATATATATTTTACCACAATAAAATTAAATTAAAAGAATTGAAGAGTGCATTGCTTTCTTGAACGTCTCTCCCACTTCTTCCCCGCTGATGTCTCTCAGGCCAGCGCCGGGCCTGGCACGGCGTTCCTGGGACGGAGTAGGGCCCTTGTGGAATGAGCAGAGCATGGAAGTGACAGGGGAGGGTTGAGGGTCACGGGGGAGGGGACAGCCCAAAGCCAGGGTCCTTTCTGCTTGGGTGGTCCCATCCTGCCATGAGCCTCGCCTTCTGGAACCGCCTGTACAGTCCTCCCACCGAGTGCATTGGGAGTAAACCTCCAAGGTGCTTACTATTCAACGCCACACACTGACTCTTCTCCAGTTTCAAGTTCATTTGAAATTAGGCAAACACCTCTTCCTGGGGGACATTTGGCAAAATCCTTCATTCCTGCAGTCTCTCCTCAGGACGGCACCAGCCTTCCGAGCAGCCGTCCCCAGGTGAACACAATCGCCGGGCACCGTAAGTTATTTTAATGCACACATCACTTTAAACTAACCTTTTGCCATCTGTTCTCCTTTAATAACAAATGCAAAAGAGCGTAATTCTCCATGGCATCCTAAAAGCGAGCCCGTGATGGAGATGCCGGTCTGTGTTACTGGATGCTTCTGCCAGGGTTTTCTCATTTTCCAGACACAAATCAGGGAGAAATGGCTCTCCCCTGACCTGCTGCGTTCACTCACACACTTTCTCCGTAATTTGTAAACTACGGGGGATTCAGAGCATTCTGAGAGCCGACCAGAGAGCCCGGGCCGCCCACCGTATTTCAGGAGGCCCTGCTGAACGGCGCCTCAAGAGTCAGGCAAATGCAGCCCGGCGGTCAAAATGTAATGAGATTTCTTTGCAAAAGAGGAAAAAAATAATCTCTTTAAATATGTGGTGGGTTTTTCTTTCCAGCAGTTTTATAATTAAATTTCCCTATAAAAGATGAGTGGTTTGGCCCAAAGAATGTAGCAGTGGACACACAGGGAGTCCACCAGAGCTCCAATTCAATTTGGCAGATATTATTCAAGAGCCTCTTGTGTACTCAGGGAGCCCTGGTGGCACAGTGGTTAAGAGCTCGACTGCTAACCAAAAGGTCGGCAGTTCGAATCCACCAGCCACTCCTTGGAAACCCCATGGGGCAGTTCTACCCTGTCCTATAGGGTCACGATGAGTGGGAATTGACTCAACGGCATAGGGTTTGTGTAATCAGGACATTCTTCTCTTAACCTTACATCGAAGCAGGCTTCCAAGCCCACTGGCCCTTCTAGAACCTTCCACACTCCCAGAGGGCAGAACTGCTGCATCAGGAGCAGCGAGCCTTAAGTTTTTTCCATTAATCACTCCCTTCTCTCCCCAGCGGTGTTTGGTCCCCATGTCTGCCCTTAAAGTGCTGAGGGATGATCCCCACACGTGCCAGGGAGGACAACAGCTTCCTCCCTCTCACCAGACTTGCGAGAGTTTGCCCATGTGCCCTGGTGACAGAATCTTGGTGGAAAACGCTCCGTGGGTGGAGAAGGGCTAGATCCCTCCCACTGGGGGCTTCCATACTGGAGGCTGACTGCTCGTGCACTGGATCAAGGCCACCGGAAAGAAGACCCTTCACCCATTGTTTGTTCTTTTGCATTTGTTACGCCTCATCTAGGGCTGGTCAGAGGGGACGTAACTGGTGACCTTCAGCAGCAGAGAGAGCTGTGGTGAAGACCTGGCTTGGCATCTTCCTGGGACGCCCAGTGCTGTTAGCGGGAGAGCAGGCAGGAGACGGGAGGCCGAGGGCCCAGAGTGTCCTCGCCAGCATGTGGAGGCAGTGGGGGGTGGCTGAGATGAATGAGCCAATGCTGAGCATTTCTGGGGCCTGGGGGCAGCGCGAGGGGCCGCTGGACGCAGGTGTCTGTCCCCTTGTCCAGGTACTGGCTGCTCTTTCAGTTGTTTTGCTGGAAACTCTGCTATGTGGTGTGAGCTGCTCAGAGCAGAGTCAGGAGGAGCCCCACCTGGTGGTGAGGGGGTCAGGAGCCAGAGCGGGAACGGCCCTTCCCTTCTCCCAGAACAGAGTTCCTCATAGCCCGTGTGTGTGTGTGTGTGTGTGTGTGTGTGTGTGTGTGTGTGTGTGCGTGTGCGTGTGTGCGTGTGTGTGTACAGAATGTGTGCCCATAAGGCCAAAGCCCACCAGTATGTACGTGTGGGGAGTGTGTGAGTGTGTGTACGTGTGTGTCTACGTGAATGGGCACACATAAATAGAAAGTCTAGCAGTTCGTATGTAAAATGTGTGTATAGAGGGTAAGTCTACACAGAGCATGTGTGTGCATGTGTGCATGCACATGTGGGTGTCTGCATAAATGTGCACACATAAGGGGAAAATGCACCAACATGTATGTGCGGGGAGTGTGTATGTGTGTATATACACATAAGGGGAAAGTCCACTAATTTGTACGTATGGAGAACTTGTGTGTGTGTGTGCGTGTGTGTGTGCGTGTGTGTGTCTTCGTGAATGTGCACACGTCAGTGAAAAGGCTGCCAGTATGTACACTGGAAGGTGGAAGGTGAGCTAGAGCCCTGTGTGACCTGTGTGTGTCAGTGTGTGAGCATGAACACCAATGTGTACATCTGACCCAGCACAGACGCAGCCTCCAAATCTATACTGAGCTGTACTATGCCCGTGTGATGAAGCTTTATCACCTTCTCACTGTTAGGCAAATTGCTCATTTCTTTCTTGTGTCCTGTTGCATTGGCAGGGACGATGTCAGTCCTGGGCTGGTTGGTGTCGTTGCCACCATGTTCCTTTATCGAATGGAAGAGTCTCTAGTGTTTCACCAGGCAATGATGGTTTAAGAAAGGATGCTCATCATCAAATGTCTTTTGAGCTTCTGCAGAGACTATCCCAGGATTGTTATTGTTATAGAAACAAGTTGCCTAGTGAGAAACCATCCTGATGATTCTAAGTCCTGTCGAGAGCCATATGTATTAGGCATGACAAAGGAGTCTCTTAATTCCCTGATGAATCCCATTTGCTAGTATTTCACTTTGGATCGTCACACCTGCATCTGTACGTGGAGTGGTTTGGGCACCTAGCAACAACAATTGCACTCTAAACCTGTGTCTCCACTTAGCAAAAGAGAAAAAATTAATAACACGTGGAGCGGTTGGCAGTGATGTTACTTCCTGCCATCACGGTGAGATATGTAAGTTATGGGAGCTCTGTAAATGAAGTGGGTGCTTTTCTCTCTCTTCTTCTCTGTTCTGGAAAAGCTGACCTGTCCCTGGGGTGTTTTTGAAGGTATTCCCTGGGGCAATAGCAATCTCTTCAAGTTTCTTCTTTCTTCTGGTCAAGTTTGGCAATGTATATCTTCTCCAAAAAAAAGATCATGTTTATAAAGATTTTTATATGTGTTAACATAAACTTGGAATAAAATGTAAAAAATTCTTACTTTTTCCTCTTAATTAAATTTGCCAACAGTACGTCTGTCTTATAGAGGGTTTGGGGTGTTTTTTCCATAAGTATAGCTCTTAAATGTATTTATCAATTTTTCTATTTTTCTGTCTTCAGACTGAGAACTTTCTGCTTTCATCTTTATTATTGTGGTGTTTACTGCAGCCTGCTTTATCATTGCTTTCCTTCTTGAGTTGAATGCCTAGTTCATTTCCTATTAGTCTGGTTTAGTGATGAAAACATTTAAGGTTACGGGTTTGCTTTGAGTCAAGCTCCAGTCTCATTACTATGTAATAGTGTCATGTTCACTGTTATTTTTAAATAGCCTCTAAACGTACTTTTGATCCTATTTGACGCAATGGTTATTGAAGGACATTTTTAGCTTTCTAAAAGGTCTTTTTTTTTTTTTTTTTTTTTTTTTTTTTTTTTTTAGGTTTTATCATTAAAGTTTAATTGCATTGTTCCAATACAAAGTTCTGGGTAGTTTTTGCCTTCAGAATTTTTTTTTTTTTTTTTTTTAGATTTTCACTGTGGTCTAGTTTATTATAAAACGTCATAATGGTCCCATGGGTTTAGATTTTTAAAAAGCTGTATTTTCCAAAGGTGTCCTCAAAGTTGAATATAAGCCTCTTAATTCCATGTTATTGATTTTACCTTTCAAAACTCTCTGCCTTATTTCCCCCACTTGTCTGTCAGCGTGTCGTACTGTGGTGGTTTGCGTGTTTCTGTGATGCTGGAAGCTATGGCACTGGTACCTCAAACACCAGCAAGGTCACCCATGGTGGACAGGTTTCAGCTGAGCTTCCAGACTAAGACAGACTAGGAAGAAAGGACTGGCAGTCTACTTCTGAAAAAGCGAGCCAGTAAAAACCTTATGAATAGCAGCAGAACATTGTCTGATACAGTGCTGGAAGATGAGCCCCTCAGGTTGGAAGGCATTCAAAATATAACTGGGGAAGAGCTGCCACCTCAAAGTAGAGTCGACCTTAATGATGAGGTTGGAGTCAAGCTTTTGGGACCTTCATCTGCTGGGGTGGCACAACTCACAATGACTTCAGCTCAGCTGAGTGAAGTGCAGGTCTTCACTGGGAGTGTTCGCGCGCCTGGGTTTCTATCAGTGCTTCCTATCATTCCAAGAGGTTTTACTTCATCTAAATGACTATATACGCCTTATTTTTAATTCTAAGGAGCCCTGGTGGTGCAATGGTTAAGCACTTGGCTGCTAACCCAAAGGTCAGCGGTTCAAACCCACCAGTTGCTCTGGAGGAGAAAGACCTGGCAGTCTGGTTCCATAAAGATTTACAGCCTTGGAGACCCTATGGGGCAGTTCTGCTCTGTCCTACAGGGTTGCTATGAGTCGGAATCGACTCGACAGCAGTGGGTTTGTTTTTCTGGTTTTTTTTTTCCCCCCCGGTGTCCTTTTTGTGTCCCCAGCACTTCTTGTTGTCGTTGCTGTTGAGTCAGCTCCAACTCATGGCAGCCTTTGTACAACCGAAGGAAACGTTGCCCGGTCCTGCCTCACCCTCAGGATGGTTGGGATGTTTTGAGTCCGTTATTGCGGCCATTGTATCAGTCCATCTCGTGGAGCGTTTTCCTCTTTTTCACCGACCCTCTGCTTTACCAACCATCATGTCCTTTTCTAGAGATTGGTCTTTCCTGATGACACATCCAGAGCAAATGAGCCAAAGTCTCACCGTCCCCGCTTCTAAGGAGCATTCTGGTTGTACTTCTTCTAAGATGGATCCCAAAAACTTACATGTATCTAATTATCTGATCAAAAACAAAATGATGTGTTTGGATATCCCTGCCCTACCCCAGGGAGCCCTGATGGCGCAGTGGTTAAGAGCTGCATCTGTTAACCAAAAGTTGGCAGTTGGAATCCACCAGGCACTCCTTGGAAGCTCTATGGGGCAGCTCTACTCTGTCCTATAGGGTCGCTATGAGTCAGAATCTACTTGACAGCAGTGGGTTTGGTTTTGACCCTACCACATGTAAAACATGGACTTTGGAGTTGTCTGGGCTCTTCTTTTCATTTCTTCTTCCAATTCTCAGTTTTTGCTAATTTACAAACCAAACCAACTGCCATCGAGTCAATTCCAATTCTTGGCGATCCTGTGTGTGTCAGAGTACAACTGTGCTCTGTGGGGTTTTCAGTGATTGATTTTTTGGAATTAGATCACCAGACCTTTCTTCTGAAGTGCCTGTGGGTGGATTTGAACTGCCAACCTTTTGGTTAGTAGCCAAGCGCTTAACCATTTGTACCACAGAGGAACTCCTTCGGGACCCAGATAACCATTACTGAATTGTTATTACTATATTATGCAGCTTCTCTGTAAAAATGTCTTTGTATTTGTATATAGCTTTGTAACCATATTGACAACAATTTTAGTGTTAAATTTCTCTTTCTAAATGCTGGCCACCGGTCACTTTAAGTCACAGCCCCCATTCTTGAGACGTTAATTGCGAGGTACCTCTCAAGAGACTGAATCCTATCTTCATGTGCCTTTGTCAAGACGAGCAAGAAGATAATTTCCTTGGTCTTTGCACATCCATGAGGGTCTGTTGCCTTCACGTGCCGGAGATAACTTGGCTGGGTATAAATGTGTTGGGTCCCAACCTTTTTCCCTCAAAGTTCGGCAGATGTTGTTCTGTTGCCTTCTTATAGTTTGTGTCCTCCTGGGTTTTATGGTAGGACGTAAGGAGAGTTGGCACCGGGCCCTTGTGTAGTCTTAAGCCATCATTCCCATTGTTTTTTCCCTCGTTTCGTCATGCCAAGCTCCCTGTGCACCCCCTCCTGTCACCTGATGGGCCGCTTAGGCCCCTGGGCACGTAGTTGGTGGCACTTAGTAAATCCTCGACAGCTGACTGCCCTGCCAGTTTCCAAAGGTGGATGAAGGTTTGGAGGTGGCCCAGATGTGCCTCGAGAAGGGCCAGGGGTGGGGAGTTCAGGGGTGGAGTGAAGATATGAGGCCCTGTTCCAGGCTACAGGCCGACCCCTCTTCCTCTGCTCCTCCCTTTCAGATCCGGTCAGACAAAGACAACGACATCCCCATCCGGTACAGCATCACAGGCGTGGGCGCCGACCAGCCCCCCATGGAGGTCTTCAGCATCGACTCCATGTCGGGCCGCATGTACGTCACCCGGCCCATGGACCGGGAGGAGCGAGCCTCCTACCACGTGAGTGTCTGCAGCCAGCCCTGGCCCTGCCCTCCCTTGTCAAAGGAGGACCCCCTTACATCGGGGGTTCTAGCTCCAGCCTGTTTCAGAGTCGCTGGAGGCATGGTTAAAGCACAGGTGGCGTCTCACTCAGAAGGCCCAGGGCAGCCCCTGAGCATGTGCACTCCTAACGCATCCCAGGGTGCTGCTGCCATGGGCCAGGGCCACACTGGACCGCTGGTCTAGACCTCCACCGCCTGGTCCCCAGGAGCACGTGCAACTGGGCACAAGGTCTCTTTGTTACCCCACCCTCTGATAAGCGAGGTCACACTCTGAACCCCCAGGCCCCCACCTCCACTAGCCCCTTCCTCCTGAGCGTCAGCCCTGTGGGCACCCCCACCCTCTCCAGTTCCTCGATGTGCATCCACATCTCCTCACTTCCTCGTGACTCTGTCTGACAGCAGGAAACCAGCCCCAAGATGAGGCAGGTGCCCATACCATTGCAGCTGTGCCAGGGGAAGGGGCCGTCGAGGGGACAGGAGAGGCTCACTGACAGGCATCCATGCCCTTGCTGCTCTGCCTGGGAAATTGGCTGTGCCTGGGGAAAGGGGTTGTGCCTGGGGAAAGGGCTGTGTCTGGGGAAGGGGCTGTGCCTGGGGAGGGGGTCATCGAGGGGGCAGGCATGGCCTCACTGACAGGCTTCCAGGTCATCCATCCATTCATCCATCCATCCATTCATCCACCCATCCAACCATCTGTTTATCCAGTCATCTAACCGTCCATTCATCCATCTGTCCATCCATCCAGCCACCCATCTATCCACCCACCCACCCATCCATCCATTCATTCATTCTTCTATCCAGCCAACCATTCACCCTTCCACCCATCCATCCAGGTGACAGTTCTCGAGCATGTACTCTGCACCGGGGCACGTGTTGAGCACTGGCTGTGTAACGATAAATGAAGCAGGCGTGCCCCACTTTGGGGAGCTTACACTCTAGTGGACAAATGAGGCCCCAAATCATCCTTGGCCTAAAGCCCCTAAGAAATGTCATGGTCCCCAATTCTTCACCCTAAGACCACAGGCCTTCTGGAAACTGCTCTGTTGTCTTAAGAGAGTTCGTGTGGGTGCTAACATGATGCCCCTGGGTCGCTGTCTGAGATGGGTGTCTGAGCGTCCCCTCGGAGTCTGCCTCTCAGAGCGAGGGCTGGTTCAGGGGAGAGGGAAGTATAAGGGAAACAGATTATCTTGTTAGCTGGATGGAAAAAGAGATTTCCCTGGAGTGCCGGGAATCTAAAGTAAAATTATTGTATCCTTTTTGAGAAGAAAGATTATTTTGTTGGCAAGGCCGAGGCATGTGAGGGAAGTGGAGGTGGAGCATTTGGGGTGTGCTTGCATTGGGGTCAGTGTTGTGGAGGTTATCGTAGGCTCCAGGACCACAGCACAGACATGGACACCTTCGAGCAGGCAGGTGACAGAGGTGTCCATGAACAGGCCAGTTCTGCAGTCGGCTTCCAGACAGACAATGTCAGGGTCCCTGGCCTCCAGGAGGAGGGTCTCTGGGCACCTCTCTCCACTCTGTGGAAGTTAGTTTTGCTGTTTTAGGTGTGTCCAGTTGATTTTCAACTGATACCCCACGTGACAGGGTAGAACTGCCCCATAGGGTTTTCTAGGCTGTAGTATTTACAGGAGCGGATCACCAGGTCTTTTCTCCTGTGGAGCTGCTGGGTGGGTTCAAACTGCCATCCTTTTGGTAAGCAGCTGAGCGCTTAACCATTGCTCCACCAGGCCTCTTTGTGAAGGTTAGAGGCACCACAGAATAAGGAGTAGTCTGTTGGTTTGATCATTCTGCGACATTGGGGTACACACCCTCCCTCTTTTACCCCCCCTCTCATCTTTTTCCCCTCCTCCCCTTCTCTTCTCCCCGTCACCCCCTTGCTTCTCTCCCTCTGGCTAAAGGGGTGCCCAGCAAATGACTGGGGCTCACTTCAGGTGTATGAACGAGCAAGTAAGAGAAGGAAGGAAGACGAGAAAATACACGCAGGCTCGACGGCCCTCCATCCGGGAGCCAGCCACCCAGTCCCCATATAGTCCTCCAGACCTGCCTCCTGCCTCCTGCTGCCCCTTCATCAACCACCTGGCCAGGTGTCACTCACCTGATCGTATGTCTGGCCCCACCTGGCCCCTCGCCCTACAGGGTCCCCTCCAGCCTGATTAGCTGGTCGCATCAGGACCTTGTCTGCAGATCACTTGGCCTCCAAACTGCCCACCTGAGGCGGCCATTCAGCTGATTAAATTCACCTTGGTGAAGATTAGGCAGGTTAATTTTTAATTATCAAGGTCACTAAAAGGAAGCCCGCGTCGTCTTGAGGAGCCCCCCACCCTCTCTCTTCTCCCGGGACCTGGACCTCAGGGGTGGGGTCCACTTCTTGTCTGATTTCTCGCTGGAATGCTGCCCCTGGCAGACGCGTCTCTGGGGTCTTGGGTTTAAGCACTGCTCCCTTTGGGGAGGGGGTGGCTCTTGGCACTGCTCCTCTGCTGCCCGCCCCGCTTCCCCCAGCTTTCCCGGGGCACCTGTTTCCTCTGGATCCTTAAGAATCTTTCTGCTGAAAGAAAGTCTTTTGTATCAAATGTCAGGCCCTGCTTGAACCCTCCTGTGGACAGAGAGATGGAGACAGGGAGAGTCAGACAGACAGAAAGACAGATGGACAGAGAGATGGAGACAGAGAGAGGCAGGCAGAAAGACAGACGGGCAGAGAGAGGCAGATGGACAGAGAGACAGAGAGAGAGAGAGACAGAGACATTTCTCTCTGTTGTCGGCGTGTGAAGCAGCTCTCTCTGTCTTCATCCCCTCTCTGTCTCTGTCTCTCTATCTCTATCTCCCTGCCCCCGCCCGAGGCCTCTCAGTCTAAATGAACTTGCTGGCAGACAAGGGGTGCTAAATCCCAATTCTTGAGGGCGTTATGAGCACGCGTTGGTGGGGACACACAGCCCGTTTGGGAAGCTGACAGGCACGTTTCAGATGACGCCTGACAGCAGAGATCAGTACCCCACCCCCCCAACCTAACTGTGGCCAGAAGGGGGACAACCCCTCATTTGTGAATCCCCACCATGTATTTCTAAGATGTTTTAACCAAAGCAAAGTTGGGGCACTGTGAGCCTGCTCCGGTGGTGCAGCCCTCAGATGTGCGGGGCCTGGGGAGCAGGGACCCTCCCTGACCCGGCTGGGCAGGAGGGGCTTCTGCTATTTGCCAGGGTAGCTCAGCTGCTAACCTAAAAGTTGGCAGTTTAAGTCCACCCAGAGGCACCTCAGAAGATAGGCCTGGCTGGCTAACAGACACATGAGGAAGTGCTCATGATCATTAGCCATTAGAGAAATGCAAATCAAGACTACAGAGAGATACCACCTCACCCTGACATTACTGGCACGAATCAAAAAAAAACAGAAAATGACAAATGTTGGGGGGCTTCGGGGAGATTGGAACTCTTATGCACTGCTGGTAGGAATGCACAATGGTACAACCATTTTGGAAAACGATATGGCGCTTCCATAGAAAGCTAGAAATAGAAATACCATATGATCCAGCAATCCCACGCCTAGGAATATATCCTACAGAAATAAGAGCTGTCACACAAATAGACATATGCACACCCATGTTTATTGCAGCATTGTTCACAGTAGCAAAAAATGTAAGCAACGTAAGTTTCTATCAACAGATGAATAGATAAACAAACTATGGTCCATACACACAATGGAACACTGCCCAACGATAAAGAACAATGACGAATCTGCGAAGCATCTCACAACATGGATGAATCTGGAGGGCATTATGCTGAGTGAAGTAAGTCAATCACAAAAGGGCAAATACTGTATGAGACCACTATTATAAAAACTCATGAAAAGGTTTACACACAGAAAGAAACAATCTTTGATGGTTATGAGGGAGGGAGGGGAGAGGTGGGGAGGGAAAAACACTAACTAGACAACAGATCGGTGATACTTTGGTGAAGGGTAAGATGGTACACAATACTGGAAAAGTCAGCACACCTTGACCGAGGCAAGGCATGGAAGCTTCATAGACACATCCAGACTCCCTGAGGAGCCAAGTTACTGGGCTCCGGGCTGGGGACCATGGTCTCGGGGGACATCTAGCTCTATTGTCTTAACATAGTTTATAAAGAAAATGTTCTACATCCTACTTTGGTGAGTACCATCTTGGGTCTTAAAAGCTTGTGAGCGGCCATCTAAGATACTCCACCGGTCACCCCATCTGGAGCAAAGGAGAATGAAGAAAACCAAAGATACAAGGAAAAGATTAGTCCAAAGGACTAATGGACTGCAACTACCATAGCCTTCACCAGACTCAGTCCAGAATGACTATATGGTGCCTGGCTGCCACCGTCGACTACTCTGACAGGGATCATAATAAAGGGTCCTGGACAGAGCTGGAGGAACATGCAGAACAAAACTTTAACTTACAAAAAAAGACCAGATTTACTGGCCTGACAGATGCTGGAGAAACCCTGAGAGTATGGCCCCGAGACATCCTTTTAACTCAGTAATGAGGTCACTCCTGAAGTTCACCCTTCAGCCAAAGATTAGACAGGCCCATAAAACAAACGTATTGCATTGGGCAAATCTGCCACAGAAAACCTCTTTAAACTGTTAGAAAGCAAAGTTGTCACTTTGAGGACCAGGGTACACCTGACCCAAGCCATGGTATTTTTAATCACCTCATATGCATACGAAAGCTGGACAATGAGTAATGCAGACCTAAGACGAAGAAGAATTGATGCCTTTGAATTGTGGTGTTGGCAAAGAATACTGAATGTACCACTGACTGCCAGAAGAATGAACAAATCTGTCTTGGAAGAAATACAGCCAGAGTACTCCTTGGAAGCAAAGATGATGAGACTTCATCTTGCATACTTCGGACATGTTATCAGGAGGAACCAGTCCCTGGAGAAGGACATCATGCTTGGTAAAGCAGAGGGTCAGCAAAAAAGAGGAAGATCCTCGACGAGATGGACTGACACAGTGGCTCCAACAGTGGGCTGAAACATAGCAGTGATTGTGAGGATGGCACAGGGCCAGGTGGTGGTTTGTTATGTTGTCCATAGGGTCGCTAAGAGTCAGAATCGACTCGACGACCCCTAATAACAACAACATAAAACAAACAATAGCACACACAGTTCAACCATATATACGTGACTAAACGGGCACAGCAGCCCAAAAGCAAAGACTTGAAAGCAGGAAGGAACAGAAAAACTGGACAAATGGAAATGGGGAACCCAGGTCAAGAAGGAGAGAGTGTTGACCCATTGAGGGCTTGGCAACCAACATCACGAAACAATATGCATCTTAATTGTTTAATGAGAAACGACTTCTGCTCTGCAAACTTTCACCTAAAGCACAACTAGGGAAAAAAAAGGACAAAGAAGAAAGCCCTCGTGATCTACTTCTGACAGGTCACGGCCATCGGAAACCCTCTGGGGCACAGTTCTACTTTAACACACACAGGGTCGCCATGAGTCGGAATCAGCTCGACAACAACTGGTTTTTTGGTTTTTTAACTGTGGGAGGGACAGCTCATGGGATTCCCAGCCCGCCACATTGTTGGGGATGTTTTGGAATTCCACCTACCACAGGAGGCTTGAATCCCTTTGGTTTTCTGCCAGCTCCTGTGACTGACAGGGCCAGCGAGAGGGCACCTCCAACTTGGGAGGGTCCAGGCGGTTTTTGGGCACAGTCGCTTTAAAAAACCAACACGTCAACGTGAAAATGCCTAAAATGGATCAGTGAGTGGCCACTGTTTGCGTTACAAAATGATTCTCTAGAAGCTTCTTCGAAGGATTCTGTAAGTAAGACAAGCTGTTGCACATCACCATATGTTGTCCTCTTGGAGAAGCTCCCTGATCTTCCTGAGCCTCAGTTTCCCCATCATGACAATGCCAACCTCACGGGGTTGTTGTGGGAGCTGAAGTGAGCTGACGCCTACAGAGATCCTCCTCAGAGCCTAGCCCATGGCAAGCGCACAGGAAGTGTTGGCTGCGAAGTGGATGGAAGGATGGAGTCCACACAACTTTCAAGGCTCCGTGCATGTTGCTGGTTACCTGCCCCAGGAGGAAAGCTATGGGTCATGTTCACTGTACGAAAAAGAGAGAGCAATCAGAAAAGGAGGGAATCAGAGCCCACGCACGTAAAATTCTCCTATCAGTCAACCAGACCAAAGAAATCCAAATCTGACTCATGCAACCTCACATGTTACAGAGTAGAACTGTGCTCCACAGGGTTTTCTTAGCTGTAATCTTTACAGTGGAAGCAGATCACCGGGCCTTTCTTCCGAGGTGCCTCTGGGTGGACTTGAACTTCCAACCTTTAAGAAGCTAGTAGTCAGGCATAAACCATTTGCACCACCCAGGAATCTTATTTTCTTTATGTTCAGGTGTAATCCATACTGAAGGCTCTGGTTTTGGATCTTCATCAGTAAGTGCTTCAAGTCCTCTTCACTTTCAACAAGCAAGGTTGTGTCATCTGCATAATGCAGGTTATAAAGAAAACAAAAATTCTCACAACTGGACCAATAAGCAACATCATAATAAACAGAGAAAAGATTGAAGTTGTCAAGGATTTCGTTTTACTTGGATCCACAATCAGCACCCATGGAAGCAGCAGTCAGTAAATCAAAAGACGCCTTGCATTGGGCAAATCTGCTGCAAAAGACCTCTTTAAAATGTTCAAAAGCAAGGATGTCACCTTGAAGACGAAGGTGCAGCTGACCCAAGCATGATGTTCTCAGTGGCCTCATATGCGTGCGAAAGGTGGGCGATGAATAAGGAAGACTGAAGAACTGCCCCCTTTGAATCGTGGTGTCAGCGAAAAATGTTGACTATCCCACGGACAGCCAAAAGAACCAACAAGTCTGTCTTGGAAGAAGTACAACTAGAATGCTCCTTAGACGCAAGGATGGCAGGACGACGTCTCACAGACTTTGGACAGGCTGTCAGGAGGGATCAGTCTCTGGAGAAGGACATCATGCTTGGTAAAGTAAAGAGTCAGTGAAAAAGAGGAAGACTCTCAGAGAGGTGGATTGACACAGCGGCTGCAACAATGGGCCTGAGCATAACAAGGATTGTGAGGATGGCGGGGGACCGGGCAGTATTTCCTTCTGTTGTGCGTGGGGTCACTATGAGTCGGAACTGACTCGACGGCGCCTAACAACAGCAGGAACCTTATCAATCAACAGGCACTCACGGTTTCATTCCGACTCCAGTGTAAGACCAAGCCCATGTTTTAATATTTTCCCATCTTATCTCCCATGATGAACATAGAGAATGTCCCTTTCAACGCATCGCAGGAGGTTCCCTTTGTGCCTGACGCTCAGATCGGAAATCTTGGCCTCCTTGGGGCAGATGTTTCTTTTCTCCATCAAAGCCGCCCCCCAACCCTGCAGCAGAGTGTCCAGCTCTGAGAGATGCACTGGGGGGTGTCTTTCCCCTGGAGATGTCCAGCAGAGGAGCTCAGACAGAATGACAACTTGGGGAAGTAGAAGCGCCGGGGGCAGCGGGGAGGCTTTGTCTCCACTCGGTCACTTCTGCTGCTAAAGATAGTGCCAAACGGCACTTTCGTGTTCCTGAGAAGATAATAACTTTAATTTTAGCTCAGAATGACTTTTTCTCAAAGGCATCCTGACCTTTGACCCAAGCATTATTGAGCGACTGCCTTTGACAAGATGAAGGGTAGCTGGGCCGCGTGGCCCGTGGGTGGACTTCGGCAGCGATGCAGAGCGGGCCAGGAGGAAGGGATGGGCGGCGGTTAGACCAGCAGTGAGGCTGACTCCGGGCGTGTGCACAGCGTGTCTAGCATCGTCCGTGGTTCCCCAGGAACCCCCCAATTTGTCCCCTGACAATGACATGAGCAAACCTTGGGAGCCTTCTTGCACACACAGATTACAGGGCTGTGGAGCCAAACCAAACATGGATGCCGCACGAAGGCAGTTCACCCCGGTGTCTTCAGCGTCATGGGGAGCAGACGCCGTCCCCTGCACTCCAGAGGTCCGCGGAACAGCCATGGGGATGTGAGTCACCAAGGGGACAAAAGGAGGACTGGTGTGGAGCCCCCAGCTCCAGAGACCCCTGCCCACCCACAGGCCTCCAGCACCGCTGTCTCTGGCACCCTCGACTTGGAGCAGTCTTATGCAGACCTTGAGTTCTCTGTGTCAGATTTCGGAGGCGACCTGTTTTGGGCAGAGGGCGATGGGCAGGGTCCCCACGTGCCGCGGTCACACTGGCCTCTCCCATCTCCAGACCTTGGCTTTTGTCTCCAAAACCCCAGGCCCAGTGGCCTCCAAGGCCCTGCCCGCTCTGCCCGGCCCCCCCCCCCACCCCCCACCCACCCAAGGCTGAGCTCTGGTAACTCTGGTCTCCCACACCAGGGACCTCTGAGCTGGCCACACTGACGTGCGCCCCCTTCCTGCCCCTGCCATTCCTCAGGTCCCAGCTCAGTGTCTGCCCCTCAGACGCTCCTGGCACTCCCAGCCCCAGCGGGGTGCTGCCCGACACCCAGACCATACCCCCGAGCTTTCCCTTCTCATGTCCCCTGCCCTCCAGAGGAGGGGTTCGGGGGCAGGCTGTCGAGCAAGGATCTGGGGTCCAGCCTGCATCCCCAATGTCAGGCCCATGGTAGATAGATACTTGTTGAGTGAATGAATGAATGAATGAACAATCCAAAACCTACAGATGTGTCTGAGTACCCCTTCTGGAACCTTCCAGCCCAATTTCACGATATCATCCCTTTTGACCTTGAGGGCATTTCTTCTCTGAAGTTCCCTGGCAGTCCCCTCCCCTGAGCAGGGTCAGGAAGGGCTTCCAGTCCCACTTGCTCCTCAAGCGGTCCCCAGGAGCCCCTCTCTAGCTGCCCACGCTTCTCTGTCATCACTCTCCCAGAACTAATGCAGCAAGTAGAGGGGAAGGCCACGAGGTGGACGCACGGTGGAAGCCCAGTAACCTCAGCCCCCGTCCTGGCTCGAGGCCTCACCCGCCATCCCCCCAGGCCTGGGCCTCTCAGCAATCCCGCACGTTGGACACAAGTGGTCAGCTGTGGCCACTGTGGGTAGATATGAGCCTCATCTGAGCATGAGGCCGGCATGGAGGACATTCCAGTTGGAGGTGCCTCTCCTGTCCCTACATCTGACAGCATGGCCAGCGGAGTTCGGACTGGTCTGAGCAGGCCCAGGGGTCCCGTGGGTGTCACCATGGGGCCTCTAGGTGGGGCCACGGGGTCAGTGTCCAGCGTCCTTGCTTTGCCCCATTTCTCCTCTCACGAACCCTCCCCACTTCTGAGGTCAGAGAAGTCACGTGCCTCCACCAGAGTCCCTCCACTCCCAGGTGCCTGAGCTGTCCCTTGGGGAGCTGGAGCTGTTACTCCCCCTACCTCGATGCTGCAGGCCTGAGGGGGCCTTGCACCCGCTGTCCCCGAGGCAGACCCTCAGTGTCCCCACCATGGGGGCCTCGCATCCGCTATCCTCAAGGCAGACCCTCAGCGTCCCCACTGGGGGGCCTTGCATCCACTATCCTCAAGGCAGACCCTCAGCGTCCCTACCATAGGGGCCTTGCACCCACTGTCCCCGAGGCAGACCCTCAGCGTCCCCACCATTGGGGCCTTGCACCTGCTGTCCCCAAGGCAGACCCTCAGCATCCCCACTGTGGGGGGCACGCCGGCGCTGATGGAGCCCTGTTCCCTTCCAGCTCCGGGCGCATGCCGTGGACATGAACGGCAACAAGGTGGAGAACCCCATCGACCTGTACATCTACGTCATCGACATGAACGACAACCGGCCCGAGTTCCTCAACCAGGTCTACAACGGCTCTGTGGACGAGGGCTCCAAGCCAGGTGAGTGCAGCTGCTGCTTGGAGCATGGGGGCATCTGATTCCTGGGGCCCTCCAGGGCAGGGGCGGAGGGAGGTCCCCTGGGGGGCCACTCAACCCTGCCACAGTGATACCCACACAGGCCTCATGCTCGTGAGCTTACCTGGCGAGTGTCCACCAGCCCCCTAAGCCAGGCCGTGCTCAGGAGCCAGCCCCCTAGAGGGGCAGACAGAACTGGAGGATGAGGCTCTGAGGAAGAGCATGGGCTGAGTTGGAGGGGAGCCCTGTGGAGGGACAGCAAGGGGAGGGGGTGTGAGGGGCCAGCAGAGAAGGGCTAGGGCTGCGTGTGCTGGGAGGGGCGCTGGAGGGGAGAGAGAGGTACCAAGGCCCTGGGGCAAACCCAGAGGTCAGACGGGAGGCCGCACGTGTGGGAGACAAGGGCCCAGGTGGTGAGACCCTCGGCACCCCCAGGGCTGGCCCAGAGCCGCCTCCCTGAGGACTCCGTTGGGGACAATCACGCTGTTCGATTTTGGGCTGGGGCCCTCGTGAGGCACAGGACAGATGGCAGCTCTCTGGCCCAAGGAGGGGAGGCGGGGAGACCAGGCCTCCGTGCACGTGGCTGGAGCCTCCGTCTGCTCCCAGAGCATCCTCGGCCAGGGCATCGGCATCGCCTGGGAACCTGCCCGACATGCAGGCTCTGCTGATTCAGGTGGGCCTGGGCTCCGGGCTGTCACGAGTCCCCAGGTGATTTCTGAGATGTTTGAGAAGCGCAGCCCACACTGTGCTGTCTCCAGGGTTGAGGAGGGGAGGAGGTGTCCCTGCTGGCGCTGTGGGGCACTGCAGCTAAATACTGGAAGGAAAAACGAACAGACTCATTGCCATCTAGTTGATTCCAACTCATAGCGACCCCATGTGACAGAGTAGAACTGCTCCATTGGGGTTTCTTTACGGGAGCAGATCGCCAGGCCTTTCTTCCGTGGCACCACTGGGTAGGTTCAGAATGCCAACTTTTAGGTTAGTAATCCGGTGCAAACTGTATGCGCCACCTGGGGACCTTAAAGCCTGGTGAAATCTGAAGTTCAGATGAACATCGGACAATTCTTTAGCATAAGTATATCCCATGCAGCATGCGGGGCATACTTATACTAAAAAATGACGTGTTGTTTATCTGCCATTCTAATTTAACTGGGCATCCTGTCTCTCACCTGGCACCCCCGCCCCTGGCTCTGTGGAGAGCGCACTGTCCTGGGAGCCGGGCTTGGCAAACCAGCACACACAGCCCAGAACCGCGGTCTGGCGGGCCCTCGGGGGATTAGCTGGTCCCACACTGGGCGGAGAAGGCAAACGTTTATCACTGAGTTCCTCATCGGAGGAGGCTGTCATAGCTCCGTCCGCAGGGGCCGCTATTTCAACAAGGAGAATTGCATTCTCGGTTGATTGTCTTTCAGAATTGCGAGACTCGTGCGAGCCTGGTGTCACCGAGGGGAACGGGATATGACATGATTTCTGCCAGAACCTTGGCCGCTCGTCCCCGGCAGTCCCTGGGGGAGCAGGGGCAGGTGCGGGGTGGGCAAATTAGCCAGCAGCGGCCAAGGAAAACGAATGAGGCCTGCCAGCAGCCGCCTCTAGCAGGGCCGGGGGCCACAGTGGGAGCCGGGCTGGGGGTGCAGCTTGTTAACAGAAGCTGGGGCCTCTCTCCCCAGGCCCAGAATGCCATTCAGAGGCACCCAGATCTTCCTGGCCTTCCTATCAGAAATGAAACCCCCTGTGTCTTATTTGTAAATAAATCAATAGAGAGAATCTTCCCGAGTGTGTGACTGGCTTTGGTCCTTAGGATATTAACAAAAGAAGCAAACTGCTATGTCTTCTCCCTGCGAACCCTGATAAGCCTTTAAGCTCGGAAATCCGAGGGGCGCTAGCAGATCACCTCGCTGGAGGGGCCTTTGGAATGCCAGCCACGAGGTCTGGATGGGGCTGAGGGCCAGTGGTATCCCCTGAGCAGTTATTCCCGAATCCGCCCCTCTGTCCCTGTCCCCCCATCACTCCTAAGGCCCCTGCTCGCAGTAAGCGGTGACTGACTGTCAGAGCCCCTGGGGACCCTGGAGTCTGTCCGTGATCCCTGGATAAGCCCTCCGAGGGCAATAGTGATGTGTGCCTATGTACAAAGACCGTGGTGGATGGCGCATGACACTGTGTAACCCTCTTGACGACCCTTCCCTCGCCCCCGTCAAGGGTGAGGGAAGAACCTCCAAGCACACGACACCAGCTGTTCTCAGGCAGCAGCCTCCCAGGACTTGGAAACCGTTTCTAGATTTTCTAATCTGACATCAGTAAATTACAATAATAGAAAGGTTCTACCCGGCACCTTTTGTGGGATAAGGGAAAACACTGTCGGAAATCAGTCATTATTCCCCACAACAGTCGGCTAATGAAGGGTTTCAGCTGTATCATCTAACAGGAGACAAACGGAAAGATACTTCAATATTGACTCAGCCAAATGAGAACCTCTCAAGGTTGGGGAGTTCATTTGGGGACATTAGTGAGCAGACTCGGAGCCTAGGACATCAAGCCGTCCCACGTTCACCCCACGTCCTCTCCCCAGCCCCAGGTGCCCCCCAGTTTTGTGAAACACGCTTGGGTGTGGCTCATCTGTACTTCCACGCTGGGGTCGGTGGGCTCAGAGGGTGTGGACGGCTCAGGATAGCTCATCCCCGCAGGTAGAGGGTCCCAGCCGTCAGACCTCTTTAGTATGCAGGGAGCAGAACCCACCTCAGATGCTCCCAGGAAAGCAGCTGCAAAGCCTCGGAGTGGGTGGCAGCTTTAGGGTAGGCTGTCGAGTGGCTGAGATGGAATTGTCCAGCATCTCACGTGCGACTATTAACTCCAGTCTCCACTGTGTTGGTTTGTTCTGGGAAGCTCTCCTCTCCTCACCAAGACGGCCCCAGCAGCTGCCAGCTCATTCCTGAGCAGCTGACAGCCCCAGAGGAAGGGGACCTCTTCCCCAAGAGCTCTAACAGAAGTCCTGGGACCCATTCTCGTTGGTCTGGCTGGGCTTATGTCCCCACCCGTGAACCAATCGCAGTGACCGATGCATAGACCCTAAGGCTTGTTCAGGCATGAACAGGGTCCCTTTCTAGACCCCAGCCAAGTCATGTGGTCTGAGTAGGGGGCAGGGACGCATCCCCAAGGGAAAACCAGACTGTCGTCCCAGGGGAATCTGTCAGATGGATCTTTTCCATAAAGAGGGTTTTGTTATTTTGAGTTCATCAGAACATGGACCCAAAATTAGGGTCCCCAAGAAAAAAGCCCCCCTGAAATGACATGGGAGGCCCCAGAGGGTTCTCACCGGTGCTCAAGGGGGTCCTTGGGTCCATGACGTGTCTTGGGGCCCCTGGCTGGGGCAGAAACGGGCCAGGCTCTGTGCACATTTCACCATCTCCCAAGCACCCCCACATTTGCCTGATTTGTATACGGGCTTCTGGCTGAGATTTCACTAGAAGAAATTACTTTTTTAAAAAACTTTGTTTTTATTTTGAGATAATTTTAGATTCACGTGCAGTTGTAAGAAATATGCAGAGAGATTCGGTGTACCCTGTCCTCAGTTTCTTCCATGGTAGCATCTTGCAAAGCCAGAGTACAACATGACACCAGGATCCCGACATGGTACAATCCACCCGCCCTATTCAGGTTTCGCCAGTTTCACCTGCACTCACTGTGTGTGTGTGTGAGTGAGCGTGTGTGTGTGTGTGAGCGTGTGTGCTGTATGTGCATGAGTGCATGCGTGGTTGTGTGTGCGTGCATATGACCATGTATGTTGCATGTGCATGAGTGCACGTGTGTCTGTGTAAGTGGGTGTACATGTGTGTCTGTATATGTGTATGAGTGTGTATGTGAGTGTGTTTATATGAGTGTGTGTGAGAGAGTATTGGAGAGTTGTGTACATGTGTGTATGTGTGTGTGAGTGTGTGTATGAGTATCTGAGACGGTGTGTGTGTGAATATGAAAACGGCATGGCGGTGGCGGCCACGTCTGACCTCCTCACTTCACAAGGGGAAGGAGAATCGAGATCAGCAGCCCAAGGCTGATTCCTGTGAGGCAGAGGTCAGACACATCTCCTCCCTCTGCCATCTTTACCAATTCTGACACCAACTGTCCCTCCCACGGCACTGTCTACTTCTCTGCTGAGTTCGATAATCGTTGCAATGGCCACACAGGACTCACAGACCATACTCACAGTTATGGGGTTCATTAGGGAAGTAACAGGTTACAGCTCAGGTTCAGGAATGCTCAGGATACAGTTCTTCCATCAGGACAGCCTCTTCTCAGCTGTGCCCACAGGCAGGCCTCTCTCTGGCCCCTCAGCCTCTGCCCTGCTTCGGCAAGTGTTACAAAGCTCTTCTAGCTCTGCCAAAAAGTGCCCAAAGGCATCCCACTCCACCAGCAAGCCTGCCTGCACGCACTCAGCTTTCTCCGCTCTGCTCTATGGGCCGGGAAGCCCACTGGGCCGTCTCCTGCTGGTCTCTCCCACCACTATTTCTCTGCCACCACTTCTCACTGTCTTCAGTGTTACAGCTCTCTCTCTCCATCTCCTGGTTCCAGGAGCTTCTCAGCGCAGGGATCCCAGGTCCAAAGGACACGCTCTGCTCCTGGCTCTTCTTCCTTGGTAGTGGTGAGATCCTCTCTTCCCACTTCTGAGATGGCTCATTTTAAGCCTAGCGAATGGCAAAACTGACCAATCCCTTCGTTAGGGTTCCATAAACTTTATTTGCATGGTCCCACCTCCACATGGGTGCCATGAACTTTATTTGCATTATCAGCAAGCTATCCAGTCCCCTTGGTGGGCCACAATTACCTTATATGCACGGTCCCACCCAGTCGCTTGGGTGGGATTTACAAGATCATGGAAAGAAAGGCCACACAAATGCAATCCACTGCACTGCAATGAGCATGAGAAAGAGTGTGTGTGTGAAGGGTCTGGCTCCTCAGTCCTTGCCACCATTCCGTGTTGTCACTGTTTTTCATCTTAGCCATTCTGAGAGGTGTGTGGTGATGTCTCACTGTGGTTTTCACCTGCGTCTCCCTGATGACAAATGACGCTGATCAGCTTTCCATGCTCTTTTGCCATCTGTGTGTCTCCGTAGTGAACTGTCTGTTCATGTCTTTTGCCCATTTTCTAGTTGGATTGTCTTTTGTTTTTCTGTACTGTTGTGTTTTTAGGGTTCTTTACGTATTCTAGATACAAGTCCTTTGTCAGACATGTAGTTTGCAAATATTTTCTCCCAGTCTGTCACTTCTTTTCATCTCCTCACAGGGTCTTCGCAGAGCAAAACATTTTTTTTGTTTTCGTTTGCCTTGTATGAAGTCCAATTTATCAGTTTTCCCTTTTATGGATCAGGTTTTGGTGTCATTTCTAAAAAGTCTTCACCAAGTCCTGGGTCCCAAAGTTTTTCTCTTATGGTTTTCCTTAAATTTTCACAGCTTTTTTACATTTCACATTAAGTCCGCGAACCATTTGGAATTAATTGCTGTATGAGGTGTGAGATTTAAATTGCAATTCATTTTCTGGCCTATGGACATTCAGTTGTTCCAGGTCCATTTGTTGAGAAGTCCCTCCTTCCTCCATTGAATTGCTTTTGCTCCTTTGTCAGAGACCCGTTGGGCGTAGGGGGTGGAGCTGTTTCTGGGCTCTCACTGATCTGCTGTTGATCTGAGATACCGAGCATCTTGACAGGAGCTTCGTAACGTAGTAGGCCTTCCCATTGGGCGGGAGAGATGGCTTCCAAACAACCCTTGGCCATCCCCGTGGACGATGGGCGTTTGTGTCTGGCTCCACGCCAGTGCTGCCGTGTGCGCTCGGGCAAGGCACTTGGCTCTCAGTCTCCTACATCGTCAGTAAGCCAGAGGGAATCACTGCACCTGCCTTGTGGAATTGTGGGGACAGGTGAGGTGTCCAGGTGGGGCTCCTGATGGGTACAGCTGACCATTCCTGACAGCGTTGTTATTATTATTTTTTTATTATTTATTTTGTTGTTGGTATTGAGAATATATACAGCAGAACATACACCAATTCCACAGTTTCTACATGTACAACCGCGTGACATTGATTATATTCTTCGGGTTGTGCAACCATTCTCACCCTCCTTTGCCAAGCTGTTCCTCTTCCCCATTAACATAAACTCCCTGCCCCCTCAGGTTCCTATCTAATCTTTCGAGTTGCTGTTGTCAGTTTGAAAGAGCACAGTACTCAAAGCAGACATTCTTTACTAGTTAAGCTACACTGTTATTTGGTTTTAAGAAGATTTCAGGGGTTAACAGCATGGTTATTATTAATAGATATTAATGTATCCATACTGTTAGAAATTTCTACTCAAAATACGAGTTCACGTCCCCGATTCTGCTGAGTTGTGTTCATCAGATTGAACCTCTCAGTAAATACGGCTCGCTGAAAAATCAGCCCTCCCCTTACCCAGCATGAGCTAGAGGCGTGCCCCCGCTAGAGGCGTGCCCTGGCCGCGGGTCACATGGCAGATTTCCATCATCATGTCTGAGCTGCACTTCACAAATCCGCAGTGAGCCGCGAGTGGACATTGTGGTTTAATGGCCTGGGATGGGCCAATAAGAGCCAGGACCGGGGTCAGTTCCCAGAAGCCGATGCTGGTGAGGATCCTGTGGAGGTGATGTCCTGAGGACCTGCTCCAGGAGGCCCGGGAAGGGTGGGGAGGTGCCAGGCAGGGACGGGGAGAAGCTGCAGGGTGGGGTTCAGGCACTCCTGCCTCAGCCTAAGCATGCAGGTAGATCTGGAACACAACAACACCTCAGACGACGTCCCACCCAGCCCAGGCTGCTGGGCTGTGCACCCAAACACCAGCAGGCGCCAGCTCTGGGCCACCGGTGGTGCAAACTCTGGACCCTTGCAGCTCAGCAGCCTGAGGCCTGCTCCCCAGGTGGAGGGTGGCCACTGGAGGTGATGGTACAGAGAAGCTGGAAGGAGTTGCAGAGACGGTGGCCAGGCAGGTCCAGGGGAGCCCCGCGGTGTCTGCCACGAGCCAGACAGCCAACACCACCAAGTCCGCATGTCCCTGCTGGAGTAAGGTTCCTGAGCTGCGTGGGAGGGCAAGACTTAAGCCCAGGCAGCCTGGCTCTGAAATCAGACTTCTAACCACTCTGCCAAAACCCCACCCCTTCCTGTCTGTGTGTCAGGAGTGGGTTTGGCTGCAGGTCACAGAAACCCAAGCACAGCAACTCAAGCAAACAGGGTGAGAGCACAAAGACACCAGGTGTGCCGCAGTGTTGCCTCCTCCACCTGCTTCTTGCCTCATGGTCACAAGACCGCTGCTGCCCCTCCGGGCATCACGCCTACCATCAGGCAGGAAGAAGGAGGGGGGATCAGGGCAGTGTACAGCGTGGGTGACTCCTCCAGGAAAAGCACATGTTGTGTGTGAGGGTGTCTCTCTATGCTGCGCACCAGAATGGGGAGACATGAGTTCAACCCTAGCTGAGAGACCAAGAAGTCTGTGTGCTGTGTGCTAACGAATGGTGCATAAGGCACACCTGGGGAAAGGCAGAGAAGCAAATGCCCCGGCCATCCAGAATGGGAAGAGTCTTTCCTGTCTCAGGGCCTTTGCACGTGCCGTGCCTGAGCCTGGAGAGTCCTCTCCTCTTCTCCACGAGGCCAGCTCCTCCTCCTTCAGCTTCCATGTCACTTCTCCAAAGACCCCTTCCTGGCCCACTCTCACAGCCAGCTGCTCCACACCCTTGATCAACGTTGGTACTTCTTTGGGGTTTTTTTTTTTTCACATCGTCCCCCCTGTAAGTTGTTTAGGCAATCTGTTGTCACGCTCCAGCTCTGGACTGTAGGGAGGAGACCCCATCTGTGGTGTCCACCATTGTGTGCCCACACAGGGGTGAGGGTCAATACAGGCCCCCCAAGCCTGCTCCCACGGGGGCTCTGGAGCATGAATGAAGCCTTAGAAATTGGCCCCATGCTGGCCCCCAGAGCTCTACTGGGGCTCAGTGATTCCTTCTGAGAGGCAGGCAGGAATCTATGAGGGCCCCCGGAGGGTTGTCCTTGACCTACAGGTGGGGTCTACAAGGTGGGAGGGGGCAGAGGCATGGCTGTGAGGCCGTGAGGCCAGGGTGTAGCTGCTAGCTGACCGGGCACTCACCGACTGCCTCCCCGGGACACCCACTCACTGTTCCGCTTCACTGAGGCCAGCCTTCATCCTCATCGCTGGGGGCCCCAGATACCAAGCTCCCGGGCTCAGGAACACCCAGGACAGCTTTCGGGACTGGGCTGCCTGCTCAAACCAGCCCTGCGGCCCATTGTCCTCCCAGTAGAACTTTCCAACTGGAATTCAGAACTGCCACCAAGTCCCCAGACTCTTGTCGTTAGGGACAAACCACCCTAAAAAAAGACGTCTCTGTTCTGATTATTTTTACGTAAAAAAGGCTGTAATTGGAATTCGCTGCTTTCCTCACCCCTGGTAACCGCACGAGGGCCTGCATTATAAGTTTGGAAATTAATGTCATTCTAAAATATTAAATAGCAGAGAAATCTTCATGCTGCAAATGGAGTCAAAGAGACCCTCGTCCACCCAATGCAGAGTTTCTGCTTAAATAGATTATCCTATTAGTGGGCCCGCTTATTTATTTAATTTCTGTGCTGGTGGAGGTCTCCCCTGAGATTAATGCCTCAGCCGAATGCACAGATGGCACCAGATACTTGGAAGTTATCTGAATATTAAGAATTTAAATCTTAGCCTCTGTGATTTGAGCAGAAAGCCAATTATGAGGCTGAATTAGTTTTCAAATTAAACTGCAATTTCAGGCTTGTGAAATTAATCCTTTAAGGCGCGTGGTAGCGTGGTACATGAATTTCTAGGAAGAACCCAGCCACGGCGGTCTCGGCTTTCTCCGGCCTTACCTGTTAACACAGCTGATACAGAGGCGGCCAGCCGCTTGTACGGCCGCCGGCAGGCCTTGTAGATGGAAGGCAGGCTCCACCTCAGTCGGCAGGGGGAGAAAACAAAGCCCACGCTTTCTGCTTCGTTTGTTAGGAAAAATCCAAGGCTTTGTGCTGGGAAGAGAGAGGCCAGAGGAGGCCTCCAGAGAAAACCCTAGAAAGAAGGCGTGTCTTTTGCTCTCTGAGCCCACGAGATGGGGAAACACTGCTTACCTCGTCACATTAGTGCAGGCGCTGTGGCTGTGAGCATTCTGCAGTGGTGGGCACCAGGGAGATTAAAGAAAAAAACAACAGTTGCCGCTGAGTCAGCCCCCCACTCACAGCGACCCCAGTCCTGCTCCATCCCCTTGATAGGTTGTGGATTGGACTGTTGTGATCTACAGGGTTTTCATGGGTTGATTTTCAGAATGGATCACCAGGCCTTTCTTCCTAGTCTGTCTTAGTCTGGAAGCTCTGCTGAAACCTGTTCAGCATCCTAGCAACACGCAAGTCTCCACTGACAGACGGGTGGTGGTTGCACGTGAGGTGCCTTGGCCAGGAATCGAATTTGGGTCTCCGGCATGGAAGACGAGAATTCTACCAACAAACCAACACTGTCCCCGCACTTTGTAATTAGCCGGAAACTAAAGGGCAGTTCTTGTTGCCGGTGAGGTAGATCCGGAGCTACCACCCACCCAAGGCGTGCCCCGCTGGCCCCTCTTCCAGGGCAGATGACTTCTCTGGGGCCGAGGGAGGGGGAGTTCTTGAGAGCAAGGGCCTCAGAGAGAGCTGCCCTGGGGAGCAGGAGAGAGAAGCCTGGGGGAGAGGCAGGCAGAATCTTCTCTCCCGTGAACTGCTCCGATCCTGAGACTTTAAAGCCCTGTTCCTGGTTTGCCCGTTGGGGGCTGTGTCGGAAGCAGGCTTATGATAAAGGTGAGGCCCAGCTACAGCAGCTTCGTGGGTGCTCGCCGACCCAGTCCCCTCCTCCCCTTCCCCTCCTCCCCTTTTTCCTCCCTCTCCTCCCTCCTCCCCTTTTTCCTCCCTCTCCTCCCCCCTCCCCTTTTTCCTCCCTCTCCTCCCCCCCTCCTCCCCTTTTTCCTCCCTCTCCTCCCCCCCTCCTCCCCTTTTTCCTCCCTCTCCTCCCCCCCTCCTCCCCTTTTTCCTCCCTCTCCTCCCCCCTCCGCTTTTTCCTCCCTCTTCTCCCCCCTCTCCTTCCCAGCCTCCCCCTGCACCCCAGGAGAGGCAGAGGGCACCTAGTAGAATTGCTGTTTTGAGGCGAAGAGAGAGCTGGGGGAGAGCTGTGTGGCTTGGCTCACACCCGCTGCTGTCTGGGGTTAGTGACGAGCTAATGCGATAGGACTTTGGCTGCACCAGGCTCCTCATGAGCCCGGCCTTTCCTGTGGGGAGGGGTGGGGGGCGGTAAACTAAGCCACGCGTGGGTCAAAATGGGACTGCCGGGCAAGCCACGACCTCCAGCCCCCCCAAGGCCCCTCCTGGTGAAGAAGATGTCCCGTGTCTGCAAGCACTTCGGGAAGCACAATGAAAACGAGCAGGTGTTTCTGTGAAATCTGAGGGGTGCGATCATTTTTTAACCAAAAAACCAGCCGAGGCTTGGGCTCCTGATCAATACTCGGTTAGCACTTCATTGACAGGCAGTAGCCCCAAATGGCACCCTGCCCCGTTATTCACGCCTGAGAGTCAGGCACGTGAGGACACCCCGCTGGAAGAATGATTTGGAAGGTGGCGTATGGGCTGGGCCGCGGCTCATCCCCTCCAGGAGTCCTCCCAGGGCCAGGCACCCGCCAGGCACTTGCCTTCCACAGGGCGGGACCAGGGAAGTGGGGCATCAGTGAACTAGCACCCAGGGGCCATTTGGCCCCCCGCCTAGACTTGTAAAGAAGGTTTCCTGGCACACAGCCATGCCCATTCATCTCCTGTCGTCTGTGACAGTTGCTCTCACTCGGAAACAGCAGAGCTGAGTAGACACAGTGGAGACCACGCGGCCCACAGAGCCTAAGCTGTTCACTATCACCTGACCCTTTACAGAAAACGTGTGCCACCCCCTGCTCTAGGGGACACTACCTCGGACCAAGATTTTCAGACAGCTGCTTTCAGTCCTGGACCTAACAGAGCTCAGTGCTGAGCTTTACCCAGTCTCTGCCACTGTGGGCCTCAGTGTCCCCATCTGTCCAAGGAGGGACCTAATGGTCCTCCAGCTGGCACCCTGACCCTCTTCTGCACATTTCATCTGGCCCCTTCCTGGATGCTAAGCCTTCTGGCCTCCACATTCCAGCCCACCTCCCCCATGGGTCTCCAAAGCTTCCAGGGAGCTTTACCATCATCCACAGCATGATATAACCAAGTGCCAGCAGGTCCCCACCCAAGGGACTGCTTGAAGGGTGCAGCCTTGATGGGCGGGGAGGACTTTACGTGTGACCTTGGCATGCATTAAGAGTGGTCTATGGGAGGTCACTGAATGCCTCCTTCCGTTCCATCCTGAGTGATGGATGGCCCGTGCGTGGTGAGGAGCTAATGAGATACAGTTGAATTTTCTAGTCCCATGCATGGAGGCCCTCTGTGCTGGGGGGCTGGGGATGCTCCTTGCCGTTCTTCAGATTTTTCATCTTATCCTTTTAATTTCTTGAACGTGTTAAGTTGTTGGGGCTTTTTTGGTTGTTGTTTTAATAATCTGCATCTGATGATGCCATTATATCTGGGTCTCCTGGGGGTCAGTTTTTATTGTCTGTTTTGTCTCTTGGTTTTCAGTCAGGTTTTATCCTCTTGTGTGCCTGGTTAATTAAATGCTGGCTATTGTGTATGGAAAAAAAGTGAATAGATTTGGGGCTGGGTGGGATGTTACTTTCCTCCACAGAGGATTTACTTTTGCTTCTGGCAGGGTGTACTAACCATCTCAGATTACGCTTTAACCAAGGTCACGTTAATTAGAGCTGTGTTTCTACCTGATTGTATTGTCGTGTGCCCCCGAGGTGACTCCTGCTGTTAGCGACCTGATATGATAGAGTAGAGCTGCCCCTCAGGGTTTTCTTGGCTGTCATCTCTACAGAAGCAGATCTCAGGTCTTTCTCCCAAGGAGCTGCTGGTGGGTTTCAACCACTGACCTTTCAGTTTACAGCCGAGCGCTTAACCGTTACACCACCAGGGCTCCTCTTCTGTCTGTTAGGACTGTTTATTTCCAGTTCACCTTCACTCTTAGGGTGTAACACTTTGGGGTTCATCCCAAAAACTAGAGCTTACCAGGGCTTCCCCTCCTTGAGGAGACTCAGTTTTGACCCCTATTCCCATAGACCTATTGAAAGCTCCACAAAACTCTTCAGCCTGCTGGCAGCCAATTAAAATTCAACAAATGTCTTGAGAGAGAAGACGGCCCCAGATATTGGGCTCTCTTTTTCTACCAGATCTGGGCCTAAAAATCTTTGCTGTCTGGTGCCTTTAAACGATATTTTTCTTTTATATTTTGTCCATCTGTTCTGGTTTTCCTCCGCAGGGGGACTTGGTTTAAAACAACGTAGCCCACCATTTGCTGAAAACAACTTCCTGTGTTTCTTTTAAATACTAACTGCCTCTGGGGAAATTCTAGTGATAATTAAAATCATTAAAATTGAGTTTGCAGGCAACAATTTGAGAATATATCCATCATGTGAAGTGAGGTGGGTCTGTTTGGAGATATTTTTCCCCTAGGGCTCTCAAAACACAGAAGTTATTTTTTTTCTCTTAAAAGTCCCTTAATAAATATGTATTCAGTGAATGAATGGATGTCCTAGTGGGTGATCCCTGGTTGCAAAATCTTCACGGTCCTTTCACGCCAGCTCTGTGAAAAGGAAAGGAGTAAATGAGCCTTCTTCCTACCCACGCCCCATGACTGACTACACCGTATTTTCCCTGTGAGTCTTAAAAATGTAAATGTGGTCACAATACCCACCTGATGGGAATACAATGATGGTCTCCCTGTGGTCTTAGAAAAAGGCCCAGAGTCCTCCCGATGGCCCTGTGAGGTCTGCCAGCCCCATCTCCAGCCCCCAATTCCACACGAGCTCCTAGGCTCAGGCCTGCCCTCTGGTCTTCAAGCAGGCGAACTCTTACCTGCCCCAGGGCCTTTGCACCTCTGCCTGGAACTCTCCTCCTCCCCTACCCACACCCACATCATCTCTCAGATAAAGTGTCTCCTCTCAGAGAGGCCTAGCCTGATTCCCCTGCAGTTCCCCTAATCACCCAGCGATCCATACATTCATTCACTCATCCATTAATTAATTCATTCGTTCTTTCCCTACCGGACACTCATCAAACTTGCAGTTATGTGTTTCTTTGCTGACCTCACGAACCTCTAAGGAGCAGGCTCCCTGTCTGTCTGACACTTCTCACTGCTGTATCCTAAGCACACAGCATGGTGTCTGGCACGTAGAAAGTGCTCAGTCGGTAGTGTGGAGCAAGTGTCTTCATACAAGGGACTATTCAAAACCCAAAATCACATTGCCCTTGAGTCGATTCTGACTCTTAGCAACCCTCTAGGACAGAGTAGAACTTGCCCACAGGGTTTCCAAGGCTGTAATCGTTACGGAAGGACCCTACCACATCTTCTTTCCACAGAGCAACTGGTGGGTTCGAACAGCTGACCTTTCTGTTAGCAGCCATGTGTTTTAACCACTGCTCCACCAGGGCACCTTAAAGGAATATTACTCAGCCATAAAAATGACTAAAGTTCTCATACATGCTGCAGCATGCATGAACCTTGGAAACACTGCTCCAGGTAAAAGAGTCAGACATAAAAGACCACGTACAGTATGAGCCCGGTTTCAGGTAGCCCCGACTCATGACCAGGTTCTGGTCCCATGGCGCCATCGTAAGTCGGTTCTGGCGTTAGTCAGATACCTCTTTTCTTTTCTTTCTTTTTAGTTTTCATTATTATTGCCTTTTATTATCAGTATCTTTATAAATTCGATCTTTGAACATCTGTGAGTAAACATCTGAGAATGATAACATCAGCTAATTACATGCAACATTGTAAGTAGTGCATGTTACCAACAGTAACACGTACAGGAGAAAAAAAATGGTTTTAAGTGCGGTTGGCCGTAACTTGAATAGGTTGTAAGTCGGGGACTATCTGAGTATGAAATTTCCAGAACAGGCAGATCCAGAGATAGAAAGTAGATTGGTGGTTGCCAGCAGCTGGGGTTGGGAGGATGGAGAGTGACTGCTAATGGGTACGGGGTTTCTTGGGGGGTGATGAAAGTGTTCTGGATTAGATAGTGGTGATGGCTGCACAGCTCTGCAGACACACTAACCACCACTGTGGTATGTGAACTGGATCCTGTGGGTGGGCGGGGCGGTGGTGCAGCCTGCCATCACTGGCCTGTGGCATCGGGGACACCGCCCCTCACCCTCCCTTTGCCTCCTGGGTCACAGCCCCTACCCCAGTGTGGCCTCTCCTCTTTAGATAACAAGGAGGCCGTGGCCAGCCACATCCCTCTCCAGATGAAAACGTAGAGTCCGTGCCCTTTAAATAGAGTTCATGTTTCTGCATCTGTTTGCTCTCCTTTCGGTTTTCATAAATGTGGCTGCTTTGAGAATTTTTTATTCAAGTAAAAGCTGGAAAACCCCACTGTTGTCGAGTCGGTTCTGACTCATAGCAACCCTATAGCACAGTGTAGACTGCCCCATAGGGTTTCCAAGGCTGTAATCTTTAGGGAAGCAGACTGCCACATCTCTCTCCCACGGAGTGGCTGGTAGGTTCGAACCGCCGACCTTTCGGTTAGCAGCCGAGTGCTTAATCACTCTACCACCAAGGCTCCTCTAAAAGCTGAAGCAGATTCCTGTCAGACACCCCCAGGCCTGTGTGCTTGCTGCCTGGGCCTGTCCTGTAGGGGAGGGCGTGAGTGGGAGCCACCTTGCTATACTGTGGGGGAGGGGAGATGCTCACCCACCCTGCCTGCTCTGGGTTCCCTGGAAATCAGAAGTATCTTTGGGCTCCCCCAAGCTCAGGGCTGGGCCACCATGGAGCAAGTGGCAAAAAACCTACATTAAAATGGTGTAGACCAAGAAGAGGAATGTACTGGCCCAGGTATACTAAAAGTCTACAGTACAGCTTCAGGTACAGCTTGATCCAGGGACTGCCTGGTGCGAGGTTGTCACCAGAGCCCCTCTCAGCTTCGCTCCCTCTGTAATGGTCCTGTCCTTGTCTCCTTCCTCATGGTCACAAAGTGACCACAGCCCCCAACTCTCACGCTCACCCACCAGATCCAACTGCGGGGACAGTGTGTTGGTTTCCGAAAAGCCCAACGGACACCTCCTCCGTTATCGCTGGGCACTGGGGTAAGGTGCAGGTAACTGAACCTGCAGCCAGGGCAAAGGAGGTACTGACCCAATCAGGGCCTCCAAGGCTGGGAAGAGTGGGCACCCAAAGAAAAGAGGGGCTGCTCTCAGACGCAGGGGGTGTGCCAGCATCCACTACAAACCTCCACCCTGATACGCAGGTGGGGTGAGCTGAGGGAGACTCGTGCTGCTTCTCAACCCCTCCGGTCCATCCTCTGCTGGGAAATGCAGATGGGTCCCACAAGCACCCCGTGACTTCTCCCTCTGGCTCTAAGTACCACATACCCAGCCTCCCCACAGGGGGCTCTTCTAGGTTTGTTTTCCTCAGGCATTTATTATACAGCTTCTGTATACTCAGCTCCATGCTAGGCCCTAGTATGGGCCTTTCTGCCTGTTTCTTTACTGTGTGTCTCTTGGTCCCTCCCTTTAAACCCTACCAGGCAGGACTCTTCCCAAGACAGGCGAGACTTTGCAGCTGACTGACGGCCTGTGCCAGAGGCTGTGTGGCTCAAGAGATAGCATAGCGTTCAGGGTTGGGAGCCTGGTCTCCAGCCTGGTTCTGCTGCCCTCACATGGTGGAACATTGGAGAAGTTCTTCCTGCCCCTGCCCTCAATCTTCCCCAGATGAAAAGGAAGAGGTCAGAGTAGATGATCTCAAAGGAGCCTTAAGCTCTCAAAGAAATCCTTAAACAGTTCTGTATCGGGTAGTGCAGGTTTGCCATCTAATGCCACTCCTGACAGTTGGCAGGGAATCCCAGCACGCAGTGTGGGGGTGGGTGATGGTATGGCTTTGTCACGTCTCAGTGAGAGAGAGCTGGGATCAGTTGGTGATGTCTGCCCTGGGTGTGTGAGTGGGGGCAGTAGTGTGTGTATGGTGGATCATTTCCACCCCTGCTTTAGATCCAGCAAGCACCAGGTTGCCTTCTAACACCATCTCTGACAGCAGGGCATTGCAGCATACAGCGTGGGTGTGGGGATACTGCAGCTACATCCTGTCTCAGTGAGAGCTGGCATCGGCTGGCGATGTCTGCCCTGGGCTGTGAATTGAGGCAGCAGCGTGTGTGGTGGGTCATTTCCATCTGAGCTGGTTTCCTGTTCCAGGTACCTACGTAATGACAGTCACAGCCAACGATGCTGATGACAGCACCACGGCCAATGGGATGGTGCGCTACCGGATCGTGACCCAGACCCCGCAGAGCCCGTCCCAGAACATGTTCACCATCAACAGCGAGACGGGAGACATCGTGACAGTGGCGGCCGGCTTGGACCGAGAGGTGAGGGGGTGGCCCGCTAGGTGGGGGTTGCTGTGGAGCAGGTCACCCACTGAGGAGTGGGAAAGGACCTGAGCCCCCAGACCACGCAGGACATCAGGGCCCAAGAGAACCTCTCCAAACGGCACAGTGACAGTGTAATCAGGGAGCCAGCTCTGCATGTCCAGTCTCCTACCACGGCTGGAGACAGGAAAACTCAGCCAAGCAGGTTCCCGAGCGCCCACCAACCCGGTGCCCTTGCCAGGCTCTGAGAACGGGCCCTCCCCGCCCCTGCGCCGTGTGTGTGCAGGTGTGGCGGGGGGGGGTTGGTCCAGAAGAGCGGGGATGGGCCTCCCATGGGCCCCAGGGTGCAGCCACACTCTCTGAGGTGCTAGGGGAGGACCGTTCCTGGCCTCTCCCAGCCTCTGGTGGCCCCGGGCGTCCTTGGCTTGTGGCTGCATCACTCCAGTCTCTGCCTCCGTCCTCACAAGGCCTTCTCCTCCATGTGTCTCTGCGCCTCTTCCTCTTATGAGGACACCAGTTGTTGGCTTTAGGGCCCTCCTACTCCCATATGACCTCAGGTTAACGTAACTAATTACATCTGCAAGGGCTTTATTTCCAAATAAGGTCACATGTCCTTTGGGGACATGAATTTGGGGGGCCAGTATTCATCCCACTGGAGGTATGGAATGCTTTTCTTAGAATTCCTCAGTTGTAATGGGGTGAATTGAGGGTAAGAGCAGACGGCAGCCCAAGAGCTGGAGCTGCACTCTGTGATGTGGCGGCCGCTGGCCACGTGTGCTCATTTCAGCGCAAAGTAAATTAACACGAAACGACACAAAGCCTCAGCCCCTCTGTCGCACCGGCCACATCCCAACTGCTCAGTGGCCCCATCGTGGATTCACTGGATGGTGCAGAGCAAGACATCCTCTCAAAGGTCCCAGTGTCCAGAGCGGCTCTCAGGATCTGCTTTCCAAGCAGAGAAAACAGGACAAGGTCTGGAGCTGGGCAGAGTGAACGAGGCGGGGGCAGTGGACTGGGAGCCAGTCCCCTGCCTCGGATCTTCCAGGGATGGTTCCAGCCGTGGCCTGCGTGAGCAGCCACATGTGCTGGGACCTGCTGCATCCCCCGTGAGCAGCCACATGTGCTGGGACCTGCTGCATCCCCCGTGAGCAACCACATGGCAGTGGTGCGCAGGGTCCTCCAGGTCCCTTGTGAGTGCGACCATGTGCCGACGGTGCACTGGGGTCTGCTGCGTCCCCTGTGAGCGGCCACATGGCAGCCGTGCACTGGGGTCTGCTACATCTCCTGTGAGCGGCCGCATGGGAGTGGTGCACAGGGTCCTCTGGGTCCCCTGTGAGTGCTACCACGTGTCGACAGTGCGCCGGGGTCTGCTGCGTTGCATGTGGGCGCCACCACTTGGTGTCAGTGCACCAGGTAGGGCAAGTCTTCAGGAAGCAGCAACATGGCAGTGGTGTGCCAGGACCGGCTATGTCCCCCGCGAACGGCCACGTGGCGGCGGTGAGCCAGGACCGGCTGTGTCCCCCGTGAACGGCCACCTGGCGGCGGCGGTGCGCCAGGACCGGCTGTGTCCCCCGCGAAGGGCCACGTGGCGGCGGTGCACGGGGTTTGCGGCAGAGATTACACTCCTGGTGTCCTGTGCGGTTCTCCTGGTTCGCATCCTCAGGCCCCAGAGAAGCGGGTGTTCCTCCGCCTCCTCACCTTTGAAGACGGGGCCGCACAGCCCAGGGGTGCCCACCTGCCCCGGGGGGCACGGTAGGGACGTGAGTGGACGCCAGATACCCCTCAAGGCTAGGTTTGAGGGGAGTGGTCCGAGAGAGACATTTCCAACTGCCTCCACATTCCCCAGAAAGCGCTAATGTGGAAGGTGGATGGGGACCCCCCCTGCTCCCTGGATCTGGATGCAGATGTGCACACAGCTCTTGGCCCTTTGGCCCCACACCCTTTGGCTCTGAACACCTTTGCTCCCACTCCATGCCGCCCTGTACCCCTCGGCTTCACCCCCTGCCTTGGCTCCGTGCTCCTCAACTAGGGGCAATAAATATAATTGTTCTGCTCTTCAAAAAGTGCCTCACACAGGACCAGCCAGCCAGTTTGATTCCGAGCCCTGCGGGCAGAAGGGGGCTGTGTCACCCTGGGTGATGGGACATAGGAGAGGCCAGGCTTTGGGAGTTACAGCCCCCAAACAAAAGCCCCATGGCAGGTGGGGCCAATAGGCCCAGAGGCTTGCACGGACCCCCACGGTGAGTGGGGCGGGGACGGGCAGCCTGGGGTTTCGGCAGACTCTGATAAGGGGCAGGTGGCGTTTATGAAGTGGCTGTTGCGCTTCCCAGCTCTGCCCAGCTCATCAAGCACCACGGTCACCAGGGCAGGAAGGGAGATGCTCCCACGTTGGGGTTCCTAGGCCCAGCCCTGGGCTGGGTGGACACGGGTGGGGCAGGATGGAGGTGCTGTGGGTAGGGGGGTCTTACCCACCAGCCCCACACCTCAGAAGTCTGACCAGGCCATCCAGCCAGACCGAGGGGAAGCTTCCCTCTCTCACGCCAGAATTCTGCAGAGGTCGCTGTCTGCTGGGCGTGATCCACTCACCCTGCCCCCTGTGCTCAGCTGTCCCGTGCCCGCCTTTCTCCTGACCCCCCTCGAAGCAGGGCTGAGGGCCGCGTGTCCCTCGGGGGCACTGATTTCCCATTCAGTAACACCCACCCCTGCCGAGCGGAGCCTCCACTCCCACCACCTCCAGGGGCGCTTATGCGGAGCGTCTGAGGAGAGACTCCAGGCACAGGAAAGCAGAGGGGAGGGAGACGGATGCCGGCAGCCAGTGCTGTATCTCACCTCCCTCAGCTGCGCGTGGGTAAGAAGCAGGCCCACCACAGCCGCGCTGAGAGCCAGGCCCAGGGACGTGGCTTTAGAAGGAGCTGTTCTGGGTCTTCTGTCTCAAGGAAAAAAGGATACGTCCAGACAACTTTCTAGAGGCTGCAGGGGCGGGAGAGGCCCCTCCGACTTTGGGAGGTTGGCCCCAGCTCTGGACACTGCGCCTCAGTTTCCCCAAGCTGGCTTTGCTCTTTGAGCTCTCACAGGGGCCTGGCTTTGGATGTGTGGTGGAGGGAGGGCAGGGAGTGAGGCTCAACCACGGTGGCCATCACCAAGAGCCACTGAAGGGATGGTGATTGCTGACATTCAGGCAGCACTTCCTGCCTTTGTCTTCCTTCCTGGTGACAAACACTGCAGACCACCGACCGATGTGCAGGGCCTGCTCCGGATGGGGCGCCTCGGGGACCCAGGGAGGCTCCCTGTGTGCCGGCACCATGCTCCACACACCATCACATGGCATCCTCACAAGGCCGAGGGAATCCCAGAAGAGCCACTTTCTTGCAGACGCAAGAGGCAGCTCCCATGGGTGACAGTTACCCAGGGTCGGGCTTGATGGCAGCTCCACCTCAGGGCCAGGCCCTCACCCTCTGCTGGGGATGGAGGGCTGATGATGCCCGTGGGCCAGAAGACCACGCCGAGGAATGACAGGGCGGACGGTGGGGACAGGGGGCCCACGGGCGTGTGTCTGTACGCGGCCTTTCTGGGCAGAGAGCACAGAGGGTCTCGGGTTCGCTGTTTTCACGCCCCGTGGGAGCCAGACAGAGGCCCGGGGTGCATGTCCAGGCTCAGAGCCGCCCACGGTGCCCTCGGCACTTGCCATGCAGGCAGCATTATGTAGTCGAGAGGAGGCTCAGTTTTCCTCATCTCCGAAACGGGCGTTGGGGGGGATCACGGGGCGAGGCGTGCGCAGCCCTGAAGCTGGGAGAAACCAAAAAAAAAAAAACAAGCCAGCTGCTGTCAAGTCTCACCCATGGAGACCCCATGGGTGTCAGAGTAGAACTGTACTCCGTAGAGTTTTCAATTGCTGAATTTTCAGATCGCCAGGCCTTTTTTCCGGATGCCTTCGCGTGGCCTCGAACCTCCAACCTTTCGGTTAGCAGCTGACTGCATTGACCATTTGTAGGCTGGGGGAGCCCCTCAAAGGCAGGTGGCGATGAATGGGATCCGTGCCTCCCCCACCCCAACCTGGCCTCTTCTGCCACGCCAAGCAGCTGTGCTCCACCAGATACAGTGCAGGCCCCCCAGTTACATTTAAACTCCACGTAGACGTAGATGGCAAATCATTTCTAGGATAAGTATATCCCAAATATTGCACGGGATGTACTTAGACTAAACCACGAGGAGAACCCCACGTGATGACAGACTGGCACCAAGGAACAGCGTGGACTGCCAGCAGCCACCAGGAGCTGGGAACCCTGGGCGGCCAACCCTGCCAACATCTGGATTCAGACCTCTGGCCTCCAGGGCTGTGAGAAGAGAAACGTCTGGTCTTTGAAGTTTGTGGTCATTTGCTGCAGCCGCCCCAGGTAACTAGTACGGGTTTTGGCACGTCCCAAACATGGTCCGTACTTACACGAAGACACCATTCGTTGCTTATTTGGAATTCAGATGTCACCAGCGTCTGTATTTTTGTTCGCTGCACCTGGCCACCCCACCCTGGGGCAGCCCTGCCCTCTGGAAGCCGCGTCCTGGGGCCTGGGGAGCAGAGCAGGCAGAGGGCGTTGTAGGCAAAGGGCACCACAGTGACGCCTGACACTGGTGGGTGCGGATGGGGTGCTGACGGCCACAAGACACCAAGGATGGCACCCACCTCATCTGAGGGGACATTTCCCTGGCGAGCTCACACCACGCAGGCAGAGAGCCCCCACTGTTTTCAGCAGCATTCACAGGAGCCTTAGATGGCATGTGGGGCCGGGGCTTCCCTGAAGGTATGAGGGCTGGGCGGAGCATGACCCCGTCTGCAGCCCACCCTCCTGGCTCCCTCCCTCCACCAGCACCAAGACCAGCCAGCCGCTGCTCCCCTGGAGGAAACAGCCATGGCAGCTGTGTCTGTGGAAGCGAGGACAGGGAAGGGATGGCTAGAAGGCCTGGGCTATTTTGCTGGTTTGTATTTTAGGAAAGAGTAGATGTTATTTTCTGGGCCAAAAGAAAATATATGCAACCATCTGGGGATTCTCCTTGTAGCTAAAAATATGAAGAGGCCCCGACAGCAGTGGGGGTGGGGTGGGGGTGGGGCTGCAGGCTCTGGGTGGGGCCTGGGAGGAGCAAGAGAGCCGTGGGCCCCACGGGATCCTTGGGTTCACCCCGCCAGCCGGTGCATGTCCTCCACACCGCAGGTCTCCTCCCGTGTGCGGGTCAGAACGGGACGGAGTGAGGACCCCCTATCTGGTCCCTCACAAGGGACAGAGACCCCCCCACCCACTGAAGAGGCCACAGTGAGGCCAGCCGGTGGTTCGCCCCAAGCTGACCCAGAGCTTCCTGAGCTGCCCCTCTCCGTGTGGCTCACCTGCCAATGTTCCAAATAAAAATGCTTGTTTAAAAGCTGTTGGAGGTAGGCGAGTTCACGCGGCAGAGGTCAGTGGTGACCGAGAGAATGCTGGGGACTCTGTGACATGGTGCCGTGAGATCAGGGAGGAGCTGGGCTGCAGAGCAGGCCCAGCGGGGTCTCCATGCAGCCTTCTCAGTGAGGAGGGTCTCCACGCACCCCTGGCCCTCCAAGGGACCTGGGGAGAGATAGGCTGCATATTGTTCATTTTTTTTATTGGAGACAAAGGTCAGTAGGAGTAGAAATCCACTCAACGGCAACAGGTTTGGTTTTGTTTTTTTTTAAGGTCACTAATATTTGATTCCAGAAAGATGCAGTTGCTTCATCTGTTTCTGTGTGGTGCTCATGTGGCAGAATTCCAGGGGCAGGGTGTCGGGGCTGGCCAGGAGAGGAAGCCCGGGACCCACACAGACCACCGCATCCAAGCCCACATCACATTCTCAGAGTTCTTGGAGCAAAGGATGCTGTGGGGCTTGCTGAGCGGGGCGCCTTGTGCGTTGTTCCGGGGGTACCAGCCTGGGCTGTGGTCATGGACTCCCAGGAGATCAGGACACTGGTGACAGTCAGCCATTCTGGAGTGAGAGCAAGGTCTTGGGACAGACACACCTGTTCTGGGATTCTCGGTGGCAGACAATAAAACCACAAAGGGCCCTGTTCCTAAACACTAGGAAAGCCACTGGCAGCCACCGGCAGCCACCGCTAATGGTCTGTTGGCGACCTGAAGTGATTCACAGTGCTCCTGCTTCCCCTGGCGAGACGGGCTTTCACGGTGCCGGTGTCACTGCCCCTCTGACCGTCTCTAGACTTAGGCCTGCTGGTGAAAGCAGGCAGCTCTGCCTCAGCCGGAGCTGGCGCTGGCTCCGTGTGGGTGCTGATGGGCCGTTCGTTCTCCCAGAGGCCCAGCTTGTCTTCCTCTGACTGAACCTCTGTTGCTGTGAGGTGCCGTCGAGTCTATTCCAACTCACAGCGACACCGTGTGACAAAGTAAAACTGCCTCCTAGGGTTTTGTTGTCTAGGCTATAATCTTTATGGGAGCAGATCACCAGGTCTTTCTCCCTCAGAATTACTGGGTGGGTTCAAACCACCAACCTTCTGGTTCACAGACAAACGCCTAACCGTGGCACCACCAGGGCTTCTTGGCTGAACCTCTACACAACCAAATCTGAAAAAGACACATCATTGGTGCCCTTTTTCTGTTTTCCCTCTGAAAAATATTCATTCTCCTCCCGTCCACCAAGAGGAAACAGCAACAGCATCTTTTTGGAGGGGGGGAGGATACCACAGATTAAAAAAACTGTTGCCTCATCGTGTTGGTGGACATGTTGGTATGTATGTCTTCACCACAATAACAGAGAGAGGAAGAAAGGTACCGCCGAACTGACCCCAACTCGTGGCGACACCGTATGTGTCCGAGTAGAACTGCGCTCCATACGGTTTTCAATGGTTGATTTTTTGGAAGCAGATTGCCAGGCCTTTCTTCTGAGGCACCTCTGGGTGGACTCAAACCTCTAACCTTTCAGTTAGCAGCAGAGCGCGTTTACCATGTGCACCACACAGGGGCTCCATACCACAGATACTTGCAGCTTTCTCTTTGACAGGGTAAGTCATCTTTGGGAAGGGGGAAAATCTACACACATAATTGCCACCATGTCTAATTAGGCAGCACCGTGTAAATGGAGCTTTTCTACATGATTAATGTGTCAGGAGAGCTGGATAAGTGTCTCTTGTGTACCTAGGCTGAGATGGCCCTCCCACTAATCCTGCTCATCTTGCATTGTTTTCTGATTAGAATATTTATGTCCTAATAAGAAGGTGAGCCTGTGACACTCGAGCTCACTCAGAAGGTGAGCGGGGTTCCTCCAGGCACGGTGCTCGGCTTTGATTGCTCTGCGGTGTAATTAGCACAAGAGGCATGTGGTTCTTGGCCCTCCTGCCACGCGGTTCAGCCCCGTCGCAGGTGCCTGTCACTGGCAGCCTTCACATGGAATTTCCTCCCCAGCACGCCAGGGCAGGCCACACCAACGATTTCGTGGTCCGGACACCCAGGGCGGGCCACACCAACGATTTCGTGGTCCGGACACCCAGGGCGGGCCACACCAACGATTTCGTGGTCCGGACACCCAGGGCGGGCCACACCAACGATTTCGTGGTCCGGACACCCAGGGTGGGCCACACTAACCATTTCGTGGTCCGGACACCCAGGGTGGGCCACACTGATGGTTTTGTGGTCCAGAAACCTTCCTGCTATTTTTCAACACTCCCCCCATCCATGTCCTCAGAGAAAACGATTCCAGGCAGAGTGACAAGTACAGCGTTGTGCCACGGCCGCTGCACATTGTTATCAGCGTCATCACTTCCATCCGTGTGGTCGTGTGGTCACGTTATCCAAACCCAGTAGAAAACCTTCTTTAGTGGCACCCCAGGCCACACGTTTCACCCCAGACCACGTCACCCCAGGCCACACGTCACCCCAGACCACACGTCACCCCAGGCCACACGTCACCCCAGACCACACGTCACCCCAGACCACACCTCACCCCAGACCACACAGAAGTCCCGAAAGTGCTTTTCTCCCAGAAAACAAGCTCCTCCTAAGTCCTGTTGTGACACCGAGGTTGCGTGTGATGACAGTGTGGTCTGGGGTGACACCATGTATGTGTGGGGTGGCTATGTGGTCGAGTGACCTTGTGTCCGTGCAAGGTGATGACATGGCCTGGGGTGACGTGTGGTCTGGGGTGACATGGCCTGGGGTGACGTGTGGTCTGGGGTGACGTGTGGCCTGGGGTGACGTGTGGTCTGGGGTGAGGTGTGGCTTGGGGTGACGTGTGGTCTGGGGTGAGGTGTGGCCTGGGGTGAGGTGTGGCCTGGGGCGACAGTGTGGCCTGGGGTGACGTGTGGTCTGGGGTGAGGTGTGGCCTGGGGTGACGTGTGGTCTGGGGTGAGGTGTGGCCTGGGGTGACGTGTGGTCTGGGGTGAGGTGTGGTCTGGGGTGACGTGTGGCCTGGGGCGACGGTGTGGCCTGGGGTGAGGTGTGGCCTGGGGTGAGGTGTGGCCTGGGGCGACGGTGTGGCCTGGGGTGAGGTGTGGTCTGGAGAGGAGGAGGAAGCAGGCTGAGGCAGACGCCCTAAGAAGCCTTGGTGTCTAATACCTGCAGGTGTGCAGGAGGCCAGGCCCAGGCTGGTGGCGGGGAGGGAAGGGGCGGGAGGGGAGGGTGTGCCAATCAGGGGAGGTCACAGCTCAAACTGCAGCTGCTGGCTCAGTCCGTGGCCAGGACGCCCACCTGGAGCCTCTCGTGGCCAATTAGCGCCTTCCATCTCCCCTCTGAGCTGGGCTGCACACTGACCGGATGGGCTACAAGAGGGAGGGGTCTCTCTCCACACTGACCCAACAGGCCAAAGTGGGAGGGGTCCTCATTCCCACAGCCGCAGTGGGGAGGGGTCCGCATCTCCACAGCCACAGTGTGGGGTGGCGGGTCCGCATCTCCACAGCCACAGTCGGGGGGGGGTCCGCATCTCCGCAGCTATAGAGAGGGGGCTGGCTCCCAGAACTGGGGCAGGAAGAAGAGGGGGCACGTGCTATCTCGGGCCTGGGGACGCAGAGGAGGGAGAATCAGTCACAGCTTGAGGCGAAGGTTTTCCTGGAGTCACCGGACCCAGCCACAGACCTGGCTGAGCCAGCATCTTAGGGGTGAGTGGGGCCCCAGAACTGTATGCTCATCCTAGCCCGGGATGCCCATCCTAGCCCTAACCTGTGAGCGTGACCTGTTTGGAGAAAGGGTCCTTCATATGTGATTAAGGCTAGGATCTCGAGATGAGGCCCTCAGAGACACAGAGACAAGGCAGAGGCAGAGGAGGCTGCCGCGTGAAGACAGAGCAGAAATCCAGGTGGCAGGGCCATAGGAACCCCAGGGGCCACCAGAGGCTGCAAGAGGTGGGAAGGACCCTCCCCTGGGGGCTCCGGAAGGAGCCTGCCCCCGCTGACAGTCGATTTCACACTCTAGCGTCCAGAGCTGAGAGCATAACGTGCCTGAGCAGACAGCGGCCACATCGGGCACAGTGTCACCCTCACGGTCATGGTCTTGGGGGGACAAACTAACCTTAACCTCCCCAGGTGGTCGACATCGGCCAGGCTCACTGTGTCCCCGAGCCGAGGGCGGCGTCTGCATGTCATCGACGCCCAGCCCACGTCTGGGAACGGGATCAACAGCCACCGTGTTGAGGCAGCAGCTGCTCCTCCCCGTGTCCAGGGGGCGCCTAACGGCTCAGAGACCCCCAGCTCATTCGGCCACCAGGGCCGATGAATGCTGGAGGGACATTTCCACAGGCCCCACAGAAAGGGGCGCGTCGGCGTCCCTGGAAATCTTCTCCTTTGGAGAATGTTTTCACTTCTCCATAAATAGTTCTCAGAAGAAAGAGAAGGCAGAGGGGTAGGTGGCCTGTGGGTCAAGCTGCCGGCGTAGATAAGCCCAGGGCACCACTGCGGGTGTGGAGGCCCTAATGGGAGCAGTTTCCCTGGAGAAGCAGGGAGGGACCTTGACCAGAAATCGGGGAGCAGATGGCCCCCTGGGCTGGTCTGTGCCCCCCCAAGCAAGGGCTCCCGCCCTGCATCCTCAGACGGGCCGCGGTGGGCAGCCCAACCACTGGCTGAAATGACAGGAGGGGACTGGATGGGATAGGACAGGCTGACCCAGCCCGTGCCCTGCCAGCCCCTGCACGTGGAAGAGGAGGCCATCCCTTTGTTTCATTTTAACTCCAGCCTCTAAGTGCCCTGTGGTGCTAATTTAGGGCGCAGGGAACCTGTAGAATTCAGACCCCTGTGGCAGCCTCAGGCCCCGTGGGCGCAGGGTGACGAGGGTCCTCCTGGGCACTGCCAGTGCGCTTCTTTGGAGAGAAAGGAAGGTGAAAAATAAAGGCCTCCCCCCCCCCCCCCCCGTTCCCTGTGCCTGCCCTGCCCCCATCGGCACAAAGCTCCCCCAGCGCCTCCAAGGGCTTCACTTAGCAGTGATCTTGGAGCTCCTCACTAAGCCTCCGGTCCTGGGGGAGTGGGGGTGGCCGGGGGTGCTTCCCAACCACGGCTGATCCTCATGTCACCCGCCCTGCCTTCCTCCAGGTGCCCAAGAGCCAGGTCTGGGGAGGGGGCCTCGTACAAGGACAGGGAAGAAGGGCCTGGGACACAGCGGGCAGCGTCAGCGCCCCCCATGCCTAGCCCAGCCCAGACGTCCTCCATGGCCAGGACAGTGGTGCAGACCCAGCATGTCCGGGCGGGCTGGTGGCCACTGGGTCCTCACATGGCCTATCACACCCAACACGCTGCAGCCCCCTCCTCCCACCCAGCCCCACACCCTGCACCCAGCAGGTGGTCAGCAAACCCTGCACCCAGAAGGTGGTCAGCAAAGCCTGCACGTTAAAGCTGTCCAGACTCAGCCAGCAGACCCCCCTTCCTTCCCGCCACCTAGAGGCCAGAGCGGAGCAGCATGCTGCTGCACGGGGGGTTCCCCAGCCCCCCATCAGCGACTCAGGGCCCTCAGCGCCACCCCCAGTGCCCAGCCTGTGCTGCCCACACCCCAGGGCTCCTCGCCCCCTCAGGCTCCCTGCTGGAAGCTCCTTCCCTCCGACTCTGGGAGCTTCCAGGCTGGGGAGTCCGCCCACAACCATGGTCAGGAAAGACCACCCCCCTCAAATGTGGGGCTGGGGCGCCCCCTAGTGGCGATCAACGCCCATGGGCTTGTGTTCATTGTCCTCTAAGCAGGTGGACAGGGACAGGGCGGGGGCGGGGCCTGTGGCTTGGTACTGGAGGGAGAAGAAGGATTTGGAGAAGTGACTCCTTAGGCCATGATCGCTACAAGGCAGCCGTTTCTCACAGGCTGGACTTCCTCTCACGGGTCCCGCCCTCTCTGTACCTGTGAGCTGCTTCCGTCTGTCCCTTCCACTCAGGGGCGCTGGGCAGTGAGGGCCGGGAGCTGAGGTGCTGGGGTCCTAGGCCGCATCTCTCTTTGCCAGGCCCTCCCCGTCATGGGGACCACTCTGGCAGGGGGACGCATCCTGGCACCAACCCCCCCACCCCGGTCCCCAGTGCACTTGCAGGCTGGGTGGAGATGCCCACAGGTGAACTTCATTAACACGTGTATTTACATTTGGGATTAATTTCTACTTATGGCATGGCACGCTGCTTTCCGCTTACGGCACTGACAGGAAACGTGCTTCCGAGTGTATTTACTGAAGTAAGAAAGTCACTGCCTGAGGAATAACGTGACAGCCAGACAGCAAGGACAGACAGAAGGAGTTTGCCTTGTGTAAGGATGTCTGTGTGAAGCCCTGGTGGCGCAGTGGTTAGGAGCTTGCTGCTAACCAGAAGGTTGGCAGTTCAAATCCACCAGCCGCTCCTTGGAAACCCTCTGCGGCAGTACTCCTGTGTTCTATCAGGTCGCTACGAGTCAGAGTCAACTCAGCGGCAGCGGGCTTGGTTTGGGTTTTTTTTAAGGGTGACTGTCTCTGAGCTGGACTTGGGGGCCTCACTGCATCGCCCTGGATGTGGCCGCAAGACCCAGGCCTTGAATCTGTCTTCAGGGCCCTATTGGGGCCCCAAGGGGGAGCAGAGAGACAGTGCATCTCAGGGGGACATGGGGAGGACTTCCAGGAATCATGTGCTTTTCCCTCATCAGGCACCCTGCCATCCCACCAATCTTCCAAGACACGTATTTGTAGGTGGGAGGCGGGAGGGGTCGTGTGATAAAATCGCACCCAAAGGAATGACAGTAGCAGGCTGGTCCATCAGACCCCCTTCTGTGGCAAAGGACAAAAACCAGCTCCAACTGGTTTGAACAAAAATGAGAGACTCATTGGCTCATGTGACTGAAAACACAAGGTTCAGCTTCAGGACTAGCTGGATCCAGGCGCTTAATGGGAGCATTAGGACCCACTCCCTCCCTCCCCATCTCAGTTCTGTTTCCCCCCACATTGTACCAAAGACAGCCCTGCCAGCTCCCACGACCACGCCCCCAGCTCAGCAGCTGCAGACTGGCAGTCTGGGCTGGGCTCACCACACATCTGTCATGAGTGGACAGGTTGACTGGGGCTGGCTGGTCTGGGAGGGAGTGGACAGATGGAGGAATGGAGAGATGGGAGGAGGGATGGAGGGAGGGGTGGATGGAAGGATGCTGTTGTTATTAGGTGCCATAGAGTCCATACCAACTCATAACGACCCCATAGGACAGAGTAGAACTGCCCCATAGGGTTTCCTAGGCTATAATCCTTACTAGAGCAGATCGCCGTCTTTCCCATGGAGCAGCTGGGTGGGTTTGAACCGTCAACCTTTCAGTTAGCAGCCGAGAACTTAACCATTGCACCACCAGGGCTCTTTGATGGAGGGATGGAAAGAAAAGGCTTGGTGACCCGTCTGCTGTTTGTGACTCCTGACAGAGCCAGTTTGTGCAATGTGAGCACATTTCACTGACTCACAACAGTGGAACTGGTCTTTTCCTTCTTAGGGAGCGGGACTCGGGCCTGGGCGTCGGCCACTGGCGGGAGCCATGTCAGCAGCTCCCTCTGCCTTGGTCCCCAAGCTTCCTTCCCCAGGGGTGCAGGTGGGAAGCGGGATATGGCCCCTGCAGACCGCTGTCACCAGCCCACCCTCCCCTGTCACACAGGGACCACCTGTGACCCGCGAGTCAGAACAGTGGTGGAAAAGGCCAGCCCGGCCTCAGCCCCAAAGGGGGGCAGGACCGTGAGAACCCTCAACGCCCATACAATGCACTCCACCATCAGTCTGATGGGCTGTTCAGGGCTCACACCTGCACCTGGATGCTAATGGCGTCTCCAGGACAGAGCTGCCCAACAGCAAGCGGGCGGCACCTAAGCGGGGGAGGGGATGAAATACCCCAGACACACATCCACGGGGGTCGCCGGTCTCTGCAGCCCCTCCCTCCCTGGTTCTCCAACAAGGTGTGGTGCCTGTGCTCGCTGGGCCCTCTCTTCTCCAGATCCCGGTCTCGGCCCCAGATAGGATCCACACCTTTCAAAGCAGCTGAGATGAAAACCCAGTCACCGGTGCCCCAGTGCGCTGCTCCCCACAGCACTCGGGTGAGAACGCTCTTCACGCACGTACCGAGCAGCTCACAGAGCCCTGCTCCCCGCACACAGCCGCACAGGTGGGGACCAGCTGCGACCACCTCCACCCAGGAAACGCAATGCTCTGACAGCAGGTCCAGACGGCCTGGAACGAAAGCCCGCACTGACCCGTCCTCTCCCCATCCTCTCGCCCTTCCAGAAGGTTCAGCAGTACACGGTCATCGTGCAGGCCACAGACATGGAAGGGAACCTTAACTACGGTCTCTCCAACACAGCAACAGCCATCATCACGGTGACAGACGTAAACGACAACCCGCCGGAGTTCACCACGAGCACGGTGAGTGCCTCGAGTCCGCGTGGTGACGCAGTCCGCGTGGGCGTGTGGCTCACTGGCGCTGGATGTTCCTCTCTGCCGCTCTGTTGGAGAGGAGGGGCCTGGCAGGTGGTGGAGCAAAGACCCCAGGCAGCGGGCTGGTGGGTGCTGGAGGGGCTCCCCAGGTGGCTCTGCCTGAGAGTGGGCTCGAGGCCCAGCCAGAGACCGCATCTGCTGGGCAGCCCAGCAACACCTGGCACTGAGCAACGGCCGACAGCTCGCGGGTGCCCAGGACATGCTCTGAAGTGCCACCGAGCTGGCAGGGGTGTGGGCTCCGGCCGGAGGCCGGCGTCTCGCCTCTTTGGGAGGCGCGTGTGTGGCTGTGTGCAGCGGGTGCCTGCTTGGGGTGAGCAGACGGGGCTCGGGCCAGGGATGGGGCATATCTGTGCATGAGGAACTTGACGGGCACGCCGTGGCCATCAGCAGGAATGGAACGGGCTGACGGGGACGTTCTTCCCTCCTGGTGTGGCCACACTGGGCTCATCGGGACCTGGATGACCAAGGTGTTCTGGTAGGCAGCGTGCCTTCACTCCACAGTGACTGACCTTCCATGTGGCCCAGGCCCACAGCTCACAGACAGACAAGCTCCGAGGGAACAGAGCCAAGGGCCAGGCCCCGAGTCCTGCCCTCGGGAGGCAACGGGCAGCTGCGCACTGGGAGGGTGTTTAGTACCCAACAGACGTCCGATGGCCCCACTTGGTCCTGGGATCCCCGGCCACCCCTCCCTGCCCACCACCCAGCGCCCTCCCTGATGCTGCCCCAGGGTCCTTGGGTGAGCAGTGCCATATCCCCAAGCACATACCGTCAGCCCCTGTGCAGGGGTACTGCTGTCACAGGAACATGCGCCTGGCCCGTGGTGCCAGCTATCCCAGCAGGCTGCAGACCAGGTGGTGCTTCCACCCAAGGGTCAGCCAGGGCTGCAGGGCACCCAGCACAGGGCCAGGACCTCGGGGGCTACTTCCCTGTCCCTCTCCCAGCAGGGCCACCTCCAGTGAACAAGGGACCTAATGCAGTAACAGTAACAGCAGCCACATTAGTAGTGGTCACACCTGGGGGCTCCGGTGGACCTGCCATCCCACACCCTCCGGGGGTCAGGGCTCCAGTGGACCTGCCACCCCACACCCTCCGGGGGTCAGGGCTCTGGTGCCCAGCAGGAGGAGGCTGAGGCTTGGAGGCATCTGGCCACTTGCCCAAAGCCACAGAGCCATACCTGGGAGCAAGTGGGACCCGAGCCAGTGCTGTGTTCTCCACCAGGCACCAGGCAGCCAGGGGGACGGGGGGCTAAGGAGCTGGGGGCAGAGAGGGGACTGTGCCTTCCCACAGAGTAGACCTCGGGGATCCTGGTGGGCAGTCTGCTTGCCCTGAGGCACCTTGCAGGCCAGTGCCCCTCACCAAGCCCCCTCCCGGGTTCCCTGTGTCTCTGTTCCGGCCACGAGGACCGGTGAGCTAGGCATAGGGATGGAGCACCTGCACCGGCCTCAACCTGGAGTACACAGCGACACCTAGTGGGCGACCAGGGATGGTGGCGCGGAGTGGCCCAGTCAGGCCCCACAGGCGGGGTTGGGATGGGATCTGCTTCCTGGGCTCGGTCCGGACCTCGTAAGGCTTCTGTCCTCTTCAGACGCGACCTGCCCTGGTCTAAAGGCTGGTCAGCTCTGCCAGCCGCTCCTCCAGGGGCCCTTCCTGTGTACGTCTGCACTTCAAAAACAGAAAAATCAAACCCAGTGCCGTCGAGTCAGTTTCAACTCATAACAACCCTATGGGACAGCCACCCTGAAAACACCCCGATGGACCCCAGAAACGGGTCCTGGGACAGCCACCCTGAAAACACCCCGATGGGCCCCAGAAACAGGTCCTGGGACAGCCTGAGGGAGAGATGGGGAGAGGAGAAAAGGAGAGGGGAGGGGTAACTCCCTGTGTGAAGCCAAAGCTTCTGCCCTTCTTGTTCTTGGCTGGGGCATCACTCCCAAGGGTGGGAAATACTGGGCAAGGTGCCCTTGTCCCCTGAGGCTCCGGAACACGGGCCCCCAGGAGTTGCACTGGACCTGGGTCAGAATGTGCAATTGACCCAGAAGATGGTACAGCACATTCTGGGCAGAATTCCTGCCTCCCAGCCCCGTGAATGTAAGGTGGGGTGAGCTTGGCTCCCTGGGACCCTGGGGGATGAGAAAAGAACAGGAATTGTGGTCCTAGATCCCAATAAACTGAGGCCCTTCCATCCACCCCGAGCTCTGCTCCTCACATCTGGCTCCAGGCCCCCCTCCTGAGATGCTACAGGAGCCCCCAGAGGAGGAATCCCCTCCCACATGCTCCCCTAAACATGGCACAAGCACACAACCCCTCAGCCCAGGCTGACCAGACCAGGCACCATCTGTGCCCTTCTGGAAGGCCAAGAAAGCGCAGAGGGGTTTACCAGAGTGACGCCCTGAGCTTTCTGAGGGGCTGTCCTGGTTGTCACACCTCAGTCCAGCTAACTTCGGTCAGCCAGGCCCCAGGGCACCGTGGAGGGCCAGGCGATGTCCTCTTCCCCAGAGTGAACACATCATGGCAGGTGAGCCCCAGCCACTCTGACGGTGCCTGAAGTCTAACATCAGCCTGGAGAGGATCAGGAAGCACTCCTCACAGCCAGGCGGGGGCGGATGAGGGGACGGAACCACATTCCAGGCAGGGGTACTGCCTGATCCAACTCAGGGTTCATTCCCTGGTGCCTGGGTCACATGGTGGTGTGGGCATCCCTAACACCCAGTCTTTGATGGTGCAAACAGTTAACACACTCGGCTGCTGACTGAAAGGCTAGAAGTATGAGTCCACCCAGAGACACCTCAGAAGAAAGCCCTGGTGATCTGCTTCTGAAAAATCAGTCACTGAAAACCCTGTGGAGCGCAGTTCGACTCTGACACACATGGGGGCACCAGGATTCGGAATAGACTCGACAGCAGCTGGCTTGTGTTTTTCCCCTAATATCCAGGTCAGGGTGCTGAGTTCCCATCGGGACAGGTGACAGGCAGACAGGATGCAGGACAAAGTCTAATCAGCACAGCGGGGTGGGTGGGGCGGTGCAGGACCGCCGGCCACCCCCACAACAGCTAGGCTATTTTTATCGGCTTTAATCAAGAACAATCAGTAGAAGCTGAGAGATGCAGAAGGGCTTGCGTGATCCAACTCCTAGTCTTAAATGGTAATTAAAAGTTATTTTCCTCGACCGACTCTGTGCACGATGCTCGGCCCACGGCCAGGCTGCCAGCCAGGGCCTCTCTCTGCACCCAGCCCTCCAGCAAGGGAGGGCGAGGTCTGCTGGGCTTGGGGTGGCAGGCCCTCACGACCCAACCCTCAGATCCCACCCTAGGACCTCTTGCTTGCCATGTCCCATGGGCCTGGGGTGGCTCCCTGGGGACAGTCCCGCCCTGACAGTGCCGGGGGCCCAGCGCCGCCCCTGCACCCATCTCCTGCCCATTAGGAGGGTCTCCTGAGTCAGGAAGCCCAAGCCCTGGCCCCTCTCGGTCCCTCCACCTGTGTGGCCTCAGGCTGAGAGCCAGACCCTCTGAACAAGGCTGCTGCACCTCATTTCACTCTGGAGGACAAACCTGTCCTGCCCACCTCAGGATGCCGTTGGGAACGTCCACGAATCCATATGGGAGTTGATGCTTTGGATGACGTAAGCCAGATGTCATTGAGTCAGCTCCAATGCATGGCGACCCCACATGAGGCGGGCAGGTGGGCTTTGGGCTTCAGCAGCCCTGGGGGCCTGTCCCAGCCTAGTGGGTAGCAACTGAGGGGCTGCAGCAGTGTCCCAAATGAGTCTGATCTCCTCATCTGTTAAAGGGGGGGTGAGTCATGGGGCTTGGAAGGGGGTGGGGGATGGTGAGCCCCACGTGGATGTCATCACCACTGATATTTGCATACGCCTCCAGGTGCTGCGGGCCCGCAGTGCAGGTGGGGGCCGGCAGGGGCTGGGTGGAGAGGCAGCTTCAGCTTTAGGGGTTGGATGGACAATGGGCAAGCCTCGGCACCTTCCTGCAGGTGTTGGGCCAGCCCAGAGGGCTCCTACCACCCTGCCCCCATCATTTGGAACTCGAGTTCACTCTGGCCCAGCCCTACGACTCCCTGATCACCTGAGCTTTTCAATTATGTCCCCAAACCCCCGGGGAGGGAGAGATTTCAATTTAGCCTGAGTTCCTGAGAATAAAAACTTGGCATCTGAGAACTGGGATGGACTCGGTGCCCTTGATTATGCCCAGGTGCTCCGTGCAAACCTCAGCCATGGATAATTAATTGGCACTGGTCTTTCCAAGAGCAGAGCGGCTGCAGGGATGGGGGCCGGGCCGCCATACCACTTGATACCACCTCCCCCCGGCCCTGTGTCCACTCACCAGGGGCGGCGGTGCTGGGCAGGGGTGCAGGGTGAGGGATGAAGGCCCCACCTCCAGGAGCACAAGGTGGGGGCAAATCATTACCGTGGCGCTCAGGACTGTAGTGAGTGGGGACATTCAGAAACACATGGTCCCACACCTGGCAGGGGATAGGGATCAAGACATTTCCCAGAGGACCAGCTCCTGCCCCCCATGCCAGCGTCCCTGGCTGATGGCTAACCACCACTTTCTCCGCTCACTGTTTCCTCATGCTCCCTGGAGCCCTGCCCTGCCCTGCCCTGCCTCAGTTTCCTTGTCTGTAAGATGGGGAGAACATTAGGGCCATCCTGGTGGGGGTGAGGATTGGATGCACCCCTAGATGTCAATCACTCAGCAGCGTACGCGGCACCCCATAAAACCCTGGGAAACAACGTAGTCGTGGTGGTTGGGGATATTGTATGGGTGATGATCATGACCGTGGGTCCCATCGTTCTCCACCTGCAGAAACCAGCTGCTCGAGACTGTGGACCCATCGGGGTCAGACTCCTAAACATCTGCACCCTTTCTAGAAAGGGGGTGAGCCAACCTGGTCTTTGAACCAAACATCCAGGGGTGGGAGGTCCAGTCCATGTTTTGGCTGAATGGTTGGCCCTTCCCTGGGCACTAGGCTGGCCCTGGGCACTGTCCCTGCATTAGCCCATCACTTTCCCAGCAGCTCTGCGAGGTGGAGAAACACGCTCGGAGGGGCTGGCGGCCCAGGAACACGCCGCCTGTCTGGGCCTCTGTCTCCGGGCTGTAAAATGGGGAAGGAGGAAGGAACACAGCCCCTGTGACTCTTTTGGTTGTAAGAGCCGCTGGTCCTGCGACGCTGAGACGCTGACTTCTAAGCACAGAGCTCACAGGAACCATCACTACTTTACTGGGTCCCATTCCCGTCTGCCGTCACATCGATTCTGACTCACAGAGACCCTGTAGGACAGAGTAGAACTGCCCCATGGGGCTTTCTTGGCTGTAATCTTTATGGGAGCAGATCGCCAGCTCTTTCCTCCGTGGAGCTGCTGGGTGGGTTCCAACCTCCAACCTTTGAGTCAGTGGCACGCGCTTAACCACTGCGCCACCACAGCCCCTCAGAGTCACCAAACCAAAAAGCCAAAACCAAACCCACTGCCGTGGAGTCGGTCCTACTCACAGCAATCCCGTAAGACAGAGCAGGGCTGCCCCACAGGGTTTCCAAGGCTGTAATCCTTACGGAAGCAGACTGCCACATATTTCTCCCACGAAGGAGCTAGTGGGTTCAAACCGCTGACCTTTCGGTTGTCAGTCAAGCACTTAACCACTGCACCACCAGGGCCCCTCGTTTTACTAGATAGAAAACTCCATTTTGAAAATTAAAAATGTTGCAGCGTCCAAAGCATCCAAAGGAGCCCATCCTGTAACCCTTCCACAAACAGAAGTGCAGAATGAAGACGCAGCCGCTGCTGTGTCCCTGGGTGGGACTGAGGGGACGGCCCCTGACCACCCTGGGGCTGACAGGGTTCAGAACATACCCTGGCCAGACCCGAGCCCCTGGGCCCCTCATGGTCTGCCCTGCCAGGCCCTAACTGGACCGGCCAGGCAGTCCTGGGGAGACGGACCAGTAGCAGAGAGTGGCCGAGGTGGCCGGAGCGGGAGACTGGCCGCTGTGCTCCTGTGTGCCTGCACCGGTGGAGAGCTCAGAATGAGAAAGAGGTCAGTAAGCTTCCCTGGAGCCGGAGCTGGACCTCAGGTGACGCAGCTCATAGGTGCAAAAGCCAAGCTCGCTTTATACGATAGCAAGTCCCCAGAAAGGGCCCACCTGAAAAAAAATTTTAAAGGTGGGGGTGGGGGGAACTAGAAATTAATTACAAGTCACAGCATCACAGTCCCCAGGATGCTGCCTCTGTGAGGACCACTGGGACTTTTGATGTCACTAAGACACTCCCAGCCCACGGAGCTGGAAACTCATGAACAGCGTCCTACACGCAAGCAAACAGACGCATCAGGGGTTCCGTTTTCAGAGCTAGTTGGGTGGCACAAATCAATAACCAAAGGGAGGCCTTGACAGTGACCCAGGGATGCTCCAGGTCCTGGGGAACTTGGCTCAGAAATGAGTAGGGTCCCTCTCCCTCCCCTGCCGTGGACCCCAGGCTCTGGCCACCCCACAGCCCCAGAGACAGTGGCCAGGCTCACCCTGGACTTGATATGCAGCTGCACAAATCCTACATCCTGACCACCATCCAACATCCTTCCAGTCCAGCCTCCCGCTGGAGTTGTGACCACCAGGATGCCCACGAGGCCAGCGTGTGTGCCCCCCACCTCACCTGTCCAGACCCCTCTGTGCCCGTTCCAGGGAAGAGGGAAGGAGATAGCACCATGTGTGACCCCCGCGTCCTTGGGGGGATTTGCATCCCAAGGACAGCCTGTTAATCCAGGGGTGCGCAAACTGCTTCTGTAAATATTTTTGACTCGGTGGACCATAGTGGTCTCTTGGTACCATCCAGCTCTGCCCTTGGAGCTCAAAAGCAGCCAGACGGTATATAAGTGAATGGGTGTGGCCATGTCCCAATAAAACTTTATTTACAAAAAGAAGTGTTGGGCCAGATTTGGCCCATAGGCCATCATCTGTGGACCTTTGATATCATCTTTGCATTTTGCTCTTGAAAACGCATCTCCTTTCACACTTTAGGGGGCATTGGAGAGGCCAAGGCATCTGAGAGACTACGGCTGGGTCCCTCTCCAAGCTGGTCGTGTGGACTGGCCTGTGGGGGGTGGCCCCAAATGTGGGGAGTGCGGGCAGCATGAGGCCCTGGGTGCCCACTCCAGACATTTCAGAACGTTTGGGGCTGGAGGATTAGCACCAGCGACTCACAGGAAGTGGCCATGGCGGGGACCGAGGGGAGGGCAGCCCCAGGGGTTCTGGCGTCCAGGGCTGCATTTCTCCTCGGGGGCCATCCCCAGCCCTCTGGGTGCTTGGAGCACCCTGAAACAGGACGGGGAAGCTTGGGAGCCCCCAGCTGTCCCTTCACTCAGAGGGCCAGGCACATGTTCAGAGGTGACGAGGTGTGTGGGGGGTGGGCCGTGGGCCCTGCACCCCCCCTCCGTCATCTGCTTCTCCCACTCCCCTCTTCTTCCCTCCCTTCACCTGCCCCCTTTCTCGATGAAACATCTGGCTTGGCTGGAACCCTCAAACTCATCTCACCCACTCCGCCTCGGGGCGAAATCCCTTAGACTTTGACACAGGAGTTACATCATCCCTACCTCACAGACCTGAGGCCGGGTCATGGGGTCACCCCTCCTGAGGCAGGGTCACGGGATCACCCCCCTTTCAGGCAGGGTCACGGCTGCTGCTCCATTAGGACACTTCTGCCATGGCTGAGCGCTATGTGCTGAGCCCCTCCTACCCCCAGTCCCAGCCCCAAGTATGGTGACCCCAGCCTGGCCAGTCAGTTATTGTCCAGGGATGGGCCCAGGGCTTAGGGTGGGAAGGGCCAAGACCCGCCGTTCTGGGGTAGGATGGGGCCGGCAGGGGAGATGCAGACCGCCTCCCCAGCCATGGAGGAAACTGGCTCCGTCATTCTCAGACACCCTGACGGGGAGCCCTGGCCTTGCCACTTAACTGCTGTGTTGACCTCTCTGCGCTCCCACTTCCCTGACTGCAGGCCGGAAGTCCTGATGACCCCTGAGTCACAGGCTGCAGAGTAGGGTACATGGAAAATGTTAGCAAGTGGGCAATGTTGGCCTTCTTCCCCGGGGAGGGGCTTCCTGTACCTTTATGGTATCCCCACCCCTGTCCCGGTGCCCACAAGGAGTGGGTGTCTGGCGGCCCGAGGTCCTCCCTGGGCCTGTGTGGACTGTTCTCCACCCAGTAGCCTGCCCCCGTTTGTAAAGTCACGCCTGAGAGGGCTTCACCTGAATCCTGCTCCACGTTCTTCACACCCAAATCCTCCCCTAATGTGCTAATGTGGTCTCCCCTGAGAACCACGGATGTCTGCTGCAGAACCTGGATTGTGCTGGAAGGTGCACGCAGGCAGGTATAATCCACTCTGCCACAGGGATGGGGTAGATTTGAACTCTGGATTACAGCTGAGGGGAGAAATTCCATTCTGATGCTCTCAAAATGCTTCCTCCCCAAATATCTGCGTTTTGCATCCCCTGGGGCATGAGGGAGGATATCCCTGTGTCTGAAAGTCAGAAAAATTAAATTAAAAACTCGTTACAGCTGGAGGAAAGTTAATAAGGAAATCCTGAACCAGATTTATCAGCTGAAGGCCCTTCTTTGTGGTCCTTTATTGAACTTGCATGAATTAAAAGAGACTCTCCCATATAAACTTTGCACAAGAGCCTAGAAGGAGGTTGACACAGGGGTGCGTCCCCTGTGCTGGCACTGCAGTGATGGGTGACAAGCAGGGCGGTGCAGGCAGCAGGTGTGCGTCACGTCCATGAGCTGGGCCCTCACCGGGCCCCGGACACACCCAGCCCAGAAAGCCCATCTGGAACTTCGCTCTGACATTCCAGCCAACAGCAACAGAGTCCACTCCAGTGGTTTCTCAGAACGGGACGCTATTAAAGGGCACGAGTGTCCCTCGAAGTCTGAGGGGCCAGAGGAGCCAGGCATGGGGGCTGCTCCACCATGCCCAGCATAGGGACCACGCTTTTGCCCCCAACGCCGGCCATGGGGCTGCCACCACCTCCCACCACTGCTGATACACAAGCCCTGTCTGCCACGTGCACCCCAGAACCAGTTGCTCTCACCACCTCCTTCCTCAGGCCACTGTCTTCTGAATCAAAGTCAGGCAGGTGCATCTGACACCACATGACCAGGCCACAGCTTAGAGGAGGCAGAGAAGTGATTGAACTTCAGGCATAGCTAGATCCAGGCTCCTACTGTGTCACTAGGACCCTCCCCTTGGCTCTGCTTCCTCTAGGCTGGCTTCATTCTTGGGCTTTGTATGGCAGCCCCCTCAACACCTTCACACTCATATCCTAACAATATCCAGGCCAGCAGCATGTCACCAGAACTAAGCCCTGATTGGTGGGTGTCGGTCATGTGCCCATTCCTGAACTAATTGTCCGGGCTGTGGGGGAACGGGGGTCTAGAGCAGCAGTTGGCAACCTTTTTCGGTAAAGGGCCAGATGGTAAATGTTTTCAGCTTTGGGAGCCATATGGCCACTGTCACTATGACTCAACTCTCATTCTAACGAGAAAGCAGCCATAAACAGCAAAAAAGTGAATGGGCATGGCTATGTGCCAATGAAGCTTTATTTACAAAAACAGGCAGAGGGCATCTATGGGGCCTGCAGAGGCTCTGACAGACATCCGTAGGGGCCTTGCTCTGAGCTGAGAGTCAGCCCTGGATGCAGAGGGGGAACTCTGGGTGGGACAGCAAGCCCAGTGCCATACAGCACCTTGTCATGGGGATGAGCAGCCGTCTCCCTGATGCTCCTTGCCAGCTGCCCAGGGCTCGTGGGACGCACTCAGGTGTGGTGAGTCAGGTCTGGAGGCAGAGGCCAGGACTGTTGCAGAGGGTGAGTAGAGCCGTCCTTTGCCATGACGTGAACACAGTGTCTGGGACATGAAAGGCATCTTGGGGCTGCAGCCCTGTGTGGGCACAGAAATCACAGCCAAGTGGCACTTACTGCATGCTCTGAGAGCACATCATGAAAAGCAAGGCAGCCACCACAGGCCACGTGGCGAGGGACAGCAGGGGGTGTTGGTGGCAGAAGCCTCGTGAGGCCTGTGCCCGCTTCCCCCCGGTGTTGGCTGAAAGCAGGCGGGTGCCAAGGAACCCCAGAAGGATGAGGGGCTGGAGCAGAGCTGCCACGGATAAATGTCTGTCCCCAGGATTCCTTTCTTCCCTTCTTGGGATCTCACCCACAGTGCTGGACTTGGGGTGCATCCTTCCAGAAGAGGCTGGTCCACCTCCCGGCCAGCTCACAGGTGGCCTGCCCTGGGCTGAGCCCCTGGGGCTTGATCCATAAGACTGGGCAGTCTGGGCTTCCTCCCTTTGTGGCATCTCAAAGTCTCTTAAGCACTCTGGCTTCGGTTTCTTCATTTATAAAATCGGGATAAGAGTAGGGTTGTTCTGACAAACAGGTGAAATAACACATGGGAGTGCCTGGCCCAGTACCTGCCCACAGCGGGCACCCAGCAATCACCATGGAGCTGCTGCTGCTGCTGTAAATACAACCGAAAATCCCTAGACACTTGTCCAAACCTAACCTGCATGTTTTTTGGCTCAGAAACATACTACACAGTGACAGGAATGAGTGTATAACTTGCAGGGCCCAGTGCAAAATGAGAGTGCATGCCCCTTTTTCAAAAATCAGTATTTCAAGACAGTGACAGCAGAGCATTCAACCAAGTGCAGGGCCCTTCAGAGCATGCGGGACCCTGTACTGCTGCACAGGCCACACACTGACAAAGTCAGCCCTGCACAGTCATTCCCTAGGAGGGCTCAGCTTTCTGTCACCACCTTAACACACACACACAGGATGGCTTTTCCTGCTTCACACCTGTCACTGCCAGAATGAACCAGTTGCTGATGGGAGTGGGTGTAGCCCTCGTGCTATGTGAGGCTTTGGTTTGGTCATCTGCACGTCACACTCCAGCAGCTGACCCCAGGCCCCAAGCCATGTGGCAAGGAACAGCAGGAGGGCAGGGGCCCAGGAACGGCCCTTCTTGGGAAGGCTTTGGCAGCCCCACTCCATTATTACTTACTCCCATCTTGCACGTCCATGCTTCTATTCACTAGTATGTCTGTCCATTCACCACACATTTACTGAATGGTCTTGAGTACCCGATTTTCCCCAGCCTTTTGCACTTGCCCAGCTGCTGCATATGGGAAAAGCTTGAAGGGGACTGAGGAGGGAGATCTGGTATGTGTGTGTCTGTGTATAAACAGGGAAAGGCTTGGTTTGGAGATGGATGTGTGCAGATATGAGAAGCCACAGCCCCTTGATGCCTGCCTGTCTCGCCACCAGCCCCAGATGGGCTGGCCAACCTGAGCCCCCGTGGTCCAGGAACAGCTCGAGGAAGGAGGCATCTCCCAGGTGTTGACAGAGGGTCTCTCCTCACCTCTCCAGCCTTCTGTCTGGGTTCTTTTTTTTTTTTCCTAAATTTTATTTATTTTGTTGTTGTTGAGAACATACACAGCAAAACATATACAAATTCAACAGTTTCTACATGTACAATTGTAGTGACATTGACTACATTGTTTGAATTGTGCAAACCTTCTCACTCTCTTTTTCTGAGTTGTTCCTCCCTCATTAATATAAATTCATTTCCCCCTAAGGTTCTTATCTAACCTTTCAAGTTGCTCTTGTCATTTTGATTTCATATAGATATTTCTTAAAAGAGCATAATGCTCAAGGCAGACAGTTTTTACTAGTTAAGCTAATCTATTGTTTGGTTTTAAGAAAATTTAAGGGATATTTTTGGTTTAGGGTTTAAAGATTATCCCAAGGCAATAGTTTCAGGGGTTCATCTATCCTCCGTGGTGCCATAAAGTCTAGAGTTTATGAGAATTTTAAATTCTGTTCTGTATTTTCCCCCTTTTGATCAGGATTTTTCTATGGAATCTTTGATCAAAATGTTCAGTAATGGTAGCCAGGCACCATCCAGTTCCTCTGGTCTCATGGCAAAGGAGGCAGTTGTTCATGGAGGCAATTAGTCACACATTCCATATCCTCCTCCTATTCCTGACTCTCCTTCTTCCTCTGTTGCTTCAGGTGAATAGAAACCAATAGTTGTGGCTTGGATGGCTTCTTGCAAGCTTTTAAGACCCGAGCCATGTGGGTTCTTAACATTCCTCTTTCTTAACATCTTGCAGTATGCAGGGGAAGTCCCTGAAAACCGGGTGGAGACAGTGGTTGCCAACCTCACTGTGATGGACCGAGACCAGCCCCACTCACCAAACTGGAACGCCGTCTACCGCATCATCAGCGGGGACCCTTCTGGGCACTTCAGCATCCGCACGGACCCCATCACCAACGAGGGCATGGTCACCGTGGTGAAGGTGGGTGCCAGGCATCCTGACTCCTGCTACCTGGCAAGTACCTTGAGACAAACTCAGCAGAAATGGTATTCAGTGTAAAGTCTGTGGCACCCCTTTTAGCCAAGGACAAAGGACATGGTGGCTGAGACAGCCTTCACAAGGAACTTGCAATGTGAGCCCTGGGATGCAGGAAGGCTTGAGCTGCCACCTGCCAAAACAGTAACTCTCCTACCCCTTTCCTGATGTCAATACCCATTGACCCATCGCCATCGTCAATTTCGATTCATAGTGACCCTATAGGGTGTCCAAGGCTGCAGTCTTTTTGGAAGCAGACCGCCACATCTTTCTCCTGAGGAGCCACTGGTGGGTTCGAACCGCCATCCTTTTGTTTAGCAGCTGAGCGCTTAACCACTGTGCCACCGGGGCCCCTATGTCGATATTGCCCCCTTAATTTATGAACAGACTTTCTAGTGCTATGCCATCCTTGCATTCCTGAGATAAACACAACTTAGTCAGGAAGCACAGTAAAATCTGTGAAAGCCAGAACCTGCGTAAGGCAGAAACCTGCCAGAGAAGGAAAACTGATGTGACCGTACCCTGCCCAGGCAGAGAACTTAGTAAAACAAAGCGGCCTCATCGACTTCCAGCTCCCACAGGCTTCACTGTAGTATTTTTTTTTTAATACATTGCAGGATTTGTTTTGCTAATATCTGAAGCTTTGGGGGTATTTTTCTGAGCAATTTAGGTCTGTATTTTGATTTTCTCATACTGTCTTCATGTTGGTTATCAACTTATAGACCAACCTCGAGAAATGTTTCAGGGGGTGTTCCTTCTTTATCTATCACCCGAGACAGCTCGTGTGGGTTGTAATTATCCGTCCCTGCAATATTTGTTGGAACTTGGCTGTTGAACCATCTGGACCTAGTGGTTATAGGTTTTGCTTTTGCTTTTGTCTTTGTTTTCGGGTGGGATACATTTGTAACTACTGGTTCAACTTCTTTAATGATTTTAGTCAGTTATACTTTTCTAGAAAATTGCCAACTTCATCTAAATTTTCAAACTCATTTAAATAAGCTTATAATCCAGTCCTCTAACTTATGTCTTTTTCCATACTTAATGATTCATATTCCCCTGGAAGGGCAGGTTCATAGTGATATAATCAAACTTATCAGTCATTTACAACTTAGTATGAAGCAGTTTAGCAGCTCCTATCCGAAAGCAATTTTTAGTAGGAGTAAGAAGAAAAGAATAAGAGAACATCCGGTGTTTGTAGAGAAAGGAAAGATAACAGAAAGGTGAGCTTAAAGCCAGATAGGATACGTTGAGATGTAAGAAAAAACAAGTTTAATTTTGAATTCTATCCTTTAGAAACTGCATTCAGTTGCTAATAACAGAGACCTAGCCACAGAAGTTTAAATGCATGAGGGCTTTATTCTTTCAAGGAAGAGAAGTCTTGGATTGAATTGTGTCCCCCAGAAATCTGTGTCACCTTGCCTAGGCCATGATTCCCAGTAGTGTGTGGTTGTCTGTTCTCCATTTTGTGATCTGATGTAATTATTCTCCATTTTGTGACATCTTGTAAATCCTAGCCTCTATGCCTGTGGTTATGGTCCCATCTGGAAGTGAGCTGTTCATCATGTTAATGAGGCAGGATTCAGTCAGTGCCAAACGGGATTAGGTTGTTTGTTATGTTAATGAGTCAGGCTTAGGGTGGAGTGCAGCACCCAACTCAGCACTGATCTGACGTAAGGGAAATTTCTCTGGGGTGCAACCTGTATCATCTTTATCTTACAAGAGATAAAAAGAGAGAGAAGCCAACAGAAAGAGGGGGACCTACTACCACCAAGAAAGTAGAGCTGGGAGTGGAGCACATCCTTTGGACGTGGGGTCCCTGCACTGAGAACCTCCTAGACCCAGAGGAAGATTGATAAGGACCTTCCCCCACAGGGACAGAGAGAGGAAGACTTCCCCTAGAGCCAGCACCCTGATTTTGAATTTCTAGCCACCTAAACTGTGAGGGAATAAATTTCTGTTAAAGCCATCCACTTGTGGTATTTCTGTTACAGCAGCACTACATAACTAAAGACGGACTCCCAAGGTGGACAGTTGAGGGTAAATATGGCAGCTCCACAATCAATAGAGACCTCAGCTCCTTCTGTCTTTCTGATCTGCTGAGCCAGGCTTTCATTCTTTAGGTCACCTCATGGTCCAAAATGGCTACAGCCATTTTTCAGCCTGTGGACACCGGGGCTTGCTGCCCCTCCTGTTCTTCCAAGCAGAGCCACCTGGCTTCAAGTGTGCAGCATGAACAAGTCTGTGATGTGTGGATGGAGGGTCCCGAGGGCCTTGCAGTTCTACCCTTAGGATTTGTGTCCCAAGAGGAAGAACCACCCCCTTCTTCTCCACCAAGAGTGTGCCTCGAGAAGGACAGCGTAGAGACTTGTACTCTGTGGGGTCAGGTGCTGGGCAGAGGTATTCCTGCAGGTGAGCTGCACGTGGGATGACAGGGTTGATGATGGAGGCAGCAAAGGTGGTGCTGACAGGGGCCAAATGGGCACCTGAGACCACTGTTGACCTTCTGCCACTTTACAGTTTGGCAGAGGGCTACCTCATCAGAAGATCAGCAGTCTTCACTCTGCCATCCCCATGGCCAGCCAGCCAGCAGCTCCTTCTCCCTCACCCAGCCTCTCTGTGGAAGTCTCTGGTCTACACAGCTAGAGTAGTCTTCCCAAGCCTCAGAACACATGTCCCTCTTATAAGGATCCTTGTGATTACATTGAGCCCACCCGGATAATCCAAGATCATTGCCCATCTCAAAGTCCTTAATTTAATCACCTCTGCAAAGTCCCTTTTGCCCTGTAAGGTGACATTCACAGGTTCCAGGGAGTAGAACCTGGGCCTTTGGTGGCCATTATTCAGCCTACCACAGTGACAAATTAAAGATTGATTTTTTGCTTTTTCGTTTTCTCAGTATCATTAAAAGCACATGGATTTTTTTATATTTAATATATTTCAATCAGTTGTAATCATTACTGTTTCTGATGCTCCGATTTGTCCACTTCAGCCAGTGGGAGCGTCACCAGGCTGTTTCTGTTTCCTGCCCACTGTTCGGAGGGTTACCTTGCTTTCTAACGCAACAAGACACCCCGGGTTCATCCTATTTGTTTCTTGCCTCACACATGAAGAAGCCAGTTCTTGGTGAGGAATGGTATTTAGAGACCAAAATTGGGCACAAGAAGTGCTTGGTGCCACTGAAGTGCCATTGCTTCCAGGCATTTTCAGTGGGCAGAGCTGGGAAATAAATTTTCAAATACATGTTCATGAAGATTATTTCAAATTTATTTCACTGATTCAATTTTTTTTTTATTCAAAGTTGACATTGGAAGTTGTGGTGAAATGAGTTCTTTATGTGGCCTTTTGTCTTGGTTCTTTGGAAAAACAGCTTGAGAGATTTTCCTCTAAACCCTAAGGAGCTACCTTTGCCCTAGTTTCCTACCCCAGAGGGTTTGTTACTGTTGTCCTGGTTGATTGACATTTCCTGGGTAAGCTGTAAACAATTGGTTTGATACGTTTTGTCTGGCCCTGGGCTGCAGCCTGCCTAGTGATTGGTATGCACCTTGCAGGGATTGGTCAATAGACTATGCAAAGGAAGTGTCTGTAGTCTACTATGCAAATGAAATGTCTATGGCCTACCAAGAGGGGATTGGTCGATTTGTTGTCCCCACTGGGAGGGGCCATGCCTTGAAATTGACAAGGAGTTGTGTATATATGCAGCCAACCCCACACAGGTTTTTGAGACAAAAAGAAGCAGGAAGAGAAGCAGAAGGAAGAAAGAAGAGAGAAAGAGAAGGCAAGGAACCTTCTAAAAGAGCTATAACGTGGATCAAGGGCTGTAACACTGAAGACAGTGAGAGGCCCAGCAGACAGGCCTGGAAGGGATCCTGTGGCACAGTCACTGGTGACAGATGGTAGGGCCAAGAGGAGTTTGTCTTGAGGGGGCCAAGAGGACCTGTCCGCAAGGGGCCCGAGAGGAGCCCGTCCTGAGGGGGCCCGAGAGGAGCCCGTCCTGAGGGGGCCCGAGAGGAGCCCGTCCTGAGGGGGCCGAGAGGAGGCCTGCATGGCCAAGAGGAGCTGTGACAGCTGTCCTGCACTGAAGGGAGAATCTGCCTACATACTTCCTGATCCTGATCCTGATCCTGATCCTGAGTTGTAGCCTGTTACTCCCTTAATAAACACTTAACCGTAAGTATGGTCTGTGAGTTCTGTGTGTCCATTGCAACAGATTATGGAACCAAGAAAAGAAGTAGAGCGTGTCATGGGAGGGACAGCTGGTGTCAGAACTGGTAAAAAGTTTGGACAGTGGAGGTGTGTCTGAAGTCTGCCTTATGGGAATCAGTTTGGGGATGATCTTGGTCATTATCCTCCCTGGATTTGGACCGGTCCTGATGATCACTGCTGCTGCCATCATTTTACAGAAGGTTTTTACTTAACTTCATTGAGATTATTCTTGTATCTCATTTCTCTTACACTGAAAACTTCAGGTCCTAAAAATATTAAAGTAGTTGCTTATTTTATGCTTAGTAGAGGGTCAGCAAAAAAGAGAAAGACTCTCAACAAGCTGGATTGACACAGTGGCTGCAACAATGAGCTCAAACATAACAACAATTGTGAGGATGGCGCAGGACCAGGCACTATTTCATTCTGTTGTACACAAGGTCACTATTAGTCAGAACCAACTCAACGGCACTAACAACAACAGTTGCTTATTCACTTTATTCTATAATATGCATAAAAAGTTTTAAAATAACACCAAAGTTACTGCTAACACCAAGAGACGCAAATGAGCTTAAGATCTCTTTGCCGTTATTATTGTCCTTAAAATGCATCTGTTAAGGATTTACTATCGGAATACTGTGCTCTGAAATCACCTGGAATGATTATTTTCTTTGGGAGTTATGTTGCCAGTTGATACACAGTTAGTTTTTGTAATTCCATTTGTTTGCAATTTTTAGGTATTGCTTTCTATATATAATTTTATTTTTAGTACCTCCAATGTGAGAGACCACATGACTCCAGAGTCAGTTAGGACAAAACACACCGGAGCCATGCCCCCAGCTCTGGCCTTCACCGCCCTCCTGCCCTCTGCCTGTGGATCACCATCTTTATTAGTTTTTGACTTATCCTGACGGTGTTTCTTTTTGCAAATATGAGCAAATACACCTAAAATTCACGCTCCTACCCTCTTTTACACAAAAGGCAGTATACCTCGCGTGTGTTTCCGAGGGCCGCCGTAAAATAATAATAGCTGGGTGACTTACAACAACAGAAACGTCTTCCCTCACAGTTCTGAAAGCCACAAGTCCAAAGTCCGGGTATCAGCAGGACTGTTCCTTCGGGAGGCTCTGAGGAGGACCCGTTCCATGCCCCCTCCCAGGCCCTGGTGGTTCCTGCTTCCAGTCTGCCTCCGTCCCACGTCTGTGTCTGTCTCCCCCTCCTTTCTCTTATCAGGACACTAGTCCTTGGATTCGGGGCCATCCTGATCCAGGATGACCTCATCGCAAGATGCTTAACTTAGTACACGTGCAATGACCCTATTTCCAAAAAAGGTCACATTCACAGGTTCCTGGAGGACGTACCTTTTGGGGAGCCACCATTCTTCCTACTGCACCTGGTGATGCACCCCTGGATGAGCAACAGTGGGGAACCTTTACCACGCTAGGCTTGAGGGAGCAGGGTGGGGGGCCCAGCACTGCCCCAGTTCTGTCAGAGGCAGACAAGAGCTGGAGCCGTAGGACTCAGCTACCCAAACCATGGCCCGGGGCAGGAGTCAGGGGTCACTGATCCCAGCTTCTTTCCTCTCCTCCCATTGGCCAACCCAGCAGGAAGTCAGAAGACAGGGAGCTGGGAGATGTAACCCCAAAGACCAGCCTCCTGAGTGCAAAGCAGGGCAGAGATGGGCAGGAGATGGATAAGGGGGTGGAGACTAACCAGCCTAGCGTGCACCACCAGGGGGCCGTCCCTCCATGCTCACCCAGCAGTGGCCGCACCAGCTAACCCTCAGGCTTCTCTCGTTCCAGGCGGTTGATTACGAGCTGAACAGAGCCTTCATGCTGACTGTGATGGTGTCCAACCAGGCACCGCTGGCCAGCGGCATCCAGATGTCCTTCCAGTCCACAGCGGGGGTCACCATCTCCATCATGGACATCAACGAGGCTCCCTACTTCCCCTCCAACCACAAGCTGATCCGCCTGGAGGAGGGCGTGCCCACGGGCACCGTGCTGACCACCTTCTCTGCGGTGGACCCCGACCGCTTTATGCAGCAGGCGATGAGGTGGGGTCTACAGCGCCCACAGGCCCTCAAGCCCCTGCTGACCAGAGTGGGGGGTCCCCAAGCCCAGGGAGTCCTGGGGGGTGGTTGGGGGTCCCCGACCAGGTTTGTCTTTCAGGACAAGGAGCAAAAGAACCCAAGCCCTGGGGGCAGCCCGGGTCACCCGCCCACCTGATACAACACAGCCAGCCCTCGAGAAGTGATGGCCGAGGTCACTGCTTCCCAAACAGGAGGCAGGACCCTTCAGAGACCTTCAGCAGTGCCCAGCGCTGGCCAGGCTCTGACCCACTCCACCCTCACTCTCTGTATGACACTGGCAGCTCGCCCACACTCTCTGTTGCTCAGTGTCCCCATCTGTAGAATGGGGACGCTGAGAGTACCTGCCAGTAAGAACTCTGCCTGCTGGCCTGAGGACAGCAGGTCCCAGCCCCGAGGTGAAGGCAGACACATAAGCAGGCCCTCTGACCCACCTCAGAGTCCCCGCGGGCAGAGGAAGGGCCCGAGGGCCCCAGAGGGGCGGTTCCCTTCAACCCCCTTCCACAGCGTGCATCGAGCTCCCCTCTGCTGTCGCCACAGTCTGCCGGCTGCTCCCCAAGCACCCAGTGAGCCCTGGGGCTGCAGAGGGAGGGCGTCTCCTCCCACAGACGGCAGGGGCGCTGGCATGGGCTCTCGGACCTCCACAGGCTCTGGGCGAGGGGTGGACACCCAAGGGGTGGACTCCTGGCAGCAAGGCCTGCCTGGGTGGGGGCAGCACCTCCATGGAGGGGCCGGAGCCGGGCAGGACTGGGCTGCCCCCTGACATTGGCTGGGAGGGCAGCGCGAAGGGGCCTAGGCAGCTCTGTCCCCCCAGTGCCCCGCCAGGTCGTGGGAGGGCCCTCACCCTCTCCTCTCCCTATAGGTACTCAAAGTTGTCAGACCCGGCCAACTGGTTGCACATCAACACCACCAACGGGCAGATCACCACGGCAGCTGTCCTGGACCGCGAGTCCGTCTACATCAAAAACAACATCTACGAGGCCACCTTCCTGGCCGCCGACAACGGTGCGCCCCGCTCCAGGAGGCAGCGCGTGGGGGCCCTCAGCTGTGGGGCGTGAGAGGCCGTGGGGGGTTGGGGAGCAGGGCAGCCCGAGGTGCCGTCGGCTGTCATTCAGGACCTCAGTCATCCATGTGGCTGGCCCAGCCCATCATGCCCTAATGGACATGCACCATTCAGTGGCTCGCTGAGTCAGTGGTCAACAGGGGCAGGAGGGCGGCAGGCAAGTGTCCCAGTCTGTCCTTGACTCCACAGCGCCAACCGCTTCTCAGCTTCCCCTTCTGTAACCTGGGAAGCTGAGTCAGATCCGTCCTGTCCTGGCCAAGGACCCCCACACACTGACCACTGAGCAGAGGGGACCGAGCGGCTAGCCCCACCCATTCCCCCCGCCACACTGGGGTCCGCCCCTCAAGGCTCTGACCCAGACACAGCCCCCCGGCACCCTCAGTCAGAGCAGGGAGCAGCGGCTGGAGCAGCCCAGAGGCAGTGGATGGAGGTGGGCTCACACCAGAAGCTGGGCCTGCACAGGTAGAGGGGCCCCAGGAGCCTGGGGTGGAGGGGGGAATGGGCTGAGCAGAGGAAGGGCATGGTGGATAGAAGGTCCCGGAGACTTGGGGTGTCTCCAGGAGCTGGGAGCTCGCGGCTCTTGGAGCCCACCCTAAACAGGGCGCCCGGAGCTGGGTCATCCACAGCCCTCCATCACGCCGCTGAGCTCCTGAGGGCCCCGCCTGCACGCCCACAGGTCATCACTGCAGAGGGAGGTGGGGAGGCAGGGCGGGCAGGAGGGAAGGTTCCAGAACCAGAGTGCAGTCCCAGAACCACCTACTGACTTGACCCTCCACACTCGTTTCCTCCCCTGCAAAGTGGGGTCTCCCTAGTGCGTCCCGCACAGTGGTGGGAAGGGCATGAGAACCAAGTGAGCTGGTGTCTCGAGGACCCTTAGCACAGTCCTGGCACGGGGTCAAAGGGCTGACCATGCCTGCTCTGACAGTGTGGCCCGTGTGACCAGTGTCATTGTCACTTGCTGCACACCCATGCGTGCCAACATGGCTGATGTGCCAGAGCTGGAGAGCGTCAGCTAGAGCCAGGTTCTGCTGCACGCTGAAAAAGAGCAACAGTAATTTCAACAAGAGCGACATTTATTTTCTCGCATAAAAGACAACTGGAGACAAGCAGCCTGGGGTCAGAACTGAGAACGCAGGCACCCTCTGTGGCTGCTTCACCGGTCTTGGTGTCCCACAGCATGGTCCAGAGCAGCTGCTGGTGCTCCAGCCATCACGACTACATTCTGGCAAAGAGAAGGAGGCACAGGAAGGGGAAGGGCACACACCTGCCCTTCTAAGCACTTCCAGGAAGCTCCACATAAGGCTGCCACTCACAGCTCGTGAAAGCGAGAACTTCACCACATCGCCACATCCTGCTGCAAGGGAGGCTGGGAAATGAAGCCTTCCAATGGAGCATCGATGGTCCCAGATAAGATCTGGGGCTCCAATTCTGGTATTAGGAAGAAAGGGGAGAATGGGTATCAGGGTCAACTCGGCAGTTTGTGCCCTGGAGAGACGGTGAGAAACAAGATGATTTCAGGGATCCAGACGTGCTGGGGGGATGGGAGACAGTGACCAGAGCTTCCTCTCGGCTACAAGCGGCTTGTCCCTGGAGGAGAACTCTCCCGCCACTCTCTGCTGCAGCAGAGCTCTGAGACTAGATGAAGTAACGTTAAATCATCACTGCCCTGGCGAGGTGGAAAAGCACACAGACACCGGTTTGTGGCCCCTCCCGGGTTAAGGGGTCCGCTTGTGCCTCTCCCAACTGTGTGCTGAGCCTCTGTCTACTTACAGCGTCTCCAAAGGCAGGAGCCACCCACTCGCCACAGATGGGTTGGAGGTGTTTCCTGGAAGATTCGGAGACATCTGCCTCTGCCAAAAACGGGGTTGTTCTTGTGGACCCCAGGGGCCCTGCTGGGTGGGGCCAGGAAAACGCAGGGGGAGGCAGGGAATGGCTGGTCCTGAGAAACCCCCGGGCTTGGAAAGCTGGCAGGGATGGCACCCCCACTGCCCAGAATCCTTGGACCTGTGATCGTCACCACGGCTCTGAGCCCCAGGAGCGTGTCAGTCAGGGGTGTGCCTGCCGTGTGCTCGTGTGTGTGCACATAGCTGGGGTGGGGTCATGCCTTGGAGATGTCTTTGTATGTACTGTGTGCAGTCAAGGGGCTGGGGTGGCAGGTGTCGGTGCAGGAGGGGGACCAGGACCACGGTTACAGCTGGGTGTCCCTGTGTGTGTTGAATGTGTCTTTGTGTCTGTCCTGCATGTGTGATGGTAAGACCATCCGTGTGTCCCTGCTTGTGCTGAGTGTGTCTGTCCTGCATGCAGCCGTGTGTGTGTGTGTGTCTGTCCTGCTTGTGTGACAGTGAGACCGTCCGTGTATCCCTGTGCGTGTTGAGTGTGGTTGTCTGTTGTGTGAGGCATGGCTGTGGCATGCCCGTGGTGACTGTGTGTGCGTGTCTGCCCTCAGGGATTCCCCCGGCCAGCGGCACTGGGACCCTCCAGATCTACCTCATTGACATCAATGACAATGCCCCCGAGCTGCTGCCCAAGGAGGCACAGATCTGCGAGCGGCCGGGCCTCAACGCCATCAACATCACGGCGGCCGACGCAGACGTCGACCCCAACGTCGGCCCCTATGTCTTCGAGTTGCCCTTCATGCCGGCCGCCGTGCGGAAGAACTGGACCATCACCCGCCTGAACGGTGAGCCCCTCGGCTGAGCCCCCCTCAGCTGAGCCCCTGGGAGGATCAGGCTGGGCTGGCGCAGCCCGGGAGGTGGGGACAGCCCTGGAGGTCCTAGCCCTCCTGGAGGGCTCCCCACAGGGATGGGGACACGCGCCATGCCCCACTGCTCCACCGTGTTCACTCTGTCCAAAATGAGGCCGTGCTGGGAGACCCTGTTTTCCTGCCTATTTAAGCAGCGCAGTCCCGGCACCTTTGCAGCACGACTTTACGCGCTTCTGACAACTTTCTGGGCCAGCGATGGGGCCTGGGCCTGCCTGGTCTACCTCCTTAGATGTTGTCCTAGCCACGATTTGTCATTTAAAGGGTAGCAAAGCTCTGAGGTTTTTGTGGCATTATGCAAATGCCCTCTAGGACGGTGATGTCAATGTCTGGGCCCCACACCTCACCACGGCCGATCACCACCATTTCCAGAAGCTTTTTGCTAATTTTCGGGGCAAGATCTTTGTTCCCTTCTGCATCTTGACTGCTGAGGCACTTCTGCACACACTCACTGGCCTTTTCACTTCGTCTGTGATCTGTTCAAAGCCCTCGCCTGTTTTTTTTTGGGACTTTCTAATTGATTTGCTAAAACTCTGCCCACTGGGAAAATGGAGCCTCAGCCTGCAGGTGGCACTTGCTTCCTTGTCTTGGATTGTCAGTGTCTTTCAGTTTTGTTTATGGTGCTTGGGGGGTGGTGTGTATGTGTGTGTGGGGTGTGGGGATGTGGGGGGGTGTGTGTATGTGTGGGGGGGGGTGTGGTGTGTGGGTGTGTGGTGTTGGGTTGTATGTCTGCGCATGTGGTGTGTGTGGTATGTATGGTGCCTATGTGCTGTGTTTGTTGTGTGTGGTGTGGTGTGCGTGGCCTGTGTGCTGTGTGCATGTTGTGTGCATACTGTGTGTGGTGTGTATGTGACGTATGTGTGTGTGTGTTCTGTGTGGTGTGTGTGTATTGTGTACATGCTATGTATTATGTGTTATGCATGGTGTGTGTGTGATGTATGTGTTGTGTGTGTGCTGTGTGTGATGTGCGGTGTGTGTTGAGCAGTGTGGCATGCACGTGTGGTATGTGTAATGTGTGGTGTTGTGTGGCGTGGCATGCACACGTGTGGCATACGTGCCGTGTGTGCTGTGTGTGTGGCGTGTGTGTTAACCGAGCCTGTCTTAGCTCTCCACACCAGCAGATGTGTGCTCAGCGCGGAGGCCGCTCGCTGAGCGTTCTCTCTCACCCCGGCCAGGTGACTGTGCCCAACTCAGCCTCCGCATCCTGTACCTGGAGGCGGGCATGTACGACGTGCCCGTTGTCGTCACGGACTCCGGGAACCCCCCGCTGTCCAACACGTCTGTCATCACGGTCAAGGTGTGCCCGTGCGACGAGAACGGTGACTGTACCAGTGTGGGGGCCGTGGCGGCGGCCGGCCTGGGCACCGGGGCCATCACAGCCATCCTCGTCTGCATCATCATCCTGCTGAGTGAGCGCATGCCGCATGGCAGCCCCCCAGGGGGGTGGAGGGCCAGGGTCTCGAGCCAGGGGCCCTCCTGGAGTGTTGGGGGGCTGGGCGCTCCTGGGGTGGTGGGGGGCTGGGGTCGTGGCACAGTGGCCCTCCTGGGGTGGTGGGGGGCTGGGGTCGTGGCACAGTGGCCCTCCTGGCGTGGTGGGGGACTGGGGCCGTGGCACAGTGGCCCTCCTGGGGTGGTGGGGGGCTGGGGCCGTGGCACAGTGGCCCTCCTGGGGTGGTGGAGGGCTGGGGTCGTGGCACAGTGGCCCTCCTGGGGTGGTGGGGGGCTGGGGTCGTGGCACAGTGGCCCTCCTGGCGTGGTGGGGGACTGGGGCCGTGGCACAGTGGCCCTCCTGGGGTGGTGGTGGGCTGGGGCCGTGGCACAGTGGCCCTCCTGGGGTGGTGGGGGGCTGGGGTCGTGGCACAGTGGCCCTCCTGGGGTGGTGGGGGGCTGGGGCCGTGGCACAGTGGCCCTCCTGGGGTGGTGGAGGGCTGGGGTTGTGGCACAGCAGCCCTCCCGGGGTGGCAGGGGGCGGGGGTCATGGGCACAGTGGCCCTGTGGGGGTGGCAAGAGGGTGGGCTCCACAGCTGGCTTTTCTCAGCGAGGAACTCCTCAGAAAACCATCTAACTTAACTTCACGATACGTAAAGGGTCCCTCATTACTGCCCATCGGGTACAGGGCTGGCTCGATCCAGCCGCTCTGGATGTCTCCAAGGGCCTGTCTCCTTCCTGCCTCTCCACTCAGCCTTCCAGAGGCCCTGTGTCTGAGGCTGGCTCCCACAGATCCCTGCGGGCACCTCCGCTGGTGGACAGAGCCCCTGGCTCCGCCCAGTCCCCCAAGTCAGATTGTTCCGGCCTCAGCCACGCACACGCCTGGAACCCATCACCGGCCAGGGAGTGGGGCGTGCTCACTGGCTCTACCCAGGTCACATGCACCACCAGTTGCTTGGCTTTCCCAGAACCACGTGGCTCCCCAGACAGGAGTGGGGGCTGGGGGTGGGGCAGGGTGCTGGAGAAACCATCCCAGAAGTACCCTCCCTCCTGGGCAGTCTCCTGTTCCAACCCAGCCGAGGTGGAGGCCACTCCCCCGTCGGAAACCTGAGGTTCAAAAGGCCGTCAGTTCCACGCCTCCTCCTCCTTCTGGGCTTCTTGCCAGACACACTGTGCCCAAAGCCACCCCTCCCCACCGGGCCCCTCACCTCCTGCTGTCTGGAAAAGTGACTGCCACAAAGACCTGTGGGAGGGCCATCTGGCCCATTCTGTGTGCCATCCTGTCTCCTCGAGGGGGGTCTGGGAGGAGGGAAAATAGGGAGAGGAAGGATGGACGGATGCACAGACAGACGCTATATTTGATGAACGGATGGGTGGGTGGGTGGATGGATGGATGGATGGATGGATATCTCAAATAGCATCCCAGTGCCGGGCAGGGGTGGGAGAGGGTGGTTGGGCCTGTCCAGCTCTGCCTTGGAAACTGTGTGGATGTGTGTGCACACACACACAAATATGCTTACATGCACACTCATGCACCACAAATATGTAAACACATACATGAGTACACATTGCACACGTGTGTGAGCACATATGCACTTTGCACATGTACATGCACTTAGCACAGACACAAGGCACACACGTGTGTTCCTGCACAGACACAGCATACATGTGTACATCACATGTGTGTGCAAATCTGTGCATGTATGCGTTTGTACATGGTACACGCAGGCATATGAGCCATACACATGCACAAATGCGCACACCTGCATGCAGCACAGACATGCACATACACACCTGCATGTACATGGTCACACACATGCAGGCAGGTACATTTGCGTGTACACACGTGCACACACACACAGCTGCTCACGACACACCCCTGCCCGCAGCCATGGTTCTGCTCTTCGTCGTGTGGATGAAGCGGCGGGAGAAGGAGCGCCACACGAAGCAGCTGCTCATCGACCCTGAGGACGACGTGCGTGACAATATCCTCAAGTATGACGAGGAGGGGGGCGGCGAGGAGGACCAGGTGAGCCCGCACGCAGCCGAGACCCGCCCACACGCGGCACTCACACCACACACCTGTGCCCGCCCGCACGCGGCACTCACACCGCGCACCTGTGCCCGCCCGCACGCGGCACTCACACCGCGCACCTGTGCCCGCCCGCACGCGGCACTCACACCGCGCACCTGTGCCCGCCCGCACGCGGCACTCACACCGCGCACCTGTGCCCGCCCGCACGCGGCACTCACACCGCGCACCTGTGCCCGCCCGCACGCGGCACTCACACCGCGCACCTGTGCCCGCCCGCACGCGGCACTCACACAGGCCTTGCTCTCAGGGTTTAACGATGATGCTTTGTCCTCCTTCCTCGTGTGACCCTGCTGCGTGACCCTGTCGGGCACTCAGAGAAGGTGGGCACAGGACACCTGTGTCTTCCTAGCCCTTGGTTCCCCTGCCCACGGTCACATCCTCAGGCGCCAGCCTGGCCCTGGGCTCATGCTCCTGCCCCTTCGGCCTGCCAGCTCCATCACCCAGCCCTCCTCCCTCCCATCAGCCTGGCTCTCCTGGGCAGGGGAAGTGGGGAGAGGACAATATGGCCCTGCCTGGGCAGGGATGGGGGAAGGACAGTACGGCCCTGTGTTAGGGGTGGTGCCTGGGAAACCCTCCCCAGCTTGCAGGGCCTCCCAAGGCTGCGGGGTGGTCAGGAGACCAGGACACCGAAGGTGTGGTCTTGTAGATACTGCCTGGTTTGAAACTGGGCTCCGCTGTTGGCTGTAGGAGAGAAGCCCTCACCCTCTGCCTTCCCCCCAACCCGTGCCACCCCTCTGATCGGCCCTGTCCCCCCAGGACTACGACCTGAGCCAGCTCCAGCAGCCGGAAACCATGGAGCACATGCTGAGCAAGGCCCCTGGGGTTCGGCGGGTAGACGAGAGGCCGGTGGGTGCGGAGCCCCAGTACCCAGCCAGGCCTGTGGTGCCACACCCAGGGGACATCGGTGACTTCATCAACGAGGTGCGTGCCTAGGAGGGGCTGGAGCAGGGCTGAGGCGGGTCTGAGTGGGGCACGCTGACCACACGGCTGGATGCCTGTGCACCAACACCCAGCCAGGTGGACCACTGGGCCACCTTGGGCCCCAGTCCCCACCTGAGGACCCCACCCCACCCAGGCGGGCATGTCTCCAGGGGCAACTGGCACTGGGGGGTCCTCTATGGATGCGTGAGGGGTCCTGAAAGCCCCCCCCCCTCACCTCGCCTGTGTCTGAAATTCCACCATTCATGAGGCCGCGGGCCTCTCTCCACAGCCCGTCGCCCTAGGCGTCTCGGTCCACTGCCCCAGGCCCACAGCAGGACACGCCACCCTGAGGGAACCCTTGGCCCCATGACAGGTGTCCTGGGGATGGTCAAGGGTGAACAGAACCCACCTCCCCATTAAAAACAAATTCTGTGAACTCAGACAAAAGCCATCCCCACTGCATGGGGCCGGCTGCGGTGGACGTGAGCAGAGGTTCAGGCCAGCTGTGAGGCTGGGGGCAGACGGTCCCTCAGCCAGCCTCATCTGGCAGAGGGGCCATGACCCCTACCTCGTGGGCACAGGGCCTGCATACAGCAGGTGCTCACTAAAGCTTCGTGGCCGCATGTGCCGCCGTAGCAGCAGGAAGTCGGGGATGGCAGTGGGAACAGCTTTCCAGGGCAGAGTGGCGGAGGAGGGCCGTGGGACACGCAGGCTCACGGAGCTCTCAGGCTCCGATACTGGACTTGGGGGTCTATGGCCACTGGGAGTGGGCTTCCCTGTCTCTCCTCCAGTCCCTGGTGCCCCGACAGAGAACCTGGGGCCCAGACACACCAAGAGCAAGCCCCAGCTCAGGCTCCACCCAGGCCAGCCCTCGTCTGCCTCCCACAGCCCCTGCCCACAGGCGGCATCCTTCCCGAGTGGCGCCTGACCACGTGGCCTGGCGCCAGTCCCAACAGGAGGGTTTGGAGGCAGTTCAGCATCAAGTCCCAACAACAAACTCCCTACCTATGGTCCTTTCTCTCTCTAAAAAGACAAGGGCTTTTGAATCCTAATATGAGACCATCTTGTCCTCTCTCTGTTTAGCCCCAGGGTCTGTGAGAAATTGTTTTCAGCAGAAGGGATTTATATCTGAATGCACGTGGCATTAACTAGCTGGATCCCCTCCTTCTGGGGTGAGGGGAAAAGTCTTGGGAGCCATTTGGAGGCTGCGGACTTGAGAGGGGTGGGCTGGCTTCTGTCCTGGTGGGTAACGTGGGGACTCAGTCCTGGGAGGCTAGCTAAAGGACCAGGGGCCCCAGAAAGTGGAGCTGACCTTACCCGGCAACACTCCGAGGTCCCTAAAAACAGAGGAGCAGTGTAAGCCGTGACAAAGCCCAGCCCGCCTGCACAGATGGAGGACCCCGGAGTGCACCTGGCCCGGGACCCTCTGATCCGTGGCTGTCCATTACAATTCGCCCATTTTGACTTCCTTGACCCAGGAGGCAGGGTGTTTGTTCTGTTTGAATCAGTTTCCGATCTTTGTCCGGCTTTCCCAAAAGGCAGACCCAGAGACAGAGATTCAAGAGCCTGGGGCCCCAGGAAGCATCAGTCGGAAGTGGGGATGGGAAGTAGGAAGGGAAAGGAGCCAAGGAGGCATCAAGCCAGCGACCCTGCAGGTCCCCGAGCTCGGTCCTGCTGAGGACTGCCAAGAGCCAGCGTACGACACGCCCCTCAGAGCTGTGTCCTCACGCAGAACGGCAGCCAGGGTGGTGATCCACTCCCAGGGTGTCAGGTGGAAGGCTGCTCCCAATAGCACTCTCAGCCAGCCACACAGGGCGTGAAGTGCTGGAGGCCACAGTTCCTCGTGGGAGCGAATGCGGGCGCTGGGGGCGGAGGTCTCACCAGTGGGCACTGGGGGCGGGGGTGAGGGTGTGCAGGCAGGGCCTTCACGGCACCTCCTACATTGCCAAAATCTGCTCATGGAAATGTTTAACTTAACAACCTCAGGTTTCCAACTCTTGCCCACCCTAGGTCCACATTGCCACGTGGCAGCAGTCAGCTAGCGTGGAGAACCGTCCGCCCCGAGGAAGGACTGAACCCTAGCCACAGGCCCCACCCAGCCCGCTTGCCTCAATGTGGTACTTTCACGGGCATTGCGGGCATTTGCATTTGCTGCCCCCTACGCTCTCTGGCCGCTCTGTTGTCCTCACCTCCCTCCCCTTCTCCATTCTCTGAAATGCCCTTCAGTTAAATGCAGGGGCCCCTTGGTGAGCGCCTACTGTATACAGGTCCCGCCTCGTCCTCTTCCCCAGCTCCTCTCTGGGCTCCCCTTTCTGTTTCAGCGGACCCTCCACTCTAACCCCATGTCTTTGTGAACCAGGGCCTCCGCGCCGCGGACAACGACCCCACAGCACCCCCCTACGACTCCCTCCTGGTCTTTGACTACGAGGGAAGCGGCTCCACAGCAGGCTCTGTCAGCTCCCTGAACTCGTCCAGCTCCGGAGACCAGGGCTATGAGTACCTGAACGACTGGGGGCCCAGATTCAAGAAGCTGGCGGACATGTACGGGGGCGGCGATGAGGACTAACGGCCTCACGCCCCCGACGCACGGAGGAGCCTCCCTGGACGCCGGCGGCGGGACTGGCCGAGGGCAGCCGGGGCCTGTCGTGGACTGTGCGTTCGTGTGCGTTAGGAGGCCCCCGCCCCCCCACATTGAGCTGTCTAGCATGAACACTTGGCGCCTGCCCGCCCGCCCGCGCCGGGGCCCCTCCAGGTAGCCGACGGAAGGAGAGCGAGAGGCACTCTGTCTTAACTTGAATTTCTTAGAACAGAAGCACTGTTTTTAAAAAAATGAAAGTGCCTTTTGGTACATGTATCCGATCCCCTCAAACTCAGGAGTGACTAAAACAAGCAGGCAGACCAAGCTCCAGCCACCCCGTGCCCCAGCCCCGCTCGGCATCCCGGCCCCAGTGGCACCCTAACTCTGAGTGTCACCCGAACCCTGAGCGGTGCCCTGGCCTTGAGGGTCACCTTGCCCCAAGTGTCACCCCAGCCCCAAGCGTCAGCCCAGCCCTGAACATCACCCTGGCCCCGAGCACCACCCCGGCCCTGAGTGGCACCCCAGCCCCAAGTGTCACCCCAACACTGAGTGGTGCCCCAGCCCCGAGCAGTGCCCTGGCCTTGAGCATCACCCTGGCCCTGAGCGACACCCGGCCCTGAAGGTCACCCCAGCCCAGCCAGCCCCAGCTCAGAAGGCATGAATTAAGGAATGGGGTGGAATGGTTTTGTTGTTTTTTTTTTGGTCTTTTAGTAAGAAAACAGTGGGTGACAAAATTTACCAAGAAAAATTAGTTTGGGGCCCCAACCCAGAAGGTCCTTCTCGAGTCCTCCCCCTCCACTGCATCTGGCTGGCATCTCCCAAGAACACACTCTCTCCTGGGCCCCCTTGGGGGTCTGAGGCCAGCAAGGGGCGGGAGGCTCAGCTTTCAGCTCCAGCAGCAAAGGGCTCCCCAGGCCCAGCCAGGCCCCACAGTGACCCAAGGAGCCAGCATGTGGGTGTGGCCACCCCTCCCCAACTCCGGTGCTCAAATATGAGCAGGAGGAGTTCCATGGACCGGCCTGCAAGTGCCCATCTCTGTGCTCCCCTGTCTCTGGGGTCCTCCCAGCCCACCTAAGGCCTTCGGGGCTGATGGTCACCCTAAATGCTGCCCAGACCCCCAGCCTCCTCACTCAGGAGAGTATGTTGTCCCCAGCACCACAGCCCACCTGGCCAGTACCCCCTCAGACACTTCCATCCCCAAGGGGCTGAGCCACGTCCTGGAAGAGCAGGGGGCCTGTAACCATGAACACGGGACACTGATCACCTCTTTGTCCCTTCCCCAGCCCCCAGCCACTAGGACCTGGGTGACTGCTCTGTTGGCAGAGGCCCCAAGGCGGGTCTAGACTGCAGGCCGCGAGCATGTGCGGTGTCAGGCCACCGCCTGGTGGCTTTGCGTTGTCACCCCCCCCATGGTGTCACTGCTCCCTGGGTGGGTTCCGTGGGACAGCGGGAGATGCTGAGGACCCCTGGAAGGCCCCGTGGGGCGCCTGTCCCTGAGTGAGAATGCGCCCTGTCTGTGCCTCTGGCAGGGGCGGTCTCTCCAGGGCCCGCTGTACGTGAGAGCATCGTGGGGACCCTTGTATGCGCTGTCCTCTGCTCGGCAGCTCACCCAGGCCAGTGGCAGCGGGGCCTCCCAGGAAGGGGCAAGGGTGCCAGCGGCTGGGGCCCCTTGGGAAGGGAGAATCACTACCCAGGCGGAGCCCCAGCCACACCTGCTCCCTGGGTCAGGAGGCGAGGCACCAGCTCTCCCGTTTTCCAAAGAGGCTGAGCTCTGCGGCTTCCTGGGCCTCGGGCCTTCCCCTGCTGACTCCATCCCTTTTTCCGACAGCTTTGGCACAAAGACACACAGGGTTCGTCCCCAGACCAGAGTAACCCCCCCAGTCAAGCTGGCGTCATGCACTCTGGCGTGTGGCCCAGGGCAGCACCCGGGGATGTGCCCGTGAAACAGAGGTGGACAGAACAGAGTACAGGGTGGCCATCGTCAGGCGCTCGGCCTGGGGTGGGGGGGTGGGGGGCCTGTACTCCCCGCAGTGCAGACGGCCGCTTCTCTGGGAGACCAGCCTTCCACCGAGGGGAGGGGGCACAGAGGCCTGTCTCAGTCGTGCTATGCAAACTGCTCGGGTCCAGGGGCCACCAAGAACCGTCCTGGGGGTCGGAGGCTGTCTGGGGGCCGCTGTTGAGTCTCTGGCTGAGGGGTAGGGCTGGTGGGTGTAACCTGAAATGCTCTGCGTTGTTTGTTTTTGCAAGATCATCCTTCAGTGGAGTTTTGAGCTGAGGATTCTGAGCTACTGTGACCTGGGGCTGGGAGAGTGGGGACTCTTCTCTGGACCCCAAAATGCCTTGTGGGGGGAAGTGCCCAGCCCACTCCGGACTCTGCATGAGACACCAGTCCCCCAGCCCTCGGAGGGCCAGGAGCCCCTGCTGCCCCTGCACCTGCTCCACCCTGCAGGGTGACAAGCTCACCGTTTCTCTCTGGCTGGTCACAGCTGGGGCCGTGCCGTTTTGCCGGGGATCCCGCGGGCTGAGGCTGCGGCAGCAGTTAGAGGGACGCCAAGGGGCCTTCCCTGCCTTCCAGAAAGCTGGCTGGCAACCCCGCTCCCTCCCCACCCAGGCCAGCACCTGGGGGGCCAGAGGAGAAGAAGCCCCCACCCCCCTCCCAGGCCACCTCGGGGCTCACTGGAGGCCAACGACTCTGCATCAGCCAACTGTACAATCAGTGTCAAACGTCTCTCTTCTGTAGCTTGTAGACTCAGCGTATCTGTATCTGTGGTCGGTGGGCCCAGCCAGAGGAGGGGAGCTTGGCGCAGGCAGCAGGTTCGGCGCCACACATTTCTTTAGGGGTGTTCGTTCTTCAGACCCGAGAAGCCCGTGCGGGGGGAGGCGTGGTGAGCCTGTGGGGCCCTGGCCACCCGACGCCTACCCCCCAGCCCTTCCCTTTCTCGTGCCATTCAGCACATCCAAAGTGCTGGGCTTCCCGCCACCAGAGCGGCAAGGCAGCGGCCGAGGGTCGGGTCTGCACACATGCCTCCGTTTCCCTACTGTGCACACCGGCCCAACACACGCAGTCCCTCCAAAGGACAACACCGTTTTCCCCGAGGTAAAAAGCAGGGGCGTGGTGTCTCAATTTCTGGCAAAGATCAAAGGAGTAACACCAAGAAATGGAGGCACGCTCCGCACAGGGCCCTGTGGGGCACCACGGTGGGCACGGACTGGGGACTGCCAGCTGGGCACCCAGCGGGGAGCCGCCTTGTGTATAACTGGAACGCACCTCATCCTCCTCTCTCCTTTTCTCATTTCGGCTTTTCTGTTTGCATGTTTCTTTTGGAGAACGGACAGACTGTGTAGCAGCCCGCATGACTGTGGTTGTTTCGGGGAAAGAATCTGGAGTGTAATTGTCCATGCTGCAGCTGGGGGGATTGCTCACTCCCGCAGCTAGACAGGCGTCCCGACTTTTTTTGTAATCGTCAACAGCACAACTATTTTGTATTGTTGTTTGTAACATTTTGTACCAAAAAAAGAAAAAAAGAAAAAAAGGGAAGCGAGTCGATGTTTTCAGTGTTTCTGGTGCCACGCCGTCTTGGTTCCGAGCTGAGGAGTGGCTTCGCGGAGATGTCGTGTGCCGGGCGGGCCAGGGCATTGCGCACTGCTCCGAAGAATAAATAAAGCCCCTTTTAACTAGTCGGCCTCACTCTGCCTGGTTTTTGTCCCACGCATTCGAGAAGCGGGTGGTGGGCAGGGATGGCAGGTGGCTGGGCAGAGGGTTGGCAGTGTCCATAGTGGGCTAGGAGAGACACCCGCCGGCGACGGAGGCGAGGGCCGTGCAGCCGGAGGGGGCGTCAGGGAAGCTTCACCAGAGGGCTCGGCCGCGCTCCCAGGGCCACGTCCCCAGGGGCAGCTGGCCGTGTTTCAGGGCCGGCAAAGCCCAGACGCCAGCCCCCTCTGGACAGAACATACCTGGATTTAGTCTGAGACACTGAAGGAGAGAGCCAGCTCAGGAGCTGAAGCCTTCATTCCCCTTAAAGGCGGCACCGACATCGGGTGTCACCTGCCCGGCCATTGGGAAGGGATCTGAGTCACCAGACATCCTGGGCCCCCCAGCCCGAGTGCCCCCCGCCAAGGACAGCCCAAGGCCAGGTCCCCCACAGCCCGCCTGTCCTGGGTACGGTAAGAAACGCAGGGCAGGTGCAGGGGTCCTGTGAGAACCGCACTGACGACGTCCCATTGCACTATGGAGTAGAAATGACCCCACCCAAAAACCGAAACCAAACCCACTACCATCGAGTCAATTCCAACTCCTAGCGACCCTATAGGACAGAGCAGAACTGCCCCATAGGGTTTCCAAAGCTGTAAATCTTTACCGAAGCGGACTGTCACATCGTTCTCCCTCAGAGCAGCTGGTGGGTTTGAATTGCTGACCTTTTGGTTACCAGCAAAGTGCTTTAAACCACTGTGCCACCAGGGCTCCCAGAAATGAGCCAGGTCTCCCCAGTGGTTTCCTGGGGACCCAGACATCAGAAGAACCACAATGGCTCCAAACAGGTTCAGAGCCCGACACTTGCCCTTTCTTCAGAAGGGCTGGCACCCTTGGCCTGCCCTGCAGAAGACCATTCAGAGCTTCAGCCTGTGATGGGCAGGGAGGTGGGGGGGCAGTCTGGCCCTGCCAGGCTCCTAAGGCTGCACGGGTGCTGGCCAGGCCTCTCCGGCTTTGTCCATCTCTGCATGCCCAGTGGAGAGAACATCAGAGCCCTCCTCAGGGCTGGGCCCGTCCACACCGCTATGCCCAGCATTCTCTCTGAACACAGCTGTCCGGGGGCCTGCTCAGCTGCACAGCCGGGGGAGGTGAGGGGGTGCTCCCCACTCATGACGCGGTGCCCACTAGATCCTGACATACAGCAGAAGTGGTGACATCCTGGCCTCAGACACAGCCTACAGGCACACGTGTGTGTACACACATGCACACGCATGCACACACTCATGCACACACGCACACACTCGTGCACACGCACACGCAGAGGCACATACATGCACATACGAGCGCACACAAGCAGACACTTGCACACACATACACATTCTCACTGCACACATGCACACGCACACACATGCACACGCACGCACACACGAGCACACAGACATGCACACACATCCACACACTGTCTTGGTGACCCCCCTGCACCCTCAGGGAATACCCACGTGCTATCTCAGGGACCCCCAATGCGGCACTGAACTGAGTGGTTTCATCTCCCTGTGTGACCTAGTCCCTCAGCTGGGCATGGCCCAGTGTCCCCAGGACCCTCTGCCCACCGCAGCTATCAGGGCTGGACCACGGTGGTGAGGGAGGCTCAGGGAGTGGTGTCCGGGACAGGCCTGCCCTAGGGCAGGGAGAGACCTGAGCCCTCCCAGCACAATGCCCGAGGGCAGGGTGTCCTCACGATTGCAGGATGCCCCAGCGGTGGGGGTGGGGGGGCATCAGGCAGCCCCTCCCAGGGAGAGGCCTAGACAAGCCACCACAACCACCAAGGCACTTGGGCCACCAATCAGCCATGGAAAGGTCCTCGATGGTCATCCCACTTTGTGGATGAGGAAACTGAGGCTCAGACAGGTGAAGTCACTGGCCAGGTGTCAGAATTTAAACTCAGACCTGGAAGGGATAGAAGGAGGGATGGATGGACGGAGGGAGGGAGAGAGGGAGGGATGGAGAGATGGAGGGAGGGAGGGATGGGGGAGGGAGGGAGGGAGGGATGGGGGAGGGAGGGAGGGATGGGGGAGGGAGGGAGGGAGGGATGGGGGATGGAGGGAGGGAGGGATGGGGGAGGGAGGGATGGACGGAGGGATGGATGGAGGGGGAGAGAGAAGAAGGAGGAGAAGGGAAGGAAGGAGGATGGAAAAAGGGAGGGAGGGAGAGGGTGAAAGGGGGGAGGGATGATCAATGACCTGATGTGGACAGAGCCTTCCCGCACCACAAGCGCCACACACCTCACTGGCAGGTGGGAAGTAGCCCCCCCACCTCTGTTTGCAGTCACAGCTCTGACCCCCAGCTCATCCAAATCCTGGAATTAGCCCTCCCAACCCCTGGGCAGGTCCCGTGGGGAGGCCCCATGAAGCCAGGCAGGTGAGCAAGCCCCAGCATCCAAAGGCAGCAGGTCTGAGTGGCCAGAAGGACAGACACATGTGGTGTGGGAAAGCTGACCTGTCTCGGGAAGCTGAGCTCTGGGTAAGCCCTGCCTACCTGGTTCATTGTCACCTGTAGGCGGGGGTTGCCTGGCACGCTGGGGCCTTGCTTGGAGGCAGAAGCCTGCACCTGGGGGTGGCCTGGGCCCACTCAGGGCCCAGAGGGAGTTTATGAAAGAACTCAATGTTTGGTTTTCCAGAAAAGCTCAAACTCATTGTGGAAAGAGCGTGGGCAGCTCGGGCCCTATGCGGTGGCCTTTGTGGGGCTGCCTTCGCCTTTGGGGCTGGGGGTGGGGGGCTGCTCAAGGAATCCACGGGGCGGGAGCATGGCCCCATGGGGTGGGATGGGGCCCCATGGGGTGGGGCCCCATGGGCAAGAAGTTACCTGTGCTCAGAGTTAGGTTTGGCGATGGTGAAGTTGGCAGTGCTGAGGGGTGGCTGGCCGGTGGCAGTCAGGGGCGGCTCAGGGGAATCTCAATATATTATGGGAAGGGTGGGGTGATGCTGCTGATTTTTTGCTCCTGTAAGTGCCTGAAACACCCTTGAAAATACCCCCTGGCAGAGGGAAGGGATAAGGAGAGCTGCTGGAAGAAGGGACTTTGGTTTTACCTGTAATGTTTTAATTTTCTACCAGGAATACACGCATTTGTGTATTGTGTAATTAGAGATGAATTTTCATAGAGATCTAATTGACATACAATAAAATGCACAGACCTTCCATGTGTAGTTCAATGAGTTTGACCATTGCGTACACCTCTGTAACCAGCAAGCAAACAAAATACAGAATGTGCCTATCACCCCAGAACCTTCCTCAGCCCCTGCCAGTCACTCCCCTCTTCACGTCCCTCCCAGAGTAAACACTGTTCTGACCTCTAATACTAAAGATGAGTTTGTCTGTTCTAGAACTTTCTGTAAGTGGAATCATACAGTATGTAGTCTCTTGGTGCTGGCATCTTGGACTTAGCATCATGCTTTCGAGATTCATTCATGCTCTTGCCGGTGTCAGTAGTTGGTCCCTTTTATGGCCAAGAAGTATCCCATTGTGAGGACGTTCCCCAGTGTGCTGGCCTGCTCACTGGTTGATGGACACCTGAGTTGTTTACAGCTCAGGGTGTTAGGAATAAGCTTCTGCGAACATTCCCTAGGAGTCCTTGTGTGAACGGGTGTTTTCATTTCTCTTGGGCGGATACCTAGGAGCGTGAACTGCTGGGTCACTTGCTGAGGGTGTGCTTAACTTTCTAAAATAACTGGCAACTAATGTGAACTGTGGACTTTGGTTAATAATAATGGTTCATCAATGGTAACAAATGTATTGAAGGAATGCAAGATATTAACAGAAATAATGTGCATGAGGGGTGGGTATGTGGGAACTCTGGACTTTCTGCATAATTTTTCTGCAAGCCTAAAACTGCTCTAAAAAACAGTCTAGTATTTAAAAAAAATTGAAAACAAATTGATCTTTGTCGTTGTTAGGTGCTATCGAGTCAGTCCCAACTCATAGTGACCCCATGTACAACAGAACAAAATACTGCCCGGTTCGGCACCATCCTCACAATCATTGTTACGTTTGAGCCCATTGTTGCAGCCACGGTGTCGATCCATCTCATTCAGGGTCTCCCTCTTTCTCACTGACCCTCTACTGTACCAAGCATGATGTCCTTCTCCAGCCGACTGGGCCCTCCTGATGACATGTCCAAAGTACATGAGATGAAGTCTTGCCACCCTCGCTTCTAAGGAGCATTCTGGCTGTACTTCTTCCAAGACAGGTTTGCTCATTCTTTTGGCAGTCCATGGTTGTCATGGATTGAATTGTGTCCCCTAAAAGTATGTGTATCAATTTGACCAGGCCATGATTCCCAGTATTGTGTGATTGTCCACCATTTTGTCATCTGATATGATTTTCCTATGTGTTGTAAATTCTATCTCTATGATGTTAATGAAATGGGACTAGTGGCAGTTATGTTAATGAAGCAGGACTCACTCTACAAGGTTAGGTTGTGCCTTAAGCCAATCTCTTTTGGGATATAAAAGAGAGAAGGCAGCAGAGAGACATGGGGACTTCATATCACCAAGAAACAAGAGGCAGGAGACTAGCATGTCGTTTGGACCCAGAGTCTCTGCGCTGAGAAGCTCCTCTACCACAGGAAGATTGATGACAAGGAACTTCCTTCAGAGCTGACAGAGAGAGAAAGCCTTCCGCTGGAGCTGACACCCTGAATTTGGACTTGTAGCCTACTAGACTCTGAGAGAATAAATTTCTCTTTGTTAAAGCCGTCTGCTGGTGGCATTTTGTTAGAGCAGCACCAGATAACCAAGACAATGGAATATTCAATCTTCTTCACCAACACCATAATTCAAAGGCATCAATTCTTCTTCGATCTTCCTTATTCACTGTCCAGCTTTCACATGCATATGAGGTGACTGAAAATACCATGGCTTGGGTCGGGTGTATCTTAGTCTTCAAAGTGACATCTTCGCTTTTCAACACTTTAAAGAGGTCTTTCGCAGATTTGCTCAATGCAACACGTCATTTGATTGTAGATCCAAGTAAAATGAAATCCTTGACGACTTCAATATTTTCTTCATTAATTGAGCATGAAAAATAATCTGCCAAACTAGTTTCCAAAGTGGCTGTACCACTTTGCATCCCCACAGTGATGTGAGTCCCAGCTGCTCATGTCGGTCAGAGTTCACCATTTGCAGACTCCTTCATTTCAGCCGTTCCAGTGTGTGGCGGCATCTTGTCATGGTTGTGACTTGCATCTCCCTAGGGGCTAATGATGCAGAACACCTTTCCTGTGTGGACTGACCATTCGTGGATCTTTTGTGAAGTGTCTGTTGTGGAGACAAACAAAGACTCCCCCCAAAATGAGAACAAGCAGGGGCTGTCTACTCCGAGCTCGGCTTGCTGCAGCAGGGAGTCGGCCTCATCACTTGGATTTGGCAGATACTGGAAGGCAGGCCTGGTGGCGCAGTGGTTGAGAGCTATGGCGGCTAATCGAAAGGTCAGCAGTTTGAATCCACCAGCCACTCCTTGTAAACCCTATAGGGCAGTTCTGTTGTGTCTTATAGGGTCACTATGAGTCAGAATCAACTCAACGGCAATTAGTTTCGGGGTGGGTTGTTTTTGGTTTTGGATGGCAGGCAGGGCACGGAAGGCTTAAAGTGGAAAAGGAAGCTTTGAGTGTGCCCTGATTGGCAGCTGTTGGCTGGGGAAGGTGGGCTAAAGAAGTGAGGTATTTTAAGTGATCAATTCGGGGGGCACGGCTGGCTTTCTTTGGTTAGTCCTGAGTTGGAAGTGGGGGCAGAAATGAGGGAAGCTGGTAGTCATGGACCAGGTCCTGGCTGGCTGGGCGCTCCTGGGCCGGCCGCTGCAGATGGGGGGCTCGAGCTGGCTGTTGCGCATTAGTATTTTCAATCTCTCTCTGTGCAAGTCTCCTGCCCATTTTTTTATTCGTCTTTTTATTAGTGACGTGTGAGAGTTCTTTATATCCTAGAGCTGCACCGTCCTGAGCCTTTGAAATGTGACAAGCCCACACAGAGATGGGTTGCGAGTGTAAAACACACACCATCTTTCAAATGCTGTGGATGAAAAAGAAGAACGTGAGGGGACTCGCGAGTCATTTCACATTTGGTTATATGAGGACATGATGTTATCTGGGACTGACCGGGTTAGCCAAAGTACATTATTAATGTTTATTTTATCTGTTTTTCTTTGGTGTTCAGTGTGTCTCCTGGAAAAGGTAAAATTGCACACGTGGCTCAGGTCTGTGGCTGGCATTTCCTTCCCACAGGAGAGCACTTGGCTTGAGACAAGTCCCTTGCCGTGTCTGTGATGAGATCGGTCCCTCCCAGGCTGTGGCTGTGGTCTTTGATCTTCATCAGTACGTCCTTCAAATCCTCTTCACTTTCAGCAAGCAAGGCTGTGTCATCTGCATAACGCAGGTTGTTAATGAGTCTTCCTCCAATCCTGATGCCCCGTTCTTCTTCGTATAGTCCAGCTTCTCAGATTATTCGCTCAGCCACAGACTGAACAGGTATGGTGAAAGGATACAACCCAGCTGCATACCCTTCCTAAAGGACATCATGCTTGCTAAAATAGAGGGTCAGCGAAGAAGAGGAAGACCCTCAACAAGATAGATTGACACAGTGGCTGCAACAATGGCCTCAAGTGTAACAAGGATTGTGAGGATGGCGCAGGGCCGGGCAGTGTTTCCTTCTGTTGTATGTGGGGTCGCTGTGAGTCGGAACCGACTCGATGGCACCTGACAACCACAGGCTGTGGCCTCTGCCATTTTGCTTTCTTCGTGATGCCTCTTGCTGAGCAGAAGTATTTTGTTTGGACAAGGTCTGATTCACTGATTTTCTCCTTTTACATTCATACTCTTTGGTTCCAAGAAGTCTATACCTCAGGACCACAGAGATCTTCTCTCACGTTTTCTTCTAGAAGTTTCATGGGTTTTGCTTTTATGTTCAGATCCATGATCTGATCTCACATTCGACTACGGTGCGGGGTTGAGGTCGAGATTCATTAGCTACAGCTGTTCCAGCAACAGCTGTTGAAAAGACTTTCAGAAGTTAATTTTCTTTTTAATTGTGGTAAACATACATGTAACAGAATATCTGCCAATCCCACAATCTTCACATGTACAGTTCAGTGACATTAATTATGTCCATCACATTGTTCGGCCATCACCATCACCTTCCAAAAGTATTATGCTGTCCAGTGGTTGGATGGGAATTTGGGGTGCAGTTTTGCAGCTGTAAGTCCAGCCCCTGGGGCTCAGGGTTGAGTTCCCAGGTGTCCTTCCAGAAAGCCCTCACTCCAGGCCTCACCCCGAGGTCCTCAGTGACCGGATCTGCCTGCCAGCCAGGCCCTGGAGAACACAGGCCTCCCTCCCCAATCCTGCCAGCTTCCTGCAGGGCCCTTTGTTGTGGGTCACTTCCAGGGCTTCTCGTTGGTGACCAAGTCAGGCCCGCGCCCAGCCGGTGCCTCCACCCTCCAGACTCCGGGGCCTCCGGAGAGGACAGGTCAGCCCCAGCACCACTGAGCAAGGCCCTCCCACTCCCTGCAGCCCCACCCCGGCCCCAGCACAACTTGTTCTTCCGACTCCCCCCACCTCTCCCCTGCCAGGCCTTTTCTTGGGCACAGATTTGCATCCACAAAGACGTGCAAAACAAAAACTCACTCACTCGGCTAATTGCAGCGGTGCAGTTGGTAATTACAGGCACAATTAGCCGCTTGCTAATCCTGAGGGTGCTGGGCAGCTAATCACATTCACAAATTAGGAACTGCTCAGCCTGGGACGGAGAGGGGCAGACTCTGTCACCAGACTCGGGTGGGCTGAGGCCCTAGAGGGTGGGGGCTCAGTGGGTCTGCTGGGAGCCCAGCCTCCCAGCACCAGGGCAGGGGGCCTGGGCAGGGCTGGACGGAACACAGTCTGGCTCAGGGCCTAGGGGGAGGGGCCCTTCCCTAGAAGCCACAACCCCCTTGAGTTCTGTCACTGGAAGGGTCTACAAACAGCAACAGGGTCTCTATCCTTCCCTGGGAGTGGGATGGTAGGACCCTGAGGGAGGCATTTGGAGTGGTCAGCTCATGAGGTCACTGGGCAGAGCCAGGGCTGGTGTTGACCAACCCCAAGGGCACGGAGGTGTGGGCTGTTGAGAAGTGGTGTCTGCTGATACCGCCCAGATGGAGGTGTCACCCCTCTCAAACCTCTGAGCATCACCCAGGGGCCAGGGATTGGTGCTTTCGAGCTAAACCACGCCTGCTGCTGGGGGCCTGCTTACCTCCCTTAATTCTAAGGTGAGGGAAGAGAGGGGTAGGGTGGAGCTGGAGGGGCCTCTCTGACCCTCTTTACCTGGAATACAACCCACGTCAGGAGACTACCCAGGAACCTACTTACGAAAATTCAGCAATCAAGGCATGTGATTTACAGGAAGACAACCTGCCAAGGACAGTGGCCTCTGCGCAACTCGGGCTGCAGCCACCAGGTGGCGGTGTGAGCCTGCGGGAGGCAGCCAAGTCTCACCAGGACCCCACCCTGCACAAGGGGAGTGGGCCAGGGGGGTGGTGGCAGAGCACATGGGGGAGGGTATGGCGGAGGACTGCATGCGGGAGGGGGCAAACCTCATTCTTAGCAGCAGAACAATGAAACAGTTCCCCTTGAGATGGGAAGGAGACCTCTTTGTCAGCATATTCTAGAGGTCCCAGCCAATGCAGTAAAGCCAAGAGAAAGAAAGAAAAGACATAGAAGTGGGAAGAAAGAAATACAGCTGTCAGTCCTCATAGATGACGTGCTTGCATACAGAGAAAATCGTAAGGAATCAATAGACAAACTACTAATCAGTAGTTAACAAGGTTGCTAGACACCAGGTCAATACAAGGAATCCTTCAAATTTCTATACACCAGACCCAAAATATAGAAAACTAAATTTAAAAATAATCCCATTTATAATAACATCCAAATGTTTAGAGATAAATCTAATTAACGATGTGAAAGACCTCCACCTGCAAACAACAGAGCATTACTGATCGAAATTAAAGAAGACCTGCATAAATGGTTACCATGTTCTTAAGGAGCCCTAGTGGCACAACAGTTAAGCACTCAGCTGCTGAAAGGTTGGTGGTTCAAACCCACCAGCAGCTCCGCAGGAAAAAAGCCCTGGTGACCTGCTCCTGTAAAGATCACAGCCTTGGAAACCCTATAGGGCAGTCCTACTCTGTCTCATAGGATTGCTGAATTGGAATGGACTCGACGTCACCCAGCAATAACAGGAGGATAATAATCCTCTAATGGCACCAATGGCTAAGCGCTTAGCTACTTTCCAAAAGATTGGTGGTTCAAACCCACCCAGAGGTGCCTCAGAAGAAAGGCCTGGAGATCTGCTTCTGAAAAATCACAGCCATTTAAACCCTATAGGGCAGTTCTACTCTGTACACAATGGGTCGCTATGAGTCAGAACCAACTCAAAGGCAACTAACAACAATGAAGGGTTATAGCATGTGTTCAGACCGGAAGATTCAATATTGCAGAAATGTCAGTTCTCCCCAGATTGATCTGTAGATCAATTAAATTCCCAGCCAGTTTTTGCAGAACTGACTATTAGACTCTAAAATTACCAGGGAGTTGAGAAGGTTCACGTCCACTGTGAAGAAGAGCAAGGATGGAGAGTTTGCTCCTCCAGAGACAAAGGATCGTCACAAAGCTGGGGTAGTGGAGGCGGTCAGGGTCACGAAGCTGGGGTGCCGGAGGCAGTCAGGGTCACAAGGCTGGGGTACTGGATGTGGTCAGGGTCACATGGCTGGGGTACCGAAGGCAGTCAAGGTCACTCCTTCCCTCCCTGGGAGCCCCACTGGAAGAGCTGCAGGGAAAACATGCACTGGTTCCATGAAGTCTGTCCTTCCTGGAGCGCCAGTGGCTCTGTATTTTCTTCTCACCTGTGCCCGTGTGGACGGTGTGGCCAGCCAGGTTTCCATTCGCCCGGCTGCCAGGAAACCTCCAGGCCAAGGCAGGGCCCATTCTACAGGTGGCTGGACCCGGGGTGAGGTGGCTTATTTCCAGGGTCGGTTTTTGTCCCTGGCCTGTCTGGCTTTGTCTTGTGCCTGCTCTACCTGTGGTCCTTTGCTGGTACTTAGAAACAGCCTGGGCTCTGGTGGCTGGTTCTGCCCTGGAGGTGGCTACCCCCTCCCAGGCCACTTCAGGAGGAAGGCAGTGCTCCCCGCCCCCACCCGGGAAAGTGGGGGTCTGGTACATGAGCCCTACTCCTCTCTGGGTGTCCACTCCATCAGCTCTTCAGACTGTGACTGTGGGTGTCAGAAGCATGTCAACACAGGTGACCGCTCAGGGGCTCTTACAAGCTGGTGCCTGCTTCTCTCAGCGGGTCCAGGTATGTGTGACGTCATTTACCACTATGGTAGGTGGGTGTCCCCCTTCCCCCACCCCACCCCAGTACTGCAAGGGCCTGGTCCACAGCGCCCCGAATTGCTCATGGTTACTGCGACTGCTCTGGCTCCGCACCCTGGCCACAGCCGCGTCCCCTCGTCCCCAGCCCCCGGCCTCCGTTCAGGTCCAGGGTGGGTGGGACAGGCGAGGATTGAGCCTCTGAGGCAGCAGGTCAGAATGTGCGAGGCGCGGGGAGTCGGGGAGAGGCGTTATTAGTGTCCCGTCCGCAAAGGACCGGACCACCGCGCCTGGGGCCTGCTCACGTGCCCCTCCAGGTCCCCTCCCCGCCGCCCTTTCCCCCATGTGCTCACCCACTGGGTGCTCCACGCCCCTCGCTCCTGCGCCCCAGGCCCGCCCCCTACCCCCGTGGACACCCACAAGCTCTTGTGTGCCACGCGCGCCCCATGCTCACGTGCTCCTGACCCCTCGGGCCCCCTCCCGTGAGACCCCTCCCGTACGCACCCCCTTCCCGTGCACAGCCCCCTCCCTCGCGGGCTCCCATGTGCCCCCTTCCTGTGCGCCCCCCTCCCACGCGACCGCCGTGCTCCCTGTGCGCAGCGTGGGTCTCTGCGGAGCCTCGGCCGCCTGCCGCGGGCTCACACTGCCACCTGGCGGTCGCAGCCCGAGTTGCGCGGAGGCCAGCCTCCCCGGACGGATCGCCGCCTGGACAGTGACCGCTGCCCAAGCGGAGGGGTGAGTCCCGACTCGACCCGGGGCGCGACGCCTGGCAGCCCCTCGGCTCATAGGCGCTGGAGCCCACCCTCTGGTGCTGAGTGAGGTTCCAGTCTCGGTAGGGTGATGTCGCCCCCAATCTAGGCACCTCAGAGGTGGACCTTGGGCGCAGGGCAAGACCACCCACGGGCCCCTCCCTGCGCCCTCCTTCTTCTTCCCCCCCGCATTCCTTCTCTCTTCCAAAAATCTCTGACAGCCCCTCACCCCAAGTCGGCACAGAGGACAGATGGGTGGAAGGACAGGGGTACCCGCCCGGGAGCCTCTCCTGCCTCCCACTCAGCCTGGCTGGCCGGGGACTCCTGCCCTTGCTTTCCTCGCTCTCTTTGCCCGGGAGGGAAGGAGGGACCACAAGGGTGGGAGTGAGGACTGGGGTCCCCTTTCCAGAGTGCATCTGGCAATGTTGGGATTCCCCCATCTCGGCGGGGATGCATCTCCTCCCTCCCTGCACCCTCCCCCTCCTCCCTCCCTCCCCCTTCCCCTCCTCCCTCCCTGCACCCTCCCCCTCCTCCCTCCCTGCACCCTCCCTCTCTTCCCTCCCTCCCCCCTTCCCCTCCTCCCTCCCTGACCCTCCCCCTCCTCCCTCCCTCCACCTTCCCCTCCTTCCTCCCTGTACCCTCCCCCTCCTCCCTCCCTCCCCCTTCCCCTCCTCCCTCCCTGCACCCTCCCCCTCCTCCCTCCCTCCCCCTTCCCCTCCTCCTTCCCTGTACCCTCCCCCTCCTCGCTCCCTGCACCCTCCTCCTCTCTCCCTGCACCCTCCTCCTCCTCCCTCCCTCCCTGCACCCTCCCTCTCTTCCCTCCCTCCCCCTTCCCCTCCTCCCTCCCTGCACCCTCCTCCTCCCTCCCTGCACCCTCCCCCTCCTCCCTCCCTCCCGCCTTCCCCTCCTCCCTCCCTGCACCCTCCCCCTCCTCATGTTTATTTCAGGTTCATTTTTAATATGATTCAGGGTGTGGCTCACAGTTCACTGTTTTGAACATGGATCTCTAATTGTTCCTGGACCGTTTGTTTGTTGAGAAGATTATCCTGTCGCCTTTTGGATTCCTTGGACTCGTGGTTGTAAATGAATTGACTGTAACAGGTGGCTCTGTTTCTGGACTCTCCCACTGATCTCTGTCTGTCTGGAGGCCGACGCCAGGCTCTTTGGTTGTGGGGGCTCTATGGTAAATCTGGAGATCAGGCAGTGCATGTCTTCCAACTTCGTTGCTTGTCAAAATATGAATTTTAAATTCAGCTCATCAATTTCTCTCAAAAAGCCGTGCTTGGATCTGACTGGGACTGTGAGGAATGTATGGATCCATCTGGGGAGAATCGACGACAATGAGTCTTCAGAGACAGAAATACCGCATTTGTTGGCTGTTGATTGCTGTAGAGTGGAGTCTGATCATGCGACCCGTCTGAAGATTGTATCACCCCCTTTACTTAGATCTTTAATTTCTCTCAGCAGTGTTTTATGATGTTGGTGTGTAAGTCTTGCATACGTCTTGTCAAATGTATGCCTGGGTATTTCATATTTTTTGATGCTGTTGCAAATAATATTGATTTTTTTCTTTTATTTGTGATTATTCGTTGCTGTTAGATAGAAACACAGTTGATTTCTGTGTAGTAACCTTATGTCTTGCAACCTTGCTAAACTCCCTTACGACTTCCGATAGTGATTTTTTAGATTCCTTAGGATTTTAGGAATCCTAAGACAGCCATGTTGCTGCAAATAAACACAGTTCTCCTTTTTTCCTCTCCAATCTGTCTGTGTGCCTCTTGTTTTTCTTTCTTGCTTTATTGCATAGACCAGGGCCTTCAGTAAAAGGCTGACTACGTGGTGAGAGCAGAAAGCCCTGTCTCAGTCCCGCCTTGTAGGGAAATGTAGAGACTTTCACCGTGAGGAATGACAGCAGCAGATTTTTCATGGATGCCCTTTATGAGGTCAAGAATGTTCACTTCTGATGAACTGAACGGCTAAGAGTTTTTATCATGAACAGAGGTTAGATTTCTCTGCATCTATTAAATCAGGGTCAGCATACTTTTTCTGGAAAGGGCCACACAGTGAATATTTTAGGTTTTGCAGGCCTCATACTGTCTGTTGCTGCTGCATCTTTTCCTCCTCTGCCTCTTCCTCCTTATTCTTCAGCCATTTTAAGATATGAGAATCATTCTTAGCTGAAGGGCTGTCCAAAACCAGGCCACAGACCCGATGTGGCCCACGGGCCATGGTTTTCCCACCTGTGTTAGATGGTTGTGTGGTTTTTCTGCTTTAGCGCATCAGTATGGTGAGTTACACTGATCTGATTTGAAATGTTAAACCAACACCGATTCCTAGGATAAACCCCACTTGGTCAGGACGTATTTCGCTTTTTATACGTTGTTGGTTCTGATTCACTAAAATTTTACAGGCGTTTTTGCATCTCTATTCATGAGGCGTGTAGGTCTGTGGTTTCATTTTCAATGTCATTGTCTGGTTTGGGTTTTATAGAATGAATTGGGAATTATTTTCTCCTTTTCCATAATTCTGGAAGAATTTGTGTAGAATCGTTATTATTTTTTTTCCTGAAATATTTGGTAGAATTCCCTATTGAAGCCATCGAGGCCTGGAGTTTTCTTTGAGAGAAAGTATTTAACTTCAATTTCTTTAAAAGATACTGGGCTATTCAGATAATCTATTTCTTCTTGAGTGAGCCTTGGTAGTTTGTGTCTTTCAATTTATCCAGTTCATCTAAGTTGTCAAATTTATTGGCATAAATCTATTTGTAATATTCCCTTATTAGCCTTTTAACATTGTTGATATTGGTATTTTGTGTCTATCTTTATTTTTTCTTCATTAGCCTGGCTAGGGGTTACTATGGATTGAATTGTGTCCCCTCAAAATGTGTATCAACTTGGCTAGGCCATGATTCCCAGTATTGTGTGGTTGTCCACCATTTTGTCATCTGCTGTGATTATCCTATGTGTTGTAAATCCTAACCTCTATGATGTTAATGAAGCAGGATTAGAGGCAGTTATGTTAATGAGGCAGGACTCAATCTACAGGATTAGGTTGTATCTTGAGTCAATCTCTTTTGAGATATAAATGAGAGAATGGAGCAGAGACGGGGGACCTCCTACCACCAAGAATGAAGAACAAGGAGCAGAGCATCCTTTGGACCCAGGGTCCCTGTACTGAGAACCTCCTAGACCAGGGGAAGATTGATGACAAGGCCCTTCCTCCAGAGCCAACAGACAGAAAGCCTTCCCCTGGAGCTGGCACCCTGAATTCGAACTTCTAGCCTCCTATACTGTGAGAAAATAAATTTCTGTTTGTTAAAGCCATCCATTTGTGGTATTTCTGTTATAGCAGCACTAGATGACTAAGACAGGGGTCTATCAATTTTACTGATCTCAGAAAACCAGCTTTTGATTTTAATGATTTTCTTGATTGCTTTCTGTTTCATTGATTTATGCCATAATCCTTATTATTCACTTTCTTCTGTCTACTTTGGATTTAATTTGCTCATTACTCTAATTTCTTAAGTGAAAGCTTAGGCCACTGATTTAAGGCCTTTCTTCTTTTGTAATCTAAGTGCTTAATTCTATAAATTTCCCTCTAAGCACTGCTTCATCTGCACTCTGACACTGTTGCTATGTGGGATTTTCCAGATGTCTTTCTGTTATTGATTTCTAGTTCAATCTCCTTGTGGGCAGAGAACAGACATTCTATGATTTGAATCCTTTTCAATGTATTGAGACCTGTTTTATGGTCTGTTGTTGTTGTTAGATGCCATTGAGTCGGTTTGGACTCATAGCGACCCTATGAACAACAGAATTAAACACTGCGCTGTCCTGCACCGTCCTCACAATCGTTGTTAGGCTTAAGCACATGGTTGCAGCCACTATGTCAATCCATCTCATTGAGGGTCTTCCTCTTTTTTACTGACCCTGTACTTTACCAAGCATGATGTCCTTCTCCAGGGACTGATCCCTCCTGATAACATGTCCAAAGTATGTGAGACGTAGTCTCGCCGTCCTGCTTCTAAGGAGCATTCTGGTTGTACTTTTTCCAAGACAGACCTGTTCGTTCTTTTGGAAGTCCATGGCATATTCAATATTCTTCACCAACACCACGATCCAAAGGTGTCAATTCTTCTTCGGTCTTCCTTGTTCATCATCCAGCTTTCGCATGCATATGAAGCAATTGAAAACACTATGGCTTGGGTCAGGTGCACCTTAGTCTTCAAGGTGACATCTCTGCTTTTCAACATTTTAAAGAGGTGTTTTGCATCAGATTTGCATCAGATTTCCCACTGCAATGTGCCTTTTGATTTCTTGACTGCTGCTTCCATGGGTGTTGATTGTGGATCCAAGTAAAACGAAATCCTTGACTTCAATCTTTTCTCCATTTATCATGATGTTGCTTATTGGTCCAGTGTGAGGATTTTTGTTTTCTTTATGTTGAGGTGTAATCCATACTGAAGGCTGTGGTCTTTGATCTTCATCAGTAAGTGCTTCAAGTCCTCTTCACTTTCAGCAAGCAAGGTTGTGTCATCTGCATAATGCAGGTTGTTAACAAGTCTTCCTCCAATCCTGGTGCCACGTTCTTCTTCAGATAGTCCAGCGTGTAGGCACAGGTGTCTTTTTCCATCATTAACATGAGTTTCTTACAGTATATGGTTGAGTCTTGGTTTGTTTGTATTTTTCCAATCTGACAATCTCTGCCTTTTCGTTTGGGTTTGTATGAGTTTCTTATTGCTGCTGTGACAAATTACAACAAATTTAGTGGCTTAAAACAACAGAAACTCTCTCTAGTTCTGGAGGTCAGAAGTCTGAAATGGGTCTCACTGGGCCAAAATCAAGGGGTCCGCAGGGCTGTGTTCCTTCTGGAGGAGAATCCCTTTTCTTGCCTTTTCCAGGGTCTAGAGGCCACTCACATTCCTTGGCTCGTGGCCTCTGTCTTCAAAGCCAGCAATGGCTGGTCTAGTCTCTCACGCTATCATCTCTCTGATTGTCCCTCTTGCCTTCCTCTTTCACTTTTAAGGACCCTGGTGATCACATTGGGTCCACTGAGATAATCCAGAATTATCTCACTGTTTTAAGGTCAGCTGACTGGTAACCTTACTTCCCCTTGGGCATGTAAACCAACATGTCCACACGTCCCGGGGATTAGGGCATGGATGTCTTAGTGAGTAGTCATTGTTTGGCTGACCACAGGTATCTGGAATACTGTCATTACTGATTTTGTTGGATTTAAATCTACCATCTTTCTGCTTGTTTTCCACTTGTCCCATCTGTTCTTTATTCTTTTCCTTGTGTTGGTTTAACCAGGTATTTTTTAAGATTCCATTTCTGTCCCTTGTTGGCTTACTAGCTGTAACTCTGTTTGTTTTAGTGGCTACATTGGGGTTTGTAGTATCCGTCTTTCACTATCACACTCTGCTTCTAGTCATATTACACCACGTCACGAACAGCCTAAGAGCTCTGCAACAACGCGCTCCAGTATCCCCTTCCCGGACTTTGTGCTGTTGTTGTGCATTTTACTCCCACACTTGGGCCTGGGTGTTTCTTTTGCTTTGGGCTTGTTGAGTTTATGGTTTTCATCAGATCTGGAAGCTTTCTGGCCATTATTTCTTCCAAGTTTTGCTACCCACCACACCCAGGACTGCAGTCTTAGGTATGCTGGGCAGCTTGGTGATGCCCGCGGGCTCACTGATGTTCAGTCCTTTCTCCTCTCTGTTTTATTTGGGTAGTTTCGATGGCTACATTGTCAAGTTCACTAATCTTTTCTTCTGCAATGTTAACAGCATTGTTGCCATCGAGTAGATTCCGACTCACGGCGACACTGGGTGTTACAGAGTAGAACTGCTCCATAGGGTTTTCTTGGCTGTAATCTCAACAGAAGCAAATCACCAGGCTTTTCTTCCATGGAGCTGCTGAGTGGGTTGAAACCGCCAACCCTTAGGTTAGCGGTTGAGCACGAACCATTTGCACCACCATCTCCGTAACGTCCAGTCTGCTGTTAATCCCACCCAGTGTATTTTTGTCTCCAACACTATTTTTCATCTCTGAAAGTCCAACTGGAGTGACTTGTGTGTGAATGAGTGGGTATGTGTGTGAGTGTGTGACAGTGTGTGTATAATCTTCCATGTCTCTCCTGAACATGACCATGTTTCCAGCTACCTTGCACACGTGGAGTACATTTACAGCCACTGTTTTAACGTCCTTGTTTACTAATTCTGTCATGTGTCATTTCAGGTTTGCTTCCACTGTTTTTTTTTTTTTTTCCTTCATAGTAGGAGCCCTGGTGGCGCAGTGGTTAAGAGCTCAGGCTGCTAACGGAAAGGGCGGCAGTTCGAATCCACCAGCTGCTCCTTGGAAACCCCATGGGACACTTCTAATCTGTCCTATAGGGTCACTATGAGTCAGAATTGACTCAACGGCAATGGGTTTGGTTTTTGTTTTTTCTTTTTGTTTTTTTGCGTACCTGGTAATTTTTTTAAAATAATACTTTGTTGTATTCTCAATGAAGCTTTACATAACAGTTTAGGTTCCCATTCAATGATTTCTACACGCAGTGTTCAGTAACGTTGGTGACATTCTTCACAATGCATGAACATTCTCATTATTTCTGTTCTGGTTGTTCCATTTCCATTAATCTAGTTTCCCTGCCGCCCTTACCTTCTTACCTTTGTTTTAAAGTCCTTGTTGGACATTTGGTTTCATATAGGTGGTTTTTTAAAGAAGCACAGTACTTACGCATGATATTCATTATTTTTTAAGCCAATCTGTTATTTAGCTACAAGGTGGCCTCATGTGTTAGTTTCGTTTCAAGGTCTGAAGAGTATCTCAGGGCAATACCCTCAGGGAGTCCTCCAGTCTCAACCAATACAGTAGGTCTGGTTTTTTTGTGTTTTTACTTTTTAGGAATTTGAGGTTCTGTTCCGCATTTTTCTCCCACTCTATCAGGGTCCATCTATTGTGGCCCTGATTAGAACAGTGAGTAGTGGTAGCGGGGCACCATCTAGTTCTTCTGGTCTCAGGGTAGATGAGGCCATGGTTGTACCTGGTGATTTTTATTGGACCTCAGACACTGAATCTTATGTTGGAGAGTGTTGGAGTGTTTTGTATTCCATTAAATACTTGGGAGCTTTATTCTAGGGGGCTGTTTAAGTACTTGGAGATAATTTGATCCTTGTGAGGCTTTAAAGTTTTGGTAGTGGACCTAGACCAGCCTGTAGTCTAGAGCTAATTCAGCCTCCCTGTGGAGCCTCTATCAGACCCTCCCGGGGTCTCTGCCTGGTGCCCATGTGGTAGGGGTCTTCGTCTTTCTGCTCTGGCTCCCAGGAACCTGAGCTATTCTGGGCCCTGTGTGAGCCCCAGGGATCATCCAGCTGATCCTCTCGGGGCTCTCCCCAGCCCCCGTGTCTTCACGTGTCTGGACGGGCCAGTCTCAGTTGGAGACTCGGGGAGCCGTGTACAGGCCCTGGGGTTCTGTGCAGCCCCCCTCTGATGGCAGCCCTTAACCTCTGAACTCTTGTTTCCTCAGTTCATGAGACCCCCTGCCTGCTCCCTGCCTGGATGTTCCCGCTGGGCAGTAAGGGGGCTCCCTTTGTTTTCCTCTCTTGAGGCCAATGCCCTGTGCTGCCTGCTATCTGGTGTCTGACAGTGGTTTCCCCACATTTTGTCTGGTTTTCAGTTGTTCAAGGCTGGACAGTAAATCTGCTCCCTGTTCCCCCCTCGTGGCCAGAGCAAATTCTCACCCCATCATCTCCTGTGGGGTGGGGTGTGCTGGGATGTGGCTGTGGCCCCAACACACCTCTCCAGGGGGCTCCTTCCCCACCCCACCCCCAGCACTCTGACCTCTAACAGCATTGAGCCCAGCAACCCCTCTGTCTGCCGTGTGGCTGATTCATGCAGTGAACCCCACATCCCCCCTGCCCCCCATGTGGCTCGGCCATCCCCTCCTGCCCATGTGCGTTTTTCCCCCAAGCCAGGCCTTCATGGGGTTTGCTGTGATGCCCCAGTCCCTACCAGCGGCCCAGGGTGGGCTGTCCCCTTCATGCTGCTCGTGTGACTCATGGGGGAGCCAGGACACTGCCCATGCCTCCACTCTGGGCCCTGATGGGGAACCCATGGATGGGGTCAGTATCAGGCCCAGAGGCAGGGCCCCCAGCAGGTCCCCTCTCCACGGGGTAAGGAGGCTGAGGCATGGAGGGGCACGGGAGCCACTCATAGTCACTCGACCCCACACCCCAGGCTTCCACTCCTCGGCCTCAAAGGCAGACCCAACTCCACTCCCACTGGGCTCTCCTGCCCACCTGTGCCCCCAGCCTCGGGGTCTGCCCCTTCAGCCCCTCAGCCTGAAGCCCACTGCACCCTCTCAGGCCTTTTTCCAGGGATTTAACACTCATCAGAACCCAAGGCCACGTCCAACTCCTCTGCAGCCAGGGGCTCCCTGAGGACAGGGCTGGGGCGGCTTGTCCCCGCACGTGACAGGTGCTCGTTGGCACTTGCTGGATAAATACATTTTAGAAAACCAATGGATCTGTGCATGCCAGTGCTTCTCCAAACCGTGGACGTTCCAGCTATTGTGACGTGAGGCCCAAGGAGCCGCCTGGATGGACAAGTGGTGGGTGCGTTTGTCATAGGCCTTGTCTCCACAAAGTCCCCTGGGCACCTGTTTCCTGGGTGGGCCTGTGTCCGTGTGCCCATGCCAGCCCCATCAGGAGGAAGGAGAGAAGCCACGAGGACCAGGCTCCAGCCAGCGCTTGGCTTGTCGATGGGCAGGGGTTGCGGAAAGGCCACGTGGGGCGTGGGGTCTTTCTGATGGCAAGGCCACCACCATGAACACCTAGAGCATGCAGTAGCTGAGTGCTTGCTGTGTGCACGGCACTAAGGCTCCAGGGGCCTCAGCTGGGTCCCTGAGCCTCCTCAGATGGGCGTAACATGAGGCCAAAGAACAGCTGCTCTGCAGCCTCAGCTGTCCAGGGAAGGCTGAATGAAGACCACAGCCTGACAGAAAACTTGCCAAGGCAGCGGTGACTGTGGGTGATCGGGAGGTTTGTTATAATCAGGAGGAGGAGAAGGAAGAAGCAGCAACTAGTAACCACAGTCAGACGCCATCACGCACTTAGGACACGGGCCCCAGGCCATTTACAGGCCTCGTCTCCTGGGCACAGGTAGAGGCTCCAGGTGAGGTTACCTGCCCAGATGGGCTGCGCTCCTGCCCAGAGGGACCCTATGCTAATCTCTCCGCCTCCTATACTTTATTAGGTATAATTTACGTGTGTTAAAATGCACACATTTAACCGTCAGCTTGACCTTTTCCACTTGTGTACACGCGTGTGACCACCACCGAAATCAGGACAGAACGGTCCCCTCACCCCGAAGGTTCTGTCGAGCCCCTTCCGGTGTGACCACACTTCCGACTCCTGCCGCCATGGTTTTACCTGTCCTCGAACTTCATACAAATACCTTCATAGGGAGCACAGACTTTCTGTCTAGCTTCTTCACTCAGCATAATTCTTGTGAGATTCATCTACATTGTTCAGCGTATGAGTAGTTCCTCCCTTTTGACTCCTGGGTAATCTTCCATTGAATGAATTGTTGTTAGGTGCTGTCAAGTCAGCTCCAACTCGTAACAACCCCACGTACAACAGAACGGAATGCTGCCTGGTCCTGCGCCATCTTCACGATTGTTGGCATGTTGAGTCCATTGTGGCTCTTGTATCAGTCCATCTAATCGAGAGTTTCCCTTATTTTTACTGACCCTCTGCTTTACCACAAACATGGTGTCCTTTTCAACTTGGTCCTTCCTGATGACACGTCCAAAGTTAGCAAGCTGAAGTCTCACCATCCTTGCTTCTAAAGAGCATTCTGTCCGTATTCGTTGATACATTCATCTGCTGATGGACATTTGGGTCATTTCCACTTTATTCCATCAGTGAATAACACCACTGTAAACATTCTTGTATGAATCTTTTGGTAGACAAAGGTATTCATCTCTTGAGTAGATACTTTGGAGTGGAACTGTCGGGCCATAAGGTAGGTGGACATTTACCTTTATTGTTGTTGTTAGGTGCCGTCAAGTTGGTTTCGACTTACAGCGACCCTATGAACAAAAGGTAACACCGCCCGGTCCTGCACCTTCCTCACAATCGTTGTTAGCTTGAGCCCACTGTTGTAGCCACTGTCTTTCTCTTTTTCGCTGACCCTGTACTTTACTAAGCATAATGTCCTTCTCCAGGGACTGATATCTCCTGATAACATGTCCAAAGTATGTAAGACATAGTCTCGCCATCCTTGCTTCTAAAGAGCATTCTGATTGTACATCTTCCAAGACAGACCTGTTCGTTCTTTTGGCAGCCCGTGGTATATTCAATATTCTTCACCAACACCACAATCCAAAGGTGTCAATTCTTCTTCCATCTTCCTTATTCACTGTCCAGGTTTCACATGCATATGAGGGAATTGAAAACACCATGGCTTAGGTCAGGCACAGCTTAGTCCTCAAGGTGACATCTTTGCTTTTCAACACTTTAAATTCTTTTGCAGCAGATTTGCCCAATGCAGTGTGTCTTTTGATTTCTTGACTGCTGCTTCCATGGGTGTTGACTGTCGATCCAAGTAAAATAAAATCCTTGACAACTTCAATCTTTTCTCCATTTATCATGATGTTGCTTACTGGTACAGTTGTGAGGATTTTTGTTTTATGTTGAGGTGTAATCCATACTGAAGGCTGTGGTCTTTGATCTTCATCAGTAAGTGCTTCAAGTCCTCTTCACTTTCAGCAAGCAAGGTTGTGTCATCTGAATAACGCAGGTTGTTAATGAGTCTTCCTCCAATCCTAATGCCCCATTCTTCTTCATATAGTCCAGCTTCTCTGATTATTTGCTCAGCTTAACTTTATTAGAAAGTGTGAAACAGTTTTCCAAAGTGTTTGCACTGTGTTGCACATCGACCAGCAATGGATAAAAGTTCCAGTTGCTCCACATCACCACCAACATCTGGTGGTGTCAGTCTTCTAAACTGAGCTGTTATGGTGGGCGTGTAGTGGAATCTCACTGTGGTTTTAATTTGCATTTCTCTGATAACTAATCATGATGAGCACCTTTTCATTGGTTCACTGGCCATCTGTATCTCTTTTATGGAGTACTTGTTCAAGTTTTTTCACATTTTTTGATTGGGTTGTTTGTCCTTTTAATATTAGCTGTAGAATTCTTTATATATTCCGGATACAGGTCCTTTATTAGGTGCATACATCTCAAATGGTCTCTCCCAGTCTTCATTTTCATAAAATGAAAACTCTTGATGAACAGAAATTTCCAAGTTTGAAGTCCAATTTGTCATTTTCTTTATGGTCTGTGCCTTCTGTGTCCTTAGTTCTTTTCCTTCCAAGGTCATGAAGTTCTTTCCTTGTTTTCTTCTAGAAGCTTTATCGTTTTAGCTCCCATTCTTAGGTTTGTGTGCTATCTTGAATGAATTTCTGTGTATGGTGTGAGGATGGAGTCAGGTTCGTTTTTGCCCCGTTGGCCATCCAATGCACCGGCAGCCTTCCTTTCCCCACTGAGGGGCACCTTTGTCAAACATCAAGTGACCACATGTATAGACACACTTCTGGACTCTCTATTCTGTTCCACTGATGCAAGTCCATTCTTATGCCAGTGCCATGCTGTTTTGATTACTGCAGCCTTAAAGTCAGTCTTGAAATCTGGGAGCACGAGTGCTCAAAATTTTGTTCTAGATTTTCTTGGCAAGTCTAAGTCTTCTGCATTTCCATACAGATTTTTGAACTCAGATTGTCACTTTCTACAAAAATCCACTGGGATTTTGATTGGATGGCATTGAATCTACGTACCAACTTGAGCAGAATCACTATCTTAACAATATGGAGTCTTCCAATCCATGGACATGGGATATTTTTCCATTCATTTAGGTCTTCTTTCTCTCTTTCTCCTTAATTTCAGTGCAGTGGGTTTATACATCTTTCATGAAATTTATTCCTAAGTATTGAGGTTTTTAGTGCTATTGTTAATTATGTCCCTTTTTTTTTTTTTTCCATTTTCTAGCTGTTGGTTGCTAGTACAGAGAATTACAGTAGACTCTGGGTATTAACCTTGTTTCCTGTAACCTTGCTAAATTCACTGATCAGTCCCATTAATGTGTTTGTAGATTCTCTTGGATTCTCTATGTACGCGATCGTGTCATCTGTGGATTTTTTATTTAAACCTTCTTCCTTTTCAAACGTTATGCCTTACTTCTTTTTCTTGCCTTTTTGCCCAACTGGAATTCCCAGCACAGTGGTGACTAGAAGCAGTGAAAGCAGACATCCTTGTCCTGTTTCTGGCCTACCCCACCAGGAGAGGCACTATTACATTGCCTCTGCCCCCGGGCCTGCACAGATACCCGAAACGGATTTAGGGCAATAACGTGTGGTGGTGTGAGACTGAAGGGCAACTGAGGGTCTTACCAGCGAAAAGCAAGGAACAGGCCTATGAACAGCGTCCGCTGGCAAGCCTCCGCTGTGGGCAGCTCCACCTTAGCGTAGGACTCCAGCCCCTTCTCGAGGGAAGACAGACTGGGCCCAGCAGGAACATGAAGAGCTGAAGTGAATCCGCCACATATGTGGACATTCAAGTACAGCTGTCCTTTACTGACTGAACGGAGTTCAGGCTGAAAACCGAGCCTGGTGAGAAATTGCACCTTGACCGAATTAATCAATTGCTTGAGCATGTTCCTGCACAAGGAGAGTGGAGATTGGGCCTCTAGGACTTCTCTAGAGCCCTGGTGGCACAGTGGTTTAAGGGCTCGGCTGCTAACCAAAAGGTTGGCAGTTCTAATCCACCAGCCACTCCTTGGAAACCCTGTGGGGCAGTTCTACTCTGTCCTATAGGGTTGCTATGGGTCGGAATCAACTCGATGGCAGCGGGTTTGGTCTGGTTTTGGTTTAGTGCCTCTCTAGTACTTCTGCTGGAGTCCCTAGGCAGTGCAAACAGTTAAGCGCTTAGCTGCTAACCGAAAGGTTGGAGGTTTGAGTCCAGCCAGAGGTGCCTCATAAGAAAGGCCTGGTGCTCTACTTCCGAAAAATCAGCCACTGCAAACCTTATGGAGCACAGTCTACTCTGACACCCATGGGGTCACCATGAGTCGGAGTCAACTCCACGGCCAATGGTTGTAGTGCTTCTGCTAAAGCTCTCCGGTTTAGAGCGTGTTTCTTTCATCCTCCAGCATGGCAGGTATCCAGATGAGAGCTGTTTTCTGGTGTGACAGACCTCCTTCAGGAGATGTCAGTGTCAAAGCAAACGTGGAAACTAGGAACCAGCCGCAGCTACACCAGCAGTCGGGCTCTGGGGCACTCAAAAGCAGGCTGCTGGCATCGGTGTGAGTTTAGGTGCAGAGCCCTGATGAATGCCTCATCGGGAGCTGTGGCTCATCACAGCCAATGCCACACTCTGTCACTGTGGAGCCCGGGGTGGGGTGGAGGGGTCATCTGGTGTGCTGCTGTGTGAAGTCCTTCTAAGAGGGCCCACCCTGGGCTCACCCCACCCCTCCCCAGAGGTGCCCCCGCTCATCCGCTAGGACGGAGCCAGCACACACAGCACAGCCCCATGAGGTCCAGAGTGGGGCGCACCCCCGAGCAGAGGCAGCCGGCAGGTGGGTCGGCTCTGGTCAGCAGTAGGCCCGCAGACACAGCAAACCCTGCGCTGGCTCTGCCCACAGGAGCTTCTGTCCGGGAGGTGAAACGCCCCGGGCTCCAGTCCCCAGCTCGGGCTGCAGATCCTAACAGGAAGCCCACAGACCAGCCCTCTGCAGAACCAGAGGCGAGCCTCTGGCAGGCGAATCCGGAACACAAGGGAAAACAGGCCAAATACAGATAAATTTGTTTTTAATAAAGGAGTTAATTTTCTTTCAATCCTATATAAAACAATAGCAATTAAAAACTTCATTTTTGAAAGTAAAATATTTACATATGAACAAGTAACTGTGCAAAATTTACATGAAAAAATGGAAAGACAGGGATTTCCTAAAAGACAAAATAAAAGGTGTAACAGTTTTCGGGTGTTGATAAAAAATACTGGTCAGCACTCAGTCACGCGCGCTCAAGTCGAGCGTGAGATTCCACAGAGAAAGCCAGAGTATTTACAGTCATAAAAGTACTATCAATAGACAATTTAATACAATAACCTCTGAAAATATAAAGAACCAATTAGTATATTTGTAATAAAAAAATAGGTACAAAGAAGGGGCTTTGCTCTGGGCGTCTGTAAAGTGGGCCCACAGCTTGCATACAGTCTCGTAGCAAAATAATCATCGTTTACGTCGCCGTTCCCGTGTGCCAGAAGTCATGTACAATTACGACAAATCCACCAACCATTGTTCAACACTTGATTCACACCGAGAAACAGTCTGCTGATTCTTCTCAACTCTGATTTTATTTCATCTAAGCTTTCACTTTGAGCTAAAAAACACAGTGCAAGTAAAATATATTTATGCTGAAAAGGTCTTCATCTCTGTTAACTTGACAGCTTTACAAACTAGAGCAAATCAATGCCTTTGTACAGATGCTGACGGCACGCCCGGAGGAGCCACCCGCCGCGAGCGCAGGCGCGGGGCAGACAGGTGATACAGTCAAGACGATGGGTCCTGGATTCCTCGGGAAGGGTAGACGGGGGAGGGGGGGAGGGAGGGAGATAAATAGTCTAAAAACGTCAGCTTGCTTTGCCAACCGACTCTTACAAAAATAAAATACATGAGATGAGGTCATGGGGCTGTAGACATGTGCCTATGTCATAAGTAAGCTGGAATTAACCAAACGCACATGTAACGTGGACACGGTGACGTGCTGACAGAAGGCAGCTGCTACTGGCTAGCAACCCCATCGGTCTTATATGGCTTGTTTGGCAAGAAGGCCACTCAATCAAAGATGAGCTCAGATTTCACTGTCCTTTAGAGTATCCACAGGCCTTGAGTTCTCTCTGCTACAGAAATGCATTTTCTCTCAGACTGAAGAGCTGATTTATAAACAGGAATATAAAACTGTTCCATTGTAAAGAGGTGGCTGTTTTTTTAAACAATATTCCATTTGCTTGTTACAAAAAGGCGTCATCTGCAAATATATAAAAACGTCCCAGGCGTCCCCGTCACAACGCCGCGTTCTCCTGTCACTTGAGGAATGCTTTGTAGAGCAGCAGGGAATGGCTTGTCTCACGCTCGTTTTCTAAACAAAATATGAGGTCCCTGAGGTTGACCCGCGTGATCCGCTGCCGCGTGAACTGTCGGGGGGTTCCGACGCCCGAACTGCCTGGGACCGCCGTGCCGGGGCCCGATCCCTAGTGGCCAAAAGGAAGAAACGGCGGTTAGTGGAGCCTGACGCCGGTGGCGAGGAGGCCCCACCCCGGGGCTGGAAGGGTCAGAGCCTGTGGCCTCCAGCTGATCCCTCAGGGCCCTGGTGGCGGAGGGGACGCCAAGAAAGGCTCCTGGGCCCCGGGTGTGGGAACCCCAGCATCTCCCCAGGTGTGGGAACTGCAGCATCGCCCCGGGTGTGGGCACCCCAGATTCGCCCCGGGTATGGGCACCCCAGCATCGCCCCGGGTATGGGCACCCCAGCATCGCCCCGGGTGTGGGCACCCCAGATTCGCCCCGGGTGTGGGAACCCCAGATGTGGGAACCCAGCATGGCCCCGGGTGTGGGAACCCCAGGCGTGGGAATCCCAGCATGGCTCCGGCTGTGGGAACCCCCACGTGGCCCCAGCTCCTTCCAGGCAGCCCCCTCTTGAGCTCCCGGCCTTGGTTACTACCACGGGTGAGGACAACGGGCTCCGAACCAATGGGACGCAGCATCCCGCACTGACCTCCAGTCACCCTGGGGCCAAGAGGAGGCTCCCTGCACCCCACTGGTCTGGGTGAGCCGCCTTTCCCTGGGACCGACAGGGCACAGGTGCCCCACCCCCTCAGTCAGCCTCTGATCTGACCCGGAGGAAACAGCTGCTGCTGGGCTGGTTTTTCAGGGTGTGTCCATCACCCCCATCTGACACTCCTTGAGCACAAACCACAGAACACCCACGAGGTGGCTTTCAGGGTTCTAAGTGGGGTGGTGTCTGTGCACCTGTGCTCTGATGACTAAAGGTGCTCGTACACATTTTAAGCACAGAATCTACCACGGTATGTCACAGCTTGTTCTCAAAGTGTAAGCTGCTGGAACTACTCCTAGTAGGCATGCTGGACAGACCCCGGGCCGGACAGACCCCAGGCCGCAGAGACCCCGGGCTGGCGGCCCAGGAAGCTGCTGCCCATGGACAGAAGGACAAGGCGGTGTGGCCAGCAGGGGGCAGGGGAGGCCCATGGTGCTCTTCCTCCACCTGAGCCGCCCGCCGTGCTCTGCTCTGCCGGCTCTTCACAAGGCCTAGGGTCCGGTGGTGCTGTCTAAGCCACACACGTCTCTGGCCCTTAGTGACATTTTCTTTACAAATATGACAAGCAAAGAGCATGTCACCCCTTCAGGCCCCTCCACCGCCATGGTCCCTCCTTCGGACAGGGCCGTCGCTCACTCTGGGGCTGCTTTTCCTGTCTGAAGAATTGCTGAGGTTTTCACAGCCAGGTATGGCTCAGCCTTCACAGCAACCTTCAAGGAGTGCAGAGTGTGAGGGAGCCAAACACGCCTTCAAAGGCTGGCTGGAAACTAAGGGTTAAAGACACCAGGGGAAATGGGTCCTCTTTCCACAGGACACCTCGAGGCCACTGGGCAGGTGGAACAGAGGCCCGTCACCGGGTGTCCCTGAAGCCTGCATGCCAGGTGGCCCAGCGAGAGTTGGGAGCGAGCTGTGACCGCTCAGGGACACAGCTGCTGCCTGTCCCGTGGGGTCAGGTCATCGGCTTCATTTTTCCACAAGCAAGGCATTAATATCCTGAGAACAGGTAGTGCCCAAGTGTGAAGACACCCCGGGCCCAAGCACCTGACCCTCCACTCAGCCCTGACTGGGTTGAACCGCCCACACTCACTACAGGCTGCAGGGTCACAGGCTGCAGGGTCACAAGCTGCTGGGCTACAGGCTGCAGGGCTACAAGCTTCAGGGTCACAGGCTGCACGGCTACAGGCTGCAGGGCTACGGGCTGCAATGTTACAGGCTACAGGCTGCAGGGCTACAGGCTGCAGGGTCACAGGCTACAGGACTACAGGCTGCAGGGTCACGGGCTGCAGGGTCACACAGACCAGTGAGGTTGGACTGCAGGGCCAAGAGGACACCGGGGTTGGGGGGTGCGGTCCTTACCTGGCACAGACCAAATAACCCACCTAAGACACCCATGACGTTTACTACAAATTCTGTATCATAGTTATTTCTAAACAGTTCAACACCAAAAACAGGGTGAGGTGCTTGCCTCAGACTCAAAATCTAAGTGTGATTTCCAATCAAAATTAAGGCAATGAACCCAGGCCAACGCTGTAAGCAGAAGGCCCAGCGTGGGCGCGTCCCCCAGGCTGCACTCGATGCCAGCCGTGACCATGATGTTGGTGCCACGTGAGCTCTGGACTAGACTGCGCTGTCCATGCCAGGAAGATGCAGTGATTCCTCGTGGTGCTCGGCTTTGTGAACACAGCTGAGTTACTCTGAAATCTAACCAGCCTGTGCTAAGGTCTGTACTCAGTGCTTGCTGACCCAGTGACACGGGCTCAGCTGCAGCTTTGTCCTTTTCTCCCCGGACGAGGGGCTCCGTGGGCAGGGTCTTCCTCGAGGGCCTGTGACCACACGGCTGCGTAAGAGGCCACTCACGCCTTCACTTCAGGGTGGGGTGGGAAGGTGACACTCGGCCCCCAGCCAGGACCAGATGACCGTCCAGACCCTCGCGTGTTAGCGACTGTAACCTCTTGTTTATGCAAAACATGCGCTGTCTGTGCCCATGGCTGGTGGTCAGCAGGGAGGCAGGGCTCGTGGTTGAGGGTCACAACACTGGGGCGTGAGGCCTCAGGGAGAAGCCCCGTGACGATCAATGGGACACAAGTGTCCTTGGTGCTGGGAGAGACCGGCGTGTAAGCCCACCCACCTAGATGACCCCAGCAGTGGCCTACGAGAACGGAAGACACTGGGGCAGCATCAGCCCTGGGAGGCAGCAGGGCATGGACCAAACACCAACAGAATTTAAACTCCAGGGAAGTCTATACTATAGGACTCACAGCTTTCTTGTTTTTAAAAGAAGTGGAAAGATTTGCAAGTGATGATTATTGACACTGGGTTGTGGGCACGTGGGGATTTTTTGTTTAATTGCGGTGAAACACGTATGCAAAAGTTTGCCACCGTAACCGCTTTTAAGGATACAATTCAGGGACACTGACTCCATCCTCTGCGCTGTACTGCCTTCACCTCCATCTGTTTACCGAAGTCGCACGGCCCCCAACAAGCTCAGGGCCCCTTCCTCCCACAAGAACCCCCAGCCTCCCCCTCAGCCCCTGCGGTCACCGACCGACTTTCTGTCTCTGGGCGTTTGCCTCTGCTAGACGTTCCCTACAGGACAGATCACACAGTGTCAGTCCTTTGGTGACTGATTTCAGCCTGCCTGACATTTCTGGAGCTCGTCCGTGTTGTAGCGTGTATTGAGAACTTCATTCCTCTCTGTGACTGAGTGACACCCCGCTGTATGCACGCACGTAGTGTTTATCCATCATCTGCTGATGGAGACTTGGGTCGTGTCCACCTTTGGCGGTGCTGAGAAGTGCTGCAGTGAACGTGGGCGTACGCGTGTCCGGCCGAGTCTCTGCTTTCAATGTCTCTGGGTATATGCCTAGGAGGAGAATCGCTGGCTACGTGGAAATTCATTACACTGGTCTCACTAATTTTGTGTTTGAAATTTTCAAAATAAAAAGTGTTTAAAAATAAAAAAAAGAAACTCTAATAAAAAAGAGGGGTCGAAAAATAAAGTGATTTTGGACAAATCATCTGAACTGCCCCAAACATTAGTTCCTGTGTGTGAAACGGTGCTGTGCGCTCACCTCGCCTCATCAGACTGCTGACGGGGTCTAACCAAAGGCGGCTGCGGTTTCTGAGGAAGGCCAATCTGTCAATTGTCAGAAATACCACAATACCTCGGACACACAACAAATACTTGAGGTAATACCCAAATGGGAAAAGTCACTGTCCCTCATGGGCTGGCTGGAAGGGCGACATTTACCCGAGGTGACACCGCTGTGTCCGACAGAAATGTCCTTGGCGACAGCAGAGGCAGCCCCCAGACTTCCGAGAGGGAAGATTGCCTGGTTGCCCTCACGTCCCGGAAGCACTCACCAACAGCAGGCCCAGAGGATCAGGCCATGTTCCTTTGAGGCCTGCGAGCAGGGCGCGCATGCCCGCGTGGCCCATGAGAGTTGACGGCGGGCCCTCAGGTGAGTGGACAGCATCCTTGACTCGCCCGCTTATGTCGTCAGGGACAGACTGCAGCATCGTCAGGGACAGACCACAGCCAGGCCCCACAAATGCCGCAGCTCCCGGCAGACAAGTGCCCAGTGGTCACCACAGTTCCCCTTCACACAGGCAGTCCTCAAACATCCTTCACACCCCCTCTGCTCCTTAAGTGCCCGTGAAACGTGCACAGCACGCAGGTAACAGCACACAACTTAGAGAACAAACAACCATGATAAAAACTCGCAGGTACTCAGCTTGAGGGAACTAACATCACTTCCAGGAAGTTGAAGACAATGACGGCCCCCAGTACCGGTCTCCCAATATTTCCTCCAAAAACGGTTCAAAACAGCAAGGAGGGAAACACCAATGTACACAGAAATCCCCCCACTGGCCTGACGTGGAGATGGGGGCTGCCGGGACCCCAGCACAGCCACAGGTGAGAGGAGAGTTGACGTGTGCCCCGCGCACCCTCATTCTCCTGTCACGAGGCTGCATGGCCAAGAAGGACCGAGAGAACTCGGGCAGACAGAAGGGGGTGCTAGCGAGGGGCTGGGGCCAGTCTAGCCCACCGCCGGGAAGGCCACGTCCACCCAAGCCTGAGAACTGTGAGGTATCCTGGGCACAGACCACAGGGAAGGGATGGTCTTCAAACACACAGCCTCTGGGGGAGAAACAAGGCAAACCGGAATGTTCCGAAGACAACTGGTGGCAAAGAGGAAAGTTAGAGCGCTCTGCAAGACAAAAAGAGAACCTCAAAACCACAGGACACAGGACCCCCCACCCCAAAACACCAAGACAGACAAGAGCGGCTGAACCACCGGGACTTTGCAATGCTGCCAGAAGAGGGCGCCATTAACCCGTGACTCTTGTAAACACCCAAGGCCGCACGAGGAGGGAGAACAATTCCCTAAGAGCTACGGCCAGAATTCAGAAAACGAAATTGCACACCTACCAACCGAGGCAGATTCACCAGGAGAAAGAAAACTTAGTGCTCCAAACAAACCAAAACATACTTAATGTGAGGGTTTGAAAAATCACCTTGACCCAAAAGCTAGGAGAAAGACAAAACCAACCAACCCAGGAAGAACAGGATGAAAGCTGCTCGAACTCTAGAAAGAAATGGAAGGAAAACACAAAATTCTCTCAAAATGAATAAATTTAAGGGGGGTGGGGGGGAATACACCCAAATAAAAATCTAATAAGGTGCACTGAAGACTGGCGGAAGCAAGAGAAGCAACAAGCAAAGGGGCCGGGGAGAAAACGGTGGAAATGCAGAGAGGGCGGTGGTTGCTGAGGCGGGAGCCCTGCTGGCTGCCAGGTGCCGTCACGTGGGCTCTGACTCAGTGACCTCATGGACGACCAAATGAAACGTTGTCAGGCCTCTGCCATCCTCCAGCACCAGCGTGATCAAAGGGTTTTGTTTCGTTTTGTTTTTTCTTTTTAGTAATATTGTGTTTTTGGTGAAGGTTTACACAGCAGTGTGAGTTCTCATTCAACAATTTCTGCACAAGGTGTTCAGTGACACTGGTTACATTCTTCATGATGTGGGAACAGTCCCACCATTTTTGTTTGGGTTGTTCTGTTTCCACCAATACAGTTTCCCTGCCTCTTACTTTCTCATCTTTGTTTTGAAGTCATTGTCCATCATTCGGTCTCATATAGGTGATGTTTTTAAAAGACCACAGTGCTTATGGGGATATTTATTATTTTTTGAGCCAATTTGTTATTTAGCTACAAGGTGATATCAGGGGTTAAGTCTTGGTTCAAGGTTTGAAGAGCATCTCAGAGCAACAGTCTCAGGGAGTCCTCCAGTCTCAACCAGTCCAGTATATCTATCTTTTTTCATTTTGGGTTTTTGTTTGTTTAGGAATTCGAGGTTCTGTTCCACACTTTTCTCCCGTTCTATCAGGGTCCATCTGCAGTGGCTCTGATTAGAACGGTGGGTAGTGGTGGCCGGGCACCATCTAGCTCTGGTCTTGGGATGGATGAGGCCATGGTCCGTGAAGATGATTTGTCCCATACACACTAGCTTCTCATTGAGTCTTTGGTGTCCTTCTTCCTCTTTTGCTCCGGACGAGTAGAGACCAACCGTTGTATCTCAGATGGCTGCTCATAAGATTCTCAGACCCCAGCCACAAGTCACCAAACCAGGATGTACAACATAAACTTCATCAACCGCCCACTGACAGAGGTGTCCCGCGAGACTATGGGGCTAATCCTTCAAACCCAGACACAGGGTTTTCACTGGCTGATTTTCAGACATAGACCACCAGGCCTTTCTTCTTAGTCTATTTTAGTCTGGAAGCTCCGCGGAAACCTGTCCATCATGCATGACCCTGATGTAAAATACTGGTGGCAAAGCTTCCAGCATCAGAGCAACATGCCGGCCACCACAAGACAGCAAACGGACAGACAGGGTGGAAAGAAGGACTACTATTCACATGATCAGAGCCCCTGAAGAAGAGAAATAGAACAACGGAGCAGAACTAATATCTCAATTACCATCTAAGAGAACTTTCCAGAAATAGAAAAAGACCAAAATCTACACATTGAAAGGGCCAAGTGGGTACCTGGGAAAATTAACCCAAAACAGTCAACTCTGACATGTAGCCTCGAAAGAGAGTCAGACTGGCAGCAGGCTTTTTAAAACAAACATATAAAGCAAGGCAACAATGGAATAGCATTTTAAAAAAGAAACTTAAGGAAAGAAAGCGTGAACCAAGGATTTGACATCCACCCAAACTGTCCTTCATATCATGACTATAGAGAAGCCATCCCCACTATGCACAACCTCAGGGAACTCGGCACCCAGGAGACCGTCCTGAGGGATCCACTAGGGATGCAAGAGACGGCTGGGCAACGCCAGCAGGGACTGAGCGCGGGCACGTACGCCTGGTAGTGCAATGAAGAAAGCCGGCAGTGACAGCTAACGTCACTGAGAGGTGGGACAGGCAGAGGTGACTAAGCTCACTGGCCACTGTAGAATCACCAGGTGGGGGTTGATGAATGCCAATAACAAACTGGTAAATTAAACAGCAAACAGTTAAGTCAAAAAACAGTGGACTAAGGACTGCTGGTACAGTGGTTAGAACGCCTAAAAGTCGGTGGTTCGAACCCACCAGCTGCTCTGTGGGAGAAAGATGTGGCAGCCTGCTTCTGTAAAGATTTACAGCCTTGGAAACCGTATGGGGCGGTTCTACTCTGCAGGTTCTGTTTTTATTTTTTTTTTTTTTAAGGACATTTTGAAAGGCCTAAGTACAAAAGTAACCACTAGAACACAGATGCACACCTTTCTAAATAGCCAAAATTATTTTTAAAGAGCAAAGAACGAGAAACAGAAATATAACAAAATACACAGAATTATAAAACTTACAACAGACCCGGGATCAAACATGTCAGTCATACCAATGAGGTGAACGGGTCTAACTCATCTATTAAAACAAACAGACTTTTTATTTGGCTCACCCAAGACACAGTAAGCTGATGTGCACAAGAGACACGTCCAAAACAAAGCGGTTCCGAGAGGCTGAGAATGAAGGAGCAGAGGAAGGTTTCCCAGGTGACTGGCCATGGGAAGAGAGCAGGAGAAGGGAGGGACAGAGTCCAGTCAAAGCCCGCAAGCAGTACATTCGACAAAGATGGATACTCTGTGATGTTAAAAAGCTACAATCCACAATGAAGCTGTAACGCTTAGGGATGTTTACGTCCAAACAACAGGGCATCACCTTTGCAGAGCAAAAACTCCTGGGGACGCAAGGAGACAAAGACAGAAACACCAGCAACAGAAGACTTTAGACAGCATGCCCAGCACAAAGCAAGTCGAGCGGACAAAAAACACGCCAGGAGATGGAATGCCAAATGCCTGAGCAGCGTAATCCCTGAGGTAGAGTTTGTGGATAGCTATCAAGCTCTATACCCTGATCGTAGAGAAAACACCTTCTTCTCAAGCACTCACAGCACATTACAGAAATCACCCATCAGACTGGCAAGACTAAAAAGTGTGACGGCACACGTGCTGGCAAGGCCGTGGGGAGATGGGCACCAAGCGTGGGCACTGACAGAACCACACACGTGCACACCTTTAAACCTAGCAAGTCCACTTCCGGGATTCGACCTCCAACAGTCCAAGGTTTTCATTTGTTAATTGTTCAATGTCGACAGTAACCTAAATGCCCATTATACAAGAAAGTGGTTGAATAAGCTGTGTTTACCTGAGTTCTATTGACTACATAAAGGCATTCGACTGTGTGGATCATAACAGATTATGGCTATCACTGCCAAGAATGGGAATTCCAGAACTGTGGTGCAGTGACATATTTAATAAGGCCCTTCTAGCCACAGTCTTTGTAACTCCCACCAAATGACTGGGTGGGACTATGCAGATAAGGTGCTTGTGGCCCACTAAGGGGATTGGAGAGCTTGTAACAATGTAATTAAGATGCATGGTACACTTGTGGGGGTGGGCTCATGCAAATAAGGTGTATGGAACCCTAACGAGGGGATTGGTCAGTTTTGCCATCCCTCTGGGGTTAAAATGAGCCACCTCAGAGGCAGGAGAGGAGCTCACCACCACCAAGAAAGAAGAGCCAGGAGTGGAGCATGTCCTTTGGACCCTAGATCTTTGCACTGAGAAGCTCCTGGAATGAGGAGACCCAGAGAGAGCTGTAACACTGAAGATGGCAAGCAGCAGCGGCAGACATGGCACAGCAACGGGCATCCCGGTCCACGGAGCGAGAGCGGAGAAAGAAAGCTGAGCATCTTCAAGCAGGAGACTTGCTGGCAGAGTACGTGCCTCCAGGCACTGGGTGGAGCTAGGTTTGCCAACCCATGGAGCTAGAGCTGAGCACCTGCAGGTTGAGGCTTACTGGAAGAGTGGGGTGCTTTTGGGTACTTATCGGCAGAGCTAAAAGAGCTTTGTAACACTTGCCCAACCAGGGCGGACGCCAGGCCAACGGGCCCAGGGCCAGAGAGAGACCTGCCTGCGGGCATGGCTGAGAAGAGGCTGTCCTAATCGAAGAACTATATCCTGAGTGTTCCTGAACCTGAACTGTAACCTGTTACTTCCCTAATGAACCCCATAACTGTGAGTATGGTCTGTGAGTTCTGTGTGGCTACTGCAACAAATTATTGAACCCATGAGAGAAGTAGAGAGTGCCGTGGAACAGATGGTTGGTTTCAGAATTGGTAAAGATGGTGGAGGGAGGAAGTATGTCTGACCTCGTAGGAAATCAGCCTTGGGCTATTGATCTTGATTCTCCTTCCCTTCTGTGAAGTTAGAGGAGGTCAGACGCCCCCACCAAGACATTTTTACAAGAACTCTTAATTGTGCTTACGCGGAACTTGTACATAGATCACTCAAAGGCAGTCATTCAAACAGAACAGGCGATACTGTGTGGTTTAGAATCAGGAAAGGTGTTCACCAGGGTTGATCCTTTCATCATACTTATTCAATCTGTATGCTGAGCAAATAATCTGCGAAGCTGGACTATATGAAGAAGACGGGGCATCAGAATTGGAGAAAGATTCATTAACAACTTGCAATATGCAGATGACACAATCCTGCTTGCTGAAAGTGAAGAGGACTTGAAGCACTTACTGATGAAGATCAAAGACTATAGCCTTCAGTATGGATTACACCTCCACATAAAGAAAACAAAAATCCTCACAACTGGACCAATAAGCAACATCATGATAAATGGAGAAAAGATTCAAGCTGTCAAGGATTTCATTTTACTTGGATCCACAATCAACACCCATGGAAGCAGCAGCCAAGAAATCACACCACATATTACATTGGGCAAATCTGCTGTAAAAGATCTCTTCACAAACCTTAAAAATCAAAGATGACACTTGGCTGACTAAGGTGCGCCTGACCCACGCCATGGTATCTTCACTTGCCTCCTGTGCACATGAAAGCTGGACAGTGAAAAAGAGCTGGCGCACTGAATTGTGGTATGGGCGAAGAACAGTGAATGTTACCATGGATTGCCAGAAAAACAAACAAATCTGTCTTAGAGGAAGTACAGCCAGAATGCTCCTTAGAAGTGAGGACGGTGAGATTTCATCTTGCTTACTTTGGACATGTTATCTGGGGGACTATTCTCCGGAGAAGGACATCATGCTTGGTAAAGTAGTGGGTGAGGGAAGAAGAGGAAGACCCTCAATGAGACGGACTGACACAGTGGCTGCAACAATGGGCTCAGACAACTGTGATGATGGTGCAGGGCTGGGCAATATCTCGTTCTGATGCATACAGGGTCGCTAGGAGTCAGAGCCAACTCAATGGTAACTAACACCACCACAACCATAATGGAATACCATGCAGCTGTGAAAGAATGAGTTCCATGAACAGCCGTGGAATAAGTTCCAGGATATGCTATTAAGTGAAAAGATATAGCTACAAAAGGGCATCTATATTATGCTACCCTTCAAGTAAGAAAGAAGGGGGCATAAGAAAGTACTCATTTGCATGGTGAGAGGGAACACGGTGGTAAGGATGAAGGGGTGACACCTCCGTGTACTTCTGCATATTGTTCTGACTCTTGGAACCACAGCAATGCTTCAGTCAAACAAGCCAAGTCAGCCGACATATGGGGGGCCCAAGACGGAATACAAAGAGTAACCAGAGAGCCTGTCTGTGCTACAAGTGAGCACCGCAGCCACACCAAAGGGGCGGGCGAGAAAAGTGATCGGCTAAGGAACTTTGGAACCAGCATTCTGAACGGATACCGCACGGCTAAAGACAAGAGAACTGCATATGAGTGCTGTATTCTACTCAGTACATTTGTTTCTCACCAAAAACCAAACTCATTGCCATTAAGTCAGTTCTGACTCGGGTTAGCAACGCTGAAACTCCTTTCTCTGTGTATTGTTGCTGGTTGCTGTGAAGTCGACTCCAACTCGTGGTGACCCCGTGTGTGTCAGAGTAGAACTGTGCTCCACAGGGTTTTCAATGGCTGATTTTTTGGAAGCCGACTGTCAGGCCTTTCTTCCAAGGCACCTCCAGGTGGGTTCGAACCTCCAACCTTTTGGCTACTAGTTGAGCACTTAACTGCCTGTGCCACCCAGGGGGTCCTGTCTGTGTACTAGGATTGAACAAATAAGTAAATACATTGTAGCGAACAAGAACCAAGTTTCTCACATAAGCAATGGTGGAAGGCTAGTGTTACAGACTGAATTGTGACCCCCTAACACACGTGTTGGAATCCTGGCTCCTGTACCTGCGGGTGTGATATCCTGTCTGGAGTCAGCATTTTCTATGTTAATTAGATCACACCTGAGCAGGGTGGGTTCTAAATCTAACTTTTTCTGCGTTATAACAAGAGCAGAGGAGACGAAGAGACACTCAGGGGAAGAGGCAGACACAGGACAGAGACAGATGCATCTGCAAGGGCTGCTGGAAGCTACTAGAAGCTGCAATAACAAGGAAGGCCCGCCCCCAGAGCCACAGCCTCCACAAATGTGAGAACATGAATTTCTGTTGTTCAAAGCCACTCACTCGAGGTGTTTGTGTTATAGCAGCTCTAGGTGACTAAGACAGCTAGCATGAACCCTGAGGTGTTGAACTGGGATCTGAAGTACAAGGATAAATCTACTGTTTCTCTAAGGTAGATACACATGGCTGGAAACAAAGGCAAACATAGATGCGTGTGTGCACGTGTGTGCGCATGTGTACACGTGTCAGCGTACAGACCTCCTGGCTCTTCCGGAGAGGGCTACCAGCAATGATGCTCCAAGAGCAACAAGCTCACCACCGTCCTCCAATAAAACAAGCAAAGACTCCTTGGAGAAATGACTTTGTCACTAACGCAAGGAAAACGTAAGGGTGAGCCTGGAAAATGCTGTGCTGTCCGAAAGCAAGCAAATCTTCAAAAAAATGCTGGGATATGTCAAAAGGATATGGACGCTTTTATGGATTGAAATGTGTCCCCCAAAAATATATGCTGAAGTCCTAAGCAGCCACTCCCTACCTGTGAACATGACCTTGTTGGGAAACAGGGTCTCTGAGACATTATCAGTTAAACTAACAGAAGGTCATATTGGAGCTGCGCGGCTCCTCATCCCACCTGAGCGATGTCCTTATAAAAGAGAAGGAGAGACACAGAGACACACAAGAAGGATGCCGTATGACACAAAAAAACACCTGGAGCCACCCGAAGCTGGGAAGGAGGATGGAACCGATTCTCTCTCAGAGCCTCAGAAGGAATGAACACTCCCAGCCTTCACAAGTGTGAGACAGTAGCCGCCTGCTGTCTACAGCTGCCCCCTCTGAAGTATTGTTAGGTCAGTTCTAGGAAACTAAACCTCACACAGCATAAACCAACTTGGAAGAGCAACCAAGGACCAAAGGAGGGACCATCTGGGTAACAACATTAATTAATGCTAGCACTGGATTCTGACCCACAGAATAAAATAAATATCCTGAGTCCACACAGCTAAGAGTGAGCAACTGAGCAAATACATAATGGGAGAAAGAGAGGAGAAGAGACGGCTCTCGTGACAGCAGAATTCCAACGGTAAATGCAAAGGTAGGATGAGGTGGAAACCGTGATGAGGGTAGCGCCACCGTGACGGCTGACACAGGCGAGCGCCATTGTTGGACACTAGAGTCACTGGGTGAGACCAGGGTGAGAAGCAGGTAACGGCACAGTCACTAAGCATCTCCCCACAGGACACTCATTAACCACAAAGGGAAACACCGAGACTTCATAGTGGAAACCCCTGGTGGCCACCAAGTCATCACAGCACCGGGACAAGATGGCACCCTGACAGGAAGCAGAGGACACAGCATCGCTTTTGCGGAAATGGTGCCAAAACCACATAACCTGAATTTAATCAGGAGGAAACAACAAACCCAGTTAAGGGGCACTGAACAAAATAAGTGACTGTTACTCTTCAGACGCGTCAAGATCATGAAAGACAGGAAAGCCTAAGAAAAGCCAGGCACTGGAGGGGGTGAGGGGACGTGGCGACAGCCGTGTCATCCTGCGTGGGATGCTGGCACGCAAAGAGGACATCCTGGGAGAACCGGTGAGACCCGAAGAAGGTGTCTGGTTGACGGTCTGTTACAGGTTCAACTGTCCCCCAGAAGTCATGCTGAAGTCCTAACCCTGTACCTGTAAATATGACTTGTTTGGAAACAGGGGCTTTCTTTGGTATGAGGTCACGCCAGAGTAGGGTGGGTCCTAAACCTAATCCCTTCTGAGCAGCGTCTTACAAAAAAGGAGTACGCACAGGCGGAGTCGCTGGGTGACGTCTTACAAAAAAAGGAGTACGCACGGGCGGAGTCGCTGGGTGACGTCTTACAAAAAAGGAGTACGCACGGGCGGAGTCGCTGGGTGACGTCTTACAAAAAAGGAGTACGCACGGGCGGAGTCGCTGGGTGACGTCTTACAAAAAAAGGAGTACGCACGGGCGGAGTCGCTGGGTGACGTCTTACAAAAAAGGAGTACGCACGGGCGGAGTCGCTGGGTGACGTCTTACAAAAAAAGGAGTACGCACGGGCGGAGTCGCTGGGTGACGTCTTACAAAAAAGGAGTACGCACGGGCGGAGTCGCTGGGTGACGTCTTACAAAAAAGGAGTACGCACGGGCGGAGTCGCTGGGTGACGTCTTACAAAAAAGGAGTACGCACGGGCGGAGTCGCTGGGTGACGTCTTACAAAAAAGGAGTACGCACGGGCGGAGTCGCTGGGTGACGTCTTACAAAAAAAGGAGTACGCACGGGCGGAGTCGCTGGGTGACGTCTTACAAAAAAGGAGTACGCACGGGCGGAGTCGCTGGGTGACGTCTTACAAAAAAGGAGTACGCACGGGCGGAGTCGCTGGGTGACGTCTTACAAAAAAGGAGTACGCACGGGCGGAGTCGCTGGGTGACGACGGAGGTAGACATACCCATAAGCAGCAAAAGAACCCAGAGGACTGCGGGGAGCCACAGAAACCAGGAGAGAGACCCACAGGAGTCCCCACGGCCAAGCCCGATTTAGACTCCTAGCCTCCAGACTGGGAGACAGTGAATTCCTGGTCTTTAAAGCCCCCAGCTGTGGTCTCTTCTGCACAGCAGGGCCAGGTAACTAAGTGTCATACCAGTGTTCAACACTGGGGGGTGCTGGGCGAGAGGTACAGGGAAGCTCCCACAATTTCTGTAAATGGTTTTTAAGTCTAAAATTAATTCAAAATAAAAAGCTTAAAATTAAAAACAGAATAACTAATCAATGTCGCTAAATTGTACATGTATAAATTGTTCAATCAGTGTTTGTTCTACGGAGTATATTCTCAACAGAAACAAAAAAGAGATTTTTAAAAAATTAAAAATAACTCCCCTAAGGAAATATTCCTAATTAAAAAAAAGAAATTGAGCCTTGTCTCTGATGAAGAAAGGCATATGAAGGACTTCAAAAATGTTGCATTTTGTATTAATCGCTACCTATGTAAGACACAAATCTCAAGTTCAGAAACAGGCAAAACCATCAACGTGTGAAACTCCCAGTAACAGTCTCTTACGACCTGCTTCATGCATTCAGCAACATCCACCTCAAAGCACCCACCTTTCCCAACCTCTTGTGTAGGTTTTCTTTGTCCCGTTTTCCCATTTCTACTCCCTGCCACCCTCGCCCTCCCCACTCCTTCCCCAGTAGTTTGGAAGCACACGTCCTTCCTTCATTCTCTGGGGGTCACTCTGGACATTTTCACACTGAATTAATACCTTTCCCAGCCAGCCTCCCCTCCTGGCATGGAGACCCCGGGCCAAAGCGGTTAGGAACGTGGTTACATGGAGCAAAAAACTCATCGATTGAGGATGATGGGAACCAGACTTCTCGCTGAGAAGGGACGGACACACAGAAAGTGGGGAGGCTAGAAAGAACCCTGAGATGCTAGAGCATTCCAAGTACTGATACAAAACACACAGAATTTTGTTACACACGCACGCTCACACACACACATGCTCAAATGCTCACGCACACATACACGCTCACACATGCGCACACGCACGCACACACATGCTCACGCACACACGCTCACACACACACACATGCTCACGTACACACACACACATGCTCACGCACACACACACACACCTGTGCTCTGACTTCCAAAAGGACAATGAGCACAACCAGCACCCAGGTCCTGGTTTACAAAAACCATCCTCCACCACAAGGAACCAGGGCTCTTCGGAGAAACTGCTCACGAGGGGCAAGGAAAGTACAAATGAGCCTGGAACATCTCGTGACACCAGTAAAAAGATACACTTAAAGAATGAGGGAGACATTTCAAAAGGACACACAAGTTTCCACCAACCCAATCCAGAAAACTTCAGCACAATACAGAATACTGACTACATCCCACTGAGTACACCAGGAATCCACAAATCCATACTGCTGTAGGGGATGGAGGGGTGGAGGGAGGATGGATGGAGGAAGGGAGGGAGGGAAGGAGGGATGGATGGATGGACAGATGGAGGGAAGGAGAGATGGAAGGAGTGATGGAGGGAGGGAGAGAGGGATGGATGGAGGCAGGGATGGAGGGAGGGAGAGATGGATGCATGGATGGATGGATGCACGGATGGACGGATGGACGGACGCATGGACGGATGGACGCATGTACGGACAGACGCATGGATGGATGGGAGATAGAAAGTCTTTCCTACGGTAGAAGGCAACTAGGAAATGAAGGCGTGATTCACGGTGGTAACACACGGGCGGGAGCTGTTAGTGGATGCAGAGGTTGCTGGGGGAGGTGTGACAAGGAACAAGTATCTGCAACAACAGTGGCTACACAGCGGAGAAACCCTGCCAACGAACGTGACCAGGTGGTCAGTGTGGCAGGCGGGCCTCCTGGTGCCCTGCCATGAAGACCTGTCGGAGGCCCCCACGTATGCGAGACCACTCAGGTCTGGCTCTGTTCTAAACATGGCGGGTTTTGCTTTCTTATCTAGTTCTATCTTTTCTGTGGGGATTCAGCTCAGCACTAATTCGGAGTGTTTCTGCCAAGAACACATAGCCTGAGTGTGGTCCAGAGACATGCCCGCACAGACCCAGGTAGAGGGCCATCCCACAGCAGGAAAGGCCTGTCCTCTCAGGACACCGAGCACAGGGAGGTTCAGCAGACAGTGAGGAGGCCTGAGAACCCGTGGTTGGGCTCCTGGGCCAAAGAGGAAAAAGAGACGCTGCCCGGGTGGGTAGTGAGGTCTGACCCGGCTTGCAGACTGGACGGCGGTGGTGCCTCAGAGTCGACAGCCTGACTGGACGGCTACACAGCAGGACCAAGACAGCGCCTGACAGCGTGAGTACTGGGGAGAGGGCATATCAGAGAAAGGCTTTTAAAATATGTATACAAAACATACACAAGCACACACGTACTCTGTGTGCATGTGGAGAGAGAAGGTGATGAAGCAAATGGAACAAAATGTTAACCACTGGAGGATCTGCATGAAGGGGGCGCGTGGTTCTCTGCACTGTTCTTGAACTTCTCTGTTGGTTTGAATCTATTTCAAAATAAAAGAAAAACATTTTGAAAAAAGTTAATGGATATACTCTAAGAAGGTGGTGGAGGACAGTTTCAGGATTTTCCTGAACTCCCACGGAAAAGACAGAGCAACTAGATACAAACCGAAACCCACCATATTTAGAAGGGAGCCGGGTAAAGGCGAGCCACGAGCAGCCGTGGACCTGAGTGGTCCCACATGTGGGGGGACCAGGAGGCCGTCGGTGCAGAGAGGAGGTCCATCTGACGACGGCCAAAGCTAGGAGGGACTCTGTTCACACAAAGAGGAGTGAGTACAGGGCGAGGACTGGGCAGCCTTGCCACCAGGACACTCAGAAGCGACCCTCCAGCACAGGTCCCCACAGGAGAGAATCTGCAAGGAGGGTGGTGACACTGAGCAGGATGGGGACAGCAGAAACACAGAACGTCTGGGAGGGGACAACTGTGAAATCTCAGAAAGCAAGTGGCCGCATTTCGACACTAAATGCCCACCATAGAGGAGGTACTCTGTGAAGACCTTCAGCACAGTGGCCTCAGACCACACCTCCCCTTAGAAAGGCACAGAAAACGCGCAGCAGAAAAGCCCGCATGAATTACTGTTAGAACAAAGGAAAGTAACAGAGCGAAGGGCTGTGGGCACCGAGCTTCAGGCTGCTGCCCCCAGGACGCCGTCACACACCTCCATGGGGGAGCTCAGCGGCACCAGGGGCTTGCCAGGGATGGAGCCCGAGGAAGCCTCTGGGTCAGCTGCCCACCTGCAGGGAGGTCAGAGGCGCATGCAGCACTGCACCACGAGAGCGCGCTGCACCACGAGAGCGGACCCAGCAATTCCAGACCCTGGGAAACTACAGGTCACATGACCAGGTTGTGAACCGGGCAACTGCAGCAAACGAAAGCGATGGAGGGGCCTGGAGGCTAAAGGAGACTCAGAGGCCTTTACTGTTCACTTTAAGCCCCGTGTCCAGCGACGCCCGGCTGGGTGACCAGCGCTCCCTGTGTCCCTGTGAAATCTGGACACAGCTACTTCAGAGGAGGTGGGGGCTCTGGGACAGCACACGGCAGGGCCCCTGGGGAGGGGGATGCCAGGGTCCTAGCTCCTGAACTAGATAGTGCCTTAAAGGCAGTTCACTAAGCAATGAAAAATCCAGCAAAAAAAAAAAAAAAAGACTATCTTCACCCTCGTCTCAAAACTATAAGGAACTTTACAACACTTGAAGGGAACCCTGGTGGTGCAGTGGTTAAGTGCTCAGCTGCTAACCAAAAGGTTGGTGGTTCCAACCCACCAGCCACTCGGTGGGAGAAAGATGTGGCAGTCTGCTTCCGTAAAGATCACAGCCCTGGAAACCCTGTGGGGCAGCTCTGCCCCACGCTGCAGGGTCGCTGTGAGTAGAACTGACTTGACAGCAATGGGCTTGCTTTTCTTTTTTTGTTACAACATTTTAATTGCCCTTCTCAATTTATGTTGTTACGGTCTGAGATTTTAATTTGTTCTTGGTTTTAGACTAAATTTTTGGTGCAGGCTTTTAGGCTCTAGAGCTCATTAACTCAGGCCGGAGCCCAAATAAGTGCAGGCTCTTGCTAGAAGCACTGCCCCAGCTCATTCCTGTCCCTGGCTGACGTTCCCAGGACCCATGCTGGCAGAGCCTTTGCCAACCCTCAGGAACCTGTACTTTCCTCTGATTCCTCCCACCTAGGGATTCCCCTACTTTGCCTACAGCTCAGACTTGCATTAGAACAAGACGTCCGGGTTTCTTCCTACACTGTATCCAGCACTTTTACCTGTGTGACACTGGGAGGAATTTCTGCCAGCCTCCATACTGCCCACAGCCCAGCTCTTCGTCCATCTTCACGGCCTCTCTCACCACCAGGAGAGCACTAGTCAGAGACCCCAGTGCTGAGGACTCCGGATGGCACAGCCCACGTTCCCAACAGCCCTGGGGAGCACAGTGCTGCCTGGGGAGATACCACCCTGACCCGGTCCCAGAGCTTCACTCACGACTCCCAAATCTGCACCGCCGGCCCCCGTCTCTCATGAGCCCCAAATCTGCACCGCCGGCCCCCGTCTCTCATGAGCCCCAAATCGGCACCGCCGGACCCCATCTCCCGTGAGCCCCAAATCGGCACCGCCGGCCCCCGTCTCTCATGAGCCCCAAATCGGCACCGCCGGCCCCCGTCTCTCATGAGCCCCAAATCAGCACCGCCAGCCCCCGTCTCTCATGAGCCCCAAATTGGCACCGCCGGCCTCCATCTCTCGTAAACCTCACGTGCGACGACCCCACAGTGAGCACGGAGGACATCCGCGAGGCGCTGATTTCTAGCTCCACCTGGTCTCCCCGTTCAGTAAACAGCACCACACACTCAGCGTACACACCAGGAACTTACCAGGTTATTATTCCTTTTCCTCCACACCAAATCTATCAGTAAGCCCTATTAATCCCACCTCTAAAATTCCTGATTCTACCACCACCCTCAGGCTACCATCTCTGAACTGAACAACCCCTGTGTTCTTGGGCCTGCAGCAGCATCTGCTCAGCACTCCGCGCCCTCCCCTCACTGATCTCTGGGTGGGTTTGAACGCCACCATGGCCTGCGGGGCTGTGGCATTGACCCAACAGCCCCCTCACACAGTGGGGCTCATCCCCTCCTTCAAGCCTCAGCTTACATGTCAACTTTCCAGAAAAGACATCTCTGACCACCTGGCCTGAAACGGGTTCTGGTCTGTCTGTTTTCACCTCTTCCAAGTACCTCCGACCTGGGTGCCCTGGCTGTTCCCTGGCACCACCCCGTCTCCCCCACCAGACGGTACCAGGAAGCAGGGCCAGGTCTACCTTGCTCACCACACTGGCGCAGCACTTGGTAAGGCACTCAGCCAACACCTCTGAGTTAGCACATCATCTCTGGCCTCACAGAAACCCTGCGAGACGGTGCTACATCTTCATTTGAAAGTTAACTCAGGCTCAGACAGGTGAGTGTCTTGTTCTAGGTCAGACAACAAGTCTGGGGCAGAAGCAGAAGTTTAACCCTGATCTATCTGATTAAAAAGAACAAATTACAGAGACTTCTGTAATAAACAACTAGGACCTAGATGATGCATATGAGCAGCTGTTTCCAGGAAGCTGTGACCCTGAGACGGGGTCATCACTGAGCCCACGACCACCTGACTCAGAGCTGGAGCTGGAACCTGGCACGGCCAGTCCCCCAAGCGAGCAGCAGAGACAGCGTTTCAGCAGCTGTACCCAGAGGGAGGAAGTTCCAGCTGAGGCCTGAGGTGGGCTGTACACAAGTAGGGCAAGACCCCCCAAAGTGTACAGATGGTAGCTGCTATGGAGTGGGAGCAAATGAGAGCTATGAGAGGATGGGCAGGGTGCGGGGGGAAGTGCAATGCCAGGACACTGCAGGCCCCAGGGTGGAAATATCTCGCTAGCCCCTCGGAGTCCCGCTTAGATGCCGAAATGCCTTTCTCTAGGAACAAGGACCACCCTGACAAAGTCTAAAACCAAGCCCTGACAGGAAAGACAGAGTTTGAAGGTTGAGACCCGCCAAGCTAGAGAGGCTTGAGAAACATGTCTAGATTCTTACTAACAAAATGTAAAACCAAGCCTACATGAGTTCCACATACTCAGCCAGAAACTGGACTGCCTATTAAAAGAAGAACCAACACTCTTCAAAGGAAGAAAACAATCCAGGGTCTCTCAACATGTCATCCACAATGTCTAGCACTCAATCAGCAATCAGTAGACACGCACTCAAACATGAAAACATGATCCACAGTTGAGAAAATAACAGCTTCAACAGAAACTGAATCTGAGATCCCAGATATTGGACTTGACACAGACTTTAAAGCTGCTTTTATAAATATGTTCAAAGAATTGAAAGAAAATATATGGTCTCAAGTGAACAGGGAACCTCAGCAAAGAATTAGAAACTATTTAAAAAAAAAAAACATACAAACAATGGAAAGCCTAGAACTGCAAAATACATTAACAAACAAAAAACTTCACTGGATGGGCTTAATGGCAGACTGGACATGGCAGCAGGTTCACGAAACCTGTACACAGATTAGTAGCAATTATCCAGTCTAAAGAGCAAAGAGAGAAAAAAAAAAAAATGGAAGAAAAAAAAAACACAGCCTCAGAGACCCATAGGGCAAGATCAAAAAATCTAATCTATGTATGACTAAAGTCCCAGACTGAAGACTAAGAGTGACACAGAGAAAAACGTTTGAAGAAATAAAGTCCTAAATGTCCCAAATTTGATGAAAAACACTGACCTACAGATCTAAGAAGTTCAATAAATTCCAAGCAGGATAAATATAAACGAATCTAAATACAACACAGACAAACTGCTAAAAAACGAAGATAAAGAAAAAAAATCTCAGAACAGCCAGAGAAGAGAGATACATTATGTTTGGGGAACAAGGAAAAAATTATAACTGGACCCCAGAAGACAAAAGAACAACATCTTTAAGGTGATGAAAGAAAAGAACTGTCAACCCAGAATTTTATCCAGGGGAAATATCCTTCAAAAATGAGAGTGAATTATAACCACTTCAGGTAAACAAAAGCTGAGAGAATACGTCGCCAGTAGACCTGCACTACAAGAAATGCTAAAGGCTGGTCTTCACACCAAAGGGAAATGATGCTGGATAGCAACTCGGATCTACAGAAAAGAATAAACAGCACCAGAAATGGTCAAATAAGTAGATAAACACAAAACACCACATGTTCTTTCTCTCTGTAACTTACTTAAAAGACAACTGACAGTTAAAAGTAAGAATGACAACACTTTAAGGTTAGGCTTCTAACTTCTAAGGATAAAGATATGACAACAAACAAGAAGCTAAACGTTCAGGCAAACAAACAGGTAACGGCTCCCTTCCTTCATATACTATCCACTCCAACAGAGGCTGACCTCATGTACACCTTTCAGTAAGAATACCTACCCCACATTATTTCCAAAGTCAGCCTAAACCTCATCATATTAAACTATGGTAATCTAACTTTCTCCTGGAAGGAAGTTTTAGCTCATTTTGATATCCACAAGTAAGTTATTTGAATTTAAAGTATCAAACGTAAAACAAATATTCCAAAGAGTTTAAGACAAAATATGAATGGTAAGAAAGCTGGTTCTCCCACCTGAGCCTGCACATGCATGAGCCGTCAGGTACCCCCCAAGGGCCCTCCAGACCTAAAGCCCCATATGCCACTGTACCTCTGTTCCTGATCCCGGTCCTGGAGAATCCACTTTCCTCTTTTTCCTGGGCCCGATGGCCGCTAGGGCCGTGAGGTTGGCATCTCGCTGTCTCATCTGGGCCAGCTCCTGTTGCTGCATCTTGGTTTTGAAAAGAAATGAGAAATGTCACTTCTTGCCTGTCTTCTACTTATTATGAAAGCAGTACACAGACATCAAAGGGTTTTTGGAAATGTTCTGTGATTTCTTAAATGCTTTGATTTTCTTTTAATAGTTAAGCATATCACTTCTATACTCAGCAAAATATGGACTGTTTAGAAAAGCAGAAGAAGCCCATCCTGGAAAGCTCAGAAAGACAGGGACAAGCTGAAAGCACAGGGGCTGAACGCCACCCCAGGAGAGAGCGCCGTTAAATTGAAAACATAGAAAATGGGACACAAATGCTTTGCAGAGGAAAATACTTGGCAGGGTGATACTTGGACTTCGCAACCATTGCAAACTGCGCTATAAAAGCCCACTGTGCAGAGACACCGCCATTCCCTTAATCGCCTCTCTTGTTGCACCTTCAGGCTGAAGACAAGCCTGTTTTCAGGTGTATAATAAAGAGTCTATGCCTGAAATAGCCTACCTCTTTTGCTTTCTGTTTCAACCTTAATTGTTCTGGATCTTCTTGTCTGGATCGAGACTATGTTTGGAGAAAGTAGAAAAGAAAAATAAGTTATGATGAAAATGGTTATCATCTAACAAAGCCGCTCTCCTGTTCATAATACACGATGTCCTTAAGTCGTATGGTAGACTGCATATTGAAATTTTAAAACCCTTACAGCCAAAAGATGAATGCACGTCGTGAAAAAGGAACTAGAAAGCCGATATCATCTGAATAAGGCACGGCCTTTGGCACAGTCTACCAGTTACAGGAATCTGACGTAAGACAGAGACAGTGTGTCCAGTGCAGGCCTCACAGGCCTGGACTGTTACTGGTCCTGTCCCCACCCATGACGACTGACAACCTAGGTACCCCTCCCACTTCAGGATGACCTTCTCCACAGAATCATGGTCTCATTTCTGAACCTGTTAATAACGAGGTATGTTTCCAAAAAGGAGCCCTAGTGATGCAGTGGTTAAGCACTCAGTTGCTAACCGGAAGTTAACAGTTCAAACCCACCAGGCACTCCATGGGAGAAAGTGTGGCGGTCTACCTCTGAAAAGATTACAGCTTTGAAAACCCTGTGGGGCAGTTCTACTCCGTACTACAGGGCTGCTATGAATTAGAACTGACTCAACGGCATTGGGTTTTATGTTACCAAAATACACCAAGCCCACTGCTGTCGAGTCAATTCTGACTCATAGCGACCCTACAGGACAGAGTAGAACTACCCCTATGGTTTCCTGGCTCAAAATGTTCTTCTAGGTCAACACAAAGAATCGCTGGGCATCTAAAGCTCACGTGGGCTCAGACGAGGTGTCACAGGGAGCCCACTCCACAAGCGTTTCTAGGGGTAAATGGTAGCTATACTTGGAGGAATCTGAGGTGTTAAGAACACCTATGCTTCACACGTTTACATCAGCAGGGGATGGAGTGAGTGAGTGTGGGGAGGCTCTTGCAGTTCCTTCTGCAGCACCCCCTCTTCTCGCTTCTTCCAGGCCAGTCATTCCACTGCTCTGGGCACCCAGAAGTCTTCCGATGTCTACCTGAGCTGAGCGGTGGAGGCAGGAGTTGGACACGGAGTGGTTGGGAGAACAGCCTGATCCTGTGAACCCAGCACTTGCCTTGGCAGCCCGCATCAGGATTTCTCTCTCCTGCTCATCTTTCCTCTGCTTTTCGATTTGATCGAGCTGTTCAAAAAACTTGAGCTGAGCCCGGACATCGCTTGCCTGCTCGTATCTGTCATCATCCTGCGAAAAGAGTAAAAACACTGTTCGTCATAAATGAGGGAATTCAGCAAGTAAACGCGGGTGCAGCACAGCTGAGCCGTCTGGGTATGCTGTGTCCTCCTTCCAGCCTCTTCCACAGCTGGTTTTATGACTGGTGAGGGAGTGGAACAGCTCCCACCTCACCAGCCTGATCCTGGGCCCGACCGCCGTGTGCGCTAATACACGCGGGGGAAAGAGCTCCTGTTGCTTATCACAGGGGAGAGGCCGGGTGGGGTGTTTTCCATCTTACACACTGTGGTATTGTTTGACCTAACATTTTAAATCTTTTGTAATTAGGTAAGAACCACTGTAAATGTACAATGGTCTACGTGTTTTCATGTTAAATGTTGCTCCAAAGGTGCTGACTCCTGCAGTGAGCACCCCTCCCCACACCCTGCTGCCCCTCCTGACAGCCCACGCTCCCCGGTGTCCTTGGAGTGGTGGTCACAGGGTTTCTAAAAGGGGGGCACACTCTGCCTTGAAAACCTTCTCTGTGAGGCTGAGGCTGACAGATGACCCGCAGGGAACAGGACAATGCTCCTAGGCCCACGGTCAGGCAGGACAGGACGCTCACTTAGGGTCAAGGTTTGGGCGGTGGCTGGGGGAGGGGCCGTGGCCCGCAGGTGCTGGACCCAACCTGCAGGGTCCCGCTGGCTCCTCTGCCCCAGGGCTGAATGAGGGGAAGACTCCCTAATTTTCTAAGCTGACGAGGTTCCCTTTCTACTGTACAATCCCCACAGAGTGGCGTCTCCGCCCCACCGTCCCTACAGCTAAAAGAAATTAAATCTGTTTCTGTGGAAAATTCAGAACAAGTTCAAAAAGACCCCTCCCCACGGCGTCTGCCTGGATGTGGGAAGAAGCTTCCACCCAGCGCAGTGTCGCGAGGCCACGACAGAGGGACACGCTCTTCAGGGAAGCAGCACCCTTACCTTGTAGGAGAAGTTCTTCTGCTGTGCTGTCTCAGATATTTTCTCCACAAGATTCTGTAGCCTCTGCTGCGTGGCATGTGACACGTAACTTACTACGTCTGGATGCAATTCCGTGATGCCGTGTTTTTTACCTGGGTTAAAGGTCAGGCAATGAAAAAGGGTATTTCCAGTCACTTAAACATGTCTCTCTCCTCAAGACTTCCCTGCTTTTTCTCTCGTCTGCCAGTTACTGCTTCGTGCCCTCTGACGGAGCCCCCCGGGAGTGGAGGAGGGTGGTCCAGGCACCTCAGCTACCTGAGAGCTGTCACCGTCAGCCACAGGGACATAACTGTGACACGGGCAGTTACCTGACAAGGTACACCACCTGACGCCAGCCGCCGACAGCAGGGCTGCTGGTAAGAGGAAACCTTCAAAACGAGTCTGTGTTAAAGTCACGTGCACACCTCACCCACACGTGGACTCTCCTGGTCATGGTCATCAAACACCAACTCACCTATTTCTAATATTCTTCTTTGTAAAGGAGCTGGGAGGAGGAAGGTTTCATCTTTACAAGACCTCGTTAGCGTGCCCACTAGTTCAGAGTTTGTGGCTAATATTCTCGCGCTTTCTTCTGACAAGTTCACTCCCGCCATCGAGGCGACATCATTGATATCATCGTCGTCCCTAGAGAACAGGAGATGAGATCACAGTAACTGCACAAGGAACACGTCAGGAGGTGCCTTTGCTGGCTCTGACCTAGGGCAGTGATGGTGAGGGCTGGCCAGGGACCTCCGGCAGGAGCATGGCTGATGCCCACTAGGGCCCTCTATCCCCAGCTCCTTCCCTCCTGCGTTCCTTCCACAGCCTGAGAGGGAACTGCCTAGTTCATCTGAGCATTAATCCCTGCTTTCAAAAGGAGACCCTTTTGTGTGGGGATGAAGCCAGGCCCAGTTCTTAAGTGCTCACAAGTGTGTAAAGAGTTCGGCACAGCAGGCGCGCGGGTGGGGAAGCAGAAAGCAAGAACACCTGTTGCTCGGAGGCGTCTGTTCCAAGCGGAGGCTTGTTTTGGGTGTTTCTTCCAGTCACAGCCAGCATCGGTTTCTTTTTTAAAACAATCACAAACTCACAGAGAAGTTGGAAGAACGGTACAGAGACATTTTCCGGATGTGTTTCCTCCAGACAAGGGTGTCCCCCACAGAACCACGGGCCCCTGGCCCTCCTCAGACCCTGAGTCCGGCTGACTGTCCTGACGATGTCCTCCACAGCAAGGGTGCCACTCCGCGTCTTGGCTGCACTGAGTCCCATCTTGACGCCCCTTGAGCCTCAGTTCACTGACCCGAGCTTGGGGCCTGATGCTCTTGAGGCTCTCGGGCAGGAGCTGCAGAACGCAGCACGCCAGGGGCCAGGCAGCCTCGGTGGACATGCACGAAGCAGCCGGCCTTCTGCTCACTGAGTGACAGGTGGCCAAGCTCAGCCGTCCTCACTCGGTGCACTCGAGCCTGGGGCACCTGCCGGCTGTCCACCACCATGTGACTGTCCGTGGTCAGTGAGTACTTCCTGGGGGGCACGCTGAGATCACGGACACCCCACTCTGTACATAAACATCCAACCTACTCGTGATCGATGTCTGCATGGACTTGGGGTTTCCAATCTGATTCAGTGGTTTGAATCTGCCACCATCGCTACGAGATGTGCTCTCACTGTCCCCCATGCAGCCATGGGAAGGTCCATTTGAGAATGTGAACTTCTCAGTCTTTGAGCACTTCCTGCTTTGGGCGTTAACGACAAGGTCAGCTCCCCCTTGCTCTACTCCTAGCCCAGCCCTGGAACCAGCCTGTCCTCTGAGGGCTGCTCACTTTGGGAGAATGGAATTTAGAAGACAAGATGTGGGTGCACGGTGTGCCCATGCTGCTGGGGTGTCACAGCACCTGGGGCTCACAGTGGACAAAGCAAGGAGCCTCCACCTACAGTTGTGTCCAAATCCAGCTCTGCAATACAGTGAATTGCTTTAATTCAGTCCTTCTAGCCACGGTCTTGTTAACTCCCACAAAACAACTGGGTGGAGCTATGCAAGTAAGGTGCTTGTGGCCCATCAAGGGATTGGACAGTTTTGCTAATGCAAATAAGGTGAGTGGAACCCTTCGGGAGGGTGGGTAGCACCATGCAAATAAGGTGCCTGGAACCTTTGTAGGACATTGGTCAGTTTTGCCATCTGGCTAGGCTTAAAAGGAGCCAATCCCAGAGGTTGGGGGGAACCTCACTACCATCAAGAAGAAGAGCCAGGAGTGGAGCACGTCCTTTGGACCCTGAGTCTCTGCACTGAGAACCTCCTAGACCCTGGAGACAAAGAGAGCTCTGGAGCCAGCAGTGGTGCCAGATGGTAGGAACCAGGAGAATAGCTCAAGACAGCACAGTGGGCTTCCTGGTCCACACAGCGAGGTGGCTACAGTGGGTGTGCCAACCCAGAGTGAGAGAGCTGAGCACCTTGACAGGATGCTGGCTGCAGAGTGCATCCGGGCACTTGTGGGCAGAGCTAGGCTCCCCGAATCACTGAGCAAGAGAGCTGAGCGCCTTTGGGCAGGAGGCTTCCTGGTGGAGTACAGTGCCTCTGGGCACTTACTGGTGGAGCTAGAGAGCTTTGTAATACTTGCCCGAGCAAGGGAGAAGGCAGGCCGAGAGTCAAGGGCCGAGGGCCAAGGACAAGGGCTGAGAGGGACGCCTGCCTGTGGACAGGGCCAAGGAGAAACTGTCCTGATCGAAGAACTATATCCTGAGTCCTTCCTGTTACCTCGAAGTTGATTCTGATCCTGAATTGTAACATGTTACTTCCCTCATAAACCCCACAATCCTGAGTGCCGTCTGTGAGTCAGTGTGGCCACTGTAACGAATTACCGAACTCAGCGGAGAAATAAAGAGTACCGCGGGAGGGATGGCTGGTGTCAGAACTGGTGAAAAGGTAGAAGAGTGGAGGTATGTCTGACCTCCTCATAAGAGTCAGCTTTGGGCTGTGGATGGTGATTTTCTCTCCCACTCCTGAAGTCAGAGGACTTGTGACACCAGCCCTTTTAACAGGCTCTGTACACTGAAGCCCCCGAGTTTACATCCACACGTCCACCTCCATGTACGGTCGTGTCTACACCCAGCTCTGTACACTGAAGCCCCCAAGTTTACACCTGCACGTCCAGTTCCATCTCCAGCAGTGTCTACACCCAGATCTGTACACCGAAGCCCCTGAGTTTACACCCACACGTCCAGTTCTACCCAGCAGCACAGGCTCACTTGACTTTACTCCATCAACTTTTTTTTTTTTTTTTTTTTTAATTGTACTTTAGATGATGGTTTACAGAACTAGCTTCTCATTAAACAATTAGTACACACATGGTTTTGTGACACTGGTTACCAACCCCATGACATGTCAACACTCTCCTTCTCGACCCTGGGCTCCCTGTTATGCTCCATCATTTCTGACTCCTTCCCGACACTAGGAACCTGGTGCCCCAGAGCCTCGATTTACCTTTTCATTTGTCTCCGGAGCTAAGCTCCCATCTGTCTCCACCAGCAGCCATGTCCCCTATATCCTACCCACCCTGCTCAGGTTAGAGCTCCACACCAAGCTTCTGGAGCCTCCCTCTGCTCCCTCACCCATGTGGGCTCCAATGCCACCCTGAGCACTGCAGCGCCCTGCCTTGCTTCCCCACCTGACACCTCTGGGAGAGAACTGTCTGGGAAGGGAAGGTCCCTAGCAAACCTTCTGAAGTATGACCACTTTGCTCCTGCTTGGCTAACAGCCATCCCCAGGGGCCCTTCCTGCCACTCCCCTTCCCGATGAGCGACCCCCTTCCCATGGCGAGGCACAAACCAGAGCCCACTGCAGGTTTTCTGGAGGTTCAGTAGGTCAGAGAACAGTAAGCGAAGCCATGTCTACTGCCCACACTACAAATCGTGGTGAACTTAGAGTAACACTGAGGTATAAAATCACAAGGAGGAATTCTGTGTTAGTTCATATACGAATCGTTGGTCTGCACGTCTGGTGTGTGTGAAACACACCTCCCTGAGCTGAGGACCAGGGGGACCACGCTCGCAGAGGCCGCAACATGGGGGGCCATGCTCTCCAGGCAGCCACTGCTGTGTGGAGAGGCCCGGGGTGGGGCCTGGGAGCGCGCCTCTTCCTCCGCAGCACACGCCCTCCACGAGCGCAGGCTCAGCGCTTACCGAAACGAACCTCCCCCAGGCTCCTTGAGCTTATTCTTCTGTGTGGCTGCTGCTTGTGCAGAGATGGTGGAAAGAGCTTTGGTTCCAGGTAACACAGCAGGTTTGACCACAGGGACTGCAAAAGCCGAGACACAGGGAGACCGTTGGAGGCGAAACCAGAGGAGCTGCTTGCACTGTACCTGAGGAGGCCGAGGGAAAGCGACTGCCTCCTAACTGGCCACCATGATGCTTTTAAAGCCTCCCGGTTAACAACTCTCCAAACGGCAGAAGCCTAGGCCGCCCCTCCCGCGCTCCCACCCTCCTGGTTTCGTCCCACGCCATCGGCACAGAACGGCCTCCTCACCTGGCTGCAGGGGGTTGAGCTGGATCTGCTGCGGCGTGGTGAGCATGATGCGGTTGTGTGGCTGCCGCAGGGCAACCATGGGCGTCTGCGTCAACGTCACCTGGGGAGGGCGCATGAGGGTTCCTGGCTTCTGAGGCTGCTGGATCACCTGGCGGCAGAGGCAGCAAGACACAGTGAACGCCCTCCCCCAGCCAGGTGGCGGTGCTCTCTCCCGTCACCCCATCCTCATATTCCACGCCGGGCGCCACTAAGTAAATGGCACTTTCGGGTGACTCTGCTGCTGGCAGGCTACACTCCGGGCCTGTGGTCGGCTACCCGAGGACACGGGTCAGCAAACCCGAGTATCTGCTGAGCTCAGGGCTCCAGAGCAGGGAGACTGCTTCTCCCCAAACATCAGAAGAGGTTAGTGGCAGTGCCTGGTGGCTAAAGGTCAAGTTTCTTTTCCAAATTTTCTATAAAAAGGCTGGAGACATTTATGCTAGATTTCTAAGGCCGTCCCTGAATTTGGTCCTCTAGGTCTCTATCGATTGGCCCAACCCTCCAAGAGGCTGTGCCCAGGCAAAGCCCCCAATCCCCGGGCGCCAAGCCCCTCCCCGGCTGTGCACAGGCCACCCCCCCCCCCCCCGGGGCATGCCCAGCACTAGAACGCTCCCCTCCCTCCACTCCGGCTCATGGGGCCGTCTGTGTGGCCACCCACCTCCTCTGCGTCGGCCTAGCTCCCCTGCCCAGGCACACAGCAGGGACACTCAGAGCTGTGGTGAGCGAGTGCCTCCTGCACTCCACCCTACAACGTGTCGACAGGGGACACGCAGCCCCCCTCGTTTTACTAGGCTATCTTTAGAGGGGCAAACCAAAAAAAAACCAAACCTGCCGCCATCGAGTCAATTCCAACTCACAGCAACCCTACAGGACAGAGTAGAACTGCCCCATAGGGTTTCCAAGGAGATTCGAACTGCCAACCTTTAGGTTAGCAGCCATAGCTCTTAACCACTGCACCACCAGGGTTTCCTAGAGGAGCAAAGTCCCCTTGAAATGTAAGGAAGACACTGAGCTGCCTTCTCCATGCAGCCCGTCAGCCTCCAGAGCGCATGGAAATGCAGCTCTTCCCGTAAAGCTGTCCTCTCTGATGGAGACTGAGACAGGACTGGGCCGTACGCACATCAACTACTTCTGGCCTGAGCTCCTGTCCTGAGACTCACCTAGACCCAAACGCCTGCTGCAGAGCTGGGCCATCAATGCCAGCCAAGGGCTCAGCCAACCTCCTGCCCCGACAGATCAGACGCCAGGGATGCCGTCTGCTGGCCTGTACTTGGACCTTTGCTCCTAATCAAAGATGGCGCCCTCCTAGAAGTCACCAGCAGTCCCAGGGTGCAAACAGTGGACACACTCAGCTGCTAACCAAAAGGTTGGAGGTCCAAGTCCACCCAGGAGCACCTTGGAAGAAAGGCCTGGCAATCTACTTCCAAAAACTCAGCCACGGAAATGCTATGGAGAACAGTGCTACTCTGACACATGTGAGGCCTCCATGAGTTGGAAGTGACTCAACGGCAGCAGTGAGAACATCACTAACACGTACCGTGTTCACTTAAACCAGCACTGCCCAAATGACACCAGGTACTGGTGTGCCAGCAGTTAAGAGCCAGGACACCGAGACATAAGAGCACGGGGCTCGGCCTTGCAAAGTTTACGGTCTAACTACTTTAGATAGCGTGCTAGCCCCTCCTGGCAGGCGTCTCTGGCGTGTGTGGAAGGTCTCTGTGAGCTGTGGCCGCATGAGAGGCCAGAGGAGGCGTGGGCAGGCCCCCGGGCCGGGCGGGGGAGGCTGTCGCCTTCCATACCAGCGATGTGGGCTGCCCCTGCTTGCCAACGCCAACCTGTGTGGGCTGCGTGAGGCTGATGACAGGGGGCTGGAGGGCGCTGGTCACGGTGGCCGCCGTCTTCCCGGCCGTGCGCTGGACGGAGCTGCTCAGCACCACCGCCGTGAGCGCTGTGGTGGCCTGCGCGACGGGTGGCGGCTGTTGCTGGCTCTGCTGGATGAAGGCTGCGGAGTCGGGGGTCAGCTGTCTCAAGGCGGGTAAGCTCCTCTGGGTGGGAAGACAGACAGACAGGGTGGATGGCGGCTCTAGCACCGTGTTCCTTCTTCACAATGTGGAAACATCAGACTTTTAGAAAACAGTCTCGCACTAAATAGACTTTAGACACTTTAACAAAACGCGTCAGGACGTTAGGTGTCAGCACCCACCATCACCCTCTCCTCTACTGTGGCTCAGCAGAAGGCAGGGCTACTCTTATTGAGAACTGCTTGAAATATGTTAAAAACCAGCAATAACAAAAAAAAACCCAGCATTTTTTAAATGCTCTTAAAAATGTTACTAGAGTTTCTGGTTGGTGCAAACGGCTAAGCACTTAGCTACTAACTGAAAGATTGATGGTTTGAGTCCACCAGAGGCCCTCAGGAGAAAGGCCTGGTGATCTAGTTACCAAAACCTGAGCTATTGAAAACCCTATGGAGCACAGTTTTATTCTGACACACATGGGGTCGCCATGAGTTGGCACCAACTCAGTGGCAAATAGTTTAAAAATGTATTGTGTTTCAATAAAGCTGTTATATTAAGAAGTCAAAACGTTATGACAGCAATAATTATCTCAAGAATCTGACGCTATTTATTCTCGGTCCTATGGGGTAAACACAACCCCCTTCTATCTCACACTTACCGTATTTTTACACAAGTAACACATGCCCTCTGCATTTGTCTGCCAGCCGAGCCCTCCCTGCATGAGGCACCCTCACAAGCACCACCATGACAGTCCTCTTCCACGTGTTGCAAAAAAAAAAAAAAAAATAGCATAGCACGCTTATGAAAATACCTTGTGGCGGGAGGGCAAGGCCAGCAAACAAATGCAGAAGGCGCGCATTATCTGGGTGAAAATACGGTAAATAACCATGACCACTCACTCAGCAGCAACAAAGCAGATTCAGCCTGTTGTTCAAGAGCACAGGCCTCCTCATCCCTCCAGTCACACAGAGCAGAAGGCATTCTAAGCACTTACAAAAAGCCTATTCTTAATAGAAAACTTAACATTTTGTTACGGAGGTGCTTCTGACTTTAAATCTAGAACAGCACCGCAATCTGGCACATCAACAGCAATGGGAGAGCCCAGCTCGTCCCCCCATCATGAGCCCAGCTACCACTGCTTGCAGACACTTGTAACAAATGAGAAGCAAAGGCTCCAAAGTCTTTAGAATTACCTTCAGGAAAGGCACAAGGTAAGGTTGAGGTGAAGAATTAAGTTCTCGGTATAACCTACTAGTAAAATCCTCTGCTTCGATTTTTCCATCCTTAAAAACAAAATTCACATTAAAATTCCTGGATGAGTAGAATGTAACACACACGTTTCCATGCTCAGCACAACCCTGGCCCCGGGCTTTACGGTGGATGTCCTCTCACTGCGGTGTGCCCTGCACAGAGGTGGGCGGAAGCCGGGCGCACGGCACGTTCCCACAGACACCAAGTCCCGGGTCCCACAGCCCTCCCAGGCATCACTAAGGAGCGAGTGGAAGACCTGTCTCTGTGTAGGTGGTCTATGAGTCTACTTCTTGTCTCTTCTGTGAGTGTCTTATTCCACCTGGTTCTCAACGACTCAACATTTACCCACCATCGACCACGGGCCAGGCATCTAGTGAGGAGGCAGATGTGTCTGAGAGAAACTCCATGACCACAGTCTGCGCCATGGGCGCAGAGAACACAGAAAGGTGGGTGGCCCAGTTGGGAGACCAAGGCCATCCCAGGAGGCAACAGCCAAACTGGTCAGACACAGGCGCCACTCCAGAGCAGCGAGGGCTCGACGGGTGCCCCCGCAGAAAGGAACGAGGTGCCCAGCGTGAGAGAGGGTGCAGCTCTGCTCTGGAAACCGAAAAGCTTGGCATAAAGGCAGGGAGGCGACAGAGGAGGCAGGAGCTAGAGCACCAGACCGCTGTGCTGGTCGCTCGGACTGGACCCTGAGAGGAGGGTGGTGTCTCATAGTCACTGTGTGGCAGGGGTTCAGGGGGGACGGGGGAGGACAGGGGGACGGGGGGACGGGGGAGGACGGGGGGAAGGGGGGAAGTGGGATTGGGGGGCGGGGGAGGACGGAGACAAGGGGATAGGGACAGGGATGGGGGAGAACGGGGACAGGGCGAACAAGATGGCCTCTGAACGCGTCATCGTTGGAGCTTGGAGATGGGTGCACAGAACTTTGTTATACTGCCCTCTCCGTTTCTGTATCTGTTTAAATTCTCCATTTAAAAAGCAGGTGACCACAACTCCCACGGCCTCCACCAGACTGAGTCCAGTACAGCTAGATGGTGCCCAGCTCCCACCACTGACTGCTCTGACAGGGATCACAACAGAGCGTCCCCAACAGAGCTGGAGAAAATGCAGGACAAAATTCAAACTCACAAAAAAAGACCAGACTTACTGGCCTGACAGAGACTGGAGAAACCCCTAGAGCGTAGCCCCCAGATACCCTTTTAGCTCAGTAATGAAGTCGCTCCTGAAGTTCACCGTTCAGCCAAAGATTAGACAGCCCCATAAAACAAAACAAGACTAATGGGGCACAACAGTCCAGGGACAAGGACTAGAAGGCAGGAGGGGACAGGAAAGCTGGTGATAGGGAACCCAAGGTCGAGAAGGGAGAGTGTTGACATGTCGTGGGGTTGGTAACCAATGTCATAAAACAATACGTGTACTGTTTAATGAGAAGCTAGTCTGTTCTATAAACCTTCATCTAAAGTACAATTAAAAAAAAAAAAACCAGGTAAAATAAATGGGGGAGGGGGAGAGAAACCCTTGAAAAGTCTGTCGGATGTATCAGACACATTTAAAACCGGCTTCTGTGTAGTCAACATGAAATCCCAAGCGGCAGTATTTGACACTAGAAGGCAGCTCTGTGAAACGCCCTCTCAGACGCCGCGCAAACTCGTTCACGGAGACTCTCTCAAGTGGACGCATGTCCCAGAGAGTGCCAGGCTCTGAGCCGGGCGCAGCAGGACACCCACATTCAGGGACGAGGGTCCCGGCTGGGCCACCGCAACCGCTAGTGGACACTCCTACCTCCCCTGCAGAGGCCCTGGCTGCAGCGGCTACAGTCACATGTCAGAGGCAAAATGCCACTGGCGAGGGACAAACGGCGTACAAGCTCCTTACCAGTAAATTCTGCACGAGTTCTTTCACGTTAGCCGCCGTCTCCGTGGACTGCTTGCCGGATGAAGCCAGCTTTATCAACGTCGACAGAAAATTTTTACATTTCTTCACGTTTTCCATAGTTTCCTGGGGTAAATCAAAAGACACACGTAACAGTCTTGAAAGCAGGATTTCACAGTCACTTTTGATCCAACTAAGATGTGTGTACATACGTAAGCTAAGTACAGATCTACTCTAAACGTCCTTCAAGAACACACACTGGCTCTCAGCTGATGGCATCCACGCTGCGACTGCCTCCCCGGAGGGCAGCCTGACCCACGAACCACGGGCTGTGCCTCAGCTCACACCCCAAGCGAGCCCAGCACCCCACTTTCAGGGCTGCGGACTACCTGAGTGATCACAGGCGTGGATCCACAAAGACACTCATCACAATGCTGTTACCGTAAGGAAAAAATGGCACCTAGCTAAATGCACAGAAGAAGTCTAATTACGATATAATTCCTAAAAACGATGCAAAATACCTAGCAAAAAAAACATTAAAAAAGTTATAAATAAATCAGGATCCCGTTTTGTTTAAAACTTTATATGTGTGTAGAAAAATACCGGCAACACAAATTAAAAGGACGAGATTGCAGTTTTATAGACGGCAAGGTTTGTACAGTATACGTATTACTTTCTAACAATGTGGTCGCTTGGGCTTTTATGACTTCACACTTCTCAGCAGAAACCGAGGCCTCGTCACCGTCCAAGCAGGGGCCATGGCAATTCAATGCCACCTCTTTTGAGGAAGAGCCTACATTCCAACAAATTCACACTCTGCGGCTGCCAATAAGCGCAGGAGTAAAACCCTCCCACGAGGTGGTCGGGCAGGTGTTACCGCAGGCCCAGCTCGCGCTGGCCTCCGCTCAACTCATTTTCTGACCAGCAAGCACTGGGCCTGGCCGAGTGGCCTCAGCTCCCCGAGGCGGTCACAAGAGGAGGGAAGCTCTTACCGTGGCAGCTGTGGAGGTGGTGGCTGCGCCCGGGACCGTCCGCTGAGGTGTTCCTGTCTGCACTGTCGCTGTCCCTAGTGACGCTGTCTGGGCAGTGCCTCCCAGGACAAGCTGAGGCTGCAAGAATCCAGAACGCCAGGTCAACGCACCTCCTGCCACAGACATCAAGGTGGGGACCGGCCTTCCTGCAGCAGGTGGAGAGTCACACAAGGGCCACCAGATACTGCCCTGCAGCGTCAGAGCCTGCCGCTATGTGGCCCAGATGCCCTGCATCCTGCTGCTATGTGGCCCAGACACCCTGCGTCCAACTGCGAGGAGAGGAAGGGACAGCAGGCTCCACTCACACAGGTGCACATGCTAACACAGACAGACCCGAGCCCCGGCCCCCTCCTCACCCCGGGTGTACACGCTAACAGACGGACCCAAGCCCCGGCCCCCTCCTCACCCTGGATGCACACGCTAACACAGACGGACCCGAGCCCTTAGGGCTGCAGGCTGAGCCCCAGGATCAAAGGCCAACGGAACGATGCCCAAGGGAGGGAAGCTGCTGCGCAGAGGTGGCCAAAGTCACGTGGTGACCGGTGCAAACGACCTCTAGTCACCTAGCCAGATCCCCACCTTCCAGAAATTAAAACAAAAAAAAAAACCCAAAAACAACTGTCACCACCTCCTGGAAGGCACAGGGATGTCACAGAGAGGCCAGGAGAGAGGGAGATGACTTTCCAGTCACACGGCCCCCCGAAAGAGCCTACTGACCCGTGGGGACGCCGCCGCGCCAACTCCCCAGGGAGCAGGTGGGAAGGCCCCAGCTTCCCCGCAGCCCCACGCCAGCCCTTCTTTGCTCACACGAGCACCGCAGAAAGAGGGGGTTTCCGAGCCAACTTGGGAAATTGGTGGGTGTCGGGACTGGTGGCACGGTCAGCAGGGAGGAGCTGCTTTGCTGAACAAATGCAGTCAGATGAGCCGCCGGCAAACAACTGCTGCCCGTCAGCCGGCTGCAATTTCTACCCTCTGTGAACAATCGGTGTGAGCGCCTACTGGTGTTTTTAAGCTCGTACTTTTCACCTCTAAGTCCAGCCTTCCACACTCCCTCTCCCATCCTGTATCCCTCTCCCATTGTGCAAGGCTCCCGTTCCCGGCTCCTGAGGGTAGGGGGCAGTGCAGTCCGCGCACAGACTCCAGGCTGCACGGGGACCCATGCACGCAAGGCAGCAGTGGCGGGTGAATGCAGAGCTGAGGTTCCTCAGGGTGCTCCTGGCTGGGGGCAGTGGTGCATGGAGGGGGAACGAAGGAAGCTGGGGGACACAGCTGGCTTTTTCTTCATGAATCTCTTTATGTACTTTCACTTGTGACAACAAGCATGCAATTAGAAAACATCAAATCAAAAATCCAAATGAAGAAAATGTAAGAAAAAAACAAGCCTCCAAAGTATCAGAAGACAGTGCCTTTCCCTGGAACTTCAGGAGGTCTGCTCCCTCCCACGGACGCCCCTTCCTCAGGCTGACTGCTGGCCCCCGCATGCCGGCTCCCCAAGAAGGCGAGTCCACCTGCTCCAAGAACTTTCCTTCCGCTGTGTCTGCTGCAAACACTGGCCTGTAGCTGGAGATGGTGACGCATTGGCAGGACAGGTGCAGGGCCAGACTACGGTGCTCGCACCCCTAACGTGCAGAGGCCACTGCTGCACGCTCCTGGACTTGAGCTGCTCATCCCCTGCCTTAAAAAGCAGGTCACCGCCGCAGACACCACAAGGAGAAAGCGGGTGGGGCCCAGCGACCTTGGAGACCCGACCATCTACCAGCTGCCTTCCTTCACCTCCAGCCTCAGTTTCCTCATTTGGGAATGGGAACCATCCCACCCGGCAGCCCCACAGTGAGGACAATGAACACACTGAAGCAGGTGCCTGGCACATGGGACGCTTCACAGTGACAACAAGCACCGTGGACGCCAGCACCACGGAGTACGCTCACAAACGGGAGAGCCAAGCCAAAGCTGCTCTGCTCTGGTGGCCCTGGCCTGTCGGGAAGGCCGCTTCCCTGACCAGGGGGTCCCAGGACACGAGGCACTTTGGCAAGCCCCTCCCCCTCCTCCAGAAGAGAAGGGGCCACCTGGAGGCCCACAGGGCCCTCCCCACAGCATTTCGAACAGGGCCGGGCAGCATGGAAACGCACGGGAGAGGTCAGCACCTCGAGACGCTCTCCTTCCCTCGGCTTAATACAGACACGCCAGGCAGTGTGGACATTTCTGGAACTGAGATCTTATTCCTGGCCTAAAAACACATGCCACGGGGACAGTGCCGCCTGTTGGCCACCTCATACACTCTATGACTTGCCAGCTGAGACTGGGGGCAAGTTCCAGAACCCCTCGCCTCGCCTGTAGAACAGTCTAAAGCAAGAACAGCAGCAGCCAGGCCCCGGGCGTGCTGTGAGAATCACGGAGTCCACACACACAGAGCATGAAGAACGGCGTCTGGGGCACAGCGAACGCTTACGGCAGGTGGCAGCAGCTCCCCGCTGCACTGCTGGCCAGCATGTGCACACAGACCACCGGGCCCGGTTCTTTCTGATCCTGCACCCAAGCTGCACTGTTTCTCGGCACAGTCTTGGTCTTGTAGGGGCATTATGAGTGCAGCTGGTGCCAAATTCTGTGTTATTTAAAGAAAGGACCCTGCTCTCTCCTGTCAGAACAGGTCTTCTCTTCAAGAGGGGTTCTCTTCCCAGAATTCAACTCAGTATCACTTTAAGAAGGTCCCTGGGTGGTGCCGTTTTGTTCAACTACTAACCTAAAGGTTGGCGGTTCACACCCACCCAGCAGTGCTGCAGAAGAAAGGCCTGGTGATCCGCTTTCGTAAGATTACAGCCTAGAAAACCATATGGAACAGTTCTGCTCTGCAACACGGGGTCGCTATAAGTTGGAAATGACTAGACAGTAACAGATATCGATTTAAGAGTTCGAAGGCCTGATCTCTGCCTCAAGGAAGTCCACGCTTTGCCTCCACCACGAGCCAGCAACCTCGCTGCTCCTGCCCTTTCAACACCCCCACCACCCACCTGCCCTCTCGCCGCCCACACAGCCCACCTGCCCCCGCCCTTTCACTGCCCCCACCGCCCACCTGCCCCTCCCCCCCACTGGCCGCCCACCTGCCCCCCACCCCGGCCACCCACCGCCCCATCAGTCTTACCTGCACGCCGGGCGAGCGCTGTAGTGTGGTGGTGGGCTGTACTGTCGTCTGCGCCTGAGACACTTGCTTAATTATGGTGGTTGGGGTCACCTGCCGGGCAATAAGAGGTGTCCCGGGAGCCTGAAAAATAAGTTAAGAATCATAAAATGGGCTATAAGTGAAGGCAATTCCCCACCCACCCACTCTACACAAAATCAATCCTTAAACGAGTAACTTATTGGATCTGGTGGGTCTATTTGCAAGTGTCGAGAAGCCGCCACGGCCGTAACGTTTACTGCCAAGGCAAAAGTGCGCCCTCAGAATCTTTTCATCTACAGGCTCCTTCCGCAGGTCTACAGAACACCACCCTCGGAGAGCACCTGGATCTGGAAGCCAGTCCTGGGCTGACTTCTGTGGTCTTGTTGACAAGAACTCACAACAGTGACAAAGGCAGGGTGGTGCCTGGTCACAGAGCTGTGGGAGGGGGCAGAGGAGGAGGTCTGGGCCCCGACGGAAGGACATCTCGAGCCCTGAGGAGGGGACGTCCGGTTGGGGTCTGGAAGGCCGACCGCTGGCGTGAAGCCAATCATGCTTGTACTTGCCCACACCTGACAGAACACTCGAGAGCATGAAGGCACCATGCTGAGCCTCCCAGCACACACGCCCTCTGTCTACACTGCCGATGTGTCATGGCTGAGGTCATGGGAGGGAAAGCTTCTCTCAGGATCTTGTCCCATCTCCACTTCAGCTACTAGGCTTGGAGTGGCAGCATCACAGCACTGACAGAAGCACACATCAGGAGAGAACGGGCAATGTGCCGGCACCGGCCCAAATCAGTGACAATGCTGGACCAGAAATGCAGAACGTGTGGCAGAGGGGGACGCTGGGGACCTGGCAGTCGGCATCAGAACAGGCCTGCCCACCGCCATCTCGGTCAGGGCCTGTGATGCCCTGTGAAGTCCCCGCGCCTCCCTGACAAGAGCAGCGCTAGCCCGGTTCAGCGCTCGTCCACTCCCGTTCTTGGGACTTTAAGGTCCGCCCAATCCCAGGAACAACCCTACACACACTGTGACATCTCCATTTGCGGGCGAAGAAAGTGAGGCACAGAGCGCTGTGGGACCTTGCCCACGGTCACCCCCATGCCTGCCTCCTGCACAGTGGCGGGGGCGGGGGGCTGGTCCCACAAACCAGGGCCCTGCGCGACCATCCTTGAAGCTTCCAGCCGGTCCTCTGCCCCCTCATGCGGCCAGTCCTGACCCCAGACCTCCAGCGCGGGCGGGCTCCGGGGCAGCAGTGGCGGGCACTCACCTGTACGGTGGAGATCTGGACGGGAGGGGCACTTGTGGGGGTGGCAGGGCGGGGCGCCATGGTGGTCTGAGGCTGGGCCTGGGCGTGGGCCTGCGCCTGCATCTGGGCGAGTGCCTGCTGAGGGATCATTAACAGCTGCCCGTTCTCGCTGCGCACGAGGACCATACCTAGGACACAGAGACCTGGTCAACAGGGCAGCCCCACCCCGTGGGCACACTGGGGACACACGTGCTACTAAGGGGAGGCGGAAAGCCTGGGAAGAAAGAACGAGAAGCTGAAAAACAGACTGGACCTGCTCAACTCTAAACGCACATGCCAGGGACGATGGGACAGAGGCTGGGACGGCCATAACTGTTTGAAAGGATCATGAGATTCAGTCACTGCACCTGCCTTTTATAAAGAAGCCAGGCACCAAAGCGAGCATACGTCTTCTCTGCGCCACACTGCCTCCCCATGCCCGCCCCCACGGGCCCCCAAAGCCGCACCATGACCCCATCTGCAGGCAAGGAGGGCGGGCTCAGGGACGCGGAGGCCGCGTCCACAACCCTGCAGCTGGCCCGCAGGAATTTATAGGGTAAAGTCCATGAGCAACAGTAGCAAACTGTCTAACTTTTACATTAATTTCCCAGAACAGGGCTGGAGATGAAGCTGCAAGAGCAGGTCTAGTCACACCATCATCTGTCTCCAAAGAAGCCACAGGGTGGCCCGCACCCATCACACCCCAACTGAAAAAGAGGACAAATGGGGACGAGACGCCTCCGCCGCCGCTCCCTCCCCTTTAGGGTGAACAGAAAGCCGTGCTCTCCAGAGGGAGAAGGGAGACCTCTTGCTAGCCAGCATCGTATATGCATACTGGGTTCTTTTTCCTCTGGAGCTGAACAAGAGTTGGAGCAATCTTAGAAGGTTTAGAAGAGTCTTTGAAGCCGTTAAGTTCTGGGCTCTTTCAAAACCTTTCAGGACACCAAGAGATAAGTGAAGCCATTTCCTGGGCTCACGTCTGAATTCTCCTTACACAAGAACCACACTTGTGCCCATTCAGAGCGCTTCCCTCCATTAACACCCTCCCCAATTAAACCACACTGACTACAGACAAAACCCAACGCCCGGCTGCTGGGAGCAGTCACTCTGAGGTCCTGAGGGCTCCTTATTCCAACGCCCGGCTGCTGGGAGCAGTCACTCTGCGGGCCCCAGAGCCCAAGGGCTCCTTATTCCGCTCTATCACCGAGACCAGCCCCTCTCTCTAAACGCCACGGCTGTCCGTGCACAAAACACTCAAGAAAGTCTCTCGAGGCGAGGTGGGGCTGCCAGGGTTTGCGTGTCAGCCATCCAGGGGGGACCCCCAAACGAGGACACAGAATGCCGCTTGACGTTACTTTCTCAAAGCTGACCGTTCGCTCATTACATGCATACATCCACTCAGAGGCCCCTCTCCTCCTTCCCCTCACGAATCCCAAGAAGCCAACACTCAGGGTGCAGGGTTAAGAGGATCCAGACGGCAAGAAAAAGAGAAGGCTCTAAACCCCAACTTCAAACGCCTTCATCTGACACACTTCAATTATCAGAAGCTTGTTTGCTTAGAAAACTACATCTACAGAAATCTAACAAAATATTAAACTAACAAATATTCACGTGACAGCAATGGGTTAAAGGTCTAATGAAATTACAGTGTTACTGTGGACGTCACAAAAGTGCAAGGGAACAGGCACTGCTCATTTCGAAATGGTTTTCAACTAAAGAAGTGTCCAAGGGTTAGAGTAAAAGTTGGGGAAGGAATTAAAAGTCCTGCCAAGAAGCGACCACGTGACGCTAACCAGGAGTAAGGAACCTCTCAGGCATTAAAAACGCCTCCAACAGGGCTACAAATGGGTAAGGGAGGGAAAGGGCAGATATGGCTGGAGATGGGGAAACATGGACTGCTTTAAACAAAGCTGGACTGAACGGCTCTAACTGATGCTGAGCGAACGGCCCCATCCCTCCTTAAACAGAACTGAAGTTTGTTTCAATCAAATGGCATGCGTACTCGGCTTGGGGGCGCTCTTCTTTGACAGTTTGTCTGGTTACAGTGAGTTACAATCACTGATTCTGACTAAAAGTCAGACATGCACCTGACAGCCAACAGATGTGCCAGCCCGGGGATAATCAAACTACCCAGGGCTGTATCAGGTGCCATGTTTTAACGACATTATCACTGCTCTGGATCTTGTAAACTCTGGTTATAATCACTCATTTCAAACAGATAAATAACTACAGTGATCTATTTATGCAAAGGCAAGGAAACACAACCTTGTCTCAAAATGTAACCAACGCTAATTTACAAGAAAAGGTCATGAAAAAGTAATCTGTCTCATCCAAAGTCAGCACCATCCTCCCATCCCACTTAGCTCTGCGAAACACTCTCCCATTCCCCACTGCACTCTACACTTACAAGGGATGTGCTGACTTGTAAGAAGCTGTTACTTGCTCAGGGACAGACCGGTTTTCCATCCGCTTGTGTCCACACCCACCTTACAACATGGGGACAAAGGCCTCTCCAAAAGGGACAGCTGCCTGGAATGTCAGTCCTCTGGTCCCCAGCCCAGAGCTCCTCCATGACAAACATGCACCTCACACCAACACACACCTCACACCACCTCACCAATACCACCTCACACCAACACTACTTCACATCTAACATCACCTCACACCAACACACCTCTCACCAACACACACCTCACACCACCTCACCCCAACACCACCTTACATCTAACATCACCTCACACCAACACACCTCACCAACACATACCTCACACCACCTCACCAATACACACTTCACACCACCTCACCAATACCACCTCACACCAACACTACCTCACATCTAACATCACCCCCCACCAACACACCTCACCAACACATACCTCACACCACCTCACGAACACCTCACACCAACACACCTCACATCTAACATCACCTCACACCAACACACACCTCAGATCACCTCACACCAACAAACCTCACACTGCCTCACCCATACTACCTCACACCATCACCTCACCAATCACCTCACACCAACACACACCTCTTGCTAACACCTCAAACCACTTCACACCAACACACCACCACCTCATACCAATACACCCCACACCAACACACCTCACACCTCACACCTCATAACAACACACACCTCACTCCAACACATACCTCACACTTCATACCAACACACACCTCACTCCAACACATACCTCACACCACCTAACCATCTCACACAAACACACCACACATACCTCACACCAACACACCCCTCACAAACACACACCTGTCACCACCTCACCAACACCATCTCACAGCAACACATACCTCACACCAACACACATCTCACACCAGCACCAACTCACACCAACACACCTCACACCAACACACATCAACACCAACACACATCAACACCAACACACACCTCTCACCAATAACACCTCACACTCAGCTGGGCTAGTTTTGTTTCAACACTGATTGAGAAGGGGGCTCTCTAGAGAGAGAGATATCCACTGATCCAATCCTTAAATTAGGGAAGGTGGTCAAACTTGACACAATAAATACAACTTCCATTTCAAAGACCCTTCAGCTTCATAACCTGGCCAATATGGTCAATTCCAAGGCAGGCGGCAGAGGTCTGGGAGTTGGCACCAGAGGCAATTAGCAACTAAGATGGGGAATGAGGGACTTCGGGCTCTGCCTCCTGACCAGACCCCAGCATCTGCTCTCTGCCCACCCGCCCCACACGGCCTCCTCCCCTCAGGCAAAAACTGAAGTACCTAGAACAGCTACAGGCAAGTGGCCGGCATCATTCCCCACCCCTGATCAGCTCTCCCACCTCCACCTTCGGGGGCTGTCTCTTCTTCCTGCACCATCTCCCCCACCCGCCACCCCATGCTCAGGCCACTCTGAAACCAAAACCAGTCAAATGGCATCAGTAGTAATACATGATTCATCTAGATGGAGCAGATGGAAAACAGCTTAGCTTTGCCTCTTTAGTAATTTTAACATCTTTCTTAGAAATGATCAGTGTTCATTACAGAAAGTTTGGGACCTGCAGAAAAGAACAAGGGAAGCAGAAAGCTCCCGAGGCCCCTCTTTGGTTAGTATGGCGGCACCTTCCTCCCATCTGTCCTGCGCGAGTATCTAAGCGTATGGTCTTTTTATCAGTGTGAAGAAAACTTAGGTCGCTTTGCTGACATGTGGTTTTGTGTTCCCATTTCTTATACTGTAGCCATTCTTCACGTCATTAAACAGTCTTCAAAAATATTACTTTCAACAGCTGCATCATTTAATCAATAATGTATTTATCATTTCCTTACTGGGGAATATTTAGCCTATTTTCTATCTTACATTATTGTGAAAATTTAGATTTTGAAATTACGATAAACGGTAAAAACGCTCTACCAATAGTTTTTAAAGCCACACTGTTTGGCAGGGACCAAGCGTCTGCATGCTCACGTGTAAATCGGGACCGTGATACCTGCCTTCTCCAGTGCTTAGGGCGCCACACGAGGGCAGGAACATGGAGATCCAACAGGCAGGCAGGCAGGAGCCTCCCCAGCGCTACTGGGCCCCTCCCCTGGGGAGTCTCCCAGCCCTGGGAACTTTGGGGGCACCCTGTCACCCCATCACAGGGCGGCAGGGCCCAGCACTACCACCGATTTCTAGGCTCCCTGGGCTCCAGATTCAAGGTCAGTGTGCTCCTCCTCGCCCAGTGTTGACAGCTGTCCCGCTCCTGTCCTCACAGTCTCCAGGGCTACAACAAGCCTTTGAGGACCAGCCTGGGGCCGTGGCCTCCACCTGCAGCCCTCACTTCTGAGGAAAATGCAGGCTGGCAGCCACGATAACACTAGCACAGCTCCCCTTGGCAGCTGGGGACCTGGAGGCTGGGGGGGCCCTAAAATGACCTGCTTGCAGTCTTCAAACGCGCCCTTCCGCTCACCTGCAGTTCAGAGGCCCCCATGCCCAGGTGATGGTTCCCCTGGGACTGCAATGACAGTGAGCAGACAATGCCAGTCCTCTGGACCAGGGGACAGACCTGATGGTCAGCAGCCCATCTGCCTTCCCCAGAACTCTGGTCCCTAGGTCCTGTCACCGTCAATAAAATGCCACTCAGACTGGGCCAGTGTCTCCAAAGACAAGGGTGAGAGCCCCTGTGCCAGTAAAGGTGTGGAAACGACACTACGGGCGACACCCGAAGCCCGAGTAAGTGCAGGAGCGCCAAGGGGACGTGAGGCGTGGGCTGGAGAAGGCCTTTACGGGCGACACTCGGATGCCCGAGTAAGTGCAGGCGCGCCAAGGGGACGTGAGGTGCAGGCTGGAGAAGGCCCTTCTCCAAGGCCACACGCCACATAGCGCTTCCAAGCTGTGCTCAGGAAACTGAGGACAGGGGACTGTCCTGAATGGGCACCGAGGATACACGGAGCTCTGGGTGGCAAAGCAGAAGCAGACACGCACCTGTCCCACCAGGCTGCGGCCAGGCAGACCGAGGGGCAGTCTGGACAGAGAAGCATGGCCCGTAGCATAACTGCCCATGAGAGCAGCCCACCCTTCTTGTCCCCTCACAGACACTGGGCAGGGCTTGCCCAGTCCCTCCATGCCACAGCACTACTGCCACCCTCCCCAGACTCCCTGAGGGGCTCCGGCAGCTCCAGCGGGCTTCACGGGACAGGGTCCGATCACCCCAACAGCAGGAGAATAATAACTGCTGGCTCTGGATGATGCTAACACAGAACACTGGCCAAGCTGAATGACACTATGGCCGAAGTGTTCTTTTTAATCTGATGGCTCTTTGTGAACTCTCTGCCTTTCAAATTGTGGAGGAAAAAAAAAAAACACGCTGTAATACAGGAAAGCTTGACAGACCCCCGGTCTGTCCCTTATAAGGGGAGCTAAGATGTGTGCGTAATCCTACTTTGGTGAGTGGCATTTGGGGTCTTAAAAGCTATCAAGCAGCCATCTAAGGTGCATCAATTGGTCCCAACCCACCTGGAGTAAAGGAGAATGAAGAACACCAAAGACACAAGGAAAGTATTAGTCCAAGAGACAGAAAGGGCCACATAAACCAGAGACTTCATCACCCTGAGACCAGAAGAACTAGACGGTACCCAGCTACCACCAATGACTGCCCTGACAGGGAACACAACAGGGAGTCCCTGATGGAGCAGGAGAAAGGTGGGGTGCAGAACTCAAATTCTAGTAAAAAGACCAGACTTAATGGTCCGACTGAGACTGGAGGAACCCCAGAAAGCATGGTCCCTGGACTCTCTGTCAACCCAGCAGTGAAACCATTCTCAAGGCCAACTCTTCAGACAAAGATCAGACTGGCCCATGGGGCATAAAATGATACTCGTGAAGAGTGTGCTTCTTAGCTCAGGCAGATACATGAGACTAAATGGGCTGCTCCTGTCCGGAGGTGAGATGAGAAGGCAGAGGGGGACAGAAGCTGGTTGAATAGACACGGGAAATCAGGGGTGGAAGGGAGGAGTGTGCTGTCACAGTCCAGGGAGAGCAGGTAGTCACGTAACAACGTGTGTGTAACTTTTTGTATGGGACACTGACGTGAACTATACACTTCCACTGGAATTACTACAACGACAGCAAGGCGTGTGCGTAAACGCGGCTCTCTTCTCCTTCTGCTTGCCCTGCTCAACAACCTCAGAAAATCCCAGCACCAAGGGAAGAGGATGTGTGGATGTGACGATGGTACTTCACTGCTCGATTCTAACTCGGGAGAAGGCACCCGCTTCACAAGCCAGCTGGGCACTGAGCGGCATCTGACCCTCCCCACCCCCCGCCGCCCCGAGTCTCCAGCCCCAGGCTTTCCCTCCAAGGCAAGATGATTCAGCATCACAGTCTGAACACACTTTGAAGACATTCCCACCAACTCTTAGCCCCTGACCCTGCGCATCTGCTTCTGGACAATTCTGACCACAGACACCTTAGAGGTGAACCAAAGAAATAGCTCTATAAACTTCATAAAACTGAAGAAATAGCTTGCAACTCTGCTTGCATTGCCTTCTCTCACTTTGGACATAAAGAAAGAGAGGCGCAAGAGTGACATCAGCAAGCTGGTGGCACAGGCAGCTCGACACCCCGCTCCCAAACACCAAAAAACAAGCAGAACTGTCAGAACTCTACAAAACAACAGCTGAATCAAGAAAAAGGCAACTTCAAAACGACAGGAGGGCCTTTTGTGTAGAAACTGATACACTGACCGTAAAACTCACACAGAAACGCAAAGGTGCTGGGCTAAGCAAAACGACTCAAAAAGAACAGAGCTGGAGGGCTAGAACTACCTGATTTCAAGACGTATTGACAGCGATCACAACAGCGTGGTACTGTGTGAAGTCAGACAGATCCACGAGTGGAACAGAAGAGAGTCCAGAAACAGACAATATGCATATGGCCAACTGGTTTCTGACAAAAGCAATTCAGTGGAGAAAGGTGAGACTTTTCAACAAATGGGGAACAATTTGAAGTCCACGTGCAAAAACTGAGCTTGGACCCATACCTCCCACCGTACACCAAAATCAAATCAAAATGGATTTTTACCTAAAAATGGATTTAAGACCTAAAACTCTAAGACTTCTGGGAGAAATCATGGGAGAAAATCTTTATAACCCTGGGTTAGTCAAAGATATTCTAGACCCAACACCAGAAACACAGTCCTTAAAAAAACAAATTAACAAACTGGACTTCATCAAAACTAAAATCTTCTGCTCTTCAAAAGACACTGTTAAGAGAATGAAAAGACCTATTACAAAATGGAAGATCTTTGTAAAGCACTTATCTAATAAAGGAATCCAGAATATACACAGAATTCTCAAAACGTAAAAATAATAAACAATGCAATACAAAAAGACAGGCAACAGATCTGAACAGACACTTAACCAAAGATTACACGGGTGACAAACACGCAAAAAGATGCTCAACGTTATTGTCATTGGCCCAAAAAACCAGTTGCTGCTGAGTTGATTCCGACTCACAGGGACCCATGTCATTAAGAAAATGCAAATTAAAGCTACAATGTAACACCATTACGCAGCCACTAAAATTAAAGAGGGGCCATGTCAAGTGACAGCAAGGACGTGGAGGAACTGAACTCTAAACAGTGCTGGTGGGAATATAAAACGGTACAACCACTTTGGAAAACAGTCCTGCAGTTTCTTAAAAAATTAAACCTACCCGTACCATATGATCAAGAAGCTCTGGTGATGCAGTGGTTAAGCACTCAGCTGCTAACTGAAAGGTCGGCGGTTTGGACCCACCAGCCGCTCCGAGGGAGAAAGATGTGGCAGTCTGCTTCCATAGAGATTACAGCCTTGGAAACCCTATGGGGCAGTTCTATTCCGTCCTATAGGGTCGCTATGAGTCGGAATTGAGTTGACAGCACCCAACATCAGTGCAAAATGAAAATGTGGGGTCCCTTGTTCAAAAAAGGAACCCTGGGTCGTGCAGTGGTTAAGCGCTCAGCTGCCAACCAAAAGGTCGGCAGTTCAAACCCACCAGCTGCTCCGCAGGAGAAGATGTGACAGTCTGCTTCCATAAAGGTTACAGCCTTGGAAACCCTATGAGGCAGTTCTACTCTGTTCTACAGGGTCGCTGTGAGTAGGAATCGACTCGATGGTAGTGGGTTTTTGGTACCATATGATCAGCCATTCTACTCCTGGGTATTTATATGGGGGAAAAGAAAGAATATGTCCTTACAAAGACTTACATGTGAATTAGTCATAACAGCTTTATTTGTTAATAGCCAAAAACTGGAAACAACTCAAAAGTTCATCAGCAGGTGAAAGGTTCAAGAATGCATGGCAATCCCACACGATGGAAAAGTTCTCAGAAGCAAGAAGCGGTGCAGGCAGCAACATGGATGCACCTCAAAATAATTATGCTGAGCAAGAGAAGCTGGAAAAAAAGAAGTGGGGCACACACTTTATTCTCCATTTCTATAAAACTCTAGAAAGTGCAAACTAATTTCCAAAGACAGAAAGCACATCAGTGGTGGCCCGGGGGAGGGGCGGGATGAGGTGGGACACAAACGGGCACAAGGATGCTTTTGGCAGATGGCCACCTTCACGCTCTTGACTGTGGAAATGGTTTCACAGGTGTGTAAATGTCAAAACTTGTTAAATTGTTCACTAACGTGCAGTTTATTGCATTCAATTACACTGCGATAGAGCTATTAAAACACACACACACACACACACACAATCCTGAGCAAACAAGAAAAGGGACAACAATCCCGCCTGTAACGGAAAGCACTGTTCGTGTGACACGTCTTCTCCCCACGCTGCTCCAAGTGAGCCAGCCGTACGTGTGCCACAGATGGCGCGGACCCCTCCCAGGCAGTCCTCAACCTAAGAACACCAGCAGCAGCCCGAGGGCTGTACTGGCCTTTCCAGTCACCGTGATTTGCACAAGGACGGCATGGGTCCGCATCTTAGCGTACCGGCCTCGGGCGGGGTACACGGCACCGGACTGCAGGGGGCGCTACCGAGCCACTGCTTGCTGCATGTTCCATCTAACACCATTTCATCACACAGCAAGCAAAGACACCATCCTTGAGTTATCAGGCTGGGCAGTGTCCTCAAGAGCTCCCAGACCTCATAATACAGTTGCATGTGGAGCTCAAAAGGTCAGACAGGAATGTCAGAGGCAGTGAAACTATGTCACTGGGGGAAGAACGACTGGGAAGGGGAGGATGGGGCACGACTCGAAGAATGCAATCAACGTCACTCAACTGTAATGTCAAAACTGTCAAATTGGTGTATGTTCTGCTGTGTACATTCTCAACAACAACAAATATATTTTTTTAAAAACTGCGTGTGGAAGATTCCCAGAAATAAAGCTGAACTAGCTGCTCTGCAGAAGCCAGGCCCGCGGTGCCCAGATGGAGTGTGGTCAGGTCCAAGGGGCAGGCATGAGGAGCGGCCCTCAGCGCCCAGGACACGCGCTGCAGTGCAAAGCCCACCCCCCCACCCCCCGCCAGCCCCTCTCGCGAGCACTGCAAAGGAGGCGGCTCTGGGCGGGCAGCTGGGATTCGGGCTGGGCCAGCCCCAGACGTCCCCAGCACCTGCTGACCCACCCCGGCCACCATCGCCCCCCTTATAGTAAAGCTGAACAGTAACCCTTAAAGAATTCCATGGATGATATTTTTACTTTGTTGTATTCATTTCTTTACCCATTTTAAATTTAATCGTTCAATTAATTTTAGGAATTCTTGGGTGGTACAAACAGTTAAGTGCTTGACTACTAACCAAAAGGTTGGCGGTTCAAACCCACTGAGAGGCACTGCAGAAGAAAAGCCTGGCCATCTACTTCCAAAAGGTCACAGCCTTGAAAATCCTATGGAGTTCTACTCTGCACACATGGGGTCGCCAAGAGTTGGAATTGACTCAGTAGCAACTGGCTTTTTATTTTTATTCATTAATTAATCTTTGACTCAACAGGAATGATTATCCTTGAGGCCTATATGTGAAAGAAAGAACGTACAAATCAACAGACAAGAAACCATGTACAACACATGGAAATCTGAGTCTAAAATTCACAAGTTTCAGAGACCCTCATTCCCTCTCTATTTGGAGGAACAGATGGCCATACAGGTGGATATTGGTGTCCTCAGCACAAAACTGAAATAAAGTGAAGTTCAAAAGCAATCCAGCTGTCCCTGACTGGGAACTGCAGCACCAAAGGTGTGTAGGGTCAGTCACACGGGAAGCTGTCCCCTGGCCTGGGAACAGCAGCACCAAAGGTGTGTGCGGTCAGTCACATGGGAAGCTGTCCCCATCTGGGAACAGCAGCACCACAGGTGTGTGGGGTCAGTCACACGGGAAGCTGTCCCCATCTGGGAACAACAGCACCAAAGGTGTGTGGGGTCAGTCACACGGGAAGCTATCCCCTGGCCTGGGAACAGCAGCACCAAATGTGTGTAGGGTCAGTCACATGGGAAGCTGTCCCCTGGCCTGGGAACAGGAGCACCAAAGGTGTGTAGGGTCAGTCACACGGGAAGCTGTCCCCATCTGAGAACAGCAGCACCATAGGTGTGTGGGGTCAGTCACACGGGAAGCTGTCCCCTGGCCTGGGAACAACAGCGCCACAGGTACGCAGGGTCAGTCACACGGGAAGTTGTCCCCCATCTGGGAACAACAGCACCACAGGTGTGCAGGGTCAGTCACACGGGAAGCTGTCCCCCGTCTGGGAACAACAGCACCACAGGTGTGCAGGGTCAGTCACACAGGAAGCTGTTGGGAAGGGCCTCGGTGGCTTCGGGATCACCCAGAACCTGGCCCCTCCTCCTCGCCTCCCAAAACTCCTCCTGCGTCTCACGCTGTGCGCCGTCCTGGGCCCTCCTCACCGTTCTCGTCACTCCCTGCATCCCCTCTCCAGGCCACCTTCCTCTGATTACCTGTCCGAGGCCCTGGACCTGACACCCACACTTCCCGCCCCCCAGAAGCTCTTTGCCCAGGAAACGCCTCAGCTGATCCCAAGTCCTGTGGTCCAGGCGTCTGCTGCAGTCTCCCCACTTCAGTGATCTCCCTCCACCTCAGTGACCCCACCACCACCTCAGTGACCCCTCATCACCTCAGTGACCCCTCATCATCTCAGTGAACCCCCCACCTCAGTGACCCCCCACCACCTCAGTGACCACCCCACCTCATTGACCCCCCACCACCTCAGTGACCCCTCATCACTTCAGTGACCCCACCTCTGACCCCACACCACCTCAGTGACCCCTCATCACCTCAGTGACCCCTCATCACCTCAGTGACCCCTCATCATCTCAGTGAACCCCCCACCTCAGTGACCCCCCACCACCTCAGTGACCACCCCACCTCATTGACCCCCCACTACCTCAGTGACCCCTCATCACTTCAGTGACCCCACCTCTGACCCCACACCACCTCAGTGACCCCTCATCATCTCAGGGACCCCACCACCACCTCAGTGAACCCCCCACCTAAGTGACCCCTCATCACCTCAGTGACCCCTCATCACCTCAGTGACCCCCCACCATTTCAGTGACACCCCACCCACCTGTGTCAAAATCTCAGTGGACAGTCTTCCTCACCACCTTCCAGTCCTGACCCCTCTCTGCTCCATGTGCACCTTCCAGTCCCAACCCCTCTCTGCTCCATGTGCACCTTCCAGTCCCAACCCCTCTCTGCTCCACGGCCACCTTCCAGTCCCGACCCCTCTGTGATCCAGGGCCACCTTCCAGTCCTGACCCCTCTCTGCTCCATGGCCACTTTCCAGTCCTGACCCCTCTGTGCTCCGCGGTCACCTTCCAGTCCTGACCCCTCTGTGCTCCGACATCACCTTCCAGTCCTGCCCCCTTTCTGCTCCGCGACCACTGTGACCTACCCTTTGCTCTCAGTAGCCCTCACTGAGCGTCAGCTTCGGCACCATGGCCTAGTCTGAGCTGTCATCTCACATGGAACCACAACAACCGTCCCCCAACCTCCCAACACACTGAGAGATCAGCTCAGATGCGTCCAATGATTTCCCACAGTCCTCGGGGTCAAGGGGACCCTCCCTACTGTTGCCCCCAAGCCCTGTGGGGGCAGCACCTCCCAGCCTCCCTCCCTCACTCGGAGTCTCACCTCCTGGGGGCCAGCGAACCTCGGCCTCCTCAGCAGGACCACAGGTGCAACACTGTGACTATGTGACCCCCACTCAGGAGAAACTCCCTGGGGGCAGGGACTGAATCGCTACAGGTAATCCTCAGACAGTCGAGGAAATCTTCAGGCACCTGCACTGTGGGCCTCCACAGCACCCCGTCCACACTGTCCCATACCACAGTCCCGTCATCACACCAAATCCCACTGCGACACCTCACTGGAATGGTCTGATCTATCTCTGTATCCTGGGAGTAAGACAATCATCAACTCCATCTTCACAAACATCCAAATCTCTTATTCTGTCAGTGAGGATCTATCATACGCTTCTTACTCGCGGAGCACCGGGCAGATGACAGTAAGCCCAGCAGCTGTGGTCACAGCACACTATGAACGGGACAAGGAACATGCCTCACTGAGAAACATGCCTCCCGCCCACGGCCCCCACCCCTGCCGTCCTGTTCCCCACCCACGACGTCCATGCGTCCCAGGCAGGACCCCTGCCTGGGCACATACCCACTGGCTCAGACAGGACTGTGCCCTCTGACAGACTCCCCAGCCTGTACGGCCGGGTCACGGAGGTTTTGAGCGCTCTGTCTGCTCCCTGTCACGGTTTCCTAATGAGACAAGCACCTCCTCCACGGTGTGGGCTCCAAGCACAGAGACATCATGAGGCCAAGCAGGGCTCCTGCACTCTGGGGGAGGGGGGACAGTGGTCGATGATGACATCGACAGGTCCATGCAGGGTCCCCTCTGCTGGCCACACAGGTGGTTACAGGGTCCGGGGCTTCTTTCAGCCCTATATGCCCTCATAACGCAATCTTCTTAAATTATCTTTAAGTTCAGTTCAGTTCAAATGATCAACACACTTCGGTAAGACTACTTCAACAGGTTAGCAATGCGCGACCATGTGTACATGTGCACACACATCATTTATGCGTACGCGTGTGTACAACACACTGGTAAGACTACTTCAAGAGGTTAGTAATCCGAATGTGGGTGCACGTGCACGCACATCATTTATGTGCACGTGTGTGTACACACGTCTTTAATGCCAGCTTATGCTGGAAGCAAACTATAACCTGAAGCTTTTCTAAAACTTACCGTGCTGGTCTCCCACCTCCATCCACAGATGCTCCCCACGGGGGCCGTGCCTGAAGACCGTGAGGCCACAAAGCTCTGACTAACACCTGCAGCAACATTTAACCACAACCTCCGTGGCAGCTACGGACAAGACTCGCTCTGCTGGAACTGTCTGAATTGGGGAATCTGGGGGTGAGGCGCTCTCTGTGTCATGCTTCTCTGTAAGTCTGAGGGTTTTCAAACAAGAAATGGGAGGCAAGGAGTGCTCTGCGACACGGACAGGCTCCTTCACGCAGACGGAGCACGGGGCGGAGCAGCCGGGGAGCAGGGGCGCAGGACTCCGACTTACACAGGTGTGCGACAGAGCCCGCAGCGGCCTACTCACAACAGACACACACACCTTCGCATTCATCTGGTCACCCTGCACCCAGGGCTCCCCTGGGCCAGACACTGTGCTGGGCACTGGGACCAAGAGACGAGGAAGGCAGGGCTCTCAGCCTCCAGGAGCTGACCGTCCAGGAGAGAACATGGATTATGGAACAGACAACCAGCCAGTGACCAGAACCAGCCGAGGGGTTAGCCCAGGGAAGGACAACTGCCCAGGGGCACGAAGCAGGGCGTGCTGAGAAAGGCAAAGGACAACAGCACGTACAGCTGGTGCTGCGGGGGGACCAGTGGGCAGTCCAGCAGCCAGAGCACCAGGAGAAGTTTGGGGACGCGGAGCTAGGAGGGTACCCTGAAGTGTCAGAGGAGACCTCGTGTGCCGTGCCAAGGAAAGGGCTGAGAATCACAGGTGAGGGCTGGATGAGTGGGTAGATGGACAAATGGGTGGGTGGACAAATGAATGGACAGATGGACAGACGGACAGACGGTCAGGTGGGTGGATGGATGGATGGATGGATGGGTGGATGGATGCGTGGGTGGGTGGGCGGGCAGGCAGATGGGCGGGTGGACGGGTAGATGGGTAGATGGACGGACAGGTACCTGAGTGGATGGATGGATGGGTAGAAGGGTGAGTGGACAGATGGATGGGTGAGTGGGTGGGTGCATGGACGGACGGACGGATGGATGGATAGGTGAACAGGTGACAGACAGGTGGGTCGGTAGATGTGTGGGTAGATGAAGACAAACAAGCCCTCTGGGAGACGTCACGATAATTGGAGAGAAGGCTGAAGGTGTCAAGGATTTCATTTTACTTGGATCCACAATCAACGCCCATGGAAGCAGCAGTCAAGAAATCAAATGACATATTGCATTGGGCAAATCTGCTGCAAAAGACCTCTTTAAAGTGTTAAAAAGCAAAGATGTCACTTTAAGGACTAAGGTGCACCTGACCCAAGACATGGTGTTTCCAATCACCGCATATGTATGCAAAAGCTGGACAATGAATAAGGAAGACCGAAGAAGAACCGATGCCTTTGAACTACGGTGTTGGCAAAGAACACTGAATACACCATGCACTGCCAAAAGAACGAACAAATCTGTCTCGGAAGACATACAGCCAGAACGTTTCTTAGAAGCAAGGATGGTGAGATTTCATCTCACATACTTTGGAAATGTTATCAGGAGAGACCAGTCCCTGGAGAAGGACATCATGCTTGGTAAAGTAGAGGGTCAGTGAAAGAGAGGAAGACCCTCAAGAAGATGGATTGACACAGTGGCTGCAACAATGGGCTCAAACGTAACAATGATTGTGAGGATGGCACAGGACTGGGCCGTGTTTCGTTCTGTTGTACACAGCAGGGTCACTCTAAGTCGGAACCGACCTGACAGCACCTAACAACAACAAAAGGCTCACGCACCTAGAATTTAGACAGCCAGGAATGATATACCATGTGTGTGCTGGGTGAACACAGCTACAAATCAGAGCCCTGAATCTCTCCAACTGAACAGACGCAATAAATGCCATCCGTACCGAGGACATTACGTCCCCTAAACCGAGAGACCACAGCTTATTTCATAAAGGTCTAACACTGACTGAGATCTGCTTTAATGTATAAGCACACTTATAATCTAAACAGCGATAAAATGTTAATATGGTTTTCCAGTCATTTAATAATACCAGTAAGAACAACTCCCGCTGCCTAGCAGTGTACATTGGAGCCCTGGTGGCACAGTGGTTAAGAGCTGGCTGCTAACCAAAAGGTCGGCAGTTTGAATCCACCAGCCCCTCCTTGAAAACCGTATGGGGTAGTTATACTCTGTCCTATAGGGTTGCTATGAGTCAGAACTGACTCAACGGCAACAGGTTGTATTATTTTTAGCAGTGTGCATTAAGGCTTCTCCTCAGAATCGCTGTAACCATAGCCAGTTTGTGTCCCTGCCTCTATTTCAATCAACCCTGCGGCCGGCTCTCTTGGGGAAGCTCACTGGGGAGGGGGGTCTAGGGGCCTCTCTGCCGGAAGCACTGGGGAGCCACCCCCTGTTGACGTGTACACAGCCACCCTCCTGGAAAAGCACCCTCGTGAACAAAAGCATTGCCGTGTTTTTATCTGATATTCAAAGAAGTAAAAATTAACTTCCAACCACACCCCTCAGGCCAGCCCGCAAACAAGGTCAACAGGGTAAGGCAAGAAGTCAAGGGACATCAAATAAAAAAGCCTGATGGTGCAGCTCGTCGATGAGAACGTGAAGAGTAATTTTTCTGCACCGTCAGTACTTTAAAAACGCCAAAGATTAGAAAAGATACTGGAAACACGGCAGTGTGAAAAATGCAGCCCAGAACCCAGCAGGTTCCTCCCGTCTTCACCTAGCCATGCAGGTGGGTTCCCTACACCTCACCTCCACCCTCAGGGCACACACACCTGACTCGGGGGTCACCAGCACAGATGGCTGAGAGTTAACAGGGCGCTACGCCTCGTTTCTAATCTGCTCATTTTAAGAACAACTTGCAGAGCCTGATGGAACTGGGACAGGAAGGGTTTGAAGCTGTTTGTCCCCTGCGACTCTGTCAGCTCTGTGTTTGAAAGCCTCACTGAAGTACATGCGCACACACATGCACACACACGCATACATGTATGCACACGTGCACATGCACACACGCAGTCACACACGGACATGGATGTATGCATGCATACTCACACGCCCACACGTACACACATGTGCACTCATACACACATGCACACACGCACACGTGCACTGATACACACACGCACAGCGGCATGGTCCCCGCAGCGGATGGGTTTGGGACTAGGACCAGGCACTACAGAGGGAGGGGTCTTTCTTTACAGTACACTCCTCCACACAGGTTGCAATTTCACCACAAGCATGTTTAAAGGAACAGTTTTTTTAAACAAAATTTTGCCTAAAAGCTTCACTAAGTTGCCAGTAACAATAACTGTCTAAACGACTTTAAAACTTGGCCAAAAAATACACCAGGCAATCGACAAAAGCAACACGAAGGGCCAGACAGCAGAGAGGCTCGAGCCCACTGATGAGCAAGAGAAGCAAATTAAGGAAGATGCCGTTTTCCATCTACCAGATGAGCACAAACCTAATTTGATGGCTATTACCCAGTGCGGGCAACGGAGGGGGTGTGGGGAGGTGTCTGCTGGAGAGCCATTCTGAGGTCAGACCTGGTCCTCTGACTGGCAGTTCCAGCTCCAGGTCTCTATCCTGCAGGAACTCCCCCCCACCCCCCCACCCCCCCGCTGGGTAAACGGTTTCTCTTACCTATGGCCTTTCTGGCCTTGGATTTATAATTCTGCCAAAATGACTGGCTGGGTCACAATCTTACAAGGGATTGGTCAGTGTACTATGCAAATGGAGTGTGTAAAACCACCCAATAGGACTAAGTGACCTTGTGGGAATTGGTCAATTACTACGTGAATTAAGTGACTGTGGCCCACCCAGAGAATTGGTCAGTCATGATTTGGCCGGAGGATCATGACTTGAAATTGACAAATTGACAAGAAACAAGGTTACATAGGGCCAACTGCACAGAGGTTGGGGGGGACCTCACTACCATCAAGAAGAGTCTGGAGCAAAGCACATCCTTTGGAGCCGAGGTCCCTGTGCTGAGAACCTCCCAGACACAGGAGAGAGAGCTGTAACACTGGAGACAGCGTGAGCCAGTGAGAGACGGCAGCACCCACAGCAGAGCCCAGAGGCAGAGGAACAGTGACAGCACCATGAGGGGCGGGAAGCAGGAGGGTGGCACCAGGCGGCTGCAGTGGGCTTGCCGGCCCCCAGAGCGAGAGAGCTGACAGCCTTCGGGCAGCAGGCTTGTTGGCGGAGTAGTACACCACTGTGCACTTGTCTGTGAAGCTAAAGAGCTGTAACACTTGTCAAAGAAGGGTACGGCCTAGAGGAGGCCCAGCAGTGGGCACAACCGAGAGAAGGGTCGCCAGCCTGCAAGCACAGCTATGTTGGTTGGAAGCGGTCCTGACTGAAGAACTGTATCCTGTAGCCTGAGTTGTATCCTGTTACTTCCAAATGGATCCTGATTCTGAATTGTAACCTACTACTTCCCTATTAAACTACATAATCGTGACTATAGTCTGTGAGTTCTGTGTGGCCACTGGAATGAATTATTGAATCCAGCAGAGAGTGCTGGGCTCAGGGGTGGCTGGTGTCAGAAACAGTGAAGAATTTGGAGAGTGGACATACGTCTGACCTCCACCTCACAGGAACCAGCTTTGTGCTGATCTCAATTCTTATCCCTCCTCTTGAAGTTAGAGGAGGTCAGACACCACTAGATCACACCTGAGCCCACTGCACAGACCCACAGATTGAGGGGACCTATGTGTACTGGTAGGGAGGAAGGTCCCAGACATTCCCGTGACAGTGCAGTGAAGAGGCAACTGAAGAAGAGCACGTGACTGGTTAGCCCCGAAGAGTCGTGTGTGTGAACGCGCACTAGTTAGCACAGAAGAGCTGTGTGTGGGCGCACTAGTTAGCACAGAAGTCGTGTGTGCATACAACTAGTTAGCACAGAAGAGTCGTGTGTGTGCACGTGCACTAGTTAGCACAGAAGAACTGTGGGCGCACTAGTTAGCACAGAAGTCGTGTGTGCACTAGTTAGCACAGAAGAGCTGTGTGTGGGCGCACTAGTTAGCACAGAAGTCGTGTGTGCATACAACTAGTTAGCACAGAAGAGTCGTGTGTGTGCACGCGCACTAGTTAGCACAGAAGAGTTGTGTGTCTGCATACAACTAGTTAGCACAGAAGTCGTGTGTGCACACACTAGTTAGCACAGAAGTTGTGTGTGCATACAACTAGCTAGCACAGAAGAGTTGTGTGTGCACACACTAGAAGAGTCACACGTGTGCGCACACAACTAGCACAGAAGAGTTGTGTGTGCGCGCTAGTTAGCACAGAAAGTCATGTGTGCTCTCACCAGTTAGCACAGAAGAGTCATGTGTGTGCACACAACTAGTCAGCGCAGAAGAGTCATGTGTGTGCACGTACATGCGCGTGTACTCAACCATGCACTTCAGAGGAGAATTAAAAACAGCCGAGACACCACCTAGCAGTGCGTGCACCTGGAGAAGGATGGCGGGGTCAAAGCACTTGAGATGTATGTTTTTTATTTTATTAAGCATGTACTGTTTACATTTCTTAAAACCAGCACGAAAATCATTTTGTAATTTAAAGAAAACAATAAAAAGTATCACGAGTGCTCAGGATGACACTATCAGGAAAGCCTCCAGGTTCCCTCAGCACCCTTGGGGACACAACCTCTTCCCTTCCTCTTCTCCGAGTCCCGCCCAGCCACCAAGTACCCTCCAGCTGCACCTCCTGTGCGGCCCGTCCCCATAGTGCCCTGTCCCTGTCATCCACCCCATCGCTATCATGCCACCCCGTCCTCATCCCGTTGTCTGTCCCACCCGTCACGTCACCCTGTGCTCGTTCCCGTCGTCCACCCCATCCCTGTCATCCACCCTGTCCTCATCCCTGTCGTCCGCCCCACCCGTCACGTCACCCTGTCCTCGTTCCCGTCGTCCACCCCATCCCTGTCGTCCACCCTGTCCTCATCCCTGTCGTCCACCCTGTCCTCATCCCTGTCGTCCACCCTGTCCTCATCCCTGTTGTCCACCCCACCCGTCACGTCACCCTGTCCTCGTTCCCGTCGTCCACCCCATCCCTGTCGTCCACCCTGTCCTCATCCCTGTCGTCCGCCCCACCCGTCACGTCACCCTGTCCTCGTTCCCGTCGTCCACCCCATCCCTGTCATCCACCCCGTCCCAGTCATGTCACCCTGTCCTCTCCACCTGCACAGCTTGGGCGCAGCCTCCCTCGCTCGCGCCCACACGTCTTCTTCCTCTTCAGCCCACTCGCGCACACACCCCCGCACCCAGGCTCCCAGAGCGCCCGTCTCTGCGGTAAGGTGAGTGGCAGGAGGGGCTTCCAGCCCACTTCCAGCCAGTGTTCCTGACACCCAGGAGGATGCGTCTGTGGAAACCATCGCAGATGCCTTCGAGAAACCACCCTTCCATCCTGAGTGTTCACCAGCCTGGCCTAACCTCCCATCCCTCACCTCGAGAGCTCTGAAACCATGCTCAGGAAGGCTTCCCTGTGCCTCCTCCTGGAAGCCGAGTCCAAGGCAAGGTGGGGAGACCCCCCAGGCTGGGGACAAAGCCTCGTGTTCCCCTGTACACGGCCCCCAGGCACGAGAGGGGAGCCCCAGAGGAGCAGACTCCAGGAGAGCGCCACCTAGCGTCAGCCTCCTCCAGCTCTCCTGAAGGATTCAGACAAACGCAGAGTACACCTAGCCTGTATTCCTCTGTCCAAGACCACGTTCTCCACCCGCACAGGGAGCCTTGCATTGTGCTCGAGTTGAACGCCTTCTCTCTCAGCTGAGGAGTTTGAATTCTGCTCAGACGACACTGCGGGCGTTACCTCTGTCTTGACTGACAGGAGCTGGCTTCCCAGCCTATGCCCAGCACGCCCCGGCCCTGCTGGCCCACGGTGGGCATTTCTGCTCCCCAGTCCTGGCATCTGGCTCTCCTCTATTCCCCCACTCCCCGAGCGCCTGTTCACTTTATCTTCTCATACAACAGGCATCTTTACTGTTCACCTTAACTTCCTCCCAGAGTAAGGTGCTGTGACGCCGGCGAGGCTCCGACCGCAGCCCCAAGGACACAGCCGACGCAGGCAGGCAGGCAGCTCAGACCACAGGGCCCACAGGCGGGCGGGCGCCTCTGCAAACAGGGCAGGGGGCTCGCCGTGAGACCTAGGATGCAGAAGCCACACGGTGCTCTGGACACAAGCTCTGGAATCTTTTCCAGATCAACAAGCAAACAGGAGAGAACTCTCCTTCGTGTGAGCGGGCCACATGGCGGTCTCCTTCCACAGGGTTCATGGTTTCCCACTCTACGTTCTTCCTGAAGTCATTAGCACTCAGGCTTATCTGGGGCTTTGTGTTCATGCTATTTAAACCCTAACATACACTGTAACTTTATTTGGTAACTTAAACCAAGAAAACCACTTGTGAGGTTACAGTGTGGACCGTGCTCGTGCCTCAGTGGCAGGGCCTGCTCTGCTCTGGAACAATGAGCACAGGATGTTATCATGAGGTGGCGTGGAGTCAACTCCGACTCACAGCAACACTCTGGGTATGGGAGAACTGCCCCATAGGGTTTCCAGGGCTGTACTCTTTACAGAAGCAGACTGCCACATCTTTCTCCCACAGAGCACCTGGTGGGTTTGAACCGCTGACCTTTCGGGTAGCAGCTGAGCCCTTAACCACTGCGCCGCCAGGGCTTGTTGAGCAGAGGACTAGGCTTCTCAGCTCCTGCATCTCCAAACTGCCTGGTGTCCCGAAGCCGGGCTGACTAGACCACTTGTCTTCTCGGCCGGGTCAGCACCACCCTCCCTCACCTCCTGAACCCCACAGGCCTGTCCAGATGGGGCCAGGCGTCTCACCCTTCAGAGCCTGAACTGGCTGTTAAGTTGGTACGCACCCAAGGAGGGGCAGCTACCTTTTACCAGGCAGAGGGGGGCGGGGCAGTGGTGGTTCAGTGGTAGGATTCCCGCCTTCCACATGTGAGACCCAGGTTCAATTCCCAGTCAACACACCTCATGCGCAGCCAACACCCATGTGTCAGTGGAGGCTTGGGTGTTGGGTTGCTAACCTAAGAGCTGGTGGTTCAAACCCACCCAGCAGCTCCGCAGAAGAAAGGCCTGGTGATCTGCTTCTGTACAGATTACAACCATGAAAATGCTATGGAGCAGCTCTACTCTGTGACATACAGGCTGTCATGTGTCACAGGCAGCTGAAAGCAACAACGGGATGCTGAACAGGCGTCAGCACAGCTTCCAGACTAAGTCGATGCAGGAAGAAAGGCCTGATGATCTACTTCCAGAAAATCAGCCAATGAAAACCCTATGGATCACAATGGTCTGATCCACAGCCAGGCATGGAGATGGCCCAGGACTGGGCAGCATCTCATCCCATTGGGTGTGGGGTCACCCCGAGTCGGGGCCAGCTCGGCAGCAGCTCCCAACAAGAACAACAACAGCAGAGAAGGGGAGAGTCGGAAAGCATCTAAGGCCCAGAGTCCTGTCGCCACAGGACGCACCTCCAGGGTCACCTGGAAGCAGAGCCTGCACTGACCTCAAAGTGTTGGTCCTGAAAACGTCCCAGCAGTGCTGACCCTACGTGCAGGTCCCGGAACATGGAGGCCGGGGCAGGCGCAGGCCCGGTGCTGAGCAGTACCACCAGCAGCAGTACAACTCCAGCCTCCGGAACTCGGCTCTGCAGCCCGAAGCAGAGGGGACCGAGCAGCCCGCACAGAGCTGCTCATTCTGGGAAGCGGCACACACTCCCCGAGCACCTATGTGGCAGGCTGGGGACCCAGCCCTCCGGAGCTCCCTGCAGAGTGAAGCCCACTGCATGCAGCCACAGCCACAGCCAGCACCAGGGAGAGCCATGTGGCCCTAAAAGCCCACAGGCTGGGGGCCTTCAGGACCTCATCCACGTCAGGCTGGTCTCACAAAGGAGCAAAGAGAAAATGACACCAGAAAGGGGAGTGGGGTTCAGCTGCAGGAAGGGGTGAGGGAGCGTGCCAGAGAGGAGCAGCAGCGTGGGCAAAGACAGTGGGAAGGGTAGAGGGGACCTGAGGGGCTGTGATCCGCACCCAGGAGAAGGGTGCAGCCGTGGGCGAGAGAACCCCGTCCCCACCAGGCAGATGGAGGAGCTGCGGGGCCCGGGCAGTCGGGTTTCAGCACTTGATGAGGGGGGTCTGGGGAGTTCCCAACTGCTGGCTTCAACGCTCTCCATAAAGGAAACAGGGAAGCCACGTGCCACGGTGCAAGATCAGCAGAAGCAGAGGAGGATAAATAAGAGGCGAGGCGAGGTGGGAGGACACAGTCAGCGAGTGACATGGTTCACTTTAAAACAGCATGAAGTCAAATCTCATAGTTTCGTTTGACAAAATCATTTGATAGAGTCCACATCCCATCATGACAAGTGAATAAATGCCGCCCCGCAACCCTGGCAAAAAACGAAACCAAAAACTAACTTTGGAAATTAGGAACAGGAAGAAGCTTCCTCAACCTGACTGAAAGAAGCAACAAAGGCACCTGTTGTCACCATCCTCCTTGATGGTGAGGCACCAAAAGCATTTCCTATAAAATCAGGAACAATTCAAGGACACCGCCCTCACCACATCTGCTCAACACTGCACCGAAACTCCTAGCAAGCCCAATGAACCAGAGGATGCGTGGGGAAGTGGAAGCAGAAAGATGTGACAGAACTAAAATTGTCATTAACCGCATATCACAGAATTCTCCACACACAGCACCCAGAGAGTTTACACAGTTTTTAAATTAAAGGGTTTGTTAAGACTGCTAGTTACAAGATCAATATCCAAAACTCAACCACAATCCAACAAAGAATTAGAAGACTCCACTTTAAAAATACTGTTTACAACAGCAGCAATAAACGTAAGAGTGCCTTGGAATGAATCCAGCAAAATAAGTACAAGATCTATATGGAAAAATACACAGAGCTTCATAGAAAGATACTAACAAAGATCTAAATAAACACAGTGATATACCATATTTGTGGGTAGGGAGACACTACATTGTCAACGTCAATTCTCCCCAAATTGATCCACGGATTCCACACAATTCCGACCAAAATGCTCACAGGGACTTTCATGGGCTTCAGAGAGTTGATTGTAAAATTTATAATCAAGATCAAAATGCCAAGAATAGCAGAGACAATTCTCAAGAAGAACAAAATGGGTTACTAGACCTAGGAGGTATCAAGAGATTGTTTGAAGCGATATTGTTCAAGAATAAGACGTGATGAAAGACAAACAAAGCACAAGAAAAAACACCGGGAGCTCAGAAGCGGAGCCGCACAGAGTAGAACTTGAAATCTTACGGCGAGGACACGCAGACCAGTGAGGAAAGGAAGAACCACTCAAGTAAACAGTGCTGGGAAAACTGTTTATCCAAGTGGGAGAAAAATGAACTGGAAGTCTAATGCACAGCAAACACAAGTCCAGGTCCAGGAAGATGAAAGATTTAAAAGTAAAAAACCTATAATTTTAGAAGATGATCCAGGAGAATACGCCTATGACTTCGGAGTTAGAAAGAACTTTTTAAAAATCACTCAGAAGGTGTTTACCATAGAAGAAAAGACAAATTCGACTACCTTAAAATCAAGAACTCATATTCATAGAGACAGTGAAAACACCAACTTAAACTGGAAGAAGATATCGGCCCCACATATGACCGATGAAGGACCAGTAACCAGAAAATAAAGAGTTCCGGTGGCGCAATAGTTAATCGCTCAGATGTTAACCAAAAGGTTGGCAGTTTGAAACCACCCAACGGCTCTGCAGGAGAAAGACCTAGCAATCTGCTCTCGTAAAGATTACAGCCCAGAAAACCCTCTGGGGCAGTTCTACTCTGGCACGTGAAGTCGCTATGAGTCGGAACCGACTCAACGGCACCTAACAACAGCAAACGTCAGAATATATATAGAACGCTTACAAATTAATAAGAAAAAGGCAACCCAAAAGAAAACTGGGCAAAAAGACACAAACATTTCACAGAACACTCACTGTCTTAGTCATCTCGTACTGCTGTAACAAAGACCACAAGTGGATGGCTTTAACAAAGAGAAATTTATTCTCTCAGAGTCTAGGAGACTAGAAGTCTGAATTCAGGGTGCCAATTCCAGGGAAGGCCTTCTCTCTCTGTTGGCTCTGGGGGAAGGTCCTTGTCATCAATCTTCCCTGCTCAAGGAGCTTCCCAGCTCAGGGACCCTGGGTCCAAAGGAAGCACTATTCTCCCTGGCTCTTGTTTCTTGGAGGTATGAGGTCCCTCTGTCTCTCAGCTGGCTTCTCTCTTTTGTATCTCAAGAGAGACTGACTTAAAACACAATCTAATCTTGCAGACTGAGACCTTCCTCATTAACATAACTGCCTCATTAACGTCATAAAGGCAGGATTTACAACACATAGGAAAATCACATAGATGACGAATGGTGGACAATCACACAATACTGGGAATCATGGCCTAGAGTCAAGTTGACACATACTTTCGGGGGACACAATTCAATCCATGACACCCACAAACCACAATAAACATATAAAATTATGCCAATTTCCTCAATATTAAAGGATATAAAAATTAACACAACACTATAATAGCATTTTACACTGACAAGATTTGAAAAATTGGAAAGTCTGAAAATACCAAGTGCTACCAAGGAGTAAGACAACAGAAACCCTGCCAGCAGACATTTAAATTGCTGCAGCTAGAACTCCTCTGATTACCCAAGCCCAACAAAGACACTGCAAAAAAAACTACAGACCCAGATCCCCCAGGAACTTAGACACAAGATTTTAGCAAATTGAATGCAACAATATATAAAAAGAATAAATGTGAGTTTATCCTAGGAATGCAAGGTTGGTTTAACATTTAAAAATCAATTAATGTTTGGAAGACTTAACATTGTTAAGATGTCAATTCTACCCAAAGCAATTCAACACAATCCCAATCAAAATTCCAACGGTCTTCTTTGCAGAAATAGAAAACTCAGTACTCAAATTTATATGGAATTGCAAGAGGACCTGAACAGTCTAAGCAATCCTGAAGAAGAACAACAAAGCAGGAGGGCTCCTACTTCCTGATTTCAAAACACACTATAAAGCTACAGTAATCAAAACAGTCTGGTACTGGTATAATAACAGACACACAGACCAATGAAAGACAACTGAGGATCCAGAAATAAACTCATACATCTATAGTCAATTTATTTTTGAGGTGGGTGCTAAGTCTATGCAATAAGGAGAGAACAGCTTCTTTAAGAAATGGTGCCGTGACAACTGGATCTCCATATGCAAAAGAATGAATCTGGACTCATACCTCACACCATACATGAAAATTAACTCAAAATGGGTCAAGAATCTAAATGCAAGAACTAAAACCATAAAACTCCTAGAAGAAAACACAGGGGCATGGTTTTGGGACCTAACTTTTAACAACGGATTCTTAGATTTGACACTAAAAGCATTAGTAACAAAAGACAAAATATACAAAATTGGACTTCATCAAAATTAAAAACTTCAACAAAAGAACCAAGTAAAGAACCTACAGAGTGGGAGAGAAATCTGGGGAACCATACACTGGATATGGATTTAATATTCAGAGTATATAAAGCCTTCAGTATGGATTATACCTCAATATAAAGAAAACAAACATTCTCACAACTGAAGCAATAACCAAAATCATGATAAACAGAGAAAAGGTTGAAGTTGTCAAGGATTTCATTTTACTTGGATCTACAATCAATGCGCATGGAAGCCACAGTCAAGAAATCAAATGACATATTGCATTGGGCAAATCTGCTGCAAAAGACCTCTTAAAAGTGTTAAAAAGCAAAGATGTCACTTTTAGGACTAAGGTGAGCCTGACCCAAGCCATGTTGTTTTCAATCACCTCATATGCATGCAAAAGCTAGACAACGAACAAAGAAGACCAAAGAAAAATTGACATCTTTGAATTATGGTGTTGGCAAAGAACATGGAATATACCATGGACTGCCAGAAGAATGAACAAATCTGTCTTGGAAGAAGTACAGTCAGAATGCTCATTAGAAGCAAGGATGGCAAGACTATGTCTCACATACTTTGGACATGCTATCAGGAGGGATCAGTCCCTGGAGAAGGACATTATGCTTGGTAAAGTAGAGGGTCAACGAAAAAGAGGAAGACCCTCGTTGAGACAGATTGACACAGTGGCTGCAGCAATGGGCTCAACTGTAACAATGATCATGAGAATGAAGCACGACCAGGCAGTGTTTCATTCTGTTGTACAACAGGGTCACTATGAGTGGGAACCAACTCAACAGCACCTAACAACAATAAAGAACGACTACAACTTAACAACAAAAAGACAACAACCCAATCAAAAAAATGGCCAAAGCACTTGAATACACATTTCAGCAAATGGCCAACAAGCACATGAAAGATGCTCAACATCATCAGCCATTAAAAACCAAAACTGAACCCATTGCCACTGAATCGATCTCGACTCATAGCAACCCTATAGGACACAGGAGGACTGCCCCAAAGGGTTTCCAAAGAGCAGCTGGTGGATTTGAACTACCAACCTTTTGGTTGGTAGCCAAGCTCTTAACCACTGTGCCACCAGGACTACTCAGGGAGATGCAAATCAAAATCACAATGAGATATCACCTTACTCCTACTAGGATGATTAAAATTTTAAAAAACAGAAAACACCACAGCCTCCACCAGCCTGAGCCCAGAACAACTAGATGGTGATGGGGTACCACCACTGACAGCTCTGACAAGGATCACAAGAGAGGATCCGGGACAGAGCAGAAGAAAAATGTAGAACAAAATTCAGATTCACAAAAAAAAGACCAGATTTACTAGTTTGACAGAGACTGCAGGAATCCCAAGACTACGGACCGCAGACACCCTTTTACCTCAGAACTGAAGTCACTCCCAAACTTCACTCTCTAGCCAAAGATAGACAGGTCTATAAAACAAACTATAATACACATGCAGAACATGTTCTGTAGTTCAATCACATGTAACAAATGGTCACACCTGCCCAAAAACAAAGACAAGAACGCAGGAACGGACAGGAAGACGGGACAAATGAAAACAGGGAATCCAGGGTGGAGAAGGGGAGAATGTTGATACATCACGGGGATTGAAACCAATGTTGCAAAACAATTTGTGTATTAATTTTTGAAGGAGAAACTAATTTGCTCTGTAAACTTTCACCTAAAGCACAATAAAAAGAAAAAAAAAACTGACCAAAGAAAAGAAAAACAAGAAAGAAAACAACAAATGTTGGTGAGGATGTGGAGGAACTGGAACGCTGATCCATTGCTAAGGTCCCCAACTGGCAAATGGTTTGCACTCAGTAACTAACCTAAAGGACAGCAGCTGAAACCCACCCAGAGGCACCACCAAAGAAAGGCCTGGCAATCTGCTTCCATAAAGACTACAGCCAAGAAACTCTCTGGAGCGGTTCTACTCTGTAACACATGGGGTCCCCATGAGTTGGAATCAACTGACAGCAACAGGTTTGGTTTGTTTTTTCCCTTTGATTGCTAGTGGGAATGTAAACGGTACAGCTGCTATGGAAAACAGTCTGGTGGTTCCTCAAAAAGTTAAACATAAAAGTACCATATGACCCAACAATTCCATTCCTATGTATACACCCAAGAGACTTGAAAGCAGAGATGCAAACAGACACACATACTCCAATGTTCACTGCAGCACTATTCAAAACAGCCAAAAGCTGTAAACAACCAAGTGTGCATTCAGGGATGAATGGATAAACCAAATGTGGTCCATACAGACAATGGAATATTACTCAGTCATAAAGAGACATAAAGTACTGACACATGCTGTGATATAGATGCACCTTGAAAATATGCTCAGTGCAATAAGTCAGACACAAAAGGACAAATACTGTAAGATCTTACTCATATGAAATAGCTAGAACAGGCAAGTGTATAGAGACCAAGGTTTATGAATGGTTACCAGAGGCGGGAGGAACCAGAAAAAGGGGAGTCATTGTTTAGGAAGCAGTGAGTTTCTATCCGTGGTGATGAGATGCGGCCACAGACATTGGTGATGGTTGCAAAACACGATAAATACATTTGATGTCACTGAACTCCACACGTGAAAAAGGTGACATTGGCAAATGTTGTGCTATGTATATTTTTACAATAATAAAAATCAATGTAATTCACCATATTAACAGACTAAAAAACACTATGATCATCTCAGTACATTAAAAAAGACGTGACAAAACTTAACATCCATTCATGACAAAAGCTCTCCCTGCACTAGGAAAAGAAAGACATCTATGAAAACCACAGCTAGTATCATACTTAATAACCAAAAACAAAACAAACCTGCTGCCATCAAGTCAATTTTGACTCAGAGCAACCCTATAGGAAAAGACTAAACGCTTTCCCGTAAGATCAGAAACAAGGCAAGAATGTACCTTCTCACTTCTATTTGACATTATTCGGGAGGTTCTAACCAGTACAATACAGCAAGAACAAGAAATAAAAAGTACACAGATCGGAAAGGAAGAACTAAAACTCTCTTTATGGCAGACAATATGACTGACTTTGTAGACATACTAAGAAATCTACAAAAAGAGACTAAAACTCATGAGTGAGTTAAGGGAGGTAACAGGATATAAAGTCAATATTAAAAAAGCAATTGTGTTTCTAAATACTAACAACGAATAACTGGAAATCAAAATTTGTTCAAGTTATCATTTGAAGAGCATAAAAATATGAATACTTACTGATAAATTCAACAAAATATATTAAAGACATATACACTGAAAACTATAAAACAATCCTGAGAGAAGTTTTGAAAGATCTAAATAAAGAGGTATACAGTGTTCACAGATCAGAAGGTTCAATATTTTTAACATGCTAATTATCATAAAACTGATCTACAGATTCAACACAATCCCAAGCAAAAAAATAGGAGAATTTTTGTAGAAACTGACAAGCTGACTTTAAAACTTAGGTAGAAACACAAAGAACTAAAAAAAATATCTTTAAAGACAGCAAAGTTAGAGGATTCACACTACCTGACTTCAAGACTTGCTATAAAGGGGTTACAATATCGAAGAAAGTGTTGTATTGATGTAAGGATTGACGTATAAATCAATGGAGCAGAACAGAGTCCAAAAATAAAGTCCACACGCATACGGCCAATGGATCTTCCATAAAGATAATTCAACAGAGAAAGCAAAGTCTTTTCAACAAACAGGGCTGGAACACTTAAATATCTAAAAAAATATAAATAAATCTCAAGCCCTTCCCTTACACCTATCTCAAAATCAACTCAAACTGGATCAAATACGAGCTAAAACCATAAAACTTCCAGGTGATAACCCTTGTGACCTTCATTTAGGCAAACACTTCTTTGACAAGACACAAATAACGTGAGCTGCTAAATAAATTCATAAAATGGACTTCATTAACCCTGAAAACTTTTGTTCTTTGAAATACACTGGTAAGAAAACAAAAAGGCAAGCAGACTAAGAGATACATTTACAAAACAATTATATCTGATAAAGGACCTGTATCTAAAATATATTTTAAAAACCCTTACCAAATGCGGTGCAATTGATTACTTTTGTGTGGCCTTTCTAGCCATGGTCTTGTAACTCCCACCCAGGTGATAGTGTAACTGTGGCCCGCCAAGGGGATTGGTCAGTTTTGCCTTAAAAAGAACCAATTTCAGAGCAGAGAGGAGGATCCTACCACCACGAAGGAAGAACAGCCAGGAGCAGAGAGCGCAGCCTTTGGACCTGGGATCCCTGCGCTGAGAGGCTCCTGGAACCAGGAGAGCGAAAGAGAGCAAGCTGTAACACTGAAGATGGTAAGGAGCGGCGGCAGGAGAGACACAGCAGCAGAGACCCTGCAGCAAGAGACAGCACAGTGGGCTTCCCGCCCACGGAGAGAGAAAGCTGAGTGCCTTTGGGGAGAGGCCTAGGGCCAGGAAGAGGTGTGCCTTTGAGCACAGTTGGGAAGAGGCTGTCCTCATGAAAGAACTGTATCCTGAGTGTTCTTGAGCCTGAACTGTAACTGTTACTTCCCTAATAAACCCCATAATTGTGAGCTCTGTGTGGCCACTGCAATGAATTATCGAACCAAGTGGAGTGCTGTGGGAGGAACAGTTGGTGTCAGAATTGGTAGAGATGGCAGAGAGAGGAGGCTTGTCTGGCCTCCACCTCATGGGAGTCAGCCTTGCACTACTGATCTTGGTTCTCCTTTCCCCTTGTGGGGTTGGAGAAGATCAGACACTGCCCCCACTCCGTTTTTACACCAGGTCAATAGTAACAAAATGAACAACCCAATTGAAAAACACAGGCAAAAGATCTGAACAGACATCTCACAAAAGAAGTTGTACAAATGACAAGCCCATGAAAAGACGTTCAACATCATCACTCATTAGGAAAATGCAAATTAAAACCACAACGTCATATCATTAAAAAGACTGACAGTATCAACTTTAACAAGGGTGTCCCCATCCATTGCTGAGGAAAATGTAAAATAAAATAGTACAGCCACTTTGAGAAAACAACTTGGCAGTTTCTTAAAAAGTTAAATATTCACTTACTATATCCAGCAATCTCACTCTTAGGCATCTACCCAAGAGAAATGAAAATGTATATCCATACAGACTCACACCCTCTCCTCACTTATCAACATGGTTAGGTTCCAAAAACTGGGTCGTTCTGCAAAATCAGTATTATGTGAAAATGGAGGATGACCACATCAGATCACAAGATGAAGGCTGCCCACATCATTATATAACTGTCAGATTACATCATTACATAACTGCCAAACCACTGAGAATCATGGGCTAGCGAAGGTGACACATAACCTTAACCACCAAAGCCAGCATTACCATCACCTTGCACCTCAGCGTTTGTTACTGCAGACATATATCATTAATGCACAAAATAGTCGGACAGTAGATTTTTTACTACTTCATAAATAAGAAATGCCAGATCATCAGAGAGTCAATAAGTGAGAAGGTGTATAGGGTATGTTCACAGCAACATTATTCATAATAGTCAAACGCTGGAAACAACCCAAATGTCCATCTACCGGTAAACAAAATATAGTACGTCCATATAATGGAATACTACCCAGCAATAAAAAGGAATGAACTATTAATACATGCAACAGCTTGGATATATCTCAAAAGTATTCTGCTACGTGGAAGATGCTGGACACAAAAGACTACAATTGTATAAGTTTGTCTATATAAAAATTCTTGGAAATGCGAGAGGCGTGGTCAACATGGCGGACTGGTTACACGCTTCCTATATCCCTCTTACAACAAAGATCTGGAAAAACAAGTGATTTGATTCTATGTGAACATCTGGCAGCCCTGAACAAGGCAAGGTTAAGAAACCCATCTAAGTCATACTGGAGAGGAAGACCATTCAGAAGAGGTGAGGAGCACTAGAGCCGCAGTGGCGACACAGCAGAGACACAGCCACGCCGGGCCACAATGAAGCAGGCAAACAGCTGTGCTGTGCGTGCGCTCGAGAAGCATCTTCCACATTGAAAGAGACCCGGCAGCAGAGATTCTGCTTGGACACTCCGAACCAGTGAAGAACAGTTCCCAAGAGGCTAGGATGAGTACATGTGCACACACTTTCGCAGAGATTTAAAAAAAAAAAAAGCCCATTTGAGAAAAACCTCTCTCCCTTTTACCTCCCACCTCCGCGCTCTGCACCGGATTTGGGAAAAACCTCTCTCTCTTTTATCTCCTCCCTCCACGCTCTGCACCGGATTTCGGAAAAACCTCTCTTCCTTTTACCTCCTCCCTCCCCGCTCTGTACCGGGAGTCCACTGGGCCAGAAGTAGATCCCAAAAGGTGCCCTGACCCATTCTCCTGGCCTTGGAGAAGGAACAAATAAGCTGCTGGCTCCCCTAGGCCAGAAACATAGGGTCGGCACAGCTCCTTTGCTGGCCATAGACATCAGGGGTCCGCAGACTCTGAGTGCCACACACCCCTGTATAGACTTGTGGGGACCCATCTCAACAGCGTTAGCCCTCACTACCACGGTACAACAGGGCAAACATCTGAAGTTTAACTTCAACTGTTTCAGCTGTGAACGGGCAGATCTGTGATCCTCGAAAAAGCCCTGCCCCTCAAGTAGGCACTTTTATCGATCTGCAGCAGGGTCTTGAGGACTGCTGGTAGCTCCTAAAGTGCCTAGTCACCTGCTTCAGGAGTTCAAGAAAAAGTGGTGTCCTCAAGTCTTTGCAGCCAACATAGTGGGGCGCTCTTAGCCTGTCTGCAAAACTCACCTACCTATTCACCCTAGAGAATAGGGACACGCTTTTCTTTCAGAATCTCAGGGGCAGCCGTTAGCCCCCTGCCTGCCTCAGCGTGTGATGCCCTACCACAGCCAGAGTCCAGTGCCTTCACCAATTACCCATGCCTCTCTAGGACTGGGGGTGAGAGCCTGAATCACACACTTGGTGAGTGACTGCCTGCACACCCGAGCTGATCCCATATAGGAAATTTTAACGGACTCCGGCATGCACATACTTAGTTACAGAACTATCTACCTGGTGACAGGACATTAGAGATCAAAAGGTGTCAAAAATCAAACTAGTGCACACGAGCAGCCTATTTGGGCATATCAAAACAAAACAAAATAAGAAGCTAGGTCTCACTAAGCAAACAAAATAAAATTATAATAAATTATTGACGTCTCGGAGACAAAAGTCAATATCAAGTCACATAAAGAGACAATCTATGATGGCTTCAGCAAGCTCCCAAAATAAAGAATCAATAAATTCTCTGGAGGAAGAGAACTTCTTGGAATTACCAGGGACAGAATACAAAAAAAAGATTAATATACAGAACTCTTCTAGAAATAAGAAAGGAAATTCGACAGAATTTAGAAACAGCCAGGCAACATACAGACACAGTAGCAGCAGAACTTAAAAAAGTTATTCAAGAACATAATGCTAAATTTAATAGGCTGCAAGAATCCATACAGAGACAACAATCAGAAATCCAAAAGATTAACAAAATTTCAGAATTAGACAACTCAATAGAAAGTCATAGGAGCAGAATAGAGGCAGTAGAAGTTAGAATTAGTGACACTGAAGATAAAGCTCTTGATGCCAACTTATTTGAGGAAAAATCAGATAAAAGAATTAAAAAGATGGAAGAAACTCTAAGAGTCATATGGGACTCTATCAAGAGAAATAACCTACCAGTGATTGGAGTACCAGAACTGGGGGGGATAACAGAAAATACAGAGAAAATGGTTGAAGATTTATTGACAAAAAACTTCCCTGATATCATGAAAGATGAGAAGATATCTATCCAAGATGCTCATCGAACCCCACATAAGGTAGATCCCAAAAGAAAGTCACCAAGACATATTATAATCAAACTTACCAAAACCAAAGATAAAGAGAGAATTTTAAGAGTGGCTAGGGATAAAAGAAAAGTCATCTACAAAGGACAGTCAATTAGAATAAGCTCAGACAACTCAGCAGAAACCATACAGGCAAGAAGACAACGGGATGACATATTTAAAGCCTTGAAGGAAAACAACTGTCAGCCAAGAGTTAAATATCCAGCAAAATTGTCTCTCAAATATGATGGCAAAATCAGGGCATTTCCAGATAAACAGAAGTTCACGGAATTTGCAAAAACCAAACCAAAATTACAAAAATACTAAAGAGAGTCCTACGGTTAGATAATCAATAACACAAGGTAACAACGCAAGACTAGAACACAGGGCAGAAAACAACCAGATATTGACTCAGATACAGAAATCAAAATTACATCAAAGCTAAAACATTGAAAACAGGGAAACAGATATCAATATTAAAAAAAAAAAAAGGATAATATTAAAACAAAAAAAAGAGGGACTTAAATGGAGACATTGATTTTCCATATAGAGGGGAACTTAAAGCAATATAAAGTAATAAAAGACTGGTATAAAAGAATAAAAAAATAAAAGACTGGTATAAACTTAGAAAATTAGAGGTAAATATTAAGGTAACCACAAAGGAATCTAACAATCCTACAAATCAAAATAAAAAAGTAGAAAAACATAAAGACCCAGCAAACACAAAATCTACAACAAAGATGAAAAAAAAATACATAAAGAAAAACGACTCAGCACAGAAAATTGACAACAAAGAAACTGTGAACAACACACACAAAAAGAGATATCAGGATGACAGCACTAAACTCATACCTATCAATAATTACACTGAGTGTAAACGGACTTAATGTACCAATAAAGACATGGAGAGTGGCAGATTGGATAAAAAAGCATGATCCATCTATATGCTGCCTACAAGAGACACACCTTAGACTTAAAGACACAAACAGGCTAAAACTCAAAGGACGAAAAAAAACATATCAAGCAAACAACACTCAAAAAAAGAGCAGGAGTGGCAATATTGATCTCTGACAAAATAGACTTTAAAGTAAAATCCCCCACAAAAGATAAGGAAGGGCACTATATAATGATTAAAGGGTCAATACACCAGGAGGACATTACTATAATAAATATTTACGCACCCAACAACAGGGCTCCAAAATACATAAAACAAACTCTAACAGCTCTGAAGAGAGGGATAGACAGCTCCACAACAGTAGTAGGAGACTTCAACACGCCGCTTTCAGTGAAGGATAGAACATCCAGAAAGAAGCTCAACAAAGACACAGAAGAGCTAAATGCTACAATCAACCAACTTGATCACATAGATATATACCGAACACTCCACCCAACAGCAGCCAAGTATACTTCCTTTTCCAACGCACATGGAAGATTCTCCAGAACAGACCACATATTAGGCCATAAAGCAAGCCTTAACAGACTCCAAAGCATCGAAACATTACAAAGCATCTTTTCTGATCGTAAAGCCATAAAAGCGGAAATCAGTAACAGAAAAAGCAAGGGAAAAAAATCAAACACATGGAAACGGAACAACACCTTGCTCAAAAACTACTGGGTTATAGAAGAAATTAAGTCTGGAATAAAGAAATTCATACAATCAAACGAGAATGAAAACACATCCTACCAGAACCTTTGGGACACAGCAAAAGCAGTGCTCAGAGGTCAGTTTATAGCAATAAATGCACACATCCAAAAACAAGAAAGGCTCATAAGCAGAGCACTAACCCTGCAACTGGAACAAGTAGAAAAAGAGCAGCAAAAGAAGCCTACAGGTGCTAGAAGGAAGGAAATAATAAGAATTAGAGCAGAATTAAATGAAATAGAGAACAGAAACAACTGAAAAAGTTAACAAGTCTAAAAGCTGGTTCTTTGAAAAGATCAACAAAATTGATAAACCACTGGCCAAACTGACGAAAGAAAAACTGGAGAGGACGCAGATAACCCGTATAAGAAAAGAGATGGGTGATATCACAACAGACCCAAGTGAAATGAAAAGAATCATAACAGAATACTATGAAAAATAGTACTCTGACAAATTTGAAAACCTAGAGGAAATGGACAAATTTCTAGAAACTCACTACCTACCTAAATTAACACAAACAGAGGTAGAACAACTAAATAAACACATAACAAAAGAAGAGATTGAAAAGATTATTAAAAAACTGCCAACAAAAAAAAGCCCTGGCCTGGATGGCTTCACTGGAGAATTCTACCAAACTTTCCGAGAAGAGATAACACCACTTCTACTAAACGTATTTCAGAGCACAGAAACAGATGGAATACTCCCCAACTTATTCTATGAAGCCAGCATAACCCTGATACGAAAACCAGGTAAAGACACCACAAAAATAGAAAATTACAGACCGATATCCCTCATGAACACTGACGCAAAAATCCTCAACAAAATTTTAGCAAATAGAATTCAGCAACATATCAAAAAAATAATTCACCACGACCAAGTGGGATTTATACCAGGTATGCGGGGATGGTTCAACATTAGAAAAACAATCAACGTAATCCATTACCTAAATAAAACAAAAAAGACAAGAACCACATGATCTTATCAATCAATGCAGAAAAGGCATTCCACAAACCCCAAACCCATTCATGATAAAAACTCTCAAAAAAATAGGAATAGAAGGGAAATTCCTCAGTATAATTAAGGGCATTTATACAAAACCAATAGCTAACATCATCCTGAATGGAGAGATTCTGAAAGCATTTCCCTTGAGAACAGGAACCAGACAAGGATACCCTTTATCACCACTATTATTCAACATTGTGCTCGAGGTCCTAGCCAGAGCAGTTAGGCTAGAAAAAGAAATAAAGGGCACCCAAATAGGTAGGGAAGAAGTCAAAGTATCTCTTTCACAGATGATATGATCTTATACACGGAAAACCCCAAGGAATCCACATGAAAACTACTGGAACTAATAGAAGATTTCAGCAAAGTTTCAGGATACAAGATAAACATACAAAAACCAGTTGGATTCCTTTACACCAACAAAGAGAACCTTGAAGAGGAAATCACCAAAACAATACAATTTACAATAGCGCCCAAAAAGATAAAATACTTAGGAATAAATCTAACCAGAGACGTAAAATATCTTTACAGAGAAAACTACAAGACACTACTGCAAGAAACTAAAAGAGACCTGTATTAGTGGAAAAACATACCTTGCTCATGGATAGGTAGACTCCACATAGTGAAAATGTCAATTCTACCCAAAGCAATCTACAGATACAATGCAATCTCGATCCAAATTCCAGCAACGTTTTTTAATGAGATGGAGAAACAAATCACCAACTTCATATGGAAAGGGAAGAGGCCCCGGATAAATAAAGCACTACTCAAAAAGAAAAACCAAGTGGGAGGCCTTACACTACCTGATTTTAGGACCTATTATACTGCCACGGTAGTCAAGACAGCCTAGTACTGGTACAATAACAGATACATAGACCAATGGAACAGAGTTGAGAATCCAGATACAAGCTCATCCACCTATGAGCACCTAATATTTGACAAAGGCCCAAAGTCCATTAATTGGGGAAAAGACAGTCTCTTTAACAAATTGTGCTAGCATAATTGGATATCTACAGGCAAAAAACTGAAACAAGACCCATATCTCACACCATGTACAAAAACTAACTCAAGATGGATCAAAGACTTAAATATAAAATCAAAAACGATAAAGATCATGGAAGAAAAAATAGGGACAATGCTAGGAGCCCTAATACATGGCATAAACACAATACAAACCATAAGTAACAATGCACAAGCACCAGAAGAGAGACTAGATAAATGGGAGCTCCTAAAAATCAAACACTTATGCTCATCCAAAGACTTCACAAAAAGAGTGAAAAGACAACCTACAAACTGGGAAAAAAATTTTGGCTACAACAAATCCAATCAGCATTTAATCTCTAAAATCTACAAGATACTCCAAGACCTCAACAGCAAAAAGACAAATAACCCAATTAAAAAATGGGCAAAGGATATGAACAGGCATTTCACCAAAGAAGACATTCAGGTGGCTGTGAGATACATGAGGAAATGCTCATGATCATTAGCCATCAAAGAAATGCAGATCAAAACAACGAGATACCATCTCACCCCAACAAGGCTGGCGTTAATCCAAAAACCACAAAATAATAAATGTTGGAAAGGTTGTGGAGAAACTGGAACACTTATCCACTGCTGGTGGGAATGTAAAATGGTACGACCACTTTGGAAATCGATTTGGCGCATCCTTTGAAAGCTAGAAATAGAAGTACCATACGATCCAGCTATCCCGCTCCTTGGAATATACCCTAAAGAAACAAGAGCCGTCACACGAATAGATACATGCACATCCATGTTCACTGCAGCAGTGTTCACAATAGCCAAAAGATGGAAGCAACCTCAGTGCCCATCGATGGGCGAATGGATAAACAAACTCTGGTATATCCACACAATGGAATATTACACAACAATAAAGAACAATGATGAAGCTGTGAAACATCGTATAACATGGTGGAAGCTAGAACTTATTATGCTGAGTGAATTTAGTCAGTCACAGAAGGACAAATACTGTATAAGACCACTATTATAAGAACTCAAGAAAAGGTTTAAACACAGAAGAAAACATTCTTTGATGGTGACGGGGGTGGGGAGGGAGGGTGAGGGTTATTCACTAACTAGACAGTAGATAAGAATGATCTTAGGTGAAGGGAAGGACAGCACACACTACAGGGGAAGCCAGCACTACTGGACTAAACCAAAGCTAAGAAGTTTCCTCAATACAATCAAATACTTTGAGAGACAGAGTAGCAGGGATGCGGGGTCTGGGGACCATGCTTTCAGGGGACATCTATGTCAGCTGGCATAACAAACCTTATTAAGAAAATGTTCTGCATCCTCCTTTGGTGAGTGGTGTCTGGGGTCTTAAAAGCTTGCAAGCGGCCATCTAAGATGCATCAATTGGTCCCAACCACTTGGAGTAAAGGAGAACGAAGAACACCTAAGACACAAGGAAAGTATTGGCCCAAGAGACAGAAAGGGCCACATAAACCAGAGACTTCATCAGCCTGAGACCAGAAGAACTAGATGGTGCCTGGCTACCACCAATGAACGTCCTGACAGGAAACACAACAGAGGATCCCTGATGGAGCAGTAGAACAATGGGATGCAGAACTCAAATTCTAGTAAGAAGACCAGACTTAATGGTCTGACTAAGACTGAAGGTGCCCTGGAAAGCATGGCCCCTGGTCTCTCCATCACCCCAGAACCAAAACAATTTCCGAGGCCAACTCTTCAGACAGGGATTGGACTGGACTGTGGGACATAAAATGATACTTGTGAAGAATGTGCCTCTTAGACAAGTAGATATAAGAGACCAAAGGGACGGCTTCTGTCCAGAGGTGAGGGGGAAGGCAGAGAGAGTTAGGAGCTGGTTGAATGTTCATGGGGAATCAGGGGCGGAGGGGAGGAGTGTGCTGTCGCAGAATGGGGTGAGCCGTTGGGGTCTCAAAACAATGTATGTTTAAAAAAAAAAAAATTCTGTATGGGAGACTAACCTGAAATGTAAACCTCATTTAATTACAATATAAAAAATAAAAAGATAAAAATTCTACAAAAGGTAAAACGCTAGTGACAGAAAGCAGCTCAGTGGTTGCTGGGGGAAGGGGACAGCGGAGGGGGCATAAGGACATTTTTTTGAGGGAAGGAATGATTCCGTATCTTGACTGTGGTGGCGGTAATTACACAACTCTCCCTTTGTCAAAACACATAGAACTATACACGAAAGACGGTAAATCTCACTACAAAAATTATGCCTCAATAAACATGACTTTAAAAAATAAACACAAAGACAACCAAAGCCCGAGAAGCAAAAGACAAAACAGATAACTGGGACCTCATGAAAATTAAACACTTCTGTACATCAAAGGACTTTCAAACAAAGGGAAAAGATAACCTACAGGTTGAGAGAAAATGTTCAGGAACCTTTTTTGTGTAAGGGCCTAATATCTAAGATACATATAAAACTTCTACAACTTAACAACAAAAAGACAAACACCCAATCAAAAAACAGGCAAAGGATTTGAACAGACATTTCACTGAAAAGGACGTTCAAATGTCCAACAAGCACGTGGAAAGACATTCAACATCATTAGCCATTCATGAAAAGATGCTCAGTGTCATTAGCCATTAGGAAGATGCAAATCAAAACCACCATGAGATACCACCTCACCCCACTAGGATGGCTGTGATGAAAAAACAGCAAACAGCAGGTGTTGGCGAGGCTGTGAAAAACTGGCAGCCTCGTTAACTGCCAGTGGGAGGTGTAAAACGGTGCAGCCACCGTGGAAAACAGTTTGGTGGATCCTCAAAAAGTTGAACACAGAACTACCATGTTGTTGTCACTGGGTGCTGTTGAGTCAATTCCGCCTAATAGCAACCCCATGTGACAGAGGAGAACAGCCTCATAGGATTTTCTATGCCATAATCTTGACAAGGCAGATCACTAGGTCTTTGTCCCGCAGAGCCACTGGTGAGTTTCAACTGCCAGTCTTTCAGTGAGCAGCCAAGCACTTAACCATTGCGCCACCAGAGCTCCTTAGAATTACCATATGACCCAAAAATCTCAATCCTAGGTATGTAACCAGAAGAAACGAAAGCAGGAACGGAAACATAAACCCGTGCTGTTCGCTGCAGCACTTTCCACAACAGCCAAAAGGTGGAGACAACCAAGAGTCCGTCCACAGACGCACGGATAAGGAAAACAGGGAATACGCACACAATGGACTACTACTCAGCCATAAAGAGAAGTGAAGTCTTGATACACACCGTGATATGGATGAACCCTGAAGACTTATGCTGAGCAAAACACGTCAGTCACGTAAGGATAAATACTGTATGATCTCACACGTATGAAATAAGGAAATACATAGAAACCAAAGATTTGTGGTTATCAGGGTAGAAGGTGGGGGTAAAGGGGAGCTTCTGTTCGAGGAGCAGTGAGTTTATAACAGTGGTGGAATGACTTGGAAAAGGACAGCAAGAATGGCAGCACAACGTGAAAAATGAAATTAAGTGTGAGCGAGGACGTGGTGCGACAGAAACATTCCTGTGTTGCTAAGCACAGGGCACACTGGTACGCCACTCAGAAAACGGTGGGGCGGCCTAATGAGACTGGATACACACCTTCCACCTGACTCAGGAACTCCACCCTAAGTACTCACCCACAAGAAACAAAAACATACATCCAGACCAGGGCCTGCACGTGCATGTTCAGCATCTTTATTCAGGATAGCCAAATGCTGGAAACAACCCACATGTCCATCAAACAGTGCATGGATAAATAAACTGTGTTATGTCCAAACGTGGAGTGTTATTCAACCCAGAGGAACAGGCTACTGGTACCCACAACAACAGGGATCACCCAGTGAAAGAAGCCAGACCCAAGACAGTACATAACGCAAGGTTCTGTCTACAGGAAATTTCAGAAAGGCAAAATGAAACTACTGTGACAAAAGGCAAAAAAAAAACCAGGCTGCTGGGTCCAGGGGTGTGTGGACTGATGGCACAGGGCATGGGGGACTTTCTGGGGGTGAATGAAATGTTCTGCATCCTGATTGTGGTGGCGGTTACACAGGTGTACTACACATCTGTCAAAACAAAAACTGTGAAGTCTGTAGAAGTGGGTAATTTTATGGTATGAAAATTGCGCCCCCATAATGTTGATCTTTAAAGGCACGCTAGCCTATATTTTGGAGTCCCTGGGTGGTACAAACAGTTAATGCGTTCAGTGGCTAACCAAAAGGTTGGAGGTTTGAGTCTACCCAGAGGCTCCTTGGAAGAAATGCTTGGCGCTCTACTTCCAGTCAGCCACTGAAAACCCTGTGGAGCACAGTCTTACCCTGACACACGTGGGGTCGCCGTGAATCGAAATACACTTGACAGCAACTGGTTTGAACCTATGTTTAAAGGAGAGGCCTGAGACCTTCAGACCCCACATACTTGGCTGCCACATGACCCCAGGCCATTGAGTGCGTGCATTTCCCACTGGTGGCAGGTTGGAAGCACCGGACTGGGGCGCCCAGGGGGAGCAGACCAACAACTTGTAACTCCCACCATCCAAAGGACCACCTGCCGAGCTTCCCTGAGGACTGGCCCTCTTACCTCTCCAGCCCAATACCCCAGGCATAAGCTAAGTTGTGCTTATTATATTCTTTTTAGGATGGCAAAGAAAAATGTAATGTATTTTTAAACTTTTCCTTCCAAAATTACTTCCATTTGGTGCTTAAATTATGCAGAAAGGTGTCACCACTCAAAGTCATTTCCTTTCGGAGTATACTGGTTACCAACTTGGAAGCTTTTCAATTTAAAAAAAAAAAAAATGCTACCAGAAGATGGTCTCCAGGTTATACTGTCAAGGGAAAAAAAATCAAGGTCCAAATCAGTATACATAACACACTACCTCTGGTGTGAGAAAAGAGAGGAAACAAGAATACACGCGTCTGTGTGTGCCCGTGCCCACGTGTGCATGTGTGTCTACGCGTCCGAGGGGTTGTGTTTGCTCACTTTTACAAAGAGAGACGCCAAGAGGACGGACCAGTAACTACTGAAGATAGTTGTCTGGTGGGGAGGGGAGACGGAAGAACAGAGATGAAAGCAGTTCTCTGAGAATAACGTTTTGTGAAAAAAAAACTCAACTTCTGAGCCACGTAAATGTCTGCTGCTGTTAGTTGCTTGCCGTCAAGTCAATTCCGACTCATGGCAACTCCATGTAAATGTTTTAACTCCACTGCTGTCCAGTTGATGCCGACTCACAGCAACCCTACAGGACACAGAAGAACTGCCCTACAAAGTTTCCAAGGTTGTCATCTTTACAGAAGCAGACTGACACATCTTTCTACCCCGGAGCCTCTGGTGGGTTGGAACCACTGACTTTTCAGTTAGCAGCCAAGCGTTTAACCACTGTGCTACCAGGTCCTTTCCATGTAAATGTTACATATTCAAAACATAAAACTAAAAAAAACTAAAACTGAAAACAAACCACTAGAACTGACTGCGTATCAGGTTGGCACCACACCCACCTGGAGAAGAAAGCCCTTCTCAAACGGAGCCGTGAACACCGAGTCGTGAACACTGAGCGGAGCCGTGAACACTGAGCAGAGCCATGAACATGACCGGAGCCGTGAACACTGAGCGGAGCCGTGAACATGACCGGAGCCGTGAACACTGAGCAGAGCCATGAACATGACCGGAGCCGTGAACACTGAGCGGAGCCGTGAACATGACCGGAGCCGTGAACACTGAGCGGAGCCGTGAACGCTGAGCGGAGCCGTGAACGCTGAGCGGAGCCGTGAACATGACCGGAGCCGTGAACGCTGAGCGGAGCCGTGAACATGACCGGAGCCGTGAACGCTGAGCGGAGCCGGAACACTGAGCGGAGCAGTGAACACGACCGGAGCCGTGAACGCTGAGCGGAGCCGTGAACACGACCGGAGCCGTGAACGCTGAGCGGAGCCGTGAAAGCTGAGCGGAGCTGTGAACGCTGAGCGGAGCCGGAACACTGAGCGGAGCCGTGAACGCTGAGCGGCCCTCATAGCCTTGGGGGATGCATTCTAAAGGCTGCAAACCGCCAAGGAACCATAAACTAGTGTTGCTGTTGTCATTTTGAAACTTTTTTAAGTATATGGTAGGACAAACCAAGTAAATATGTTCACATTATTAGGATCCAAGATTTCCTGTGTAGAAGAGATAAATATAATCTCAAAGAATTTACGGGAAAAACCTGCTGTGCTAAAAATCTGAACTAGAAATGTCAGCCTGAGCTCACTTCTTAAAGCTATTTCCTAGCTCCCTCCACTAACAGAACCTGGAAGCATGGTTTCAAACACCACTCCGCTCTAAAAGGAAGCAAGGCTCCTTGGGAAACGTGTGGTGACAGGCCTGGCCAGGGAAAGGCAAGGGTGGCTGGCACATCTCGTGCCAGAGAGCAGAGGAGCACTCCTGGCTGACAGGACAGAGCAAAGGGTCCCAGGGCTGGGTGGCAGGGCCAGCATCTGACAGTCTGTGTCACCGATGCCACAGAGTAGGTGCTCGAGAGATGCCTACCGAATCAATCAGCTAATGTGTTACTCTGCATTTGGTGCTGAGAAAATAAAACCAAACCAAATCCACTGCCATCAAGTTGATTCCAACTCACAGCGACCCTACAGGACAGAGTAGAACTTCCCCCATGGAGTTTCCCTGGCTCCGATCTTTACCGGAACAGATCATGAGGTCTTTCTCCTGCAGACTGGCTGGTGCATCTGCGTTCCAACTGCAGACCTTTCAGTTAGCAGCTGAGCGAGCACTTTAACCACTGCGCTACCAGGCTCCTTGCTGAGAAAACAGGCTGCCTCCAAAAACCTCTGATTATTGGCTCCTCTTATGATACACTATAATCAATCCCAGGTGGATTAAAGATTAAAAGAACACCATTTTCAGAAGCTCTAGATGAAAACAGAGGTGAATGTTTAAGTAAATCTCGGGTCAGAGAAGACAGCCTAACCATACGGGCATGAGGAGAAATCCCACAATGGAATATTGCTCAGCAATAAAGAGGAATAAAGTCCTGACACTCAGGGAAATCAATCAATCACAAAAGGACAGCTACTGCGTGGTCTCACTTACATGAAAGAACAAGAACAAGCAGACGTATAGAGATTGAAGTTTATGAGTGGTTACCAGGGGTGGGGGCGGGAGGAGTTTGTGTTCACTGAGTTTGTTTAGGGTGATGGGGAACAGGCAGTGACCATGGGTGGTGGTTGCACAATATGATTAATGTAACGCTATCACTAAAGTGTACACCGGAAAAAAGTTGGACTGGCAAATGTTGTGTTATATATACTTTTACAATACACTTGTTTTCAAATCACAAAGCCAGCCTGTTGAAATGTAATCTAGGTCATGGCACCCCCTACCCAAACACTCTCCTCACAGCCCACAATGTCACCCTGGGTCTACCAGTCCCACCCCACAGATCCCCCTGCCCACCCCCGCCAGCCATCCAGCTGTGCCTAGAACAAGTCAGATGCACTCCTGCCTGGAATGCCGTCTCCCAGACGCTCAGAGGCTCACTCTCCTAGACACTCAGGGGGCTCACTCCCAGCCCCTCCCTAACACTAGCCAACCACCCAAACAGCACCCACCCCTCCCTTCCCCGACCCTGCTTCCCTCTTCTTTGTGGAATTTACCACGGCGGCATGCTGTTTTGTGTTTAAGCTCCATGAGAACAGGTGCTTGTCCCCTACCTTGGCATCCCCCGCAAGATGACGATGCCTGGCACATAGCTGCCCTCAATAAATACTCTGGAATTAATAAATGGACATTAACTCAGCTACATGTCCACTTAGAAGCCCACTTCCCAAGAATACCTTAGGGCCTTCGGAAACAATGCATCAGATGACCCCAGTTTTATCATGGTCTCTGGGTGACAGGAATATAGATTATTTTTCATTTCTTTTCCACACATTTTTGTCTTTATCAAGTTTTCTACAAGGAGCATGTACTGCTTACTCAGAAAGACAGTAACCACGAAAAAAAAAAAAAGAGGTGACTGTCGTGTGCGAGAATAAGTACAAAGTACGCAGAAGCGCGTGACGCCTTAACAGTTGCACGACAGCGGCAAGTGGGCCTAGAGGAGAGCACGGCAGATCTAGAGATGCACGTGGACCTCGAGCCCGGTGAGGCAGCTTCTCTCGTGAAGGCAGGACAGATGCTTCTGTCTGAACAAAACAGAGATGGAAGTGACTAAGGGAGCCCGAACAGGTTCCTAACAGAGAGCTGCTCATCTGTGTTCCCTCGGGGAGGAGCAGCAACCTGTTTTTTACAGGCATAACTCATATAAACTTCTTCATCTTGTGCAAAGACTCCCAAATGCTCCCACTCTGTGTTACAGGTAAGAGGGAAGGGAGGTAGCCAGTAGCAGACTGAAGGGCAGCGGATGGAGCTGTTTCCAGCCAGCCCCACCAGCACCAATCCCGACCTCCTGCTCTACTGTATCTTGGCTTCAGGAGTGGGCAGCCCAATCATATTTTATACAAATAAATGTAAATGAGAAAACAGGCTATGCCTCTACCCACATCTAACTTTCTCCTGAAATATGATGCAACACCTCGGCAGGAAGAAACATAGGCACCATGATTTTTTGTACAGCTTTGCTGAAATTCAGTTTACATAAAATAAAAATCACCCGTTTTAGATGTGCAGTCCAATGAGTTTTGGCAAATGTACGTATAGTTCTGTAACTACTACCACAGTCAAGATTTAAAACATTTCCATCAACTTAAAAAGCCCCATGGTACCCCTTGCCATCAACCCTGTTGAGGTGGTTACTGTTGTAACAGTGCAGCCTTTCCTAGGACTTCAAATGGCGGCGCAGTGGTTAAGGGCTCGGCCACTAACCAAAAGGTCGACAGTTGGAATCCACCAGCTGCTCCTTGGAAACTCTATGGGGCAGGTCTACTCTGTCCTACAGGGTCGCTGTGAGTCGGAATCGACTCTGTGGCAACAAGTTTGGTTTCTGTGACCATATGTGGCGCATGCTATCTGTGTCTCACCTCAGAAACCGTCTCCAATCCCGGCATAAAGACACTATGATACCTTTAACAGTTTATTTGTCTAAAATTACTTTCTTTTTTTGGATGGTACCTACGAGTGGGACATGTTCTCATCAGCAGGGACTCTGGTAGTCCACGTCTACAATCCAAGTGCTGACTGGGTGCCCTGGTCACCTTAGGAATCCACCCCATTGCTTGTGCTCTGCTGCCTGCAATGCCATCCTTCCAGAAGCTTTCTTTTTCTCTGGGCTCCTCAGGAGTGTCTGAATAGTCACGCTGAAAGCATGGACGTCTCCAACGGCCAATGAATATTAACCAGACCCTCAAAGAAGAGACAAGACCGGCTCACCAGTGTATGCTCCTGAAAGATGTGCAGGAGTGCGTGGGAAGACCACCGCGTGTCTGTTTGACTTTCCCCCTCTAGACGGGGCCCTGGGCAGGAAAGGGACACTGTCAGGAGTGAGTTCACACTCAAACCAAACAAAGACACTGGCTGTCAGCAAAATAGGACAAAGTCTTCGGTGGATTCTCAGTCTGAGAACTACACTCAGGGAGAGCTTTCAAGGCACAATCTCACTTCAGATAAACATGCCTGTAAGTGAGTGGCAAACACCTTGTTACAAAAAGGACACCTGACCAAAACGCTAAGCTGTTAGCCCTTTCTCCCTCTTGCTGAGAACGCAGCGGCCACACAGCTGCGTCAACCCAGGTGGGGCAGTGTCCTCAGAACAAATCTGGCTTTATCACAGAAAAGTTACCTCTGGTTTCCATGGTAAGGACGTTATAGAATATACACGTACACTATCAAATTTTAATCAAAAATGACACATCAAGAAAAAGGCAAGGTATGTTTCTACAAAAACAACCACTGGAATATCCTTGTGCCTCTAGTTCCCTGGGGAGCCTCTGGGTCCAGGGCTGCCCAAAACCTATTCTTTCTCCTCTCTTAAAGGAGTCCGTCATGTCCACTAAGTCACACCTTCCTCCAAAGCTCCCCACAACACCCTCACAGGCCCCTCACCCCACAGTCTCCTCCCTCACCACCACACACCCCACAACACCCTCACAGGCCCCTCACCCCGCAGTCCCCTCCCTCACCACCACACACCCCACAACACCCTCACAGGCCCCTCACCCCACAGTCCCCTCCCTCACCACCACACGCCCCGCACCCTCACGGGCCCCTCACCCCGCAGTCCCCTCCCTCACCACCACACGCCCCGCACCCTCACGGGCCCCTCACCCCGCAGTCCCCTCCCTCACCACCACACACCCGGCCACCAGAGCTAGGCAGGAAGATGCATTCTAGAATGTGAGAAAGACTGACTCAGGCCCCAGGGCACCACTGAAAACAAGCTAAGCGCCCCCTCCACTAAGTGCTGTCATGGGGTAAATGCACGGGGCTCCCAACACCCCCTCCCGACGGACCCTGGAGCTTGGTCTGAGGAAGGGACGGCTGTGCCCTCATTGTCACTGTGACTCTCAGGAACAAGGCAGGAGGCTCCGCCCCTGCCTGCCACTGTTTTCCAGAATATCTGTTCTTTACTATCAATACATTAACAGGAAAAAAACATTTAAATACCACAAGGACCCAGAACTTGGGTATGCCCAAGCACCCACGCTTCTCAGAAACCCATTGCCATTGAGTCGATTTGGACTCACAGCAACCCTGCAGGACAGAGAACTGCCCCACAGGGTTTCCAAGGAGCGGCTGGTGGATTCCAACTGCCCACCTTCTGGTTAGCAGCTGAGCTCTTAACCACTGCACCACCAGGGCTCCAATACGCTCCTCAGAGCCCCCGGCATTCCCACCATGGACCCCCAGAGCCCAGGGCCTCTGGCCTGGACCACCCTATCTGCATCAACTCCAGAACACGCCTCAGTTCTCGGACCTCTCCGAGCCCCGCGCCGCGCCCAGCCTCATCATTTACAGCGCTCCTCTACTCTGTGGCCCCCAGCGTGTCCGCAACAAACGTCTACAGCCTTCAGCGTGGACTGTTTCACGCCAACTCCCCGTAAACTACAATTCCTCACATGACAGTTACTGAAAGCCCACCCCCCGTACACCAAGAGACAACATCTCACAGACTAAATGTTTTTCTAGAATCTTATACAAAGGAGCCCTGGTGGCGCAGTGGTTAAGCACTTGGCTGCTAACCAAAAGGTCGGCGGTTCACACTCACCAGTGGCTCCTCGGGAGAAAAGACCTGGCGATCTGCTCCTGTAAAGATCATAGCACGGGAAACCTTATGGGACAGTTCTACTCTGTCACACGGGGTCGCTCTGAGTCAGAATGGACTCAGTGGCACCCGACAACAATCTTATACGAAGACGAGGCTAACCTGTAATAAAGGCCAACACAGAAGACGCCTCTACAGGGGGTACCATCATGTTCATTCTAACCCCATGGCAGCAACCGGCTCTGCCCCCACAACCTGTCCCCAGCCCTAGCCAGCCCCCACCCTGGTTGATGACCTGGGTGTCCACAGCAGGCGTCTCCTCAGCTCCCGGCCTCTCTCCTGGGTGCCCACTTGAAAGGCTGCCCCAGGTCAGCTCTTCCCAAATCACCACAGCCCAATGTGCTAGCACTTGGGGACTACAGGCAGGGCCCTAGGCCCCCTCAGAAGCAGCCCTCAAGGTAGGTGGCTGACTGGCACAATTATCCACCCCTCCAAACAAGAGTGGGGGAATTTAAATGATCAACACCCCCCCCCCACCGCCAAGAAGCAGAAGACAGAAGACGGATTCCAACAACTTGTAAAGAGGGGGCAGACCCCGTGGTGACCAGCAGAGCAGGGCCCAGCCCGCAGAGGAGCCTGGTGGGGCTGGCGGCTGCAGCCTTGTGAGGACCGGGGCCTGATAGGCCGAGTGGGGGCCAAGCTGCAGGGGGCTAGGCAAGCCTAGCACCAGGGAGAAGAAAAAGAGAATGGCGGGAGGAGCCACATCTTGGCGTCCGAGATGCCCAGAGTCACACCTGGCCCTGACCACCCAGAGCTCCAGCCGCCCCCAACAAGAAAGAGGCCTCCTGCCCACCCACTCCACACCAAGCTCTGCTCTGGGCCTGGAGGTGCGGCAGAACACTCAGACCCGGCCCCTCGCTCCGGGGGCACCTCAGGGCTGAGGAGGCGGGTACCCCCAACGGGACATGTAAGAACGGACAATCAGAAACAAGAAAAGACTCCCGAGAAATCAGCAGTGGTTTCAGGAGGCGGGAAGATGAAGCCTGAGGAGGAGGAAATGACCTGAGCAATGACACCGGGGCACCGAAGCTCCAGGCAGAGGGGACTGGGAATCAGAGCCCGTCCCGGGCACATGCACCCCACAACGGCCGATACGGAAGATAAGGAAGACAAGCAGGGTTCCTGGGTGCTTCCCGGGCAGCTTGAGAGCAAGGAGGCGCGATATGCCCAGAAAGGCCCTGTCTGCGCCCTCTGCCATGGGCTTTATGTTAACAGCGTCCTCCTCGCTCTCAGAACACCCTTGCTGGCCCAGTCCCCCGGCCCGTGTGAGGTCCCACGCTCACAGAGACCTCCACGTGACGGCGTGGTCTCCCCAGGTGTGCCTATGGAAGAGAACTCCGACTATCCGGTCGGCCCTGGGTCCTGGGGCCAGTGAGCGACCTCGCCCGTCAACACACTATCAACACCCCACAGCCTTCACAGTGGGTGGCTGTGACCTGCGACCCCAAGGAAGAGTCTTGGAGGTGTAATATTTACGTGGCTGAGTCACAGGGAGTACCCAGAGCCTGGCACTCTTTATAAAATTAGAACTACGACAAAACACGCTGCGTTTCAGGGATGTGTAAGGAGAGGCCATGAGCTCCAGTGACGGGAAAGCTGAGGGACGGTGACCAGGGGTCAGGGCGCTGGCTGCACGGGTGGGGGCAGTGGTGTCGTAGCCTTGTGTGGGGTGGGGGCTTGCAGGTGCTTGCTTAGCTGTTAACTACGGCTACCTCCATAAATAAAAGTAGGCCAGGCAAGGGCCAAGGACAGTGAGTAATCCAATTCTATGCACCTGAGAGCCAAATCCTCTCTCCTATCTCCCACGAGTCTGCCTCCACAGCCCCAGCCCGTCCACCCAGCAGACGGCCAGGATGCCTCCAGGAGACTCGCTAACTCATGCCCCAGGCATCCCAGCACGCTACGCCTCGCTCCTGATGCTAAGGTGCAGAGCACCACGCCACGCTCCACGCCTGACGCTAAGGGGCAAAGGGCCGCGCCACGCTCTATGCCTGATGCTAAGGGGCAGAGGGTCACATCATGCTCCACGCCTGATGCTAAAAGGCAGAGCCGAGTAACACAGCCCTGGTCTTGACCCTCAACTTGCTCCCTAAACTCAGCTGACATCCACAATCAAGACAGCAGTGAAACCACAGGAGCCACCGCCTATGGGTGCTTTGAAGAAGCTGGCAAGCACGTGCAGGCCATTAAGGAGTCGAGACTTTTTTCCAGGGTTCTGGTAGGAACCCTGGAGGTCCTTCAGTGGAGCAGCCACCGAGCAGGGGACAAACCAGATGAGTAAGGACCAAGCAGAGAACCCATCTAGGGGGCTGCGGTCACACAGGGGACACCTGAATCACCGAGGCCTCACCCTCCCCATCTCTGTGGCTCCACCAGGCACGTGTCAAAGACACACCACTGAGCAGCTACTGACAATTACTCCCAGGAGTTTTCTTTAAAGAAAACAAGTTTTAAAACACAGAGAACTACAAGAATAAAATAAACACCCAGGTACGACCTGCCCAGAAAAAATGCTTGATAAAAATTATCATTGTTTCAAATCTCTGAAAAAAATGAACAATTACACACAAGCTGATTCCATCCCTAGACCTACTCCCATACGCCAGCCTCCCAGGAGCAACTGCTACTGAGAATTTGGGGTACATCCTCAGGACGACTTACATCCTCTTCCGAGCATATGCTACCCCACAAGTATACACGGACCAGTACACGTATGAACAGGGCACAGCAGTACGGCAGCCCCCTATGTGTGCACAGACTAGCACATGTATGAACAGGACACAGTGGTGCTGCAGCCTCACACATATGCATGAACTAGTACACGTATGAACGGGGACAGCAGCGCTGAGTGCATGCTCTGTCCTAGTGACACACGCGGAGCTGCACTGCACGTCATTCCTGCACTTTCAAGTGGCGTGCATCTGCGATCTGGCCGTGTGAACACACACAGCGGGGCTCACTTCTAGTCCTCACGCACGTCACTCGGAGCTAGCCACACGAAGCCATGTGTTCGCAGCCCCATCTTGCAAGAGACACACCCCTTGCCTATCTCCCCAAGGCTGTGTCTGTGGCTTTGCAAGCCGGAAGCCCAGCCTGGGCACACGCTACAGCTCTCTTCAGAGCACGATGCCCACAGGGCAGGTCCGCAGACCAGCGACGGCAGTCACACCAGGCCGCCTACGCCAGGACCATGATGCAGCCAGGTTGGGAAGCACAGTGGCCGACAGAGCAGAGCGCTCAGTGGTCAGTGGGGCTGTGCAGCCTCCCCAGGCGGTGCGTCCACACCATCCCAAACCCAATCCAGAGACCCAGGAGTGGGCGTGCCTGGCTTGCGGGACACCCAGCGATGGAAGGGGACCACCGCCCTTCACCAGCTCAGACTCAGGGCCTCAGAGCCCCCAGCCCAGCAGGTATCAGAGGTGAAAACACTGAGTGCCAAGAAGGCAGCCCTGGTCTATGCAGTCATTGTCCACGAGGACACAGCACTTGGGGGGCTAGAACCCAGCCCAGAGCACACAGACCTCCCCAACCCCGCCGGGGAGAGCAGGCTCAGCCCGTCTAGAAGCTGTCCTCACCATTACTCCAGAGTTTTCAAAGGAACGTTCTGAACTAAGTTTCTGAACTGCTAAAAGTGGCTTGTTATCTAACCAGGGTGTCCAACTCAGGGTGTCCAAAGCTGAAGATAATAGGTAAAGTGCTATTTTGGGAACGATGTTGGGGGGGGGGGGGGTGGCTAGTGACGTTCTGTTTAAAAATCACACTCCCGGCCCCTGCCCCTTACAGCTCACCTGCTGGTGGTTCCCAAACACGGCTCCACAGGACAGCAGCAGCCAGGACCAGAGCCAGCTGACTCTCGGCAGATCACAGCCCCTGTGGAGGGCCAAGCCGAAGCTGGTGCTCTTGTTTGCTGACTGACCGATGGCCCCACCAAGCCCCACCCTGGCCTGAGAGTTCACGGGACAGAGCCTGCTGGGTGTCCCCCAAAGTCCCCAGCCCCCTTGTTAAGTGCTGTCGTTGCCGTGTGCCATTAAGTCAATGCTGGCTCACAGCGACCCCACGTAACAGAGTAGAACTGCCCCATGGGGTTTTCTTGCCTGTAATCTTTATGGGAGCAGATCACCAGGCCTTTCTTCCATGGAGCCGCTGGGTAGGTTCAAACCACCAACCTTTTGGTTAGCAGCTGAGCACTTAACCACTGCACTACCAGAGCTCCTCAGAGTCACATACCAAAAAACCAAAACCAAACCCGTTGCCCTCGAGATAGGGACTTGGTCCGCCTCGGGATGTCCCCAGCTGGCCCCCAGCTCCCGTGTCGGCCTGGCACACTGGCCTGACACACGCCCGAGAATAATGGAGCACAAACAGACCACGGCCACCACCAAAGACTGCCGACATCGTACAGAAAGGGCACAATCTCACGACTTACCAAAAAAATGCAGTTCAAAACAAGATACGGTTTTCTCAGTTAAAGGGTACCGATTTCTAAAAAGGAAGACTTTGGTGATGGTTCTAATAATTTTAAAGGCGTAAACTGGCCCAGCCTTCTGGAAAGCAATTTGCATCAGAGCCTGGAGAGGCTGGGTCTACTCAGAGGCACTGACGGAGGGTCATGCAGACATCGGCTGACCAGCTGCATCCCACTCTCGGGCACCACAGGGGCTACCTGGTGGCAAGGAGGGCAGAGCCTCAGAGCATGGAGGGGTGGGGGAGGGCAGACACCACTGCAGCACAGAGCAGATCACACCCCAAGGTCACAGGGGAGCCCAGTTTTGTAAAAATAAGAAACATACACACAGACGCAGACCATGCGATGCTTCCCAAACTGTTGAATAACTCCTTTCTCACCGTTTTCTTTGCTTTCCAAACTTCCTACAGTGAATACAAACTCATCTCACAACGAGAAAAAGCACACAGGAAAATAAATCTTTTTCAAATGGCTGGTTTTTACAACATGGTTACATAAAAAATCAAATCAAAACCACCCTCCTGTAGAGGAGGTGACGGTTGACTGAACTGCAGTCTTAAGAACAGTTAGAATGGCAAAATTTGCTATACATGTTTTACCTTGATAAAATAAAAAAATTTTAAAGAATGCTTTCCCTTTCTCATGCCTCACTCATGCTTCACACTTCAGATACTAATATCTTAGAACGCTGTTTCAAAGATCCAGCTTGACGGGAAGACGGCTCTTCTTGGTTATTTGGTGTTTGCTAATTCTCGGTGTTCTACCCTCAGTAAATCTGTACGTAGACTGTATTTAAAACCCTGAAGAAAAGGTTCCCCTGTGAAATTAAAAAGTTCCTTTAAAAACTTTTCACGAGTAGCCGTCCACATACTTTCATGCAAAGTTTAAAAATGAAAACAGACACCTTCCCACTTTCACGCACTCTGTGAGAGGTGCCACCAACACGCTAGCACAGCTCTCCTTCCGGCACCTTCTTTTTGCAAAGTGCTTTCAGTGAGAACACGTCCGCGGGGTGTGCCAGGGAAACCCCCCAGTAACCACCAGCACAGTCCCGGCCGGCCACCTGTAGCATCGCAAGTGCCTTGCTCCTGCTTAACGTCCTGCTCTGCCCACATGACCTCTGACCCCCAAACAAGGCCCACCAGAGCTGCAGAGGCTTCTGACTGCTCATCCCATCTCTAACACCCGACATCCAAGTTGATGTGGTCACAGCTGTTCTCGGATTTTCCAGACGCAGCCCCCCGAGCTCTGAGCTCACCGTCCTAAACTGCAAAGTGGGAGAGATCGGAAGGTCCCAGCCAGGCCCTCCCTGCTGGACGGAGAACAAGGAGTAAGAACAACGCCCACACCTGAGCTATGGAAACCGCGGTCCCTGCCTGCACCCGCTCACACTCTGGGCTGAGGGGCCTGGGGCAGCTGAGGCCGGGGCAGCCGGGACCCAGGGAAATGGGAGAAACGGGGCGGCAGGAGTCTGTGCACTTTTCCAATCTGCGTTTTGCCTAAACTGTGGACGATCTCTATTTCTCTCCTGTTTGAAGTTTTAATTCCTTGGTGTGGATATTCAAGGATGTATACAAATCAAAGCTTTTAATTCAGTGCTTACACGGCCCTACCGCAGAAATATACCAACCAACCAACCAGCTGCTGTCCAGTTGATTCCGACTCCAGTGACCCCACATGTGTCAGAGTAAACCGGGCTCCAGGGGGTTTTCGATGGCTGAGTTTTCTTCCTAGGTGTCTCTGGGTGGACTCGAACCCCCAGTGTTTCAGTTAGCGGCCGAGCACGCGCACCGTTCGCGCCACCCAGGGACTCCCCGTAGAAATATCAAGTTCTGAATTTTAAAACGTGACTTTGTAGTACTGGCTCTACTTCGCCAGGGCTTTAAAGTGTAAGTTCTGACCCACTGAAGACACAGACCAAAGGACTCAGCAGGGGCACAGCACTGGAACAGAAGGCTGCCTCTCTCTTTCCCGTTATTTCGACTTAACTGTTTCATTACCACCAAAGGCCTGATGAAGCAAAGGCTGCCACCCTCAAGTCAAGACAAATTCCAAAGTTGAGAGCCCAGGACAACCTGTGACCCCTGCTTATCCTGGGGAGTGAAAGGGATTCTGAGAACTAAGCACGTCACCCCAATCTCAGGCAAGTTTCTCCAGAGTCCTTTCAAATCTCTGCCTCGAGATTTTCGGAAACAGTTGTTAATTATGTTTTGATCAACTCACATATACTATTTATAAAACCTTTCTTCAAATTCATCGTTTAAATGAAGAAAAGCTTAAATTTATACACAGAAAGAAGCTGTGGAAGCATACTAGAAAACTGCCTTTATTTTATTTTGAAATCAAGGAAACAGGCACACATGTGAATACACACATGTGTGAGCACACATGCACCACAGGCACACATGTGTACATGCATGCACACACTCACATGCACATACGCGGCACGATACGCACACGCGTGCATATGTGCACATGCACACAAGCACAGGAGCACATATGTGCACACACACACACACACACATGCACACACATACACAAGCACACTCGCCCACCCCTGTGCTCTGCTCCTCTGAGCCACTTCCCTTCTAGGGCAGGGTCTGAACTGGGTCAGCACTGTTCTGATGACACCTCACTGCCAGAGAGGGGGACGCCAGCCACCTCTCAGAAACCCTGCGTAGGTTCTTCATGGGAAACTCCCCACAGCACAACTGGGAGCCCAGTGACCCCAACTCCAGCCCAGGAGGTTCCAGGACAATGCAGGCAGCCAGGGCCACCTGGACACTCGCCTCTGGAGAAGCACAGGCCAGCCTCACAGGCCCCTGGCCTACGCTTGAGCTCCACGGCCACCTGAGCTAAGACAGCGTTTTCCCAACCAGCATCCACAGGGGGTCCCGGGGGCCTGCCTGGCAAACAGCTAAGTATGAAGGACCTGGAAAACCATCCTCTCTTCAAACAGACAACCCGCCACCAAGCACAGCACACTACCCTCCAACGGAGCTGGCGGTCAAAGACCCCAGTCTCCTCAGGGCCCCATGGGCCAACCGTGGCTAAACCAAGACCCCCATGAGCTCCCAAGACGGCCACTGCATGAGCATGACAAATCCTCCTAGCTCATCCCAAGACAACGGACACTACCAGACGAGGCGAGACAGAGGGACAAGGATGAAGACGCTCCCTGTGCCCCTTCAAGGACGTCCCCGGAGAGCCAGCCGTGCAGAAGGGAAATGCTTAGACACCACCTTTGCTCTACACTAAGTGGGGCTGCCCAGCGCTCGCCTTGTGCCGGCTCCCAAAAAGTTATTTTTCTTTTCTTTCAAATGTCACTGTTACCTCAGCCTATCAAGAGAAAAGGTCAGTTAATGCCTTTGACCTGAATGAGTCCCCTGCCCCAAGTCCACGCTCTCTGAAGCAGATGGCACGCCCTCTGCCCAGACCAGCTCCCATGCCAACCTCGGCCATCTCTTGTGAACACAAGAAGAGGCTCAGCGCACAGAGCCCACCAACCTCCGCGGACGCTCAGCCACAGAGAACACTTCCACCGGAGCGGTTCTGTCTGGAACACACCGTCTGCAGGGGATGGCACCACCTTCACTGCAGCAGCAGGTCTGAGACGGTGGGGAGTGGATGGAACTGGGAGAAGGCCTGACTAACAGCAAATGGCACTTGACACCTGTGTGTGCGTCCTCCCTGGCGGAATTCTGCTGCTTGACAGAATGATTAGCCCCCACCACAGTTGGGAAACTGAAGCTCCAAGAAACAGTATGGTTTGTCCGAGGTCAAACAGTAGGCACGTCCTCAAATCATAACATCTGGACTTCTAAGAATGTCCCTGGTGCCAAAGAACTTGCTGCTAAAGCTGGCCACCGGCATTTCCGGCCTCCCTAACTTCAGAGGTGGCAGCCCTCCACCCTCTGCCCCTCAGCTTCGGACTAGGCCTCCCAGAACTGAATCCCAGCTCACCCACAAGGGGGCTTTCTCTCTCCTCTCCCTACCAATAGCTAACACCTTCACTGAGGTAGGAACCAATGCCTCGGACACCTGTCCTCAGAAGCAGATCCACCTTGGAAACATTCATTCTACGATAAGGAGCAATCACACGCTCCCAGGCCGAGGTATCTAGGTCTACGGGCAGGAGATGATTCTCTTCCTGGGAGTGAGAACCCACACCTGGCCAAACCTCTCAGACCAACAGGACAGCAAAGTCTCCACAAAAGCCGAATAAGCAGAAGTCTCAGGTATTAGCAAAAATGCTAATTGTGCCAAAAGATTACCCTCAGAAGGGAGCATCCTTACCACGAATGCCCATCTGAAAAGATGTTTCAAAGCCATCTACGCGTATGCTAGTTTGGGTAAAATATCACTTTTTCCTTCTTTCAACTATCATCACTGTCTTACGTTGACATTACGACTATTCTCAACTGTGCAGAACTACCAGTGCTTCTCAGCGTACTCGGGACAGCGTCTCTGCTGCGGGAGCCTCTCCAAAGGTGCCTTACATCTTCCAGTTATCGCTGACTATGTAAAGTTAGACCCCATTACCCTCCAATGAGCAAACACCCAAACCCACTGCTGTCGAGTCGATTCCGACTCGTGTCTAAATACAGGACAGAGTAGAACTTCCGTATAGAGTTTTCAAGGCTGTAATCTTTAAGAAAGCAGACTGCCATGTGTTTCTCCCGTGGAGCAGCTGGTGGGTTCCAACCATTGACTCTTCAGTTAGCAGCTGAGTGCTTTAACCACTGCACCAACAGGGCTCCTTAAAGAGCAAATACAAGTGCAGTAATATAAATATCTCTGTACGAAACCATCCTGGTGCAGCAGTTAAGCACTCAGCTGCTAACTGGAAGGTCGGTAGTTCAAATCCACACAGCAGCTCTGCAGAAGAAAGGCCTGAGGATGTGTTTCTGTAAAGATCACAGCCTCGGAAGCCCTGTGGGGCAGCTCTACTCTATCCTGCAGGGTTGCTTTGAGTTGGAATCAACCAGACGGTACACAAGAACAACACAAAACCATCCTGGCAAAGAACTTGATCCAGACTGTTTGCTCGACCCAAGTTCAACAAACAGGAGCCGTGAGGATCTAATGTGTGGAAGATCTACGACTTGCCCCCAAGGTGGTCACAGTAGAATCTGTGTCCCTCAGCTCTCCACCCTGGGCCTGGGGGAGCTATCTGAAGGAATGAACTGCAAGGGACAAGCCCTTTTCACACACAACTCCAATTGCCACAGGCCTGCGGTGGCACTTCACACCTTGGTGCAGCTCTGAAAACTCGCCCTCCCCAGGACCCCTGCAAGCTGGCATCACTGAGCCGCAACAAAGACGGGCTGTTAGCCAAGCGAGAGATGCTTTCCTAAGTCACTTCCACCCCAGTTTCGTACACTTTTATGAGGAAAGTTTCCAACAAAGAAGAAGCATCAACTAGGAAAATTTAATATTTCTGATTAACCAATTACGTGATGTTGTGAGTACGTACAAATCATTCTGATTTACACCTTGCATTGGGACAGGCACGGCTCAGTCTTAACTATGCTTCTGTTGTCATGAAAATAAAGTGAAGTAACTGAGCAGGGTCCCTAATAAGCAGATCAGCTGAAGGTGGGAATGTAAACAGACGAATGTAAATCTGATTTCCAGGAAGCATTTGGCCCCCTGGAAGCACAGCCCTCAACATCTGTAACTCGATGTCAGCATGTACTGCTCTGCAATCACAGACGTGGAGACATGCACTCACGAGAACCCATGCGCAGAATGAGCATTTTCACGGATTGTTCCAAGGGTTTGTCTGCTTGTCGAATGCAGACATCCCAGAGCTGACTGAGATGAGGTAAAGACGCAGAGCACCCTTCCTAACCTTGCTCCCTCCTCCCCAGCAGAAACAAAGAGGTGGGCTCCACCTGGGCTGGCCTCAGAGCAAGGCAGCCCAGCCAGCCCCAGGTGACTGGACAAACCACGGGTCTCAGGGACCACCCGGCGCAGGCTCAGCCTCTCTCCAGCCCTGAAGTCAAACAGAGCGCAGGTCTCCCAAACCTCCCTCCCCACAAGACTCACCCCAGTTTTCAACAGTGAACCGAAGCATGGGGGAAGTCTGGGTCTCGTGGAAGGAGAGTGAGGAAAACGCAGGACTGCTCAGGGACGTTTTGACAGACAAACACAAAGGTGGGCGCCTAAAAAGCAGCCTGACATTTCACACAAGTCACTACAGCCATGAGCTACGTCTGCCAAACGTTCCTAAAGGTCGGACGTATTTCCCACTAAAAGGCCAAAACCACACATCACAAGCAGAGCAGACCTTCACTAAAACACCCCACAAACGCTCCATCCAGCACCCGGAGTTTGCTGCAGCCCCTCCTCTCGGCAGCACCATGGAGACAGCCTGGGCTGTAAACCTCCCCGCGCTGGCCAAAAAATGGACCGTCCCACCCTCACACGGACGGGTTAACCCTCCTCCTCTTCCTAAGACACCAAAATTCTGCCAAAGCGACCGGTCCTGCTCCAGACAGCAGGAAGGGCCCCGGGAGGGGCGGCGTGGGCATGGCGGTCTTCACTTCTGCCGCTGCCGCTACAAGTGTGCCCGCCCATGTGACCCGCGAGGGCGGAGCCTCTGGCGGAGCCCACAGTCCTGAAGGCCGGGGGAGTGGATGGGAAGGGGGAGGCGACTCCCTCTACGATCTGCGACAGGCCGGCAGCTCAGGGAATCCCTCACTGTCAAACATCAGCTGCAGGGCCGGCGGCAGCCTGTGCAGCGAGACACTGAAGGCTGAGGCAGCTTCTGCTTCCCGAGCCTCTCTCTGCAAACGTTCTGGGTTCAAACCACCCTCAGACTCACTGGAGCGTCTAGAGAGCCTCTGACGGCCAAGGGCTTCAAGAGTCACAGAACTGACCAGGCGCTCCTGACAGTATCCACGGTGATCTGAAAATACCGAGCATGACAGCTGCAGCTAAGCTGATACTCAAGTGTAGTTCTGAGACAAGGACGTGACCAGGAAGGACGTGTGCCTGAAGGATTCTGCTCAAGCTGAACTAGAAGCTGCGGTGTTGGGGGCCCAGCCACCCCAGCTCCCACAGAGAGGCCACCCTGCCATGACAGCACCTTTGGGAGGGGTCTCTCCAGCCCAGTCTCAGGACACCTAACAGAGCCAGACAGTAAAGGAGCAGAAAGGAGTCAGGTGGGGACACGGGCTAGACACGAGGAAGGGGAAGCCCAGCCAGCCAAGTTCCAAGTACACTGGGCTCCCACGAGGCCCACCCTCTGGACGAGGAAATAAGCTGTCCCTGCCATCGCTGCTACTGCTGCCCACGGAGGCAGGGGCACACAAGGCCAGCCACCCCACTACGAGTCCACCGCAGCCAAACTGTGAAATTTGGCAACAAGCAATGCAGGGCACACGGTGACAGACCAAGATGTCATGGGTGGGAAACCCACAGCCATACTGGGCGTGCACACACACACACAAAGTGCACACACACAAGTGTACATACAAGGGGTACATTATACACACTAGAGTATATACGCACACACAGTTATACGTACAGATGCAAGTGTACATACACAAACAGGTGTTATGAACACGCATACATACAAGTGTACATACACAAACAGGCATACATAATATACACTAGGCTACGTACACACACAGGTATACATACATAAGCAGGTATACATCTACAAACAGGTGTTATGTACACACAAGTGTACATACACAAACAGGCGTACATTATACACACTAGGCTATATATACACACAGGTATACACATACATGCAGGTATACATCCACAAACAGGTGTAGACACACACATACACACAAGTGTACGTACAAAGACGAGTCTGTTGCGCATACAAGAGCACATAACACATGGGCACGAACACACACAGATAGACATAAACACACCCAAGTGTACATATACACACAGGGCTACGTTAGACACACACAGGGTATGTACACACACAGACATACACGAACACACAGGAGTAGTGACATACACAGGTGCACATACGCATACATATGCGTATACACACAGACGCGTACGTACACACAAAAGTATACACACACGCACACACATGCCTCCCCCCCCCCAGCCCGGGCTGCCACAACACCTGTTTAGAGGCTACCCCTGTGCAGCCCCAGCCCCAGCATCGCAATCAAACAGACCGCCGCCCGCGGGGTAAAGACACAGGTGACCTTAGCGTCTCCGCGAGTGCCGGCACTTCCCGGAACTCGGCGGCGTGCGCAGACCCGCCCCCTCCCCGCGGAGGGCGGCCACTTACCTGGGGGCAGCTGGAAGTTCTGGATGTTGGTAGGGTTCTGCGGCGGCTGCGGCAGGCGCGGGGCCAGCACGGTGGGCGTCAGGGTGGCCCGGAGGCCGGGCGCGGCGGCCGCGGGAGTCCGGGGCGGCAGGCTCGGGGCGGCCGCGCCCTTGGGCAGCGCGGCGGGGGCGCCCGACGCGGGCGGAGGGCCGGCCGGCGGCACAGTCTGCCCCAACAGCACGCCGGCCCCCGCGCCCCCCGGGCAGCTGGCCGGCAGCGTCTGCGGCGGGGGCGCCGCGGGCACCGCGGTCTTCGGGGACTCGGCCTTGGCGGCCTGCGCCGGCGGCGCGGCGGCGGGGGGCGCCGGCTGACTGTTCACGAGGGGGGCGGCGTGCAGGGCGGGCGCGGCGGCGGCGCCCCCGGCCGGCGCGCCCCCCGCCCCCAGCGCCGCGCCGATCCCAGTGCTGCTCCCGTTCTGCGCGGCGGCGGCCGGGGGTCCCGCGGGCGCGCCGGACGGCCGGGCCGGGGCGGCGGGGGCCGCGGCGACGGCGGCGGCAGCCTGGATGACGGAGCCGGCGGGCGGCGCGGCGCTGACAGCGCCCGCCTTGGCCGGGGGCGGCGCGGCCGCGGGCCCGTTGTTGACCGGCGGCGCGGCGCGCAGCGAGTTCACCACCACGCTGCTCCCATTCAAAGTTTGCACGGCGCCGGGGCCGCCCAGCTTGCCGGCGCGCAGCGCAGGGCCCGCGGCGGGGCTGGCGGCGGGCTTGGCCGGGCCTGCGGCAGGGCTGGCGGCGGGGCCGGGCTCGGGGCCCGCGGCGGCCGGGGCCGGGGCGGGCGCCGGGGCGGGCGCGGGGCCCTCGGGCGGCGGCGGGCGCGCGGCGCCGTGGCTGGCGGCTCCTGGCCCTGCAACAACAAGGAGAGAGCGGTGAGGACGCGCGGCGGCCGGGCTGACAGCCCGCCCCGCCTGGCCCCGGCTACCTGCTGCGGGCCGCTCCGGCGGGGCGGCCTCGGCGCCGGCGCTCCCGGCGTGGTTCCCGAGCGCGGCGGCCGCGGCCCGCGCGTCGGGCCGCAGCGGCAGGTGGTGGTGGTGGGCCGCGCTGGCCGCCAGCTGCGACTCGAGCGAGCCCACCAGGTCGCTCACCACTTTCTCGTCCACCTCGCTGTTGAAGAAGACCTCGTCCAGCAGATCCGAGCCCGCCGCCATCTTTTTTCCTCGGCCGCCGCCGCCGCCGCCGCTCGGCCGGGGGGGCGGGGCGGGGCCGCGGGCGGGCGCCAGTGCGCAGGCGCGGACGCGCGCACCGCCCCCGCCCCGCCGCCCGGCGCGCACCCATTGGCTGCGGCGCTCGCTTAAAAGGCGCGGCAAATGGCTGCGAGCGCTAGAGGCCGGGGCGAGGGCGGGCGGCAGGCCTGCGTGCCGGGATCGCGGGGCCTGGTGGCGGGCGCGGGGGGCGGCCGGGACGGGACGGGCGACGGTGCCGGGCGGCGGGGCTGGGCGAGGCCGGCCGGGGACGGCGACGGCGGCCCGCTCTTTGTCTCCGCTCGCTCCAAAATGGCTGCGGCCAGAGCCGACTGAAGCAGGCGGGCGGGCGAGGGAGCGACGAGGGGAGGCCGGGCCGCCGCCGCTCCGGGAGCTCGGGAGGCCCGCTTCGGGCGCCACGGGGAGGACGGGTGGGCCCGGGAGCGGCGGCGGGGGACCGGCACCTCGGCTCGGCCGCCATTGTTGCCCGCCGGCGCCGTGATTCGGTGGGCGGCCGTGCGCGGGAGGACGGCGGTGGGGCCGGGGAGGCGCGGGGCGGGGAGACCCCGGCGAGCGGGAGACAGAGCGCAGCCTGAGGGGCGCGGGCGCACCCCACGCCTGGCCGCCCACCCCAGAGACCCCCGCCGCCTGCCGAGGGCTCGGCAGAACTGCGTGCAGCGGAGACCCCCCGAAACGCGCGCCGTGAGGGCCGCGGGAGCGCCTGGGCACCTCCCGGCGGCCGCTTGTGAGGCGGGGATGGGTTGACGAGGCCTACCGGCGAGACGCGGTCGCCGGGATGGGTGATACCGGCCGGACAGAGGGGAGGGTGGGGGGCAGATGTGCACATAGGGCTGACCCTCGCCGGCGGTGGTCTCGGGCCCGCGGGCCGGCATCGTGCATCGCTGGCACCCTGAGGGCCGTTTTTCTTGCTGTAAAGCAGGAGCGCACTCGCGGGGTGCAAGGAGCCTTCTAGCCCCAGTGCTCGGGAAAGACGTGGGAACCGGGTACGCGGGGGCTGCCGGGCTGCCCAGACTGGCGGGCCCTGGGAACGGAGTCTGCGCAGACTGCCCTGGTTACCCTCCAGCTGTGACTACCCTAGGCCTTCACCTCCGCTTTTAAGTCAGTAAGCGAATTTCCCGGGGGTAGGAGTGGAACTCAGGCTCAAAGGTGACTGCCGTAATCTGACTGCAGACCTCTCACCCAGACAGGAAGTTCTCATTATTAGGTAAGTGGAGGACCAGGTACAAAATAAAATTTCCATATATGAAGCAATGGTTTCTGGAAGTGCTTTTCTGCTCTTTATTTATTTTCGGGAGAGGGAAAGATAAACGAACTAAAATGTTTAGAAGCGCGTCTGTAGGAATATTACAGTTAAAATTCCCTGTTTCTGGGACGTTTTGCTTTTTTTAACCAAAAGATTAGTGTTATTGGGCGTTTCTAATGGTTTTCTGCTTTTTTGTTTGATTGTTTTTTTGTAAAAGCCCAGAAACCGTTTCCACAGAGAAGTGCCTCCTCCTTCACTAGCAACGTGGGGTCACAGGACCTGCCTTTACTGCTGAAGAGACAAATCTCGGCGCAGTGAATGAAGTTGTTGACATAGTAAATGATTTTTCTAACTGCCTTCACAAGAGACTGCTCACCCTCAAAAACAGAGCCTAACTGGTGTGTGTGTGTGTTCCTGTCACGGGCTTTCAAACCAGTCGACTTACTGATAACCAACACAGGACTTTTCCCTGTTTTTTTTTTTTGAAAGCAGCAGTAGATGATCATAGTTGATGTTGGAACCAGGGAAACGTATCTGGGGCAGGGGCAGAGAGTGTTTGGGGGAAATCCTAGATACACATAACCTGAATTTTAGTCCCCAGAAGGTGAGGCTTCAGAAGTATCCTGCGACTGTAAGAGTAAACTCAAATAAATTAAAACCTTAGCCTCCCCCTCTTGTGATTCCCTCAGATATTTTTAGGCTCTGCTGTAGAAAGTTCAGGCAGGAAAGTAGAGAAATAAAACAAGCTGGGTTTGAGGTCCCAGGGTGCAGTGGGGACTGACCACTGGGGACATGTCCTCATCTCCAAGGGGGAGGCCTGGAGCTAAGAAAACCTCAGCGTGGGCAGATGATCTGGCTCTTCGAGTGACTGCAGATATTTGGAGTCTTGTGTAAAATCTCTCAATTTATAAATGCTGACTGCTAATTAGAAGATTTTGAAGTAGACTAAACAAAACCCATCGGCTGGCCGGCATCAGCCCCGTGTGCAACCCTCAGAACTTAAGAGGTGGGAGCAGAGGAACGCAACAGCCAGTCCACAGGCAGGGCTCAGTGCGCCGTGAAGGGGTCGCCAGACCAGAGTCAGGCCCCATCTTAGAGGCCAGGGGAACTGGGCTCCCACAGGAGCAGGTCTGCCAATGAACAGGAGAGCTCCACTAAAGGAAAGGTAGAAGGTGGGAGCATGGGGCGAGCTCAGGGTACGGCGGGCACTGAGCACTGAGGACCTGTCCCAGTCAGGTTCCTCCAGCCGGCTGGGCTCGGTACGGGCTGACCTCCAGCTCAGTGTCCTGCCAGCCCTCTGCGACCAGGCTGACCTGGGGTCTTCTCCTAGTCAGGGTATGCTCTGGAAGTGTAGTGAGCGTAGTGAGGTCGTGGTTCTGTACTCACCCAGCCCACCTCCCTTCCAGGAGGGTCTTCTCCCATCCCAAGACAGATAGCACGCTTTGAGACATCAGCTCTGCTTCACCTGGAGAGCATCGTCCACCCCGGGGACTCGGGCCAAGAGCCTCTGACCATCTCTGTCTGGTTTCAGTTGGGGCCAGAAGCATCTCGGCTTCTGTAGTCTGCAGGGAAAGTCACATCTGGTGTGAAAAGAGGAGGGGAATTGAAGGAGTGTGACCGGAAATGCTGTGTTGGAACACGGGACAGGTTTGCTACCAGCAAGAGTGCAGAACTCAGTGCTGCACACCCTGCTGCCGGCACATGTGCCAGGCTATGGGGACAAGTTTTGCTTCCCAGGCCAGCGGTCGGTGGGGCTTTTAGTTACTAAGCAATAAAATAGGGGAAGCTTGAGACACATTTGAATATAGGTATAAACATTATGAGAGTCCTTGACGTCCAGGTTGCTCTGGCTATGGGGAAGGCGTGCAGTGGTACGGCACCGATGCTTTCATTTTCTGCCTGCTACACTACATAATAAAAAGTTTTTAAAAAAGACACAGCTAGATGGTCATTCACCTGGAGGACTTCACCACCCCAGCCAGCAGTGCTCCTCAGCCCTGCAAACTCAGACAGGGACAGGGGACGCTCAGAACAGATCCGCCTGCCAGGACAGACTCAGGGACATGTCTCGTGACTGATCTGCAAATGCAGGTGGCCAGTCTGTCCACTCACGGGGAGAAGACCTCTCAGAGATCTGATGGCCCCTCGGCCCCAGGACACAGGCAGGGGAACCTGGAGTATGAGACAGTAGCCTCATGGGTGGATCTGGAGTGGAGTCCACCCATCTCAACTGTCCTCTCTGTGGCTCTGTCTTGCTGAGACTCCCTCACCAGGGACAGTGCTCAGGTGGCCGGCCACCAATAACAACAGAACCGCTGCACCAAGCACGCAGTATGTGCCAGGCTTAGCCTGTCTTACAGATGAGGGAACCAAGGCTTGGAAAAGTTAAGTAAATGGCCCTAGATATTCCCAGTGGGGGCAGAGCTGGCAGTGAAGAAATCTGGGACGTGGGCTCTAAAGCTCTGCTCAGACAGCCCTGGCTGACCAGCCCCTGTCGCCCCTGTCTCTAAGCATGGTAGGTCACTGCTGATTAGAAGTCCATTCACTAAATTATAACCGACCAGGCTCACTTCTGCTCTGAAATTGCCCCATATCTCCTTGATGGGGGCCGTGGGTGTCTGCAAACTCTTGAGTGACCCATTTACAACCGTCTCTTGGTTAACTATGGCCATTGTGGTTGAGTTTACTGGTTTAACTCAGGAGCTAATTTCAAAGTTCAGGAGAAGAACTGCCCTCTTTGACCTGACTCCAACGAGTCAATTTTCCCTGGTTTCTCCTTTGCCATCCCAAATGCAATCAAGTAATGCCCTTACTTTCAAGAGAGGGGAGCCCTAAGGCACCTGAACATCTCCCTTACCTGCGAAGTTGCCACTCAGCCAGGCTCCACTTTCTAAGCACAATATCCGTGACGTGGTTTCTTAGAATTTCTTGCTGCTTTGGTTAATTCCTAATATAACTTGTCCCTCATTCAACTCAGGTGCTTAGTTTATAAAGCCCGTTGGCTTCATTGCAGCTGACTTGGAAGATGCACCAAACCTTAGGTTTGGTAAAGTAAAAAGGTTTTGTCATTGGTAAAGTATTTAGTAAGTATTAATTGCTCAGATAGGGTGTATGAAGTTATGAGATACTGACCTTTAAATGTCAATATGAATGTAAAAAACGAAACTTTTAAAATGAGACCATTTACAAGAGTATTAAAAAAAAAAAAAAAAAACCTTGATACAAAACTAACAAAAGAAGTGCAAGATCCATAAATAGAAAATTGTAAAGTATTATTGACAGGTATTGGAGAAGATATAAACACATGGAAGGATACGCCAAGTTCATGAATCAGAAGACTCAATATTGTAAAAATGTCAATTCTTCCCCCAAATTGATCTACAGATACAATGCAACATGGAGTTTAAAATCCTGGTATATTCCCCGCCCCCCCACGAAATTGACCAGCAGGGCTTCTATTTCCATATGGTAGAGTAAGCTCCCTCCCACAGGTAGCACTATAAACTCTGGACAAGCGTGAATCAATGACTGCCTGAAGTCACCAGAGAGTGAATGCAAGCAGGTGGACTCCGGAGAAGAGTCAACCCTCAGAAGGAGGACTCAGCATTGGATAAGTTACCTGTTCTCCCAGCCTCTAGCCTAAGGGCAAGCCACAGTCCAAGCCATGCAAGGAGGGTAAAATTCCAATAGACCTGCAGTCTTTCTGGTTTGCAGATAGAGGTGGGGCCGTGACAATCTCCGGAAAATGAGGGAGCATCCCAGAAAGGAGAGAACTAGAGAGAGGGGCCCCGAAATACGTGTATACACTTGGCCTAAATCTCTGGTTGACCACTGAACCACATGCGTGGAGCAGTCTCCAAGCAGTTTAGCTAAGAATTAAAGAACTAAAATAAGACTTGAGCTGTTGCTAAAGGCGCAAAATTTGCGGTTTGAATCCAAAGAAGTTAATTGCCTGCTAAAACAAGCAACCAAAAAAGTCAACATTCTTCAAGGTCATATGAGAGAATACAAAGTCTTCACAAAATAGTATTCATGATGGCAAGATACAATCCAAAATTATTCAACATACAAAGAAACAGGAAAATGTGACCTAGTCTCTAAAGAAGAGATAAGCAATGGAGGTTGACCCCAATACTGACCCAGATGATAGATTTAGGAAACAAAGCTTTTTAAGCAACTGTTGCAACTATACTCATTGATGTAAAGAAAAATATACTTTTAATGAATGAAAAGATAAGAAATCTCTAGAGAACTAGCAACTATATTTAAAAAATGGAAATTCTAGAACTGAAAAATAAAATATGTTAAATGTAAAGTTCACTTAATGGGCCTAACAGCAGCGTGGAGACGGCAGAGGGAAAAGTCAGTGAACGTGAAGACGTAGCAAGGATTTATTCAATCTGAAGAAGAAAGGGGGAAATGATATTGATAAATAATAAACAGAGCCTTAGGAACCTATGGGACAATGTCAAAATGTCTGCTGGTGCATCTATGTAATTGAAATTACAAAATGAGAGAAGACAGAAAATTAGGCAAAAAAAGAAGAAATAATGGCTAAAATTTTCTATATTTGCTAAGAGACATAAATTCACAGATGTAGGAATTCCATGATCCCTGTAAAAATGGTGTGGAGGTGACATCTGACCTCCTCTAACTTCACAAGGGAGAAGGAGAATCAAGATCAACAGCCCAAGGCTGATTCCTACCAGGCAGAAGTCAGACATACCTCCTCTGTCTGCCATCGTTACTGATTCTGACACCAACCCTCCCGCCCACAACACTCTCTACTTTTCTGTTGGGTTCAATAATTCATTGCAATGGCCACACAGAACTCACAGACAGTATTCACGATTATGGGGTTTATTAAAGAAGTAACAGGTTACAATTCTGGTTAAGGAACACTCAGGATACAGTTCTTCTGTCAGGACAGGCTCTTCCCAGCCATGCCTCAGCATACCTCTCTCTGGCCATTTGGCCTCTGCCTTGCTCAGGCAAGTGTTACAAAGCTCTGTTAGCCCCTGACAACAAGTGCCCAGAGGCACACTACTCCACCAGCAAGCCTCCTACCCAAAGGCGCTCAGATTTCTTGCTCTGTAGGCTGGGAAGCCAATTGCACGGTCTCCTGCCAATCCCTCCTGCCAATCTCTCCTGCCGTCATTTCTCTGCCATTGCTTCTTGCTGTCTTCAGTACCACACACAGCTCTCTCTCTCTCTCTCAGTCTCCTGCTGGTATCTCCTGCCAGTCTCTCCTGCAGCCGTCTCCTGTTCCAGGAACTTCTCAGCACAGGGATCCTGAGTCCAAAGGACATGCTCCATTCTTGGCTGTCCTTCTTTGGTGGTGGTAGGATCCTCTTCTGCTCTGGAATCAGCTCTCTTTTAGAGCAAAATTGAACTGATCCCCTTGGTGGGCCACAATTACCTTATCTGCATCCTCTCACCTAATCACTTGGGTGGCAGTTACGAGACCATGGCAAGGTGACATGAAAGCGATCCATCACAGCACCATCCCCAAAGCAGATAAACTCAAAACTGTCCACAAGCACACTGCAGTCAAACTGCTGAAAACCAAATATAAAGAGAAAAATCTTAAAAGTAGAGGAAAGCAACACATTACATGCAGGGGAACAATGAATTGAATTACTGCTGACTTCTTATCAAGAACTATGGAGACCAAAAGAGAGTGGAGGAACATCTTCTAAGTACTAAAAGAATATCCTGTCAACCAATTTTTTGTAGAATTTAAAAATATCCTTCAAGACTAAGGGTAAAACAAAGACCTTTTCAAATAAAAGAAAACTAAGCACATTTATCACCAGAAGATCTGTATTACTAGCATTGTGAAAGGAAATTCTTCAGGCTGAAGGCAAATAAAACTTGATCATCAGGAAAGACGTGGTATCAGAAGCATCAGAATGGTAATTAGCCGGATAAATGCAAAAAAAACTAGCTTGTCCTCTTAATTTCTTTAAAGTACCTGTTATGGATTGAATTATGTCCCCCAAAAATATGTGTCGTAAATCTTAACCTCTATGCCTGTGGTTATAATCCCATTTGGGAATGGAATGGATTTTTTATGTTAATGAGGCAGGATTAAGCGTAGGGTGTATCTTGAGTGAATCTCTTTTGAGACATGAAAGAGAAAAAACACAAGCTAACAAGAGATATAGGGAAGATTGATGCCAAGCCACATGGACATCTCCAAGGAACCAGGAAACAAGCTGAAGGGACAAAGACCTTCCCCCAGAGCCGACAGAGAGAGAAAGCCTTCCCCTGGAGCTGGCACCCTGAATTCAGACTTCTAGCCTCCTAAACTGTGAGAGAATAAGTTTCTGTTTGTTAAAGCCATCCACTTGCAGTATTTCTGTTACAGCAGCTCGAGATAACTAAGATGGTACTTATGTCTGTTTAAAGCAGAAATTACAATGTTGTGGGTTTTTCATGCATATAGATGTAATATACAAAACTCTAGCATGAAAACGGGAGGAGTATAAATGGCATATGAGTTGTAAGGTTTCTACATTTTATATGAAATGGTATAGTATTAACCCTAAGAAGATTGAAAAGTTAAGGATGTATATTGTAATCCCTAAAGCAACTCTTAAAACAAAAATTTTAAAAGACATGACTAAAAATCCAACTCATAAATTTAAATAGAATGTTAAAAAATATTCAAATACTCCCAAAAAAGAGAGGAAATTTTAGAGGAAGCAAACATAAAACAAATAGTAAAATGATAGACCCAAATCCCACCATATTAATTATATTAAATGTCAATGCATTAAGCACATCAATTGTTGTTGTTAGGTGCCGTTGAGTTGGTTGCCTGGTTCTGCGCCATCCTCACAATCATTAGGTTTGAACCCATTATTGCAGCCACTGTGTCAATCCAGCTCATCAAGGGTCTTCCTCTTTTTCACTGACCCGCTAGTTTATCAAGCATGATGTCTGTCTTAGGCTAGGTTCTCTAGGAAGCAAAGTCAGTAAAGTGTATAAATGTATAGACAGAGATTTATATCAAGGAAATGGCTCACGTAGTTGTAGAGGCTGTAATGTCCCAAGTCTGTGGATCAGGAAAGAGGCTTATCCTGAGTCACATAGCCACCGGGCTGGCAAAACCAAGATGGCAGTCCAGAGAGCAGGGTTGTTGCTCACAGGCTGTGAAGATCAATGAATCCCAAGATCGGCAGGCAAGACCACAAGCAAGTTAGCCACTAGCTCAAGTTCCAAGAGTCAGAGGTTAGATAAACAGGAGCCAGCTGCAGGATCCAGAACAAGCAAAAGCCAGAACGTGCACTCACACTTGATGCAGGCCACATGCCCAAGGAAACTCCCCTTCAACTGATTGGCTGCTTACAGCAGATCCCATCGTGGGGGGTGAGCAGGTACCAAATCTCAACATGGAAATGATCACGACATCATACAACTACCAACCCACTGACACACTGACGCACAACCTTAATCATCGCAAAGTCCTTCTCCATGGTCTAGTCTCTTCTGATAACATGTCCAAAGTATGTGAGACAAAGTCTTGCCATCCTCAATTAAAAGGATACAAAAGCAAAACCACGCTGTTTTCAAGAGAGGCACTTTGAAAAGATATACCAACAACGGACCACCCCAACAGAGATCACAACAGAGGGTCTTGGAAAGAGCAGGAGAAGAACATAGAACAAAATTTAAATTCACAAAAAAGACCAGACTTATTATTCTGATGGTGACTGGAGGAACCTCCAAGACTATGGCCCCCGGACACCCTGCTAACTCAGAACTGAAGCCACTCTCGAAGTCCACCTTTCAGCCAAAGATTAGACAGGCCTCTAAAACAAACAATAACACACGTGAGGAATGTGTTTCTCAGTTCAATCAAGTATATGAGACTAAATGGGCAACTCCTGCCCAAAAACAAAGATGAGAAGGCAGCAAGGGACAAGAAAACCGGATGAGCAGATACTGAGAACCCAGGGTGGAAAGGGGGAGGGTGCTGACGCATTGCGGAGATTGCATCTAATGTCACAAAACAATTTGTGTATAAAATTTTTAAATGAAAAACTAATTTGTGCTGTAAATTTTCACCTAAAACACAATAAAGTAATAATAAAAAAAAGATATGCCATGCAAACAGTAAACACACAAAGGCTGAAGTGGCTGTATTAACATCAGATAAAATAGACTTCAACACAAAGAGTATCATCAGAGATAAAAAGAGGCACTGCGTAATGATAAAATGGTCAATTCATCAAGAAGACATAAATCATAAATTTGTATGTGCCTCATAACAGAGCTTCGAAATACATGAAGCAAAAATCGACAGAATTAAACGGAGAAATAGGTTATTCCATAATCATTGTTAGAAGCTTTAACGCCCATCTCTCAACACTGGTAGAACAATCGGACAAAAAACCCAGGAAAGACATAGATGATCTGAACAGCACCCTGAATTCTTGACCTAACTGATACTTGATGAACACTACACCCAATGATACCACAATCCCACATTATTTTCGATTGCATATGGTACATTCAGCAAGATAATCCACATGCTGGGCCAGAAAACAAGTCTTAAAGAAGTTGAAAGGATTTAAGTTACACAGACTATGTTACCTGATTCCGAGGGAATTTTAAAATCAGTAGCAACAAGATAGCTAGGAAGACCTCAAATACTTGGAAATTTAACAACATGTTTCTAAGTAACCCATGGGCCAAAGAAATCACAAGGGAAGTTAGAAAACAGTTTGAAAAGAGAATCCTATGGCTACAGAACCAACAAAATCAGATAACAACCCAAGACTAGAACTCAGGACAGAACAACCAGATATCAACCCAGATAGGGAGGTCATAAAAATAAGTCAAAGCTAAAACACCGAAAATAGGGACACAGAGATGCCAATATGTAAAAAATGACAACATTAAAACCAAAAAGAGGGACTAAATAGTGTGGTCATAGAACCTGCATATGGAGAGGAAATTAAGGCGATATCAAGAAATAAAAGATTGGTTTAAACTTAGAAAAATAGAAGTAAATTTAAAGTAACCACAAAGGAAACTAACAAATCTACCCGTCAAAATAAAAAAGAAGAAAAACATAAAGACTCAGCAAATACAAAGTCAACAATAATGAAAAAAGATGAAAAGAAAATACATAAAAACGACTCAGGTCCCCAGATGAATGGGTGAAGAAACTGGTACTTACATACAATGGAGCACTACACAGCAATGAAGAGTAGTGATGACTGTGAGGCATCTCACAACGTGGATGAACTCTGAGGGCATTAGTCTGAGTGAAATAAGTCCATCACCAAAGGACGAATATTGTATGAGACCATTAATATAAAAACTCATGAAAAGGTTTACACACAAAAAGAAACAGTCTTTGATGGTTACGAGGGAGGGGAGGGATGGGATGGAAAAACACTAACTAGACAATAGATAAGTGGTAACTTTGGTGAAGGGTAAGACAGTACACAGTACTGGGGAAGCCAGCGCAACTTGTACAAGGCAAGGTCACGGAATCTCCATAGTCACATCCAAACTCCCTGAGGGACTGAATTACTGGGCTGAGGTCTGTGGGGACTGTGGTCTCGGGGAACATCTAGCTCATCTGACATAACATAAAAAAAATGTTCTACATTCTACTTTGATGAGCAGTATCTGGGGTCTTAAAAGCTTGTGAATGGCCATCTAATATACTCCACTGGTCTCACCCCATTTGGAGCAAGGGAGCATGAAGAAAACCAAAGGCACAAGGGAAAGATTAGTCCAAAGGACTAACGGACCACAACTACCACAGCCTCCACCAGACTGAATCCAGCACAACTAGACGGTGCCTGGCTACCACCACTGACTGCTCTGACAGGGATCACAGTAGAGGGTACTGGATAGAGCTGGAGAAAAATGTAGGACAAAATTCTAACTCACAAAATAAAGAACAGACTTACTGGCCTGACAGAGACTAGAGAAACCCCAAGAGTATGGCCCCCAGACACCCTTTTTGCTCAGTAATGAAGTCACTCCTGAGGTTCACCCTTCTGCCAAAGATTAGACAGGCCCATAAAACAAAATGAGACTAAAGGCGCACACCAGCCCAGGGGCAAGGACTAGAATGCAGAAGGAGACAGGAAAGCTGGTCACAGGGAACCCAAGGTCGAGAAGAGGAGAAAGTTGACATGTCGTGGGGTTGGTAACCAATGTCACAAAACAATATATGTTCTAAATGTTTAGTGAGAAGCTAGTTTGTTCTGTAAACCTTCATCTAAAGTACAATTAAAAAAAGAAAGTCTGAACTGAATGTTAATGAAAATACAATCTATCAAAATTCATGGGATGCAGCTAAAGCAGATCGTAGAGGGAACTTCATAGTTTAAAATGCTTATGTTAGGAATTGACAAGTTATTTCTAAAATCTGAATCGAAACACTTAGAGTCAAGAAGAGCCAAGATAATATTGAATAAGAAAGCTGGAGGACTTACACCACTAGAAATCACAATTACAGTAATTAGACAAACAATCACGGGCATTCCCCATTATGTGCTGGTAAATGTTTAACTGTCTCCAGGAGGGGAGGAGCTAATTTGTAGCACTTGGCCACTTCCATGGTGTAAATACTCCCATCGGCTGATTTCAAGCCACCAGCAGGACATCTCTGAACATGAAGTTGGGAAGAGACGCACACAATGGCTCCGGGGAGCTGGATGCAACACACCCTTGCATTTACACCTCACTCTCAACACCTTGCCTCCAATCTGAAAGTACACACGTAGGTCTAGGCAGAGATAAACTTTCTCCCCATAGACACAGAAGCACTTTCATAGAGGACATTAGCCAGAGCCAGCTACAGAATGTGCAAGGCCAGTGCAAAATGGAAGTGCAGGGCTCCTTGCTCAAACATTAAGAATTTCAAGGTGGTATGGTACCTTCTGAGAAGACCTAGTTGCACAGTGGTTAAAGCACTTGGCTGCTAATCAAAAGGTCAGTAGTTTAAACCCACCAGCCGCTCTGTGTGAGAAAGACGTGGCAGGCTTCCATAAAGATTTACAGTCTTGGAAACCCTATGGGGCAATTTTCTGTCCTACAGGGTTGCTGTGAGTTGGAATCAAACTCGACAGCAACAGGTTTGGTTTGTTTTTGGTGGTCCCTTCTGAGTGGGCACTCTGTGCCACTGCATACCCATGAAGCCAGCTCTACCATTAGCAGGGCACAGTCGTCTCGGACTTGAGTGGACTTGGACTTGGGGGGACTTGGACTTGGGGGGACTTGGACTTGGGGGGACTTGGACTTGAACTTGAGTGGACTTGGGTGGGCTTGGACTTGGTGGACTTGGACTTAGGCGGACTTTGACTTGAGTGGACTTGGACTTGGGTGGGCTTGGACTTGGTGGACTCGGACTTGGGTGAACTTGGACGTGAGTGGACTTGGACATGGGTAGGCTTGGACTTAGACTTGAGTGGACTTGCACTTAGGCAGACGTGGACTTGAGTGGACTTGGACTTGAGTGGACTTAGTGGACTTGGACTTGGACTTGGTGGACTTGGACTTAGTGGACGTGGACTTGAGTGGACTTGCACTTAGGTGGACTTGGACTTAAGTGAACTTGGACTTGAGTGGGCATCCAGGGTGCTCAGGACCTCCAGGGATGTGTGCAGGCTCAAAGAGAATAAAAAGAAACTAAACTGAGGGTAACACAAGGAACAGGCAGCAGAAATACACATCAAGGGGGAGTAGGGCCCCAGGTCTGGAGAGAGGAGGCTTACTTTCATTGTGTGCCCTTCTGATCTATCAGACTTTACTTTTTTTAACCATCTGATGTATTACGTTTTCAATAATAATGTTTAAAAATTTTTATTGTGGTAAAATATATATAATACTTGCAATTTCAACCATTTTTATAATTTTTTAAAGCCAGTTTTAATTGGCTGCATTCCCTCTGGGGAGAGCCCTTGGATGAGCAGTGATGGTCACCGGGAAATTTTACCTTTTCTGTGTTTTGATGTTTTGTCATTTAAATTATTTCAAATAAAAAGCCAGAATAATAGAAATTCCACTGATGAAGTCTGGACATTGGTGGCAGAGGTGCTCTATAGTTCAAGATCAAGCAACGGGCAGAATTTCAAACTGAAACTCAGTTTGTACTCCGCCGGCCTCCCGTGCCATCACCAAACCCCTCGTCCCTGGCCCTGAATCTCGGCTCCCTCTTCTGTGAGAAGAGAGAGGCCGTCAGATGCTCGGCACTCAACCATCCACTTCTACAAGCAAATCTGTGTCTACCTTGTTCTCACCTCTCTTCTGCCTATTAGGACAGAGGCGGTGACCTCTGTCCACCTGAGGCTGGCTCACTGGAGGCTGTGCTCACTGGAGGTGGTTCACTGGGGGCTGGTTCACTGGAGGGTGGGCTCACTGGGGGCTGGTACACTGGGGGGTGGTTCAGTGGAGGCTGGGCTCACTGGAGGCTGGGCTCACCAGATGTTGGCTCACTGGAGGCTGGTCTCACGGAAGGCTGGTTCACCGGAGGCTGGCTCACTGGGGGCTGGCTCACTGGAGGCTGGGCTCACTAGATGTTGGGCAGGGTTCCAAGAGAGCAAGCAGTAGCAGACAAGACCTCTGAGGACCAGGCTGGAAGAAGGCACAGCACTTCTCAGTGTGGTCTGTTGCCCACGGCACATGACCAGGCAGCCCAGCTTGGAGCGCAGATCAGGCAAGCAGCCCCTCCCAACAGATGGGCCCCCTGGGCCAGTTCCTGTGTCTAGCGACCACCCTGGAATAGTTGGCTTCTTGGCAGTATCCTCCACCCTTACCCACTCTTGCCAAACCCATCGGGTGCGCATCTTCCCCTTCTTGAGCTTTTAAAGCATGTCTGCAAATCTCTCAAGAGGAGAGGCATATGTCCCCCCGACCCTGAACCTGGGTAGGCCTAGGTGACTGCCTTAACTAACCAGGTAGCACTGTATGACTTTCACAGCTGGGTCATAAAAAGTGATAGCCCTTCTGCCTGGCTCTCCTGGGAGCAAGCCGCCATGCTGTGAGGAAGCCCAGGCGCTCTCAGAAGCCACACGCAGAGGCTCCATGTCGGTGCTCTGAGCCACAGACACCTGAGGCCCGGGGGTGGCCATCATCCACCCAGAGGAGGGAGAGAAGCCCCCATGGGTAATTCCAGCCCAGCCTTCAGTCTCCCAGCCCACGCCCAGGATCTGAGGCCAGAGCCCCTGAAGGTGGTAAAACCTGGATAAATGCACCCACCAAGTCCATACACTGAGGAGATGGAAGCACTGCAATCCCTGGAGGGTGGACCCACCGAGCTCCAGCTGAGGGCAGCAGCCACCTCCCTCCAGGTGCTGGGAGGCAGAGCCAAGAGCTCTGCGCTGGTGGGGAGCTCACAGGCTGGAGAAGGGAGCGGACACAGAGCAGTCAGCTGCGGAGCGAAGCTGCAGCAAAGGAATCCGAAGTGCCGAGGCTGGAGGTGAAGCCCAGGGTCACCCTAAGCATCCACCGCAGCTTCTCCTGGTGGTCTGAACCAGCCCTGAGAGGCAGGACAGGACGTGCGAGACACACACACACTCACGCTCACACATGCTCACCTGTACACACACTCACGCTCACACACTCTCACACATGCTCACCTGGACACACACTCACTCACACACACGCTCACCTGGACACACACTCACTCTCACACACGCTCACCTGCACACACACACGCTCTCACGCATTCATAAGCTCACTCACACTCACATGCCCTCATTCATATTCACACTCTTACACAATTCACACTCACACACTCATGCTCACTCACTCTCACACACTCACACACTCTCATGTGTTCACATGTACCCACATACTCACTCACACACACTCTCATGCACACATGCTCAACACAATTACAATAGTCTCACACACTCAACTCCACGTGCACACACTTTTACATACCTACATGCACTCAGATGCTCACTCACACTCATACACACTCACACACTCACACGCCCTCTTGTTAGCAGAAATGCAGAAGCCGCTGCTCAGTCCCATCAAGGGAAGCCCCACTGTCCTCTCTGTTTGCCCAGAGCACCGCAGTGCCTCACATCTGCCCAGGGCTCTCTCCTACAAAGCACTTAAAAAGACATTGTCATTCTCTTATTTCACAATCTAACAAATTTAAACCAATGACACAATAAAGCCAGTCTTGAACCCGCACTTCCTTCTGCATCTGGATCTACCCTGTGCACTGCGAAGCCCCGCTCAACCACGGGAGAGCCAGGAGAACGAAGGGAAACCTCACAGACGGAGACGGATTGGGAAGCCGGAGAATGAGGGGCGTTGCAGCTGGCTTCCAGAGGGAGGGGCTGACCCTGCGTGCCCACGGCGGGGCCGGCCCTGGGTGCGTGCCCACGGCGGGGCCGGCCCTGCGTGCGTGCCCACGGCGGGGCCGGCCCTGGGTGCGTGCCCACGGCGGGGCCGGCCCTGCGTGCGTGCCCACGGCGGGGCCGGCCCTGCGTGCGTGCCCACGGCGGGGCCGGCCCTGCGTGCGTGCCCACGGCGGGGCCGGCCCTGCGTGCGTGCCCACGGCGGGGCCGGCCCTGCGTGCGTGCCCACGGCGGGGCCGGCCCTGCGTGCGTGCCCACGGCGGGGCCGGCCCTGCGTGCGTGCCCACGGCGGGGCCGGCCCTGCGTGCGTGCCCACGGCGGGGCCGGCCCTGCGTGCGTGCCCACGGCGGGGCCGGCCCTGCGTGCGTGCCCACGGCGGGGCCGGCCCTGCGTGCGTGCCCACGGCGGGGCCGGCCCTGCGTGCGTGCCCACGGCGGGGCCGGCCCTGCGTGCGTGCCCACGGCGGGGCCGGCCCTGGGTGCGTGCCCACGGCGGGGCCGGCCCTGGGTGCGTGCCCACGGCGGGGCCGGCCCTGCGTGCGTGCCCACGGCGGGGCCGGCCCTGCGTGCGTGCCCACGGCGGGGCCGGCCCTGCGTGCGTGCCCACGGCGGGGCCGGCCCTGCGTGCGTGCCCACGGCGGGGCCGGCCCTGCGTGCGTGCCCACGGCGGGGCCGGCCCTGCGTGCGTGCCCACGGCGGGGCCGGCCCTGCGTGCGTGCCCACGGCGGGGCCGGCCCTGCGTGCGTGCCCACGGCGGGGCCGGCCCTGCGTGCGTGCCCACGGCGGGGCCGGCCCTGCGTGCGTGCCCACGGCGGGGCCGGCCCTGCGTGCGTGCCCACGGCGGGGCCGGCCCTGCGTGCGTGCCCACGGCGGGGCCGGCCCTGCGTGCGTGCCCACGGCGGGGCCGGCCCTGCGTGCGTGCCCACGGCGGGGCCGGCCCTGCGTGCGTGCCCACGGCGGGGCTGGCGAGGATCACGCCCTGAGCCTGAGGGACCACAAGGCTCAGGAATCGGAGCTTCGGGGGTCATGAAGGACCAAGGGGCATGGGGAGCTGGAGACGAGGGCACTGCTTTAAAGTGTTAAAGCAGCTGGCCGTTGGGCTCCCAGCCCTGCCCCATGCCAAGCTGCACCTCTCACCCCTCACCCCTCCAGATGCGGGGACAGGAGCCAGCAAGGCACAGCGGAGGCTGGACCACAGGAAGGTTCGCCATCAAACGAAGCAGGGAGGAGGGTTCCCGGCTCAACAGTGTTGGCTATATTCTGTTTCCTGGGTTGGGACGGTGCGTACATGGGTGTTCACCTTTTGCTCATTCCTATCTAAAATATGCACGTGTGACAGATACACCTTTTAGCTACATGATAACATTTAAAAAGTAAAACACCCCACACGGACCCCGTGTGGGCACGCACCTGCACAGGTGCGCGCACTGGTGTGCCCCGCCTCTCCAGGCGTTCTGTCAGCACGTTTCCATGGGACCCAGCCACTTGCATTCTGATAAGGTCATCCAGATCATTCCCAAGCCCACCAAGGTTGGGACCAACTAATCTAATACAGAAGGTGCCCACGCTCCAAATCTCCTCCCCAGGTTTCCTAGAGTGTGGGGACCGTGAGTCATTTGCTCTTTTCTGGAAAGCCACAGCGAGTGGCAGGTGCAGTGTGAGATCGGGAGCTGTGAACTACCCAAGGGAGCTAATCTTTGGGGAAGGCAGGCTTGTCCTCACACACGGAAACCCCCCCGAAAATCATGTTGTTATTGTGTGCTGTCAAGTCGATTCCGACTCATGGCAACCCCATGTGACAGAGTAGAACTGCCCCATAGGGTTTTCTAGGCTGTAATCTTCATGGGAGCAGATTGCCAGGTCTTTCTCCCATGAAGCCGCTGGGTGGGTTCAAACTTCCAACCTTTTGGTTAGCAGCTGAGCACTTAACCACTGCACCACTAGGGCTCCTTTCCCAAATCAGACACATGCATTTGTAATTTTTATATTTGATCAAAATGGATTGTGTGGTTCAGAAACAATTTTCAAAATTAATGTCCTGCCCGGAGGACACTCAGTGCTGGTTTTCACAAAGCTTCTCAAGAAACACAGTAACTCAGCTCCAGTAATGGGTGAAACTTGGAGTCTGCACCTCAGGCAACAGTGGCTGAGCCGGACGCCTCGCTGACCCGCCAGACATGACCGAGACTTACTGTAAAAGACCACTGCTCACTTCAAGCACAATCTTTATATTTTTTTTTTATTGTACTTTAGATGAAGATTTACAGAACATATAGTTTCTCGTTAAATAGTTAGTACACGTATTGTTTTATGACAATGGTTAACAACCCCACAACATGTCAACACTGTCCCTTCTCAACCTTGGGTTCCTTATTACCAGCTTTCCTGACCCCTCATGCCTTCTTGTCCCTGGACTGTTGTGCCCCATTTGTCTCGTTTTGTTTTAGGGGGCTGTTTAGTCTTTGGCTGAGGGGTGAACCTTGGGAGTGACTTCATTACTGAGCTAAAAGGGTGTCCGGGGGCCATCCTCTCGGGGTTTCTCCAGTCTCTGTCAGGCCAGTAAGTCTGGTCTTTTTTTGTGAGTTAGAATTTTGTTCTACATCCTTCTCCAGCTCTATCCAGGACCCTCTGTTGTGATCCCGGTCAGAGCAGTCAGTGGTGGTAGCTGGGCACCATCTAGCTGTACTGGACTCAGTCTGGTGGAGGCCTTGGTAGCTGTGGTCCATTAGTTCTTTGGAGTAATCTTTTCCTTGTATCCTGTTCTGTTCATTCTCTCTTGCTCCAGAAGGGGTGAGACCAGTGGAGTATCTTAGATGGCTGCTCACAGGCTTTTAAGACCCCAGATGCTACTCACCAAGGTAAAGTGTAGAACATTTTCTTTATAAACTGTGTTATGCCAGTTGAGGTAGATGTTCCTCAAGACCCTGGTCCCCATAGACTTCAGCCCAACAATTCAGTCCCTCAGGGAGTTTGGATGTGTCTATGGAGCCTCCACGACCTTTCCTTGTACAAGTTGTGCTGGCTTCCCCAGTATTGTCAAGCACAATCTTTAAACGTCAAGCAGGCTGACCTCAAGATGGGATGCCTTCCTCATTCTTGGACCACTCAGATCCAAGGACCAGGTGGATTTTATCGTGAGAAGAAATGACACATCCTTGGTTTTTACCAAAGTCTTTAAGCTCCTTCTCACCGAGCCCCACTGCCTGCACGTGGGGCTCTCCGTGAAAAGACTGGAAATGAAAGGCCAGGAGTGGGGGCTGCGGGGACCTGGGGGCGGCATTGACGGGCGGTTGTGTCCCTTCATCCTTTCTCTGAAATGTCCGAATTTTCTTCAACAAAGAAACGTTATTCTTTTATGATCAGAAAAAAGAGAAGCATTACTTACTTTTTCTGTCTTTTAACTTGTTCTTGAAGTAAAGTGCACATACCAACAACAAGTGCGCGGACTATAAGCACAAAACCTCGATGAATTTTACAAACTGAACGTGCCATGTCCCTAGCACCAGATCAAGAAACAGAGCCTACCCAGCCCTCGGAAGCCCCTGAGGGGGGCCCTCCCACCCCCTCTCACCCCCTCCCGTAGCCTCTCCCACCCCCTCCCGTGCCCTTCCCACCCCGGCCTGTCACCCCGGCCTCTAACACCACAGATTCCTGTTGTTAGTTTGGGACTTCGTGTAAGTGGGATTACACACTGTTCAATTTCTTATCCTAATGGTTTTTTTTTGGCGGGGGGGAGGTGTAAAATTGGCATGGCGCAGCCTTGTCAGACCTCCTCGTCTGATTTCACAAGGGCGAGTAGAGGATCAAAATGAGCATCAGCCCAGGCCTGATTCCCATGAGGTGGAGGTCAAACATGCCTCCACCCTCTAACCGTTTTACCAGTTCTAACACAAACTGTCCCTCCCACAGCACTCTTTACTTCTTTGCTGGGTTCGATAATTCTTTGCAATGGTCAATCAGAACTCATAGACAATATTCACGATTACGGGGTTTATTAGGGAAGTACTAGGTTACAACTTGGGATCAGGATCAACAGGCTACGAATTGGGATCAGGATCAGGAAGCATGTAGGCAAAGTCTCCCTTCTTCAGTGCAAGACAGCTCTCTCAGCTCCCCTCGGCCCCCTGAGGACAGGCTGCTCTAGGCCCCCTCAGTACAAGCCTCCACTCTCAGCCCTCCGCCTTGTCTCTGTCCTGCTCAGGCAAGTTTTACAAAGCTCTTTTAGCTCTGCTGGTATGTGCCTGGAGGCATCTCGCTCTGCCAGCAAGCCTCCTGTCCAAAGGTGCTCAGCTCTCTTGCTCCATGGATCGGCCAGCCCACTGTAGCCACCTTGCTCCGTGGGCCAGGAAGCCCACCTCGAGGTCTCGGGCCCATCTCCTGGTTCTGCTGCTGCCATTTCTCTGCTACACTTGCCACTGCTTCTTACCATCTCACACCTTCTCTGGTGTTATAGCTCTGTTCCCTGGGTGTAGGATGTTCTCAGCACAGGGACCTCAGGTCCAAAGGATATACTCCACTCCTGTCTCTTCTTTCTTAGTGGTAGTGAGGGCCCCTCTTCCTGCTTCTGGGATGGCTCATTTTAAGTTCAGCGGGATGGCAAAACTGACCAATCCCTTCGTTAAGGTTTCATATACCTTATTTACATGACCCCACCCCTGCAAGGGTTCCATGCACCTCATTTGCATAGTCCCACCCAATCACTCAGTGGAAGTTACAAGACCATGCATGGCTAAAAGGGCCATATTAAGTAACTCAGTGCACTGCAGGCTAATTTTTTTAACTGTGGTAGAATTCATATAACACAAAAATTATCATTTTAACCATTTTAAAGCGAACAATTCAGTGGCACTTAGCACGTTAACAATGTTGTGTAACCATCACCACAGTCAAGTTCCAGAACATTTTCTTCATCCCAAATAGAAACCCAAGCCCTTAGTACTCATGCCCCATCCCTCCCCCTGCCCCAGCCCTGACAGCCACTCATCTGCTTCCTGTCCCCATGGGTTTGCTTGTTCTGGACGTTTCATATGAGAGGGATCATACAATGTGTGACTGTGTGTCAGGCTGCTTTCACTCTGCCTAGTGTTTTCAAGGTTCATCCATGTGGTGGGATGCATCGGAACCAGAGGCGGAAGTAAGTCTGGGGGCGAGGGCTCGTGCCCTGGGCTCTGCTTGATGAGGGGAGCCAATTAGCAGTTTCTACTGGTCACCACACAGGAGCCCTGGTGGCGCAGTGGTTAAGAGCTCTGGCTACTAACCAAAAGGTCAGCAGTTCAAATCCACCAGCCACTCCTTGGAAACCCTATGGGGGGCAGTTCTATTCTGTTCTATAGGGTCGATGTGAGTTGGCAGCGCCTCAACAGCAACAGCAACGGGTTTGGGTTTGTCTGTTTTTTCTATTGACCACTGCAGTTTCCACCATCATCTGTGAGAGATCATTCAGCAATGGAACACTAATTGCCATAGGCTCCTTATTGGAATGTCACTCCTTTTGGCTGGAGCCAGGAAGCCTGTGGGGGCCTCAGCCCACAGAAGAAGCCCTAGCCTGGGAGGATGGCGTACTGAGGGAGCACAGAGCTGGTATGGGTGGTGGAGGACAGGCCAAGGTGGCCTGCAAGGGCCCAGTAGTGGGAGGAAACCAGGGGAGTTTTGCAGGCCCAGGGAAGATCCTGCGCCCAGAGTGTCTGTGTGGAGCGTTTCAAACTACTTCTTAAATGTTAAATGTATCATGCATCTAAAATGTGTATCTGTCACACATATATATTCTAAACAAGAACAGGGTTAGGTTAGTGTCTGCGCCTCTCTGAGCACCGGGCCGGCTTGCAGGGTTGGATCATGGAGGTCACTATGGCTGGCCCGAAACAGTGGTGGAGTGGATGCCCACTTGGAGCCACATGGAGACAGGACAGCAGCAGAGGAATCACTGAGAGCCAGCGTGGACAGCTGCCCCCGGACAAGCCAGCCAGGGAGGGATTACCAGGATGGGCAAAACGACAGGGTATTGGTGGGCTGTTGGGAATGACTCAGTACAGAGGGGGAGTTGCTGATTCCCTGAGGGAGAGGGGAAGGATGCAGGAGGGGGAAGGAGGCAGGAGAAGGGGGAGTCAAAGAAGGGCTTGGCCACAGCCAGGCACGCAGACGGTGACCAAGGAATGGCATGTGGACACAGTCAGACCAACTTGGTACAATCGAACAAGCCAGGTCCTTTTGGAGCAAAACCAAAGACAGAGTGAACAGTGGGGCCATTCAGCACATCAGGGAGGAAGCCCTCTCAGAGTTTCCAAGAAACATCAGTTGCTGTGGACTGCCACTGGGGAGGGCTTCCTGGAAGAGCTGGGACTCCAGGAACAGGGATCAACTGGAGGGTGGAAAGAAATCCACCAGAGGGGGAGGGAGGGCTGGCTCTCCAGGCAGGAGAAGACGTGGGCTGAGCACGGGCCCCAGTGGCAGAAGAGGAGGAGTGGTCGGCCAGTGGGGGGACGGTGACTGACGGTGGCCTGTGGGAGCTGAGCCAGAGTGGACCCCAGTGCTCTTGTCAGGCCCGGGAGGCAAAGCCACTGTACCTGCAGAAGGAGAGGGGCACACCTGGCTATGACCCTGGAGGGCAAGAGCAGCGAAATGGGAGACCCCCCCTCAGAAGGTCAGCGGCAGCTCCCAACTGACTGTCCTCCCAGGGAGCACAGTCACTGTCCCCAAAGTTAGCACCTAGCTCAGTCACTGTGACTGTAGTGGTGTCGAAGTTCCGTTTATTAGGTTCACAAATTCTATGGGTCGGATGTCACACTGGGCATGGGGAGCAGGGCTGGTCTCTGTTCCACCAGGGCTGGTCTCTGGGGCCTCAACCAGAACTGAAGGCTGAGGCCGGAATCATCTGAAGGCTCAGCCACTCAGTGTCAGGTGGTCCCTGCGGGCTGTTGGCTGGGGGGCCTCAGTTCCCCAGTTCAGCCTTCCTCACAGCATGGTGCCTGGTTCCAAGGGCGGGTGTCCCAGAGAGGAAGCCAACAGAAGTCCTATCACACCTGTGACTCCCTCAGAAAGGCCTTCTCGCCTTCCCAGTGGGAGCAGACCCTCCACCCTGCTTCTGTCCTCTCCCAGCTGGCTGCATCTTCTCTTTAAGCAACCTTAGACCCTGTAGCAGATACTTGTGTGTTGATGGTGTGTGTAATATTGGTCTCTGCCACTAGCTGTGAATTCCACAAGGTGCCCCCCTTATCAGTTCTCGCTCACCATTGTATCCTCAGCACCCAGCACAGTGCCTGGCACTTGGTACGCATGCAATAAATACTTGAATGAATGGATGGGTGCATGGGTGGGTGGGTGGATGGATGGATGGATGGATAGTTGGATGGGTGAATGGATGGATAAATGAATTAATGGACTGATGTATAGAAAGGGCAATGGATGAATGGGTAGATGGATAATGGATGCATACATGGACAGATGGATAGGTGAATGAATGCATAGTTGGGTAGGTGGGTGGATGGGCAGATGGATGCCTGAGAGAATGAATGGGTAGATAAATGAATGCACAATGGGTAGATGGATGGAGGGAAGGAAGGAAAGATGCATATGTGGGTGGATAGATGAACAAATGGGTGGATGAACGGATGGAAGGAAAGATGGATGGGTGGGTGGATGCACATCAGTTCAACTCTGTCTTCCTAGCACCAGGTTGTCTTCCACACTCCCAAAACCTCCTCCTATCTTTTCTTTCACATCACTTTCCTCTTTCTCTTTGTTCTCAAGGAGCTCTTGTCTGTAACCTCTATTTTGAGACACCATTATAAATAACCTTACATTGTTATTTAAATTATTTGTGTGTAAACACGTAACTTGCAAATACTTCAAGGGGCCACATCCTGTCCTCCTACTGCAGAGTAGTAAATCGATTGTGTTTGAGCCTCCGTGATCGAGGTGACGTTCTGATGGCTCAGGCACCAGTGTCCTGCTTGAGTACAGATGTTCTTGAGCACGGTGCCTGGCTCTGACTTGTGTGTGTATAACCCCTCCCCATTTGGCCTTCAGACATAAATGGCCTAACTTAAACCCCCCAGTGCTCCCCCGCCCCTTCTTGGCCCACCATCCCCTGCACAGCACCACCTCCCCCTCAGCTTTACCTCTCACTGCTCTACCCTCACTCCCTTCACTCCCCACCCCAGACCTGCCACACCCACTTCTGCCACAGGACCTTTGCCCGTGCCGTTCCCTATACATGGTTCCCTGTTCCCAAGCCTGGCTTTGCTGGTTAATTCCCATGCATCCTTCAGCTCAGGGCTCAAGTGCCACTTCTTCAGGGACACCCCTCCGGTTGGGGTCGTTGTTGTTGTTGGGTGCCGTTGAGTCAATTCCAACTTATAGTGACCCCACGTGACACAGGAGAACTGTCCCACAAGGTTTCCTAGGCTGTAACCTTTATGGGGGAGCCCTGGTGGCACAGTAGTTCAGCCCTCAGCCTCAGCTGCTAACCAAAAGGTCAGCAGTTTGAATCCACCAGCAGCTCTGCAGGAGAAAGACCTGGCGATCTGCTTCCATAAAGATTACAGCCTTGGAACCCCTATGGGGGAGTTCTACTCTGTCCTATAGAGTTGCTATGAGCCTGGATTGACTAGACAGTGATACCTTAATCTTTACGGGAGCCGATCACCAAGTCTTTCCTCCGGCGGAGTTGCTGGGTGGGTTCAAACTGCCAACTTGTCAGTTAGCAGCTGAGCACTTAACTGTTGAACCACAAGGGCTCCTTCCAGTTGGGTTGTTACTGTGTGCTGTCCATTAGATTGTGGCACATAGTGACCCTATGTGACAGAGTAGAACTGCCCCATAGGGTTTCCTAGGCTGTAATCTTTACAGGAAGGAGCCCTGGTGGCGCGGTGGTTTAGCACTGGGCTGATGACTGAAAGGTTGGCCGTTCCAACCCACCAGCTGCCCCATGGGAGAAAGATGTGGCAATCTGCTTCCATAAAGATTACAGCCTTGGAAACCCTATGGGACAGTTCTAATGGGGAACAGGGGCCGGAACCCCAAAAGGATGCTTTCTGTTGCCAGCTCAGGGCTTCACGGTGGGCCTGGGGCTTATTGGGGCCCAGAGACAGACAGCCCTCTAGTCAGCCCACGAGGGATTTGTCATGGGGTCCCCATGCAGTTGGGTGTCCAAGGGCCAAGAGAGTGGACAGGCTCCATGGCACTGGACTCAGAAATGCCTCCCACTGCTTGGAAGTGCACCTCGAGGATCCCCCACCTCTCCCTTTGGACGGTGGGCTCTGCTTCCTGCACTCCTCTGAGGCCCATGCCCGGCACCCGGCTCCACCCAGCCCTATGCGCTCCACTGGTTTGAGCACCCCCGTCATCTGCCTCAACCCCAAAGTCCCAGGAGAGAATCAGTTCAACTAAGAGAGTGGTCCCACGTCAGGTGGTCGTCCTCCAGCCTGCAGCGGCCAAGGACAGACAGCACAGAGGTGACAGGTTGGATATGCGGTTCCGCAGGGGCACTGAGGACGGGCTAGCCTCAAGAGGGAGCCCATTAAAAACATGCCAGAGAGCGGCGACCCCGCATGTGCCAGGATAGAACTGTGCTCCCTCCATGGGGTTTTCCAGTGGCTGCGACCTTTTAGAAGTAGACGGCCAGGGCTTTTCTTCGGAGGCAACTCTGGATGGACTTGAACCTCCAGCCTTTCAGTTAGCAGGTGAGCTTGTTCATTGTTTGCACTGCCCAGGGGCTTCTGGGAAATGACGTGCTGTGACAGCGTGGAGGGCCTTCCCTGGCACGGACAGATCACGCCAAATGCTGACACCCTCTGTGGCCCACACTCAAATGCGCACTCAAGCCCCCCTTGAAGAAAGAACTCACTGCCTGGCTTCGAGGAAGTGAGAATAAGTGGCTGTGAGCGTCAAGCTGAGGTCACACTCTTCCAACGTGGCCCTGGGTGGCTGAGCAAGGCGCTGAACAGGGCCAGCTCTTCCTGCCCAGCATGGGGCTCCTCCAGCAGGCAATCTGTGCCGTGCTCCCCGCTGGGCTGGACAGAGCTTACCAGGCCTACACCACAGGCTGATGGCTTGCTTCCCTGCCCAACACTGCCTCCTCCCTTCTTCCTCTCAAAGGTGGGACTCCCCAAAAACCTTTTGCTTTTGCAACTCCATCTCTGCACCTGCTTCTGAGAAACCCAACAGGTTGTGCTAGAAGGGAAGCGGCTGGAGAACGCAGGTATTGAGAGACTTGGGCTCACTTCCTTTGGATGTGTCATCAGGAAGGATCAATCGCTAGTGAAGACATCATGTTTGGTAAGGTAGAGGGTCGCAGAAACGAGGGAACCCCTCCATGAGATGGACTGATAACAATAGCGGTAACAAGGGACTCAAACACACCCACGGTTGTGAGGACAGTGCAGGACCAGGCCGTGTAGGGTGCCCGGAGCAGGAGCTGACTTAACAGCAACTACAGCAAAGAGGATTTTGGAACTGGATCCCGCCCGCCCTGCCCCACCTTGCTGAGGACCTCCTCCAGGTGGGACATGACTGACCCCGGTGTTAACATTTTCTCAGGAAGGGGCTCCTTGCTACTGTCCCTACCCTCATTCAACCCAGTTCAGGCGTTGGAAAGGTACTGGGAGGGGAGGCTGGTGGAACTGGGGGATTGCTAACTAAGTTGCATTGATGTGTAGTTAATGACAAGCTGAGGGCAATTAACAAACAATTGAAGACTGAGTGTGAGAGCCAGCAGTCTCTTTGGTGGCTTCAAAGAAGCCTTGGCTGCTCTGGTAGTGCAAGCACAGCAAACGCTCTCTTGGAACCTGATGTCGTAGCCTGAGTGGCTGCACTTCAAAGATGGCTGAAGCTCCACAGAGGTGTGACCGCCATGCCAAAAGTGGGGGGGGGGGGGTACCTAGGACCACCATCTACAAGTGGGGACTGTTGTGCGGACCCTCCTGAAGAGCTGGAGTCTGCAGAAGCCCTGAACCTTCTGAGCCCACAGAAGTGGCCCACGCCTCCCCAAGAAGAGCCAGCCCTCTCCCCATGGGGAGGAGGAGGCAGAAGTCTCTCCCCACCGAGGTAACAGGCTTCCCTCAGCTGTCCCTATACCCTCTTAAGTTACCAGGTGGTGTCACCTGGGCCTTCTTGGTACTCCCTTGCTCCACTGTAACTGGACTGCATCTAAGACAGAGATGGCCACGCAGATCCCCATCGAAAAAGGATTTGCTGCCAACTGTGCAAAGTGGGGTGAGCTAATACCTCCCGCTGTCAGAGCCTCGAGGGCTCACCTCAGATAGGGAGCTGCAGTCCGCTCTTGTCAGGTGAGCCCAGCCAGTGACCACACGAGGTGGTGGGACCCGGGCCCTGGGCTCCCCTGAAGGGCAGTGTTCCCTCCCGAGCTCCCCGCTCACCGGCAGCCTCCACTCTTCCTCTCACAGGTGGTGGTGTTGGGGCCGTCGAGTCGATTCCAGCTCATAGTGACCCCCTGTGACAGAGTGGAACTGTCCCATAGGGTTTTCTTGGCTGCAGTCTTTATGGGAGTAGATCACCAGGCCTTTTCTCCTGCGGAGCAGCTGGTGGGTTTGAACCGCCAACCTTTCGGTCAGTAGCTGAGCGCTTTACTATTGCACTACCAGGGCTCCTTTCGCAGGTGTTAAAAACCAAAAACTCATCACTGTCGAGTCGATTCTGACTCACAGGGACCCTATGGGACAGAGTAGAACTGCCCCACAGGGTTTCCAAGGCCGTAATTTTATGCAAGCAGACTGCCACATCTTTCTCTTCAGAGCAGCTGGTGGGTTCGAACCACCAACTTTTTGGTTAGCAGATGTTACTTCTCCATAAACCTTTTGCGGTCTTAGCTCCATCTCAGCATCTGCTTCCCAGAGAAACGGCCTGCAGCACTCTTTGTGACAACAGGCAGGGCAGCGAGACAGGGTCCATTTATTCCCTCAGTAATCATCTGGGGAGCATGTGTAATATCATGCTCAAGACCATGGGTTCCCCAAACCTGGGCTGCGTCCTGGCTCTGCTGGGATGGTGGGCACGTTGCTTAACCGCCTAGGTCCTCAGTTTCCTCTTATAAAATGGGGGTAATTATAGAACCTCTCCACAGTGTTGCTGAGAAGATTATATATGTAAAGCACTTAGCATCCTGCCCAGCACACACTGAATAGTTCAGAACTTTGACTGCTGTTAGTGTTTGAGCGCCCGCTTCAGGGCTGTCTTAGTCACCTCGTGTCGCTATTACAGAAATACCACGAGCAGATGGCTCTGACAAAGAGAAATTTTTTCTCTCATAGTCTAGGAGGCCAGAAATCCAAATTTAAGGTACCAGCTCCAGGGGAAGGCTTTCTCTATGTTGGCTCTGAAGGAAGGTCCTTGTCATCAATCTTCCCTTGGTCAAGGAGCTTCTCAACGCAGGGACCCCGGGTCCAAAGGACACGCTATTCTCCTGGCTCTTGTTTCTTGGTGGCACGAGGTCCCCATGTCTCTCTGCTCATTTCTATCTTTTATATCTCAAAAGAGATGGGCTTAAGACACAACCTAATCCTGTGGATCGAGTCTGGCCTCAGCAATGTAACTGCTCCAATCCCATCTCATTAACATCATAAAGATAAGATTTCCAACACATAGAAAAATCACATCAAATGACAAAGCGGTGGACAATCACACAATACTGGGAATCCTGGCCTAGCCAAGTTGACAGATACTTTTGGGGACACAATTCAATCCATGACAAAGGTTTTCACTAAAAATAAAAAATAAAGAGAACAAGAACCTGTTGCGATCAAGTCAATTCCAACTCACGGCGCCCCCGTGTGTGTCACCGTAGAACCGTGCTCCCCTGGGGTTTTCTTGGTTGTAATCTTTACAGAAGCAGATCAGCACGCCTTTCTTTTACAGCGCTGTCAAGTGGGTTCAAGCCGCCAACCTTTAGGCTGTAGTCAAGCACAAACTGTGCCACCCGGCGACCTTAAGGTTTCCACTCCACGGGCCTGATTTTTCAGTTCAGCAATTCAGATGCATGGCCTGACAAGACTCAGGGCCAGGATGGTACCGTCGCCGTCACCGCTGGAAACGGTAAGACCTGGTGACTCCAGGTCACGTGGTTGCTGCTCTCAGGTGCTCACGGGGCTGGCTGTGTGTGCGGCAACCACAAGGCAACTTCCACCAGGTCTCAGCTCATGGGCTAGCATAAGAGAAGCCTCTATCTGCCCCGCTCATCTGAGCATGAAAGTCTTCCCCTGGGCCTGCAGGTGGGAGAGTGGACACTTGGTTCTGAGGCGGTCATCTGAGCAGGGACAGTGCCCTCTGCCCTGCGTGGGGGCACAGCACCACTGAGACGGGAAGCCCCTGTTCCCAGAGAAGGCAAAGCCAGAACAATGTCTTACAAAGCACGGGCTCCAGCTGGCCCACTGGTGCTGGGAGCGTAAAATGGCACAGCCACTTGTGAAGACAGCTTGGCAGTTTCTCAAAATGTGAAACGTGGAGTCACTGTATGACCCAGCAGTTCTACTCCTAGGAGAAATAAAAACATAGGTCCGCGCAAAAAAACAGGTACACGAATGTTCATGGCAGCATACTCTGCTCACAGTCGCCGCAAAAATGGAAGCAAGGCAAGTGTCCGTCGACCGGTGAACGGGGAAAACACTCATGCCATGGAATGCTGATTGGCAATGAAAAGGGAGGAAGGGATGATGCGAGCTACAACATGGATGGACCGTGGGAACATTGTGCTAAATAAAAGGTGTCACTTAAAAAAGACCATGTTGTGTGATTCCATTTATGCAAAATGGCCAGAATAGGCAAATCCAGAGACAGACAGTAGATTAGCCTAGGGCTGGGGTAAGGAGCCCCGGTGGTGCAGTGGTTAAGAGCTCCGCTGCTAACCCAAAGGTTACTGGTTTGAACCCATCAGCAGCTCCATGAGAGAAAGACCTGGTGATCTGCTCCCATAAAGATCACAGCCTAGGAAGCCATATGGGGCCGTTCTACTCTGTTGTGTGGGGTCGTTGAAAATCAACTTGATGGCACCCAACAACAGGGCTGGAGTAGGGGGTGGGGAGAAGTGGGAGTCGAAGAAGTGGAGAGTGACTGCTAATGGTATGGGCTTTCTTTCTGGCAGGGATAAAAATGCTCTAGGATTAGATGGTGGTGATGGCTCACAACTGTGTCAATACAGACTTTACAAGAGTGAATATTTGAATATTATGGTATATAAGTAACACCTCAATAAAGCTGTTAAGTGAATGAATCAATGAATGAATGAATGAACCAGGAGTTCTGGTCCAGCCCAGCACAGAGAGAGACCAGCCGCTGAGGGCTCGACCAGGGGTTCCGCGGGGTACAATGAATGCCATCCGCAAAACCACTCTGCACCCAAGCCAGCAGGACTCCCCAGGTAAATGTGGTTCCAGAGCTTGGAAAGGCATGTGTTCACGTGTGTCTGGGATTCCCTGTGTGGTGAAATGAGTTCCTTCATGTGGCCTTTTGCCTTGGTTCTTTGGAAAAAGAACTTGAGAGATTTTTCCCAGAAGCACTGAGGAATTACCTTTTGCCCTAGTTTTCTGCCCCAGAGGGTTTGTTACTTTCATCCAGGTTGACTTACATTTTCTGGGAAAGCCGTAAACAACTTGATGGCTTGATACTTTTTGTTTAGCCCTGGCGGGAGTGCCAGGTCTTAAAATGGATGAGGAGTTTGTAGATAGAAGCAGCCCGCGCCTCAGAGGTTTTTCAGACAGAAACAGGAAAAGAAAAAGAAGAAAGAGATGAAGCAAGAAATCTCCTAAACAAGCTGTAAGGTGATCAAGAGCTGTTTAACACTGAAGACAGCCAGAGGCCCAGGAGGGGTCCAGCGGCAGAGCTGGTGGTGACAGATGGCAGGGCTGAGAGGAGCCTGTTCTCACAGAGCCGAGGGAGTGGTCCTGCACCGAGGAAGGCTTCGCCTACATGCTTCCTGATCCCGAGCTGTACCCTGTTCCTTAATAAACCACTTAACTGTAAGCAGGGCTTCAAACCAGTTGGTAACCAGTTTGAAACCCTGCTGAGAATCTGCATTTCTAACAAGTTCCCTGCTGAGAATTTGCATTTCCACCCCCAGATATACTGAATCAGAATCTACATTTTAACAAGATCCCCAGGTGATTCTTATGTGTAACTTCCTGGGAACTTGTTAGAAATGCAAATTCTCAGCAGGGGTTAGAACCAGAACAAACCAGTTCAAAGCCCTGACTGTAGGTACGGCCTGTAAGTTGTGTGGCCATTGCCAACGGATTATGGAACCCAGCAGAAAAGTAGAGAGTGCTGTGGGGATGAAGCCTGGTGTCAGAATTGGTAAAAAGGTTGGGGAGAATGGGGAACCCCGGGTGGAAATGGGGAGAGTGCTGACACATTCCGGGAACCGCAACCAATGTCACCGAACAATTTGTGTACGAATTATTTGAGTGGGAAACTAACTTACTACGTAAACCTTCACCCAAAGCACAATAAAATGCTTAAAAAAAAAAAAAAAAAAAAAAGGTTGGAGAGCGGAGGTACATCTGACCTCCACCTCAGGAATCAGCTTTGTGCTGATGGCGGTTCTCATTCCACCTTGTGAATTTAGACAGGTTCCCATGCTACCACTCCCAGCATTTTACACCTGTGAACAACCGAGCCACTGGAAAAGCTCGAAGTAGCCTGGGGGACTGAGAACCTCATGTTTTCCTCCGGTAGGGCTCCCACCTCCACCTGCCCACCCACTGCCACTGCCCTGGATGCTGCCCACCCCCTGCCTTGGCTGTGGGCATCACAGTGGCACATGTCTGCCCCGCGAGACCGGGTGGATTCCCTGCTGGCTCCTACTGCACGGTTCCTGCCACCCATAGCTCTTGGGCGGGTCAGGCAGGACAGCAGGAAGGGATTATGGTGTTAACAAGTCAGAGCCGAACACAAGTTAAAAAAAAAAAACACTTCCTGGCAGAAGCTTTCATCCCCCAGCCCCGGACGGTAGCTGTGCAGCACGAGTGTGTCAAGTACACAGATGGGAGCCTGGATAAGGGGCCCTCGGTACTTCGTCAGGTGAGGATGGGCTTCGGGGAGGCCTCTGTGGCCGCTTCTGTACCTACGTGACTTCACTCTCCGCCATGGCTCTGCCAGCAGGTGCCCACGCACCATCAGGGCTGCCCAAGGAGAAGCGCCCCAGCCCACCTGGGACCGTGAGTTTGCATCTGAGGACATTCCCAGGTAGGCCTCTGGGTCACTACGGCAGCTGCCTGGATGCAGCCTGCATGGTTTGCGTGGAGTCAAGAGGATAAAATGCTTCGAGGAGAGAGACCCTTGAAGAAGCCACTGCCTTGCCCAGAGCCTGGCTCTATCCTCAGGTCTGGATGCCTCTAGACATCTTCACTGGGCATTGGTGGGCGTGAGCTTGGGAGCACAGGAGTCCCTGCTGGGTCTCCAGCCCCGAGACCAGGCATGGGGCACTGCTGCATGGGAATCCCAGCTCCGCTGCTCTGGCTGGAGGCCCCCAACTCATCTCTGAAGGGGCAGCGTCACACTCTAGGGGCGTCTGCACGTGTGTGGGCGTTACAGAAAGAAAATGCAAGGATGGCCTCAGCAAATGTTGGCTGTCATGGTGGGCGCTTAGCAAGAACATGATCAACTGCTTGAACTAACCTGTCGTTTTCTACTGTTTATCCTCCGTTGCCATTGAGTCACTTCTGGCTCACAGTGGAGCCCAGTAACAGAGCAGAACTGCCCCACAGGGTTTCCTAGGCTGTAATCTTTACGAGAGAAGATGGCCAGGTCTTTTCTCCCGCAGAACTGTGTGCTGCTGGCGAGGTGGTTAAGCATTCGGTTGCTAACTGAAAGGTCAGCGGTTCAAACCCGTCAGCGGCTCTGTGGTAGAAAGATGTGGCAGTCTGCTTCTGTATAGATTACAGCCTCGGAAATCCTGTGGGGCAGCTCTACTGTGAGTTGGAATCTACTTGAAAGCAACAGGTTTTTGATTTTTTGGTATTGAGGTATAATACATACAGGCATAAAAGTGCACACTTTCACAAATGACACACACTTGTGTAACTATACACTATGACCAGCCCCCAAAAGCCCACTCAGGCCCCTTCCAGCCACTAAGCCGTGGGACTACCGCCCTGACGTCTGGCAGCATTGGTACATTTGCACCTCTCCCCTGTGGCATCTCCATGCCCTGCTCAGAAGGCCCTGCACAGCCCACCAGAGCCTCTCTGCTGCATGCTGGGCTCTCACCGTGGGGATGCCAGGACGCCCCCTCCCTGCTCCCAACTGAGTACGAGGAGGGGACCGTGAGGCACCCTCTGTGTGTTCCACACTTCAGCCCATGACTCCACGTTTGCGTAACTGGTGGACCACCTACGAGTCATTACCTAGTTTTTAATCAGCTCACCTGTTTTTTGTTTCGCTACTAAACAACGATCTCATGAGATCAATGACTGCTGGCCATTCTTAGAGACCAGGGCTTCAAACCAGTTTGTACTCCTGCTGAGAATCTGCATTTCCACCCCAGATATAGCGAGTCAGAATCTGCAGTTTAACAAGATTCCCAGGTGATTCTTACGTGTAATAACTTTTGAGAACCACTGCTTTACTAGTGATCCTCAGAATGGTCTGTAAAATGACGTGGGGGCGGCGCCTGACACCCTCTCACTTCATGAGGGGGAGAATCACGGTCAGTATCCACAGCCCGAGGCTGACGCCTATGAGGCAGACGTCAGGTGTACCACCTCTCTCCCACCTTTTCACCAGTTCTGACACCAGCAATCCCTTCCACACTCTCTAGTTCCCTGGTGGGTTCAGTAATCCATTGCAGTGGCTACACAGAACTCACACGCCACATTCATGATTGTGGGGCTTATTAGGGAAATAACAGGTTAGGGTTTAGTATCAGGAATGACTCAGAATACAGTTCTTCCATCAGGACAGCCTCTTCTCAGCTGTGCCCGCAGGCGTCTCTCTGGCCCTGGGCCCAGCCTCTGCCCTGTTTGGCAAGTGTTACAAAGCTCTTTAGCTCTACCAATAAGTACCCAGAGGCACCCCACTCTGCCAGCAAGCTTTGTGCCTGAAGGAACTCAGCTTTCTCACTCCGTGGGCCAGGAAGCCCACCGTGCTGTCTCCTGCTGGTCTGCTGGTTCTGCTGCTGCCATTTCTCGGCCACTGCATCTCTCCATCTTTGGTGTTATGGCCCTCCCGCTCTGTCCTCGTTCCTGTGCCTCTGCTGTTTCTGTCTTCTGTGTTACAGCTCCTCTCTCTCCTCCCTGTCTCCCTTTAAGCCTACTGGGATGGCAAAACTGACCAATCCCCTCATCAGGATTCCATACACCATATTTGCATGTTTCCACCCTACAAGGGTGCCTGCACTGTATTTACATTATTAGCAAGTTATCCAATCTCCTTGGCAGGCCACAAGCACCTCATTTGCAAAGTCCTATCCAGTCATTTGGTAAGAGTTACAAAGAACACGGCTCCTCCCCAACCCATCGTCATCAAGTCAATTCTGACTCATAGCAACCCTACAGGACAGGGTAGAACTGCCCCATAGGGTTTCCAAGGAGCTCTTGGTGGATTCGAACGGCTGACCTTTTGGTTAGCGGCCCAACACTTAACCACTATGCCACCAGGGTTTCCAAGACTAGGGCTAGAAAAGCAGTATTAAGTAATTCATTTTGCCACATGGTCCCTAACCAGCAGCATTAGCATCACCTGGGAACTTGTTAGAAATGCAAATGCTCAGCAGGAGTTCAAACCTGAATGAACCGGTTTGAGGTCCTGTCTGAGACACAGTAAAAACCAGGGCTTTGAACCAGTTTGATCAGGCTCAAACCCCTGCTAAGAATTTGTATCCAGCAAATTCCCAGGCGATGCTAATGCTGCTGGTTAGGGACCAATTCTGAAAACCACCAGTAGAGCAGTGGGTCTCAAAATTTATTATACATAAGAATCACTTGGGGATCTTTTTAAAATGTAGATTCTGATTCAGTATATCTTGGATGGAAAATGAAAATTCTCAGCAGGGGTTCAAACCAGAATGAACCGGTTAGAAGCCCTGGTAAAAAACAAACCAACTGCTGTCGAGTCTGATTCATGGCAACCCCATACGTGCAGAAAAGAACTGTGCCCCATAGGGTTTTGAAGGCTGTGACCTTTCAGAAGCAGACTGCCAAGCCTTTCTTCGGAGGTGCCTCTGGGTGAGTTTGAATCACCAACCTCTCAGCAAGGAGTCAAGCACTTAACGGTCTGCACCACCCAGGGACTCCTGGTCTCTGAAATCAACAGCCGTGCTAGCCGTTCTTTCTCAGGGACACAGTAGAGCCACAAAACGGTTCCGTGGCAGTCTGCCCCCCGTGCCTGGAGGATCCCAGCCAGTGTGTGGAGACATCCAGGCGGGCTCCGTTTTCCAGGTCTTCACGCCTGTTCTTCCCGGAGACCATGCCACTCTCCTGCATACACACCATCGGGGCTTCATCAGTGGCTTTGGCTGCCGTGGTAACCTCCCCAGCTGCCTCTTCATCCACAGCCCACCCAGTCTCCAGGGTCCTCACGTCCCCCAGCGAGATGGGCAGTGCAGATGGGGAAACTGAGGCAAACGGTCTGATCTGCCCAGGGCCTCCGCTCACTGGGCTAAAGCCTGGGGATGGTCACTGGGCGGGCCTTTCAGTGCTGTGTTTGCCATGAGAGAGCTTTTAGGATAGAGGTGCCAGATGGGGTGTGTCCCAGTCTGGAAAAAACAATACACACTACATGCTCCTAGGTCAGGTCTAGTCTAGCGCTCACTCCTGCTCCCTCGACTTCGGGCAGGACTCCTGCATTCTTGGGCCTGGACACCATGTGTATTTTTAGGCCTGTGTCACGCCCAGGCATTTGCACTGTGCCTAATGTCCTCAGGGACCCACCCAGCTGCACACCCAGGAGCTGGCAGCATTTGGGAGGTCTCTGGAGCCGCCCCCTGCCCTGGCCTGGCGGCCTATTACCTGCAATCCACAGGATCGGGGTGCAGCTCCCCTTCTAAGAGGAAATCAGCTTCTTTACGCTAAGAATGCACCCCCACCCCTAACACAAACACAGGCTTGTGGCTCAGAAACCAGAAAGTGTAAGGTAGAGGATCTGTGCACCACCCTGTGACCTTGGGTAAGTCACATCCGTGATCTCTATTCTGAAAAGTGGTGGAAAGAGGCCTATAACAGGTAGTTCTCAATCTTGGCTGCACAGTGGGATCACCAGGCCAGCTGATCTGAAGTGGCCAGGAGACCCCAGTCGGTGCATACTGCTGACAGGCGCACCCCGCTATGTGGGAGGACAGGATGAGAACCTGATCTTCCTTCCTAGGGGCAGACGTGCCCATCCACGACACCTCTCTTCCTGGTCCGGTCTAACTGCAGCTTTGTTGCCCGTCCTCCTTGTTGGCACTGTCTCCCAGGAGGCAGGCAATTCCGAGGTGTGCAGCTAAGTCCTGGCAGACACACCTGAAGACTTTTCCGGCTTCTCATCTGCTTCCCCTGAGCTCCGTTCCCTCAAACCCACCTCTGTTCTCTCACTGGATTTTGTCGGGGTCTGGCAGCACCCGTCTGGTGCTCTGCAGAGAGGTTGGCTGGGACCTCTCCAGACCTGCCCTGCAAGTACCTCTTCTCTGTGCTCCGTCTGCCTTCTCTGCAAAAATCAAAATTACCTCCCGCATGGCGCGTAAGTTGTTCTGATCGGTTTTCAGCTCTGAACAAGTACACACGTACATATATACGCGAGACGATCGCTTCACAAATAAAGCCTCACCTCACTGTGTAAGATACTTCCTGATATTTCCAAGCTTAGTATATTTTATTTTAATACAACATAGGTCACCACCCACGGCATTCTTTTCAGGACCTAGCACTGGCGGAGTGACAAACTTGCGCACACGCATGTTAACTGCTCATTGTGCTGGGTGCTGCGCGGGGAAAGAAGGGCGCAGCGAAGTAAACGGGGTGGGGGGCCCTACTCCATTATTGCCCTCCAAGGCTCCTGCCGGTCTGACAGCTGGAGAGGGCGCGGGGGCCAGCGGGGAGGGCCAGGCCAGGTGGGGCCTGGGGCCCTACCAGCCACCAGGCGCCGCAGGTCTGGGAAGGGATGAGTTTAAGGAGTGTCTCAGCGCGTTATATTTAGGCTGGCCCGCCGGAAGCGCTCGATTCCGGTGCCACCGCGGTTTACCGTTGTCCTCCCCGAGCGAGCGCAACAGCCCGGGCGCCCAGCCACACGAGGGGCCGGCCCTCCCCCTGCTTCCCCCGGGGCCCACCGGGCGCCCTCGGGACGCCGCGCGGGCCGACTCCGGGTTGCGAGAAGTGCGGAGGGGAAGTGCACCAGGCCGAGGGCCGCATGGCGCACGGCTGCCCTACCACCCTCAAACCCAGACCAGGGAGACACCGTGCGAACCCCGCTTTCGCCCACGGGAAAACTAAGGCCGGCCCCGCCCCGCGGTCTGCACGCGACCGCCCCATCCGCGCACGCGCGCCGCCGCGCTCGATTCCCACCCCTCCCACCGCCCGCGCAGCCTCTTGCTCCCTTGCTTCGCGCAGGGCCCGCCGGGAGCAGGAGGAGCGGTGGCGCCGCGTTGCGCAGGCGCAGGGCACGGGCCCGCCCCAGGGCTGGCGGCGCGGCCATCTTTAAAGGGAGGCCAGCGCGGCGGGCCAATGGGAGGTGCGGGGGCGGAGCGCCACGCGGGGACCCGGATGTGGCTGCTGCGCCCCTTCTTCCCGCGCCCCTCAGAGCCCAGCGGCGCCTCTCTTGGCCCGCCCGGCACCCGCGCAGGACCCTTGGGCGGCAGCGAGCAGGCGGCGCGGCGGCGGGCCGAGGCGCGGAGGAGCGGACGGCGAGGCGAGCGCGAGGCGGCGGCGGCGGAGCAGGCCGCGGCCCGGCGCCTCGCCCCAGCCCCCCGGCCGGCCGCCGCCATGAGCGGCTCCTCGGGCACCCCGTATCTGGGCAGTAAGATCAGCCTTATTTCCAAGGCGCAGATCCGTTACGAGGGTATCCTCTACACCATCGACACGGACAACTCCACCGTGGCGCTCGCCAAAGGTACGCCCGCGGGGCCGGCCGCGAACCGCCCGCCGGCCCAACCGCCCGAGCTCGGCCCGCGGCCCGGCCCCCGCCTCCCGGCGCGGCTCTCCCACCGGCGCGGCGGCCCGGGCCCCCGCTCACCCGCCGCCTGCCCGGTCCCCGGGACGCCCTGTCCTCCCCCAGAGCGCCCCCCGCGACGCCCCTCGCGCTGCCTCCTCCCCCAGGACGACTCCCCCGAGACCTCTTCTCCCCCAGGGATGGTCCCATCCTCTCCCGCCCCCAGAGAACCCCCCCCTCGCGCCCTTCCCTCCCCAGAGCGCTTCCGCGACGCCCCCTCCCCCAGGACGCCTCCCTCAGCGATCTCCCCTCCCCCAGGACGGCACTCGCGGTCTGTCCTCGCCCACAGAATCCCCACCCCGGACGACCCCTCTGCGACTTCTCCTCTCCCAAGTATGCTTCCGCCTTTATGCCCCCGCGACCCCCCAGATCTCTACTTCCTCTCCTCCCTCAGAATGGCTCCTCTCTCCCCGCCCCCACGATTTCTCTCCTCCGCTTCCCGCCCCCACGACGCCCCCCGCGACGGCTTTCTTCCTTCGCCTAGAACGTCCGCTCTCTCTCTCCCCTGGACGGCCCCCGGTGCCCCTTGTCCGCCGGGTCCCGGCGGGGGCGGGGGCCCGCAAAGGAGCCCCGGGCGGACAGTCGCCCGGAACGCACCCGGTGGCCGCACAATGGTGTCGCCGCCGCCCGACCGCGGCGTCATTGTGCGCGGGTCGCCCACCCGCTGGGGTTTGGAGTGGGGGCGGGGCGCGTCGCGCCTAGACCCTGGGGGGTTGTCTGGTGTGGCAATGGGGCAGCTCCCGAAGGCCGGCTTGCTCGTCACTTGCCCGTGGGTGGGAGGGGACAGCTGGCTCTAGAAACCAGGCCCTGCGGGGAGGGGAGAGGTGGGGTAAGGCGTCTGGAGTGTCCCGGGGGTCTTCATAGGCCGAGGAGCGAGAAAACAGGAATTCTCACGTGCTTTTGGAACGTATTAAACATTTGGGGCTTCAGGTCTGAACGAATACCGCGTCCGGATGGAAGTAGCTAGACGCACTGAGTTTAAATCGTTTTCCTATCGTAATCCGGATTCTTAGGCTTATCCTCTGGTGACAGACCCGGGTAGGCTCCGGGAGACTTAGACTTGCGGCTCTCGATCAGTTCAGGATGTTTTCTGGGCTTGCGGAGGCAGAGGGTGGTCCGCACTCCGCAGAAGATGGACGGGCTCTTCGTCTCCCTCTTAGAGAACAGTCTGGTGGACCTAGGTCTGCAGAAATGGGCTCTTTGTGCACCAGGCCAGGGACACTGCCGGTGAGGATCTTTGCGTGGAGGCGTCCTGAGGCTGCTTCCGTCAGAGGGAGCTCTGGGCCTTCAGGATGCAGACGGGCCTCCTGGAGCTGAGACCGCACGTCTCTGCTGCAGGAGATGGTTCGGGGTAGACGCTGCTCCTGTCACTCCTGGTGCTGCACCTGACGGAGGTTCCATTAGAGAGGCTGCGCCCCCACCCCCAGCACTCAGCAGGAGTTGTGCTTGTAGTCTGGGGAGGCTGCTGTCAAGCCCCACTCCACCCCTGAGAGCCTGTGGGGAAAGACGGGTGCTCCTGAGCCCTGCCTGTTGGGGCAGCAGCTCGCGTTCTGCAGCTCAGGATTCCCTCGTAGACAGTGGCTGATCAAGTTCTGGGTGCTTTCCTCCCGTCGTTGGTATTTCTGAAACAGCTTTTCCAAGGCTGCTGGTGGGAAGAAGGGAGGGGGGTCAGCACAGCTCGGGGCTTTTTTCCCAAAGCGCCTCGCTCCCCAGGGGGGACCGTGGGGAGGTTTCAGGTAAAGCCGGCTGTCGCTGTTGAACTCAGGATGAGTCCCCAGGAACCCTGCACATTGGGGTGTTTGCGCCAGAGAAGGAATATCATGAGATTGTCAGCCGTGAGGGTGCTCCTTGTGGGGCTCCGCCCACTGGCCTAACTCTATAGTGTTGTCCCCTGAGAGTCGGGGGGGGGGGGGAGTAAGTGGTGCATTGTGGGATCAGGGTGCTGTGTGTGGATGGTGCTCAGGGCAAGGGGCCCGCCGAGTCCTTGCAGAAGGTGCGGGAGCTGTCATGCTGGAGAGCTGATTGAGTGCGCTGGGCTGAGGATGACAGTTTAACACTGGTGTTTCTCATCTCTCGAGTGAGGTCCTTTGGTACAGAAGACCGCCCCACAGATAGGCCTGCCCCACCAAGAGAGGAGATTTACGAGTATATCATTTTCCGTGGAAGTGACATCAAAGACATCACCGTGTGTGAACCTCCAAAAGCACAGCACACGCTCCCTCAGGATCCTGCCATCGTACAGGTAAGCGTGTAGCTGTGGGGCGTGGCTGTTTGTCACCTGTCTGGCCTTTTAATGCAAGGTGAAGGGGGTGGGTGTGGTTGAGGCTGTTGATGTTCCTGTGGAAGGTCTGGATCCGGGCAGCTTTCAGGAGGTGGCTGTGCTGTCAGCTGGGCCCAGGGAAGGAGGCCTGTGTGTGTGTGTGTTTCTATGTGGGGGTGTGTGTGTGCTGTCACCTGGGCCCAGGGAAGGAGGCGTGTGTGTGTGTGTGGCGTGTACTGTCAGTTGTGACCAGGGAAGGAGGCCTTTGTGTCTGTGTGTGCTGTCGGCTGGGCCCGGGGAAGGAGGCCTGTGTGTATGTGTATGTGTGTGTGCTGTCAGCTGGGCCCGGGGAAGGAGGCGTGCATGCGCGCGCGCGTGTGTGGCGTGTACTGTCAGCTGGGCCTGGCGAAGGAGGCCTTTGGGGGGGGGGGGGGTGTGCGCGCGCGCACGCGCTGTCAGTTGGGTCCAGGAAGGAGGTCTGTGTGTGTGTGGTGTGTGCTGTCAGCTGGGTTTGGTGAAGGAGGGGTGTGTGTGTGTGTGTGTGTGTGTGTGTGTGTGTGTGTGTGTGTGTGTGCGTGTGTGTGTGTGTGTGCGCGCGTGTGTGCTGTCAGCTGGGCTCGGTGAAGGAGGCGTGTGTGTGTCTGTGTGTGTGTGCGCTGTCAGCTGGGCTCGGTGAAGGAGGCGTGTGTGTGTGCGTGCGTGTGCTGTCAGCTGGGCTCGGTGAAGGAGGCCTGTGTGTGTGTGTGTGTGTGTGTGTGTGTGTGTGTGTGTGTGTGGTGTGTGCTGTCAGCTGGGCTCGGTGAAGGAGGCGTGTGTGTGTGTGTGCGTGTGCTGTCAGCTGGGCTCGGTGAAGGAGGCCTGTGTGTGTGTGTGTGTGTGTGCGTGTGCTGTCAGCTGGGCTCGGTGAAGGAGGCCTGTGTGTGTGTGTGTGTGTGTGTGGTGTGTGTGTGTGTGTGTGCGTGTGCTGTCAGCTGGGCTCGGTGAAGGAGGCGTGTGTGTGTGTGTGTGTGTGTGTGTGTGCTGTCAGCTGGGCCCGGTGAAGGAGGCGTGTGTGTGTGTGTGTGTGGTGTGTGCTGTCAGCTGGGCCCGGTGAAGGAGGCGTGTGTGTGTGTGTGTGTGGTGTGTGCTGTCAGCTGGGCTCGGTGAAGGAGGCGTGTGTGTGTGTGTGTGTGGTGTGTGCTGTCAGCTGGGCCCGGTGAAGGAGGCGTGTGTGTGTGTGTGTGTGTGCGTGTGCTGTCAGCTGGGCTCGGTGAAGGAGGCCTGTGTGTGTGTGTGTGTGGTGTGTGTGTGTGTGTGTGCGTGTGCTGTCAGCTGGGCTCGGTGAAGGAGGCGTGTGTGTGTCTGTGTGTGGTGTGTGCTGTCAGCTGGGCTCGGTGAAGGAGGCCTGTGTGTGTGTGTGTGTGTGTGTGGTGTGTGTGTGTGTGTGTGCGTGTGCTGTCAACTGGGCCCGGTGAAGGAGGCGTGTGTGTGTCTGTGTGTGGTGTGTGCTGTCAGGTGGGCCTGGGGAAGAAGGCTTTGGTGTGTGTGTGTTTCTATGTGTGTGTCTGTGTGTGTGGCATGTGCTGTTAGCTGGGTCTGGGGAAGGAGGCCTGTGTGTGTCTCTCGCTGTCTGTTGGTCTGTCTCTTTGTGTCCGTGTGTGAATCTGTGTGTCTGTCCCTGTCTTTTTCGGTCACTATCTTTCTGTGTCTGTGTGTGTCTTTCTATGTATGTCTCTGTGTCCACGTGTGGAGATGCAGTGTCTCTCGTTTGGTCTTGGGTGCCTGGGTAACAGTATTAGTCCCTTGTTTTTGGTGGGACTGACCTGAAGCCCAGATGGGTGGTGTGAGAGATGCTAGCGGGGTAGCAGCCCTGCTCTCCCAGTGCCATCCAGACGTTGAGTTCTGTGTCTAAGACACTGAGTTTGCAGGCCTCGTACCAGGTGCTTGCCTGTCACACTGCGGCAGTGTGCTCTGACTGGGATTACAAGGGGCCCAGGTGGATGCTTCCTTCGCTTGTTAATTGTGATGGTTACCGGCTCCCCTGGCTTCATCCTGTGCGTCCGCCTGGAAGGTGGAGCACAAGGAGCAGCACCTGGACGAGATGGCTGACAGGTTGGAGGGTAGGTGGGCCAAGCGTCAGGGACAGGAAAGTAGCAGGCGAAGTGGGTGGGAAGGCCCGGCCAAGGCAGCAGTGCTCCCAGAGGCACGGGGGCAGGCCAGAAAGGGGCCACTCGGGAGCTGCAGGCAGTTACCCAGCTATGCGCTCCAGCTGTGTGTGCGTTGGGGGGCACGCAGCTGAGAGATGGGCAGGGCCAGCCCTGCTCTGAGCACCACGAGACTACCTGGAGCTGTGGGGGGTGGGGGGCGATGGAGGGTCTTCATCAGGTTAGGGGTAGTTCTTATAGTTACACAAATGGGGGAGCTGGGGAGGAAATTGTGTGGCAAAGGCAGTTTCCACCTTGTGCAAAGCCTCCTGAAGCTCCATTCTGGGGACCATCTGATCGTCTCTGGAGTGCAGGGGGACAGTGGGGTGCTCGTCCTGTCTAAACAGGGGCTCTGAGTGCAGGCTGTGGGGCAGCTGAGGCCTTGCGCTGCTCTGACTGTGCTCTCCTCGTCCAGTCTTCCCTGGGCTCGGCCTCCGCGTCCTCCTTCCAGCCACGTGTGCCTTACAGCCCCTTCCGCGGGATGCCGCCCTACAGCCAGCTGGCGGCCAGCTCCCTGCTCAGCCAGCAGTACGCGGCCTCCCTAGGTCTCGGTGAGTAACGTCTATGGGAAGCTGTCTGTGCCTGTGACTGTGAGGACGCAGAGCTCGTCTGACTGCTGGAACGCACGTCCTCCTGTCAGTCACCCAGGGACGCGTCAGCGAGTCAGAAAGTTCAGTCACCGCTCAGTTTAGGGCAGAAGAGGCAGCGGTCTGAGAGGCCAGTCAGCTGGTTTGCAACGCGAGCCTGGGTCTGGGTGGGAGTGCTGGAGCGTCTGCGTTCGTGAAGAAATCGTTGGTGTGGTTACAGATGGGCCCTGACTGTGTGCGCGTGCGTAAGCCAGTAGTTATAAAAGTCGTTTTCACGGTCACCGTTGTACTGTAAGTCGCAGCCGAGGTGGGCCACCCCGAGTAAGATGCTGTCCTGCCCACATCCTTAATTGGACACGGCAGACGTGTCCAGAACTGCCCCGGTGCGTCTGCTAGTGGGGAGGTGCAGAGGTGGGGTGCACTGTGACCAGACCCCAAACCGTGTCTGCTTGCTGCTTACCGTGAAGAATCCTGTCTGTCTCGGTTGCTGTTCTTGGTGTGACAGGTGGCCCTCTCAGCATGCTTGCCAAGTTTCTAAAACACGTTGTGTGAGCGTGTGTCCCGCGGGAGGTTGCTGGGTGCTTTCCACGCTGGCTGGACGTGAGACGGTGCGTCGTTACTGATGTGTGTCCTCTCTGTTTTTGCTCTTTTCTCCTTCCTCTTCCTTCAGAGAAGTTGGTAAGCCCTCCAGTCTCAGCCGCTGCTTCCAGCCCTAGTTCTTCTCCGTCTCCACAGCCCGTGTCAGAGCTTGACGTGTCTTCAGAGCCACACCAGCTCCCTCCCAAGGGTAACGGCACTGCTGGAGAACTGCACGCTGTCTCGTGAACCACTCAGAGCTGGGCTGACTTCGTAGACCAGCAGCATGGAAGCTGTAGAGAGCAGGCGTGACCCTGTAGATCAGCAGCACAGGGCTGTAGAGAGCAGGGGTGACCCACAGACCAGCAGCACGGGGCTGTAGAGAGCAGGGGTGACCCACAGACCAGCAGCACGGGGCTGTAGAGAGCAGGGGTGACCCACAGACCAGCAGCACGGGGCTGTAGAGAGCAGGGGTGACCCACAGACCAGCAGCACGGGGCTGTAGAGAGCAGGGGTGACCCACAGACCAGCAGCACGGGGCTGTAGAGAGCAGGGGTGACCCACAGACCAGCAGCACGGGGCTGTAGAGAGTGGGGGTGACCCACAGACCAGCAGCACGGGGCTGTAGAGAAAGGGGGTGACCCATAGGCTAGCAGCATGGTGCCTGTAAAATAGCAGGGGTAACCACGTAGACCAGCAGCACGGGGGCTGTAGAGAGTGGGGGTGACCCGTAGGCCAGCAGCATGGTGTGTGTAACATAGCAGGGGTGACCCGCAGACCAGCAGTGTGGGAGCTGTAGAGAGTGGGCGCGAGCTATAGGCCAGTAGCACGGTGCCTGTAACATAGCAGGGGTGACCTGCAGACCAGCAATGCGGGGGCTGTAGCACCCGGCCCTGCCAAGGATCCTAGGCTCCCCTGTGTAGTCTGGATCCAGGTCTGCTCTGGTCTGGGCTGCCATGCCATGTGCGGAAGAGTCCTGCTCACAGAAGGCAGTTTCCCAGGGCTTGTTGGGCACCAGACCCGTTAGAGCTGGCTAGGAGTGTGTCAGTCTTGATCGACAGCTGCTGTTTAAAGAGCAGTGGGACTTGCACCCTGAGCGCCCACGCTGCTCCTTGGTCTGTGTGAGACCCGGGGCTGGTCCAGAGCACAGAGGAGCCGGGGCTTCGGGCATCTTCATAACACGAAGCCCCTTTAAAGCTTGAGTGATTCTCCCGTGCTGCTTGATCGGGGCTGCCCTATGGCCACGCGCCGACACTGGCGCGTCCCACCTGCCTGCTGCGGGCGGCGCCTGCCGTGGTCGCTCCCTTTGTCCTCTGTCATGTCACCTGCAGCTCTGGACTCAACGTTGACAGCTCTCACGTGCCTGCTGTGTGCACGGTGCTGCGTGCTTTGTCACAGGCCGGAGCCTGACCGTCAACGTGAACGTCATCCAAGAGATGACTTGGGGTTTCCTGGGCTATAGCTGCTGTCAGGCCGGCATGTCGTGGAAGTCTTTGTTTAAACCCCGTGTTGACACTGGCACGTTTGATTCACAAAGTGAACGTTTTTCCTGGTTAAAAGCTACGTGAGGTGATTTCAGTGCTCTTAGGACCATTCAGATGCAGCTGTTGATAAACTTGGTTTTTGAAAAACCGATGTGGTTTTTTAAAAAGCAGGTGAGCCCGCCCGGTTATAGCATGAGTGTGAAGCAGCCGTGAGCTGCGGATGTCCGTCGGGGAAGCTGCAGCGCTGAGGGGTGTCGGGCGAGACAGCCCGGGCCCACCGGCGCCTGCTGCCGACCTGCCCACGGGTTTCTCCGCAGTAACTTCGGTTTCCGTTCCGCAGGAAAAACGAGGTTCGGTACCCAGTCTTCGTCTTTCGTTGGGTTACCCTTCCGATAAAGCTGCCCCACGGTTAGGGTTCACCTTTTCTGGCTCACACCGCCGTACACCTCCCCGAGTCTAGAATTGAGCAGTACCCGCAGACCCAGGAATCTGGAGAGGGCACGTGTGTGCCAGGCGCCCCCCTTCTCTTGTGGCTCAGGGTGGTCTCTTGCCAGGGCCCCATCTCCACGGCCGGGGATGCCTGCTACCGAGGCTCCCAGGGTCCCTCCGTTCTTTACGCTCTGCGTTTACTCCGGAGACGTGTGTGGCTGGTTTCTCTGAAGTGCTGCTCTTAAACTGGTTTAGCGTTTTTAATTCTCTCGTGGTTTAAGCAAAACCAGAGTTCAACATCCACGGTGTTTTCTGGAAGATCCCAGAATGGGCTGGTCTTGTCCAGCATGCACCGGAATGAAACACATTCTCGTCCTGCATTCACCAGTGTCTCGGGACGTCATGCTCCCTCAGGGTTGGAGTATGTGTGCTTTTAGGAAAGTGGGGTCTCTGCCACCCGGGGAGGCCTGTTGCGGGCATGGTGTTTGTCCATCCTCAGGGTCCAATGAAGGTCAGCATGGAGCTAGAGGCTCCTAGCAATGAACTGGGCTTGGTGTGGCTGGCTTTTCCGTCCCAGTTAGCCTTGGCGAGGACAGCCCCGTCGGGGGCTGGGTCTGCTGGAGCTCTCTGCGCTGGTTTCCTTTCGTTCTTGCCTGACGTGCTGCACAGAGAGAGCTATCTGCGGGGTGAGGTTTTCTCCTTTTCTCTGTGATTTAGACACTCCTCCTTTCCCCAACGCAGGAGCTGGTTTTCCGTCCATTCCGGTTGGCAAGAGCCCCATGGTGGAGCAGGCTGTCCAGACTGGCTCTGTCGATCACCTGAATGCCAAGAAACTGATGCCTGGGAAGGGGTCCGTGGGGGTGCAGCTCAACGGTCGCCAGGTCCAGCCAGGCAGCAAGAGCGCCAACGGTACTTGAGTGCTGTCCTCTCCCTCCCTGGCACTAGGCTCATGGTTTCAAAGTGGGCCAGCCACTGGGACTCCTCCTGGCCACGAAGCCCGGTGCTCCAGCCAGGTGGCCTCTGCAGCCCTGGTGCAGCCGCGCAGGTGTGGTGGTGGGCAGCTGCGTCACGGGCTTCTGGCTTTCGCAGACGCTTTGCCTTCATTTTTCCTTCTGCGCCTTAGATGTAGGTCAGCCCGCAGCTGTGCAGAGTCAAGGGCAGGTGAACGACGAGAACAGGAGACCTCAGAGGAGAAGATCAGGTACAGCTGTTGCCCTTCCAGTTTTGGGCGAGGAGTGATCGAGTTGAGCTTTGCTTGCCCCTCCTGCTTTTTGGGTGTTAGTCTCAGGTGGTGCGGGGTGCCTGCGTCTGTGTGCTCTCGCTGCCTCGGGGTGCTGTGCTCCCTTTTGTTGTCTGTGGGGTCCGTAATGAAGTTTCCAGTACTAAGCAAACTGCTTTTGAAACCATGAACACATTGCGCCGAGCCGGCGGCTTACTTCAGCCGCATTTGCCTTTTCTTCCCTCAGGGAACCGGCGAACAAGGAATCGCTCCAGAGGGCAAAACCGCCCGAGCAACGCGAAAGAAAACACCATCAAGTTTGAAGGCGACTTTGACTTTGAGAGTGCGAACGCTCAGTTCAACCGAGAGGAGCTGGACAGAGAATTTAAGAAGAAACTGAATTTTAAAGGTCTGATCCGTTACGTAAAAACTCACCGTGTCTCAAGGAGCATGTAGGCAGCGTGTTAAAAGGAAGAGGGGTCACAGAGAGCTGGAGGTTTGGGGACTACCGTGGACACCACGTCATCTAGGATCGAACGGGACAAGGGGGCGGGTGGAACCATTCTCACGGGATAAGCAGCAGATCCTGCGCTCCCGTTACGAGGGCAAAGTGAGTGCAGCAGCAAGCAATTGCGAGAGAGTTTCACTTGGCGTGAGGCACTGAGCAGGCCCTGCCTGCGTCTCAGCGGCCTTTGCTTCTCTCCGTAGATGACAAAGCTGAGAAGGGGGAAGAGAAAGACCCGGCGGTGGTGACCCCGAACGACGAGAACCCTGCTGAGGAGGACCTTCTGGGGCCCAACTGCTACTATGACAAGTCCAAGTCATTCTTTGACAACATCTCCTCTGAACTCAAGACCAGGTAAGCCTAGGGGGGCGGGCAGGACAGACCCCCACACGCCCCGAGGACCTGCCAGAGGTACTCTGTCTCCACGGCCAAGGTCACGGTTAGCGTCTTGGCATCGTAGTTGTGTTTGTTACAACACACACGGCAGTCCCAGCGACGCCCGTGTCCCACAGTCGTGTGGCTGGGGGGTCCTCTGGCAGCCACAGGCACCTGTGGGGGTGTGGCCAAGGGAGGCCCACCCTCTCCTCCCCGTCCCGTGAAGGCTGGGCTAATCATCTGTGTCCCCAGGAGGCTGGACATTGTGTCCTATTACATTTTCTTGCCTTGGTCAGCTTCCTCTTCTCTAGCCCAGCTTGGGGGCCCCATGGCCTTGGTGCTGAAGCAGCTGGCTGCAGCCTTTCGGCTGTTCAGTTTGTCACTTGATTGAGGTTGGTGCTCGGGTGTGATCCCAGGGAACAGCCTAGATGGTGGATGAGATCTGTGGAATGGGCACAGCGCGAGAGACTAGCGTCTTTTTGTTGTACAGCTTGGACCAGATACACTGCTGGGCATGGAGGACACCCCAGGAAGCAAGATGGGGAGCCTCCTTGCCCGCCTTCCCCAGAAAGCAAGATGGGTAGTCCCCTTCCCCACCTTCCTAAGAAAGCAAGATGGGGTGCTCCCTTCCCACCTTTTGCAGAAAGCAAGATGGGGGAGCCCCTTTCCCCACCTTCTGCAGAAAGCAAGATGGGGAGCCCCCTTCCTCAGCAAGATGGGAACTGCCCTCCCCACCTTCCCACGCTTAGGTTCTGGCAGGGGAAACGGGTCATGAACAAACAGAATGGGAAGTAGATAGCTCTGGGGCAAACAGCGTGGGGGCGGGCCAGCAGTCAGCCTTAGATGGCCGTGCTCGCCGGGGGCCGCGCTCGCCGGGGGCCACGCTCCGCGGGGCCTGTGGTGCAGAGCAGGCATGTGGGAAAGGAGAGAAGCGTTCCCAGATGGGGCGCCAGGTGGGAGCAGGCGAGAGGCTGGAAGGTGGCCAGGTACGTGTAGGACTTACAGGTCACTGATAGTTCTGGTGCTACTCTGTGCTGTGGGGAGTTGGGAGCAGCTGTGGGCCGAGGGGTGATGGCATCTGATGTTTCTCGTGGAATGGGTTGGTGATGGGTGGGCACAGAAGCTGGTGGTCCATGGGGGCCTTTGCACTAACCCAGGCATTTTGTCAGGGTGATGAGAGAGGGCAGAGAAGGGCTGAGTTATGAGCAGAAGGTTGGGTTGCTGCCTCTGACCGAGAATGCCAGTGGGAACAACGGGTTTTGTCCACGAGGCCGGGCGCCTGGGTTGGGTGTTCTGAACGGGAGCCTGCAGTGTGGGTGTGGTGCTGGGTGCAGGATGGGCTCCAGGAGCAGCCCGGCTGAACATGGAAGGGTGCATCAGGGGCAGTGGGGAAGCTAATGCTGTGTTCCCTTTTCTCCTACCCCAGGAAGCACAAGCTTCGTTTAGCCCAGTGTCCTTGTTCAGTAGACACTTGAGCCTGGAAGGGCGTGTGCTGCCCATTCCAGAGCCTGTGGCCTTCTGTGTGGGACCCCAGCCCTGCATGACGTGGGGGCCAGGCCGGGCCACCTGTCTGCGGCAAGCAGTAGGCCTGATGTGAGGTGTGGCAGGAGCACCTGCTGTGTCGGGGTCTCAGGTTCTGGAGTCCTGGCTGGGCCTGTTCCCACGTCCATCAGGGCTGAGGCTGCCTCAGATGCTGTCATTTTCACACGTTTTATCTGGGGTTCAGTTCCAGGCGTACTACATGGGCCGAGGAGAGGAAGCTCAACACGGAGACCTTTGGGGTGTCAGGAAGGTTTCTTCGTGGCCGCAGTTTCCGGGGTGGATTTCGAGGGGGCCGAGGCACCGGCACAGCGCGCCGCAACCCCACCACCCACAGAGCTGGGACTGGCAGGGTGTGAGGGTACAGCCTGAGGTGAGTGACTGCAGGCTTTGGGTGGGAGGGTTGGAACAGGAGTCCCTGGGTGGGAAGCCTCTTCACCAAGAGCTTGGAGCCAGGGAGTGGGCTGCTCTGTTTTCCAGTGAGAAGGAAAGCCCCAAGGATCAAGGCCCCATTGAGGGCTGGGACCTTCTAACTATTTGGGTGCAGTTCGAAATGGCAAGACGCCAGCCTCAGCCCAATGCTGACCAGCTGCCTTGATCCCTGGAGGGGGGCCCAGGCCCCCAGTGGCACAAGCCGCCCACAGTGTGGTGTGGGCTGGACCCTTCTCAGAGTGTGGTCAGCAGACAGGAGGAGCTCCTAGCCCTATCCTTTCTCAGTCCCGCGCTCCTGCCCAGAGCCCGAGTGTGCATTTTAACGAGGTCCCAGCTGGCTTGTGTGGGCGTCAGGTCTGGGCAGAGCTTTTCCTGAGGGGCGGTGAGGGGGTGACAGGTGTGCCCAGCACCGACCCTCCCCGGCCCTTGGGGTGGTCAGAGGGTACCGGGAGGAGCTGGGAGTTCCCTAGCGGTGAGGTTCCTGGCTGAGCCGCCCGCTTGGTTTTCCCTGTGGGCATCCCTGGCCACCCGATGGAGCGTGGGTGGGCAGCTCCTGTCCCCCTTGGGTCACAGCACGTGACAGATCCTGGGTCACTGCCTGATGGGATGGGCTAACTCTGGAAACCAGCTCAGTGTCGTTGCATCTTTGCAGGCTCCCGCTGAGGCGGCGCAGGAGGAGCTGTGGACATGAGGACGTGATGACGCCACGCTCCCTGTGGGGGACACGGGTCGCTTTGTTTACTGTGGAAGTCCCGCCCCGCTACGTGTGTTTTGGACTCCTGTGGAGTGGTCTGAGTTAGAGCCATTTGTTTTGGGGGAAGTGTCCCGGGTGGCCTCCTCAAGGCGCCCGTCTGTTTTTCGTTTCAGTGCGCACAGCTAATCCCAGGTTTGGCGTTTTTCAGGAAGGTTCCCACAGCCAGCGCTTGGGCCTCACTCGGTGATTTTCACGACTGCTTTGGCTTTTAAAGCGGAACCAAATTGCATTGGGCAAGTGCAGCAGTCAAGCGTGTCTCTGCGGCTGCCTGGTACCCCAACTGCGCAGGGCAGTGCCCCAGGAGCCAGCCCAGGTGGAGTGGGCAGGGGTGTCAGGTGGATCATGTTGTAAAGCAAACCAGGGTACCCTGCCGTCCGCAGTGGGGTTGTCAAGGTTGGGGGCTGGCAGAGGAGGGAGGAGGGTCAGGAGGACTCCTGGCCGTAGGACAGGGCTCTGAACTGAGCTGCTTAGCTGGTGCAGAGCCTGCTTCCCTAGGAGCTGAGGTTGGGGTCGAAGCCCAGGAAAGGCCCTGCCTGGTCCCCGCAGGCTTCACGTCGGGCTGTGGCAGAGGACGGAGGTGTCCTCGTCTGCTTTGGAAACGAGCCAGTCTTTTGCTAGGTCACCTGACCAAGAGTATATCTTCTCTCAACTGTAAATAGTTTTGTGTTTTTCTTGTTAAGGTGGGGTGGCGGGCGGGTGGGTGGGCATATAAAACTTGTTGCATGGATAGGTCAGACTTAGTGTAGCATGTGTCCCCAAAGATGGGGCATTTTGTTGAAGGTAAGCACCTTGGTCACGAATCCCTTTCAAGTAGCTGTAAAGGTTTAGCTGTGTATTATCAATTAAGTTCCTGTAAAGCCTGGGTTTATTTTTGTAGGAGTTCATGGCTAAGAATTAGAACGTAGCGATGGGCTGCTCTGTTGGAGTAATGTCAATTGTAATTATAAATAAACATGCATATGTTTACATTTTCCTCTCAACTGACGCTCTAGTCCCATTGAGTCTGCTGCCCAAGTCACATCTGGCATCACAGGCACAGAATCGCGTTTCCCAGTCTGAAAGCCTGTTCCCACGCCTGGAGCACACTCGGGGAGCGTGTTGGCAGGGGTTGGGGGGGGGGGTCCTGGTAGTCTTGAGGAAGAAGCTGACTGGGCCCGTTGTAGGCTGCAAGGGGCTCTGCTTTCTGGAAACTTTGGACACAAGTAACAGGTGAGAGGTAGCTGGGCTCGGGGGTGGTCTGTTTGCTGCCGGGAGGCAGCTTCTGTCTTCCTGGGAGCTAAGGAGATCGGGCGCAGGGCTGTCCACCTGTTCAGTGGGGCCACCACACAGGACAGCAGTTCCAGGCTGAACACACCCCACTTCACTGTAGTGGGGTCAGATGATGAATCCCCAGAGTAGGAGAGACCTCTGGTGAGTTGGGCCAATTTTTCCTTAAATACTTGCCTGTTGAGTTATAAGCCTGTGACTTAATCAGGTACTAAGGCGGGGATGTTCCATACGTGATCTGGTGGACCCCTCCTCCTGGGCAAACAGTCCCTAATGCACAGGGATGAGCTGATGCTTCCAGCAGAGCCAGAGCACTTCGCTGAACTCTGTGGTCTAGGCTCCGGAATCTGGACAGATTCTTTGTAGGCTGCTTTGGTGGCAGCCATCCTTGACGAGTAAAAACTAAAAACCTCCCGTGCCTACGGGCTGGCTACAGGCAGCCAGAGCCCTGTTCTCGGCCCGCTCGGTGACTTGAGGCTGAACTACTCGGGCCGAACCTTGCCAGTAAAATTGTAAATGGACAGTCATTTTGACAGTTGCACCTTTAAGTTCAGCAGAAATTGTGACGTGGACCGTTTTACTACCTTCTAGAAGGTACGTGTGCCATGACCAGAGCCAGGTCAGGAGAAGCCGTAATCTGAGACAGTGAGCCGAGCCCTCTGCAGGCTCAGGACCGTGACTGCATTTACCACAGAGCCGGGCCTGGACTGGAACCCGGCACTAGACAGCAAGCACAGCTGCTCAGGCCCAGGGGTCACTGTCCGCAGCTTTCTGTGGAGAAACATCTTCCAGTCACGACAAACTGCTGTGGGCCCGGAAGGCAGAGTGCTAAAACAGGAGGGGACGTCCGGGGACGGGGAGGGCAGGGAAATCAGGAGGCTCCTGCTCGAAGCTGTGCTAAAGCCAGAAGCAGTGAGGGTCCTGAGTGGCTGCTCTACAAGGTCCAAGTGACATTTGGAAAAACCCAGTGCTTTCCTGTGTGTCACTGAGGTTCCAAGCTCATTAGGACACAAATCGTGCCAACCTTGGAACCTGACATTGATCCTCGTGGTGTGAGCCCAGCAACAGCAGTGTGTTCACACTCACATCACCTGCTCCTAAGGGAGGACCCCCCCCCCCACCGCCCCCAAATAGCTAACAGCAAGAGAAGCTTGTATCAACGAATGCACTCGGATCCCAAAAACAAGAGGAAGCCATTCTGTTTCCTGAAAAGCTACTGTAATCACACTTAAAAATAACACGCTCTCTTTAAAAAAAGGTTAAAAAACACGGAAGTTTATTATTGTCGGACACTTGGTTTGGATAAACGGAATGAAGCCTCCACACATCGTTGAGGACACCCGTGATTTGAAGTTAAAAATCACCACAAGCAAAAGGGAGTCCGTTCATCACGATGCTTTTTTCTGTTTCTTCTTTTCGTTTTCTTCTTTCTCCTTTTCAATTTCAGCAACATATTTCTCAATTTCTTCAGGATTTAAAATCTACCACGTAAGAAAAAAGAGTTTATGGTTAACGCTGGGCCCCACAAGGTGCCAAACCACGAACACCTGCTTTGGTGACTCTCCTGGCTCCTGCCAGATCTCTCGGCTTCTCCAGTGGCAGTCTGGAGGCCAGTTCTCAGGACGAGACCACATGTGCCTGATGCAGTGAATGACCGCACATGCCTCGACCCAGCCAACTGTCAGGAAACAGCTTTCATCACGTGCTAGCACGCAGACACCATCGACAGGAGAGGACGAGCGTGCGCCTTCACACACCTGGTGGGCACTTAGGAAGGGTCTCCTTCTAAGCTGGTGCTGCCCCACCCCGACCACTGAGAAGAATCCACAGGCATAAGGAAGCCAGGAAACGCGGCTATTACCTTGAGGGGCCGATCCCGCCGCATGACCGCAAGCTCGATATTTTTGCCACCTGACTGGACCACCTGAAAAGATGAAGGGACGAGAAGACGAGATGAGGTGCCTCTCCCACCTCCGCCCACGGCAAGCACACAAGCACCTTCAATGCTCACGTGTGCCCGGTCCAGAATCCCGGCACCCACCGCCTCTGTGCTAAACAGACACGGACGTGAGAAATCCACTCCATCCACGGGTACGCCCTCCTGTCCAGCTCGCACGCTGCCCCCCCGCCACCCCCCACAGCCATTGTCACCATCACCCCCCGTTTCTCGTTCCAGCCTTGCCTCCCCAGGGAGGTCCCCTCGCCTCTCTCATTTCACCCTCCAGCATTTCCAACAGCCCTTGCCCCGACCCCCCACCCCCACCCCCAGCTTCAGAGCAGCTCGCCTATGTCCTTAGTCTGCACTGTGACTAGCTGGGTGCCTCACCCGCCCATCTGCATGACAGTGCATGGTTGCTGAGAGAACGTGGTGAGCATGAGGTGTCCCGGAACAGCAGCTGCCTCAGCAAACGCTCAGACCCCAGCTGTCAACGCTAGCTTCCCCACCACCACCTCCATGCCAGCCACCCCTTCCTATCCTGTCCCGTCCATTCCGTCCAGCCAAGAGCCCTGCACACCCACCTCCAGGAGGGCCTTGATAACCAGCTTGATGGCCAAGTCGTCCGTCTCAATGGCTTCATCCGTGTAGTTCTTCTCCAGGAATTCACGCACTGACTTGGCCCCACGACCAATGGCGTTAGCCTGAAAGAGACGTGTTCCGTGCAGCCCAGGGCGTGTGGTTCAGACCCCCCGTGTGGCCAGCAGCTGCCCTGCTCCCAGGCCCACCCTGCCTGGGCTCCAGGGTGCTGTGGAGACAGTGCAGGGAGTGGGTTGGCTCTTCGAGTTGCTACTGACCCTCACCAAGAAGCAGGTTATGCTTTCCTTTCACCCCGACAGGCATGTGGGGGCTTTCACGGACGCCGTGTGTCCTCGAACCTCACTGCCATTTGATTCCCTCCCGAACCACCCTGCTCCCATGTAGTTAGAACCCTTTTGGAACCGCCACGTTTGGTGCATAAGTGCATGTTCACGCTTAGGATTTAAGGCACATTTCAGCTGCCGAGGACCACTGATTCAAGCCCAATCCCTGTGGCTGCACCCACAGCCCCTTTTTCTGGAAAGGCTACTAGACTCACCTTCCAGGCGTGGTAGGTGCCTGAGGGGTCGGTCTGATAGAGGCGGGGAGTGCCATCGAAGTCGAAGCCCACAATGAGGGCGGAGATTCCGAATGGTCTGCGGCCGTTGCTCTGTGTGTAACGCTGCCGGCAGACGAGACGGGTCAGCATGGGTGCGAGGCCCCAAACCAGCCAGAGGAAATACCAGCGACACCCCCAGACAACCACCATCTTCCTCATAATCCCAGGGAAAAACAAAAGTATTTTAAATTGCTCAGCCTTCTCTCAGGTTATTCGTTTCAGATGACGGGTGAAATTAGCCATCTGGCCCCCTCAGGAAGACCTGCCTGTGACCAGAGCCACATCGTGGAGCATAGCAGAGGGTCTCTGGAGTCACTCTGATGGAGACAGACAAGCTCTGCCTGCCGAGAGGTGCTTCCCGCCCCTTGCCCGTGCTGGTGCCATCTCCCGACATCACCAGACGACAGCAGATCACCACAGAGAATGCCATGTGTATCACTGAAAATCATTCTGAACGTCTCGTGAGTGACACGGGGCACTTTCCGTGACAGAGGCCAACGCCCCACAGTGGAATCGAGTACCCGGGCGGTGCCCACCTGCTTCAGACTGGCGATGTAGCGGGTGATGTACTCCACAGTGACCGGGTCCTCCACTGTCAGCCTGTGGCTCTGGCACTCCACCCGGGCCCTGTTGATGACGATCCTTGCATCGGCAGTGAGGCCTGCAATGACAACGGAGGGGAGTGTGAGCCACACACACCAGTCCAGTGAGGACGGCACAGAAGACGCAAGCTGGACAGCGGCTGGCCTTTGGCACCCAGGCCACCCGAGTGACTGCCCGCAGGCAGTCCACCCTCCTCGAACTTCTCAAAGAAAGCCAGGTATGTGAGAAACGGTGTCCGTCACCCCACACCACGCCACACTGAGTCAGTCCTCTCGGGAGTCCCGTCAGGAGGCAGGTCAACCCCTTATTCAGGCCACGAGAACTGGGACGAAGAGCGCTAACCCGCGCCAAGTGCTGAGCGGCCCTGCCCTCCTCTCCATCATAACGGAATACAGAAAAATGGCCACAAAATGCTGAAAATAGCTTTGACGAGGCGAATGGTTCAACAGCCGTGCCCTGGAAGTGCCGCAGAGGTGTCCTGAGACATTCTGACCAACCCTTTAAAGTCCCACACCCGTTTCTTGTCGTTAACGGATTGAACTGGGTCACCCTAAAATGTTGTAAATCCCAACCCCATGGACGGATCCCACTTGGGAACAGTGCTTGCTTTGTTAACGAGGGTGGGTCATCAACAGTCGCTTCTGAGACATAAAGAGCAGATGAAGCACAAAGATGGGCGCAATGGGGAAGGAGCTGCCGCAGCAGACAGATCGCTAGAGGAGCTGCGACGAGGATTTCTCCCAGAGCATACGGACAGCCTTCCCCTAGAGCCAGCAGTGCCCTGAGCTCATACTCCCAGCCTCCTGAACTGCGAGAAAATAAATTTCTTGTTCATCAAAGCCACCCACTTATGGTGTTTGTTACAGCAGCACTAAGAAACTGAGACACTTGTCAGTGGTTCTGGTTGACCGATGGACTGACATGCACGCATGCACGCACACACTATAGCCCATCTGCCCAAGGTGCCCTCTGAAGTTCTGCTCTTTGCTGGGACTCCAAAGCACAAAGCCCTGTTCTCAGACTCATACCTGCAAATGCCATGCAGACATTGTCATCCAAAGCACAGATCTTCCGCACTGTTCTCTCATCCTGCAGTTTGGCCACGGATTTCTTCTCCACTCCAAGAACAACAATATCTCTTCCTCGAACGCCAACCTTCAATAAAAATCAACAAACCACTTAATTAAAGTGACTGAGGTTCTGCCAGCAGGCAAAGAAGCACCATGAGCAGGTCTCACTGTGGCTGGTGCAGACTTCCTGGGGAAGGAGGCCTCACCAGCTGTGCCAGGCACTGCCCACCCTCCTCCCTGCGCTGCCACCACGGTCAACACCACGCTTTGCAAACCCTGGGTATCAATCCTCTTCTGGTATAACTAGCTGAAAGCGAAGAGGACTTGAAGCACTTACTGATAAAGATCAAAAACTGCAGCCTTCAGTATGGATTACAGCTCAACATCAAGAAAACAAAAATCCTTACAACTGGACCAATAAACAACATTATGATAAACGGGGAAAAGATTGAAGTTGTCAAGGATTTCATTTTACTTGGATCCACAATTAACGCCCATGAAAGCACCAGTCAGGAAATCAAACAATGTATTGCACAGGGCAAACCTGTTGCAAAAGACCTCTTTAAAGTGTTAAAAAGGAAAGATGGTCACCTTGAGGACTAATGTGCACCCGACCTAACCCATGGTATTTTCAATCTCCACATGCACGCAAAAGCTAGACAAATGAATAAGAAAGACTGAATAATTGATGCCTTTGAATTATGGTGTTGGCAAAAACTAATGCATATACCACGGACTGCCAGAAGAATGAACAAATCTGTCTTGGAAGAAGTACAGCCAGAATACTCCTCCGAGGCAAGGATGGCGAGACATGTACTTTGGACATGTTACCAGGAGAGACCAGTCCCTGGAGATGGATGTCATACTTGGTAGGATAGAGGGTCAGCGAAAAACAGGAAGACCCTCAACAAGACGGACTGACTACAGCGGCTGCAACAGCAGGCTCAAAGCAAAGATTGTGAGGATGGTGCAGGACCAGGTGGTGGTCTGTTTTGCTGTATATAGGTTTGCCGTGAGTCAGACCTGACTTAATGGCACCTAACAACAACAGAGCTAGCCAAGATACCCGACCTGAAGTGCCCAGCGCTGTGTGTTTAAAATACCGATGGGAGTTGCGATCGTAACACGACTGAACTAGTATATGCTCAGCGTGTGTATCATTTCAACCTAATTAAATCATTTCAATCTAATAAATCAAACAGTCACCCTTAATGCTGTTAGGTGCTGTCATGGATTGAATTATGTCCCCCCAAAAACGTGTGTATCAATTTGGCCAGGCCAGATTCCTGGTATTGTGTGATTTTCCCACGTGTGGTAAATCCTACCTCTATGATGTTAATGAGGGAGGATGGGCGGCGGTTGTGTTAGTGAGGCAGAACTCAATTTGCAAGACTGGACTGTGTCCTGAGGCAATCTCTTGAGATATAAAAGAAGTAAGCAGTGAGATGGGGAGCTCATACCATCAAGAAAGCAGTGCTGGGGGCAGAGCACGTCCTTTGGACCCAGGTCCCTGCGCAGAGAAGCTCCTAGTCTGGGGGAACACTGATGAGAAGGCCGAGAGAGAGAAAGCCTTCCCCTGGAGCTGACGCCCTACATTTGGACTTTTAGCCTACTTTGACTGGGAGGAAATAAACTTCTCTTCATTAAAACCAACCACTTGTGGTATTTCTGTTACAGCAGCACTAGATGACCAAGACAGGTGCCATCAAGTCAATTCTGACTCAGCGACCCCGTGTGACAGAGTAGAACTGCCGCCCAGTCTCCTAGGCTGTGATCTTTATGGGAGCAGATGGCACATGTTTCTCCTGTGGAGCCGCTGGTGGGTTCCAACTGCTACCTTTTGGATAGCTGTTCAGCACTTAACCGTTGTGCCACCAGAGCTCCTTAACGTTGAAGTCAAATATTCTGAAGCCAGTGTTGTGGGTTGTGAAGTTATAAACAACCCACCCTGCCCGTCCCGGCACTGCCACGTGCTGATGCACAAGCTATGCAAGGACCTGCCGTTGGGGATGACTGTGTCAGCTGTCATTGGGAAGGCAGATGGGAGGATGATGTGGCCATTGTTCCCCATCAAGACACAGACAGACGTGAAGGGACAACCACTGGATACGTACCGCCCTTGCACTTCGGAGCAGAGCCTCTCAGCCCCGGTGGCACGGCTGACCCTCTGGCTGGATGACTCTGGAGGGACTGTGCTGGGCTCTGTAGGGTGCTTAAACAGCACCCTTGGCCTCTACCCATTAAATGCTAGTAGTACCTCTCTACCCCCTCGGCTACCGAAACTGTGTCAACATTGCTCAATGCCCCCAGAGGAAAAGTGCCCCCAGTTCAGAACCACCTAGCCAAACCCAGAGAACTGGACTGGTTTGCAGGAGCTAAGCCAGCAGATAGATTTGGGGCCTTCATTTCAAAACAGTTTAAGGTTCAAGAAATGAAAAGGAAACGCCCAGTATCCCAAGCGCTGCTTTCTCTCTGCGGCTCCAGCCTCCCAAATGCCGGGCTTTCACAAGAACAATCGGCAGGGCCTTGTCACGCGCTGTCCCTAAGGCCCCGCTCATCAGACGGGTCCAGTGTGTGGTGAGCTGAGGCGCCGGCTGACTGGGGCCGGGCTTCCGTGGCCCAGGGGGCAGATCCAGGAACGCCCCTGCCGGGACCTGCGCTGGGACACTGAGAGTCACAGCTCTCTGATCTCCGAGCCCACCAGGTTCTTTGCAGACGACTGCTTTCCCTAGCGGAGGGGACCCCCATAGCTCGAATCTGCCTCAGTACCGTTCTTCCAGCGCACCAACGGAGCCTGCAGAAGCCAGCCCTCCCTCCCGCGGTCGGCCCCGCCCCGGCCCCGCCCCGTGCAAAGGTGATCACGCCAAGATGGCCGTCACCCTGCCAGCATCGCGCAGGTCTCAGTGGGGCACCCCGCTGCAATAAAAGACAGTAGAGGGAAAGAAAGTGGGCACCCTGAAGTTTCCACCCCTTACCCGGAATTCCGCTGTTTCTTAAAACGCCTGTCAAACACCACTGGCAAACGTGCTGAAATTACTCTCAATTAACGCCCAACGCTGTACACCGCTGGCCTACTCAAGGTCTGCGAAATAAACGCGATTTTATCAGCCGCTCTGTCCCGACCCGCCCTCCACCCAAACAGCAGAAAGCCACGGACGCCGCCAAGCCCAAGGCCGCAGATCACAAACGCGGCTCCCCTTTCGTTTTCCTTTCGGGCGCCAGCGTCGCGACTTCTGCGCGCTCCACTCCAGCCACTACTCTCCCTTAAAACGGCGAGCCCGCCACACACACACCCGAAAACAAAGAAGGGGTCAGTACGGCGGCTCGGGCCAAGCAGAGCCATGAAGGCCGAGCTGCCGTGGCGAACAAAGGTTTGAGGCGGATCCCAGGGCAAACGCCCTCACCCGCGGGAGAGGACGCCGCGTCCTGGGCCCCCGCACCCGCCGCCACCGCAGCTTCCAGGGCGCCAGCCCTCCGGCGACCCCGGCCGAGCCCGGCGCACAGCCCTCCCCGGGCATCCTCCCCGCGTTCCCCCGTTGGCTTCCGAGAATCCACTGGCCCAATCCCAGCGGGCTCCGGGCGGGCACGCCCCGAGGAATCCCCGGCCCACGGCGCGGCCCGCAGACCCTCCCCTGCCGGCGACCCCAGCCCAGAGCGCGGCCCTGCCCGTCCTCCTTGCGGAGTCCGGGGCGCGCAGCCTCCCCGAGGACTGTCGGGCGCCTGGGTCCCCGCGCGGCCCACTTCCGCCCGGATCCCCGGGCTCGCGCAGGCCTCGGCCCGGCCGGCCTTACCGCGGTCGAGCCCTTCTTCACGGCCTCTTGAGCGTACTCCACTTGGAAGAGGTGGCCGTCGGGCGAGAAGACGGTGATGGCGCGGTCGTAGCTCATGGCCGGGCGCGGCACGGCCTGCTCCGGAGACTGCCCGCTGCGCCCGGGTCCGCCGAGGAGACCACCCGCGCTCCTCCTCAAAAGCGCACACTCATGCGTCGCTGTGGCCGACTCACCACGCCGCGAAGCGGTCTACGCCGCCGACGCACGGCTACGCCGCCGACGGAGGTTTACGACACCGCCCCACGGCTACGCCGCCGACGCACGGCTACCCTGCAGACGAAGGCCTACGCTGCTGGCGTAAGGCGTGGGCGGGCGGCAGGAGCGAACCACGACGGGTGCGGGGGAGCGCGGCGACAGAGGCGGCGGCGGCGGGCGTGAGGCGCGGGGCGGGCGGCGGAGCGCAGGGCGCGGGGCGTTGTGGAAGGAGCGGAGGCGCGCGGGATGGTGGGCGCGCGAACCGGGGCGCGCGGCGGAGACGGAGAGCCGGGCGAGCCCACCGCGCGGCGCCCCCCGCCAGCCCCGCCCCCACCGCTACGGAGCCAGAGCGCCCTAGGACGCGGCGCGCAGCCAGAGAATAAGCCCGATGAGCTAGGGTCGAGCCGCTGCCACCATGTCCGTGGCCTTCGCGTCCGCCCGACCGAGAGGCAAAGGCGAGGTCACGCAGCAGACCATCCAGAAGGTGGGCTGCGGGCTGGGGCGGGCGCGGGGGGCGCGGGGCCGGAACAAAGCGCGGGCGCCGCCGCCCCGAGGCCGCCCCTCGCGCCCCCCGCAGAGCTCTCGGGCGCAGCCCTGGAGGCGCGCCGCCTGCGCCAACTTGGGGGTGGGGGGCGGCCCGGTTCCCCTGGACGCAGCCGGTGTCCGCGGTGCGCGCCGGAGCCGGCCCAGACCGGGGCCGGGCGGGCGCAGGGCTGATCGCGCTCGGCTGCAGCGTGGAAGGCGAAGCGGCGGCGGCCACTCGCTCCTGTGCGCACGTTGGCCGGTGGAGAGGGGCCGGGCGGGCCTGGGGCGCACGGCCAGGGCGGCACCGCCCGCTTCTTCACTAAGCTGCTGACGCTGGGAGCCACGAAGGGTCAGGCCAAAGCGTGGGGATCCCGTCCCCACAGCCTTGGTCGCGGGGTTCGCTTGTTCTCCCGTGCACCGCCAGCTCTTATTCGCGTGTAACATTGTTTTTAGCGTGACACGCCGGTCTGCCTCTTCAGCAAACGGAAACTTCATAGGCTTGCCTTCCTCGCGGTGTTCTCCGTCGTTCTACGAGCTGCCACTGCAGTTTTTTACGGGTATTATTTACTTGGGTTTAGGAATACATTTATTTAACAAATTCGTTTTGGACAACAGTTGTTTAAACTTTGAAAGAGAGATTTTAAATGTCTTACTATTTCTGTTTAGAAGACGCGTTCAGAAGGAAATTTGTGGCAGGCGTTCCTATTTTAATTTCCAAAATGTCTTTTGTAGCTACGTTGCTTTCTTTTCCAAACTCTGATTCCGTTCTCGCTCTCCTTGCGTGTTCCCAGGAGCGTCTTCTTTTTCTTAGGGGTTCGCCGTGCTGACTGTGCTCCCTATTCCTTGATAATCTGCCAGGCCCTTTGTGGAGGTCACTCTCAGTCTGTGGTCTATCATAGTAGTAACGTTACTGTCTTAGAGAGCTTTAGGTTTTTAATGGTTTAACAGATGAGCTTTGGCCAACTCTGAACAGAAACAGGTTATTTGAGGAGCAGCAGAAGTGTAGACTTCAGAACATGGCATGGCATTTTATCTGTGTAACGAACGCTAACGTGGTGCTTACTGTGCACCAGATGCTGTTCTAACAGTTGTCCAAGTCTTCTTGTTTTATTCTTCAAGGTGCTTACTATTCTCCCCGTTTTATAGGTAAAGAAATGGAGCCATAAACACAGTAAGTGCCTCGCTGGTAAGTAGTGGAGCCAGGAGTGGAACCCACATGGTCAGACTCCAGGGTTCTCTCCAGCCATGACACTGACCTGGGGACACTTGGCTAGGCGGAGGGCTGGGCACCTGCTGGCAGTCCAGAGGGGCTCCCGGCACCCTGGTTTCGGGGAGCTTCCATGTGACAAGCACAGTCACCGTTCCACCTTTGGCTTCAGCCTTCATCCAGTTGTTTGTGCTTTGCCACCCACCCCCCAGTTTCTCCAGGCTAGCATGTCTGCTGGATTGGCTGCTTCCAGACCCAGTGATCAGAAAGAGAGACTGCCTGCTGACCCTCAAAAATGGGCTTGGGTTTAGGCTGGCAGCTGGCTCGATCTGTTGGGTCAGCAGACTGCACTCTCCTGCCCGTGCATTTTGACAGTGAGTGCGTGGCCCCAGGAATCTTTTACTGGGTGGTCTGGGGTGGTGTGACAGTGTGTGCCCTGCACTCAGATGTGGTGTCCACAGTGTGTGCTCATAGGCTACTGCTTAGGGGTGGTGGTGAAGGAGGAGAAGGTGTACACCTCGTCCTCAGCATATCTGCGGGCAGGATTCTGCCTGGCAGACTCAGCCTGCATTCAAGGTCCCACTTAAATGTCCCCTCCCTCCCGGGTAGTCATGTCACCTGTGCAGCACTTGGGTACATAGCTTGGACTCCCCAGTGACTTGGTGGTGACCTGAGTCCCGGGCACAGCGAGTGCTCCGTGCACATTAAGCATTGATGACATTGGTTTCATCAGAGGGAGTATTTCGGGGTAGGTGGGTGTGTGTGGGGGGGGTATTCCAGACCAGGAGCAGATGAAGAGAGGGTCTGGAAGTTTGTGGGAGTCGTGCATGGTCCCATGTGGGGACTGTGTGGAGCAGGCTGAGGCCAGAAGGGCAGGAACGGCTGGCCTGCTCTGGGGACCTGGGCCCTGTGCTGAGGACGCGGTGCAGGGGGAGACAGTCAGAAAGTGCTCGAGTGAGAACCAGTGAGCTCAAGGCGGCCGTTTTGCTGGGCCTAGCAAATCCAGAGGCCCCTGCGGCTGGCTGGCCAACCCCTGGGACCTGCCTTCCGTGCCTCCCCTGTGTCTCAGGACCAGTGTGTCCCGCTGTCCAGTGCTGTGCTTTGGGGAGGGCTGCAGTGGCCACATAGTCTCTGTGGCCAGGTGTGGGCATATAGGAGAGGGCCCTGGGCACCAAGCTCCCCTGGCCTGCATGGTGCTTCCGTGCTGCTCAGCACATCGTCGTTGCTCAATAAGTGAACTGTTGTTGTGACTGTAGTGTTTTCTTGACTATAGGGTAGGAATGAGGTCTCGTCCCTCTGTGTCCTAGCATCATGTCTGGGGGTGAAATGGGCACACAGCCCTGGGGGACAAGGTGGGGACCTGGGCTGTTTGGTAGTGCGAGAGCTGCAGGGGGCGGCACGGTCAGGCTCCACTCCTCGCTGGTGTCTCAGTTTCCTTGTTCTTAAGACCAGGGGGTGGTGTTCTGCCTAGAATCCCAGAGCAGGGGGGTGGTCCAGCCCTGCTCCTGTGTCCTACATGCCCGGGAGCAGGGCGTGGGGACGTGAGAAGGGATGGCTGGCTGGGTGGGGGATGGGCCTCGGGTAATGGATGGGTGACTGGACAGAGGGTGGCTGCCCTGGTAAGAGGTGGGTGTCAAGGCAGAGAGTGGGTGCCTGGATAAGGGATGGGTACCTGGGAAGGGGTGGGAGCCCTGGTTAGGAAGGTAGGTCAACTGATCACAAATTACAGCCGTTCCCGCAGCTGTAAGGGGTCCAGGGATGCCCCAGGCCTCCCACTGACATGGCTAATCGAGTTTTTGGGGAGTTGTTACAAAAGCGCCTTCTGCTGTGTGAGCAGAGCCCCCTCGCCGAGGGAAACACGGCCCACCTGTCTTTCCATCCCCAGGGACGGGGAGGGGGTGATGTCTTGGGAAGGAGTGGAGTTGGGTCCGCAGGGAGCCACGGGAGCCCAACCTGGGGTGCTGGGCGGCCTTTGATTGGCTTCTTGGTCATCTTCAGTGCTCGAGGTGTGCCCATGAGGGAACGGCTTTGCAGCGCAGCGGAGAACTTAATGTGGCCCTCGTAGTCATAGTCTTTGTGACTCACACCGTGACTGAGTGGGGTGATGCAAATAAGGTGTATGGAAACCTACCAAGGGGATTGGTCAGTTTTGCTGTTCCGCTAGGCTTAAAATGAGCCATCCCAGAGGCGGGAGAAGAGGATCTCACCACCACCAAGGAAGAAGAACCAGGAGTGGAGCGTGTCCTTTGGTCCCAGACTCGCTGCACTGAGAAGCTCTGGGAACCAGGAGACCTAGAGAGAGAAGAAGCTGTAACACCAGAGATGATGAGAAGCGGTGGCAGCAGAGGCAGGAGAGACCAGCAAGAGACAGCGTGGTGAGCTTCCCAACCCACAGAGCAAGAAAGTGGAGCGCTCTCAGGCAGGAGGTTCGCTGGCAGAGTATGGTGCCTCTGGACACTCGGTGGTGGGTTTGCTGACCCATGGAGCTAGAGCTGAGTGCCTTGGGGCCAAGGCTTACTGGCGGAGTGGTGTGCTTTGGGGCACTTAGCAGTAGAGCTAAAAGAGCTTTGTAATACCTGCCCAAGGAGGGCAGAGGCTGAGGGGCCAGAGGCGTGCCTGGGAGCGCTGCTGAGAAGAGACTGTTTTGACCGAAGAACCGTATGCTGAGCGTTCCTGAACCTGAGCTGTAATCTGTTACTTCTCTAATAAATCCCGTAATCGTGAGTGGTCTGAGTCCTCTGTGGCTATTGCAATGAATTATCGAACTTAGCAGAGAAGTAGAGAGTGCCGTGGGAGGGACAGTTGGTGTCAGAGTTGGTAAAGATGGTGGAGGGAGGAGATGTGTCTGATCTCTGCTTCATAGGAATCAGCCTTGGGCTGTTGATCTCGATTCTCCTTTCCCTTCGTGAACTTAGAGGCCAGGCGTCTCAGCCATACCGTTTTTACACGCTCCTGTAGCCCTTCAGCTGCACTTGAATCCAGCACCGTGGAGGCTCAGGTGCGGCCCCTGTAGGTGGGAGGGGGAGGTGCAGGACTGTAGAGGCTCAGGTGCAGCCCCTGTAGGTGGGGGGGGGGGGGTGTGCAGGATTGTAGAGGCTAAGGCGCAGCCCTTGCAGGTAGGGAGGTGCAGGACTGTAGAGGCCCCTGTGGGCAGGCAGGGGAAGGTGCAGCCCCTGTGGGGTGGGGAGGTGACTGGAGGGCCTCTGCTCCCTCCTGCCAGGGATACCTGGCACCGAGCTCCCCTTCTGGGCACTCCTCCCAAGCAGGCGTTCTCCCTTGCGGCTGCCCCCAGAGCCCTCCGGCTATGCAGACACCCTCGTCCCTTTCACCCTGTCTGAAGCTGCTCACACTCTGAGATAATTTTCTTGCACTTGAGGCTATGTCTGGAGTCTGGTGGCAGGGAGGGAGAGTGGAGCCTGGTCTCTTTTTCTGTGCTTCTATCTCTGTTTCCTGGTTCTAGGAGCTTCTTAGCGCAGGGATCCCAGGTCCAAAGTATATGCTCCACCCCTGGTTTTTTTTTGGTGGGGTGAGATCTCTCTGCTCTGGAAATGGCTCTTTTAAGCCTAGTGGGATGGCAAAACTGACCAATTCCTTTGTTAGGATTCCATACACCTTATTTGTATGGCCTCACCCCCATAAGAGTACCGTGCAGCTTGCTTACATTATTAGCAAGCTATCCAGTCACCTTGGTGGGCCACAGGTGCCTCATTTGCATAGTCCCACCCAGTCATTTGGTGGGAGTTACAAAGACTGGCTAGAAGGGGCATACACTAAGTAATTCACTGGCCTGTACAGACTGTCGCAGCCACAGAAGCCTTGTCTCAAGTATTCCGACAGGTCTGTTTTCTTGGGGCGGCTTCCCTTGAGTCTTGGGTGTCCCTCCACCATCCTCCTGGACTCCTCTGGCTTCTCTAGTGTTGCGTCCCGGGTCTTCCCCTGAGGGTTTCTGCCCTTGTATTGGTGGAGCACGTTCTTTGATAGCTTTCTGAGGACGGGTGGTTGTTGGGTGCAGTTAAGTCGATTCTGACTCATGGTGGCCCTGTGTGACAGAGTAGGACTGCCTCATAGGGTTTCCTAGGCTGTAATCTTTACAGGAGCAGATTACCAGGTTTTTTCTCCAGTGGAGTTAGCTGGTGGGTTCGAACTGCTAACCTTTTGGTTAGTAGCCAAGTGCTTACCACTGTGCCATCAAGGTTCTTCGGGTGTGTGTAGGAATCAATTTCTAAAAGAATTCCAATATCCCTTCTCCCAGATTCCCCAAGTGTTAACATTTTGCCTCGTTTGGTCGCTCTTCCTCTCCCTATTCCTGCATATACATATTTTTTCCAAAACCATCTGAGAGTAAGTTGTGTGTGTGATGCCCCTTTCCTTCCAAATGCTCAAGTGTGACTTTCCTGACAACAGGGACATTATATCCACAGTACAGTGATCAAAATCAGGAAGTTACAAATGCAAACCACAACTACTGTGAGATCCCAGTTCACCCCCACTGGGATGGCTGTTATCAGAAAAGCTGACGATAACAAGTGTTGGTAAGGACGTGGAGAAACTAGAACCCTCATCTGTTCTTGGCAGGAGTGTAAAATGGCGCAGCCACTGTGGAAAACAGTTCAGCGCTGCTTCAGAAACTTAGAATTATACAGCCCAGCAATTCTACTCCTAGGTATCTGCCCAAAAGATAAGAAAGCAGGGACTCAAACAGAGACTTTACATCTGTGTTCACTGCAGGCACTGTTCACAATAGGCAAAAAAGGGTAACAACCCAAGTGCCCATCAACAGACAAATGGAGAAACAAAATGCAGTACGTACATGCAACGGAATATTGTTCAGCTGCAAAGAAAAAGGAAATTCTGATACGTGCCTGTAACATGGATGAACCTTGAAAGCATAATGTTGAATGAAGTAAGTCAGCCCCGAAAGGACAAATATTACCTGTTTATGTGAAGTATCTAAAACAGGAAATGCATGGAGACAAAGGTTTGTTAGGGGTTACTAGGAGATGGGGAAACGGGGAGCTGTTGTTTAAGGAGTACTGGGTTTCTGTTGGAGCTACAGCTGCTGAGGCGATTAACCAAGAGGTCGGCGGTTGGAATCCACCAGCCTCTCCTTGGGAAACCTGTGGGACAGTTCTGGTCTGTCCTGTAGGGTCACTGAGTTGGAATCGACTCGACGGCAACAGGTCTTTTTTTACAGGAGGGTTTCTGTTGGAGCCCTGGTGGCATAGTGGTTAAGAGCTATGGTGAGCTATGGCTGCTAACCAGAAGCACCAGCCACTTCTTGGAAACGCTGTGGGGCAGTTCTCTTTTGTCCTATATGGTCACTGTGAGTCGGAATTGACTCAACAGCAGTAGGTTTGATTTGGTTGCGTTTCTATTAAGGAGCCTTGGTGGCACAGTGGATAAGTGCTTGACTGCTAACCAAAAGGTCAGCGGTTTGAACCCACCAGCCACTCTGTGGAGAAAGATGTGGCAGTCTGCTTCCATCACGATTTACAGCCTTGGAAACCCTACAAGGCATTTCCTCTCTGTCTTATAGGGTTGCTATGAGTCGGAATTGACTAGACGACAAGGGGTTTGGGTTTTTGGGGGGGTTTCTATTAGGGTGATACAACTGTTTTGGAAATGCAGAGGGTGACGGTTGCACAGCATGAAGAGCGAATAGTATTATCTTCGCTGAATGGTCCACCTAAGACTGAAACGGCAGGTTTTTTGCGATACAGGTTCCGCCGCAGCAACAACAACAAAACCCACTGCAGGCTCCGCCGCGACAACAACAAAACACACTGCAGGTTCCGCCGCGACAACAATAACAAATCACACGGCAGGTTCCGCCGCGACAACAACAACAAAACGCACTGCAGGTTCCGCCGCGACAACAACAACGGAAACACACGGCAGGTTCCGCCGCGACAACAACAACAAAACGCACTGCAGGTTCCGCCGCGACAACAACAACGGAAACACACTGCAGGTTCCGCCGCGACAACAACAACGGAAACACACTGCAGGTTCCGCCGCGACAACAACAACGGAAATGCACTGCAGGTTCCGCCGCGACAACAACAAAACCCACTGCAGGTTCCTCCGCGACAACAACAAAACGCACTGCAGGTTCCGCCGCGACATCAACAACAAAACGCACTGCAGGTTCCGCCGCGACAACAACAACGGAAACACACTGCAGGTTCCGCCGCGACAACAACAACAGAAACGCACTGCAGGTTCCGCCGCGACAACAACAAAACCCACTGCAGGTTCCTCCGCGACAACAACAAAACCCACTGCAGGTTCCTCCGCGACAACAACAAAACGCACTGCAGGTTCCGCCGCGACAACAACAACGGAAACACACTGCAGGTTCCGCCGCGACAACAACAACGGAAACGCACTGCAGGTTCCGCCGCGACAACAACAACGGAAACGCACTGCAGGTTCCGCCGCGACAACAACAACGGAAACGCACTGCAGGTTCCGCCGCGACAACAACAACGGAAACGCACTGCAGGTTCCGCCGCGACAACAACAACGGAAACGCACTGCAGGTTCCGCCGCGACAACAACAACGGAAACGCACTGCAGGTTCCGCCGCGACAACAACAACGGAAACGCACTGCAGGTTCCGCCGCGACAACAACAACGGAAACGCACTGCAGGTTCCGCCGCGACAACAATAACAAAACACACGGCAGGTTCCGCCGCGACAACAACAACAAAACGCACTGCAGGTTCCGCCGCGACAACAACAACGGAAACACACTGCAGGTTCCGCCGCTACAACAAAACACACCGCAGGTTCCGCCGCGACAACAACAACGGAAACACAGGGAGTTAGCACTGATACAGCGCTGCTTCCTCATCTTCAGGCCTTTTTGCCGTTATCCCACTAATGTCTTTTAGAGCAACAGAAAATTCCGGGCGGTCTGTTTAATGTTCTATTCGGAACTCCTTCCTCCCTCTGTCTCTCTCTCGCGACGTTGGCGGTTTTGAAGAGTGTGGCCCAGCTGTTGGCAAGCGTGGCCTTCAGCCCGGCGGGACGGCGCGTTTCCCTAAAGCATGTGTCTGAAGGTGAACTGGTTCCACCTCATGCTCGTCCCTTGGAGTGGGAGTCTCCCTCAGGGTTGAGGCCCTGTGTGTGGAGCCTGGCTTCCGCTCCAGCCATTTTTAGGATCTTCCACTGTCCCCACATGGGCCTCGGGGTCCTTCCAATCCAAAGACTCCCGTCCTTCAGCTTGGAATGAACATCCTGAACGAGGTTTTGGTTGATTTTCTCTTTGTGTTTTCTTTCTTTCTGGAAGTCCTGGAAGAATAATCCTTGGCCTGTAGAAACGTTCAAATTTCATTATGCTTTCTGTTTTCTGTCTCAGTTTTTCTCACCTGGAGTTTTTCTCAAATTTATATTCCAGCCTCTCTGTCGAGTGTTTTGTTTTAGTCAACGTACTTTAACATTCCAGGGGCTCTTTTTCACTCCTTCTGGGTTTTTTTGTTTAAGTGACGTTCTGTTCTTGCTCACGGACACAGGAAGTTCTTTCCCGGGAAGATTTTAATGACAGTCATTTTCACTAGGTTTCTGTCTCGTGGTGGTCTTGGCCCTGGGGCTGGCATTGGCCTTCGTCTTTCCGATGGCAGGCTTTCCCCACGCGCTGGGGCACCAGGTATGGCACCCCCACCTGGAGGCCCTCTCCCATCCCGGGGACCACGCTCCCAGGGGCAGGGCCCGGGAGTCTCAGTATTACCCACCCGGTGGCCTGAGATGGCTGGGGTTCAAGGCCACGTCCGCTCCGCCATCCTCCCTCACTGGAAGGGCCTGACTGGTTTGTGAGTGTAGTTTCTGTGTCCGGCTTCTTTTTTTTCTTTTCTTTTTATCATCAAAACCACGAGGTGGTGTTTTCTTGTGCCCATAAACATGGTTTTGTAAAAACCACCTTTCAGTAGCTGGTTGGTAGTCCGTGTGTGGATGGCTATGCTTACCCCATCCTTGTTGTGGCCCCTTTCCTTCCCCTCTTCTTGGCTGTCAGACTGTGGGTGTTCAGTTTGTGATCTTGGGAGACACGGCTTGCTGGGGAGACCCCTCAGGGTGGCTTCTGCTGGAAAGAAGAAAGCCCGTGACAGGGGCTCTTCCTTGGTGTGATCTGGGCTGCAATTGTCCACATGTGCCTGGTGGGCCGACAGCGCCCCCTGGCGGCCCCCTCATCCCAGTGGGCCTGCAGGGTGAGCGCTTCTGTCTGTCCTCCACGGGGGAGGACTCTGCGCGGCGGGGAGGAAGTTGTAACTTAAAATAAAAAACAGAGCAATACCCAGCCTGAAGGCGGAGGCCAGAGGTGGCAAGACACCGATCCACGGAGCCAGTCCTGTGACTGGGAGGCTCCCTGCCTCAATTTCCCCATCTGCAGAGCAGGGCTCCATGTGATGAAGGGGAGAAGGGAATGCGGGGCTCCGTGTGATAAAGGGGAGGAGAGAATGCGGGGCTCCATGTGATAAAGGGGAGGAGGGAATGCGGGGCTCTGTGTGATGAATTGGGGGGAGGGAATGGGGGGCTCTGTGTGATGGGGGAGGGAATGGGGGGCCCCGTGTGATGAAGCGGGGGAGGGAATGGGGGGCCCCGTGTGATGAAGTGGGGGAGGGAATCGGGGGGCCGTGTGATGAAGCGGGGGAGGGAATGGGGGGCCCCCGTGTGATGAAGTGGGGGAGGGAATGGGGGGCCGCGTGTGATGAAGCGGGGGAGGGAGTGCAGGGCCCCGTGTGATGAAGCGGCGGAGGGAGTGCTGTGTGTAAGAGGTAGTCTCTCCCACACCTGTCGGCAGCCTGCTGAGGGTCAGGCAGAGGGCTTGGAAGGAGCGGGACCCTGAGATCTGGGGATGTCCTCCCAGGGTGGGTAGAGGGGCGGGCAGCCCTCGGGACTGGGGTGGGATGCTGAATAGCCAGGCTCGGCAAGCGGGAGGCCACCTGCTCGGTGGGAGCGTGTCTATCCCACAGCAGTGCTCTTTCTGGTCCTCCCCCAGGCCAACTGCAGCCCCCATGGGATGGGGGGAGCAAGCTCTTTCCCCTGGGGAGGCACCCTGTCTGCCCCTGAGGGGGCTGCCCCCCATTCCCCACCTTGTGTGGTCTGATTGTGAGTCTGTCACATCTGCAGATGGGAGCTCTGGGACCTCATATGGGCACCCCCAGACCCCTGCTCAGGGTCCCGGCAGACTCCTGGAGGAGCCTTGGTGGGCAGGTGCATGGTCTGGAATGGTCAGGGAGGCCCTGTGGTCAAGGGCAGCCCGAGGGGTGGAGGTGGCAGGGAGCCTGCCCTAGGGTTTGGGGGTGGGCCGTGCCCCTAGGGTTTGGGGGTGGGCTTTGCGCAAGGGTGGAGTCCCCAGTACAGACCTTGGTGAGTACCTCGGCTGAGGTGCGTGACAACAGTGTCCCTCCACACCCATGTCCCTCCTGTGTTGCCCCATTCTCTCCTGTGTTCTCATATCCCCACACCCCTGTGTCCACCCTGCCCCCCATGTCCCCCGTACCCCCGTCTACCTCATTCCCTTTATCCCCATGCCCCATGTCCCTCCCACGCTTCCCCACTTTCCTCTGTGTCCCGTGTCCCCCTTGCTTGTTCCCTCCTCCCACGTTCCTCCGTGTTCCCTGTATCCCCTCCACTCCCCGATGTCCCCCGTGTCCACCATGTGTGCCTGTAGATGCTGGACGAGAACCACCAGCTGATCCAGTGCATCCTGGACTACCAGAGCAAGGGCAAGACAGCCGAGTGCACCCAGTGAGTGCCGCCTGCTGCCGCGAGCACCACGGAGTCTACAGGGACAGGAAGTGGGGGTGGTGGGCGCGGGGGGGGGCCCAGGCTGGCTGCTCCTGCATGCGCCACGGGCCCGCCCTTTGGCCTCCAGGGCCTGATGCAGAGTTGGATCTGACAGAGGCGTTCACCTGAGAATGGGGCATTTTCAGAGGTCCCTAGGGATGGCGCTGGCTGCCAGGGTCATCGGGAGGAGGAGGGCTCTGTCCCCTGGGTGCCCCCCACCCCGGTCTTCAGGCGATCTCTGGGGGCACCAAGGCTGTCTTTGCTCTGGGATCAGCCTGTGACTGTGGCACGTTGGTGCCCTACCCCCCCGCAGGTACCAGCAGATCCTGCACCGGAACCTGGTGTACCTGGCCACAATCGCCGACTCCAACCAGAACATGCAGTCCCTGCTCCCAGCCGTGAGTACCCCACACAATGCCCAAACGTTGGGGGGGGGGCAGTAGAGAGGGGAGAAGAGGAGGCCCCCCCCTCTCCCGCCAGGCAGGAGTCAGCTTGTGCCCAGAGTCCACCAGAAAGGCAGGGTCTGCACAAACCAACTGCCGGAGGAACTGAGGTACCAGAGCCTTCAAAGTCAGGGTGCAGGGTTTTCAGCCTCCCCGTACAGCAGGAAGTCGCTAGGGGGTGTTGGTGGTGCATTGGCCGGGGACTGTGGGCGGAGACAGTGGAACGGCCCGGGGCAGGTGGCCCCCTTGCTTTCGGATGATTCGAGGGGAGCTCATGAAGGGGCCGTCGTTGTCAGAGGCAGGGCAGGCGTTGGCGCTGGAGCTGGAGCTGGCATCACGGGGTTGTTTCTGCCCCCGGATTCCACGTGGTTGGGAGGGAGGCACCGACCACAACCAGACGTCAGATCCCTCGGCCACTGCCGGTGGGAGTGTAAAGTGGTGCAGCCGCTGTGAATAGTTTGGCAGTTCCTCAAAAAGTTAACCAGACTATCATCAAAAAACCCAAACCTGTTGTGAAGTTGATTCCAAATAGTGGCGACTCTCTAGGACAGAGTAGAACTGTCCCGTAGGGTTTCCAGGGAGCGGCTGGTGGATCCAAACTTGCTGACCTTTTGCTTAGCAAGCCATAGCTCTTAACCACCGCACCACCAGGGCTCCAACACGGAGAACTACTGTATGATCCAGCAGTTCCAATCCTGGGCACGTACCCAGGAGACGTGAAAGCAGGGACTCAGATACACGTGCACCAGTGTTCACACAGGGCCATATAGGAGCGCAGAACATGCAGCCGGGTGAGCCACTGCAGGGCCTGGGAATGTTAGCAGTGAGGCTCCGAACAGCCTGTGCAAAGGCCCCGGGGGCCTGGAGGGGGCATGACGGAACTGAGAGATGCGGGGATGGCCGGGCATCTGAACCGGGCAGGGGTGCAGGTGTGGAGAAGGCAAGGGTACAGTTGTCACATCATGCCAGGAGAAGGGCCCAGCTCTTAGCACCCAAGCATGTTGATAAACCTGATGCTTGTTTAGGTTTTCCCCATCTTGATCTCGATGCATCCTGGCGTCCTGACCCTTTGGGGGCTCCACTGTGCTTGGAGTGACAGCGTTGGCTGTAGAAGTTTGTCAGGTGGCTGTGAGACGTAGGGGCAGGTCTTCTGGAAGCTGTCTTCCGTCAGACTAACCACCCGCCTGTCGCCCGCAGCCGCCCACCCAGAACATGAACCTGGGCCCCGGAGCGCTGTCCCAGAGTGGCTCCAGCCAGGGCCTGCACTCCCAGAGCGGCCTCGGCGACACCATCAGCACGGGCCTGCCCCCCTCCTCCCTCATGCAGGGCCAGATCGGCAACGGTGAGCGCTCAGCTGGGTGGGGCTCCTGGTCGCCTGGCAGCGGGTCACTGATGCAGGCCATCCCACACCCTGCCCAGGCTGAGACAGCCCCTCCTCTCCTCCCTGAGGTCCGGCGCAGGCAGGGTGCATGTGCAGAGGAGATGCCTTCCTGTGTTGTGACAATCAAGTTACATCCACCTCTGACGCAAAATGTGGGTCTATGTGGATTTTCTGATGTTAGTGCTGTTGAGTCGGTACTGGCTTACGGCGACCCCACGTGTGCAGAGTAGAACTGTGCTCTGTACTGTTTTCAAGGCTGTGACTTGGCAGAAGCAGGTCGCCAGGCCTGTCCTCCAAGGTGCCTCTGGGTGTGTTCTAACCACCAGCCTTCCGGTTAGTCCAGTGCTTCACCGTTCGCGCCCCCATCTGCTCTTGGTCCTCTAGTAAGAATGAGCTCCTCCCATCCCGTCTCTGGCTTGAGAACCACGACAGTAACTGACTGTCACACTGTCATCTTATACTTGACGTTCTTCTGGTTGATTTCCTTTGTCAGTCACACAGACGTTTGCTAAGTGACTGGCGTTATTAACCAACGTGTCAGCGTCCCTTTAAGAATTCCTCGGAGGATGCAGTGCCAGGCGAGCTGCAGAGATGGTTCCCGCTGCCCGGTCACCTCACGCTTCCCTCCTGGCAGGTCCAAACCACGTGTCCCTGCAGCCGACAGCACAGAGCACACTGCCCACCACCTCCCTGAGCTTGTCGGCCAGCAGCCACAGCTCGGGGCCCGGCTACAGCCACGCGGGGCCTGGCTCACAGAGTGTGCCACTGCAGGGCCAGGGTGCCATAGGCAGCTACGTGTCCCGGACCAACATCAACATGCAGTCCAACCCAGGTACCTCTGCCACTGCCCGCCTGCTGCCCCAGGGGCTCCAAGACACGGTCAGGTCCCCTGCTTGGTCCCCGGGGGCGGGGAGGGCCTCGTGTTGGGCGCTGTCCTGCTGCTGCCCGCCTTTGGCGGCATCAGGGGCGCACGGGTGTCAGGGGGGTGCGTGGGTGACGGGGTGCAGGACAGGCACGTGGGTGACGGCGTGGGGGGGGGCGCACAGGTGACGGGGGGGGCACGCGGGAGACGGGGGTGCACGGGGCCAGCTTGCAGCCTTGGAGGAGGGCGGTGTTTGCCCTGGCCTGGGAGGGGAGGATTGGGCTCACAGAGGCACAGATGTTCCCATGCTGGGAACCATGTGTCCGGGGGCACAAAAGTAAAAGGTGTTGATGGTTGGCAAGCACCAGGCCAAGGGCTGGGCCTTCTCTGGGGCAGCGGAAACCACCAGCTGGGCTGTCAGGACAGTGGCCACCAGCCGCTTGGGGCTGCTGAGCATGAGTCCAAACTGAGGTACCCTGTGAGTGCAGAGGCGCCCTGGATCTGGGAGGTTAGCATGGAAGAAGGAACAGAAGTACTTGTTGAAAATGATAATATCTTGGACACTTTGGGTCAAAGGAAATACATTATTAAAGTTGGTATCGTTTGTTCTGTTCTCCTTTTTCAAGTGTGAGATCACACGTGTGGCTCACTTCTCTGGTTCCTGTCCTGTTTCTGTTGCCAGCACTTTCTAGAAGGCTCTAAGCAGGGGCGACGTGTCGGACAGGCCTGTAGGTGTAGAAGAGCCCACCACGAGTGTTAAAAGGCCGGTAGGGCATAGGGAGGCCAGAAGTAAGGGTTACGGTAACAGGAATCAGGAGTGAGGGTTATAAGTCACAGGAGTGTCAAGAATGAAGGTCACGGGGTCAGGAGTGAAGGTCATGGGTCACAGGAGTGAGGGTTGTAGGTCACGGGGGCAGGAATAAGGGTCACAGGTCACAGTTGCAGGTCACGGGGTCAGGAGTGAGGGTCATGGGTCACAGTTGCAGGTTGCAGGGTGGTCAGGAGTGAGGATCACAGTCATGGGGGGTGAGGAGTGAGGGTCACGGGGGTGTCAGGAGTGAGGGTGGTGGGTCACATGCCAGGAGGGTCATGGGTCATGGTCGCAGGTCATGGGGATGTCAGGAGTGAGGGTTGTAGGTCACATGCCAGGAGTGAAGGTCACTGGTCACAGTCGTAGGTCATAGGGTATCAGGAGTGAGGGTCATGGGTCACAGTCGCAGGTCACAGTGGTCAGGAGCGAGGGTCACAGGTCATGGGGGGTGAGGAGTGAGGGTCACGGGTCATGGTCGCAGGTCACGGGGGTGTCAGGAGTGAAGGTCGTGGGTCATGTGCCAGAAGTGAGTGTCATGGGTCACTGTCGCAGGTCACGGGGGTGTCAGGAGGGTCGCAGGTCACGGGGTATTAGGAGTGAGGGTCATGGGTCACAGTCGCAGGTCACGGGTGTCAGGAGTGAGGGTCGTGCTCCTAGGACCAGCAGTGGGGAAGGCAGGCAGACTTGTGTGTCTGTGCAGATGGGCCTGGTGTGGAGCCGTGGTCGGGTAGCTTTGCTGAGGCAGTCGGGGGGCCCCTGCCCAGCGGTGCTCTGTGTGCCAAACGTCCTGTGGGCTGGGTTTGAGGGCGAAGGACGGTGGTGTCCATGGGTGGGAATGTGACTGGAGCTGGGGGAGGTTGTTGGGAGGACCGTGGTTCACGGGAGCAGGCAGGGAGGGAGGGAGCGTGCCGCCGGGACACCACCTCTGGTGGTCACTCGGGTCCTCGTGTCCACAGTGTCAATGATGCACCAGCAGGCGGCCACATCCCACTACAGCTCGGCGCAGGGCGGGAGCCAGCACTACCAGGGCCAGACATCCATGGCCATGATGGGCCAAAGTGGCCAGGGCAGCGGCCTGATGGGGCAGCGGCCCATGGCGCCCTACCGGGCCTCTCAGCAAGGTAACGCCCACCGTGCACCCTCGTGCACACTCAGCTCCTGCTCTGAGTTGGGGTGGTGCTCCTGCCCGAGGGTGTGGGGTGTGGTGCCGCGTGGTGCTTCTGCCCGAGGGTGGGGGACGTGGTGTCTTGCAGGCAAGTCCCTATGTGGCTCTGCACGGGGGTGGACAGAATCTGTTGCCTGGGAGTGGGGATGGGGCACGGGGTCAGTGCTGGGTGCTGTTTTCACAAGCACAAAGGCCAAAGCATTGGGGACTGGAGTGGGGGGAGGGTGAGGACTGGATGGCCAGGCTGTCCTCCCGCCCCTCTGGGTGACGCCACAGCGTGTTCTTTGAGCTGGCCCGCTCCGCAGGCCTGCACCTGAGGTTGGTTTAGGACGTCCGCATCCGTAAGGAGAGTCCAGGGCAGGGGCTGCCGAGTGTAACGCGCGGTATCCGGCCTGCAGGCTCGTCACAGCAGTACCTGGGCCAGGAGGAGTACTACGGCGAGCAGTACAGTCACAGCCAGGGCGCCGCCGAGCCCATGAGTCAGCAGTACTACCCTGACGGTGAGTGCGGGCGTGGGGGCTCTTGGCAGGACCCACATGCCTCATTAGTGCTTGCGGGGTTACCTGAGTTGGCCAGGGGGCCGTGCTGGTTGGGGAAGCCGGCCGTCCAGACCCTTCCTCGGCCGCTCCAGTTCAGACTCACAGCCTCTGACGCTCCATCTGCCGACTGTCCTAAAGCCCCTTGTAAAAATGGTGGCGGTGGCATCAGACCTCCTCGTCTAGCTTCACAAGAAGGAAGAGAGAATCAGTGTTAGCACCAGCCCAAAGCAGATTCTTGTGAGGCTGAGATTAGACGTCCTTCCATTCTCTGATCTTCTTACCAGTTCTGATACTAGCTGTCCTTCCCATGGTGCTTTCCTCCTCTGCTCGGTTTGATAATTCATTGCAGTGGCCACACAGAACTCACATGTTCACACGTTACGGGGTTTACTAGGGAAGGTAACAGGTTACAGCTCGGGATCGGGAACCACTCAGAACACGGTTGTTTGGTCAGGACAGCTTTGCAGCCATGCCGGAAGGCAGGCCTCTCTCTTGGCGCCTCTGCCTCGCTGCTGCCCTGCTCGGGCAAGTGTTAACAAAGCTCTTTAGCTCCACCGACAAGTGCCCAGAGGCACCCCACTCTGCCAGCAAGCCTCCTGCCCGAAGGCGGTCGGCTCTGTTGCTCCATGGGTCAGCACACCCCCTGTACTGCTTCGCTCCATGAACTAGGAAGTCCACCTCACGGTCTCTTGCTGGTCTCTGGTTTTGCTGCTGCCGTTTCTCTGCCTTTGCTTCTCACCATCTTGTGCTTTCTCCAGTGTTAACTACTCCCTGTGTCTCCTGAGTCTAGGAGCTTCTCAGCGCAGGGACCCCAGGCCTGAAGGACGTGCTGTAGTCCTTGTTCTTCTTGGTGGTAGTGAGGTCCCCCTTCCTGCTTCTGGGATTGGCTCCCTTTAAGCCTAGTGGGTTGGCAAAACTGACCAATGCCTTCATTTGCGTTTTCTATACCTTATTTGCATGTCCCCCCCCAAGAGTTCCACGTACCTTATTGCGTTGTTAGCAAGCTCTCCAATCTCCTTGGTGGGCCACAAGCACTTTATTTGCATAGCCCCACCCCGTCATTTTGTGGGAGTCACAAGACCATGAATGGCTAGAAGGGCCATACTGAGTACTTCACTGCACTGCAACCCCCGTTGTCTAAGTGCGTTTGAGGATTGGGATGAGGGCTGGGCTGGCAGCGGGCAGTGCCTGGTTCCAGAGGGAAGCGCATGTTTTTGTAGGAAGTGGGCGTGCATTCCAGCGTGCAGTGCTTCAGGGAGGAGACTGACCCTCCTCGGCAGTTTGTGTCCGTTTCTTGTAAGTGTGTCCCTACTGCCCAGATATCATTCCCACAAATTATCTCTCTGTTAATTGTTACTTTTCATTGGCTTTAAGTCGTTCTAGTTTTTGTGGCTTTTAAAGTGTCCTAAAGTGTGGCTGGAGCCCTGGTGGCGCAGTCGTTAAGAGCTCGGCAGCTAACAAAAGGTCAGCAGTTTGAATCCATCAGCCGCTCCTTGGAAACCCTGCAGGGCAGTTCTACTGTCCTGTAGGGTCGCTATGAGTTGGAATTGACTCAATCACAATGGGGTTTTTTTTGGAAGCATGGCTGGGACTTTGGGAGGTAGAGATGGGGCTCCCCAGAGGAGGTCCCCTGGGCAGGGAGTGGTGGGTGCATGGTGGGTCGGAAATGGGCGAGCGTGCCTCTGCAGCATGGTAGTTAAGCTAGACAGGGCCCCATAGTGGGTCACGGCGCCCCTGAGTGGATGAGGCAGGAGTCGCAGCCATGGTTCTTGGGTGGTTGTTCCCGTTGGGCACTTCACACACTTCACTGTCTGTACAAACCCATCTCGTCATCCTCACACTGGCCTACGCTGTAGCACTGACACCTGCCTGTCAGGGTAGGGAAACTGAGGCACGGAGTGATGACCACTCCTTAAGAGCACAGGCAGTTTAGGGGAAGTAGGGTTCACCCCAATGTGGTCTCACCCCTGGCCACCGCCTCGGATTCCCTCCCGACCTCTTGACCCCCCAGGACCAGTGGCGGGGCCTCCGCTGACCACACCATGTTCCTGCAGGCCACGGTGACTATGCCTACCCGCAGTCATCCTACACGGAGCAGAGCTACGACCGGTCATTTGAGGAGCCTGCCCAGCACTACTACGAGGGCGGTAAGGCGCCGGGGACCCTGGGCCAGGGCCAGTCTGAGGAAGGGGCAGGTTAAATCCCACGGAGGGCAGCTGGCATGGGGTGTGGGGAGCTGCTCCACCTCTGGAAGCTTGATAGGTGGGTTCTGTGCTGGGACCCTCATTACCCTATGTGCGTTCAAGTACGGGGGATGTTAACCGGTCATGTCAGGTGGGGGGCTCTGCCAGTGGTCCAGCTGACCTGGCCCTCCCCTCCATCACTCACTTCTCCGAGCTGCCAGGCTGCCTGGCTCTGACTCTTGGCTTCTGCACTTACTGGCTGTGTGCCTCAGTTTCTTCATCTGTAAAGTGGGGTAACGCAAGTGCTTAATCCGTGGCAGTACTGAAGGAATTCAACGAGACACTTCTACAGAGTTTGTTGAGCACATGCTGGCCGGTAGCAAGGTTCTCGACACGTAGCTGTGTTTCTCTTTCCATTAAGAAGATATTTCTCAGTAGTTGATCCGCTATGTTGTCCCCGAGGTAAATTTGTAAATAAACCCCAAGCCACTGTTTGTCACTTGTGCATAAAAATGTGCTGAAGTGTGGTCTCTGCTGGTTCTCAGTCCCGGTTGGTAGACAGCCCCCCATTTTGGTCTCTCGCCACATTGCAGCTCTCACTTCCGTCCTCGGCAGTTAGCCCCCGACACACACCCTTTCCCGGCTCCTGTCCTTTCTGATCGGATCCACAGCTGGCCGCTGCTCTAACAGCTTTTCTCACGTCTGTGCCTTGGGCGTGGGTAATGACTGTGGTATTGTGCTGGGGCCGCCATAACAAAGTTGCACAAATCTGGATAATTAAAACAACAGGAATCTGTTGTCTTGCTGTTCTGGAGCTAGAAGTCTGAGATCACAGTGGGGTTGCTTCCTTCTGGAGGATCTGAGGGAGAACCCTTCTTTGCCGCTCTCCCAGCGTCTGGTGGTTCCGGGCAATCCTTGGTGTCCTTGGCTTGTGGGCACATCGCTCCAGTCTCTGTCATCACGTGGCATTCTCCCTGTGGGACTCAGTGTCCGGATTTCCCTCTTTAAGGACAGCTTTCATTGGATCAGGCCCCCCTAGCCCAGCAGGACCTTAGGTTAACTAGTGCCATCCACAGAGACGCCATTTCCAAATATGCTCAGACATTCACAGGTCCCAGGGGTTAGGATGTGGACATACCTTTGGGGAACACAATTCAGTCCATAACAATGGTATGTAAGTTTGTGTCAGCTGCGGTGTTAATCCATTCATTTATTTTGGCTTTCCATTCACTTATAAAATAATGTAAGAAAATGTAGTAGAACATTTGAGTCATCACGGGAAGAAGAGCATACCGAAGCAGCAGATGTGGCCCGGGGCTTCCCAGGTCACCTGCACCGTGAGTACGCAAGTGGGCCGCCTCTCAGGTCTGGCACTGAACTTGGCGTCTCCTTCCCTCCAGGAAACTCACAGTACAGCCAGCAGCAGGCCAGCTACCAGCAGGGGACGGCCCAGCCGCAGACGTACTCCCAACAGCAGTACCCCAACCAGCAGAGCTACCCTGGGCAGCAGCCGGGCTACGGTAGGGACCCCACATGGCCACCCAGGGCACCACACGTGCTCTCACTGTCACGCCGTCATTCAGGGGGACACTTTTTGATCAGCTTTTTGTTTTGGAATGATTTTAGATTTGCAGGGTAGGACAGTGTTCCCGGGTCCCTGGCCCCTAGCTCCCCTGTCGTTAACATCTTCTGTGGCCATGGTTCAGCTGTCACAGTGAAGAAAGCAACATGGGCAGGACACAGCTCACTGAATTCTCAGCTTTGTTCAAGTTGTCCATTAATTCCCGCTTCTGTCCCAGGACCCCACCCGGACCCGTGTCCCATTTGGTTGTCTGGTCTCCTCTGGCATCTCTGGGCGTGGCAGTTTATTAGACTTTAGACTGTCCTTGGTTTTGATCATGCTGATAGTTTTGAGAAGAGCTGGTCAGGTGTTTTGTAGGGGGGCCCTCACTTTGGGTTTGTCCAGGGTTTTTCTTGTGGTTACACTGGTTGTTGTGGTTCTTTGGGGGAGGACCAGGGGTTGAAATGCCCCTTCGTCACACCACCATACCTGCCTGATGTCCACACATCACGAGGGAGGTTCACCTTGACCCCCGGCTAAGGTGGGGTCTGCCAGGTGTCTCCTCTGTGAAGTCACTCTGTCCCCTTTCCCTGCTCTTTGTAGGCAGTCACTAAGTCCAGCCCACATGCGGGGTGGGGGTGGGCATTAATCCCACATCCTGGAGGGGGAGCGTTTGCTGTTCGGGTTCTGCCCGGGAGCATTACCTCTCCTCCCGTTTGCTTAGCTGTTCACTTCTTGAGTCAGTGTGAACTCGCGGGCATTCACATTCTGGGCTTGGTACCCAGGGCTGCACCTTTGTTGGGTAACCCACGTTGCTCTTGCGCTGGCCCAAAGAAGGCCCTGTGCCCTTTGGCCCCCCCCCGCCCCTCGCCCCGCCCCGCCCCCCCGTACTGCGGCCCGCCCCGCCTCTGGGACTACGGCCCGCCCTGCCCCTCGCACTCCGCCCCGCCCATCGCACTCCAGCCCGCCCCGCTTCTGACACTCCTGCCCGCCCCGCCCCTGGCACTCTGGCCCGCAACACCTCTGAGACTCCGGCCCGCCCCGCCCCTCGCAGTCCGGCCCGCCCGCTTCTGGGACTCCTGCCCGCCCCGCCCCTCGCACTCCTGCCCGCACCACCTCTGACACTCCTGCCCGCCCCGCCCCCCGCACTCCGGCCCGCCCCTCGCACTCCGGCCCGCACCACCTCTGACACTCCTGCCCGCCCCGCCCCCCGCACTCCGGCCCGCCCCTCGCACTCCTGCCCGCACCACCTCTGACACTCCTGCCCGCCCCGCCCCCCGCACTCCGGCCCGCCCCTCGCACTCCGGCCCGCACCACCTCTGACACTCCTGCCCGCCCCGCCCCTCGCACTCCGGCCCGCACCACCTCTGACACTCCTGCCCGCCCCGCCCCCCGCACTCCGGCCCGCCCCGCCCCTCGCACTCCGGCCCGCCCCGCTTCTGGGACTCCTGCCCGCCCCGCCCCTCGCACTCCGGCCCGCACCACCTCTGACACTCCTGCCCGCCCCGCCCCCCGCACTCCGGCCCGCCCCGCCCCTCGCACTCCGGCCCGCCCCGCTTCTGGGACTCCTGCCCGCCCCGCCCCTCGCACTCCGGCCCGCACCACCTCTGACACTCCTGCCCGCCCCGCCCCCCGCACTCCGGCCCGCCCCGCTTCTGGGACTCCTGCCCGCCCCGCCCCCCGCACTCCGGCCCGCCCCGCTTCTGGGACTCCTGCCCGCCCCGCCCCCCGCACTCGGGCCCGCCCCGCCCCGCCCCTCACACTCCGGCCCTCACCACCCCTGACACTCCGGCCCCGCACCACCTCTGACACTCCTGCCCGCCCCGCCCCCCGCACTCCGGCCCTCCACGCCCCTCGAGCTCCGCGCGCCTGATTTTCCGGCACCACCAGGCGTTACAGGCTCGTTTTGCTCCCCGCCCCGCTGCCCTGGAACCTGCCATCTCTTGCAGGAGCTCTGGTTCGTTTGCTTGGATGATGGTGTTGGAGGCAAAACCGGGGCGCAAGTGGACGTTTTTTGAGCGCCAGTTTTACATACATGTCCCCCAAGTAGCCAGGTGTTTGCTAGTGTTGCCGTAGTTCCATCGTTAGCCTGGATTGGCCCACAAGGATTTGCTAACGCGGAACAGGCCAGGCGTTTTCCGCACACCCGCTAAGGGCGCCCATGTCCGCAAGGGCTGCATCCGGGCACCAGGAAGTGGGTGGGGGACCTTGGAAGTTTCAGTACAGGGAGATCATGTTCACCAAAAGAAGGAAGTAGGCAGAAAATGAATACGTTTAGTCTCGCTAAAGGCTAGTCATCCGAGCAAAGAGAAAGGTGTTGGCAGGACCACATGCCCTGTCTGCCAGGAGCTACCTGGGCCTCGTCTCCCCCACCCCCCGGGCAGCACCTGGCCCTCGCTGATGCCGAGAGCCCTTCCCCAGCGACGCTCTCCCCATATTTTTGCTCCCTCGAGGTGCACCTTGATCTGCTCGGTGCTCAGGACTTTCCACGGGAGTGCCACTGTGGGTGGCTTTCTAGTGTGGTGGTCACGCGGGTGATTACGTTCATAATGTACAGTCAGAGCTCTTGTGCCAGATGGGGTCAGCGTGAAAGGTGCATGGGCTCATCAAGGAGTGAGTGGCAGTGGGTGTTCACAAGCCTGTAACCCTTCGTTCAACCAGGGATGCAACGGACGTTCCATTACCCAGACCCTGACAGGCATCTGCACCTGTTCTTTGCGTAGGGCTCTGCTGGCAGGGCCCTGAACCGTGTCCCAGGGAGCCCCCCAGCAGTGCCTCAGCCCTCGGGCCCAGCTCCCACCTTGTCAAGGGCAGGGCTCAGCCACTGGGGGAGACGCCTGTGGGCTGGGGCTCAGCCGTGGCTGCACCTGAGAAGAACCTGGGAAGCTTCAGGTGACAGAGTTTCAGTTCTCCAGTTTCAGTTTTGGTTAAGCTCACGGGATTCTGATCCGTGCTGAGGAAGGAGATGCACAGTGAGACCTTTTTTTTAGCCTTGTATTGGATGTTTTGGCTGTGACTGATTAAACAGTCTTTATGGATTCTTTCCACAGCCTCAGTGTTTACAGAAGCAATTATCAGTCCTATGATTTTTAATTAAGTACCATGTTTACAGCAGTCACTGTCACTGACAGAACCTGATTCTAGAAGAGACAGGATGCTGATAGGTCAATGTTCAGCTCACCTGCTTTCAGGAAGCACAGGTGTGCAGAGAGGCCTCGGAGGTGCCTGCCTGGGGTGAGGGCTTCGTTGCAGCCTCACAGGGGACCTGGAGGGCGCCCAGCAGATAGCGAGGTTAAGTGGGGTTGGTTGAGCACTTTCACTGTTTGGATTTCGTGTGGCACAAAGGCAGGTACCAGGTGTCAGAGACTTGGTGGGTCACACAGCTCCTGGTGTGTCTCCTCAGGGCCAGCCCAGGGCGCCCCCGCGCAGTACCCCAGCTACCAGCAAGGACAAGGCCAGCAGTACGGAAGCTACCGGGCGTCTCAGACGGCACCGTCTGCACAGCAGCAGAGGCCATACGGCTACGAGCAGGCAAGCTTCCGCGGTGTTTCCCGGTGTGGGTGTCTGCTGTGTCTGTCGAGACACAGTGACAGTTTCTCTCGTGGTCGTGAGGAGTGATGAGACAGGGCCCAGGGCTTCCAGGGCCCCTTCCGGAATGTTAATTCTGCGCCAACAAGGGCTGCACGCTTACTTCTGCAGGCAGTCAGCTCACCGTCTTGAGCATCCCATCGCGTCCACAGATGGGATTTCCTCGTGTGTTGGTTCATCTGTGCAGCAAGCATCTGCTGAGGGGCCTCCCTGAGCCAGGCCTCTGCCCTGAGCCCAGGATGCGGTGAGGGCAGACACGGCTGCCGTGCTCCGAGAGCTCATGGCTTGCTCTGGAGGGCTGCTCACTCAGCAGGCCGGATGCTGTTCTGGGGGGCCAGGGGGCCTTCCTCCCTCCCCTACCTCCTGTTGTAGGTGCCCGGGAAACCTCACTGAATCAGCTGGGGCTCCTCTCCAGCAGCCTCACTGGGCACACGCCCTAGTCCTTGCATCTTCGGATTCCGTGGTCATCCTCCTTCTATGTCAGCATGCTGGGCTGGCGGTGCCCATCGTGTGGGGCCGGGGGCCCGTTGCTTGCCAGTTGGGGCAGCGAAATAATGATGAGCCTCCCTTTAGCACAAGTTGGCGTGAGGACTTCACGTCACACAGAGCGCCAGTGTACAACTGGCTGATGAGCCTCTCTGATCTCAGTCTCTGCCCGCAGGCTTGGACTTTCAGGGAACCTGTCCCTGCCCTGCACAGGTTTTGCTTGTCGGGCGTTTGTGTGCCTCTGCGTGTCCTCCCACCTCATCCTGGTTGTTGGCCTTGGATGTTTGGAGGGGGCTTTTACACACTCACTCTAGAGGTGTAACACCTGTTCTCATCTCTCTCAGGGCCAGTACGGGAACTACCAGCAGTAAGGGACCACATTCTTGTCGGTGCTCTTGTGACAGTGTGTCCATCCAGGGAGCGGATGGGCCAGCGGCAGTTCTGACGAGCTGTGATCCGTGGGTTCCCCTCTGCCCGACGCAGTGTCTGCATGCGAAGCTCGTTTCACGCTGGGTACGACGCTGGGCGTGCTCGCCGGCGCAGGCCGCGCTCGGCTGGTGTGACATATTCGGTGCTGTGTACAGTATTGTGTGTTGGTGCGACGGGGAGCTTGTCCTTTTTTGTGTTCGTTCCTTGGTGTTTCTAGCTAGCTGTAGGGTCACGTCACCAGAGCGCTCTGTGCCCAGTGACAGGAAAGACCTTAATGCTTAGTCCGTGTATCCATACAGCAGGCCTCAGGTCTGGGTTCTCTGCACGCGCGGCCGTCCCGAGGTGGGCTGGACACTTCCCTCTAGCTGGTCACAGCGCAGGTTGACATGCGCAGCCCTGGCACAGCCCCTTCTGTGCCACAGGGGGGTGCTTTTCTGTGTGGGCTCAGCTGCTGTCACAGCGCACAGGACGAACATGTGCCATTGTTGGAGAGGCTGTGAATGGTCATTTCCAGAGCTTGCTCATTACCTGTGTCTCACGCTGATTCCGTTTTTCCAGAAAGTTCCACGTTTTTGATTAAAAAGTAAAGAGGGATCAGTGACTACCTTCCAAATGAGTCAGCGTAACCAGGGAGAGTGGAGTGACCACCAGAAAGGGCCATCCCTGGGAACTGGGGCATCGGAGATGACTCTGTCTTTGGCCCTTGTTTGTCTGATGGTTGTTTCTGGGGTTTGAATACTTAGTGTACCCAATTCTAAATGTAGAGATAAACTTAAATATTGATACCAGATTTTCCAAATCATTGGCAAGTTGTTTATTTTATATTATTTTTTCCAGGACCTACTTGTTCAGATCTGCAAGCAAGCATTCCTTTTCTTTTAGGGATATCTGAAATGCACGTCCTAGTTTTAAAAGGAACCCCAATAACTTTATTGTGTTCTCCCTCATGAAAAGTAAAGGTTTATGTAGAGAAATTTGAGTAATTTTTATATTCCTGGGACGTTCTGTCCCGTTCACACTGTGCAGACATTCACGCCAGCTCACTTGGAGAAGTGTGATCCGGGGGAAACTTGACATTCCCACTAACATGTGGAGCGGAGATTTGATCGACCTTTACTTGGATAATAATATCCATATTGTCTGAATTCTTTAAAAAATAAGTATTTCAGATAAACGTTGAGGTATGTTCAAGAACTAGCAAGGGAATGCCAAAAACATCCAATTCTGGGTATGTCAGGTCTGTTAAAGAGAACGCTTTTCTTTAGTCAATAAGTTTTATGTTTAAAAAATTAAAAAGCAATTTTTTATCCAGAGTAAGTTCATGCTATAAAACTTACCAGGTACGTCTGTGTTTTTCACTTGAATTAGCCCTGACACTCTACGCTGGAATACGAAGCAGTGACAGGTCCCACTCACAGGTGGGGAACAGGCTCAGAAGGCGGCTTGCCCCCAGCCCTCACCCCCACCCCCCGCCCAGTGTGCGGCCCTGTTCTAGGACACACCCCCACATACAAGGAACATGAGCGTTTTTTCTGTAGGCACATGGGTTTACAAAACCCTCAGCACTGGTAAAGGCTTGAAGTGTGTATATATTTGTGTTAAATTGCTGAAGTGAGTTCTTAATTGCTAAATGATGAAGGTATTAGCAGTCCCATTTAGGGAGTCATTTCTTTCTACTTTCTTCTCTTCCTTCCTGGCAATTTTCATATAACTAATTTACAAACTCAACTGGGGACTAAAATTTCCCATTCAAAATGTTAAACAATTTAGATAACTGTGAAAATATTCTTTATTTTTATTCCTTGCCAGTCTGGGAATATGCCTTTCGTGTATGCGTGTGTGTGTGTTTTTTTTTTTTTAAGTGCTATAGTAATAGTTTTGGGGAAAAAAAGGAAACATTTAAAAAAAAAACACATATCCCAAAACTTCCATCCGAGATGTCTTACGTTAAGAATTTCTTGAATGTTGTGTATATATTTAAAAAAGCACTTTGCAGAATAGTTTGTACATTTATTTCCTAATTTATACATGATTTTTTGGTGTTAATATATTTAACGATTAATAGCAGAATGCTTATTTAACACGCTGTCTGTTTTATGTAATATCGTGGGGACAAAGTGGCGCCAGCAGCTCTTCTTCATTAATTGCATCATATCTTCTCTTCTGTGATATGAACGTTGAAAACGGCTGAAACGGATCGCTCGTGCAGCGTGGTTGGTGCTTGTTTCTAATGACTACTGCAGAAGGCCAGTGAAGACGCAGAGGAAGACCTGGCAATTAAAGCCCACTCTTCCTCCTCGTGTCCCACATCCAGCAAGTCATGAATTTGAAAACTGATGACTGCGATTTCCAGAAGTGCTGACAGATCCGTATTGGTGCGCAACAGCTCATCACCATCAGGGTTTGTTGTTGAATCAATGGTATCCTTGGACTTAGCATATTACAAATCACAGTAGAACTCACGTTGCGAGCCATTATGAACAGTATTAAGGTGGACAAGGTCTTCCAGGACCTCAGAGAAGACTTCACGTGCTCTTTTAGTCAGGGACTTGGTAAGCCTCTGATTCTCTCAGAGTTTATACACGTATAGGTTGGAATATTGGGCATCCATTCAAGTTGTAAAAAGAGGAAGACTTTCCATTTTCATTTTAAATTTAGTCATTACTTCTATTTATTGAACAGGTTAAACTCGTTATTTGTGAGTACTTTTTTTAAAAACATCTTTTTTTAGTCAGAGTTTGGTGTATAAATTGTCTATGCTTTTGGTGTAATCTATTAATAAACTGGTTCTTCAAAAATCATTCCATCCAGTGAGTTTTTATGAAGTTCACAGGATTTGCTGCACTTGCAAACACCGATTAGTAGGGCCCTGTGGATTGTAATGAGGTCTCAATTGAGAATCACCTTTCAGGGAGAACCCTGACCCCTGGGCAGGTCCAAATGCACCCACACTCCATTCCTCAGCCACTGGGAAGCGGCGTGTGATTCAGGACTAACCTGGAAGTGTGCGGTGTATGGACTGGCGAGCAGAAGGATACTCCTGTTCCCAGCTGTTTTCTTTGCTCCTTAGGGCAGGGTGGGTGTCTTAACCAGGCACAGCTCTCTGTAAAAAGTTTGTTGAAAGAAAGATGAAGGGTTCCGTGACAGCGGGGATTTAATGGGGTCCAGGGGAACTGCTGAGCAAGGCCAACCATGGGGAAATGGGGAGTTCAGTGTCCTGAAGGGAAGCCGCCTTTCTCCACAGCCTCCGACCTCCCTCGGCGAAGCGCCTCTCCGCCCCGGTCTGTCTGTCCAATGCGGCCTCCGGGGAGTCTGTCCAGGCGGCGCCCACCTCCCGCTCGCTGTCCGCCTGGCCTCCGGGCGCCGCTCCGGGCAGGCTGCCTTCGGGCTTGTTTGAACTCCCGAGTCTTTACGCGGAACCTCCAGGCCCTTCTACCCTGTGGCCGCAGGCGGAGCTGCCTGGCATCCCGGTTCCAAGAGGCCTAGACCGGCGGCGGGTCAGAACATACGCCTCATCTCTGACCCCAGGTCTTCTCCCGGGTCCGCCCGCTTCTGCACATGCGCACTGGGGAGGCCCTGCGCAGGCGCGTCCGGAGCCCTGGGCGGGGCCAGTGGAGGGGCGGGGCCGGCGGGTCACAACGCGCGCCCAGCGGCCCCGGAACTGACCCTCTATCTTCACGGGCGAGTGACCCGGAAGCGATGCTCTCTTCCGAGCCGGTGAGTGCGGGCGCGGGGGGTGCTGACCTCCGCAGCCCGGAGCGGGGTGGTAGGCTGCCGACCGGGGTCCGCGGCGGTGACCGGGGCCGCCCGCTGGAACGTGGGCGCGCGGACCGCCTTCCGGGATTCGAGACACCAGCAGTGTCCCGGTGACACTCGAAACGTCTCGATCATTCTTCGTTTAGCGGCGAGGGACGGAGCCGACGAGTGCCAGGCTGTCCTTGCGACGCAACGTGAGCAAAGGGGAATCCCGCCTCGTGGCTGCTGTGCCGGCTGAATAGCGTTTATTCCGCCGCCGGTGTGCGGGTAGCCCCCGCCCCTGCAGTTTCTGAACGAGCTGCAGCCGGGGCGCGCTTGCTGCAATGTTGCTACATCGCTGAAGCAGGACTGAGACACTGTTACTAACGGCAACAGTTTTTCATGAGGGCTCGCTCTTGGTGTTGTGCAGCCTTCTATCTAGTTTAGTTGCAAAGGATGCTAACGAGTAACCATTGCACAACTCTTTGGAGGTATCCAGGAGTCCGCATAATCGATACTCGTTCTCATGCGCACGGGAATAAGCTCCTAGTTATAGGGAAAATCACATTGTCCCTATTTCGCTTCGAACTTTTACTTCTTTTCCACTTTTCTCACAGAAGATATTTTTATGATTGAAAGTCTTTTATTAATCACCCTAATATAACTGCCGCAGAGATACGTGTATGAATTCAAATTTGAATTTTTTATAAGTTTCCTTTCACCTAAGGTATCTAAACCTAACTGAATCTGTTGTCGCAGAATCTCAGTATTTTTTTTTATGAATGTTTGTTTACAGTAATTAATAGTATATAGTTGCACAAAAATAACAAACATACGCCCGTTTTGATACCAGAAAATCAAACCAAACCCGTGTTTGTCCAGTTGATTCTGACTCATAGTGACCCCGCAGGACAGAGTAGAACTGCTCGGTAGGCTTTCCAAGGAGCGGTGGTGGATTCGAGCTGCTGACCTTTTGGTTAGCAGCCGAATGCTTAACCACTGTGCCACCAGGGCTCCATGTTTTGATAAAGATTTATTAAGCAAAAATGAAGTTTTATTTATTTATTGCTTTCCGATGAGTTCATCTATCCATGGTTGAATTCTCAAGGAGGGGCAGAAAGTAGGTCTGGAAGAGCAGGTGGAAGGAAGACACCCAGCAGACACATTCCAAAAAAATAAGCAGACCAACTGTCATCAAGTTGATTCTGATTCATATTACCCCATCATTAAAAAAAAAAGCCTGTTACTATACAGTGGATTCTGACTCATAGTGTCCCTATAGGACAGAGTAGAACTGCCCCATAGGGTTTCTTAGGCTGTAATCTTTACAGATTGAAATGTTGATCTTTGGGTTAGCAGGGGAGCACTTAACCGCTTAGCCACGAGGGCTCCTTCTCCTCTCATGGGGGTTGTAAGGAATAAATGTAAAAATCAATGGAGGTTTAGAAGAGCTTCCTGGCAAGTAATAACTTCTATGGACCAGTGGACGTTGAGCTTAACTGTTTTATAGAAACAGCAGCAGTATTATCTAATGTGGAGCCCTTACCACTTTACTGAGCGCCTTTCCTGGTGTTTTCTTTTTTAATACACTGATTTACGGAAAAATTGCTCAGAAAGTACCAAGAGTTCCCATAAACCCCTTCTGCCTCCCCGCCCCCCGCTCAGTTTCTCCTATTACTAACAGCTTGCATTGGTGTGGTACCTTTGTTACCATTGATGCACCGATATTGATGCGTTATTCTCATTCACTAAAATCCGTAGTTTACATGAGGCTTCATGCCGTGTTGTACAGGCCCGCGGTTTAGACGAATGCCTGATATCACGTCTGCAGGCCCCCGGTTTAGATGAATGCCTGATGTCGCGTCTGCAGGCCCGCGGTTTAGACGAATGCCTGATGTCGTGTGTCTGCAGGCCCGCGGTTTAGACGAATGCCTGATGTCGCGTCTGCAGGCCCGCGGTTTAGACGAATGCCTGATGTCGGGTCTGCAGGCCCGCGGTTTAGACGAATGCCTGATGTCGCGTCTGCAGGCCCGCGGTTTAGACGAATGCCTGATGTCGTGTGTCTGCAGGCCCGCGGTTTAGACGAATGCCTGATGTCGTGTGTCTGCAGGCCCGCGGTTTAGACGAATGCCTGATGTCGTGTGTCTGCAGGCCCGCGGTTTAGACGAATGCCTGATGTCGTGTGTCTGCAGGCCCGCGGTTTAGACGAATGCCTGATGTCGCGTCTGCAGGCCCGCGGTTTAGACGAATGCCTGATGTCGTGTGTCTGCAGGCCCGCGGTTTAGACGAATGCCTGATGTCGTGTGTCTGCAGGCCCGCGGTTTAGACGAATGCCTGATGTCGTGTGTCTGCAGGCCCGCGGTTTAGACGAATGCCTGATGTCGTGTCTGCAGGCCCGCGGTTTAGACGAATGCCTGATGTCGTGTGTCTGCAGGCCCGCGGTTTAGACGAATGCCTGATGTCGCGTCTGCAGGCCCGCGGTTTAGACGAATGCCTGATGTCGTGTGTCTGCAGGCCCGCGGTTTAGACGAATGCCTGATGTCGCGTCTGCAGGCCCGCGGTTTAGACGAATGCCTGATGTTGTGTGTCTGCAGGCCCGCGGTTTAGATGAATGCCCGATGTCGCGTCTGCAGGCCCGTGGTTTAGATGAATGCCTGATGTCGCGTCTGCAGGCCCGCGGTTTAGACGAATGCCTGATGTCGCGTCTGCAGGCCCGTGGTTTAGACGAATGCCTGATGTCGTGTGTCTGCAGGCCCGCGGTTTAGACGAATGCCTGATGTCGTGTGTCTGCAGGCCCGCGGTTTAGATGAATGCCTGATGTCGCGTCTGCAGGCCCGCGGTTTAGATGAATGCCTGATGTCGTGTGTCTGCAGGCCCACAGTTTAGATGAATGCCTGATGTCGCGTCTGCAGGCCCGCGGTTTAGACGAATGCCTGATGTCGTGTGTCTGCAGGCCCGCGGTTTAGACGAATGCCTGATGTCGTGTGTCTGCAGGCCCGCGGTTTAGACGAATGCCTGATGTCGTGTGTCTGCAGGCCCGCGGTTTAGACGAATGCCTGATGTCGCGTCTGCAGGCCCGCAGTTTAGACGAATGCCTGATGTCGTGTGTCTGCAGGCCCGCGGTTTAGACGAATGCCTGATGTCGCGTCTGCAGGCCCGCGGTTTAGATGAATGCCTGATGTCGTGTGTCTGCAGACCCGTGGTTTAGACGAATGCCTGATGTCGCGTCTGCTGCTACAGTTGCTCCAGGCATTTTCAGCAGCCTTCTCCCTGCAACAACGTCTGTTCTTGAACAACCTCTATTACCGCCCTGACTTCTGCCCCACGTCTCCTAGCTCCATGACCTTGGGTAAGTCACTTCACCTCTCTTAGCCTCAGTTGCCCCCCGTAAAATGAGGATGCTGTGAATACCCTTTTTATATATGCTAATTTTTAGGGCAGTTTCAGGCTGAGAGAACATTGTGCAGTTGGTGCCAAGAGCTCCCTTATGCCCTCCTTGCCACACTTTCTCCTCTGATTAACATTCCTGTGGTACGTTTGTTACCACGGATGGACTAACACTGATATGTTGTTACTGACTAAAATCCTTAGTCTAGTTAGGGTTCTACTCTTTATGGTATACACTCTTACGGGTTTTGACAGATGGATCATGTCATGCACCCACCATGACAGTATCACGCAGAAGAGTTTCACTGCCTTAAAAATCCCCTGTGCTGCACCTATACATCCATCTCTCCTCCCCTGAACAGGAATAAACACTGATCTTTTCAGTGTCTCTGTGGCTTTGCCTTTTCCAGAATGTCATGTAGTTGGAATCATACAGTATGTAGCTTTTTCAGACCAGCTGCCTTCACTCAACAATATGGTGTTATTGAGTCAATTCCAACTCATGGCAACCCCACGTGTGCAGAGCAGAACTGTGCTCCATAGGATTTTCCAGACTGACTTTTTCAGAAGCAGATCACCAGGCCTGTGTTCTGAGGTGCCTCTGGGTAGGCTCTGATTGCCAGCCCTCGGCTAGTAGTCGAGCGCTTAGCCGTTTGTACCACCCAGGGACGTTCACTTAGCAATGTGCATTTACACTTCCTCTGTGGGTTTTGTGGCTTGATAGCCCATTTGTTTTTATTTCTGAATAATACTTCATTCTAAGATGTACCACAGTTTGTTTATTCATTCACCTTTTGAAGAACATCTTTGTTGCTGCCAGATTTTGGCAAGTATAAATGAAACTGCTGTACCACCTGTGTGCCAGCGTGCAGTGGGTACTCAGTGCTCAGGGAAGGGAGGAGGCCCCACATCCCTCGAGTCCCCAGGGGCAGCCTAGTGTGCGAGGAATGGTGCAAACAGCCTGACACGTGGAGAGTCGTTCACGGAGCACGCGTGTGTGCCAGACCCTGTGGTCAGTGCCTCTCAGGAATTAGCTCACCCTGTTCATTTTATAGATGAGAAGACACGGGCGGGGAAGCTGAGTGGGAGGGGGTCAGGGAGGGGGAGGTGGTGGGGAGGCTGAGGGGGAGGGGGCAGAGAGGCCAAGGGGGAGGGGAGTTGCAGGGAGACCGAGGGGGAGGGGGCAGGGAGGCTGAGCTGGTGGGGAGGCTGAGGGGAGCAGGGAGGGGAGGGGAGGGGAAGGGGGACAGGGAGGCTGAGGGGGAGGGGGTTGCAGGGACATTGAGGGGGAGGGGGCAGGGACGATGAGGGAGGAGGGGGTAAGCACACTGGCTGACTTTCTGGCCGCACTTTGAGGCAAGTGCCTCCAGAGTCTGGGGCCTCAGCCCCTCCACGCCATGGTTTACTGTCTTCTTGTAGCCCAGCCTGACAACCGAAAAACTGCACAAGGTAACACACACCAACATTTGGATCATGGGAGTCTTGATTTTTGAGAAATTTGGCTTGAGGTCAGATTCCCTTTTTAATACTTCATTTGGAAGATATTTGATGTTCTGTGGAGGAGTGTGTCAGGTGTTATAGGGATCTAATGGTTTAAATCCTACATCACAAATCCTGCCCCCGAGTAGCATTCAGGCTGAGGGGTCAGGAGGCTTTCACACCTCCAGGTGGAAGGTGGTGAGCAGCGTAAGACAGATGTGGCCACTGGCACCTTAATTTGTATGAAAACCTGTGTCGAGCTCTTCTCTGGATTCAGGTTGATGGTCAGGTTTAAACTCAGCTTCTTTTTTTTTTTTTTGGCCAACTTTACTTTGGTCAGGTGGCCATGGTACCTGCCAGACTTTTCTCAGCAAGATGGCAGACTGCGTTGGAGGGCGTGGGGCGCCGGACCCCACCCACCCGGCTCATCCTTTGGCCCAGCCAGCTCCTCCAGCCCGCTGCCAAGCTCCTCTCAGTCAGCTGTGCCAACTGTGCCAAGCGCCAGGAGTCCCCCCAAAAGAAACTGCTTTCTGAAAAACAGCTGGTAAGAATTCTGACCTTAGAGGCATTAGCCTGCAGTTTCCCCCTCGAAACTCTCGTCATTATTGTTCCCATTTAGCCTGGTGATGGTGTTGGAGGAACTTGTGCCTCATAGCGACCCCGCCAGGCAGAGTAGAGCTGCCCCACAGTGTTTCCAACGCTGTAATCATGACGGAAGCAGGCTGCCACCCTTTCTCCCATGGAGCTGCTGGTGGGTTCAAACCACTGTGCTTTCAGTTAGCAGCCGGGCGCTTAACCACTGCACTACCAGCGCTCCTTGGAGCACATGTAGCTTCTTGAAAGTGGTGAAATGAAATGGAGACCTGCGAGTGCTGAATGTTGTGTGGTTAGTACCGAGCGGGAGGGCACCCAGCATGCTATAAGCCTTGGCCAGTGTTCTCCGCCGGAGCTGGATGGGGTGGGTGGTGTTCTTGTTGTTTACCAGAGCCCTGTATTTATAACACAAATGGTCTTTGACTAAATTTGAGAAAACACAGGTTTATGACCCATTTTGTTTCCTCCTAAATGGAGGGGTTCCAGATAAGCATTATTAGGACAAATGGTTGTATTTTTCCCATTTCTGTGGAAAAAATACTATGGCGATTTGCATGTTTACTCAAGTAGTGGCATTTCCACGTGGTTTCTGTCTTTCCCCAGAAGGTAAGAACGAAGCCTAAGTTTTATCTCCAGAACAGCGCTCATCCGTTATGCTTTTTTATGTCAGGGTGAATTTTTTATTTTATGTGTTCAAATTTTTATTATAATGAAATACAGATAACAAAACATCTGCCATTTCAACCATTTTTATGGGTACAATTCAGTGACATTCACTATCTTCACCATGTTGTGCGACCTTCACCACTATCTGTTTCCAAATGTTTTCATCCCCCAAACACAAACTCAGTGCCCCTTAGGCAATACCTCACCACTCCCCTCCCACCCACCGCTGACAACCGCTCATACACTTGGGTCTCTCTGCATTTGCCTCTTCTGGATGTTTCACATAAGTGGGATCACACTGTGTTTGTCTGTCAGGGTGACTGATTGGGTTGACTTGCATCAAAAGGAGGCACTGAGTTTTTGAAGCTGTAATTCATGGTTTTTCCATGTGATGGTGCCAAAGAATCTTAAAATATTTGTGTATTTTCTGAAAAAAAAAAGAAGAAGAAGATCTGTTTATGAAGTAGTTGATGGAAATGCAGCTGACCTGGGCGCTGGCGGGGTGCGCAGGGTGCTGACTGGGTGCGCAGGGCACTGGCGGGGTCTGCAGGGCACGTAGTCTTGTGCCCACACGGTGAGGAAAGGCAGCCAACACCTTCCCAGATACTGTATCCTGTGGCCTCGAGGCTTGTAATTTCTTGTAGAATCAGTTAATACTTATTAAATATTAACTAGTTAGTTCTGATTCTTTAACTAGCTTGTGCCTAACTTAGGGGCCTGTAGAAAAATCGACTCAGATGAAGGCTCTGTTTACAGCCCGAGATTTTAGAACTCCGCCCTGTGTGCCTCCGGCCCCAGAGAGTCGCTCTCTCCCTGGTTAGAAGCCTGGCGATTTGCCCAGGAAGCCTCTTTCTCTTGCTCTTTGTCGGCCCTGAAGAACAAGGACTTCTTCCCACCAGCAAAGGCTGATCATTTCAGTAATACGTTTCTGTTTGAGAGGAACCAAACCAAACTAAACTGGAAAAACGCTTTATTTGGGAACTGTTTTCTGACGCTTCTTTCTCTAGATTGGAGATGTTGAGTTTATGTTGGAGCACGTCTCACGCTGACCCTCGCGTCCACATTGTTGGTCTCTGTGAATGCACTTGACCTGGGGGAGTGTTTTTATATTTGGATTTTAGGAGCGGTTAGCAATTACAGTGAAATTCTCATTGTAAGAGCCCCGTTGCAGATAGAAAAAGCTCCATTTAAGATGGATGTTTGGGCTTGCGGGAGGATTTTTTTTTTTAACTATTTTTTGTTGTTGAGAATATACACAGCAGAACATACACGACTTCAACCGTTTCTTTCTGTATTACAGTCTTTGAGTTGTGCAACCATTCTCATCCTCCTTTTCTGAGTTGTTCCTCCCCCGTTAATGTACACTCACTGCCCGCGAAGCGTCCTATCCTTTTGAGTTGTTATTGTCACTTTGATCCCATATAGATCGATCTTGAAAGAGCACAACACTGAAGGCAGACATTCTTTACTAGTTAAGCTTAACTGTTGCTTGGTTTTAAGAAGACTTGGGGGATACTTTTGGTTTAACGCTTAAAGATGACCTCAGGGTAGCAGTTTTGGGGGTTCACTCTGGGAAGATCTGAAGTATCACTAACAGCGTGGGGTGCCCTGTGCTCCTGACAGAAGAGGTACTTTGTGGATCACCGGCAAGTGCTGGTCCGTGGAGGAGACGGAGGCCATGGGGCGAGCTGCTTCCACAGTGAGCCCCGGAAGGAGTTCGGAGGCCCCAGTGGTGGCGATGGAGGCAGCGGCGGCCACGTCATTCTGAGAGGCAAGTGACCCAGGGCGTCTCGGGGAGATAGCGTCCTGAGAGGCGGGTGCCCGAGGGCGCTCTGGGACGGGCCAGCGTCAGTTCCTCCTCTGTAGGCTGACATGGATGGGAAGTAAACACTGCTGTGTGGACATTGTTTTCATTATGCAGATATTCAGATTTCAATAACGCACCAAAGCAGCTTTGATGGGCTTTCTTGAAGGGAAATAAGAACTTAGCTTTAAAAAAAAAATCCCGTTGCCAGCTTCATAACTTCCGCTGCTGCTTCATTCATGCTGCCACGTGCATTTTTCATGTTTGTAACTGAACAAAAGGAAATGGACGCTGTGCAGATGATCTGAACTGCAGGGTGAAAGTCCTTCTGTCCTTCAGCTGACAGGCAAGTCAAGTCTCTGTCCTCGGTCCTGACCCGCTATCAGGGTCCCCACGGTGAGGACGGCAGCAGGAAGAACCGCTGCGGGCGGAACGGGGGTCCCCTCTACATCCGGGTAAGCCAGAGGCCAAGCGTCTCAGGGTTCTGTTGTGTGACTCCAAGGGCCCCCTTGATTGAAGCACACAGTCAGGAACACTAAGAGACCGAGGCAGACAGACAGTTGTCCTAATGCTGACCCACAGACGGGCTTTCGTGCTCACGTTACTCCGTGAGCCTGAGGGACCTATTCACAAACCCGCGACATAGCGATTTGTAGAAGGGGGAGCCCTCCAGCTCCACCCCCCTGTCTCCCCACCCTCGGGCCCGCTGTAGCGGAGCCTCGTGGCACACCCACTCCTGTGCTGAGGGTTCACCTTCTCCCAGCTGGTTGCGGGTTTCTCCCGTGCCTCAATTCGCCCTGACCTTTGAGAAACACTGTTTGAAAAAGCCGTCCGCACCATTCGAAGGGAGTGTCACCGTCCTCCGGGGCAGGGCCTTTCCTTTGTGCTTTGTAGCTCCGCAAAGGGCCGGGTGTGGTCGTGCCCCCTCCCCTGTTCCAAAAAGGGGTAACTCCACGGGCACCGTCCTCTCTTCTCCTGGTCTTCATTCCAGATGTACTGCAGAAGGAAGGGACAAGTGGCCTCTGCCTCCGGCCGTGGTCCTCAGACTGCCAACACTTGTCCCTTCCAGGTCCCCCTGGGCACTCTGGTCAAGGAGGGAGAGGACACCGTGGCTGACCTCTCTCACCCGGGTGATGAGTACATCGCTGCTCTCGGGGGCACAGGTGGCAAGGGCAACCGCTTCTTTCTGGCCAATGACAACCGCGCCCCAGTGACCTGCACCCCGGGGCAGCCCGGGCAGGAGCGCGTCCTCTTCCTGGAACTCAAGACGGTGGCTGATGCTGGCATGGTGGGTGTCAGCCTGGCAGCAGCTCTGTCTCTACACCCCGAGGGGAAGGAGCGCCATTTACCTGCTGTCCCAAGGGAGAAACAGGCGCTGCCACTCAGCTTGCTGAAGTCAGCTCGGGCTCCCACACCCCCGGCCCCCAGGCCTGCCCTTCTCCACCTCCACCAGTGACGGCCTTGTGACTGTGGGTCACCTCCTCCCACACCCCTGGCCCCCAGGCCTGCTCTTCTCCACCTCCACTGGTGACGGGCTCGTGGCTGTGGGTCACCTCCCCCCACACCCCCAGCCCCCAGGCCTGCCCTTCTCCACCTCCACCAGTGACAGCCTTGTGACTGTGGGTCACCTCCTCCCACACCCCCGGCCCCCAGGCCTGCTCTTCTCCACCTCCACTGGTGACGGGCTCGTGGCTGTGGGTCACCTCCCCCCACACCCCCAGCCCCCAGGCCTGCCCTTCTCCACCTCCACCAGTGACGGCCTTGTGACTGTGGGTCACCTTCCCTCAGACCCCCGGCCCCCAGGCCTGTCCTTTTCCACCTCCACCAGTGATGGCCTTGTGGCTATAGGTCACCTCCCCCCACACCCCCAGCCCCCAGGCCTGCCCTTCTCCACCTCCACCAGTGACGGCCTTGTGACTGTGGGTCACCTTCCCTCAGACCCCCGGCCCCCAGGCCTGCCCTTTTCCACCTCCACCAGTGATGGCCTTGTGGCTATAGGTCACCTCTCCTCACACCCCCGGCCCCCAGACCTGCCCTTCTTCACCTCCACTGGTGAGGGGCTCGTGGCTGTGGGTCACCTCCCCTCACACCCCCAGCCACCAGGCCTGTCCTTCTCCGCCTCCACCGGTGATGGCCTTGAGGCTGTGAGGTCACTTTCTAGAACCACAGGCGCCCACCCTTTGTCTCCAGGTTGGCTTCCCCAATGCCGGGAAGTCCTTGCTGCTCCGAGCCATCTCCAGGGCGACACCTGCCGTGGCAGCTTACCCCTTCACCACTCTGAAGCCCCACGTCGGCGTCGTGCACTATGAAGGCCACCAGCAAGTGACAGGTGGGACTTCCTGCCACGTAGGGCAGCCTGGGCCAGATGATGGGGGCAACCCTTGGAAAATAACAGGCAGCTTCCTTCTTAAGAAGTAACATTGCTTTTCCTGACTGACAGAACCGGCTGCAGCTGCAGTCTGTCAAAATGAGGTTTGTTCACCCCCACCCCCACCCCCAGAAGCTGCTGGCTTCTGTTCAGGAGTCTGAGTCTGAGTTTCAAAGCAGAGGGAATTGTTGTTTCTTCTTGCTCCTTTTCCTGCCCTTTCTCCTGTGGTGAACTCACATCAGTCATGGAGACAGCACGCGATTTAAAAAGCTTTCCCTGTATCACTTATTTTAAGGGCATAAAACTTCTCCAGAAGATAATGTACTCATTAAAAATAGCAAGCCGGCTGTTAATGTGATTTTGTATAGCACTTTATATTTGCAAAGTACTCGGTCAGAATTTCCATCAGGAAGCCATTTCCCCTTTTTGAATCATTTCTGGAGCCAGCAAGACCAGTGGGACTCTGTCAGTTTTCTCTGAGAGACTGACCCTCACCGAGCTTGTCACTCAGACGTTTCTGAGCCTTTTCCAGAGCAGAGTGCTGTGATGCTCAGTGGCAGCTGGCCTCAGGAATCCCTGAAATGAAGGGTCACGTTACTTACCTTCTCAGCGTCTCTTTAAAAGACGAGCCATAAACCTGGGAAGCTGACTGCAGGCTTGGGCTCCGGGCATCCCGTCAGGCGGGAGGTAGAGGGTCAGCTTCAGGGTGCCGAGGGGCTGCGGGTGTGACCCTGTGCTGTGTCTCCCTGCCTCAGTGGCCGACGTCCCCGGAATCGTCAGGGGTGCACACCAGAACCGCGGCCTGGGGCTCGCTTTCCTGCGTCACATCCAGCGCTGCAGCTTCCTGCTGTTTGTGGTTGACCTCTCGGTGCCGGACCCCTGGGCCCAGCTCCAGGATCTGAAGTACGAGCTCGAGAAGTACGAAGAAGGCCTGTCAGAGAGGCCCCACGTGGTCCTCGGGAACAAGATCGACCTTCCTGCAGCCCGAGCCCGCCTGCCCGAGCTCCAGGCCCGCCTGGGACGGACGCTCATCCCGCTGTCGGCCGCCACTGGGGAGAACCTGGAGGCCCTGCTGCTGCGTCTGAAGGAGCTGCATGATGACCACGTGGAGGCCGAGCGGGCACGCGGCCACCAGCCGCCGAGCTGGTAGCCCTCACAGGACAGAGTCCCTGCCGCTGAGCATGTAGCACCCTCACAGGATAGGACCCCTGCCACTGAGCCTGTAGCACCCTCAGAGGAGAGGGCTGCCAGCGCCAGCAGCAGGTACAGTGGGGTGTGGGCGCCAGCGGAAGGCAGAGGATTTTCTGGGCTGCTGCACAGATAAAACCCAATTATGAAATGCAGTGGCTTTGAATGTGTGTGAGAAGTGCTGGGTGAATCATTCAAGGACGTTGGTGTCTCTGTCTTCCCCAGTCAACTTGGGCTCGCCACTAACGTGCCCCTACCCTCTGGCCCAGGATCCCTTGGGTTCTGGAATATTCCATACCACCTGACACCCAGTCTGCTCCCCGCGCTTCACATACCCATCTCCCTCGCTGGCTAATTTGCTGAGGTTGGACTCATTTGTGCTGATTAACGCCCTTAATTAGTGGGGACCCACAGTGCTGACTGATGTTATAAATTGCTGCTGTGAAGGCAGACTCCCCTGGGAGCTAGGCAGAAAGAGCCTGTGCGGGCCCAGGGCACATTTATCAGCCGTGACAATGAGGTCTGTAGTTTCACAGCCCCTTTGTCACCAGCTGGTGACTGGCTGCTGGGTCACCAGGTGTGCCCTGGCGTGCGGCAGGCCTGACCGCATGTCGGTGTGGTATTCTGTCTGCAGGAGGATGGGGAGGCGTTTTCACCTGCCCCGCCCCGCCCCGCATAGGGGGCCGGGGTGCCGCCTTCCTCCACCTCAGCAAGTCTGAGAGGCAGTAAGGGCTGACTCCTTCCCATTGTTCCTCGGGCACCCTGCTGAGCTGCACCATCGGAACTGGGTATGTGCTTCACGGCTGAATGCCCCCAATATCCGAGCGGGCCGGTGGGCGCACCATGGTCCTGACCCGCGCTTCGGCCCTCACAGCACGTGATGGACCAGTGGGACCATTCACGCGGGCTGTGCAGAGAAATCCGGAGGAGTCTGCCTGCTGGGTGGCCTGGGGCCGGGTCTCCATCCAAACCCCAGGCAAGATCAAGGATGGTCCTAGGGAGTTTGGCTGCTCAGAACCGAGGGGTGGAGTCGCCTGAAGGGCCCCCAGCAAGCCCCCCTGCTGGAGCTGCAGTCACGTAACTGTGGCCAGAATCAGCCCCCATCACCCACAGGCCAGCACCCAGCTCTCAGGAGCAACTTGGTTTTGATCTAACATCAAATCTACATCTAGAACAAGACAGCCATTACACCCAGGGTTTTATTTTAATGTCTTATAATTTCAAAGGTCTGTCTATTTTCAAACCCTGTTTGCTTTCTCTGCCAGGCCACCTCAAAGGGCTTTGTTAGGGTGAGATCAGGGTGGATGTACGTTAATTATCATGCCTTTCATCCCCTGCGCGGTGGACAGAGCCAGTCAAGATGACCCTGCCTCTCAACTCACAGCCCACCCTCCCCACTCCGTGGCCTTTGTCTGTCCAGCTGTGTTCCAGGACCTGCCAGTTGTCGTTGGCTGGAATTCCACTTGGTTTCCTCCAGCAGCTCTGAGCTAACCATTCTGAAGAGTTTCTCCTTGTAGCTTGTTCTCTGCCTGTCAGACCTGGCTCAGGGCCTAGTGTTCTCTCCCTTCTTTTCCTCCTACCACACGCGAGGCCACCCCAGCCAACTCCTGGTCAAACCACCACGAGGGATTGCGCGTCCAGCAGCCACGAGTCAAAGAAGTGGTAGGGTCTCGTGCAGAGCTGGGCGGGAGGCGTGCCCAGGGGCCTGTCATCCAGCCAAGTGGGTTGGGATGCCAGATCCAGCCCTCGCCACGTGCCTTAGGAAACCTTTCCTGTTCAACGCAGGGAGTCCCAGCTCGCTGCTTTCATGTTGCCAGAACTTCCCTGACCCAAAACCTGATTTTCCCCACCACACAGAAAGCATTTGTTGTGATTTTTTTTAAAATTGTGCTTTAAGCGAAACTTCACAGTTCAAGTCAGTTTCTTATACAAAAATGTATACACACGTTGCTGTGTGACCCTGGCTGCTCTCCCCACAATGTGACGGCACACTCCTCCCTTCCACCCCAGATCTCCCGTGTCCGTTCAGCCAGCTCCTGTCCCCCTCTGCCTTCTCATCTCACCTCTGGACAGGAGCTGCCCATTTAGTCTCATGTAGCTACTTGAGCTAAGAAGCACACTCTTGAAAAGTATCATTTTATGCCCCATAGTCCAGTCTAATCTTTGTCTGAAGAGCTGGCCTGAGGAATGGTTTCAGTTCTGAGCTAACGGAAAGTGTGGGGGCCATGTCCTCCAGGGTCCCTCTAGTCTCAGTCAGACCATTAAGTCTGTTTTTTTTTTACTAGAATTTGAGTTCTGTACCCCACTTTTCTCCTGCTCCATCAGGGGCTCTCTGTTGTGTTCCCTGTCAGGGCAGTCATTGGTGGTAGCCGGGCGCCATCTAGTCTCAGGATAATAAAGTCTCTGGTTTATGTGGCCCTTTCTATCTCTTGGGCTAATATTTTCCTTGTGACTTTGGTGTTCTTCATACTCCTTTACTCCAAGTGGGTTGGGACCAATTGATGGATCTTAGGTGGCCACTTGCAAGCTTTTAAGACCCCAGACGCCACTCACCACAAGTGGGATGCACAACATTTTCTTGATAAACTTTGTTATGCCAGTTGACCCAGATGTCCCCTGAAACCGTGGTCCCCAGACCCCCACCCCTGCTACTCTGTCCCTCAAAGTGTTTGACTGTATTCAAGAAACTTCTTAGCTTTTGGTTTAGTCCAGTTGTGCTAACTTCCCCGGTAGTGTGTGTTGTCTTTCCCTTCACTTAAGATAATTCTTATCTACTACCTCGTTAGTGAATACCCCTCTCCCACCCTCGTAACCATCAAAGAATGTTTACTTCTGTGTTTAAAGGATTTCTTGAGTTCTTATAATAGTGGTCTCATACAATATTTGTCCTTTTGTGATTGACTAATTTCATTCAGCGTAATACCTTCCAGATTCCTCCATGTTATGAGATGCTCTGCAGATTCATGGTTGTTCTTTATCGTTGCATAGTATTCCACCGTGTGTATGGACCGTAATTTGTTTATCCATTCATCTGTTGATGGGCACTTAGGTTGTTTCCATCTTTTTGCTGTTGTGAACAGTGCTGTAATGAACATGGATGTGCATGTGTCAATCCTTGTGACAGCTCTTATTTCCCTAGGATATATTCCAAGGAGTGGGATTGCTGGATCATATGGTACTTCTATTTCTAGTTTTTTAAAGAAGCACCAAATCGATTTCCAAAGTGATTGTATCATCTTACATTCCCACTAACAGTGTATAAGCATTCCAGTCTCTCCACAACCTCTCCAGCATTTGTTATTTTGTGTTTTTTGGATTAATGCTAGCCTTGTTGGGGTGAGATGATATCTCATTGTAGTTTTGATCTGCATTTCTCTGATGGCTAATGATCATGAGCATTTCTTCATGTGTCTCACAGCCGCCTGAATTTTTCTTTGGTGAAATGCCTGTTCATATCCTTTGCCCATTTTTACTTTTTGTTGTTGCAGTTTTGCAGTATCTTGTAGATTTTAGAGATTAGATGCTGATTGGATTTGTCGTAGCCAAAAATTTTTTCCCCATCTGTAGGTTGTCTTTTTACTCTTTTGGTGAAGTCTTTCGATGAGCATAAGTGTTTGATTTTTAGGAGCTCCCGGTTATCTAGTCTCTCTTCTGGTGCTTGTGCATTGTTACTTATAGTTCGTATTGTGTTTATGCCATGTGTTAGGGCTCCTAGCGTTGTCCCTATTTTTTCTTCCATGATCTTTATCATTTTAGATTTTATATTTAGGTCTTTGATCCATTTTAAGTTGGTTTTTTGTGCGTGGTGTGAGGTATGGGTCTTGTTTCAGTTTTTTGCAGATGGATATCCAGTCATGCCAGCACCATTTGTTAGACTGTCTTCTCCACAATCAACAGACTTTGGGCCTTTGTCCAATATCAGCTGCTCACAGGTGGATGAATTTACGTCTGGATTCTCAGTTCTGTTCCACTGGTCTATGTATCTGTTGTTGTACCAGCACCAGGCTGTTTTGACTACTGTGGTGGTATAATAGGTTCTAAAATCAGGTAGTGTGAGGCCTCCCACTTTGTTCTTCTTGAGTAATGCTTTACTTATCCGGGGCCTCTTCCCTTTCCATATGAAGTTGGTGATTTGTTTCTTCATCTCATTAAAAAATGCCGTTGGAATTTGGATCGGGATTGCATTGTATCTGGAGATCGCTTTGGGTAGAATAGACGTTTTCACAACGTTGAGTCTTCCTAACCATGAGCAAGGTATGTTTTTCCACTTATGTAGGTCTCTTTTGGTTTTTTGCAGCAGTGTCTTGTAGTTTTCATTGTATAGGCCTTTTACGTCTCTGGTTAGCTTGATTCCCAAATATTTTATCTTCCTGGGAGGTATTGTAAATGGTATTGATTTGGTGATTTCCTCTTGGAATTTCTCTTTGTTGGTGTAGAGGAATCCAACTGATTTTTGTATGTTTATCTTGTATCCGGATACTTTGCTGAAATTTTCTATTAGTTCCAGTAGTTATCTTGTGGATTCTTTGGGGTTTTCTGTGTATAATATCATATCATCTGCAAATAGAGATACTTTTACTTCTTCCTTACCAATTTGGATGCCCTTTATTTCTTTTCCTAGCCTTATTGCTCTGGCTAGGACCTCCAGCACAGTGTTGAATAAGAGTGGTGATAAAGGGCATCCTTGTCTGGTTCCTGTTCTCAAGGGGAATGCTTTCAGACTCTCTCCATTTAGGATGTTGTTGGCTATTGGCTTTGTATAAATACCCTTTATTATGTTGAGGAATTTCCCTTCTATTCCTATTTTGCTGAGAGTTTTTATCATGAATGGGTGTTGGACTTGGTCAAATGCCTTTTCTGCATCAGTTGGTACGATTGTGTGGTTCTTGTCTTTTGTTTTATTAATGTGATGGATTATATTGATTGTTTTTCTAATGTTGAACCATTCTTGCATACCTCATATGAATCCCACTTGGTCATGGTGAATTATTTTTTTGATATGTTGTTGAATTCTATTGGCTAGAATTTTGTTGAGGATTTTTGTGTCTATGTTCATGAGGGATATTGGTCTGTAATTTTCTTTTTTTATGGTGTCTTTACCTGGTTTTGGTATCAGGGTTATTCTGGCTTCACAGAATGAGTTTGGGAGTATTCCATCGTTTTCTACACTTCGAAATACGTTCAGTAGTAGTGGTGTTAACTCTTCTCTGAAAGTTTGGTCGAATTCTCCAGCGAAACCGTCAGGGCCAGGGCTTTTATTTTGTTGGGAGTTTTTAAATTACCTTTTCAATCTCTTCTTTTGTTATAGGTTTATTTAGTTGTTCTACCTCTGTTTGTGTTAAAGTAGGTAGTGTGCTGCTAGAAATTTGCCCATTTCCTCTAGGTTTTCAGATTTGTTAGAGTACAATTTTTCATAGTATTCTGTTATGATTCTTTAATTTCAGTTGGGTCTGTTGTGATATCGCCCATCTCATTTCTTATATGTGTTATTTGCTTCCTCTCCTGTTTTTCTTTTGTCAGTTTGGCCAATGGTTTATCAATTTTGTTGATCTTTCAAAGAACCAGCTTTTGGTCTTGTTAACACTTTCAATTGTTTTTCTATTTTCTATTTCATTTAATTCTGCTCTAATTTTTATTATTTGCTTTCTTCTGGTGCCTGAGGCCTCCTGTTTGCTGCTGTCTTTCTATTAGTTTGAATTGTAGGGTTAATGTTTTGATTTTGGCCCTTTCTTCTTTTTGGATGTGTGCATTTATTGCTATAAATTGATCTCTGAGCACTGCTTTGCTGTGTCCAAATGTTCTGGTAGGATGTGTTTTCATTCTCATTTGATTCTGTGAATTTCTTTATTCCATCCTTAATTCTTCTGTAACCCAGTAGTTTTTTGAGCAAGGTGGTGTTCAGTCTCCATGTGTTTGATTTTTTTTCCTTGCTTTTTCTGTTACTGATTTCCACTTTTATGGCTTTATGGTCAGAAAAGATGCTTTGTAATGTTTCGATGCTTTGGATTCTGTTAAGGCTTGCTTTATGGCCTAATATGTGGTCTATTTTGGAGAATGTTCCATGTACTTTGGAAAAGAAAGTATAATTGTTTGCGTTTGGGTAGAGTGTTTTGTATATGTCTATGAGGTCAGGTTGGTTGATGGTGGCATTTAAATCTTCTGAGTCTTTGTTGAGTTTCTTTCTGGATGTTCTGTCCTTCACCGAAAGTGGTGTGTTGAAATCTCCTACTATTATTGTGGAACTGTCTATCTCTCTTTTCAATACTGTTGGAGTTTGTTTTATGTATTTTGTATTATGTATTTAGGTTTTATGTATTATTTTATATGTTTATGTCATTAAGTGTGTATTTATTACGGTTATGTCCTCCTGGTGTATTGATCCTTTAATCGATGTAGCGTCCTTCCTTATCCTTTGTGGTGGATTTTACTTTAAAGTCTATTTTGTCGGTGATTAATATTACCACTCATGGTGTCTGGGGTCTTAAAAGTCAGCGAGTGGCCATCTAAGATCCGTCAATTGGTCCCAACTCACCTGGAGTAAAGGAGAATGAAGAACACCAAAGTCACAAGAGAAGTATTAGCTCAAGAGACAGAAAGGGCCACATAAACCAGAGACTGCATCAACCTGAGACCAGAAGAACTAGATGGTGCCCGGCTACCACCAATGACCGCCCTTACAGGGAACACAACAGAGAGTCCCTGATGGAGCAGGAGAAAAGTGGGGTGCAGGACTCAAATTCTAGTAAAAAGACCAGACTTAATGGTCTGACTGAGACTAGAGGGACCCTGGAAGACATGGCCCCCAGACTCTCCGTTAGCTCAGAACTGAAACCATTCCTGAGGTCACCTCTTCAGACAAAGATTAGGCTGGACAATAGAACATAAAATGATAGTCGTGAAGAGTATGCTTCTTTTATGCTTCTTAGCTCAAGTAGATACATGAGACTAAATGGGCAGCTCCTGTGGGGAGGTGAGATGAGAAGGCAGAGAGGGGTCAAGAGCTGGTTGAATGGACACGGGAAATCAGGTGGAAAGGAGGAGTGTGCTGTCACAGTATAGGGAGAGCAATTAGGGCCACATAACAATGTATGTATAAATTTTTTATGAGAGACTAACTTGAATTGTAAACTTTCATTTAAAATACCACAATAAAAAATTAAAAATAATAAAAAATATTATCACTCCTGTACTTTTTTGATAGTTGTTTTCTTGATATATTTTTTTCCATCCTTTGAGTTTTAGTTTGTGTGTTTAAGGTGTGTCTCTTGTAGGCAGCATATAGATGGATCATGTTTTTTTAATCCATTCTGCCACTTTCTGTCTCTTTATTAGTGCATTTAGTCCATTTACATTCTGTGTAATTATTATAGGGATGTGTTTAGTGCTGTCATTTTGATCTCTTTTTTTGTGTGTTGTTGACAGTTTCTTTGTTCCACTTAATTTTCTGTGTTGAGTTGTTTTTCTTTATGTATTTTCTTTTCATCTTTTTCATTGTTGTTGATTTTGTGTTTACTGAGTCTTTATGTTTTTGTTTTTCTTGTTTTTTATTTTGATGTCTAGGATTGTTAGTTTCCTTTGTGGTTACCTTAATATTTGCCCCTGTTTTTCTGAGTTTAAACCAATCTTTTATTTCTTTATATCACCTTGACTTCCTCTCCATGTGAAAGAGCTATGACTACATTTTTTTTAGTCTCTCTTTTTTGTTTTAATGTTCTCATCTTTTACATATTGACATCTGTTTCCCTATTTTCAGCGTTTTAGCTTTGATTTATCTTTGTGACTTCCCTATCTGGGTTGACATCTGGTTGCTCTGTCCTGTGTTCTGGTCTTAGGTTGTTATCTGATGTTACTGATTTTCTAACCGGAGGACTCCTTTTAGTATTTCTTGTAATTTTGGTTTGGTTTTTGCAAATTCCCTAAACTTCTGTTTAACTGGAAATGCCCTAGTTTCGCCATCATATTTGAGAGACAATTTTGCTGGATATATCATTCTTGGCTGGCACTTTTTTTCCTTCAAGGCTTTCTATATGTCATCCCATTGCCTTCTTCCCTGCACAGTTTCTGCTGAGTAGTCTGAGCTTAGTCTTATTGACTCTGCTTTGTAGGTGACTTTTCATTTATCCCTAGCCACTCTTAAAATTCTGTCTTTATCTTTGATTTGGGGAAGTTTGATTATAATATGTCTTGGTGACTTTCTTTTGAGATCTACCTGTGTTCGATGAGCATCTTGGATAGATATCTTCTCATCTTTCATGATATCAGGGAAGTTTTCTGCAACAAATCTTCAACAATTCTCTCTGTATTTTCTGTTATCCCCCCCTGTTCTGGTACTCCAATCACTCGTAGATTATTCCTCATGATAGAGTCCCACATAATTCTTAGGATTTCTTCATTTTTTAAAAATCGTTTATCTAATTTTTCCTCAAATAAGTTGGTGTCAAGTGCTTTTTCTTCAATCTCACTAATTCTGACTTCATTGCCTCAATTCTGCTCCTATGACTTTCTATTGAGTTGTCTAATTCTGAAACTTTATTGTTAATTTTCTGGATTTCTGTTTGCTGTCTCTATGGATTCTTGCAGCCTGTTATATTTGTCATTGTGCTTTCTATAATCTTCTTAAGTTCCTCTATTGCTTTGTCTGTGTGTTCTTGGCTTGTTCTGTGTTTTTCCTGATCTCCTTCCTCATCTCTTGATTAGTTCTGTATATTACTCTTTTGTATTCTACCTCTGGTAATTCCAGGAAGTTCTCTTTGTCTGGAAAATTTCTTGATTCTTTATTTTGGGAGCTTGCTGAAGCCATCATGGTCTGCCTCTTTATGTGATTTGATATTGACTGTTAACTCCAAGCCATCAATAAGTTTTTATATTTATTTATTTTATGTTTGTTTACTGCATCCTAGTTTCTTGTTTTGTTTTGTTATGATATGCCCAAATAGGTTGCTCATGTGAGCTAGTTTGATTATTGGCACCTTTGAAGCTCTAACGCCCTGTCACCAGGTGGTTAGATCTGTTACTAGGTATGTGAGTCCAGGAGTCCATTTACTTTTCTTGTATAGATTCATCTTAGGTGTCCAAATAGTTGTTCACCAAGTGTATGGTGCAGGCTGTCACCTACAGTCCTAGACAGGCAGGGGTGATTGGAGTAGGCACAGGTATCTGGCTGCAGTAGGGGGTCACACGCTGAGCAAGGCAGGGGCCTGATGGCTACCCCTGAGTGTCTGGGAGGAAAGCATGTCTCTGTTCCCAAGAGTGGGTAGGTGGGTAGGTTTTGCAGCCAGACTATGGGCAACCAGTGCTGTTGGCTGTAAGAACTGGGAAGCACCACTTATTCTTGGACCACTGTCGCAGGTATCTAGGTAGCACGGGTGGAGCCACCAGTCCTCAGGCCCCTGATATGGGTAGGTGAGGACCCAGCTTAATGGGTACAGTGGTATCAAATGTCACAAACCTGCCACTCCACCATATAGCTGATACAGTGAAGTTAGGCTTCAGGTATATACCCTGTTGTACTGTGCTAATGAGGGCCTATGCTGTTGAAATGGGCCCACACAGGTCTATGCAGGGGTGAAAGGCATTCAAAGTCCATGGACCCCTTATGCCCGTGCCTAGGCAACAGAATTGTGCCTGCCCTGAGTTCCCAGCTTAGGGAAGCTGGCAGATTACTTTTTCCTGTTTGTTAATTTATTCCCTCTCCAAGGCTGGGAGAATGGCTCAGGGCATGTGACAGGTCCTACTTCTGGCCCAGGAGACTCAACAGTTGCTGAAGCTGGCCTGGGACTGGTGCAGAGTGGGGAGGGAGCAGGTAAATAGGAGAGAAGTTCTATCCAAACGGGGTGTTTTTTAATCTGCACTGCAGGTTAGATGCATGTACTTATTTTTTGCTAATTGAGCACCACTTTTCACTGGCTCTGGAGGCCTGAGCAGACTGTCCACCCCTTGGTCTCTCCCGATGTGGAAAACACATTCTGAATGTCACTGCCTGCCTCACTGCACATGCCAGCCGATCCGGCCCGCAGGGTGCCGGCTCCTGCTGGGTCAGGTCTGGCAACTCCTCACTGCTTCCGAACTGTCTCTCCCTCCCTCTGCCACTCGGTCTGATTCCTCAACTTTGCCTTTGATGTTCAGGGCGTCTAGATTGTCACATACAATCAATTCACTTGTTTTTTTGTGTCTTTGTTGTAAGAGGGACCACCGAAAGCATCTGACTACTCTGCCATCTTGGCCCTGCCTCCTGCTGTGATGTTTTAAACACTGATTTTTCTCTTTCATGTACTGCTCTTGTTAGGAAGGTACAGCTGGACCCCTTTTCCTCCTTCAGGTCCCTGTCTCCCCTCTCTGTTTTAGGAACAGAAATTGTGCCAGTCTTTGTTTCTTTAATTAAGATATAGTTCATACACCATAAAATTTAGTTTAAAAGTATACAATGGAGTGGTTTTTAGTACATTCACAAGGTTGTGGAACCATCACCACTATCCAATTCCAGACCATTCTCATCATCCCAAAAAGAAGCCCTGTACCTACTGGCAGTCACTTCCCCCACCCCCAGCCCTGGCAACCACACATCTGCTGTCTGTCTCTGTGGACTTGCCTGTCTGGACCTTCGTGTAGATGGAACCACACAGCAGGCACCCTTTTGAATAGGAGGGACTAGGACAAGGACTGAGGCTGGGGACAGAGCAAGTAGTTGGTCAATGCCAGCCGCAGCTGTCAAAGGACTCCTGAGTGCTGCGGGGGCCCAGACCAAGGGCTCTAGGAGGGGCCGTAGATGATCTCGCCCACCCATCCTCCCAGCTTGTCAGGAATTTGTGGTTCTACCACCTGGGGGCTAGGGCCCAGGAGCAAAGCAGAGGACAGGCGTGTCCCCATCCCTGAGCTGCCCCTGCTCCTAAGCCCCAGCCTCGAATCAGGGTTTACTGGACTCTGGAGATTTCACCATCGAGAGCTGAGGGCTTTAAAGGTCGTCACATTGCCATGTTTGAACGTGGAAATTGGGGAGACTCTGGAGCGGCACAGCACAGTTTCCAAACTCTCTCCTTGCGTCCAAAGCCTCCCAGCCCTCCTCCCTTCTCCCCTTTCTTTTTTTTTTCCTCCTGTGATGGATACTGTGTGCTCTCTGAGGGTTGTCGGAGAGCTCCCCGGTGCGGGGGACTGGACGCCTGCCTTCCTGTCTGTGGGACAGTGATGTCCCCGGAGGCCTCACAGCAGAGTGCCTGCCCAGGGTCCCCAAGTGGCAGCCTGGGGACAGAACGGATGTCCAGGCACATGGGACCACGCCCTGACCTTCCACTCCAAGGGTCCCAGGGTGTTAAGGACCACTCTCCTACCAACAACTAGTACTAACAACTAATTAGTATTCACAGAATAACTAACTCACTTTTCCATGTTTTATTAATCAAAGACATGGACCTCCTATGGGCAAGCTGAGCCGTCCTGCCCCTAAGACAGGGATTCCAGCCTAGCCAGAGTCTGGGTGTTCAATGAGCCAGCCCTGCCCCTAACAGCACTTTTGGGAGCAGGTAGATCCACCCCTCTGCCCACCAGTGAGGAAATGGAGGCTCCAGACAGGGTGAGTCTGGTGTCTTGCTGGACAGGACTTCTCCATCACAGTTACAAACACCCATTTTACACTGGCTGTAGAAAAGAAGGTGTATTTGGTGACTCGTGAAACAACTGGCTTCAGATGAAGCTGGATCCAGACACTCAGACTATCAGGAAGCTGTCTCTTCAGCTCTCAGCTTGGCTTTTCTCTGCTTTGTCTGCACTCCAGGTGGGTACCTTCCTGGGTGGCCTGCAGCCAAGGCAGGCTTGGAGGCCCCCAGGCAACACCCCCCAGCTGGAGAGGACCCTTTCCTGCCAACTCCTGGAGGCTGGGCTGGGAATTACACCACCCTGAACCAACCACAGAGATTCTGACTGGCCACGCCCGGCACCCATGCCCATCCTGGGGCCAGAAACTAAGGGAGAGGGTGGTTTGGCCCTTGGTCCCCAAAGAAAAAGCGGGGGCTCCTGTTACCAGAAGAAGAGGGCAGCAAGGGCCACCTGCAAATCCCCACAGCAGGAGGCCTTGAGCACAGCTGGATGTGCGTGTTCCCTGAGCAGGCTCATCAGTGCCTGGGGTGTAGGGTGAGGTGGGGTGTGCTCTGGAGAGGAAGGAGAAGGTGGCCCTGAGAGCTGAGGGCACTGGAAAGACGGTCACAGCGGGAAACCAGCACTGACTCGGCCACTTAGCTGTGTGGACTCGAGCAGGTCACTCAGCCTCCCCGTGCCTCGTGGCTGTAAAATGAGGCCGGTAGTGCCTACTTGGCCAGGTGGTCTGAGGACTAAATGGGTTTAGATAGGAACAGCACATGGAGTATCCTGAAGAATGTTGTTGTTGTCGTCGGGTGCCTTTGAGTCCATTCTGACTCAGTGACCCCATGTGACAGAGTAGGACTGCTCCATAGGGTTGTCTAGGCTGTGATCTCTATGGGAGCTGAGCACCAGGTCTCTGCTCCCATGGAGTCACCAGGTGGGTTCAAACCAATGACCTTTCGCTTAGCAGGTGAGCACTTAACCGTTGAACCACCAGGGCTCCTTTCCTAAAGCATAAACCGAACCCATTGCCGTTGAGTTGCATTCCAACTCTTAATGACTCTATAGCATAAAACCTGACACACCAAACCCGTTGCCATCGAGTCCATGGTGACCCATAGCCACCCTATAGGATGGAGTAGAACTGACCCATAGGGTTTAAGGAGCAGCTGGTAGATTTGAACTGCTGACCTTTTGGTTAGCAGCCGAGCTCTTAACCACCGTGCCACCAGGGCTCCCCCACAGCATAGTAAGCGTTGAAACCAGACTCCGCGTTGCTGTCCTTGGAGTCTAAGCGCCCATGCGTGCCTTCTGCGCTGTCCTCCCCTGTGGTCTCCAGGCCCAGCCTCAGGTCCCACACCTTCCCTGGCCAACCCCTTGGTCTCTTCAATGACCTCAGTCCCCGGGACCCGTCCTGCCAGAGCCAATTTCTGTCTCCTCACCCCAACTGGCCCTGACCCCTCCCCGAGTGTCCACAGCCCCTGGATGTCCCCACCCTGGTGCTGGTTACCAGATGCCCCATGAGGCCTGGGGAGGGGGCCAGGCCCAGTCACTAAGGCATCAGTAAGGGAGGGTGCTCGACCCCATTTTACGGAAGAGAGGGGAGTCACCAAGGGCCCAGGGGACTTGCCTTCCTGCTGGTCCTGGCTCCCCCTCACCCCACAAGGGGTGATGAGGGAGGGGGAGGGTAACCCTTCCAGGTGCAGGGCGCCCCTCCCACCGGCCACGGCAGAGGCCCTGGCGCTGGATGACAGGCTGGCGGTGGCAGCAGCACTGTCAGCTGGAGCAGGTGCCGGCACCACGGACAACGGAACAATCTCGGTAATGACAGGGAGGCTGCTTCCTGCCTGCAGGGCTGGGGAACGGCAGCCAGGCACGGAGCCCCAGGGACCGCCACCCCAGCCACCCCCGTTCGGCAGGAAGAAACTGAGGCCCAGGAGCCACCTGGCCTCAGACACCGCTGGGACCGGGAGTGGGAGGGCTGGCGTCCCCTCAGGCTTTGAATCCCAGCCTCAGCACAGGTCTGCTGGGTTGGCTGGGGCCATCTCTGCTCCCTCCGGCCTCAGTTTCCCCCGTGAAACAAGTGGTCTGACTTGCTGCCCTCCGAGCACCCTTCCTGCCTGCCCCTGCCCCTAGGCATTAGGAGCTGAGCCTCCATGACGCCACCTCCCGTGTCTCCCTCCTCCCCCATCAGCTGGCTCAGCGGGGGCTGCTGTTCACAGCTCCCTGGGCCTAGACAGCAGGGGCGCAAGGCGGTGCCCGCGGCAAGTGCCTCATGTTGTGTTCGGTGGGGCCAGGTCTGGCCTGGAGGCTGTCCCGGGCCCCTCCTGCACACCCCGCCCCCCGCGACAGTGCACAGAGAGGGCAAGGCCATCCTGCAGGGGAGACCTGGACAGTGTCCCCATGGGGCCACACAAGGAGGTGCTCGGGGACCAGCCTGGCTCTGAAGTCAGACCAGGGTCAGATCCTGCTCCCCACTCCCCTGAGTGTGTGACCCCTGGTCCCTTGCTGGCAGTCTAGAGACGGGTGGGCGCCCCTTGTGGGATGGCTGCAGGGTGTGGCAACCTCAGCTGGCCTGGCGCCCACTGAGTGCTCCCACAGATATCTAGGGGGCTGTCTCTGCACCCCATCCCCAGCCACAAACGAGGCATGGTGGGGAGCAGTGGTCAGACAGCCACATGCCCCACGCCCCAGCTCCAGAAGCCCAGGCTGGGAGACCAGGCTTGGCTGTGCTCATACCAGTTCCCCCCATCATGCCCCCGGTCCCCAAAGAGAGCGTCGGACACCTTGGCCTCTTGCGGAGGATGTGGGGGGCCTGCTGGGTGCCCCGAGAGCTCAGGTAGAGAGGACCCTCAGCACAGCTGCCCGGTGAGGCACAGAGGCCCCTCGTGCTCTCTCTTCTCCAGAGCACCATGCTCTCTCCAGCATGTGCCCAGGGCCTGTGCCAGTGGGCACCTGTGACGGATTGAATTGTGTCCCCCCAAAATATGTGTTGTAAATCCTAACCTCTATGCCTGTGGTTATACAGGTATTCATCACTTAACGTCCGTTCAGGTAACATCTGACTACATGTACGTCCGTGGTCCCATAAAGTTATCCCAACTGGAGAAGGGGACGTAGTGGACATACTCTGCTAAGTAGGGAGATCTGATCTGTCTCTGACTAGCTCTCCCGTCTCGTGTTTGCCCCAGCCTGGGGCAGCAGGGAGAGGGAGTCCTGGCATCCATCCGTGGCTGCCTGTCCCACTGTGCTTGCCTCAGGCAGGGACCATGCAGATGCTGTCGGAGCCGCTGGGGGGATGCCTGCTGAGGCCGCTGCCCAACTCCACTGGAGAGAGCCCTGCACATCACGCCCTGGCCCAAGGCCTCAACTCCTCCTGTGGTGGCAGATCCGCCTGGGGTGGGCAGGGCTGGAAGAGCTTAAAGCCCATTAAGGGAGGTGGGAAAGGCAGGCAGGGAGGAAGGAATGGGAGGAAGCTGGCGGGGAGGTGGGGGCCAGGCACCGCTCTCGGAGACAGCGTGGTGACCCCGCAGGACCGGCAGTGGCAGAGCCAAATTCTTCAAGCAGTTCCTCAGTTTGGCGGCAGCGGCAGTAGGGGTGGCATGGGTCCTGGGCCCAGCCAGTGACCATCCTATGCACCTCTCTGCTGTATATAATACGGCATTCACACAATGTCCAAATCACATAACGTCCTATTTCACAGAATGTATTTGTGGACGTTAAGTGACATATACCTGTAATCCCCTTTAGGACTAGGTTGTCTTTGTTATGTTAATGAGGCAGGCTTAGTGTAGGACTTGCTTTGAGTCAATCTCTTTTGAGACATAAAAGAGATTAAACAAGCAAGTGAGAAAACGCGGAGGGGGAAGAGAGATACCAAGCCATGTGAAGATTGCCCAGAAGCAGAAGCTCAGAAGAGACAAGGACTTTCCTCCATAGCCGACAGAAAAAGAAAGCCTTCACCTAGGTCTGGCACCCTGAATGCAGACTTCTAGCCTCTAAATTGTGAGAAAATAAATGTCTGTTTGTTAAAGCCACCCACGTGTGGTATTTCTGTTACAGTGGCACTAGATAACCAAGATAGAATTTGGTACTGAGAAGTGGGGGTGCTGCTGTAACAAATATCTACAATGTGGAAGTGGTTTGGGAAGTGGGTAATGGGTGGAGGCTGGAAGAGTTTTAAGGTACCTAATAGTAAAAGCCTGATTGCCTTGAAGAGACTGTTGGTGGAATCATGGCCGTCAAAGGCGGTTCCAGTGAGGGCTCAGAAGGAAGTGAAGGGAGCCATAGAGAAAAGTCTCTGTCATCTTAGAGAATACATATGGTGCCAACAACAGAATGTCACTAGAAATGTGGACATTAAATGTGCTTCTGATGAGACTTTTAAAAGAAAATGATGAACATGTGATTGGACAATGGAGGAAGGGCGATGGTCTTTATGTGTGGCATAAAAAGAACTTGTCTGAATTATTTCAAATGTTTGGTGGAAGGTAGAACTTGGAAGTGATGAACTTGGATATCTGGCTGAGGAGACTTCTAAGCAAGATCTTAAAGGGGCTTTGTGGTTTCTCCTTGCTGCTTATAGTAAAATGTGAGAGGAAAGAGATGGACTTAAAGAAGAATGGTAAAAAATGAAGACAAAATTTAAAGATTTGGAAAATTTGGTTGTACAATCTAAGGACACATGTCCTAAACTTTTCACCAAGGATGCGGCTACACAATCTTTTGTTAAAGAGATTAAGCCTGTGACTGATGGGTCTAACCAACTACCACAGGAGAAAACCCATCAGCTTAGACTGAAAGGGACAGAGAAAGAACAAAAGGAAAGAACACTATCTGCCTCTTGGAATTCTACAGGCAGGAAACAGGCCAAGGGAGCTACATCTGTTGTCCTCCAAGGAAAAAAAAAGAACCATCCCTGAAGCAGCTCAGAAATCAACAGAACTGTTGGAAAAAGCAAGGGAAGCAGAGCTGCCTCAGTTTCAAAGGGTGGGGCCATGGCCTCTGGGGTCTCAAAAGGTGGGGCGACAGCCCCTGGGGTCTCAAAGGGTAGAGTCACAGTTTTCTAGGTTTCAAAGAATCAGATGTTCACTAACTTGGTTCTGGAGTGTGGGGCTGCCATTCAGTTTGGCCAAGAGGATGGGGCCTCTGCCCATAGCTGAGGGGGCAGGGCTGCCATGCCCAACGGACAGAAGAATGGAGCCTGCTGTGGCTGAGGGGGTGGAGTCACCACTCAGATGGACTAGGAGAATAGGACCGCCCAAAGCCGAGGGAGCAGAGTTACCTTCCCAGCGGGCCTGGGAGGCTGAGCTGAAGGCCAAAGCCAAGGAGCCCCCCACCCAGAATCTAGCGAGGTTGGCTGACACACAGAATTTGGAGGGCAGGGCCATTGCCCAGATGGTTTCAAAGAACAGAGGATTATTTTCAAGCCTTGAATGTAAGTTGTTTTGCTGGGTTTTGGACTTGCTTGGTGCCCATTATCCCTTCTTTCCCTCTAATTTCTCCCATCTGTAATGGAAATATCTACCTTGTGCCTGTTCCGCCATTGTATTTTGGAAACAGATAACTTGTATTCTAGATTTCACAGGTTCACAGATGAAGAGGATTTTTGCCCCAGGATCGAATATGCCTACAGTCTCACCCATATTTGATCAAGATGATTCAGACGATGAGATTTTGGACCTGGAGCCAATTTAAGACCTTTGGGAGGATGTGATGGGGTGAGTGTGGTTTACATGTGGCAAGGACATGATTTTGGGGGGCCCAAAGGGTGGAATGTCATAGATTGAATTGTGTCCCCCAAAAACGTGTTGTAAATCCTAACCTCTATGACTGTGGTTATAATCCCATTTGGGAAAGGGTGTGTCTTGAGTCAATCTCTTCTGAGAGATAAAAGAAATTACACAAGCAAGTGAGGAAGCGAGTGGGGAGGGGGAGGGGAGGGATGCCAAGCCATGTGAAGATCGCCCAGGAGCGGAAGTTCAAAGAGACAGGGACCTTCCTCCAGAGCTGACAGAGAGAAAGCCTTCCCCTAGAGCCGGTGCCCTGAATTGGGACTTGTAGCCCCCTCACTGTGAGAGAATAAACTTCTCTTTGTTAAATCACCCACTGGTGGTGTTTCTGTTCCAGCAGCACTGGCTGACTAAGGCAGCAGCCCAGAGCCAGCACAGGAGCACATGCAGCAGTGCCCATCCCAAGGGGCCCTGTCTGGAGCCCTGTCAGGTCTGCTGGCTCTGGCCTCCTGCTAGTGGGTGCCCCCAGTGCTGTGGGCAGCCCACCCCCATGCATTTAGGCCAGTTCTGAGTCCCCGGACTGCCCCATTCCTCAGACACCACGTCCCTCCCCTGCCATGCCCCCCCCAGTCTCTGCACCTTCCCTTCTGTGGCTTCCCAGGCACCCCATAGTTAGGTCATCGGGGACCGCTGCTTCCAGGCAGGCCTCCCAGACTGCGCCGTCCTCAAGCCCGAGGCCCCCTCCCTGGCACCCATTCCCTCAGCAGCAAGGCTGCCACATGGTGCTCCTCCTGCCTGTAGCCTGTGCACCCCCTGAAACTTTGCCCCTCGCTCTCCCACCAGCTCCACTGGCTGGCCCCTCTGCCTCATGAACCCCCACCCGGTGCTGAGCTGGGACCCAACCCATGCCTGATGCTGAATGAGTGGATGCCACCTCCACTGAATGGTCATGATCCCGGCTGCCGCTCCTCCCAGCCCTGCCCTGTCTCCCCTGCAGCTCTTAGCCCCCGAGGGAAGGCCCTGGTTATCTATTGTTGGTTGTTTCTGTGCCCCCCAGAGCCCAGGGACCAGGTGTGTCTGTGCCCATGTAGCCCAGACTCCCGGTTTGGGGCTGGCCTCCAGCAGGTGCTTGGTCAGTGGCGGCCGTGATGGGGAGCCCGGCCCCAGCCCCCAGGTGTGTTTGTTTGCTGGAGAAGCTGGCAGTGGACTCGCTATCTTTATTCTCTCCTCCTCTGGCCCACACGGGAGCTCTGGAGCAGCAGTTTCCAGATACTGAAGGCAAAACTGCTTGAAAGTCTGTGCTTTTATCCTCCATTTTGCAGCCATTTAGCAGGACTGAGTGGAGAGCTCCGGTGCTCTCGCTGTGCTGCTGGCATGGACGTGCCCACTGCTGCTGAGAACTGGCTCTTTGTCTTTGCCCAGACAAGCAGGCCACAGGGCCGGAGCCTGTGGGGGCCAAGCCAGGTCGCACGGGGCCAGGAGGGGAGTGGACAGCTAGCCCTCTGGCAGCAGCCACACAGCCTCTTCAGTGTTGGGGTGTCCCATGGGCGGCTGCCAGGTGGGGTCCCCATACTCTGGGATCTGCAGAAGGTGGCATCTGGTGTCCTTGCTGCTGTGGGGCCCTCCTGCCCTGCTCCCACCTCTGCTCATAACAGCACAGCCCCATGGGGCAGGGGAGGGCATACGCAGACTGGGACAAGAATAACGAAGGCCCGAGTGCTCCAGGCTCACCCCTTCCTTGTCACCAAGGAGGGTGCTGGCTCCACCTGAAGGTTTCTTGCCCAAGAGGGTCCTGCCTTGACTACAGGCGTCTCTTGAACTTCCAGGAGATAACACCAGGATGGTAGAGGGTGAGAGAGCTGAGGCGGGAAGGGGTGCGGGTTAGGACTCTGGAGGGAGTTTCCAGGAATTTGGAATAAAAGTGCAGCCACAGCTGTGGGGGTGAGAAAATGTCCAGAGGAAATAGGTTTAATTTTTTTGTTTTGTTTTTTTAATGTTGCTATGAACAGCTTGTCCCCCCTGCAGTGTTTGCGGATCGGAGTCATTATGAAGCGATGTCTGGGTGCTGAGCGGCACTGCAGTGCTAGAGACTGGACCCTCCGGCCCCAGCCATGACAGGGTTACGCCAAGAGGATGCGTCTCTGCCGAGGGCGAGGGGGCCACAGCCAGAGCTGCTGCAGAGCAAGCCGGCATCCATGTGGTCAGGGGGAGAGGGGGCCCTCTGGTATTGAGGACGACAGCTAACACCCTGAATTTGTAGCTCTCCTGAGCTGGGCCTTACTTGTCTTTTTCTGGGTGGACTTTGTGCTCCGGGGGTGAAGGCCGGTGTCTGCGTCCTGCGCGGAGCCCACAGGACTTGCTGCCTGGCCACCTTCAGGACAATTTGCTCACCAGGCAAGCGCTGTGCTCCATCTGTTGGGTCCTCTTCTGTCTCCGTCCGTCAACCCTCAGCCCCGCCTCCAGGCCTTTGCCCTGGACAACTCCTCCACAGACGGCCACCCCCTCGTAGCCCCTCACACCCTGCCAGCCTCTCCAGGTCTGCTGCAGACCCCCACCCTTCCTCCCTGTGCACCTGTGGGCAGCACCCCCTTCCTCCCTGTGTGCACCTGTGGGCAGCCCTGCAGCGGCACCTCCTCTTTGGAGGCTGTCTCCCCAGCCAGGGCGGGCCTGGACAAGGCTTCCTATGAGGCCCCGTGTGAAGGTAGAGGGGGACATGCTCACCTTGAGCCACAGGTCTAATCTTGAGACCCCTCAGCCTGACAGCGCCGGGGCGGGGCCACATGCCTGGCTGAAGGCCACGGCCAGGATTAGGCATGGCCTAGAGGGAGGACCCATCTTGTGGGTGGGCAGGGCAGGGGGGCCCCTCCCGTGGGGAGCCCACGTGCTTGGTGAGCAACATCCTTCCCAACAGGTGTGCAGGGCTGACCCTCCCTGTGGGGTCCCGGGAGTGTGGGAGACAGAGGGTGGGGCCTGGCTGGGGTACACGCCTTTGTTAGTGTTAAGGCCTGGGGTGGTCAGCCTGGCCCTGCTGCGAGGAGGCCTGGTGTGGTGGGGCGAGGCTCACAACTCGCGACCCCTCACTGGCTGAGCTCTTGTCTCCCCACTCTGCCGCCCCACAAAGGCCTCAAGAATCTGCAAGATGAAAAGAATCCACTTTATTGTGGCTCATGGTGGGCAGGGCAGCGGGCACACCAGGTGGCATGCAGCGGGCCGGCTTGGGGCCGGGCGGGGCAGGCAGCCCTCTCTGCCTGACGGCCCTCAGGGCATGCCGGCCCCTCCGCCCGCTGAGGCCCCAGCAGTCCCAGCTGAGCGGCTGGCGCAGAGGGGCCGGGTCAGCGGGGGGACGGCCCTGATGGGCTGAGCCAGGGAGCACGGGGCGATGGGCAAGCAGCAGCACAGAGGGAGGAGGGTGTGGGAGCCCACACCTGCCAATCCAACCCGAGTGCCTCGGCAATTTTCTCTCTCTTGATTAACACCCGAGGAACGTCAAGTTCACGGACGTGTTTTCTTCTTCTTCATCTTCCTGAAAACACCCAGAATGGAATGCAGAGAACAGCTGTGAGGTTCCTGGAGGGCCACTGGACACTTTCTGGGGAGCAAGAGAGTTGGAGGGGGGAGGGATGAAGGGGCTGGGCCTCAGGCTTAAGCAGGGGTGATAGCAGCAAGGGTGAGGCCCGGCTAGTTTGGGAGCAGGCAGGTGCACAGGTGTGCAGGTGTGCAGGTGTGCGTACGGGTGTGTGTGTGCACAGGTGTGTGTGTGTGTGTAGGAGCTGACTGCAGGGTTAGAAGGTCTGGAGCACACACTCAGCACTTGCCTTAGAAAGAGAACACCAGCCAGTATTTGTGCAAAAACGGACACACTAGCACCCTGCCCACGGGGGCGGGACAGCGTGGCCGGGAGCCCTGGCCTGTCCCTCTGGGGCTGGAACCAGGACTGGGGTATCAGCATCAGCCCATGAGGTTCCAGTTGGGCCAGCAAGGGTCCCCCACACCCACCATGCAGTGCAGATGGCCTGAGGGAGGCTGCCTGCATTTAGAGTGGCCCCAGATACAACGAGGCTCCTCGGAGGGCCGGGTGGGGACAGCGTGGCCGTGGGGTGGGGGTGGGGGGCGCCTCACTTCCAGCAGTGCTCCAGGGAGCTGTGGGGCTGGAGCTTGAACTTGTGGGGGCAGAGCAGCTTGGTGAAGGCGCGGCGGAAACTGTAGTGGCACAGTGGGTAGAGCACGGGGTTGATCGCCGAGTTGGCCCACAGCAGCCAGAAGGACGTCTCGTACCAATATTCGGGGATGCAGTGGCCATGGCAGGCGGCGCGGATGATCATCAGGAGCGTGTACGGGGCCCAGCAGAGCCCAAAGATGCTCACGATGACAGCCAGCGACTTGGCCACCTTCTTGTCCCGTGACAGGCGGAAGCGCTGGGTGATGCTCTGGGACACCATCTTCATGCGCTTCTCCAGCGACGCCGAGGACACCGATGGCTTGGAGCCCCGCTTGAGCGAGCGCGGCCACTCCCCGCCCCTGGAGGAGCTGCCTGAGCTGGAGGTGGGGGAGGCCCCGGCGCCGCCTCCTCCGCTGCCGCCCCCAAGGGCCGTCTCCCCTGCATCGGTGCCCGAGGCCACCTTGGCAACCGCATACTGGTGCAGGGGCAGCGCCTCCCTGCGCCCCTTGTGCCAGCAGCCCCAGCAGCTGGGGAGCGGCGGGGAGGGCTGGGCCTCAGGCTGGGGCTCCAGGCCGGACGCCTCTTTGATCCCGTCCAGCCGGATACGCGTGCGCCTCTGGATGTTCAGGTAGATGCTGAGGTTGAAGAAGGTGACGCTGAGGAAGGGTGTGAAGAACTCCAGCGTGGAGGCCGTGATCAGGAAGTACCAGTTGTAGAAAAACTCGGCGTAGCAGTGGCCCTCGGGGATGGAGCTGCCGCCGGACAAGTACTCCCAGCTCAGGATGGCTGGGCCATACAGCAGGAAGGCCAGCACCCACACCAACACCATCTTCCGCACCGCCCGCCGCGTGTCACCCTGCTGGGCCCGATACGAGACCTGGGGCGGGGCAAGGTCAACAGGGAAGGGGATGGTGCCCAGGCCGGCCCCTGGGATCTGTGCCCTATCTTTCCCTCTGTGTCCCCTGCAGGGATGGTGCCCAGGCTAGCCCCTGGCATCTGTGCCCTGTCCTTCCCTCTGTGTCCCCTGCAGGGATGGTGCCCAGGCCAGTCCCTGGCATCTGTGCCCTGTCCTTCCCCTCTCTGTGGCTCCTTCAGGGTTCAGCTCGAAGTGCCTCTGCCAGGAAGCCTCCTGGGCTTTCCTCAGAACCTCCCCCAGATCAACCTGAATACTTACTGTGCTCAGCTGCCTGTTGACCCCCACCCCGGCTGTGAGCTCCCTGGAGCCCTGGCATCTCCCGAAATCACCAGCCCCCACTCTGCCTCAGCCACACAGGAGGCACCTGTTTCCCACAAGCGGGGCTTGCAGACGGAGGCCTGAGCCAGCAGCAGCGAGGACCAGCCCAGCCCAGCCCTGTGCAGATGCTCTGCATGCGGCTCCCCGGGGGAACAGGGTGGGGGAAGGAAACAAAGGCAGTGCCAGCCCATTCCTCAGCGAAGTCCCCTCCCCGACATGCACAAAGCATCCTGGAGCCACACCAGGAAAGCTGGAGGGAGAGCAGAAGGATGGGGCAGTGCCCAGTTAGTCCTCCCCAGGAACCAGGCAGGGCATCGGGCACTGCTCCCCTCAAGTGGAGAGAGCAAACAGCTCAGAGGGAGGGCAGGGCATGGCGGACATCCCTGGTCCCTGTCCCAGCCAGGCCAGGAGGTGTCAGCGGTCCCCCTCAGGTGGGTTCAGCAGAGGGGGCACTTTGTGGGTATTATCTCATGTAACCTGCACAACAAAGCTATTATCCTGGCTTTCCCAACAGCTGGTGAGTGGAGTGGGGAACCCAGGTGAACCAGCTCAGGAAGGTGGAGCTGGGGTTGCAGCCAGGTCTGTCTGGCCCATCCTGTGCCCTCTGCGTGCGCTCTGTCCCACAGCTTCTCGAGGCTAGACAGGAAGGAGCCCCCCCCTGCCCAGCAGAGGGGAGACTCCTGGGAGTGAGAGGTCAAGGGGTGATCTCTGCTCCATCCCTGCCCACCCAGTGCCCAGCGTGCACAGAGAGCCCAGGCAGCCTCTCAGCCCTGCTTCCTGGTCACCATGGCTGCCACGCACGGAAAGGGAGGCCCACAGAGCCAGAGCCACTGCCTGACCACCAGAGTGGTGTTTGTGTGTGCATGCATGTGTGCACGGGCATGTGCACATATGCTTGGTGTATGAATATGTGTGCAACATCTGTGTGTGCACATGCGTGCATATGTGCCTGGTCTTGTGTGCCCGTGTGCATGTGTGTTTGTGCACCTGTGTGCCTTGTGCACGTGTGTGCATTGTGCTGTGTGCACACGTGCGAGTTTGGGGCACATGCATGCATGTCTGCATGGTGCATGTGTACATGCACGTACGCTGCATGCACATGTGTGCATTGTGCGTGTGTGTGCATATGTGCAGGCGTGTTTTATGCATGTGTGTGCCTGCGTGGGCATGCATTTGTGTGTGCCTATGCATGTGTGTGTACATGCATGCTCACACGTGTGTGTGTGGTGGGGAAGGAGGTACAAACACAAGTCCTGTCAAGGGCTTCTGGCCCCAGATCCTCCCTCAATCCCAGGGCTGTGGACCCGCCCTGGTGGCGGCTGAGGGGATCCTGCCGTCAGGGGCATCTTATTCTGGCTCCAGAACACCTCCTCTGCCCTGTCCCAGGACCAGCCCTCTGGCAGCACATGGCTACTGAGCAGCCAGCTGTCAGGTGTGAGCACCCTTGAAGGACTCAGGACATCACCTGCTGGGCCTCTCCCCTCTCCTGGGTGAACAGCAGCACCTTGTCCTGGGACTTACAGCTCGGGTGACCGACAAGAAGCGGTCGTAGCTGATGAGCACAATGTTGAAGACGGAGGAGGTGCAGAGCAGGTAGTCTACCACCAGCCACAGCTTGCAGAGGCCCCGGCCGAAGGTCCAGTGGCCCGTCAGCACGTAGGGCACATACAGGGGGATGCAGAAGGCACCTGGAGAGGGTCGCAGGGAGGCCATGCTGGATGGGGCAGTGGGCAGTGCTGGCCCAGTGGAGGGATAGGCAGGATCTGGGGGTCTAGGACCACAGCACTCACCTTACCCTCCCCCACACCCGGTCTCCTAGGGCACACTCTCTGCCCTGTGTCTGGTCTTCAGTCAGTTCTTGCCCCCTCCCCACTGGCGTCCCCTGGACATGGAAGCAGGCAGGAAGGTCATGGGGGCATTTGCAAAGATGAAGACCCAGAGCCTGGAGCCGGGACCAGGCTTCCATCCAGCCCTCCCCAGCCCCCAAAGGGAGTAGAATTTCCTCTTTCTCCTCCTGAGCGCTGGGCCCCAGCCCATAATCTGGCCTTGGACAGGCTTGAGCATCAGCTTATGCACCGAGAAAGCCGTTCACTGGTTTCTAGGGCACTTGGCTGCCACCTTGCCAGCCGTTCCCACCACAAAGGCCCGCTCCTAGCGTCTGCAAGAAGCACCTCGCAGCCCAAACAGGTGTCTGGCTCTCGGCGCTCTCGGCCCCCTCGGCGCCTCACCCCACAGCGGACAGGAGAGCGCCGACACGTGAGAGCACTCCGCTCCTCTGAGCACCCCCGCCTCTCTCGCGGCCCCCTCCCCCAACACGGCTCGGAGAACCCCTCTTTCCTATCCCCTCCCCCAAACCTCCCGGAACCCTCCTCTCCACGCTCTCGGCGCGTCCGGAGTCCCCGATGCCTTTGTTTGTCCGCGGCGCCCAGCCAGCGCTGCACCCGCCGCCGCTGCACCCTGCTCCTTGCTGAGCACCCGCCACGCCGGCCCTTCCCGGGGGACCACCCCCACCGCCCCTCCCCAGCCAGGCCGCCGGCGGGGCAGCATGCAGAACAGGAGGCCCCCGAGGCAGCTCGGGCCCAGGTCCCGCGGGCGGGCGGGTGGCGCGGGGGCTTTACCCACGAGAAAGTCGGAGATGGCGAGGTTGAGCAGGAAGAAGTTGTTTTGGGTGCGGAGGCTCGAGTCGGCCACGAAGGCGAGCATGACCAGCGCGTTACCCAGCACCGTGGCCACGATAAGCAGCGCCATGAGCGCGGCCAGCACTGCGGTCCAGGCGGCCGAGAAGCCGCGCGCCCCACCCGCCGCCGCCGCCGCCGCCGCCGCCGCCTCGCCAGCCAGCGCCCCCGACGCGTTGAGCGATCCGTCGGGCGGCGCGCGCTCCATGGCTCCCGCCGGCTCACGCGGCTTCGGGGCGCGAGGCAGGGCACGGGCCGGGGGCCAGGCGGCCAGGATGGGCCCCGGGCTGGGCGCCTCGTCCCCGCGGGATCTCGGCCCGGTCTGGTTCCCCGGGGGTCGCCCGGCACATGGTCCGTGGGCGCTAGGGCCGAGCGGGCGGGCTGCGCCGAGGGGCCAGGGCCAGGGCGGGCCGCCGCTGCAGAGGGAGTGGAGCGGAGCCCGCGCGGCGCTGGAGCGTCCGTGCGCCCCAGCGCAGCGCCAGCCGAGTGCGCCCAGCGCCGAGCCCGCGCCCCCAGCCCCGCGCAGCGCCCCCGCCATTGGCTGTCGCCCTCGCCCCGCCCCCGCCCCGCCCGGCGTCGGCAGCACCACGGACAGCGCCGCTTGCCGCCGGCGGGCTGGAGCCCGACGCGGGGCTCACGGCGGCGGCTCGCCCGCTCAGCTGGCCGGCGCACGGGAGCCAGTCTCGGGCCCCTCGGCCTCCCCCGTGCCCTCGGCCCCGGTGACCCTGTCCAGCCCTCGTCAGGAGTCCGGCACCTGTGGGGACCCACGGTGGGGGTGGGGGCAGAAATGCCTGCACCCGCTCCCATAGGAACGTGCCCCGCAGGTGCCCTCTCTGTCTCACTCCTAGGGCAAGTGGGTCTCGGCGCAGGAACGTCCGGAGAAGGAGGTGTGGGGAGGGGTGTCCGAGAGTGGATCCCTGGCCAGGTCCACCCCCCACATGTATCGGACTACGGCCTCAGTCTCGCCGTGGGCAGGGCCCGGCGTAGGGTCCAGGATGACCTGCCAGGCGCAGACAGATGTGGAGTTACATAAGGGAAAACGGGGAGCCCGAACGGTCCAGCCGGGAGGGGAGCGCACCCACCCCGGGCTCGGCGCCCCAGGTGGAGGAGAAGAGAGGCAAGCCGCTGCGAGCCCGGTCAGGTCCCACGCTGGGCACGCGGTGGGGCGCCCAGTGCTGCAGCAAACAGAGGTCACTGCGCTCGGGCGCAGCCAAGGCGGCAGCGGCGGCTGCCTTAGCGCCTGCGGGAAGGGAGGGGGAGGAGAGGCGGCGGAGGGAGCGTCCCCCCACTCCCCCCCACTCTCAGATAGGGGCAAGGACAGATGCAGCCTGAGACAATCACAGCGAGACAGACAGACACGCCCACACTCAGACACACAGACACCCGCAGACCAAGGAAACAGTCAGCCAGCGTCAGCGACCACCCAGCAGTTAGACTCTCCACAGAGCCCGGGAGGGAAGCTGTGGCTCCCTCTGCCGCCGGCAGCACACACTGGCAGCAGGCAGGAGAGACTCGCTCCGGTGCCTGGGGGAGGAGTGGTAAGAATGGGGTCCACAAGGCTGCCACCCCCAGGTGGGCAGTCAGAACAGCTGTGGATTGGACCCCAGGCACAGGCACACAAGGCATCCCATACTTACAGCAGCTCCAGATTATGGGGGGCCCATGCCTCCCCCAGCCCCAAGACATACTTCAGAAACTTTGGGGAGTGGAGCACTGGGTTCCTGTTACTTCCTTAGGGCAGGCAGGGGCTCCTACCTGCTCATACCCAGGAAGGAACCCCAGACCCTCAGCCCAGCCAGCCCACGGTTTCCTGGCTCTCCTTGGATGAGGGGTGGGGCCCCAGGGCATCCTCCCTGGGGGAGCCCTCTTGGGGTGCCTGGCTCTATTCATGCCCGGCTACCAGCAACCCTGCTGCGCTTACAGCCTTCCCACACTCCCGGCCCTACCCCAATTTGCCTAGCAGTGGGACAAGTGGAGATGGACAGTTCCTGGAGCTGGGTAGCAAGGGTGGCTGGGCCCACTGCCCCCCACCATCCTGCCTCCCTGGGCCTTCACTGCTGAGTCCCTACTCCTGCCACCCCATCCGCAGCCAGCAGCTCCCTGCTGAGTAGGCCCACTGGGGCCCTGGCCCTGTTCCTCCCCAGTGACCTTGGCAATGCTTTGTGGGACCCACCTGAGGCCTCAGGAGGGGGATTGGATGGGGTGAGATAGGGGCTCTGGCTCTCTTGCTTACTGGCCGGGAGCCCTGTCCCCACATTGTGTCCCCATCCTGGAATGGGGGTTCCATAGTGCTGGCTGCCCAGGGCTAAGGGGAGGAGTCAGGCGGGAGGAGGGGTAAGGGGCCACAGCTGTTCTCCTGTGACTGTTAACTCCAGGGTGGGCAATCTGCAGAGGAGCAGGACTGGGGGACATTGGGCCAAACGATGTGCCCCGTGCTGAGACTGAATTGCCAATGGGATGTCCTAAGGGAAAGGTCAGAAAGGCATTGGGGTTTGGGTGGGGGAGCTTGGGCTGGGAAAACTAGCAGGGTGTCGCCAGCCTTATGCCAGCAGGGCACCACCCCAGGCCTCCTTTGCTGTCCTGGGCCACGGGCCCTGCCACCAGCATCTCACCTTGATGGGAACGCTTTACTCCCTTGAGCCAGCTGCACGCCTGGGCTGTCACTGCAGTGCTGCCCTGCTGTGCGGGGATACAGCCACTCATGAGGAGTAACTAGGGGCCTCAAGTGCCAGCAGCAGAACACTTGACCTGCTTGTCACATCGAGGTGACTTCCTGGGCACCTGTGGGGCTTCCACGTCCAGCCTCGGTGTCACCACTTCGGAAACCGCTCCTTGCCATCTCTCTCTCTGCAGGAGTCATTTGGATATGGGATGCAGAGTTTTCTTTCTTTGTTCCTTGTCCCGTGACATTCCGCAACAGCTCTGGGTGCAAACTGATGAGCTCAGGGCCCAGTGTGATTGGGTGGCTCCCGAGGCTGCAGTTTGGAACAGGAAGCAGAGCCTGCCTTTCCCTGCCTGCCTTTGGAGACAGGGCAGAATTGCGTCTGGGCACACGTGGCAGGCAGGAGATGGGGGGGAGGTGAGATCTTGTCCATGGTCCCCAGATGCTGCTGAGCAGGAGACCACAAGCATCTCCATCCTGAGGGTGTTGTTGCTCTGATTTGGCTGCAAGAGGCAGACACCAACTCACAAAGGCCTAGGGAAAAGGACTGCTCGCTACAGCCCAGGGGTAATGAGCTTCAGGCGCAGCTGCATCCAGGAGCTCTGGGAGAGCTGCTTCTCCCTCCTGGCCTTTGCACTGTGCCCACTTTGTTCTCGTGCAGAAAGTCTCTTCCAGATCACAGCTGTCCCCATGGCTCCAGGCTTCTGTCCTGCCCGCTTGTGAGACTCGGTCTTCTTGGGTGTGAAATGGGGCCTCCCAAAGTATCCAGCTCACAGGGTCGGGCTGAGGAGCCATGAGCCGCCCCGAAGGCTCAGTAAACATTTGCTGAGTGCCTGAAATGAATTGCACCTGAGCAGGTTCCCTGCTGTATAAAAAGTGATGAAGGAACTGATGGAGACATAGGGACAGAAAACGAGAAAGTGGTCCTCTGTCCACTGCGCATTCTCCACCGTGCTTTCTCCAGAGCCCTGGGCCCCACAGGCTGGGAGGGGAGGGAGGGCTCTGAGCGCCACCCAGCTGTGTGGGGACAGGGCCCAGCCCCAGGGGAGACTCCACCACACCCAGGACTGTGGGGGCTGTGGCCCGACAATGTCATGGTGGGTGCTACTGGGGACCTGCCCCAGGCACCAAGGGTCATCTTGAATCCAGCCCTGACAGATGATGTTAGATCCCTGGGGGCCACCAGGCCTGACCGGTAGAAGGGACAGGCCAGAGCGGCCCAGGGCCCTGGGGCTGAAGGAAGTGGGCAAGTGGCAGAGGGTCGTGTGCTGGAGCAAGGGAGGCAGAGTGGGCGTGTGCTGTGGGCAGCTGCGCTGGAGGTCGGCACAGTGCTGGGCGGCACTCAGTGGAGGGAGCCGGAGGGTCAGCCACGCCTCTGTGCCCCCAGGGTTGGGGGGGGGTCTGTCTGGGGCAGGGGAGGGGCAGCCCACTGGGCTGGGTACCTTGAGGCGGCCCTGAGGAGCTGACTGCTGTGTGGCCATCACCGGCCACGCTGCCCTGCTCCGTCTGGGGGTGAAGTGGAGGCCAACAGCCCCACCCTGACCTTGGAGGCCCCCAAAGGCCCAACTCTGGCCCTTGAAACCTGGCAGAGCTCCCTTCTGTCCCCTGCCTTCCCCTGGACACAGCCCCTCGGCCCAGCTCCACTGCCACCTTCACCCGCGGGCCACACTCCCTCCCGGGGGCTATGCAGGCTCCCCATCAGGCCACTGACTCTGGGGCCGGGACAGTGGATGTGTGCATGGGTCTGCGCATGCGTGTGCAGGAGTGTGCGCATGTGTATGCATGGGTGCCCCGATGGTCCCAGCCCCTGGGCCAACATACAGGACCCTGGGTGCCTCTTCCTCCCAGCAGGCAGCCTTCAGGGGACCTTGGGAGTGCTCCAGGCAGGGTCGGGGCTGAGGGAGTTGCCTCCTGTGGGGAGAGATAGGGGAGCCCTCCCACCCCCAATCCCTGCTGCAGGTGCCTGTCTGTTTTATCGCCAAACCCCTGGGACCAGCGCAGTTCCTAGGGGAGCTGGTGACACAGGAAAATAATGAAGGAGCCCAACTCACTCCGTGCTGGGGGCACTGAATCCCGTTAATGAATATGTTCCCAGGGTCCTGCAGGGCGGGGGCTGGGCCTGAGGTGACTCCCAAGGAGGGGGCGAGTTTGTGTGTGTCAGTGTGCATGTCTATGTGTGTGTGCTTTTCCATATGTGTGTGCACATGGGTCTGCATGTGCCTGTCCATGTGTGTGTGAGTCTGTGTGTGTGTCTGTATGCGAGTCTGTGTGTCTGTGTGTGTCTGTATGTGAGTCTGTGTGTGTGAGTCCGGGTGTGTGTATGTGAGTCTGTGTGTGTGGGTCTGTATGAGTCTGTGTGTCTGAGTCTGTGTGTCCATGTATATGTCTGTATGTGAGTCTGTGTGTGTCTGTGTATGTGTCTGCGTGTATGCTTTTCTGTGTGTGTGTGTGTGTCTGTCTATGTGTGTGTGCCTATATGTGTGTGAGTCTGTGTGTATGTCTGTGGGCATATGTGAGTCTCTGTGTGTGTCTGTGTGTATGCTTGTCCATGTGTGGTGTGTTTATGTGTGTGTTTGTATGCATGTGTCCGTGTGTATCTATGTGTGTGCACCTATATGCGTATGTGTATCTGTGTGCTTGACCCTCCTTCCCCGCGACCCTGCTCCCCCACCGTCCCAACCCTCCTCTCTGGCTCTGAGCCCAGACAGCTGAACCCTTGGGAGGTCCCTCCAGGTGACATCTCAGCAGACAGCAGCCTGGGATGGAGGGATGGAGCTGCCTAGGCCTGACTGATGGCCCTGAAGTGCTGCCGTGATGTCCCAGGTCCCAGCGAGAGGTGGGTCACCTGAGGATGGGGGTCCTGAAGGAAGATCCAGTGGCCACTCCCAGCAGACAGCCACAGAACAGCAGATGTGCATTACGGAGTTAATGAGTTAATGCCCCTTCCCCCGCTCCCTGCCCCATTTTCAAAGGCTTTCGAACATCTGGTCTCCTTTGGACCCCACGCGGCCCTAAGGACCCCAGCTCGGGGGGCTTCCACAGCTGCCTGAGACCCAGTCACTAAGTGGCAGGACTTGGATTCGGGCTGGCACTGTGGGCTCCAGGCTCCATCCCACACCGGCTCTCTGCCTAGCTGACCTGTGCCGCCCCAGCAGTCAGTCAGGGGCGTTTACTGAGTACCTACTGAGTGCAGCTTGGCTGAGCCTGGCAGGCAGCCTTGTTTCTGAGGGTAGCGAGCGAGTGCTTTGTCTCCTGGGGTAACTCACTGAGGATCTGGCTCTGGGAGTCCTGGAGCCCTGGCATGGGCCTCCATGCCCGCTGCCTTCCCTTGGCGGTGCTGGCAAAGTGTCCGGCCCATGGCCTCTCACCAGCCCTCTGTCTTCCCCAGAACAGGCCCACCCGCCTGCTGGTCCAGCCACCTCAGGCATTCCTGAAGCCGGAACTAGAAAGGCAGTGCCCCTGCAATCCTGCTTCCCACCTCTCAGCTCCCTACTCAGGACAGCAAAGAGGACTGCCGGCCCCTTGCCCAAACCTGATTAGGAGTTTCAAGATGGCTGGGGTGGAGCATTAAACAGTGTGGGGACCCGGGCTGCTCCTCATGATCCCAGGCCCAGTCCTGCCCAACGCCCACTCTGGCCCCTAGGGTCCCTTCCACTGTAGGCTCCATGAGGACAGGGCTGGGAGGGCCTTGCCCATGACTACCACCTCCTCCTCTCTCACCCTTCTCTCCCACGGATGGATCTGGGGAAGCACACCCCATTCCCAGAAGGACCCCGCATGACTCCTGTCTCTCACCTGAGCCCCCGCAGCTCTGCCGGAGTGCTGCTGACCTGCCCCTCCAGCTGGCTGGGGGCTTGCGTGCCTGCCCCGAGGCCTCGGCTCCTCCGGAAGGAGGCCTGGCCTGCACCGCCCTCAGTGCCCCACAGCTTCCTGTACCTCCATCCCCACTCCCCAGGCACATTTAAACTTTGTGCCCCCTCTCCACTCCCTCGCCTGGCAGCTTCCTGGGCACTGAAGCCCAGCCAGTGGCTCAGCCGACGCAATCGGCGGCTCCTGGTGAGTTAAATTTAACCCAGCCCAAGCTGTCTCCTCCTGCTCCACGTGGGTCCCTGGGCAGGGATGCAGAGGGGGTGCTGAGCGCTGGGTTGTGCATGCAGCCCAGCTCCTTGCCCTGGCCCTGTGGGCTGGTGCCCAGCTCCCTGTGGTACTCAGAGTCCAGCGCAGGGCGAAGAGCAGTAGGGGCTCCCTGAGTGCAGCTGGAGGAGAAACAGGAGCCCACTCCTCAGCAGCTGGGTGCAGTGAGAAGAGGGTCCACAGCCCCTGTGGGTGCCCTGCATCTGGGCGCCATGCTGAGGCCCTGGCCCAGCATGGCTGGTACGTATTAGGACCCCAGTACATTGCTATAGGTGGCACCAGGGACCCTGGGCAGAGAGTCCTGCCAGGTGTCCTGTGCTGCCTTTATCCCTCTCGTAGCCAGTGCAGGGACTCATGGTCTTGAGAGGCGTCTGGGGCCTGCTCTGGCTGAAGGAGTGGACGTGGGCACCACAGGTGGGCCTGGCCTCAGGGGTCTCCCTAGGAGAGGCCAGCAGGCAGGCCCCTCTGCCAAGTGGCCACCCCATAACCTTCTCCCTTTGGTCCCCTGTTTTATTCAGGGTGGCCATGCACTCAGCTGTAAACCTGCTGCCCTGCCCAGCGTGGCTGGGACCAGGTTCTGGGCAGCAAGATGTGAGCAAAAGTGTATCTTTGTGTCTCCAGGAACAGATCCTCAAAGGAAACTAACTTGCCTGGTGTGGTGGTGCTACTGCCCTGCCTTTTTCCCTTCTTCCTTCTTCCTGGTTGGAATGTGCATGTGATGGCAGGAGGAGCAGCAGCCACCTTGGACCATGAGGTGATGCTGAGGATGAAAGCCAGCACTCAGAGAGTGACATGGTCAGGTAGGAAGTGGGTTCCTGATGATGCAGGGTACCATACCAGCTCTGGACAGCAGGCCTGGTGTCACAAGGGATAAGCACATTTCTATTTTATTGAAGTTGTTATTCTGGGTTTCCTTATATACGCAACTGTAACTAACACTAAAGGGCAAGCAGCCAAGTCAGCCCAAATGTCCCCCAGCAAAGTAGGAGGCCACTCCAGTGTCCTGCATGACACTCCACAGAAAAGGTTCCCAGTTCTGTTACATCCTGGGCCCGCAGCAGGCCCCTCTCATAGCCTGGGGCTGCATGTCCTCTGGGGCGGCAGGGCCCGGGAAGCCCCACAGCAGAGGAGAAGACGCTGGCTGGCTGTGCTTAAACAGCTTTCCCAAGCCCACATGACCATGGGACCCTCTGCTCCAGGAATACCTGGTAACAGCCAGAAAGGCCTGGTGCCCCATGGTACCTGGCTGGGAAAGTCCTCATTGGAGCAATGCAGTGAGGTTGGGCACACAGGGTCATGCAGCCAGGGCCAGCATACAGCAAGTGCTCAGTAAGTGCCAGGGCTGCCACCAGGAAGCTCAGCAGTGGGCCAGTGCCAGCTCTCCGAGAGTGGAAGTCGGGACCCCCCACCCCAGGCTCCCCTCCTGAACCTCCTCGGTCCGTCTGATCTAGAGGCTGCAAGTCTGCCGCTCTTTCTCTGTACTGGGCTCCACTTCCTGTGGGTCAGCGCCTGACCAGCCCCTGCACCCAAGCTTCATGATCCCAGTGCCGTTCTCCTGCAGGGGCCAGCGGGGCGGGGTGGGGGCGGAACTGGGTGGCAGCCGTTCTGGGAGGGGGCGGTTTGCAGAGCTGCAGAGGGGAGAAAGCCTTGGGGTAAAAAGGTTCTAAGAGGAATACGATTTTTTTCTTTTTTGGCAGAATTTAATGATGCAGATTCTTCAGGTCCCAAAGCCATGGGGGAAAAAAAAAACAGAAAAAGCCCTTTGCTGCTGCTATTGATACCTTGTCTCTCTTCACGTGGTGGGTTCAAACCTAAAAATACCCTCCTCTCCAAAGGGGGAAGCAAGCTGTCATGCTGCAGAGTTGTGCTAGGGAAGGAGCTGCATGGGCCACGTGAGGGCCGGGGCCTGGCCAGGCTGCCCCTTGCCCACCAGGTTGCGTCCAGATGGAAGATTCCACAGCGTTCCACAGCGGAGAGTGGGGAAATGCCCTCCCAAGGCCTCGGAGTGGCAGAGAGAGGAGCGACTCCTCCTGGCCTCGTCGAGCAAAGGCTGGGGCAGAAATTCGGGGCTGACAGCATTCCTGACGCCAAGCCTTGTAGGTCTAGGGAGTGCCCCGCCCAGACCCAGACAGAGATATAACCCTGCTCAGGAGGAGAGATACAGAGGCGAAAGGGCAGTGGCCTGGGCAGAACTGCCACTGCTGGTCCCTGCTCTGCTCTCTGAGCCTCGGTTTCCCCACCTGGAAGGGGGAGCGATAATCTCTATTCGGCCTCCTCCATGCTGAGATGGGAGAGAGTGAGTAGGTGGGACACGTGGACGAGCTTCCTGTCAGTGGAGCAAGGGTCTGTGTTCCTATGTGGCTATGACCTCTGGGCCGGGGCACACCAGGCCTTGGTGCACCAGGCCAGCTGGGCAGACGAGGGGAGGCTGCTGCCCAGGGTCTCAGCGTCATGATATCCACTGCCATGCCCCATGGTGGGAAGGGCCGTCCTTGCTCCCCCTCCTTGTCTGAGAGGATGGTGGAGGGTATCCTGGAAATTTCAGGGAGCCCCAACCTCCACCCACAAACTCAACACTTGGCTGAGCTGAGTCAGCTTAAGTCCCCGCCATCCGTTCTGGGATGTCCCCTCAAATGCAGAAGGAGTTGGGAAGGGAGGCTCCAGTCACCCATACTGGGGGATGGTTACACAGACAGGCATTACTGTGGGTTCACTCCAGGTTTGGCTGAGCCTGAGACCAATTTTGGTGGGAACGGACACCCCAAAAGTTAGCTGCTTCTCAAGCTCCAAAGGGCACACACACATCACCTGGGGATCCTGCTGAGTGTAGCTTCTGATGGGGGTCTGGGGAAGGGGCCTGAGCTCTCCTTTCTGACAAGCTTCTGGTGATGTTGTTGGCCTGCAGACTGCTGGGCCGGGCACGCGCTGGGCCGCTTCCTTACCGCAGGGCGGCGAGGCTCAGTCTGCTCACCTGTAAAGTGGGGATAAAGATGCATAGCAGCCACTTGATCAACTTATGCCAAGAAGAAAGGGATGAGGCCTGCAAAGCCGGGACTCAGTCTCATTGGCTGTTGTCGTGATCCTTATTCACATTACTGCTCCCAGCCAACCTGTCACCTTTGTGCCTCCCCCCACCATCACCTTCCTGGAGAACTATGCCTCCAGAACTAGCCCCTTGACCTGACCAAGATCATGGAAGATGACAAGTCAGACCCAAGACACCCCACCCCCCGCCCCCTATCCACCAATGGAGGGCTGGTCTGCCTGGTTTGGGCAACTGGGACCAGGACGGAGAGGGAGCAACTGGCCCCTTCACATCTGACCCAGTTATCTCATCCGTTAGAGGCAGAGAAGCCAAGCCCCAGCCCAGGGTCTCTCTGGAGAGCAGACCCCACCCTCCCAAGGCTCACTAGCAGGTGGGTGGAGAGGGCTGGCCACCCTTGTCCCAGGAGTCGCGTGGGCAGATGGGCAGATCACTTGACCCCAGCCTCTCCCTCTGACCATGCTCTCTGGGTGGGTAGGTGGACCCCCCGCCCGGGGCAGGGTGACTCCTCCAGGATGCCTTGCACTGAGTCAGTCACAGAGGTTATCAGGATGAGGGGGGGGAGGGATCCTTCTGGGACCCTGCGCTAAGCCCAGTCCAAGCCAACAAGGGAAGCTCTGGAGCCGGTCATCTCTGGGGCAACCAGCCTCGTCCTTGTCCTGGCTCGGGGCCTGCACGCCGCACCCTTCCATCTCGCTGCTGGAGTCGGTTTCTTCAGAGGTAACCATGGCAACGCCTTTGTTTCTGAGGGCTGGTCCCCGCCTCCTTCAGTCCCTCTCTTCAGAAGAGGCTCTGAGAACTCCTTCTCAGTCCCTGCACGTCCCCAGCTGCGGCTAACTGTGGGCCCCATGGGCCAGGGACCAGCCTCTGGATGGAGGAGGGAGCCCCAGATGCTGCCTGACCCTACCCCGCCACAGAGCCCCCACTCACTCACACCCCGATATTTACTGGGGGCACAGAGCAGCTGCTACGGGTGACAGAGGCAGCCAAGGCCTGCCCTGCCCTCCAGGCACCCCGCCCCACTGGGGTGACTTGTGGTGAGTCCCCTTGTTGCTGGAGGTGGGGGATGCACTCTGAGGAGAAGCAGACGCCAATGGGGTGGCTCTGTGCAGGAGTGGAACCTCAGAATGCACTAGATCATTGTGGGCAATCTAGCAGTACTCTTTTGGTGGCTGGGGGCCCAGGGCCCTTTTGGTTCCACCTCAAACTAGCTTAAGCAGAGAAGAGAATTTACCAGCTCATGTGACCAGAAAGTCTGGGGATAGTCTGCTAAAGTGCTGCTGGTTCCACGGGACCTGCGTGAGGGCCAGGGCCAGGCCTCAGTCGGCTGGCTGCCCTCTGGCTAGCCAGTGGCATCCACAGAGAAGATCCCACAGCATTTTTTCCGCAGTATCTACTCTTCCTTTCCTCTGGCTGGCTTCATTCCCAGGCGCCCCTCCCCTGGTGGTGGCCCGCTGCCCACTGGTAGCTGAGTCTTGCTTCTTTCCATCACCAACTAGTCCTGGGAGGCCTTGGGCAGAGGGGAGGGTCTCTGACCCCAGCCTCCCCTGGGCCGAGGGCTCTGGTCCTGCAGGAAAGTCCCAGGGCTGACCCTCGCTGGCCAGGATAGGGCTTCACGCCCACCTCTGGACCATTTACTACGACTCTGAGCAGACAGCCTGGTTCCTGCTCCTCCATCCACCCCACACCGGACTCACGACTAAGTGGAATGAGGGCGGGGAAGCCTGGTGTGCTTACAGGCTCAGAGAGGTTAGTTAAGTTACCCACTGCCACCCAGCAGGAGAGGATGCACTGCACGCTCAGGGACTGACACCAGTGTTCCTGAGCTTACCAGCACACATCTGTGGTCAGTGGAGCCACCGGGGGCCGGGTATGCAGCAGGAGAAGTGAGTTGGCCCCTGACCTTGGTGAGCAATGAATGGCATATAAAATCCCAAAAAACTCAAACCCCTTGCCCTGGAGTCAATTCCGACTCATAGTGACCCTATAAGACAGGGTAGAACTGCCTCATAGGGTTTCCAAGGCTGTAATCTTTACAGAAGCCGATCGCCAGGTCTTTCTCCTGCTGCGAGGCCGGTGGGTTCCAACGGCTGAACTTTCTGTTGGCAGCCAAACGCTTAACCACTGCGCCACCAGGGCTTGTACGGCCTGCGAAGGAAAGGGGCTATTCGATGTTTGGTGGGGTAGTGGGGCCCTGCAATGTTCTTGAGCTGAGGGAGAGCAACTGTGCCAGGATGACTCCTACCTACCACCCATGTCCCCATCCCCAGGGTTTGGGCAGCGTCGCGCCGCGGGCCTCCTGACTCACAGTTTGTAAACTTGTCCCTCACCCCGCCACGCCCTCTCCCCCGCCCACCGCCCTTAGGATCAAAATCTGCATAACCCCGCCTCTCACCCGCTGTAACTGGCTGTCCGCATCGTCACTCCTCCGTGTGAGCGGGACTCCCGAGTGGGCGGAGGGAGCTGCCGCTCCGGCGACTATTAGCATAATCCCGCCTCCGGGGCGGCTCTCGGGCCGCGCGTTGATTGGACCAGAGGCGGATGACGCGACGGCGCCAGGCGCCGCGAGTGGCGGACGTGGCTGTCAGTCCGAGGCGGTCGGCCGCACTTCCGCCTCGGTGTCAGCGGCCGCGGCGGGGGCGGGGCGGCAGCGTTCTTGGGGCGCCGAGGAGACCGCGTCCAGGTGAGGCCCAGGTGAGACCCAGGTGAGACCCACCGCCCGCCGTCCGCGTTGCCGAGGGAGCCCGGGCCACTGGCGGGCGGCGGGGGGTGGGCGGCAGGGAGGCGGCGGGCGGACCCGGCTTGGCTCGGACGCGGCGGCCCGCGGGCCTAGGCCGCACCGGCGGCGGAAAACTTGGGGAGAAAGTTCCGGGCGGCGGGCGGGGCCCTCAGGCGGCCGCCGGGGCCTCCCCGCCGTCGCCGGGCAACTGCGGCCCCGGGCGCGGGACCCCGAGGGACCCCAGCTCCCGGCCGCGCGCACCGACCTCGGGCCCCCGGCTGGAACCGGGCCCTGAGCCTCGGGCCCCCGAGTCTGGCCTTGTCGTACGGCTCCCATCCAGCTGTCTCCCCAAGTTCACCAGGGAGTCGGTTCCGAACAAACTCGGGGGCAGAGAGGGGCAGCCCTTGGCTCCAGTTCCTTTCATCTTCGGCCCTTTGGCTTCTCCTCCCTGTCCAGATGTCAGTAAGGACAGGTTTGGTGGGCGCCTCTGACTTCTGGTGTGTATTTAAGGTAGTCGATGTACCTGGTCAAAAAACAGGTCCAGTCAGCAGTAGGGGAACATAGTGGACACTGCGACCCTGTCTCTCGGTTCTGCTCCAGGACCACCTGTGTGGAATCTATCCCGGAAGGTTTTATGCATGTACCACCCCTCCTCTGCTCCGGCTGTTGGTTTTGTTCTTAATTTATAAATCTTAGGGGGCTGTGTGCGCTGTTGGTAACTTTTTACCCAACACGTATCTTTGGTAATCTAATTGGAAAAGATTCTTTCTCCACAGTTAAATTTTGGTAACCGCGAGGATACGCCATTAGACGCTGTAAGCTCAAGTTTAGATCGTGACTGTGACACTAGTCACAAAATCATTCTTCCGGGGATGAGAAGCTAGGTGATGTAACGGCATGACAGATCCGGGAGGCAGAGGGCCACCTCCCAGGAAGGGTTTTTATTCTAAACAGTCGGTCTCAGTGAGCCCCGGATGGGGCACCGGCTGTGTCTGTCTGAGTTACAGCTGGAGAAGTGGTGTCTTCAGCTCATTCAGCAGCATTTCCCGAATGCCCACTAGGTGCCTGGCACTGTGCCGGGCGACCCTGCCACCCGCTGCAGATGTGAAGAGGACATCCCCGCGTGTCGGGAGCCAGGTGTTCACCTCCCGTCTTTGTGCTGTTGTTGCTGCGGCAGCAAAGCCGAAGGCCCTTTTCAGTTTCGCAACGGGGTCTGTGTTTTGCAGCCTCCATTTCATCATCGGTGAAATCACGCTTATCTCGCAGGGTTGGTCGGAGGAGCAGATGATATGATTGTTGACAACATTCCCCAGCACATAGTAGGTGTTCCCACATGTTCCTGCCCTGTCCTCAGCAGGTGCATGTCCTCCTTGTCCAGCACGGCACCTGGCACAGTGTTGTCACTTAAAATGTGACTGTGTGGGTGGGCAACTGACTCTCCTTAGTAGAATTTTCCTTTCTTGTTTGCGTCACGTGTCCTTGTGTTAATACCAGCGCTCACCTGAGCTGATGACAATATTTAACCATTGTTGTAGGGTGGCTGTAACAGGCTACCTTTACTTTATTCACGTCAGCCTCACGACAACCTACAGGGCAGGTTAACATTACCCTTAGTTTATTCATGGGGAGGCTGAGGAACAGAGAGGGTAAGTAGCTTGCCTCGAACCACAGTTAGTGAATTACGGAGCAGGGATTTGAAACCAGGAGCCCTGGTGGTACAATGGTTAAGCGCTTGGCTGTTAACTGAAAGGTCGCTGGTTCAAATCCACCAGTGGCTCTGGGAGAGAAAGACCTGTAAAGATTACAGCCTAGGGAACCCTATGGGGCAGTTCTACTCTGTCACAGGGGTTGCTATAAGTCAAAATTGACTCGACGGCCCCCAGCAACAACAACAGTCTGGCTCTGAGCCTGCACACCAAGCATGGCACTGTACCGCTTTTCTGGCCGCGGTTCTTGTTCACAGTCTCCCCTGAACGCTCCAGTGATGGTGCTGCACTGCTGGGCATCAGAACTGTGTTTTTTGTAGCATTTATAACTAATAGGTTTTTATTTTTGGTGAGGCTGAGTGTTTATAAAACCATGTTGTTCTTTTAAAATCTCGTCATTCTCTGTCCGGCCACCCAGGAACTTGCGAGCACACCCCACCTGCCTCCCAGGTCCTCTGTTAGTAGCGAAGACGCGGGTGCTCATTGTGGAGAAAGGCATAAGGAGAGCGGAGGTGTTGATGCCTACGTTTTAAGGTATAAGGCTTTAGTTTTTAATTCAATACTGAGTGAATTTAATGCAGTTAGTCTTACGTGTACATTTAGGAGGTTTTTCTTTTCTCCCCCAAGTGCATTGGAAGGGATCAGACTCTATTTTGTTGAACGTTCGAGGAGGATGTTATTTTAATGTTTAAGAAGTGCCATTTGACTTTCATTGTAGGTCTCTGACCCTCGCCCTCCAGGAGAGGCTAGCCAGTGCCTCTCGGATACTGATTTCAAACTTCTTCGACTTTAAAACTTTTATTACATTCAGCTAATTAGAAAAACAGCATTCCTTTTGGTGAGGAAAAATTTTGACAAGTTTCGTGTACTTTTATACTCTACAAACAGGGTTTCCTCTCTTGAAAATGGTTTCCTCAGCATTTTTGTGAAAAGCTAAGGCCTTGTCCTTTCCTAAGAGTTTGACTGTGGCAGTGACAAGGCATTCAGGACTGAAGCCTTTTAGTGGAAACAGTGACGACTGGTCCTCAGGTAACGCTTTACGTTCGTGAGTTTAAGAATCACTCCGCAGGTGGTGTGTGGGAGTGGGAAGGGCCCAGGCTGGCCCTCAATCTGGCTCTTCTTCTCTGGCTGTTTGATGTGAGAAAAGTCTCATAACTGCTTCTCCCTTCAGTGTCTTTGTCTATAAAATGGGGTCTTTGTGACGTTAAGCACTCGGCTGCTACCCAAAAGGTCATTGGTTCGCACCCACCAGCTGCTTCACGGGAGAAGGATATGGCAGCCTGCTTCTGTAAAGATTTACGGCCTTGAAAACCCTATGGAGCAATTCTACTCTGTCTTAGAGGGTTGCTATGAGTTGGAATGGACTTGATGGTAGTGGGCTTTTTTTTTCTGGTGAGGAATAGATGTGACAATATAAAGTGTCTGATGTCTAATAGGTGTTCAGGGCACGCTTGGTTTCCCTCCCTGAGAGTGTTGAAATTGATGCCCACCAGCACACAACAACACACACGCACACACACGCACATGTGTATGTGCACATGTTTGCAACTTAGAAACAGGAAGCTAGGGAGAGCGTTGTTAGGCAGATTTGTGTCCTATTAGAAATGAGTTACAGCAATGCTCTTAAATGAGGACTGTTCAAGTGAGGGTTGTACTTATAAAAGAGCCCCTAAAGAAATGAAACTGCCTTTGTTCACAGATGATATGGTTGTCTATGTAGAAAACGCCTAAAAATTGACCCAAAACTCCTGGAACTACTATACGATCACAGCAAGGTTGCAGGATAAAAGGCTAATATGCAAAAGTCAGTTGCTTTCCTGTATACCAGCAATGAACATAACACTGTTTACATCAGCACCAAAAAAAAGGGAAGAAATACCTAGGTATAAATCCAATAAAATATCTACAAGATCTATATGAGAAAACTAAAAAACTCTGAGGAAAAAAATGAAAGAAGATCTAAATAAAACTGGAGATATTCCATGTTCATGGATAGGAAAATCTAATATAATTAGATGTATAGATTCAACACAGTTCCAGTCAAAATCACAGCATGGTATTTCGTGGATGTCGATAAACTGATTCTAAAGTGAAATGGAAAGGCAAAAGGCCCAGAGTAACCGACACAATGCTGAAGGACAGAGCTGGGGACTACCACCCCCTGTCTCCGGGGCTTACTGTAAAGCCGCAGGGATGGAGACAGGGTGGAGCTGGCGAAGGGACAGACCAGGACCCCACGGGTGAGGCCGCGGCCACAGTGCTGAGCCGAGAGCCTTCTGTGGGCTGGGCTCCCACACTCACAGGTGGAGCACTGCTCATCCCCTAATCGTCACTGCGATTCCCGCTGGAATTTTGACGTTTGATTTCGTTTTTAGCATGAATGGTCAAGGGCGAGGTTCAATTCTGAAACTGACTGCGCTTCTGGGTTGATTTGTGTAACCTTAGAGACTCGCAGGGAAGTCAGTATTTGAACGTGACTGGTTATTAAACAAACCTATGAGTGCTGATATCCTGGCTTCTAGTCTGATGCCGTGGGTGCGTTCAGTGTCCACGTACAGTGTCTGTGTCTACGTAGTTTCCACTTTTCCAAGTGTCTCTGCTGAAACATGTCAGGTGTTGGCGTCACAGCCGTGTCAGACTGCAGGTTGGACTCAGGTCCTGATTTGGAAATGGGGTGTGGCGTGCCAGCCCTTGCCTGCAGCTCTCGTTAGCAAATGTGTAATTAAATGTTTGCAAGGACTTCATAGTGCGCTTGTTTCCTTTTCCTTCCAGAGTGAGAAAATAACCTAGGCTCATTTGGCAGAACCTCAAAGTTGCAGCGTCTTTTTCGCCATAGCTGTGGTCACGCAAACATTCTCATTTTGGAGCTAAGCAATAGAAGCAAGCCTTCAGTGACTGGATTGGAGGGATGGAGATGCTGGGGGACCTGTGCCCCATGCTTGTGTCGCTTTCTGCCTGCTTGCTCACTTGCTTTCTCCACTGGAGACCTTGCTTGGCTTATTCTGAGACGCCAACTCCAGGATCAAATCATGGCTGTGCCACTGCTGGCTCTGTGACCCTTGGGACCGGCGACGAGGGGGCCGCGGGAGGGGGGCCGTGTGTCTGTCTGGCACGGATGTGCTGGTCCTCACTCTGCTTCTTCCCGCATCTGCCCGCCCATCCAGGAAACCGCCCAGTGCTGGTGGAGGAGGCCTGCGGCTGCTCCCTGAAGGCGAGGTGTGTCGGCCATGGGAGCAGGTCCTCTGGTGGACAGACCTGTCTGACCCCGCAGCCAGCGCCTTCCTGGAGGGATTGGGACACTGGCCTTATAGGGTGCCCAGGCTGGCACGGTGGTTCTTGTGGGGAGCGTGGCATGGAGGACAGTGGCTGTAGGGAAGCTGTGCTGAATCTACATTCTAGAAAGACTGACAGCTGCCATCTGGGGTGGGGAGGCCTGCACTGCAGGAACTGAGCAACAGTGTGTTTACTGAGCAAACGAAGGCTGGTCAGAGGCTGGCCTCGTGAGAAAGGAGCCAGCTGTGACTTGGTACCTCCTGCCACCGTGCCCGGCTAGATGTGACTTCTGCCACTGCCTGAGGACCAGGGGACTGTGGACTTGGGGCAGTTTGGAGAGAGGTGCCATTAGTGATTACAGTGGGGACAGGCCGCAGCTGGGGCTCTGGAGGAGGACCAGGCATGCCCCTGTACTTCGCCACAAGCCTCCAGCCTGGCGTGGCCCTGGGGGGTGCGTGTCTCACTGCCAGTGTGACATGTGCCAAGCCGGTGCTTTAGGTTTCGATAACTGCCTTTATCCCAGAGAATCGCTGACCATGAGAAGTGGTGGGTGTACACATGAGAAGAGGCGGGCAGGTGAGGTGAGCGGACGGCTGGGTGGGCAGGAAGGAAGGTCGGTGCATTCCAGCTCCCAGACTCTCCAGGAAGGTCCTGTCTCTGGAGTGGCCGTGCTTGGGATCGGGAGGCCATGCTTGTCAGCAGAAGGCTCCCTGCTCACCCTGTGGGGTTTTCAAGCAGGTTTCTCCGAAACGCCCAGGGACTGTGTGAGTGCAGCCCAGCGCCAGGTCTGCAGAGCCGGGCCCAGGACAGTGGCCAGGGTGACCTGGTGACTGTGTGACTGGTCTGCAGCTGGTGCTGGGGACCGCTGTGGGGGCGTGGTGCTGTTGGGGTGCAGGAACCCCATGAGACCGCGGCGACCAGCCTGAGTCATCTTTCTAGGGAAGGCGATTGAGCACAAACAGCACTCGCAGATTCCCGCTTTCCCTGGCCTTGGTCCAGGCGCCCCACCCGGGAGTGTGGGGAGGCAATGTGGGGCGTGGTCAGGAAGGTGTGGTGTTGGGGTGACCACTTCCCAGCACCCTGAATGCTAACTGGACTGCAGGTGGAACCAGTCAGGGCTGCCGACTGGGTGGGGGGGCTGGAGAGGAGGCCTCAAGGAGGTGGCTACGGAGCAAAGTCAGGGACGCTCACCTCGTCTGAGTGGTCATCCAGGGGCCCGGGCACCCTGCCCGCCTGTGCACATGCCCTCCCTGGCCTCCTGGGCCACTGTGGGACAACAGCCTTGCTCCCCCAGGTCTCTTCCTCCATCCCTGCTCCCGTATTGCACCCTCCAGCGTGACACCCCCAGGCTGGGTGTGGGCGTCTGTGCCCGTCCAGCCAGCTGGGCTGGGCCCCACATGCCCCCCAGTCAGCTCCAAGAGCTACAGCAGCTCACTGACGGCCGTCTCTCTCTGGGGCCTTCTCGGGCCCCCGGCTCCATTCACGGGCTGCTGCGCGTGTGGTGTCTGTGCTCTCGGTGCCTGGTAGCTGTGGGAACACCCTGCCCAGAACGTTCTGGTTGTCTCCCGGGTACCAGTGCTGCATTTGAATAGCGTCTTCAGAATGAAAGGCTTCATTGAAACAAACGTTTTTGTACCAAAGAGCATATGTTTGTCTCGTGTGTTTGCAGCAGGACTTCGTGGGTTTGCATTTCTGACAAGTTCCCAGGTGATGCTGTGCTGCTGGTCAGGGACCAGTTCTGAGAACTACTAGTAGAGCAGTGGGTCTCAAATTTTATTGTACACGAGAATCACCTGGGGATCTTGTTAAACTGTAAATTCTGATTCAGTATATCTGGGGTGGAAATGCAAATTCTCAGCAGGGGTTTGAACCAGAGCGAACCAGTTCGAAGCCCTGGTGTGCACGTACTTTGTACGGGATTATGGGTTAACGTTCCCTGAAGTATGGGACGTGTGTTTGGCTGTCACTAATGAGTAGTTTGGGAACATTGAGGAAGGGTACCTTTGGGAATTCACCATGGACTGTGGCTGCCACCCCTGGGTCCTTAGGTGACCCTGGCCCTGAGCTGTGCAGGAGGCTGGCAGCTCGTGGGCGGCTCCCAGGGTTACCCTCTGCCTTTCCAGGGTGTGGAGAAAGATAAGCAGTGGTAGCTAATGCTGTTGCTTACGTGGCATGCTTGGTTCGTCTGCCCTTCTCAGGTCTGGAAACTTCCTGTTTCTTGCACGAATTCCTAACAAAACTCATGTGTGCTGACTGCCTGCTTGGCAGGTGCAGACGGGGTGCAGTGCTTCTTAAGCTGGGCGCCCACCAGTTATCAGAATGAAGGACTAAACTCTGGCTTCTGTTAGAACTCTGATGTTCTGTGTAGTACACGGTAGCCAACTTTGTGACCTGCCAAGAGCGATCACATGAGCTGGAAGAAGGCTGAGCCACTGTTAAAGCCAGACAAGCTGAGGACACAGAGCTTGTTCGTTTTGCCTCAAAAGAGCTCTCTGATGTAACTTCATGCGTGGCTGGCCTTGTCTGTATTCTGCTAAAGGATGAGGGCCAGCGCCCCACAAAGGTCATCTCGAGCCCTTCCGTCATCACTGAAACACGGCGGTGGGTGTGGAGCGGGCAGAGGCAGGTGCACCGGGTGTGGACCCTCCCGCGTCATGACCACAGGTGGCGGGCCAAGGCAGGACAGCTTGCTTGCCTTGGGACACTTTTTATTGTGGATAGAGTAGGTATTTTTTATCTGAGCCTAAATTTATACAAACTCTTTGAAAACAATCACTAAGCTTTTACAGTTAGAGGAATGCCAAGACTTGGTCTCTCCTCAACACTTAGCAGAAAGCCTCGTTCCATTGTGTACACATTGAGAAATCGGCCCAAGGAGGGTTTGGAAATAACAGAAGCAGGGCTTTGCCTGGCACACCCGTGATCGCGGCTACCACACGGATGGGTCTCCGGGAGGCTGCTGCAGAGCACAGGACCAAGCTGGCTGGCTGGCTGGCTGTACCACACAGGTCTGGGTGGTGCCACGTGGAGGGCTCCAAGGCTGATGTCAGCATCGTGTGCAGCCCCCCAACCCCGAGGCCTCAGTCCAGGGGCGCTAGAGCTGCGATGGCCAGTATGGAAGTCAGTGGCCACCTGTGGCTACTTCAGCACCACCAGTTACATGTATTGACATTGAATGACAGTCCACGTTCAGGTCCTCAGCCGCACTAGCCCGCCTGTTTCAGGTGCTTAGTAGTCACGTGTGTCTAGTGGCTATTGTGTTGGATAGCGCAGATTAGAACATTTCCAACATCATGGAAGGTTCTAGAGCCTATGTGTTGTTGAGTTTTTCCTTTAGTTTTGGATTTTTCATGAAAGAAAGACACTGGGGACTGAGCCTGGTGGCTGTCTGGCCGTCGGGAGGACGAGGGCCTTGGGGTCCAGCCGCACGTGCGTCCCTCTTGCACAGCGCGCCCTGCTGTACTTTCATCATATCAGCCAAACGTGGGGAAAACACTCAACAAAGATGGCCACCAGGGCAGGCTGGCCCAGGCTTGTCCCCACGGTGGTGTTCCTGTGGGACAGAAGGCTGGCGTCCACTGTGCCCATGGCCTGCTGGTGGCTGGGTAAAGACTGATACCGGCTGGGCCAGAGTCCCCCATGCTGGGAGGCCGGCTTCTTGCCGCCTGTGGTTTCCTTGTTCAGACTTCACAGGGGTTCTGACAGGAGGCATTGCAAGGATGCTGGCCGTAGGGAGACTTTTTCCATCCTCACACATCTGGTGAAGGCAGGGTCCCAGTGGGTGGTGGCAGGGCTGGTCCAGCCTCAGGCCAACGGCTGCTGGGGTTTTCTGGCCCGCTGCCTCTTCCCCTCCCATGCCCCCCATCACTTGTCAGGCTCCATCTCACTCCCAGGCATCTCGTGACTGCGCTTGCCATCCCCCATGCTCTCACCCTGGCCTTCTTCTCGGCCTGTCTGTGGCTCAGCCCTGGCCCCTCACCCCGACCTCCCTGCTTCTTCCTGCCTCGGAGGCCCCCTCTGCCTGTGCCTCACTCCAGACTCAGCTCCAGTTGCTTCCTGAGGGACACCCTCCCGAGCCCCCAGTGAGAAGGACCCTTTTCGGAGCGCCTGCTGAAGTTTCACCTGGTGGTTGCTGGGTCTACGCCTCTCCCCCACAGGACCCCACAAGGCAGGACTGTGACAGTCCACTCGTTGCCAGCTCCCCTCCTGCACGGGACCGGGCGCCCACTGGGCAGGGAGCCGGTGAATGAGATTACAGTCGGTCCGCATTGTCCTTCCCGTCGGTAATCTGTGGGTGTCAGGTGCCGTCGAGTCAGTTCTGACTCATAGCGACCCTACGTACCACAGAGCGAAACACTGCCCGAAACACTGTTATGCTTGAGCCCAGTGTTGCAGCCACTGTGTCAAGCTATCTTGTTGAGGGGCTTCCTCTTTTTCACTGACCCTCTACCAAGCACGATGTCCTTCTCCAGGGACTGGTCCCTCCTGATAACGTGTTCAAAGTATTTGAGACATAGTCTCACCATCCTTCAAAGGAGCACTCTAGTCGTACTTCTTCCAGGACAGATTTGTTGGCTCTTTTCGCGGTCCGTGGTGTGTTCAGTATTCTTCACCAACACCATAATTCAAAGGTGTCAATTCTTCGGTCTTCCTTATCCATCGTCCAGCTCTCGCGTGCATATGAGGTGATTGAAAACACCATGGCTTGGGTCAGGCTCACCATTTGTGGTAGTCGAGTGATTTTGTGGGTCCTCGCCTGGGACTCTAAAATAAAGAAGAAAAATGTGCGGTGGCTGTTCGGCAGGTGTTTCCAGAACCACCTGGAGGCTGTACTGGGACTCAGTGTCAAGCAGAAATGCAGTGAGTCTGGTTCTGCCACGTTTGAAGGTTCGACGTGGACCACGGGGAGCGTTGGGAAAGGCCTCAGAGGTGGGTCGTCCTGGGTCGCAGTGGGGTCGGGCCTTGGTGGGCAGGCAGGGCAGGTGACATGAGTATCCCCAAGGTCATCCTGGTGGGGTCAGACGTTGGTGGCCTGGGGGTGGTGACATAGGTGTCTTGGCTGTCATGCCTTGATCGAGGGCTCTGTGTCCAGTATTAGTCTAACCTTGCATTCTACACCCTCATTTTTAAGACTCCGCATCATTTTTGACTGATTTACCTTTATCGTTAGGACTTTTGTTATGGACAAGTAACCAAAAACCCAATCCCACTGCCTTCGAGTCCACTGTGACTCATAGTGACCCCATAGGGTTTCCAAGGCTGTAATCTTTACGGAAGCAGATTGCCATATCTTTCTCTCGAGGAGTGCCTTGTGGGTTTGAACCACTGACCTTTTGGTTAGCAGCTGAGCACTGAACCGCTGCTCTGCCAGGGCTCCTGTGTGGGTGAGTGGGCATCTGAAAAAAGAAAATAAAATGGCTCTTAACATGCTTTTTTTTTTAAATAGACTTTAGTTTTTAGAGGAATTTTAGAATAACAGAAAAAATTGTGCTGGAAGTACAGCTGTGAGGTTTACATTAAGAATTTGGTCTTTGTCCTTGGTTCCTGAGAGATAATCTCTAAAAATAAACCTTGGAATCTAAATGTCTTCCATAAGGACCCAGACCACACCTAACTAATACCAGGTTATGCCAGTGAGGTGATGAGGTGACTCTGGGGTGGGGGCTGGCCAGGCCAGAGAGCCCCCCTGCATAGTGCCTTGTGATCACCTGATGATGTCCACCCATCTCAGGGGAGAGGGGCTGGAGTTTGCATTATGTAACGAGGCCCCAGTAAGGGCTCTGGACACCGAAGCTCCACGGGCTTCCTGGTTGGTGAAAGACGTCCATCCACGTGGGAGGGTAGAGCGTCCCTTAGGAAAGGAAGCATCATGTCGGGGACCCTCCCAGACCTCGCCGTGTGCGTCTCTCTGTGTGTACCCTTCTCCCTGTGATGAAGCTGTACCTGTAAGTGTGGCACTTTCCGGAGTTCTCCGAGTGCTCCAGTGAGCTATCAAGCCTGAGGGAGTCCCGGGAGCCAGCAGGTCAGAAGTGGGCGTGGCTAGGATACCCTGAGCCTGTGGTTGCTATCTGAGGGCGTAGAGGGAACCCCGAATTTTTAAAAATTTTTTATCTGTATAAAAATTTATAGGTACATTGATATGTGGCTCTAATTGCTGTCCTCGTACCGTGACAGCACACTCCTTTCCACCCCTGATTCCCCATGTCCATTCAACCAGCTCCTGACCCTCTTTGCCTTCCCATCTCACCTCCAGAGAGAAGCTGCCCGTTTAGTCTCTTGTATCTACTTGAGCTAAGAGGCACACTCCTCACGAGTATCACTTTATGTCCCACAGTCCAGTCCAGTCCCTCTCTGAAGAGTTGGCCTCAGAAATTGTTTTAGTTCTGGGCTGATAGAGAATCAAGGGGCCATGGTTTCCGGGGTGCCTCCAGCCTCAGTCAGACCGTTAAGTCTGGTCTTCTTACTAGAATTTGAGTTCTGTACCCCACCTTTCTCCCGCTCCATCAGGGACTCTTTGTTGTGTTCCCTGTCAGGGCGGTCATTGGTGGTAGCTGGGCACCATCTAGTTCTTCTGGTCTCAGATTGACAAAGTCTCTGGTTTATGTGGCCCTTTCTGTCTCTTGGGCTACTACTTTCCTTGTGTCTTTGGTGTTCTTCATTCTCCTTTACACCAGGTGGTTGGGACCAATTGATGCATCTTAGATGGCCACTTGCAAGCTTTTAAGACCCCAGATGCCACTCACCAGAATAGGATGCAGAACATTTTCTTAATAAGCTTTGTTATGCCAGTTGACCTAGGTGTCCCCTGAAGGCATGGTCCCCAGACCCCTACCCCTGCTACTCTGTCCCTCAAAGTGTTTGCTTGTATTCAGGAAACTTCTTAGCTTTGACTTAGTCCAGTTGTGCTGACTTCCCCTGTAGTGTGTGCTGTCCTTCCCTTCGCCTAAGATAATTCTTACCTACTGTCTAGTTAGTGAATACCCCTCACCCTCCCTCCCCACCCCCGTAACCATCAAAGAATGTTTTCTTCTGTGTTTAAACCTTTTCTTGAGTTCTTATAATAGTGGTCTTATACAATATTTGTCCTTCTGTGACTGACTAAATTCACTCAGCATAATGACCTCCAGCTTCCTCCATGTGATGTTTCACAGCTTCATCGTTGTTCTTTATCATTGTGTAGTATTCCATTGTGTGGAACCCTGAATTTGTACTCTGCAGGTGGAGTGAGGGTGTCGCGTGGACCGCCCAACTTGCAACTGGCTTCTGGAGTCTTGGGCCTCCTTGGCCATCTGAAGGGCAGTGTTCCTTTAACTTGTAAGACCTGCCCTAGCTTGGTGTGGCCAGGGCCAGGGAATGAAGTGCTACGTGGCAGCTGGGGTCAGAACAGCAGAGACGTGAACAGGGACGTGCTGTCTCCTCAGAGTTGGTTTCAGGAAAACAGATATTTGATTATATTTGACAGTGGATTTGATCGAGTCTCTCAACAGCGTTCCCGTATAGCGCCCCCCGCCCTGAGTTTCTCCTGTTACGAACATCTAGAGTTCCTGTGGTACATTTGTTACAACTGATGAACCAGTATTGATACATTATTATTAACTCAAGTCCATAGTTCACAGTGGGGTCCATGCTTTGTGTTGCACAGCCCTGTGGGTTTTGACAAACGTGCGATGTCCTGGGCCCACCATTACAGTGTCCTACAGGATAGTGTCCTTGTCCTGAAAATGCCCCGTACTTTCCCTACTCACCCCTCACCCGGCCCCCTGGCAACCAGTGATCTTTTCACGGTCTCTATAGTCGGACCTTTTCCAGAACGTCCTGTGGTTGGGATTGTACATCATGTGCCTTTTCCTCACGGGCTTCGTTCACTTAGCAATATGCACTTAGGGTTCCTCCATGTCTTTTCCCAGCTCATTTCTCATTGTTGGTGGTGGTTGCCATCAGTGTGCCTCCAACTCATGATGACCCCGTGTAAAACAGAGTGAAACGTTGCTCCGTCCTGTGCCATCCTCAGGATTGTTGGGATGCTCAAGTCCCTCGATGCAGCCAGTGTGTATTTTGAGTGACTTCCAGTCTAGGGGGCTCATCTTCCCTCCCTATATTGGACGATATTCTGTCGTGATCCGTGAGGTTTCCACGGGCTAATTTTTGGAAGTAGATCACCAGGGCTTTCTTTCTAGTCTGTTTTAGTCTTCTCTTCATTGAATAATACACCATCGTATGGATGTGCTGGAATTTGTTTACGCGTTCACCTTTTAAAGGACGTCTTGGTTGCTTCCAGTTTTTGGCAATTATGAGTAAAGCTATAAACGTGTGTGCAGGTTTTTATGTGGACGTATGTTTCCGGCTCATTTGGGTAAATGCCTAGGAGGTGATTGCTGGCTCATATGGTCAACCTATGTTTAGTTTTGTAAGAAGCTGCCAGACTGTCCTCCAAAGTTTTGCATTTCCATTTTGCATTCGCACCAGCAATGAGTGAGAGTTCTTGTTGCTTCACATCCTTGTCAGCAATTGGTGGTGTTTGGATTTCAGCCACTCTAGGAGCTGTGTCGTGGTGTCTCATTTTACCATGCTTTTTATTATGGGAGACTTTAAACATGCAGAAAAGTAGACAGAACACTGTAATGATCCCCGTGTGCCCTTTCCCCAGCTTCAGCAATTCACCCGCTCGTGGCTCATCTTGTTCCATGAATTATCCCCGCCCACTCCCGCCCATTTATTTCAAGAAAGTCCCAGACTTTATATCATTTCCACCCATAAATATTTCAGTGTGTAGACCTTAAAAAAATGCTATTATGGTACCTTAGAAAGTAATCATATTTGTTACCGTTGTCCGTCTGTTCAGATTTCCAGTTGTGTAAACGTCTGCGTGGGTGCGTCTGTCCGGGCCGTGCATCTGTCCGGGCCGTGCGTCTGTCCGGGCCTCACCCAGCCCTGCCGCAAGTGTTAGTTGTTGTGTCCTTTGTTTTCAGTAGCTTTTTTGAGGGATTTACTGATACCCAGTACACGGTGCATATTTAGTGTCCAATTTGATACGTTTTGATGTCCATAGACCCTCATGAAACTGTCACCTCAAGGTAGTGAAATATCCTTCTACTTCTCTTTTTCTCTTTCCTTTCTTGTAATTTGTTTGTTAAAGAATGTGGGTTGTGTCCTGTCTGGATTTTGCTGGTTGTGTCCCCAGGATGCAGTATGACGTGAGGTAGAGTTTACGACATGGTCTGCCGTGACGTGCGCACCCGTGAAACCATCTCCTCAGTCAAGGTAGTGAACTGCCACTCTGCCTCTCTAGGCCGCTCTCTCTGCGTTTCCTTTGTAATTTATTTGTTGAAGAAGCTAGGTTTTGTCCTGGAGAGTTTCCCAGAGTCTGGATCCTGCTGACGGCATCCCCATGGTGTGTAGCCTAGCATGTTCCTTTGTGCTTCCTGTAGTTAAACCTAGAGGCTGGGCCGGATGGTGGTTGATTTCCTCCACAAGACTGCTCCCGAGGTGGCGGTGAGTTCTTTCTGCATGTGTGTGGTGGCTGCAGCCGCCGATGGTCCATGAACCCCTCGGTGTTGTACATTGGTGGGGCCCTGTGCCCATTCCTTCTTCACGGATTAGCTGGAGCACTTCGATGAAGAGAAATTGCCTTCATCTAGGATTTAGTGGTGCAGTGGTCTGTGCAGCGTGGCTAGGAAAGGCAGGATGAAGCCTGGTGGGTTCCTTTTATCACCAGCTTCAAAACCATGTCTTGGTTTCCTGGTGTCACCTAGGGGTGGCCAGTTCACTTCCTTCTTGGTATCTTCGTGAACCATGGACCTGAACAGACTCGTGGTGCTGTAGTCTACCGCGGTTTTTACTTGGCGTGACCCCATGGTCTTGAATGGCTTCCTTCTGCTTGGGAGGGGGTGAGATGGTCCCAGTCCCTCCTTCAGCTGCTTCTCCAGGGAGCCCTGGTCCCTTTGTGCTGTTTAAAGGGGCAGAGTGGGTCGATGGTTGTTGTGGATGGTGTGTGATGTGAGAGAGGAGTTACAAGTTAGTAATAATGACATCTGAAGAACAAAGTCGTGACCTGCAGAGCCAGTCTCTTTGTGCCGGTGTGTTCAGAGCTGTGCGGCTGCCCAGTTCCCAGGGGGCGGCTGCGGGGTGGGCGAGAGAAGGGGGACGCTGATGAGTCTCTCAGGGAAAGAAGGAAGAGAGGATTTCACGCTGACTTCTCCTATAACTTAGAAGCTTGTGTATGTGCAGCTGCCATTTTAGCCTCATTTTTGCGGGTGGAGCATTAGAGTGGAGACACTTTGGGGGTGTCACCAAGCACTGACTGTGGCCACCCCCAGGACAAAAGGTACATCTCTTACTCGGGAGTGCCCTCCTTTCTCCCCTCACTCCTCCAGCACCTCAGAGCAGACACGGAGTGCTCTGGGGCTTGTCTACTATATTGTGAACTCAACTTATTTTCAGAAAAAGTGAAACCTTTTGGGACAAGGCTGACTTTTTGATCCAGTCTCATGCCATGTAGAAGACACTGCTCTTCATGTTGTTGTTAGGTGCTGTCGATTTGGTTCCGACTCATAGAGACCCTGCACAACAGAGTGAAACACTACCCTGTCCTGCGCCCTCCTCACGATCGTTGTTATTCTTGAGCCCATTGTTGGAGCCACTGTGTCAGTCCATCTTGTTGAGGATCTTTCTCTTTTTCCTGACCCTCTACTTTACCAAGCACGATGTCCTTCTCCAGGGACTGTTCCCTCCTGATAACACGTCCAAAGTGTGTGAGACGTAGTCTCGCCGTCCTCTCTACTAAGGAACATTGTGGCTGTACTTCTTCCAGCACAGACCCGTTTGTTCTTTTGGCTTACTTCAGTGTATCTGTTAGCAGCTCGCTTACACTGTGATGTCGATCCTCTAGAGCTGGAAATCGGTTTCTGGTGGATGTGAAACATCAGTATTGTAACACAGTTTTCCCTTTATTTAGAACCGTTCTTTCTCACCTCGGATAAAGATTTGCAGGGACTTTCAGTAAAACTTCCTGAGATGTGTCTGAACACCTGTAAGGGAACTCTGCCGTGAAAAACACCACACTCTGTGACTTTTCCCAAATTATCTGCTTTATCCTCTTCAAATAACGATTATTTATTCATCTATTATTCATTGATTGGCCTTTATGTTATGTATATTTTCTCTCAGGTATATTTTTGAAATAATTATTTGTTATCATTAATTTTATTTCTTTGCTTAGATGTAATTGAGATTGATTTCAAGAACAGTGAATGGAGAATTTAAAAAACGTTTCTAAACCGTAACATTTCTGAGTGCTAAGTGTGCCAAATGATTTCCCCTCTAGACCTCCAGTGCCTCTTGGATTTTTACCAAGAACAGGTGCCAAGGATAAGATTCCCTGTGCTCCAGATGTAGCTCAGACGCCATGATCCCATAGGAGACCACACAGGGGCCGCAGAAGGAGCAGGCTGCTGAAGGATGAACAGTGAGGAGGAATTCTTCGATGCCGTCACAGGTGAGTCTAAGGAAAATGAACTGTAGCCCATAGCGTGTGAGTGAGAACTGCCTACCGCTGAGCCTCAGGTCCTAGCAAAGTCTCCATCTTAGCATGGAATGAACTCGGAGTCTGAAAGGCCCCTGAGGGCGGACGCTCTTACGTGCTCCTGCTTCACTGCCATCGCCTGTGTTTCTTGGGAAGCAGAGTGAATTCTTCTGAAACGTGTCTATTAGAAGCCATTTCAGGCTTCAGGCTTTCTGTTTGCATAGCCAAACAGTAGACTTTCAGAGGTGGACTTTGACCTCTTCCAGCTCCAGAGACACTTCTCATTTTGTTTGTCTTGTGTAGGCTTTGATTCTGATCATTCTGGGGAATTTTCAGAGGCAAATCAGAAGGTCACCGGAGGGCTTGGCTCGGACACCAGCAAAAGTCAGGGGATCGGGAAAACCGAGGCGAGACCCCCCCAGGAGAATGGAGTTCAAACACACAGGTATGTCATGTCACGTACACCAGCAGGCATCCGTGTTCACCCTGAGTCTGCTGTAGGCACCTCCTCAGCACCCACAGAAAGCCGAGTCAGATGAGCCCCTGGCCAGCCTCGCCTGGGCTGACTTCTCCAGACAACAGATGGTGTCCCGAGGCCTCCGCACCTGGCGTCTAGGAATCAGAGGACGTGAGACCCTTTAATGGTTCTCCCCTCACCTGGAAGGTGATGGCGTTCCCCGTGATGCCCTAGGACCGCTGTGCGGATTAGGGAGATGGGTGTCTGGGGCTCTGCCGACGTCTGGGCCACACACCTGCCGCTCAAGCCACGGCCCTCCCCACGGCCCTGCCCCCCTCTCTCGTAGACCCTGTTGACCTGTTGTCTCCCCTGGGCTCTGCTGAGACACGCTTACCTCCCTTCCGTCAGGATAGGAAGGGTTTGTCTAGCTTCATGCAGTCAAGGCCACACTCCCTTTTCCTCCTCCTGCTCCTTCCTCTTCCTGCAATGAGACCTGGTAACGGAGGCTTCATCAATAGATGAAGCTAGAGAAGCCAGCAGGGTGGTGGCTCACAGGGCTGGGCTGTGAGTGCCTCCAGACGGTAGTGGGGGGAAGGCAGGGGCTTCCGTCTGCACTACCTCATTTGTGTTTTAGCTCCAGGTATCCCCTCTGTACCCCCCCCCACCCAAGTAGACCCGTAGACCCAATCACCTTCTTGCTCTGCACTTGGGTGACTCAGAGGTACCTCACTAGTGCCTTTATTTGCTCACTTATTTGTTCAACAAATGTTTGTGCACCTCCCGTAGGCTTCCATCCCCACAGCTAAGAGCAGCCCGGGCTCCTTCTGGGGCTGGGCCTCAACCATCCTCCCTTACCCCATGCACGACGCCACCATGAACCTGGGGTCAAAACTTGTACCGCCCTCCCTCACCACCATGTCCCACCGGCTCCGAGTGCCGACGTTTCTCCTTGAAGAACTCCTTCAGTGCCTTATCCTGTATCGCCACCATCACCATCACCCCTCACTGGTCTCCCGCACCCTTTTCTTCATGCTGCACACAGAGCCATTTTATCAAAAGACAGATCTGATGAGGCTCCTCCGCCCTTTGTTGGAAGCTCTCAGGGAGGATGGCCTCGTGGCCTGGTGTACTCACGAGGTCTTGAGCAATGATCAGTAGCATCCCTTTCCTTCTGGAGTAATGATCAGTGGCGCCCCTCCCCCTCCTGGAGTAATGATCTGTGGCGCCCCTCCCCCTCCTGGAGTAATGATCAGTGGCGCCCCTCCCCCTCCTGGAGTAACGATCAGTGGCGCCCCTCCCCCTCCTGGAGTAACGATCAGTGGCGCCCCTCCCCCTCCTGGAGTAACGATCAGTGGCGCCCCTCCCCCTCCTGGAGTAACGATCAGTGGCGCCCCTCCCCCTCCTGGAGTAACGATCTGTGGCGCCCCTCCCCCTCCTGGAGTAACGATCTGTGGCGCCCCTCCCCCTCCTGGAGTAACGATCTGTGGCGCCCCTCCCCCTCCTGGAGTAACGATCTGTGGCGCCCCTCCCCCTCCTGGAGTAACGATCTGTGGCGCCCCTCCTCCTCCTGGAGTAATGATCTGTGGCGCCCCTCCTCCTCCTGGAGTAAGGATCTGTGGCGCCCCTTTTCCTCTCACAGGTAAATCACAAGGCCCCTCCTGTCAGGATGAAGGCCAGCACCCTTGCCGTGTCACCCTCTCGGGCCGGCCCTTCTCTGTCCTCCAGCTTCATCACACCCCTTCCCGCAGCCTGCTGCAGATCCGTTCCCCCCGCACCTGTGATCCTTTCCCTGCTCCTCCATCACTCTAGTTCTTCCTCAGGGAACCCTTTTCTGCCCCACCTGGGTTAGGTCCCTGTGTCTGTGTACCCAGAGAGCCACGCCTGTTGGACACCGTGCCACTGTCCTCCAGCTATGCCACCGCACAGCATTTATGGAAGGCACGTGTGTAAGAGGAACTGATGGGAGGGAAGTCTTGGTTCCTAGGCGGTGTGCGGTGGAGCAGGCTCCTCCCTTCCAGCCCTGCCCCCGGCTCTCTGTCCACACGAGTGCTGTGGAAGGAACCCACAGATTCTCAAGGAACTGGCTGTCACACTTGTCATCATCCTCTCCTAGAGAAGCCGTCCAGAAAACCGACACAGACCTTCCTATGAACACGGGAACAGCAGTCTGGGCTTCCTTTTTCTCAAAACACAGCAGAATAAAGAAGCTCTAATGTTTATATATCAGTATTTAGAAAAAAATGGTCATTGAGCTAAACCATCAGTTGTAACTGAACCGCATGTTGAAGTAATCATAACTGTTATCATGTAACTTCTTTGCAGGACGTCGCTGCCGGCCCCCATGTTCACCAGAAGCGATTTCAGTGTGTGGAGCATATTAAAAAAATGCATTGGCTTGGTAAGTTGGGATGGACTTGTCTTAAAGCCTGAAGCTTGAACATGCTTAATTCCTGTGAATTAATTGCACTGCTTGTAGTTTAAGAAAGTATACTATGCATATTTGAAAACAGCATGAAATAAAGACAATAAAACAGGAAAGGAACATATATGTAAGAGGAAGAAATGGGGAAAAAAGGTAAATTGTTTTAAAGACCTAGTAGAAAAACAGTTGAGACTGAAACACAGGTTGAAAAGGTCTGTGAAAACCACACTTTGCTTGTTCTTGGATGTTCTCGCCCCTGTTCTCCTCATGCCGGTTACTTTTCACTCTTACCCATTTCAGGCCTTTTTCCCGGAGAAAACTTCATGCTGTTTTTCGCTTTTTATTCTGAAGTAATTTTAGACTTAAGAAAAGTTGCAAAAATTGTTGAGAGCGTTCCCTTAGACTCTTCACCCAGCTTCCCCTGAGGTTGAAGTCCCACATAACCAAAGTACAATCATCAAGACTAAGGGTTGTCTCTGGTGCATTACTGTTAACTGAACAACAGGCTTTATTCTGTTTCAGCAGCTTTTCCACTGACAATGGCCTCTCTGTGCCAGGATCCCACCCGGGTTCCTATGTGACTTTAGGCATCATGTCTCCTCAGGCTCCTCCATCTCTGATTGTTCCTCAGTCTTTCCTTGTCTTTCCTGATCTTGACTCATTGGTTATTCTGTAGACTGTTCCTTGGTTTGGGTTTTTCTGATGTCTTTACATGACTGGGTGGATGGTGTGCCTTACTGGCAAGAAGATGCAGAGGTGAGGTGCCTTCCTGGCACGTCATGTCGGGGGTACGTGATCTCCATGTGTCTGCTTACTGGTGACATTGGCCTTCATCACCTGATCCGGTGGTGAGTTACTGTTTTTCTCTTTGTAATGAATAAATATCTTGGAGAAGATACCTGGACTTGGGACAAATGCTCTGTTTCTCATCCTGTTTTCACCCGCTAATTTTAGCATCCATTGGTAGATTTTGTCTGCAACAGTTGTTACTGTGTGGTTTTAAGAGTGCTTTTCTATTTCCCTCATTCCTTGTAAGTTTACTAATTGGAATTCTTCTATAAGGGAGCAATGTCTCTTCTTCTCTAATTATATATTTATCCAATTATTTGTATCTGCATGGACTCATTCATATTTATTCTGTGGGTTATGATCCAGCACTGTCATTACTTATTTAGTTGCTCCAGTCATTCCACCTGTGGCCATTAGGAGCTTGTGCAGGTTGGCCTGGCACCCGTTGATAGGCCCCATCCTATTTCTGGCACTCACTGACCATCCAGCATGATGGGATGTTCCGTGTTCTTCTTGCATTCTCCCTGCCTCGGCCTTGAAATCAGCCACTTCTCCAAGGAGCCTTTTTATTGGAGAGTGGTATTTAGAAACCGAGATCTGGACACTGGGTGTGCTCATTGCTACTGGGGTGTCACTGCTCCCAGGCCCTCCCAGCCCAAGCTTGGGAAACCCAGTGTGCGTGCCTGCCGTTCCTGCCTGCCCATCAGCATGTGTGTGTCTGTCTGGGCATTACCTTTCACAGTCACACACCTGAGATGCCTTTCTGTCACTAGTGTCTTCTCCTATGTCAATGAATACGTGGACAATTCACGTCTTGGCATAAGTATCTGTCTAGGGATATACAATGAATTTTTTTTTATTATCCTGAAAAACGACTTGATTTTGACTCTCCAAGATTCTAGCACCAAAGTATCTTTTCAACAAAGTGAGATACAATGAAATCTGTGAGAGCCGAAACTCAACGGGACTGCCTTATTTTTCTAGGTTTCGCAAGTTTTCCACCATCGACAGAGTGCAGTCTTACCACTTTTCTTTCACTCATTTTTGTGGAAAATATTTCCATTTTTCTTTTCTGACTGGTTTCTGCCTTACACACGTTCTGGCTTTTGCAGGCTTTACTGTAATTTCATTGTCTAAGTAGCAGATTATAGGATGGATTCAGGTTAAAGCTGAATGTAAACACAGGGGTGGCGTGTTCTTCAGAGCTGTTGGGAAGAAGGTTCTCTTGCTCAGTCCTTCGGCCCTTCTTCACAGTAATCTCCTTTTGCCCTCAAAATGCTCATCTCTCAGTTTCTGCGGCACACCTCTCTTTCTACCACTTCTCAGCTCCTAAAAGAACAAAAATAAAAAAAAGCAGCTTGTTACCATGGAAAATTTCAAACACATACGAAAGCAGACAGCATCATTTAAGGCACCCCCATGTCCCCATCACCAGCTTCCACAGTTATCGATCATGGCCAGTTATAGTTCATCTACCCCTCCACCTGCTTCCCTCTGCTCCTGGCATTTTGTAGCAAATTCCAGACGTCTTTTTTTTTTTTAATTGTACTTTAGATGAAGGTTTACAGAACAAACTAGCTTATCATTAAACAATTAGTACATATATTGTTTTGTGACATTGGTTACCAACCCCACGACATGTCAACACTCTCCCCTTCTCGACCTTGGGTTCCCTATTACCAGCTTTCCTGTCCCCTCCTGCCTTCTCGTCCTTGCCCCTGGGCTGTTGTGCCCCTTTAGTCTCGTTTTGTTTTATGGACCTGTCTAATCTTCCGCTGAAGGGTGAACCTCTTGAGTGACTTCATTACTGAGCCAAAATGGTGTTCGGGGGCCATTCTCTCAGGTTTCTCCAGTCTCTGTCAGGACAGTAAGTCTGGTCTTTTTTTATGAGTTAGAATTTTGTTCTACATTTTTCTCCAGCTCTGTCCGGACCCTCTGTTGTGATCCCTGTCAGAGCAGTCAGTGGTGGTATCTGGGTACCATCTAGTAGTGCTGGATTCAGTCTGGTGGAGGCTGTGGTAGTTGTGATCCATTAGAACTAATCTTTCCCTTGTGTCTTTTTCTTCATTCTCCTTTGCTCCAGACAGGGTGAGACCAGTTGAGTATCTCAGATGGCCTCTCACAGGCTTTTAAGATTCCAGACGCTACTCACCAAAGTAGAACGTAGAACATTTTCATTATAAACTACGTTATGCCAGTTGAGCTAGATGTCCCCTGAGACCATGGTCCCCATAGCCCTCAGCCAAGTAATTCCATCCCTCAGGGAGTTGAGATGTGTCTATGGAGCTTCCATGACCTGGCCTTGGACAAGCTGTGCTGGCTTCCCCAGTGTTGTGTACTGTCTTACCCTTCACCAGAGTTACCACTTATCTATTGACCAGACATCTTTTCATATGTGAAATTTCTTATGTCTCTCTAAAGGATAAGGACTCTTTTAACACAACCACAATACCATCACCTACTTTAAAAAAGAACATAATTCTTTAATATCATGAAATAGACACACAGGGTTCAAATTCCCAGTGGTTTCAAACATCAGTTTTCACTTGATTATTTTTTTGCCGTTTGTTTATGTGGACCTCTCTTGGATCCTTCCATTGGGAGACGTATCAAACACCTTTTTGTCAATCTTCCTCTGAAGCTAAATGCTGTCAGTGAGAAGCATCTCATCCTATGCATTTATTGCCCAGGCCCTGGGATCAGCTGTTCTCCTGGAGAGCTCATTAAAAGACCACAAACTTGGCTCCAGAGCTGCACCGGACGGGTCTTTTTTTCTAACCTTTTCAGGGGCTAGAGCCAGGGACTGTGTTTTGGTTCATTTCACACCAATGCTTCCCATTGGACGACAGGATTTATCTAGCTCTCCTGTCTGCTGTCTGTCTCTGCCCTCCCACACGGACAATCCCGGGGTCAACAGCACTGGCAGCGGTAGATTTAGACTAGCACGTAATTAGTGACTCACTTGCTTTACCCCACAAATGTAACCGTCCTGGGTCCAGCACCCACCCTGCCACCAACCACATGGGTACAGGAGCAGAGTGAGTGTGTTCGCCCTTGTAGCCCTTGTGTCCCCCGGGTACAGTTCACCGGGGACGCGCACTCACGTCAGCCTGTTCTAGAATAGTCCGGGGCAGTCCTTTTCTGTGGGGGAGTCACGTGGGGTCATTTGTTTCATTGTATTTTTGGTGTTTAGAAATTGCTTTTTAAAATTCAATTTTGTGTTATAATTACGGATCCAGAGTCAAATCTGTTAAACACGGTGTATTCCGAGAGGTTTAGCTTCCTGTCCCTGCCCCCTCCCCTCACTTCCTCCCTTCCCCTATGGGAAAAAAAAAAACTCCAGCTCATGGCAACCCCACGTGTGTCAGAGTAGAGCTGTGCTCCATAGGGTTTTTAATGGTTGATCTTTGGGAAGTTGATCGCCAGGCCTTTTTTTCTGAGATGCCTCTGGGTGGACTCGAACCTGTAACCGTTCGGTTAGCAGCCAAGTACATTAACTGTTTGCACCACCCAGGGCCCCCTTCCCCTAGAGATAACCATGGAAGGAATCTTATGGTATATCTCTCTTATGTATCTCTGTATACCGTGAAATTAACTATATGTAAATTTTCTCTCCGTTTCTTAGATAAACGATAGGCTATTGGGCAGATGTTTTTCCCCTCATGTTCTTCACTTCACAGTGTATCCATAGCGATATACAGTGGCTTCTTGTTACAACCGTATTGTACCCCCCCCGTGGATGCCCCAAGTTCACTCAGCCAGTGCCCCATGCTGGATGCTGGGGCCATTGCTGGTCTTTCATTGACCCAATTCGTGCCGCCCACCGCATAGTGGCTCCTCCCCGGCCGTGCCCCCAGCCGCATAGTGACTCGTTCCCGGGACGTGCCCTGACAAATGCCCAGTGATGCCATAACAGCTCCCATAATTGTTTAAGAGGGGCTGTCCCAGCCCACGCGCGGACAGGGAGATGGAGCCAGGTGCCTCGATGGAGGTCACACCCACAGGATGACACTTTAGCTGGGAGGTGACACCTTCCGCAAGCTGGCCCAGTGTGCTTCTCCCTTTGTGCCCGGTGTCTGCTCTCAAGCACCGTGTGGGGACACGGGTCAGGGTGACGACCTCCATCCGAAGCCAGCCTTGTCTCCATGCCACTGGGCAGCTCCCCATGTGTCTCCTACTCTCTTTCCCCTGCCCCCCTGCTCTCTCCCCCTCCCTCTCCACTGCCCTCGTCTGTTTCTGCCTTAGTCACCCCAGACCCCTAGTCCTTCCTGAGGGACGGCCAGGTTTGCATAGCTGTGCGTCATCTTGCGAACCCTCTGCCGTACTCACATCTGTCAAGTCTCCTTCCTGGAACCCATCTCAGGGTGTCCCCATGGTGCCTGGCTGCTCCCCAGCCTGGCGTCTTTCTGGCTGTGCCTGCATAGCCTGTGCCCCCACTGCACCCGGAAGAGCAGATATCTGGGACTCTGGGCAGAGTGGGGAAGGCCTGACTGGCCCCATTGAGGAGTTTATTGTCACCCTTCAGGTGATGGGGAGCTGGTGAGGGTTTTGAGCGAAGTGATGGGAATTCTGCTGTGGGATGATTTGTCCGGAAGTGGCCTGAGAACATGCTGGAGTGGGAGGGATGAGTGACAGCGGGCACACTGGGAAGTGTCCTGCAATGTTGGTGTGAGACCAGAGCCTGGAGAGGGGCCGTGGGGTGGAGGAGGTGACGACTCAGAGCCACAGTGACACACCCACGCAGTCAGATGTAGACAGCCTGCCCGGCCAACAGCCCTCCACAGACCGCGCTGAGACCCATCGCACCTCTGTGGGGTGGTGCTTTGCGGAGCCGTGTGGCTGTCACTTGGCGTGTCTGCGGTGCGCGGCTGTGGACATGCCAGAGTAACGGTCCTGGTTTTGGTCACTCCAGGAGTTGTCCAAGATCACCATGCCCATCGCCTTCAACGAGCCATTGAGCTTTTTGCAGCGGATCACGGAGTACATGGAGCACGTATACCTCATCCACAAGGCTTCCCGCCAGGCCCATCCACTGGAGCGCATGCAGGTGGGCAGGTGCCACTGGGGTGGGGTGGGCCCACGACACTCAGCTGTGGGATCAGACTCTCCCCACCTAGACACTTCTGATTGCTGCCGTGTAGCGTGTTCTCCGCGGTTCTGGCGCTGGAGCTGGGCGTGCAGACGCCCCTGACTAACCGGAGGGCTCCTGCTCCTCCACTTTCCCACCTGAAGTCTGTCAGCGCCAGGCCTCACAAAGCTGTGGGTGCTGCCGAGCCTGGGGTCGTGGGATGGGGGCTCCTCTGGGGTCCTCTCAGCACCAGAGCCCCATGAGTGTGTGTGAGAGAGAGATCGACACTCTCCACCTGCAGTGTGTGTGTGTGTGTGTGTGTGTGTGTGTGTGTGTGTGTGTGTGTGTGAGAGAGAGAGAGACTGATAGACGGGCCGACATTGTCTCCACCTGCAGTGTGTGTGAGAGACAGACAGACCGACACTGTCTCCACCTGCAGTGTGTGTGTGAGAGACAGACAGACAGACCGATACTGTCTCCACCTGCAGTGTGTGCACAAGTGTGAGACAGAGACAGACAGACCGACATTATCTCCACCTGCTGTGTGTGTGTGTGTGTGTGTGTGTGTGTGAGAGAGACTGATAGACGGGCTGACATTGTCTCCACCTGCAGTGTGTGTGTGAGAGACAGACAGATTGACACTGTCTCCACCTGCAGTGTGTGTGTGAGAGACAGACAGATTGACACTGTCTCCACCTGCAGTGTGTGTGTGAGAGACAGACAGATTGACACTGTCTCCACCTGCAGTGTGTGTGTGAGAGACAGACAGACAGACCGACACTGTCTCCATCTGCAGTGTGTGTGTGAGAGACAGACAGATTGACACTGTCTCCACCTGCAGTGTGTGTCTGAGAGACAGACAGACAGACCGACACTGTCTCCACCTGCAGTGTGTGTGTGAGAGACAGACAGACTGACACTGTCTCCACCTGCAGTGTGTGTGTGAGAGACAGATAGACAGACCGACATTGTCCCCACCTGCAGTGTGTGCACAAGTGTGAGACAGAGACAGACAGACCGACATTATCTCCACCTGTAAGGGAGGCCTGGGCATGGGGAATGCAAAATACTGCAGAATTCCTGTTCTTGGTGGCTGTGAGGAAGTGGTGGCGTGACAAAGCACACTTCCCCGGGAGTTCTGTAATCTCAAAGCATGTCACCAGTGGGAAACTGGAAGTCACCCAGGAGGAGGTGACAACAGATGGCTGCCTGGTTGACACCCTTCCTGGCTGAGGTGCTCACGGTCCTGTGGCTTGTTTGCAGTCTGTGGCTGCCTTTGCAGTATCGGCTGTGGCCTCGCAGTGGGAGAGGACCGGCAAACCATTCAACCCGCTCCTGGGAGAGACGTATGAGCTGATCAGGTGAGGAGAGACGCCCCAGCGTACACGGCTCGTAGACGGGGTGCTCGCGATGGCAGACACTCTGAGGGTCACCGTTGGCAGGGAGGGGCTCAGCGGCGTGCTTGGCGGGCTGGGCTGGTGATGGCCCCGCGCGCTTGAACACGGCAGAGACGAGGGGATGGCGCAGAGTCGGGGACAGGACAGTGTCACGGTTAGAGTCAGGAGTGGAGATAGAACGTGGGAAAGGGCAGGATGGGTGGGTAGGGTTGTGAGGGTTTGTTGGGTTTTTTCTTTGTATCTTACTGTGGTGAAAATATGCATAACAAAATATATGCCATCTGAACAATTTCTGCACGTGCATCCCTCAGTGGCATCGATTACATCCTTCACGTCGTGCGGCCCTTCTCCTGCTCACTCCTCCAGGCTGTTAGTGTTGGAACAAAAGTGGAAATGGGTGTTGGTCAGTGAAGTGAGGCTAGTTTACCAGTGCTGCTTGTAGGTGTGGTCTAAAGAGAAGTTGACACTAAAGAGAAGAAAAGAGGGCCCCCCGAGAGCCCTGCACCCTGCTGCCAGACTGGGGAGAGCTAGGGTGGGGGACCGGGGCCGGCTAATTGGGTTCGCCGGCAGCACCTGGCCATGAGTGTAAAGTGCGGCTCCTTCTGTGCGCCTCTTCCGAGCAGCATCACGCCGCTTCCAGGGCTCCCGCGAGCTTCCGTCCCGGATCTTGTGCTCAGCACACACGTCTGAGACTGGACCCCAGGAGGTCAGGTCCCATCATCCATGGGGTGGCTGGACTGGGACCCCTCCACTGACCCTTGTTGCTGACAACGCTGCGGTTGTCAGAGCATTGTCCTGTGGGCCAGCCAACCCAGTGAAAATGCCCACCGCCACCAACAAGAGGAAAATGAAAACCACATCGAGGAAGTTAGACAGTTTGATTCCTCAGTCGTCACACGTGCCAAGTGAAAAGATGGCGAGCTGGGTGTTCCGGCGGGCTGGGGAGCAGTCGACAGAGCGTGCAGGCGGCAGTGTCTGTGGGACGGTCGGAGGTCTAGGACAACTCTCATTCCCATACCTTGGGGACCACCCACAAGGGTGTCCCACGGACAGTGTACATGTGCCTGAGACACCAGGAGCTGGGGACCGCCCAGAGTTGTGTCCTGCAGACACTGTACATGTGCCCGAGACACCAGGAGCTGGGCACCACCCAGAAGTGTGTCCTACAGACACTGTACACGTACCTGAGACACCACGAGCTGGGGACTACCCAGAAGTGTGTCCAGTGGACACTCTACATGTGCCTGAGGACACCAGGAGCTGGGTACCACACAGAAGTGTGTCCGACACACTGTACACGTGCCTGAGGACACCGGGAGCTGGTGACCACCCGGAAGTGTGTCTGACAGACACTGTACGTGTGCCTGAGGACATCAGGAGCTGGGTACCATGCAGAAGTGTGTCCAACACACTGTACATGTGCCTGAGGACGCCGGGAGCTGGGACCACCCAGAAGTGTGTCCGATGGACACTGTACACATGCCTGAGGACACCGGGAGCTGCACACAGCCCCACGCACAGGCAGCCTGCTGACAGGGCTCCCAAGGAAGGAAGAGAAGCTGTCCTGCAGCCTTCACACCTCTGACCCCAGCGTCAATGAGGAGACGACTCGACTCTGCCTTGGTTGACAAGGTTGTTGGGGGGATGCAGGGTGGTGATTTACACTGGAGATTCTTCTTGTACAAGACAAGATGTATGCATAGGAACCTGGGTGGCCAGCATCCTGGGTGGCCCCGTTGCAGACTGGAGAAAGGAGGGAGGGAGAGAGGAATCCCTACCATCTCGCTGTCCCTCCCTTCTGTAGAGAAAGGGGTCAACCAGAAAAACTAGCCTCTGGTTTGGATTCTGGGCTAGTTGAGATTCTACTGGGATATCTTATTAAAATAAAGGGTTTATATCAGAACTATGCCTCGTAGTCTTCTTAGAACCAAACAATAGTTTAGCTTAACTAGTAAAGAATGTCTGCCTTGAGCATTGTGCTCTTTTAAGATCTATCTATATGGGATCAAATTGACAGCAGCAACTTGAAAGTTTAGCTAGGAAGCTTAGGGGGCAGTGAGTTGACGTTAATCAGAGGAACAACTCAGAAAAGGAGGGTGAGAATGATCACACATCTCAAAGACTGTAATCAGTGTCACTCAATTGTACATGGAGAAATGGTTGAATTGGTGTATGTTTTGCTATGTATATTCTTAAAAATAATAAAATCATAAAACAAAGGAGATATATATATAATTTATAAGCACATGCTACTTATAGAAAATGTATAAAATTAAGAAAAGTAGAAAAGACAATCCAGACATAATTCTATAATTCATTGTTAACATCTTGGCGGATTTCCTTTTTTTCCCTGAAGCATGGTGTCTTAGTCATCTAGTGCTGCTGTAGCATAAACACCACAAGTGGATGATTTTAACAAAGAGAGATTTATTTCTTCACAGTGAAGTAGGCTACAAGTCCAAATTCAGGGCGTCAGCTCAGGGGAGGCTTTCTCTGCCAGCCTTCTCATCAATCTCCCCTGGACTAGGAGCTTCTCTGCGTGGGGACCTCGGGACTAAAGGACTGTGCTCCCGGCACTGCTTTCTTGGTGGTATGAGGTCCCCCTGTCTCTCTGCTCACTTCTGTCTTTTATATCTCAAGAGATTGCCTCAGGACACAGTCCAGTCTTGTAGATTGAGTCCTGCCTCACTAACACAACCAACGCCCATCCTCCCTCATTAACATCATAGAGGCAGGATTTGCAACACACAGGAAAACCACACAATACCAGGAATCATGGCCCAGCCAAACTGATACATTTTTCGGGGGACATAATTCAATCCATGACATTCTACCTGTCACGGATTGAATTGTGTCCCCCCAGAAATATCTGTCAGCTTGGCTGGGTCATGATTCCCAATATTGCATGATTGTGTACCATTTTGTAATCTGATGTGATTTCCTTATGTGTTGTAAACTCTTATCACCATGATGTAATAAGATGGATTAGCAACAGTTATCCTGATGAGGTCTACAAGATTAGATAGTGTCTCAAGCCAGTCTCTTTCGAGATATAAAAGAAGTGAGCAGAGGCACATGGGAACCTCATAACCACCAAGAAAGCAGTGCTGGGAGCAGAGCGTGTCCTTTGGACCTGAGGTTCCTGTGCAGAGAAGCTCCCAGACCAAGGGAAGACCAATGCATCACAAGGATTTTCCTTCAGAGCCGACAGAGAGTGAAAGCTTTCCCCTGGAGCTGATGCCCTGAGTTTGGACTTGTAGCCTTCTAGACTGTGAGAGAATAAATTTCTCTATATTGAAGCCATCGACTTGTGGTATTTCTGTTATAGCATAACTAAATGACCAAGACACCACACTTTGGCCCCCCAAAAATCACATCCTTGCAACATGGAAAACAAGTTCACCCCATTATATCATAACAAAAGTTTTAACTCCAAGTCCAAAATCCAAATATTCCTCTTCATCTGTGAAATCTAGAATACAAGTTGTCTGCTTCCAAAGGTACAATGGCAGAACAGGCACAAGCTAGACATTTCCATTACAAATGGGAGAAACTGTAGGGAAAGAAGGGATAACAGGCACCAAGCAAGTCAGCAGAACATATTACATTAGCCCTCAAGGCTTTGAAAATAATCCTCTGTTCTCTGAGACAACTTACACAATGGCCCTGCCCTCCAGACTCTAGGTATTGGCCACACTCTCCAGATTCTGAGTGGAGGCCCCTCGGCCCTGGGCTTCAGCTCCGCTTTCCAGGCCCACTGGGACAGCAAGTCTGCTCCCTTGGCTTTAGGAGCACCATTCTCCCCATCCATCGGAGTGGTGACTCCACCCTTAGAAGCACCAGAGGCCATGGCTCCACCCTTGGGAACCCCAGAGGTCATGGCCATACCTTTTGAGACTAAGGCGGCTCGGCTTCTTGTGTTCCTTGTCTCTTCAGCTTCTGTTTCCTGTGACCTCTTCGCCCTCGAGTCTTATGCCTGCATCTGTCCTGCTGGGGCAGGTGTTCCAAAGCTCTGTAGCTCCACGGATAAGTGCCCAGAGGCACCCCACTCCACCAGGAAGCCTCCTGCACACAGGCACTCAGCTGTCTCACTCCATGGGTAGGCTCCAGCGCCATCTCGTGCTGGTCTCCTGGTTCTGCTGCAGCTGGTTCTCTGCCCCTGTAGGTCCCCTGTAGGTTTTCCGCTGCTGCTGGTCCTCTGCCACTGATGCACCTCTATCCATTCCCAGTTTCAAAACTGCTTCCACATTTTAGGTATCTGTTAGAGCAGCACCCCACTCTGTCGGTACCAAATTCTGTCTTGGTCATCCAGTGCTGCCGTAACAGAAATACCACAAGTGGATGGCTTTAACAAAGAAAAATTTATTTCTTCACAGTGAAGTAGGCTAGAAATCCAAATTCAGGGTGTCAGCTCCAGGGGAAGGCTTTCTCTGTCAGCCTTCTCATTAATCTTCCCCCGGACTAGGAGCTTCTCTGTGCAGGGACCTGGGGTCCAAAGGATGTGCTCTGCTCCCGGCACTACTTTCTTGGTGGTATGAGGTCCCCTGTCTCTCTGCTCGCTTATTTCTTTTATAACTCAAGAGATTGCCTCAGGACACAATCCAGTCTTGTAGATTGAGTCCTGCCTCACTAACACAACTGCCGTCCATCCTCCCTCATTAAATCATCGAGGCAGGATTTACAACATATAGGAAGATCACACAATACCAGGAATCATGGTCCAGCATAATTGATACACACATTTTTTGGGGGAAATAATTCAATCTCTGACACATAGTATGTGTGTGTTTGCATAACGAGGTAGTATTAACTGTTTCCTATTTCATGTGATATGCCACGTCCTTTTCCCATGCTGTTACAGACTCTGCCTAAATTACAGCATCTCACTGATCCTAAGACCCTTTTTTCCGAGTTTTAGCATTTCTGTGTGTCATAGTTCAATGTGCAGTGTTTTTCCTGCCTTTCATAAAATGGTGGTGTATCTGTTGTAGCCTCGATGGCGTCCTGGGTTCAAGGAGCCCCGTTTCTCTGATATTTCAGATCGTTGTTCTCGAGGCATTGATCTCTGTGTCACTAAGGATTAAGGTGGTGGTGAATGAGGGGTTGTGGGCTTGGGTATGGTGGTCTGCTCCACGCGTGTGAAGAGTTCAGACGTGTGTGCTGGGCCCGATCTGTGGGCGGCCACGCCTCCACTGTAAGGGAGGGAAGCCTCACACGTCTGCATGGGAGTCACTGCCGTGGCTGGGAGAGCGGCGTGGACATCGGACTCGCGCAGTCCTTGCGTTCTGCAGGGTGGGCGCCCCCTCGATGCCTGATGCTGTGGGTGCTAGCTGGCCTGGGCGGCCACACAGCTGTTGACACAGCTCTCTGCCCTGAGAAGGCCAGCTGATGAGGGGGCAGCTGGCTCGGGGGAGAGGCAGTCTGCTTGGGTGAGGGGCAGCCTGCTTGGGCTCGGGTGAGGGGCAGCTGGCTCAGGCGAGGGGCAGCCTGCTCGGGTGAGGGGCAGCTGGCTCAGGCAAGGGGCAGCCGCCGCAGGCTCAGGATGCTGCTGTGGGTGGCAGAGGAGGTGATTTTGGGTCACGGCATGTCACAGCCAGAGGCCAGAGGGGTGGTGGAGAATAGCCACCTCTCTCAGCCTAGAACCGGGGAAACAGGCCAGAGGAGACACAGACTTGCCCAGGAGTCACTCCTGGAGAATCTGTGTTTTAAATAGAGACGACTTTCTCCCATTTCTGGCACTTCCTGTGGAGCAGCCATTCCCCTGCCGCGGCCCTGTCTGCCCATGGCCTTCCCTCCCACCCGCAGCATTTCTTCAGGGTCAGGATCCGGGTTCTGAACTTACCTAGGTGTCGGAAAATCATTAGCACTTCGGGTTATTAAGAAACATCATCAAAATCCCTTGAAAAAGAGAGATCAAAGTATAATGTGAAAAAATATCTTAAGGACAGAAAATAAGCAAATATGGGTTAAAAGAATATGAACAACTCGAGATGCTTAATAAAATACAACACACCAAATTGTTAACCTTTTTCAGGAACTTAATTCAGAGGTTGAGCGAAAGTTTCACAGACTGAGAGAAAAAAATTAAAATTCTTCTAAACGCCAGTGTACGCAGCTTATCACGTTCTGGTCTCCAGGGCGCCCTCTGCCTGTGTCCGGTCACATAGTGTGCATACAGGAGCCTGAACAAGCACCACTTAAGGAAGGAACAACATAAATTAGTCAATATTCAATATCCCTTCATCCCTTTGATTCCCCTCGTATTGCTAAAAACACACTTTCTTTTCTTAGATGAGTGTTCATTTTGTAAATTACATACCTTGGTAGGTAACCTTTTAGAATCTAAGTTTTCAACTTTGGTTCTTCTAAAATGATTGGGAGTTCTGATTCCGGGTAGGTTAGTAATTACGTAGTTTCGCTTTTATAATCTTTGACGACTACAGCTGTAGGTGTATTCACAGTTCCGGAACAATTAAAAACTGACATTTTTATTGAAAAAGAGTGTATTTTTAAAAAAATCTGGTTCCCTGGCCAGGAATATCTTGGGGGATAAGAAGTTCCATCACAGAAATCTCAGGAGCATCGACAGATGGCTAGAGGCATCACCTTCAGAAAGGCTTCAGAGGGATAACTGGCTTCAGTGGGCAGTGGGGCTGCCTCGCAGGGTTTAAGAGAACAGTTTGGTGTCACTGGCTCTAACGGATGTTTCTAGACCTGTGTCTGAGCATTCTGGCCAAGCCCCCCCGCCGGGTGGTGCATGGCAAGCATGAGGGCGGGCTCAAGGCATCCTTCCAGGGACTGGGTTCCTGGAGAGCGTGGGGCAGGGCTGCCAGTGGCCTTCCCCGCACAATGGCTGGTTTCGGTTGGTGGTCAGATCTGCTCGCAAGGTGTCTGTATGTGGTCAGCGCCATGTTGAGTACAACACTGTGGACGTTGGAGTTCAGACTTGGGATCTGCCGAATCCCACGGCACGGCCAGGGGGCTAGGAGTGCGTGCAGAGGGGAGGTGGGCTATGCGTTGCGTGGCAGGGCAGGCACCTCCCTGTTTCCCTGACTTGGCTCTTTTTCTCGTCCCCGCTCTCCCCTCCCTCCTTTGTCATGTTTCTTACCTAGGGAAGACCTGGGATTCAGGTTCATATCCGAGCAGGTCAGCCACCACCCTCCCATCAGCGCCTTCTACTCGGAGGGGCTCAACCAGGACTTCATCTTCCACGGCTCCATCTACCCGAAGCTGAAGTTCTGGGGGAAGAGCGTGGAGGCAGAGCCCCGTGGGACCATCACACTGGAGCTGCTGCAGTGAGTGGGTCGCCCCCCTCTTCTGCCTGGAGAGCCAGCTGTGTGCTATTCTTCAGGAAGGAAACCCACTTTTGTTAAGTGTGAAGGCTTCCTTCGATGGCAGATGCTTGTCCATTCTCCACTGAGGTGCTGGGGCTGTCCAGCAGCAGCAGCTTGTTCAGCTGAGAGCTTTGTCTGAGATGCCTGGTCAGGGTTGGGTGCATCCTGGGTGAAGTGCTGCTCATGTATGATTGCTGTTGGAATTCCAGACCCTTTTTCCCCACCATCCTGATGTGCGCTAGCCACTTATGTCAGTTACCTTCTCTGTAGAACAAGCTGAGCAGCTTCAGACCACAAACCTTACTGTCTCTCACAGTTTCCAGGGTCAGGAACTCAGGGCAGCGTAGCTGGGTAGTCCTGGCATGCCATAAGAGAAGAGGGGGTGGGTGCGTTGTTAAAAGCCACAGACCACTCCCCCCGTAGCCGTGTCCCTTACGTGAGCCACCCCAAGTCAGCAGACCGCCAGGGACATGTGCGAGCACACAGTCGCCCTGGCGTGTGCTGGTGAAGTGCCTTTCCTTTGAGGACCTGACAGGAAGGCCGTTTCTCCTTGCCTCGCTCCTCTTTTCTTGCCTATTAGCTTGTCCTGACGTTTACGTAGGAAGCTTTATTGATGTTACAAAGGAAAGGAGAAATACATTTCAAATGAGTGCTTAATAAAAGCCGCCATTCATTCGGGGGGAGCTGCAAGGCGCTTAGTCTCTACCAGCGTCGGCTTCCTGGGTCACACAGGACCTGTGCCTTGCTGGCCTCTGACACACGTGTGTCCGGCCCCTTCCACAGGCAGAATGAAGCCTACACGTGGACCAACCCCACCTGCTGCGTGCACAACGTGATCATCGGCAAGCTGTGGATTGAGCAGTACGGGACGGTGGAGATCTTAAATCACAGGTACCTGCTGCCATGGCCGGGGCGGTCCGTGCGCCCTGCGTGATGATGGTCGAGCTGGACCGTGGGCAGCCAGCGGGCTGGTCCCTGCTTTGTGGGTGTTTCCACGACACTTAAGTCATCCCTGCAGCGTGGCTCCTGGCTCTCCCGCACTCTCCGCCTGGGCTCCTGCACCTTGTGGCGGCATCCCCTGCCTGTCCCTTGTGTCCCCAGCTTCCAGACCTGCCCTGCAGGAGTGGGGGCTCCACATGGGTGGTGGGCTGGACAGGATTGGGGTGCGTCAGTGTCACCGTGTCCTGTCCCTTATGGTTAATCTCTTGTGACATTTTAAACCACACTGGAGAACAGTGTGCTGGCTGGGTGAGCACGTGGTGGCTGTCCTCAGAGGTTACCCATCGTCCCCTTAGAGTGCTTTGTCCTGGGATTCGAGGCCGGCTGGCTTCTCTTCTACAGCCTCACTGAGGTGTGGCTTACTTAGCCTTTGTGATCTTTGTCAGCCCTCAGCACAGTCCACTTTTGGACACCCCCTTCACCCTAAAAACAGCCCTCCCGTAGCACCCCAGCCCCTGCCCACCTCTAGTTTGCATCCGTCTCTGCAGAAGGTCTTCTCTGGAATGTCTGTCCCACAGCAGATGTTTGTGTTTATTTCCCCAGGACTGGCGATAAGTGTGTGCTTCACTTCAAGTCGTGTGGGCTGTTTGGGAAGGAGCTGCACAAGGTCGAAGGGCACATCCAGGACAAGAAGTAGGTCACACCTGTTGGCTCTCGGGCCCACCTGCCCGCGTGCCCGCCCAGGCCCCCAGCGTGCTGCGTGTGGGCCACCTGCTGATTGTGTGCAAAGCACGTCTCTGTGTTGGGCAGGAGAGGAAACAAAGGCTGAGTTTTAAATGTGATTCCTGGGGCTGAGGGCAGTTGGCTCCCACCCTTTCTTGGGGCTAAAAGATCTGGGTCCATTTTCCCTTAATAAAGGGGTGGGGCGAACTGGACATTGGCACCGAGAGCCCCGCCCATGAACGGGGAGTTGTGCCGTGCTGCAGCTGGGCCGCGTTTCCTCTGCGCTTCCGTGGCCCGGCGCCGGGGGGCACTCAGACCAGCCCGTGCGGGCTCTGCTTTCACGTGGCCGGCCAGAGCAGTCTCCATTCAGGACTGTCAAAAAGTCCCATGAGCCGAGAAGTGGCCAGTCGTGTTCTAACACATTGTCTGTTTTGTTCCCCCCTTGTTGGGTTCATTCTCTTATCTTTGGGGTCTCAGATTTCTTGGTGCTTTGCCAATGAGAACGTTAGGACATGTACTGCTGAGATTTCTTCCAGCTCGTACACACTCTGCATTTGCCGTTAGAAGTCCTGGCTGCTTCGCTTTCTCGGGACACCAGGAGCTGGCCGGGTCAGGCAGCCTGTGAAATGCCTGAGAGTTCAGGCTCTGATCACGTCAGAGTCAGCTTGTGTACCTTAAAGACAGCAGTCTCGGCGATGAGAATAGGACCAGGCAGCACAGCAAGCAGCTTCTGTCCCTCGGGGCCAGCTGTGGGAACCACAAGGGACGGGGTCTCAGCAGTGGGTGTCATGTGCAAGCACGTTTTGGTTTTCTGTCTATAAATTTGAATGTGCCCTTTTCTAAAAGGGTGTCTGTGGAGAAGGAGAGTCCTCCACGTGGCTAGGGCACGTGCCTGCGGTGCCAGTGCCCTCCCAGGAAGTCACGACGCCATCAGAGCCACGTGTACTCCTCGCTCCCCCGCCCCCCACTGTACCGACATCTGTTCTTTGAACACAGTCACCTTTGGGAGCCAGGCAGAGAGCTCCGGTGGCTTGTCTGTATGAGATCTCCAGGTCATTACTGAGAGAAAACGGCCAGTGGGCGATGATAACGTGCGCTGCACTCCGACGTGTGGCTGAAAAGGTGCAGCCAGTGTGGGAGCAGCTGTTTCTGTAACAGTAGAACGAGGTCTGATGGACACACAGCACATAATCGTTAAATGTGTTTAAAATGATGGTCAGATAGGCACAGAGAGTTTCCAGGTAAAACAAATTATTCTCTTTTCCTCCTCTTGTATCTGCCACTCCTCCTTCCGGGCTTCTGTTCCTTCATGATTGTCAGGAGTCTGAGTACTTCTGACTGGCACGAGTAAGGGTTCTAAAATGGAAATCATCATCTTTGTATTTGTCCAGAGATACTCCAAAATGTAAAAGAAGACAGGCCAAAACAAGAGTTGTAACCTGTGATCAAGGTTAGAGTGCAGCATATTTAGATGAACAGTTTATAATTACTATTAATTTGGTTTAAAAAATTCCCTTTTGACTACAGCAAAAAGAAGCTCTTTATGATCTATGGCAAATGGACGGAGTGTTTGTGGGGCGTAGATCCTGCCTCATATGAGTCCTTCAAGAAGCAGGAGAGGAGAGGCGAGCACCTCAAAAAGACAAAGCCGGTAAGGTGCCCACTCCGGGGCGACGGCCTTGGGCAGAGCAGGGCCCCGGAGGTGGGCGAGGGTGTCCTGGACGAGTGGTTAGAAATGAGCACTGTGCCTATCACAGTGAACAGTGAAGGAGTCAGGATGCATCTGTTGTGCTAAATGAGTGAGGGAGTCAGGATGTGTCTGTCACAGTGAAAACTGAAGGTGTCAGGATGCATCTGTCACAGTGAATGAGTGAGGGAGTCAGGATATGTCTGTTACAGTAAAAAACGAGGGAGTCAGGATGTGTCTGTCACAGTGAAAACTGAAGGAGTCAGGATGTGTCTGACAGTGAACGAGTGAGGGAGTCAGGATGTGTCTGTCACAGTGAAAACTGAAGGTGTCAGGATGCGTCAGTCACAACAAACGAGTTAGGGAGTCAGGATGTGTCTGTCACAGTGAACAAAAGGGAATCTGGATGTGTCTGTGGCAGCGGATGAGGGAATCAGGATGTGTCTGTCACAGTGAATGAGTGAGGGAGTCACGATGCATCTGTCACAGTGAACAAATGAGGGAGTTAGGATGTGTCTGTCACAGTGAACGAGTGAGGGAGTCAGGATGTGTCTGTCACAGTGAATGAGGGAATCAGGATGCGTCTGTCACGGTGAACCAGTGATGGGGTCAGGATGCGTCTGTCATGGTGAACAAGTGAGGGAGTCAAGATACATCTGTCACAGTGAACGAGTGAAGGAGTCAGGATGTGTCTGTCACAGTGAATGAATGAGGGAGTCGAGATGCGTCCGTGACAGTGAATGAGTGAGGAAGTCAGGATGTGTCTGTCACGGTGAATGAGTGAGGGAGTCAGGATGTGTCTCACAGTGAACGAGTGAGGGAATCAGGATGTGTCTGTCACAGTGAACGAGTGAGGGAATCAGGATGTGTCTGTCACAGTGAACGAGTGAGGGAGTCAGGATGTGTCTGTTATAGCGAACTAGTGAGGGAGTCAAGATGTGTCTTACAGTGAACAAGTGAGGGAGTCAGGATGCATCTATTCCAGTGAACAAGTGAGTCAGGATGCGTCTGTCACATTGAAAAATGAGGGAGTCAGACTGTGTCTGTCACAGTGAACAAGTGAGGGAGTCAGATTGTGTCTGTCACAGTGAAAAATGAGCGAGTTAGGATGTGTCTGTCACAGTGAACGAGTGAGGGAGTCAGGATGCATCTGTCACAGTGAAAACTGAGGGAGTCAGGATGCGTCTGTCACAGTGAACTAGTGAGGGAGTCAGGATGCGTCTGTCACAGTGAATGAATGAGGGAGTCAGATTGTGTCTGTGACAGCGAACCAGTGAGGGAGGCAGGATGCATCTGTCCCAGTGAACAAGTGAGTCAGGATGCGTCTGTCACAGTGAATGAGTGAGGGAGTCAGGATGCCTCTTGTTACAGCAAACCAGTGAGGGAGTCAGGATGCGTCTGTCACAGTGAACGAGTGAGGGAGTCAGGATGCATTTGTTACAGTGAACCAGTGAGGGAGTCAGGGTGTGTCTGACAGTGAATGAGTGAGGGAGTCAGGATGCATCTATCCCAGTGAACAAGTGAGTCAGGATGCGTCTGCCACAGTGGAAGTGCCTGTCTGTTTGGATTGTAGTACTGATGACGGAATTTACATGTATTCACATTGAGTTGAAGCTGAGTTGTAAACTGTGGCTTTGGGGTTTCCCGGGGTCTCAGAGTCTGTCCTCCCAAGCCTGGAGGTATCTGAGGAAACCTTGTTTAAGACCATTTCTTTCTGGAAGCTCTGTGTTCTGGTTTCTTCTTAATAAAGGTTCTTTTTTCCTTTACCCGACTTATGACTTAGTCTAGGTCTATGTAAAAAATCAAGGGAATGTCATTTCTGTTTTGTTTTGTTTTTTTTTTTCTTTGAGCTATGAGTACCAGATAATATGGTTAATAGTGAGAGAAAGTATTGGAAAGGATTTTCTCCTGGAGCTTTGGAATACTGATTGTTCTAAAACTATTTAGTTATTCCTGAACCTAAAACTAGAAGTGATAGTTCAGAAGAGGTGTCATGTTTTTGTAGATAGTAAGTTGGGATGGACCAAACCTGAGACGTTCTGTACTCACTTAACAAGAATGTTCAGCCTCTCCGGGAGCTTCGGTGTTCTTTCTGATGGCGTTCTGTGTATGCTTCTAGACATCTCTTCTCACCACGCTCTTTTACGTAAGAAAAAGTGAAGTTCCACTTAAAGATCTTACAGACGTAGAATGCTCCATCTGTTTACTGATGTCTTTTCAGCCTTCTGGTTTGGTGTTGCTCTGGCTAACCCAGAAGCGAGAGAGAGTTGTACGTGAGTTCTTCTCCCTGAGATGTGTCTGTGTAGCTGCTGGCCCCAGACCAGGTAGCCTCCAGCCAGCATTAACACAGCCCCCCAGAGGCGGGGGGAGACTCCTGAGCTTTGTTTTTCTTATTTTCCTGTTCTCCCTTAGCAGCTGCATCCAATAACCACTTGCTTCTTTCTCCAGAGCCCTGGTGGCACAGTGGTTAAGAGATCGGCTGCTAACCAGAAGGCTGACAGTTCGAATTCACCAGCTACTCCCTGGAAACCCTATGGGGCAGTTCTCTGTCCTGTAAGGTTGCTATGAGTCAGAATTGACTCGATGGCAATGGGTTTTCTTCTTTCTCCAGTTCCCATGATTTTGAAAATACACGTAACAGTTGTCTTCTTTTTATTGAGCTGTGGTCCATAGCCGACGCTCAGTCTAGAAACGGCCAGATCCGAGGCTGGCTTGGTTGAGGGCAGACGTGTACTGTATAGGAAGGCCTCTCAGCCACGGAGATGTACCGTTTGGGAGACTTCTGTGAACGAGACTCAGAGGAGCTGGTTTAGACAGCTTCATGCCACCGAGCTGTGTCAGGACTTGGCGGAGCGTGGCTTTGATGTGGCCTGTGGCTCTCCCACAAGGAAGCCTGTGTTGCTGTTGGCATCCCCTCCCCTCCTCAGGAGTCAGTGCAAACATGCCACGCTGTCACCTGCAGAGAGGAAGCTAGCCACTTTAGGAACAGGATATCCAGTTCTTGTCCTTCAGCTGGTAAACAGACAGTGTGTGGGGTCGGGGGGGTGGCGGCATTTTCTCCTTAGGGGAAAAGGGAAAGACAAAGACGATTCTGATCCGCTCAGCCGAGCAGTAACCAGCTGAGAAGGGCTTTGAGAATCACTTTCCTCCCCGGGGTTGATGCTGCCTGCCTGCCCCAGCTGTGACCAGTCTGCCCCCCAACCCCCCGTGACCAGCCTGGGCCTCCCCCCGTGACCAGCCTGCTCCCCCACACCGTAACCAGCCCAGGCCCCTCCCCCATGACCAGCCCGGACCCCACCCCCATGATCAGCCTAGGCCCCCACCCACCCAGTGACCAGCCTGGCACCCTCCCCTGTGACCAGCCTGCCCCCGGCAGTGACCAGCCTGGCCCCTTCACCCTGTGACCAGCCTGCCCTCCCCTCCCCGTGACCAGCCTGCCCCCCCCTCCCCGTGACCAGCCTGGCGCCCCCCTCCCGTGACCAGCTCCCCCCATGACTGCCCCCCTCCCGTGACCAGCCCCCCCCATGACTGCCCCCGTCCCGTGACCAGCCCCCCCCATGACTGCCCCCCTCCCGTGACCAGCCCCCCCTGCCCCCCTCCCGTGACCAGCCCCCCCTCCCATGACCAGCCCCCAACCCCCCGTGACCAGCCACCCCCGTGACCAGCCCCCCCCCGCCACCCCCCCGTGACCAGCGGCTCTGTTGCAGGAGACCAGCCCCGAGAAGGCCGACAGTGACGTGGCTGACAACGTGCCAGAGATGCAGGAGACGATGCAGGTCATCCCGGGCAGCAGGCTACTCTGGAGGATCAACACGCGGCCCCCCAACTCGGCCCAGGTCTGGGGACACTGGGGGAGAGGGGACAGTGGGATGGTCCCCAGGGGAGAAGGCTGGCATGCTCAGGTGGGGACACTGGGGGAGAGGGGACAGTGGGATGGTCCCCAGGGGAGAAGGCTGGCATGCTCAGGTGGGGACACTGGGGGTGAGGAGACAGTGGGCAGGTCCCCGTGGGAGGGGGCTGATGTGTGCAGGTGGGGGCACTGGGGACCAGGGTATAGGATTCTGGGGGACAGCAGGAAGGTCCCTGTGGGAGGAGGCTGGCACACGTGGGTGGGGGCAGTGGGGACCAGGACGTGGGGCTCTGGTGGCTCTGAGTGGCATGGGCTGCTTGTGGAGGGTGGGCTGGGGGGAGGGGGCAGCTAGGCAGCGGGGTGGGGAGGAGGGAGACAAGGGAGAGCCGGGAGATAGGTGGGTCCTACTGCTGGCGCGGGAGGTTGTGGGGAGCCGTGTGGACCCAGTGATGTAGACAGTCAATGGGCTGCAGTGAGGGAGAGGGGTCGGGCGCCCTCAGCCTGGGGAGGCAAGGAGGGGCTGGACATCCTGGCTAGGGGTGCGTCCTGGGCCGGAAAGTGTGCCCTGTGGATGACCCTGGGGTGGCCCCCATGGTGGGCACACGGCAGGCTGAGGAGCTGCTCAGGAGACTGAGGGGGTGGGAGGGGCCCCAAGGGGCAGGTGTGTCCCCAGGAGGAAAGGAACCCCTGCCACGTGGGCTGAGGAGGCACCCGGGCACTGTGTGTTTTGTGGCCGAGTGCTTGTGTTGAGGAGAGCACCCCCGGTCACCTCCTCACCTGCGTCTGCAGATGTACAACTTCACCAGCTTCACTGTGAGCCTCAATGAGCTGCAGGCAGGCATGGAGGAGATCCTGCCCCCCACAGACTGCCGCCTGCGCCCCGACATCCGTGGCATGGAGAACGGTCACATGGGTATGTGTGCCGCCCGGCTCCCACACACGTGGCCCCCACATGCGCTGCCCCTCTGCAGGGATCGCAGAGACAGCCTCCTTGCTGTGTGAGGCTACCCCGCCACACCACACCAACCCCTCTCACCAACCACGGGCACATGCAGGTCTCCAGACAGTGCGCTCAGCCTTCAGGGGGCCTTCAGTTCCCAGCCTGTCAGACCGTCCTGTCTAAGTACCACGAAGGTAGACGACTAGAAAACTGAAGTGAAAGCTATATACAAACTGCAGTCCCAGGTTTTTATCATGGGACTCAGCCAACATCAGGCCACTTTGTAAAGACGACGCGTGTCGTTCGTTGGTGTCCCCATGGCCATCCTCATCATCCCTCCTGCACACGGGCCTCTGTGCACCCACAGCCATAGCAAGACAGGAAGTGCCACACCACGCACCTTTATTCTGCACTCAAGTGAGCCCTGCGCACCTTGGTGCTGGCGTTTTAACGGGGCAGACGAGCTTGCTTGGGCTCCTTCACTGCTCCAGGTGGTCTGCATCTTGGCTGTCCCTGGGCTTTGCTGTGAGGACGTTTCCTGGAAGGGCCAGCCTCCAGCCTCATACACCGGCAGAAGTGGAAGGAGAGGGAGGAAGGCAAGCTCAGCGAGTACAGGATATTCACTTCTTAACTTTGATGCAAAATAAAGCAAGTAGTGCCTCGTAGTCAGAATTCCTCAGTCCTTCGTCAGAAGGCACTTCACAGCTTATCCTCTGAGGTTAGGGTTACATGCAGTTCACCTCTCTGTGAGCCAGTGGGCTCTGAGTTTTGCACGCTCTGGGGTCACTGTTGGCGAGCTGTCCTGGCCGCATGCCTGGGCACCATGGCTGTGCTCAGTTGCTGCCCAGGTTCTAAGCTCTTGCTTGCAAGCTGTAGGACCTGCAGAGCACACTTTGGGCCACATTGTTCGGGAACACAGATGTCTCCCTCCCCGGAGCCTTCAGCCGCACTGTGGGGCACCCCTCCTCTCCCCAGGGCCCAGTGGGCTGCGGTCCGTCACACACGTGCCCCAGCACTCACCCTTGCGGTCCGTCACACACGTGCCTCCGCACTCACCCTTGAGTTTGGTTTCTTGATTACAAATGTGCCCTCCAGTCTTCTCAGCGAAGTGTGATTTTAATCTCAGATCTGCGGATGTGTGAGGGTGTTCTGATTCCTGCCTTCTTTCACCATTGTCTCGTTTGACTGAAAAACAAGGCTTCACTGTTAACCCGGCTCCTTAACCCGAGGCCTGTCTGCTTGGGCCCTAGATCTGGCAAGCCGAGAGAAGGAGCGCCTGGAAGAGAAACAGAGGGAAGCCCGGAGGGGGCGGGCCAGAGAGGAGACTTCATGGAGGACAAGGTGAGGTGCCCCGTGGCCCCTGTCTCCTGTGTTGAGAAAACCGGCTTCATGGTTTCACAGTGACCATGGCACCGGTAGCCCACCACACGCCCTGTGTTGGTCCCTGTATAGATAAGGAAGCCAAGTCTCAGAGGTTAGCACCGAGCCTGAGAGCAGCAGCTGGGCAGAGCTGGGTCCGCGGGGCCAGGTGAATTTGCTCCAAGCACCTCCTCTCAAGTAGGGCTCGTTTGAAAAGGCAATGTAGCCCAAACCGAGCCCTTGACTTGAGAAAGATGGAGCTTATAAGATGAAATGCTGGACCAAGAACGTGTGTGCTAATGAAACTCCCTGAGAAGCCACGTCCTGTTTGGAATGTTGGTGCCCATGATGCCTTGTAGCGCAGCTCTCTTCGGTACAGCACACACAGGAGACAGTGGCCTGAGGGCCATGCCACTCACACCATGTCATGCCACGCCACTTGTGCCGCACCATATCACTCCATGTCATGCCATACCACACCATGTCACACCACACCACACCATGTCATACCACACCACATGTCATGCCACACCACATCACAGCACACCATGTCACACCACACCACACCACATGTCATGCCACACATCACACCACATCACACCATCTAGCCACACCACACCATGTCATGCCATACCACGCTACACCACGTGATGCCACACCACACCATGTCACGCCACACCACATCACACCACACCATACCACATTACACCATGTCATGCCACATCGCACTACATCATGTCACGCCACACCACACTACACCATGTCACACCACACCACAGCACGTCACATGGTACAGGAAGACCAAGGCTGAATCCCAGGTCCCTCCGTTCAGCCCCCATTTTCCTCACTACTCTTGCTGATAGTTGTCACGCACAGTAACCAGGAAAGGCTTCGCTGTGGAGATTAAGTGCTGTCACACTAAGATGTGGTGTTTCTGCACATGGGCACGTACACACACGTGTGGCTGGACATGCCATTACTCAGACTGGACTAGGTATAGTAGAGAGAGTGCACGTCACAGCGGCTAAGAGCTCAGTGTGTTTCTTACTCACACCTCTTAAATAGTTGTGATTTGGTTGTTGTTCTTTGATAATCATAATGTGAACATCCATTTAACAGGGATTCAATCAATAAAGTACTATAGTACTTAAGCATGATTTAAAAAAAAGATGTGTATGTACACACACACACGCACATACGTGTGTGTCAGAAATTTCAGTCTCCTACAGCTCTGTGGGTGTGATTTAGCAGTTGTAATTGGTACTTTCTCCTGTCAGGCCAGATGCTTTCTAGCATTAATTTTCAAGGCCCAAGAGTGTTCACCTCTGATATCTTGGGTTTCTAATGTAATTAGTACACCCACTCTTCACTTACTGACATGGTTAGGTTCCAAAGACCAGGTCATTACGCAAACATTGACATTCTTCAAAAATGGAAGATGACTGCATCATTACATAACTGCCAAATTACATCATTACCCATAAAAACCCATTGCTGTCAAGTTGATTCTGACTCATAGCAACCTGATAGGACAGAGTAGAACTGCCCCGTAGGGTTTCCAAGGAGTGGTTGGTGGGTTCGAACTGCCAACCTTTTGATTAGCAGCCGAGCTCTTAACCACTGCGCCAACAGGGCTCTTACATCATTATGTAACTGCCAAATTACATCATTACATAATTGCCAGACCACAGAGAATCATGGCCCAGCCAGGTTGCCACACAACCTAACCATCACAGCCAGTGTTACTCTCGCCTCACACCTCGGCGTTCATTACTGTCGGGCGTATGTCATTTGTGCACCAAATAGCTGGATAGTAGATTTTTTTTTGCTATTGTCGTAAATGTGAAATGTCAGCTAACAAGATAGTCAATAAGTGAGGAGTAGGTGTATTATGCTCTTAAGGGTTTGATAATTGGAATTTACCTTTCTTTGTTCAAAGAAAAACAGCGTGAAAATAGTTAAGCTTTCTTCATTCCCTTTGAATGTTAAATTCAAAAAAATGTATTGTGAATATAATATTTTGTCCTTAGAAATAACTACTCCTACTTTGAGAGCCTTCCCAGTATACACTCCATGGTAAACTGCAAACTGTCCTGAGTCGTTCTCATATCAGAAATCAGGGGCTTCTGCACAGAGGGGGTGGGGTGGGGGGATCAGGCTTCCTGTTCAATTACCTGGATGTGTGGCTGTTGGGAGGGGGCACCATTATCTTCTGTCTGCCCTCAATCACTCTCCTATTCCTCAGTTTAAAACAACAGCAAACAAAAACAGCATAGTCGGCTTTAGGTGAAAGAAGACGCTGTCCGTGGTGGCTGTGCCTTCCTACGCCAGCTGTGGCATTATCCAGGATCCGGGGACCGTTCTGTGATGAGGGCTGGGTTTGAGGCAGTGGCGGGTGTGTGTGGGTCAGAGCGCCCGGGTGGAAGGTGCTTGGTACCTCTCAGTGGAGGCGTGGCCAGAAGCGGACAGATATGCTAGCGCTTCATCAGAGGACGCGCGACGGGGCGGAGGTGCAGCCAGTGGGTGCTTGGCCCTCAGCCACCTGTCTCATCAGCGCTGCTTTGTGTCCTGCAGGTGGTTTTACCAAGGCAACAACCCGTACACAGGGACTCCCGACTGGCTGTACGCAGGGGGCTACTTTGAGCGCAACTTCTCGGACTGCCCAGACATCTACTGAGGGATCAAGGGCCCTGGGGTCTAAGGCTGGACACCCCTCGCGCTGGACACCCTGGCGCTTCGGTCACGGTTGAAACCAGCTTTTTTAACGCCCAGGGTCACAGAGGTCGCGTCATCCCTGATCAAGGATTCCATTGTAACTAACTTGTGATTGCCAGAACTTTCCCTTCTGTTGCCTCTTCACAAAGCGTCACTGGAGGGCATCACGTTTGGTACGGTTGGAACAGGAAAGTCCTTCCCATCCCCTTGTAGGTGACAGATTGGCTGTGGCTTTTTTAGCTCATAGCACCTCTTAATTACGGAATTCATCACTAAAGGAAGGAGAGGAAGGGGACCACATTCCCCCCTAGAATGCAGTGGCAGAGGGTCCCTGAATGCTTATGCTCGACCGCCCAGGGAAAGGTGGATCTCGAAGGCCAGCCTGCAAGGAGCCGGCGGCTTCTTTAAAATTATGTAATTCCAAGTGAAGATTAGCAAGCACCCGAGTGAACGAAGCGGGAAGTTGTCAGATTCTGTATTTTTTATCAGTCTTCAATAATGTAAAGAGTACTTTTAAAATATTTAAGTTAAAACAACTCGACTGACTTGACTAGTATTCTGCTGAAAAGCAAGATCTCCATCAGTCAGCAGCTGTTCCCTGTCCCCAGTGAAGCGTCACCGTCACAGCCCACAACGGCCCGGAACCTGAGCATCGGGAAGAAAATACAAGACTGTACCCAGCCGCTCGGCACGGGCCCAGCCTCCTGCCGCATCTGCCCCCAGCCGGTGTCTCAGGAGGAGTCATTTCTCCAACACCTCATGTGTCACCAGAGCGCTCATGTTTGTGTGGCCCGCAGCATGCGTGTCTGGGGAATAAGACACGTCTGGTGGACAATGGGAAGCACAGGGCAGAGTCTACTGACAACGGCAAAGTTATTTAACGAAAAAGCAGGCGTGTCCACCGCTGTCTCTGTCTTTATCAAGAGACTCATGTCCTTTCTGTAGAAGTCAGCACCACGTCAGGGTAGAGCTCTTTGCATCCAGGACAATCTGTTGTGCTTGCATGCACATGCGTGCACACATGCACGCAGCACACACGCATGCGCACACGCATGCACACGCACACTGGTGTGGTGCGTGGGCTCCTAAGTCAGGTGTTTCCGAATGAGAAGGTGTCATCACTGTGTGTGAGGTTTGACAGTGGCATTTGTAATTAAACACTTTTTAAAGGGAACCCATGTTTTGATAGCTTTGATTTTACGGCGCTGGAAGCCAAGCGGTGGTGCTGTGCCATGTTTGGGCATTGTCGCCGGAGCCCACAGTCCCCGCCAGCCGTGCGGCCGAGCCCCACGTGGCAATGCTTTAGCACACCTGGACAGGTGTGCTGTGAGGGGTCACTGCCCAGGGAAGGAGCCAGTGGGCAGTGTCCCGGGCAGAACCCAAAACAACATATCAAACAGCTGAATTTAGGGCAGTTTAACGACTTCACGTCGGTCATTCCATTTCTTGCTTCTAGCAGACTTGCCAGTAGGGGTGGCATTTCCACACCCTTTCTTGCGGCCAGGCCGTCGGTGTCCTGGAGCCAGTCAGTGGCTGGTCCCTGTGGGTGTGCATGCCCATGGCAAGGGCCTGTTCTCCGTGCTTGAATTCCCAGGTAGCAAGGTAGGAACGCTAAGACAAGAAGCAAGCCACCGTTCCCATGAGTTGTTTAACTTTTGCTGACAGTTTTGTTTTTTACTGGTGGCTCTGCAAACACATAAAAAAGCTGATACCTAAGCTTCGTCACCTTGACAGCTATTGAATGTCAAATGTTTGATAGAGTTTCCTGGTGTACAAGGCTTTTTAAAAGATGGCCCTGCTAATGGTGTCATCTGACCTGTGTGGAAATGACTTCCTTAGCGGCCTGGACACAGAAGGCCCTCGGCCGTGCTGAGTCACCTTTGAACTCGGAATGTCCTGGAGTAAAAAGCATAGCGAATTTTTCCCGACAGCGCTGAGTATTCTGATTTTGTTCCTAATGGAAGTTGGAATCCTGCTCGTGGATTCAGTGCGCTGGAGATTCAAGGGTGAGCAAACAGACAAAGCCCCCAGGAGCGTGTTTTCTGTAAAAGACGATGTCACGGTGCCAGTGCTGACTGGATGGACAGGAAGGCAGGCGTCCTCCTCTGGCCTCTGGTCCCACCTGAGCTGTGGCTGGCGCTGTCTCACGCCAGAAGCTGGGGCTGCTGCTCCTTGGAGAGCGGGTGCAGCACTGCCTCCGTGGCACGGGGTCTGAGTTCCCTGTCCTCTGCCACTCCCAGCCACGAGCAGGCAGCAAGAAGCGGCCCTGGGTACCCCCACCACGGGGCATCCTGGCATGCTGCTAGGAACGAGCACCCCCAGACATGCTCCTCCCTGGAGGACAAATGGAGCCATGCACCTTTGCTGAAGAAAGTGCCAGAGTGGCCTCTGCTCCATGTGGACACGAGGCCTTAATGGGGAGCGGTGGGTTGTGATGTGGCCAGCCTTCCAGAGGAATGGAAGACCGAGACGGGGTGCTGGCAGAGCCCCAGGCTGCTTAGTTGCAGCCGGGCCCCCAAGGAGCAGTGCGGGGGACTTTGTCAGCCACCATCACCCCTTTCAGACCGTCCTCAGTGCTCACAGGTCTTCCGCTTGCTGAGCTCAGAGTTCCAGCTCTGCCGGAAACGTGATCTGGGCCAGAAGCCGGCACTGGGCTGTGGCGGCCGGGGGCTGGAGGGCCCAGTGGACCGGCCCCTCGGAGAGCTGCAGCCACTGGCCACTTGTCCAAGTGAGCTCGGGGCTGTCAGCCGTGAGTGTGGGGGACGTGCCAGCGGCTGTCGGGCCCACATCAGAATGCAAGGTTGGGAAGTCAGGACAGGAGTGACAGCTGGGTGGTCCAGAGCAGGCCGGCCTCCCACCAGCCTTGCCACGCTTCCTCTCAAGGACACTGCTCTTTGGGTAAAATTTCTCCCTGAGACGGTGACTTAGGGTTCTTACAAGTCCCTCTGTTCCCGTGAGGAACAATGAAGAACAGTGAAAATTCCCATAACCTTCAGAACTTCCAGCGCACCGCTAGCCCTTAGCCTGGTGACTCTGAGGGGGAGGAAGAGCCGTGTCCCTCAGGGAGCAGCGGAACCAGGAAGAGCTGGAGCAATGGGAAGTGTTCACGAGTCCCAGTTTCCTGACGTCTAACGTTTGGACTTGCACACGTCTTCCAAAGAACATTCCCGTCGCAGGTGGGCCCAGAGACGGGGACCCCTGGATAGTCTGACAGCAGTTGTAGTCACACAGCACCCAACTGGCATTCCCGCAGCCCTTGTCCTTTGTCCCCACCAGCTCCCTGTGCTCCGTGAGCACTTACGCAGTGGTCTCCTGGTGAACCGCGGCTCTGCCTCTCAGCCCCAAGCTCTCCTGGGTTGCGTGTTTAGTGCAGTGGGACTCGGTCACTGCACGGGGGGGTGACACACACACACGTCCCTCGGTCCGTCACCGTCTGTGCCACTGGCTGTGCCTCACCCAGTGCCCCTCCCCCCATCGCTGCGCTGAGCCGGTGGTTCTTTCACCGGCGCCGTGCTGGATTCTGTGTGGCGTGAAAATGGTCCAGAAAACGCGTTTGAGAAATGCATTTATTTTTATAATGCTCGGTCACTGTCGGTACCCCTTTATAGTAACAGAAGAACCGTGCTTAGATTTGGGGACGACTGTGTCAGGCCTGTGAAGATACATGTTCAACTGCAGCTCAGAATAAAGGCTCTGTGACAGTGGTTGCATTTGACATTTGTTTTGCATCGGACGATTTTTCACTGTCTCCGCTGCTCTTGCCTTCGGGGACAGGCTGTGGATCTGCTGCGGACGCATCCTCGCACACGGGGGCTGGGTGTTTGCCTGTCTATCCTCTGGGATGGGACTGGCAAACGGGTGGTTTCCAAATGTGCTGGGCAGCACGCTGCGTGGGTGAAAGGGCCAGTTCTCCAGGCACTGAGCGTGCGTCCATCCCCGCTCCAGGGTTGCTGGAAGCAGCCCAGCCCCCAGGGTGCATGTTTGCTGACCCCCAGGCTCCTGCTGCCCAACTTCTGCCCCAAGTGATCCCCATCACATGTCCCCACATACAGCGCCAGCTGTGCTCTGAGAGTGGGCTGAGCAGAGGCCCTGTGGCCCTTGGTCCTGGGGTGTTAGTCCCCAGGGAATGCCCTGGGGCACGGACTGCTGAGGACGACCGTGAAGCACTTGGCCCTGCCAGCCCCCAGGATCACCCAGGCCAACTCGTGGAGGAGAAGGAGGGCCCATAAGTGGCAAACCCTCGCACAGACCAAAATTCACTATTAGGTGTGCAGTCTATGAATTTTGACAAATTCACACTGTCTTGTAATCACCCCTGCAGTCAGGATCCAGAACGCTGTTGTCACCTCCAAAAGTCCCCTCATGCCCCCCGGCACCCCCAATCTGTCTCTGTCCCTGTATTTCCTCTTCTCTTGCTGGCATGGTGCACTTAGGATGCCTCCTCTGGGGAGGGCTGCAGTGGGCTTTGGTTGCTGACACAATTCCCCAGTCATTTACCCGCAGGCTGGTCGGTGGACGGTGAGGTTGTTCCCACCCCGGGGCAATGATGGAAAAGGCCCTATAGACACTGCAGAGTTTTGTGGGAAGGTGTGTTCATTTCTCTTGGGTAAGTACCTAGGAGTGGAGTGGCTGAACTGTATAGCAGGTGTTTATGATTAAACCGACTAACTGCCAAACCCTTTTCCCCGATGGCTGCCTGTTTGAGTCCCCGCAGCACTCCGACTCCGGGCTCGGTGGTGTCCGGCTTCTCCCCTTGGTCTTTGTTGTTAGCCATCCGAACAGGTGTGCTGTAGTCTGCATCTCTCTGCAACTAGTGACTTTGAGCACCTTTTCAGGTGCTTGTTTGCCACCTGTGCATCCTCTTTGGAAAAATGTCTTCACGGCTTCTGCCCGCTTTTTTTGCAGCCCAGGTGCCGTGCCCGCTGCGCCCCTGCCTTTCCTCGGAGGCCAGGGCTCTCCACAGGCCTGCTGGTTTGCGTTCTTTGCTTTGAGGGTTGTTGGTTTGCTGCCCAAGAAGATGAACAGAGAGCTCCCTTCAGACGATCTGATTCGTTAATCTGGACCCCGGTAACTGGAGACACATGTCTCGGTGATGAAGGCATTTTGCAGACATTATCCACTATTTTTAATCAGTATAAATCAGTGATGAATGATACAAATCACAATAGCTGCTGCTTGTCGAGAGCGTGGGAGGCAGCGTGTGGCCTGTGACCAGCTGGGTCGGCCCCTCCAGCCCAGAGCCAGGGAGCTCTGGGTGAGCCAGAGCCTCAGTGTGAATGCACAGGCGGCCACGGTGGGCAGGTCTGGGCAGCTTGTGCCAGCCATTCTGCAGCTGCCTTATCAAACCAGTTGCCCTCAAGTCGACTCTGTCTCATGGCGACTCCAGGTATGTCAGAGTAGAACTGCACTCCAAAGGGTTTTCCATGGCTGATTTTTCAGCAGTAGATTGCCAGGACTCTCTTCCTAGGCTTCTCAGGGCACACTCCAGTCTCCATCCTTTAGGTTAGCAGCCAAGCACGTAACCGTTTGCATGGCCCAGGGACTCCTTCAAAGCCAGTTAGACACCAACTTTAGAGTCCATCAAGCCCGTCAGCTGGGGAGAAAGAGGGTGTCCAAAGTGGCCCCACTGTCCTGTCCACCGACAGCGTATCTCCTCACTGTAGATTGCTCGAGGAAGCTATTGAAAACTTCACGGGACGTGTGTGCAAAGGAATTTACTTTCTTTTTTTTTTTTTGAGCCATCTGAGAACACAAGGCCTGAGCAAAGGAGAAGCAGAGTTTGGGGTCTGCTCTGGGGTCCCTGCCCGGAAGGGATGTGCTGCCTTTGGGTCCTAGCTGACTTGATTTGCCTGTGACCCTTGTGGCAGCTCTCTAACTGTCCACTCATTTGGATGAGTAACAACTGGCCTGCCAGCCTCTTTCCTGCGAAGCCAAGTTGGATTTTCTCTGTGTTTGTCTTTGTGGTTTCATTACATTGAAGGGTACATTACAGTGTCATCTTCCAGTTATTGTGGGGGCCGACTCTGTCTGATCTCAGGGCCCCTTTACAGGCTGAGAAATTACTGAGGACCCCAAAGAGCTTTTGCTTCAGGGAGTTTAATCTATTGATATTTACCGCATTAGGAATCAAAATGAAGACATTAAAAATATGCATGTTAACTTTAAAAAAACAATAAAAACACTACTTGTCAACATAATTAATAAAAAGCAGCTTTTTTTTCTTTGACAAGAAGGATGGGAACTATGGCACTGGTTGACATTTTGGAAGTCTCAGCCTGGCTCACAGCAGCCAACCATCTTCACCCTGTTCTGGGCACCTGTTCGTAGCCTCTGCAGACTCCACAGTGCTCTCCAGGGAGACCCAGGCTGTTACCTGACCACGCTCTCAGAGCCCCTGCTTCAGGCAGCTTTAAGCAGATCCCAGCAAACTCATCAGTCTGTTCATCAGCTGGCTCCTGCTCCCAGGTGTTCCCTCGTTGCCTTTGCTTTAATTTATGTCACATTAACTCCACCTAACATGGAGCTGACATCTTCCTAGCTCCAGTGTCATAAGACTCCTACCTATTTAACCTTGTGACTGTTTTCTATCCTTGGCCCTGGCATCTTGCAGTACTGAATCAGGAATCTTAGAAACGCAGGCCTTGCCAGGGCTCCGAGGTCATTGCTCAGTGTACACGGGGGGCATCCTAGGTGGCCTGGACGGACAGTGCGCCGGCTGGCCTGAGGCCAACAACCTGTGGACCAGGGCCCTGCCCTTCCAAACACCTGCCGGGGGTGGGGCCAGCCGAGGCCCCTGCCCGTCGGGACACCTGTAGGGGCGTGGGCCCAGCCGAGGCCCTGCCCCTCCCGCACCAGCCTGGGGTGGGTCCAGCCGAGGCCCTTGCATGGTCGTACGAAGCATGGCATTCATGCGCCCGGCCTTGTTTAGGCTCCTGGTCGCGACCTCGCGCAGAGCCTTGCTCCTCAAGTGCACCCCCTGCCCCGCGGGCCAGTGATACGCAGGGGTCGTGGGTCGCCAGAGGGGACGCTGTTGGCGGGGACGCGGGCCCAGGTGCCCCGCCTGCGGTTCCCGGCGCCGCCGCCAGGGGCCACCGCCGCCCCCTATGACACAGCAACAATAGCGGCCGCTCTGGCCCGCACCGCCCGTTTCCTGCGTGCCGCGGCAGCCGGCGCGGGGCGGGGCCGGGCGATGGGCGGCTGCCAGGGCCAGTCGTTCGCGGCGAGGGGCGGGCCGTGCGCCCGCGCAGGACCAATCGGCGGGCGGAGCGGCGGGTGGGGCGGGGCGAGCGCGGGCTTCCGGCGGGGCCCGGCTGCTGCCGAGGAGGAAGAGCGAACTCGGACAGCGCCTCTCGGCTGAGTGTCGGCGCTACCAGGTGTGTCCGGGGGGACGTCCGGGGGGCGGGGGACAGGGAACGGGGGGCGGGGGGCCGCCTGGAGGGGCGGGGACCGACCGGGAGAGGCGGGGGGCGGCGCAGCCTGCGACCCCGCTGGAGGGACCCTAGGCCTGAGCCGGCCCTGCGGGGGAGAGGGCGCCGGGGCGGGGGTCCTCGGAGCAGGGGTCCTGGGGGTGAGGGCGGGGGTGCGAGGGAGGAGGATGTGAAGGGAGGAGGGCCTGAGGCCGGCGGTCCTCGGGGCGGGAGTCCTGGTGGTGGGGGCGGGGGCGCGGGCGAGGAAGATGTGAGGGGAGGGGGTCCTGGGGCCGGGGGCGGGGGCGCGAGGGAGGAGGGTGTGAGGGGAAGGGGTACTTGGCCGGGGCCCCTCGGTACGGGGGTCTTGGAATGGGGGCGGGGATGCGAGGGAGAAGGGTGTGTGGAGGGGTTCCTTAGGGTGGGGGTCCTGGGGGCAAGGGGGTCCCGGCCGCTGCCGTTTCTGCTCGCTGGAGCCCAGCACTTCCTCGGGCCCCAGGGTGGGGTTTCCCGGGGACCCCCACCGCCCCCAGGCCTCGTCTGCTAAGTGCAGAAGCCACAGGCCTTTGGTAAAATCGGGGTTTTCCTCCTTTACTCAAGTGCAGGGGTCGGACACCCCACGAGCCCCTCCCTTCGATCCTGCCTTTGTGAGAAGACCTGGGGCACCGCTCCATGGAACAGCAAAATCGGGAGCTTGCGTGTTCTCCAGCCCAGTGGCCAGCTTGTCTTTTTTAAGGGACAGATCTGCAGCATTGCTGTTAGGGCAGAAAGGAGGGGTCACTGCCCACTGCCTGTTCTGGGGCTGAGGGCTTAGTATGAGGCCACCTCAGCTCAAGTGTTTTGAGTTCTGTGGCGCTCAGGATGAAAACCCAGCAAGAATTTGTGAGAGACTGCCGCCCACAGGGCCCGCGCTCTGTGGTGACAGGAGACCACGCGCTTGTTTCTCTTTTTGGGAAGCATGATAAGAGGCTCGGCCCTGACCCCACAATGCTGGTGCGGGCTCAGAGAGGGCGGGTGGGGCTAGGGGCCGACCACCCCCGGCCTGAGGGCATGGTGCGTCACGGGGGCTTTGGGGGCTTTCGTCTCCGTTGGTGCCAGCTCCGATGTTTGCAGAGGAGATGGAGGGTTTTGGCAGCACACCACGTTGGCACACGTGGGGTCTCAGTGCCACCTTCCCTGTTTCAGGATGACGACTTCAGGTGCCCTGTTTCCAAGCCTGGTGCCAGGTTCCCGCGGCTCCTCCAACAAGTATTTGGTGGAGTTTCGGGCAGGAAAAATGTCACTGAAAGGAACAACGGTCACCCCAGACAAGCGGAAGGGGCTGGTGTACATTCAGCAGACCGACGACTCCCTCATTCACTTCTGCTGGAAGGACAGGACGTCGGGCAGCGTGGAGGACGTGAGTGTTTGCCAGCTGGGTGCGGCCGCGGCTGCTGGCAGGCGGCTGGGGTGGTCTTTGTGGCTTGGTTCTCGTGGGCTTGCGGGTTGGTGCCCACCATCAGCCGTTTCACTTGCTCTTGGAGCCTCCCAGTCTTGACAGAGATGTAGTTGCTCACTGCTGCATACTTCAGCTGTCGGGTGTGAGGTGGGATCTTTTTCTCTGTAAAGCCTTGAGAAAGCTCTGTGTGCTAGTAGTTTTACTCAGCATTCTCTGTTCATCAGAATAAATTGTGTTTTGTTATATCTGAGAGTAGGTCAGAACTGATGTTTTAAGTGTCTGTAAAACTAAATGGTGTTGATACAAAAGTTTTTAAAAATCAGAATCCCTTGAATGAAAAAAAGCTATTTTTAAAGGGTGATGACATGGGACCTGCGAACTGTTAAATACTTTTTGAGATCCAGCAGCCCACCTTCCGTGTTGCCACCTGAACCCCTGTGTGTGCCTGCCCCCACAGCCTCCCCCCTAGGGTCTGCCCTTACGGTGGGTGTCTGAAGCTGGCTCTTCCACCCCGCGGAAACCCCGATCGTGAGGGGCTCTGGTGACATCTGTCTCATGCACTGACACACGGTTCACGTGTCTTTCTGAGCAACTCAGGAGCAGCGCAAGCTTGTTTGTGTTAAGCTTTCTCTTCCCCCCCGTGTCCCTCTGTAGGACTTGATTATCTTCCCTGATGACTGTGAATTTAAGCGGGTGCCTCAGTGCCCCAGCGGGAGGGTCTACGTGCTCAAGTTCAAGGCAGGATCCAAGCGGCTCTTTTTCTGGATGCAGGTAGGTGGGAGGTTCTGCCTTTTCCCACTGTCATGAGATAGGTTGGGAACTCGGTACAGAGAATAACCTTGGACACGGTGTTCCCGTTGTCATCTGTACGTTAAAGTTGGGAGGTGGCCTTCTTGTTCAACAGGTATTTGTGCGTTTGTGGTTCCGACACAGACCTCCACAGGCCCCCTGGAGGCTGCCCCCCCCCCACCCCCCACCCCCCAGCACTAGAGCAGGGTGGCAGGTGTTTCTGGGAAGGACCAGGGAGGAAACGTTTTCTGCTCTGCGGGCCCCCCAGTTTCTGTTGTGACTACTCAGCTTTGCCACAGCAGCTCCAGAGCAGCCATGGCCAGCATGTGCATGAGTGGGTGTGGCTGTGTGCTGATAAAACTTTATTGACATAAACAGGTCGGGGGCTGTGGTTGCCACCTCCGGTGGAGAGTGTGTTTCTCAGCAGCTTTGCTGGTGGAAGCTGACAGGCTCTGATTCCACTTTTTATTCTTCCCGACTGTGCTGTCGTTTGCCGTCTGTCTTGCCCTGTTGCCAGGCAGGCAAGAACCATTTCTTGTCCTTGCTCTGTCCCAGGCGCCGTGTAGGGTCCGTGGCATGTGCCTGGTGACTGTTGACTCTGCCTCTCGGTTCTGGGAGAGACACTGCCTGATGACCCCCTTCCCCCTGGGCTCCCAGCTCTGCTCTGTGTCTAGCCCGGAAGGGCTGCCAGGGCTGGTTCTTGAGCATTGTGTGCTGAAGGCAGTGTAGGAGGAAGGACATGTGGGACCAGCTGAGGCGTGGAGGAACAGGGAGGAGGGCCCGTGGGTGTTGATGCTGTGTGCCCATCTGGAAACAGGGTGCCATTGTAACTTCAGTGAGCTTGCAGGGCTGGGGCAGCCTTGGGTCCCTCACCTGTGAGCGGGGCCGCTGCGGTCGGGCTGGCCCGAGACTCCGCCACGCTGTCGCTGTTTCCCCCAGGAGCCGAAGACGGATCAGGATGAGGAGCACTGTCGGAAGGTCAATGAGTACCTGAACAACCCCCCGATGCCCGGCACACTGGGGGCCAGCGGCAGCGGCGGCCACGAGCTCTCTGCACTCGGAGGTAACAGCTTGGGCTCTGCGTGCTGTGCTGGTCGGGGTGAGGGCTCAGACACAGGGCCTGGTGGGCCGGCGGCCGCTCGGTTTAGTGGAAGTGGAGCAGTCTAAGCTAGAAGCTGCTGTAGTTCCTGGTCAGCCCCGGTTGTCTTCATAGGCAGGCATTTCTCTGGCCACCTCCTTTCAGGGGTAACCGGGTGGGGTGGGGTGGGCAGGGCGTGCTGAGCACCTTCTGTCTTCTGGGGGGACCTACGGGACACGTGGGGTGGGCTGGGTGCGCTGAGCACCTCATGTCTTCTGGGGGGACCCACGAGCCAGGTGGGGTGGGTGGGGCACTGAGTACCCCCTGTCTCCTGCAGGTGAGGGCGGCCTGCAGAGCCTGCTGGGAAACATGAGTCACAGCCAGCTCATGCAGCTCATCGGACCGGCCGGCCTGGGAGGACTCGGTAACTGCCCGGCCACCGTGGGGCCCAAGTGGGGACACTCCTTGCTGGGAGTGACACTCTTGACACGTTCCTGTGCTCCCCCTATGGGGCTGGAGTTGTGTGCAGGCCTCCACGAGGACCCCCAACCCGGTGCTGAGGGCAGGCCGAGGCAAGGGGCCCACTGGCCGGCTTGCCTGTGCTACCTAGTACCTGGGTGCTGGGCAGGTGTGTTCCTGGGCAGAAGTAAGTGCTTGTTGCTGGGGGCAGGCTGGGGCATGGGGCCTCATTGGCCGGCCTGCCTGTGCCGCCCCGTACCCGGGGGCTGGGCAGGCGTGTTCCTGGGCAGGAGAAGTAAGTGCTTTTTGCTGGAGGCAGGAACTGGACTGCATGTTACCTTTGAGTCTTTGCCTGAGCATGTGACTAGGGGAGGGGAAGAGAACAGAAATGGTCTGGCTGAACAGAAACTTCTAGAACACTGTGCTTGGGGCTGCCCCTGCCCTGCCCCACTCGGGCCCAGTGTGTTCGCCCCACGTGTCCAGAGGCTGTGTGGGCTGTCGCCTCCCCTGCCCGTCGTCTGGTTTGTAGTGGAAGCATCTGCTCTTTCGGCCTGGGGCAGGAGGTCCGCTCTTCCTGGGGGGCTGGGCCGCTGACGTCCTCAGTGCTGTCTCCTTGTTCCTCGTAGGTGGGCTTGGGGCCCTGACTGGGCCAGGCCTGGCCAGCTTACTGGGGAGTGGAGGGCCTCCGGCCAGCAGCTCATCGTCCAGGTGAGCCCAGGCCTGCCCCCCTCCCCACCCACGAGACTGTGTGTCCTTCCCTGAGAAAGACTCAGCACTGGACCGCGGACGGGGTGCGTATGTGTGGACGCACCTAGTCGCGTGCTCAGGCGCTGTGGTGTCCTCTCCCCGCCCTCCCACCAGCTCCCGGAGCCAGTCAGCTGCCGTCACCCCCTCCTCCACCACCTCTTCTGCCCGCACCACCCCAGCCCCTTCTGCACCAGCAGCCGCCTCCGCGACCAGTCCGAGCCCCGCGCCCAGTTCAGGTAATGGAACCAGCACAGCAACAAGCCCAACCCAGCCCATCCAGCTGAGTGACCTGCAGAACATTTTAGCCACTATGAACGTGCCAGCGGGGGCAGGCGGCGGCCAGCAAGGTAAAGGAACGCGCGCTGTCAGCTTGAGGCTGGGTGACGGTGCCTACCGCCCCGCCCGCTCTCTCGCGCGCTCTCCAGGGCATGGGCACAGCATGTCCCTGGGCACTGCAGTGACGGAGACCAGCCCCACCCTTGCCTGTCCCCTCTCCTCTGCCTGTCTCTTCACCCGGCCTGGAGTCTGGTGCTGTTTGCCTGGGAGGGTGCCCAGGCCCAGGTGTGGCCGCTGACGGCTGTGTTTGCGTCCTAGTCGACCTGGCCAGCGTGCTCACGCCCGAGATCATGGCGCCCATCCTGGCCAATGCCGATGTCCAGGAGCGCCTGCTGCCCTACCTGCCCTCGGGGGAGTCTCTGCCCCAGACCGCGGAGGAGATCCAGAACACGCTGACCTCCCCCCAGTTCCAGCAGGTGACATCCCGGCCCGGGCGTGCCCTCACTGCGCTTGGGGGGGTAGGCGGGGGTGAGCCATCAGTGCCCCCCAGCCCACAGTAAGCCTGGTGAGGGTGACAGCTGTGGGCCCCTGTGGGCCCCTGATGCCTGGTGCTCCAGCTCTGGTCTCCCAGCAGGCCCTGGGCATGTTCAGTGCGGCCTTGGCCTCGGGGCAGCTGGGCCCCCTCATGTGCCAGTTCGGCCTGCCAGCGGAGGCTGTGGAGGCTGCCAATAAGGGCGGTGAGTGTCCATGCTGCCTCCTTGCCTGTGCACCGCCCGACCGTCCTGGGGGTGGGGGGTGCCGTGCCCTTTGTGCCTGTCCTGGGGGAGAGCTTAGAGAACAGCCTTGGGGTGTTCATCGTGTTTTAGATGTGGAAGCATTTGCCAAAGCTATGCAGAACAGTGCCAAGTCAGAGCCGAAAGAGGGTGACGTCAAGGACAAGAAGGACGAAGAGGAGGACATGAGCTTGGACTAAGTTAGCCGGGCCTTCCGGCGGCTCCGCGGCTGTGACTTCAGTAGTGATGTTAGTGGCTCCTTGCAGACCTTCGCGTCTGTCTAAACTTCCTCATAAATAAAAGGCTTTTCTTTGACCTGCTCACTCTGGTGTTCTGTGTGCTCGCCCAGGGGAGGCACCACCCCTGGCCCAGCCGTGTCTGGTCTACAGCTTCGTGAGGACCATGTACGAGCTGTTCCGGGTGTGTGTCGGGCAGCTCCGTGCGGCGGACAGGGGCGTCCACGTCCACGCCAGTACCAGCCCACACTCCCAGCTGTTTGTTGGTTTTGATCGAGACGAGGTCAGCACTCCGTCCAACAAGTTCCTTTTAATTTTCGTTTTTAAAAGCGGTGACCAGTGACGGACATATAACAACTCTCTAACTAACTGCTTTAAAATTGGCGGAAATCAAAGTTCACGATTAAACCAATTGAGAGAAAAGTACAAAAACTGCATTTTACATTTAAAAAAAATCAGTCATAACTTAAACTGTTTCCAGAGATCCGTCACCTGCAGATTCTAGGGACTAGGGAGATACACACGAAGGCTGGCACCGCCTGGCCACCCTCCTGGCCTGGGGTCCAGGGCCCACGGTGGCTGCTGTGTGGGATCCACAGCAGGAGAGACCTGAGGCCAGGTCCAGGGGTCCCCTGGGGGTGGCTGCACTATGTGATCGGGCAGCCACCAGCCCCCACGGCCCCCTGGAAGCGTGAGTGCCTCAGGGCGACGGGGGCCCCGTTGATGAGCAGATTCCTCATGCAGCCGAGGTAGGCGGGGGGCCTCGGGGGTGTGTCTGTGAGCTCTGGGGTACAGGGAGAGAGGGAGGAAGGTTGCTGGGAGCAGAAACAGAATCGTCTGCCGGCCTGCTAGCACCCCAACCTCAGTTGGCCCCGTACCACCCAGGCCACAGCCGCACTCACTGGGCAGGCCCCCGAGGTGCAGAGGTGTGAGCACGTGGGCAGAGGCCCAGGTGACGCCCAGGGTGTGATTGCTCAAGTCCACCTGCAGCCGGATTGAGGCCCCGCTCTTGGTCACTGCAAACACAGGGTCCTTGTGGCCCAGAAGGTCCCAGCCCGTCTGCCACGCCCCTCTTGCCGGGGTGGGGGTGGGAGGTGGAGGGGGACTCCCGTGTACCAAGGGCTTGGTCTTGCGTGCTCCCCCCTAGGGGTCCTGTCCGGCTCTGCCCTGTGTGGAGGAGCAGGCTCACCTGCGAGGCGGTGCCACTGCCCGTCACACAGCACAGTGGGGTGCGTCACCAGCACGGAGAACTCACCAGCCCCGTCGTCTCCCAGCAGCAGGACCTGTGGGGGTGGCGAGTAGGAATGGGGAGGGTCAAGAGGGTCCACCCACCTGAGTCCATGGCCTGGGGCTGCACCCCACCAGCTTACCTGCTTCTCCAACACCTGCAGCTGCACATACGGGGGTGCCTGCACCTGGCCCAGGTGGAAGACCAGGCCGCTGGCTGCCTGGGGCCGCACCTCTAGCTCCAGGCCCAGGCCAGGCCCTGAGGTCGCTGGGTGGTCTACAGAGAGAAGAGTGAGGGGAGAAGGCCGGGCCCAGGCCACAACCCGGAGCCCCCAGGACCCGGCTGGGAGCCTCCCTCCTGGGCGCTATCCCACCCCACCCTGGACCAGGGGCACGCGGGAGTAGGGTGCCTGCGCCCACAGACCTAGAGTGATGACTCCCCCGCTGCTGGCAAAGAATAGGCCCGCCTCCAGGGGGCCTGAGTAGCAGGGCGTGACCCCCATAATCCGTGTGGGGGGCCCCAGTGGCCAGCTGTCCAACTTCAGTGTCTTGACACAGCCGCTGAACCCCAAGCCACCAAAGGCCACCTGTGGGAACAGAAGGGCAGGGAGGGTCAGGCCCCGGGGTAGAGAGAAAGTGGACCACTGTGGGCGGGGCACAGTCCTCACCGACAGCCGGGAGCGGTGGCCACCAGGCGGGAGGCCTCCCACAAAGAAGGTGCTGGATGGGGGGACCTGCATGCCCTGGTGCTGGTGGCGGGCGCCTTTCTGTCTCTGGGTCCGGTTCCTGCTGTCTGTCACCAGCTGGATCCCTCTCGGCCCCCAGTGCAAAGACACCTGTGGCAGGTAGGTTGTGTCAGGGAGGCCGACACCTTGCCCGGCCCACCCTCCCATCCCTCCAGGCTCCCTCCCGGCCCCCTCCCAGGCAGGCCCCCGCCCTGGCCCCTCACCGCGTGCCACCGGCCAGCCTTCAACCGCTGGCGGGTCTGGGCGCGGCGCCGGGGCCCAGAACCATCCACCTGCACAATCAAGCGTCTGTGCCTCAGGAAGACCATCAGGGAGGGACTGTGGGCACTCAAGGGGGCAGCGAACAGCACGAGTCCGTGGGGGGCACGCGGCTGCACGAGCATGGAGAGGTGGGACCTGGGAGCCCAGAGGGGGCGTCAGAGGGCGGTGCCTGCCCCCCAGCCTGGCCTGGCCCCCACGCCATGCCCTGTCCCCCACACTCGCGCCCATCCACAGTGTCTGCCCCCCTGCGCCCCGCCCTGCCCACCACACCTGCCCCAGCCCCGCCCCTCATGTCCAGCACCCACCCCAGGCCCAGCCCAGCCCCGTACCCTGCCCTACCCCTGTACCCACCCAGAGCGCCTGCCCCCGCACCGTTGCCAGCACCCGCCGCGTGCCTAAGCCACACCCCTGTGCCTGCCCCCCCAGCCCCACCCCCCATGCTCAACCCCACCCACCATGCCTGGCCCAGCCCAGCCCTTACCAGGCCCTGTGGGGGCCTGCAAACTCCAGGTAGCTGGACAAGGCACCCCCAAACTGGTAGGCATCTTGGAGCCTCCTGGGGGGTGGGGGCAGCGTGCAGGCGGGGTCCTGGGCAGAGTGGCGGCTGCGGCGGGAGGCCTGGAGGGACAGGAGTGACACAGAGACTGACGGCGTGGCCCCCTGCCTGCCCGTCCCCCAGCGCAGGACTTGGCCCACCTTCTGCACCAAGGCCCGCAGTTCTTGCCGTCTGGTCCTCGGGGTCTGGGCCGGAGGGGCCGCCACGCAGCCTATGCTCATATTGACACCACGCACGTTCTGCTGCAGGTCGAACACCCGCTGTGGCCCAAGCAGCCTGTGGGGAGGCATGCAGTCAGCGCTGGGAACAGTTCACCCACACCCGCCCCCCACATCCTCCTGGCTCACCCACACCCGCCCCCCATGCCCTCCTGGCTCACCCACACCCACCCCCCACGCCCTCCTGGCTCACCCACACCCGCTCACGCACACCCGCCCCCCACGCCCACCTGGCTCACCCACACCTGCCCCCCACACCTGCCCCCTACGCCCTCCTGGCTCACCCGCCCCCGCCCCCCATGCCCACCTGGCTCTCTGCCCCCCACACCATGCCCCCCACGCCTACCTAGCTCACCTATACCTGCCCCCCTATGCCCACCTGGCTTGCCGCTCCCCACTCCAAGTCCCCCATGCCCACCTGGCTCACCCATACCCACCCCCCATGCCCACCTGGCACGCCGCCCCCCGTGCATACCTGGCTCACCAACCCCACGCCCACCTGGCTTGCCGCCTCCACTCCATGCCTCCCCCACCCCGCTCACCGTTGCACAAAGACGTTACTGATGCAGCCGCTGAAGTTGTGGAAGGCACCGGACTCAGGCAAGCCCCCCACCAGGAGCTGCGGGAGCCCGTCTGGCTGCGGCTGGGGCCTGGGGGACATGCCCCGCTGAGGCTTCATCTGCTGCAGCTGGTCATCCACATACAGCCAGACCCTGGGTGAGGCAGCCATAAGTCCCTGCCCCCACCCCCACCCAGCCCTGCCACCACCCACCTGAGATGGTGGGGAGAGGCCTGGTGGCCGTGCTCACCCGGTGGCGTTGCTGTAGAAAGCGACGTAATGGGGGGCACCGTCTGCGAAGCTTCCTCGAGTTTTCACTTCTGTCCTCAGAAGCCGGAGTGTCACGTGGCCCTGCTGCAGGGACACCTGGCATGGCCCGTCCTGAAGACAGTGGCCAGGTCAGCGGGCCAGCCACCCCTGCCCTCACACTGCTGCAGCAGGTGGTAGTCAGACTCAGGAGGGGTGGTGGTGAGACTCGGGAGGGGTGGTGGTGAGACTCGGGAGGGGTGGTGGTGAGACTGGGGAGGGGTGGTCAGACTGGGGAGGGGTGGTCAGACTCGGGAGGGGTGGTCAGACTCAGGAGGGGTGGTGGTCAGACTCGGGCAGTGGTGGTCAGACTCGGGAGGTGGTGGTGAGACTCGGGAGGGGTGGGCAGACTCGGGAGGGGTGGTGGTGGTGAGACTCGGGAGGGGCCAGTGGTCAGAAGGCGGGGCAGACACACCGGGGAGGCTCGGTAGAAGAGCAGGCCACTGTCCTGGGTGCTGCGGAAGCCGAAGCCAGAGTAGACGTCGCCCGTGATGGGTGCCACGTTTGGGAGCTCCAGAGACAGGAAGCCGTGGCCATGGAAGGTCATGACCCGTTCCACCTGCAGGGAGGGGACCGCTGAGTTCCCCCACCAGCCTGGAAGGGCACAGCCTGCCCAGAACGGCCCAGCTGGCATGGGGTAGGCGGGCTCACCAGGAGGTCAGCTGTGCAGCCGGCGCTGACACCGGTAGTGGTCAGCCTCTTGAGGTCCACGTACTTGCCCAGGGCTTTGATGCCCTTGACACAGCCGCGGATGGAGCCTCCGGAGGGGAAGAGCCGCCACAGGCTGGTGGGTGGGCGAGGGTCAGGGAAGAGGTGGGGTGGGGGTCAAGGGGGTCAGGGTGGGGGGTCAGCATGGGAGTCAGGGTGGGGGTCACAGTGAGGGTCAAGGTGGGGGTCAGCATGCGGGTCAAGGTGCGGGCCAGGGCTGGGGTCATGGCGAGGGTCAGGGTGGGGGTCAGCGTGAGGGTCTGGGTGGAAGTCAAGGTGGGAGCTGGTCCAGGGGCAGGGTGGGGGTCAGGGCAGCAGTGTGGGGTCAGGGCACAACGAAGGGCGCTGGACGCCCACCGAGTGCCATGCCCTCACCTCGGGGGCAGTAGGTCCGGCGGCACGCCCCCCAGATAGTAGGCGGTGGCCTGCTCCAGCGCGTTCTCCTGCTCCACGCTGAACACTGTCATCCTCTCCACACGTACCAGCACCCGCTTCCGGGCCCCGCCGAGCAGGAACACCTGGATCTGGGTGGCACCGGTGTGGGCCGTCAGGGTGGGCAGGGGAAGCCGCCGCCCCCCACCTGCCGCTCTGGGCCTCACCGCCTTGCTGGCTGCAGTCAGGGTTGGCAGGGAAGACGGCATCGGGGTGGCCTCCTTCAGGCCCGTGCCAAAGTCGAAGAGAAGGACCAGGCGGCCCTCCCGCACTGCCAGGCACAGGAACTGGCCCTGGGTACGGGGAGGGGAGAGGGTCTCAGCATGGGGACGGGGAGGGGGGGAAGGGGAGGCCAGGGAGGGGACAGGGCTGTGGTGGGGTGGAGTCTACACAGAATGTGGCGGGGGGGTGGGGGTGGGCGGGGCCAGCCCAGGGAGGGAAATGTGGGGTGGGCGGGGTCAGCCCGGGGAGGGAGGTGTGTGGAGGGGTGGGCGGGGTCAGCCCAGGGTGGGCGGGGTCAGCCAGGGGGATGGAGTCCGCCCAGGGCAGGAAAGCCCCGTGCCTGGTGCTGCAGGAAAAAGACGATGCCGTTGTAGGAGACGAGTCGCAGTTCCTGTTCGAAGCGCTTGGTGTTGCTCATCTGGCTCTCGAAGCTGATGCGGGCGAAGCCGGAGCCGTCCAGGTACGAGCCGTCCGTGAGCCAGGGGTCACCTGTTGACTTGGAGCTGCGTGTTAGAGGTCAGAGGTCAGCGGATAGTGGGAGGGCCAGCGAGGGTCGGGAGGGCTCGCCGGCCCACGTACCGAGCACAAGGCTTGTCGACGGCCGTGTCCAGGTGGAAAGTCCTCTCGAAGTTGTACAGACTGAGCACTTCCTCGTTCAGCGTGCCCAGCTCGATGCAGCCGCGGTACCCGGGCAAGCGGAGGGGCACAGGGGGCTGTGGGTACCACACAGGAGCGCGTGTGAAGGCCCCTCCCTACCCGGGCAGACTGCAGCAGGAGGTACTGCGGCTAGACACCAGAAAGGACTTCCTGGGCCACGGGAGTGGGGGCTGCACCCAAACCGCAGAAGCAGCTCCACAGCTGCCACACTCTGTGGGCTCACCGTGAAGTTGCTGGGGTAGCCACCCACGTAGAAGACGAAGTCGTTTGGCTGCAGGTTGAGCAGCCCCTCGGCCCCAGGGGCCACTGTGTCTCCCTTGATCTCGTGGACCATCTGCTTCTCCACCGTGACGGACATGTGGCCAAACTGGAGGGTCCTGAGGGCAGAGGCAGGGCTGTGGCAGGCTGCCCTCTCAGGCCATGCAGGAGCACAGGCAGGAGTGGGGGCGGGGGAAGCAGGGCCATGTCCAGGGGGTTGGGAGCAAGGCAGCACGCAGGGGCAGTGGGGGGCTGACCTGTCGATGCTGATGGCTGCGAACTGCTCCCCGATGTCCTCATCGATGCTGAGAGCCGTGGGGCCCGCCTCCCCCAGGCGGTACACCCAGTGCACTTTCTGGTTGCGCAGCACCACGCCCATGTAGTCGCCGGTGGCCTGTGGGGCAGGGAGGCTCTGTGAGGACACAGACCAGGGCGCCGTCCAGCTCCCACCCTGAGGCTGCTCTGACCCCTCAGTACCTGGCGGCTGCCCATGTATAGCACAAAGTGGTCCTCAGCAGTGTGGCTGGGCACCGGTTCCGGGCTCTGTAGGTAGAACTTGAGGGCAGTGTAGGCGGCAAGGTCAGCCAAGTCCCGCGGGGCGCGCAGCTGCACCCCAGAGCGCCCGTTGAACTTCATGGGCACCTTGACCTGGGATGGAGCACATGAGCCAGTTGGTACCCCTTGGGGTCCATGCCCACCACCCAGGCTCCCAGGTGTGCCTCCCCATCTGCACCCCCCCGGGGGTCCATGCCCACCGTCCAGGCTCCCAGATGCACCCCCATCTTCCCCTGCCGGGGTCCACGCCCACCGTCCAGGCTCCCAGACATGCATCCCTCCAGGGTCTGCACTCACCTTGCTGGCCGCGCCCCTGGCCTGGGCGATAAGCTGGCGCACGCGGGCGATACTAGTGGATAGGGCCAGGCTGGCGTTGTGGCCACCACGGCCCTCTAGCAGGCTCAGCTTGGCCAGCAGCTGTGGCAGCGTCTTCTCCAGGGTGGACACTGCCGGGAGGAGGTGGCCCTGAGAACACGGCCACCCCACCCCACCCCAGGTCCAGGAGGGTGTCCAGTCCCCGATGCGGAGCTGCTCTAGGACCAGCCGCCCAGTGCAGAGGAGGAGGGGCGGCCTGAGGGTCACCCCACCGCAGTGCCCACCTGAGCGGCCAGCATTGCGCACTGCCTCGTCCAGGTCCTGGCCCCGCAGGCCCCTGAACTGGCCCTGCCACTGCTGCAGGTTGCTCTGTATGTCCTGAAGTCGGGACTGGACACGTGCAGCTGTATCCTGGGCCTCGGTGGCCACGGCCTTGGCGTGCGCGATCTTCTCACTCGTCATGTCTGCAGTGGGCAGAGTGCAGCTCAGCGGCCAGGTGGGGCCTTTGTGGGGACCCCAGAGCGGGCACAGGGATGGTGCCCCCAGACCACGGAGGGCCTCACCGTCTGCACTCAATGCTGTCTGACTGTCCCTCCGACTCGCCCAGGCGCCCTGGCATCACAGACAGCACCACCTCTCAGGCCAAACCTTGGGCACCCTGGGTGCTGGCTGCCCCTCACCTCTGGTTGTGTCAGCTCGGCCTCTTCTCCCGCCATCCTGGCCCTGGCACCCCTGCCCTGGACCTTGCCTGGCCTCAGAGGCCCTGGCGTGGATGTGAAAAGCCAATCTGGCCACGCCACTCCTCTGCCAGCGTCCTCCTCACCCCAGCCACGTGGCTCCCTCAATCCCCTCCTCTGGGTCACAGGCTCCATCGTGCCTTCTCCAGAGCCAGCCCTGACCACCTAGACGCCCACTTCACTCCCCCAAAGCACTTCCGGTCACCATCTAGTGCCTGTCACGTCTCAGACCACGGCCACGTCCCCACTGGCCTTAGGTCTATGTCCAGGGCTGGGCCCCAGCACCTCGCCCCATGCCACCCAACATGGTAGCCATGGGCCACACGACTGTTCACATCCTTGGCCGCACTGGCCACACTGCACATGCTCAGTGGCCACCGTGGCCAGCAGCTCCACATGGACGGCACCAGTGTGAACGCTTCCACATCGCCAGGCCCTCCAGGACGGTGCCTGGGAGTGCTCGGTGGGCCGGGTGTCTCACGCGTACCTAGTGAAGGCGGGAAGGAGAGACAGGGTCTCTGTACCTGTGTCCATGGCCAGCATGGCCTGCACGCCCTGGAGCTGGGCCGCCAGCTGGTCCTTCCTGGCACGGATGTCTCGGAGCTGGGTCCCGGTGCTCTGCACGGCGGCCCACACTGCAGGGGGGATGGGGTCAGTGCAAGAAGCCCACCTGGGTGCAGATGCACCCACACACAGAGAGACGGATGGATATGCTGACCCACGAGGACCGGCTCAGTCCATGGTGGACGCATCTTCGTCAGCCCATCTCTGAGTTAATAACAACCACCCTCCTCCCATCTTACGGATGAGAAAACGAGGCGGGCTTCGCACACCGCCTACGAAGCCACCCCGCCCACCCGGCACTCACCGCTGCCCAGCCACTGTCCCTCGCCAAGGCTGGCCTCCTCCAGGGCACTGCTGTTGGCCAGCAGCTCGCGGGCTCGGGCCGCCAGGCCCTGCTGCAGCACCATCTGCAGACACAAGGACAGGATGAGTTCACTCCTGCCCCCTGCATGGAGCAGCAGAGGCAGGGCACCTACGGGGCCGGGGACTCACCGCCCACGCGTGGCTGGCCTCGAGCAGGGCCTGGCCGGCGGCACTCTCGGCAGCCTGCACCGCCCGCAGGATGCTGGCGTAGGCGGTGGAGGCCTCGATGGCTCGCTGGATGACACGGTCCTGGTTGATGCCCCGAATGATGCTGTGGTGGGAGGTACAGAAGGTCAGAAGGTCGTGGGTGTGGTCCCGCGTCCCCAGCCCAGCCTGAGGCCTCCTGCCGACCTCATGCCCCTCTCAGCCAGTGGCCCACGGATCTGCCTCCACCGAGCAGTATTCCCTGCTCCTCTCTGCCGATCCAGGCCCACCTGCCTGCAGTGCCGGAGCTGCCAGCTTCCTTCTGAGACTGGGCCTCTCTCCCTCACCCCCTGGCCCCTGCTGCGCCCCAGCCCCTGCTGCGCCCAGCAGGGGCCTGGGCTGCATCTTCAGGCCCCACACCTGGACAGGTTGCTTGCCAGCTGGTCCAGCCACCGCGCGTGGGCTTCGGCGGTCTCCACCACGTCCACCTTGCTGCCAGCCGGGGAGAAGGCCCGCATCTTCTCAAGCAGCGGCATCCACGCCCCATCCAGGCTAGCGGCCAGGCGCTCATACTCCTGGGCAAGCAGGCAGCGGGCGGCTCAGCGGGGCCTCAGCTGCCCCCACGAACCACCCACCTGGTCTGGCCCCCATCAGACACGCCCCCGTCTGCAGCCTGGGGAGCTGATGGAGGGCAGTGGGGAGGGGCCGCGCACCTCCTTGGCCTCGTCCATGCCCCGCAGGAGCCCCGAGACACGGGCCAGGGTGTCGCGGGCGGCCTGCTGGATGGCCTGCAGGGTGGCGTTGTCCCCAGACAGCTCCTGCTTTTGCTGCTGGAGACAGAGGCGGGGCAGGGGGTGAGGGGCGGCAAGGAGCTACAGGGTGACAGAGAGTGAAGGGGGTGACGGAGTGATGGGGTGATGGGAGTGATGGGGGTGATGGGAGCTATGGGTGTGATGGGGCGATGGAGTGATGGGTGACAGGGAGTGACGGGGTGATGGAGTGACGGGTGACGGAGTGACGGGTGACGGAGTGACGGAGTGACGGGTGACGGAGTGACGGGTGATGGACTGACGGGTGACAGGGAGTGACGGGTGATGGAGTGACGGGTGACAGGGAGTGACGGGTGGAGTGACGGGGTGACAGGGAGTGACGGGGTGATGGAGTGACGGGTGATGGACTGACGGGTGACAGGGAGTGACGGGGTGATGGAGTGACGGGTGATGGACTGACGGGTGACAGGGAGTGACGGGTGATGGAGTGACGGGTGATGGAGTGACGGGGGTGATGGGAGCTACAGGGGTGACGGAGCTACGGGGGAAGGGGGTGATGGGAGCAGGAAGGACACGGGAAGGAGGAAGAGCCTGCCGGCCACCGGCCGTGTTCTCACCAGGGCTTCCTCCAGGCGCTCCAGGTTGCGGCTATTGAGCCCCTCAGCTTCACGTGTTTCACCCACCGCCTGGTTCAGGGCCTCCCGCAGGTCCATGAGACCGGCCTCGTGCTGGGCCAGCTGGTCGCGGGCGTGTGCGACCAGCGCTTGGTTCTCCTCCCAGAGACTGGTCAGCTGCTCCCGCACGCGGGTCAGTACTGCCCGGGACCAGAGCGTGAGGGCGAGCATTCAGCCCAAGTGAGGGGGTGACCCCGGCCCTCGTCTGGCCCCCTGCTGGTCCCCAACCCCCGACAGGCTGTCCACTCACATCTCTGGGCCTCGTCCAGCTCGGCCTCAGCTGCTGCCCGTGGGGCTGCCAGATCCCGGGCACGAATCTCCCTGAGCAGCCTCTCCACCTCACCCAGCGTCCAGCGCAGCTGCTCGCCCGATGGGGTTGAGACGTTAGCCAGCAACAGGAGGTCTGTCTGGGCTGCAAGCTCTGCAGGTGGATGGGGAGGGGTGCAGCTTCAGACCCTCCCGGTTCCTGCCCGCAAACCCGAGGACACCTGGACACCCCCGGCACCCTAGGTTATCCAGGTGGAAACACGTAAGCAGCAGGCTCTCCTAGGAGCTCTGATGCTCAGGGGGAGCAGGGGGCTTGCCTGCCACGGGGACCACTGGCCCTTGCACTCCGGCCACACCAGCCGCCACTCCCACCCCCAATCCAGCATCAGCTCCCACCAACTAGATCCCCAAACCTGCCCATGGAGTGATGCGGGGCTCCCCCACCCAGAAACCACTGTCCTGCTCTGTGCCTGAGCACTGCCTCACACCCTCGGCTAGCCCCTACCGTTCAGGGTTCGAGCCACGGCCTGGATGGTGGTCAGCACCTTCTGTGCCCGGCCCTGCGTGGCCTTGGTGCTGTCCAGGAGCTGGCCTGCCTGTTCCTGGGTTCCCACAGCCTGTGGACACAGAGCGAGGCCCCTCAGCACTCAGCTCAGCACCGAGGGGCCGCAGGGGCAGGGGGCCAGATGGGGAGCGCGGGGCCAAGGGTGTGGCTGCATGTCCCAGGACATTTCGGGGTCTCTTGGGGGGGGTCTCCTAGGGAAGTGTCTCCTGGGGGACTCCCCAGGGGGCGTTCTTAGGCGGAACTGCAACAAGGCGGGGTGTCCCAGTGAGGCCTGTGTCCTGCCTGGCTGCCCAGACGCTGTATGTCCTGTGTGAGGCTCCCGCTCTGCTGCTCCAGCATCTCCAGCTGTTGCAAAGTCTCATGATGAGGGGCTGGGGGGCTCCGGAGCTGGTCCTGGGGGAGAGAGGGCAGTGAGGGCCTGGGGGTGGGGGAGGGCAGGGGCACTCTGGAGCTGACCCGGGGTGGGGGCAGGGAGGGTCTGAGGGTGGGGGAGGGCAGGGGCTGGGGGGCTCCAGAGCTGGCCCTGGGGGAGGGGTGGTGAGGGCCTGGGGGGTGGGGCGGGCTCCACCTGGAGGTCAGCGAGGGAGGTGTTGAGCCTGTACAGCCGGGCCCAGGCTGCGGAACTGGCATTGACTCCACGCAGCTGCTCTCGGATGACAGGCAGGAGGGCACCGGCCCGCTCCATGTCGTCCAGGAGCAGGACCACACAGTGGTCACACACTGCGGGCAGTAGGGCAGGTCAGCACAGGGGTCACGGGGTCAGCATGGGGGTCGGTCATGGGGTCAGGGCAGGGGGATGGGTCAGCCTGAGTCACAGCATCAGTGGGGGGCCAGGGGGTCAGGGTGGGAACATGGGGTCACTGTTGGGTCACAGGGTCAGCATGAGGTCATCGGGTCAGCACCAGGTCATAGAGTCAGAGCAGGAGGAATGGGTCAGATGGTGTCACTGCAGAGTCACAGGGGCAGCATAGGAACCACAAAGTGAGCTCAGGGTCAAGGGACAAAGGAAGGTCATAGGGTCAGAGCAGGAAAATGGGGTCAGCATGGGGTCACAGGGTCAGGGGAGTGGTCACGGGGTCAACCAGGGTCATGGGATCAGCTGGGGGTGGTCACAGACCAGCCAGGGATACAGGTAAGCATGGGGTCACAGGGTTAGCCAGGAAGAGGGTTTAGTCGGGGAAGGCACAGGCCCCTGGGGTTGGCACAGGGGTCACGGGTGAGGGGGGGTCAGAGACGGCACAGGGGAACAAGCTGAGGTAGGGGGACAAGTTGAGGTGGGGGGACGGGCTGAAATGGGACAAGCTGAGGTGGGGGAACATAGTGGTAGGTCACGGGTAACTGAAAGGTCAGCAGAAACGGGGAGGAGGAGCTACAGTGCGCTGTGTGTGCACGCTGGGAGATCAACACGGCTGGATGGAATGGTGTGGGGAGGGGTCAGCATGTGGGGGTCAGCGTGGGGGTCGGAGGGTGAGTGTGGGGGGTCAATTTGGGAGCCGTGCGGTCCCTTGGTGAAGTGAAGAGGAAGCATTGGAGTCAGGGGCCACTTTGCTTGGAGGTCAATGTGGGGTGCTCCAGGCCAGTGTGGGGTCCCAGGTGGGGTCAGTGGGGGTCAGTGCAGGGCCAGACCCCTGCAGGAGGGGGGCTGGGCAGGGCCGGGGGGTCAGGCTTGGGGAGCCCGGCATGGGGCGCACCTTCACAGTGGACGCCGCGGCCCCCAGGCCCACCGGGCACGGGCACCTGGTGCTGGTGGCTGCAGGTGTCACAACGCTCCCCGCTGAGCCCAGGGGGGCAGGAGCAGCGGCCCGTGTGTGGGTCGCAGTGGCCCCCCCGGCACTGGCAACCTGTGGGCAGGAGGGGTGGCTGAGAGCAGGCAGCCCGGGGCCCAGCGCGCTTGCTCCACCTGGAGTGTTCTCCACCCTCAGTGCTGCCCCCATGGTGCCCCCGGCAGCCCCCATGCTGTGCTTCCCGCAGTGCCCACCCTGCAGTGCCCCCCTGCTCGCACTCACGCCTGCAGCCCTGTTCCGGGACCCCCCAGTGGCCAGGGGCACACTCGCGGCACTGGGCCCCCCCAGTCCCTGGCTGGCAGTGACACTGCCCGCTCTGGGGGTGGCACTTGGCACCCTTGGCAGCCGGTCCACAGGTGCACGGACGGCAGCCCTCGCAGCCCTCGAAGCCGAAATGTCCTTCCTGTGGGGGGCGACAATCGCAGAAGCTCCAGCCTGGCCCCAAAGCCCTGCCCCAGCCCCAAGTGCCCCTAACTCAAACACCACCCCCTACTCCCCCCTACACCCCCTACAGCCCCACCTGGCAGCGGTCACAGCGCCTCCCGGCCACGCCTGCCTTGCACAGGCACTGCCCGCTGTGGGGGTCGCAGGCCTCAGTCCCACACGGGGAGCAGTCACACCCTGCAGAAGGGGGTATGATAATGGCTGGGGCCTCCATCCACAGCTTCCCCCACCCCAAGCACTCATCAGCACCCTACTCCACAGGGAACTCGAGTCGCCCCAGACAAAGCTCAGCCCGCCCCTGGTCACCACCCCCACTGCATCCTGGTTCCAGCCCACAGCACCTCCGGCCTCCATGAGCCCCATGAGTCCTGCACCCCACACCCTCTCCTGGGTCTGCTCCGGAGCTCGTCACAGCCTACCTGTGCACCCTCCCCTGGGCATCCTGCATCCTGTGCACCCACCAAGCGCACCCCACCCTGCGCAGCTGCCCGGTACACCCGGCCCCACGAGGCTTGCCCTGCCCCACGCAGCCCACCAGGCACACCCCGCCCCGCGCACCCTGCCCCACCCAGCCTGCCCGGCACACCCGGCCCCACGCACCCCGCCCAGCCCTGCAAAGCCCCCCCCCGCACAGCCCACCCGGTGCACCCCCACGCCTACGGGTGCAGTTGCCGGGCAGCAGGGCGTTGCCATAGTAGCCGGGGGCGCAGGTCTCGCAGTGCGGCCCAGCGGTGGGGCTCATACAGCCCCGGCAGACCCCTGTGAGTGGGTCACAGTCACTGAAGAGCATGTTGGGGTCACCGTTGCCGCTGCAGTCACAGGGCTGGCAGGAGCTGCCCAGCACCAGTGGGTTCCCAAAGAAGCCGGGGGCACACCTGCAGGAGAGAACGGGGACGTGGTGTCAGCACCCCACGCCAGCCCGCGTGTCCTTGGTGGCCGCACCTAGCCCTGCCACCGGCCAGCCTGCCGGCCGCACTCACCGCTCACAGGAGACGCCCGCGTAGCCAGGTTTGCAGAGACACTGTGCGCGGCCGCCCCGCAGGACACAGCCCATGGCAAAGCTGCAAAGACGACAGCAGCCGTCACCCCACGCACCACCCCTCCTGGGCGCCAGGCGTGTGGGGTCCCCACCTGTGGGCTCACCCCCAGCTGCCCGGGCCTCTGTAAACACCAGTGCTGAACCCAACCCGTGCCACGATGGGGGGCGTCCAGACGGGCAAGTAAAGGGGTGCCTGCTCCCGGGGAGCTGCCGCTTACTTGTTGGAGGGCACGGCGAGGGGGCAGGGGCAGCTGGTGCAGGGGGCTGCGGGTCCCTCGGGGCCACTGCTCACGAAGCCGGGGCGGCAGCGCTCACAGTGGTCACCCTCCGTGTTGTGCTGGCAGCCCTGGGTGCGGGGGGACACTGATGGAGGACCGCCTTGGGGCACCACCCAGGCCCTCCCTCGGGCTGTGCACCCCAGGCCGCTGGCCCCCTCGGGCAGCTCCCTCTCCCTGACCTAGTTCACCCGTGACTACGGGCTGTCTCCCCGGACCCCGCTTACCACGCAGATGCCCGAGCCGGGAAGGCAGCGCTCCGAATGGCCGTGGCACTGGCAGGGCACACAGCGGCCCAGGAAGAGGCCCTGGGTGTCACGGTAGTAGCCCGGGGCACATTCCTGGGGGCATACATGGGGGGCACTGGTAAGCAGAACAGGGACAGGACTGGGGTAGATGAGGGGACCGCATGGCACCCAGGGTCAGAGGTCAGCTGCGTCAAAACTCCTGGTCCTGCTCATGGAGCCAGTGACCGTCTGTGGCCGTCCCCCAGAGTGGCAGCTACAGCCTGTGGAGCCACTGGACATCCCCACCTCAGCGTGGGGACTGGCCCACCCCCCGGGCTGGGCCTTCTCTTTCTCCTTAGAACGTCTCATCCTGCGGTGCTTCAACCACAAACCACCTCAAACAGCAGATGCCACACTGGACGGACTGTCAGGTGGATGGAGGAGGGAACACACAGGTGACAGTGAGGTGGCCTGGCCTTCGGGGGATAGGAGGGACACAGGAGGATAAGTGCTGGGGTGAATGGGGGATAGGCCAAGACTGGACAGGCGGGGGTGGGTGGACTGGGCAGCTGTGTGCAGGTGAGCATACAGGCAGGGAGGGGGCAAACAGGGATGAGTGAGGGGAGCTCTGCCTTTGTGGGGAGGAGGCACCAGTGGAGGGGTGAGACGGGTGCCCGCCCTGCCTCAGTGAACAGGTGCAGGGGTGAGACGGGTGCCCACCCTGCCTCAGTGAACAGGTGCAGGGGTGAGACGGGTGCCTGCCCTGCCCTACCTTGCCTCACCTGGCACGAGTCCCCACGATAGTTGGCAGGGCACATGCACAGCTCCACGCTGCTGGCTGGAGGCCCCCTGCCCCCCTTGCTGGTGACCTCCAGTGCCACGCGGCGCAGGGAGACAGCCGATGCAATCAGCGAGAAGAGGGCGCGGATCTGCAGCTGCTCCAGGCCGGCCAGCACCATCATGAGCTCCTCACGGGACACGGCACTGTGGGTCTCTGTGTGCCGGAAGTTCCCCTGCGGGCCAGGACAGGGTCTCGATAGCTACCCCCATGGGCCAAATAGGCAGCCCAGGTGCAGACACCCCACCCCCCATGGAGGGCAGAGAAGGGCAAGCAAGAACAGGAGAAAGAGAAACTTGTTACTGTGGATAAAATCCCTGGATCCCTATCTCACACCACCTACATACTCAGTTCCAGATGCATGAAGAATTAATATATAACAAGAAGATATTTTAAGGTTTAGAAGAAAATATAAGCTAAAACAAAGACATTTTCTGATCTCAGAGAGACAAAGACTTTCTTTAGACACGAAAGTACTGACCACGAATAAATAAATTGACAAATTTGATTCAACGTAACTTCCGTTCAGCAAAGGACATCTCAGAGAAACAAAGAAATGAACCATAAACAGGAACAACTATCTACAGTTAGAAGTACTAATAATAATAAAAATATTTTCTAGAAAGACGAGGAAAAGACTGTGAAGCCAGGAAGGGCTGGGCGCCAGCTGGCCCTGCTCACCTCCACCAACTGCAGCTGCCCGTGGTGAGGGCTGCCAGGTGCCGGGTACGCTGGCTCCAGGAAGGCGATGCTCATCTGATTGCCCTGTGGAGGTGTGCGGTGAGGGCCGGCATGGGGGCCAGCCCCTGCCCTGCTGGGCCATGCCAGCCCGCCTGCCCGCCCACCTGCAGCACCACGTCTGGCCGGCTCTCTATAGGGATGAAGACGTCTCCTCGCTGGGTTTCCGAGCGCAGCTCATAGCGGAGTGTACCCCCGTAGGAAGACACCTGGAGGCAGGGGTGGGATGCGACTGGGTCAGAGACTGGCCACAGTGTCCACAGGCCCCAAGTCCCTGGAGCCGGGCCTGGATGCCTTTGCTCACCCATATCTCCCAACCCCTGGGCTGGGCCTGGGACCCCTCTCTGGCTGGCGCCCCCACCCCTAGACAACCTACCTCTGGGCCGTCCTGTCCTTGCTGGCCCTTCCTCTCCCTAGCTGGGCCTGGACCCCCAGAGTCTTCCCACTGCCTGGCTAAACGCAGATGCCCTCGGCCCTCTTCTGCCCCTCGGACAGGCCCAGACTGCTCTTCCTTCCCAGCTGGTTCCAGACACCCTTGAGGAGCTCCTCCCCAGATGGATGGGACACCCTCAGGCCCCTCAGTCCTCCTGGGGTCCTGGACACCCTCCTGCACCACTCCCAGATAGTCACACTCACTGCTCCCCCACCAGTCCTCTAGGGTCCCGCCTTCAGGGAGACCCCAGCCCCGCCGTGGATGTGAACACCCCCATGGCCCCCCAGTCCTCGGGTCTGGCCGCTCGCTGGCCAGCCGGCACTCACACGGTCCCCCAGGTAGGAGGGCGGGGCCTGCCAGTACAGCTCAGACGGGGTCTCGGGCTCACGCCGCAGGTCCGCATGCAGCAGCTCCGACTCCGCCAGCAACTTGTGGGGCACCACCTGCCGGTTCCCGCTCAGCAGCATCCAGCCCTTCATGTCCACGAACTGTGGGCCACGGGCGAGGGGTTATGAGTGGGTGGGAGTGGGGCGCTCCCCTCCCGGCCAGCCCCCAGGCGCGCCCTGCCCGCAAGCCCCACTCCACCCCCAGGCCCCGCCCCATCCCTCCCCATGTCCCTCCCCACCCAGGCCCTGCCACACCCCTACGAAGCCAGTGCTCACCGCCGGCCCTCCCCAGGCCCTGCCGCCAGGTGCGTGCTCACCTCTTGGCGGAAATGGGGTGAGCTCCCACAGCGCTCGGTGGCCCCGAAACAGAAGCAGCTTGTGCAGCCTTTGGGGTTGTCAGCGTCCAGTGAGAAGGTCCCCAAGCGGCACTGGTCGCACCTCGGGCCCTGAACATTCTCCTGGGGGCAGGAAGGAAAAGTCCACCATGCTGCCGGATGCCTGGCCCCCCAGGGCACAGTCACTCCTCGCGCCCCAGAAGGCCGTAGAACAAGCTGCAGCTGATCAGGTGGGATCGCGGGCCAGTCAGAGCTCCCTGCCCCCTACTGCACCACCCACCCTTCGGGACCCTCACCTTGCAGTAGCACTGCCCAGTGAGCGGGTCGCACACACCGGGTGCAGTGCCCGCCTCGTGGCAATCACAGGGCTGGCAGCTGGGGTAACCGTGGAAGCCAGGGGCGCACGTGTCACAGCGGCGCCCGGCCACATTGGGTCTGCACCTGCAGAGGGGTTCAGAGCTGGCTGAGCGCCCACCCCCTCACCACGTTCAAGCTGCCCGGGCCAGGCGCACTCAGGGATTGGAACGGGGAGGGCGCTGCTGTGAGTGCCACCGGGCTGAGTGCAGCCACCCAGGGGTGCAGACCCCGCGCACCTGCACTGGCCACTGTCCACGTCGCAGCTGGGTTCCGTGAGCTCCTGGACACCAGGCCCCGAGCAGTTGCATTCCTCACAGCCGACCAGAGGGTGGCAGCCAAAGGTCTGGGGCTGGCAAACCACGCAGTCGGGGGGCAGGGTGCGCGGTGCGCAAATACACTGGCCCGTGAGTTCGTCGCAGAGGCGTGCGCCACAGTCGCAGGCTGCGGAGGAGGGGCCGCGGCTCATTCTCCGCACCCTCCTGCCACCAGCCCAGGGGCCGCAGCCGCAGCCCTAGGGGTACAGGAAGGGACAAGCCCCGCCCCATGTTCCCTGCCCGGCCCTGCCCCCAGAGAGCCCCCCGGGGTCTAGCGCACTCCCAGCCTTAGGGGTGGAGGAGTGGTCCCACCCCGCCTCGCGTTTCCCAGCCCTGACCCCCTCCCCAGGGAGCTCCCGAGGTCTAAGGCACACCCCCCAGGCCGGGCACTCACGCCTGCAGTGGGGAAATCCCCAGTAGCCTGTGGCGCAGCGGGAGCAGTCCCGGCCAATGACGTGGGGGCGGCAGGGGCACTGGCCCCCAAAGGGCTCACACGTGGGACCCGTGGCGCCCACTTCGTGGCAGTGGCATGGCCGGGCCCCATTGTTGTAGAAGAGAGAGAGGGAGATGGCAGCGTCGCGGCAGAAGGGGGACGAGCTGGAGGGGCTGCAGTGAGGAACAGCGCTGAGACTTGTCGGGGTGCGCGCCAGCCCCGGCCTGCCCGGGCCCCAGCCCCCCTCCCACCCCTTCCCTGAGTCCTGGCCCCGCCCCCAGCCCGGAGCCACTTCCCAGCCCTGGCCCCGCCCCCTCTCTGAGTTCCGGCCCCGCCCCTGGCCCTGGCCCCGCCCCACCTGCCCACCCACCTGACATGGTAACCCTGGGCTGCGCAGTGACTGATAAAGTCATAGGATTTGTCCAGCGGCTCTTCCTGCAGGTAACTGGAGGTGTAGGCATTCTCAGGAACCACCAGCACGTAATCCTGGGCGATGGGGGCCTGGTTATCTTCCCATGGGCCCAGCAAGGGCGTGGGTGGGGGATGAGGGAGGGTGGGAGTGGATGGGAGGGCAGCAGCAAGCCCCCAACTACCTCCAGGGTCCAGGCAAGACTGCTGGGTGCTGTGCCCCGCTCCCCCCAAGGGCTGCTCAGGAAGCGAGGCCCACTTCGCAAACGGCCAGAAGCTTTGGGGAGCTAGGGGGGCAGCACTCAGGGTGTTAGCTGGTGAAATCTTCTCCCTCCCTCTCCCCTTCTTCGAGGCCCCACCTCCTCCAGAAAGGGGCTGGGGAGTTGGGGACATTTCAGCTCTCAGGGTCCCCTTGGGAGCCTCCCATGGTAGGCCTGGGGTCCCCAGAGGTGGAGGCTGCAGGCCCACAGCTGGCCCTGGCTGAGTGACTGGTGGTGGTGGGCAGCAGGCATGAGGACTGCGGTCCCCTGAGTGGTGAACATCCACCTCAGGCTTGGCCAGGCATGGCTTCGCACAGGAACGTCAGCCCCGAGCCAGCCCAGACTCACCAGCCAGAACCACCGGCCCTCAGGCACACGCACGGTCACAGTCAGCTCGTTGTCGGTAACGTCCAGCACCGTCTGGCCCTCGCACAGCACCAGGGTGCGGCAGCCGTAGCCGTGTGGGCAGAAGCTGGCGTTGGCCTGGCCTGGAGGGAGGGAGATGGGTCAGGGCCCTCTCCCCACTCTGGCCTGTCCCAGCTGCATGGCCTCGGGCTGGGCTCTGCTGTAGACAGCAGGGCAGAGGGGACCCGCTGAGGCACTCGAATCCACGACTCAGGTAAGGGGTACGTGACCTGCTGTCAGAACCCACCGTTGGCCCACAGTAGCCCTTGTAACTGGGCAGTGACCACAGGCGTATGGTGGCCAGTTGACCAGTGACCAGCCTGAGGGCACACCTAGGTGCTCACCAGGTGCAGCCCCTGAGCCTGGGTGTGCAAGGGACACGGCATGGCTCCCTCCCCCAGTGTCTATGCATTGAGTGTAGCCCATCCCCCCAGGGCTGAGAGCCCCACTTTGTGGACAATGAGGCATGACCGCAGGGGCACGGAGTGGGGGACACAACCCCCGGGCAGGCTGCTCATCAGGGGCGCCCACTCACCATACCAGATGCGCCCCCCGTTCACGAGCACCTCCACGGGGAAGGTGGGGTGTGTAGGCTGGTAGCCGTGCAGCAGGAAGGCGTAGCGGCCCAGGGTGGGCACGTGGGCAGTGAAAACCACGGTGCCCTGTGGGAAGAGTCCAGTGAGTGGAGGGCCGGGGGGCACCGAGGGTTGCCGGGGACCCCAGTCAGCCCCCACCGCCTGGGCCGCCTGCAGGGTCTTTACCTGGGGGTGGCGCAGCAGGGTGGGCTCTGCATCAGGGTCCACAGCAGTGGAGGGCCGAGGCTGGGGCCCAGCTGGGGGTTCGCCCGGCATAAGCTCCTGTGAGTGGGTCAGTGGGAGCCCGGGCGGCAGCGGCAGCACCTGGCAGTCCCGGAGCATGATGGGCTGGGGTGGCTTCGGGAAGCGCGAGGGCAGGCAGGCGGCACTGCAGACAAGTGTGGGGCCGCGTCAGTGCTCACCCACCTGGTCCCTGCCAAAGCCCAGTCCTCCTGGTCCTGCTTGCTACCTGCTTGGACCAAAGGTGCCGTGGCGGCTGATGCAGCGGACTTGGGGCTCCACGAACTCCATGCTGAACTCCTCCTTGGGCACCAGGGTGATGCTGTGCTGCAGGCAGAGAGACAGTGAGGGCACAGGGTGGGATCAGCACGTACAAAGGCCAAACTGTCCTGCTTCCGCCCAGCCAGCAGCCTCCTCTGGCTGCTCAAACCCTAGCCCTTGGCGGGAAGAGTGGTATTTTCTGTGGACCAGGTGCTTCCTGGTGCTCACATGGCCCCCTCCTTGTCATTCAGGTCTCAGCAAAGCGTCACCCCGTCAGAACGAACTTCTCCCAACTGCCCCCCAACCCCACTACTGTCACCTGCCCCTAGCTCCCTGCGTGAGGCCAGGATGCTTGGTGAACATGGACTTGTGGATGGGTGTCTACTTGGATGCATGACCCACCGTGATGTAGGGACACGTGCAACAAATACAATAAAAGACAAACGGCATCTAGAAGAACCCTACATGGAAGAGAATGGACACCGCACCACCATGGCAACAACACAAATCCACCTATGGCCGTGCTGTTGGTGGAAAAAGCACACAAAGAACTGTGCTGTGTGGTTCCATTTATAGAAAGCTCTAGAATGGACGAAACTAAGAGGTGCTGTCAGATGTCAGGATAGCATCTACCCTGGAAAGGGGCGTGGGGGCCCTCAGGACATCTGGGAGGTGGTCGCTCTGTCCTGTCCTGGGTGCTGGTTCCATGGAGCCTTTGGCTTCTGGGAGGACCCTGAGCTGTGGTTTGTGCTGTGGGTACTTTTCTGTGTATATGAAACACCTCAATGGAAAGTTCAAAACCATCCCACCCACAGTTGGTGTACTGGGATGAGGAGAGCCTCCCGGGTGGGGTCTGGAGAGGGCTGAAGGTGGGAGCTGGTGAAGGGCACCTGAGGGTCCAGGACGAGCTTTTCTTAATTTTTGTGCACGTTTGAAATCTAGAGCTGACCCCACAGAGGTCCTGGGACCCAGCAGATGAAAGGGCGCGTTTTACCAGGAAGAAGCGCGCCTGCTCAGCCGTGAGCCGGATGCTAGCCTCAGTGTCCAGGTGGAAGATGGCCAGGTGGCGCTGGGTGTCCGCAGCAGTGCCACGACACAGGGTGCTATCGGGAGAGACTGTCAGACGGCAGCAGGGGGCACTCCCCTCCCTTCAGAGACCAGGGTCCCCCAGCGCACCTGTACGAGCAGGGGTAGAGGGTGAGTGTGCCCTGCTGGGGGGCTCGCTGGGGGCTGTGCACAGCTACCCCCACCTCCTGGTGGGTGTCCTTGTTGGCATACTCCACCACCAGCACATAGTGACCTGGCCGAGGCACTGCCACCTGAAGCTGGATGTCCACCTGGGGGGTGTGGGGTGATCAGAGTGGCTCTAAAGTCCCCACCAGAGAGCGGGCCCCACTCAGTGAGTCCCAACCCCTGGACACGGCCCCAGGGCCTCCATCTCCACCCCTCTTGCCCTCACTCTGTGCTGCTCCCCCAACCCCTTGCCAGGCCCTCCAGCTCCAGGGCCTTTGCGATCTCTGTCCCTGAGGCCCCTCGTCCTTCCCACCTCTGCACCCCCCGCCCGCCCACCCAGGGCCCCCTCTGAGGCCTCAGTGTGGGGAACAGCATCAGGCAGGGCACGGGGGCTCCATCCGTCCGTGTCTGCAGGGTGAAGGAATGCCCGCGGGTAGCCCCACAGTGGACCCCGTGAGAGACGAGGCTCCAGGGTGCTGGGACTTCCAGGTTACGCCCGTGATCTCAGCAGATGCCCAGCCCCCAGCCCCCTGCACCCATGCCCCTGCCACTGGTATGGGGACCCTCTCCCCCAGGGCCAAGGTCCTGAGCCCGGCCTGCCCTGTGGGGCCCAGACACGCACATCACTGCCCAGGCAGGCGGCCAGCGGCGGGTGCAGTGGGCTGAGCTGCTCCATGGGGCAGGGCTGGGGCAGGCTGTTGTCATGACGACACAGGGCTTCGGGCCCGGCGGCCGAGGGGAAGCCATCCAGGGGGAGGTGGGCATAGAGGAGGCAGCTGGGGGGACACAGGGTGGTCAGCGCAGGTGGGCGGCCCTGGGAGTCCAGGCCAACCCCCAGCCCACCTCCCCACAGGCAGCTCTCACTTGTCCGTGGGGTGCTGAGCAGCAGGGTGGTAGGTGCAGGCCTCAGTCACCCGCAGCTGCAGGAGGGCCGCCTCATAGTAGGCACTGGGCAGCAGCACCACGTGGTCCTGGTGGGGGGGATGGGAGGTGGGTGCCGGCCTGTCGCCCAGCCTACCCCCCACCCCAGCCTGGCCCCTGCCTCACCAGGAGCACCCCTTCAGCCTCCACAAGCAGGGCCCAGGTGCCAGGGTTCATCACAAAGGGCTCCCCAAAGCCCCTCTGGGGTACCATGACGAAGGTGGGCTCTGTGCTGGGTGGGAAGGCAACTCGCTGGCTCTGCTCCGTGCCTGCCGGGTAGGACCGTGAGACCTGGGCCGCCACCAGGGCCCCCATGCACATCCCAGCAGGGGGCTGGGACCACCCACCCGTGCAGGGCCCAGAAAGGGGTGGGGGCTGGGGGGCAGGAGTAGGGGCAGGACTGGGGCCAGGTAGGGGATGGGGGCAGGGGAGGGGAGGGCCACAGAGCAGGGATGGGGGGCAGGAGTAGGGGCGGGGCCGGGGCCAGGTTGGGGGTGAGGATAGGCATGGCGGTGGGGCTGGCGCGGGACAGCGATGGGGTGGGGGCTGCACGCACAGCTGATGCAGGTGTCAAACTTGCCCTCCTCCCGTACAGACACACGCCCCCCCACTGTGGTGGGGCCCCTGTTGACGTAGCGGAAAACCAGCCGGAAGAGGTCTGGGGCGGTCACGTTCAGCCTGGCCACAATCCTGGGCTGAGCAGGGCGGGATGGAGAGTCCGGGTCAACTCAGCCACACCCCCAGCCTGGGCCACTCAAGCTTGCTCTCTGCAGAGGCCGGGGACGAGGCGTGGGCTTAGCGGCCCCACCTGAATTGGCGTCATCTGTGCGTAGCCCCTCCAACTGAAGCTCTCAAACTCAAGAAGGTTAAAGCCGAAGCGCACGGCATGGCCCTCGGGCGTGGTGGCCTCCTCCAGCTCCACGCGCAGGTGATGCAGGTTGGGCAGGTAATGGTCCGGCGCCGGCCTGGCACAGCAGACAGGGTTCCCAGGGGGCATCCGGGACCCAGGTGGCCCCAGGGTTGGGGGGGGGGACTGGAGGAGCCCGGAGGATAGCTGTGCCCTCCGACCACCCTCCCCCACCACCCGGCCCATTGGGGTGGGGAACTCACTCGCTGCAGGTGGAGCCATGGGTGTTGGGGCGGCAGCGGCAGGCGCCCGTCCGAGGCTCGCAGCCCTGGCCTAGGGCACCGCCGACGTTGCACTGGCAGCCTGTGGCAGGAAGGAGCCAGGTCAACTCCGCAGGCCTGCCTGCTGCCCCTCCTGCCCCCGGGGCCGCTCCTCCACAGCCCCTGCCTAGGACCCTGCTCCGTCCACCCTCCATCGAGAGCAACAGCTGTTATCTGCCACAAGGGCTGGGAGTCCAGGCTCAGGACAAGAGCACTGGGATTGATTAGTGATGTCTGCCAAGGTGTGGGCGGGGAGGAGAAGTGTGTGTCACAAGCTCCTATTGGAGCCTCCTCCTGCACTATGCCCAGCCTGGGCCAACCCGGCACCTCACAGCAGCTCTGTAATGCTACCCTGCACCAGGGCCTGTCTGTGCCCAGCCCCGTACTACCACCTGATACTGGAGCCTTCCTGTGCCCAGCGCCAGGCTGGGTCCATGCCCTGAGGGTCCCCCTGAGCCTTAGCCTGCCAGTGTGAACCGAGGGCAGGCGCAGAAGGGGTCTGGGGCTCACCGCGGCAGCCGAAGTAGTTGACCTGGTCCAGCCCGAAGAAGCCATCCCTGCAGGCGGCGCAGGTCCGCCCACACACATGGGGCCTGCAGAAGCACTGGCCACTGCCCTGGGGGCCAAGGGGGGAGTGGGACTGGGCAGGGAACCCACCTACCTGCCCCACAGCCCCTGCCCTCAGCCCCCAGACTTACCCGCTGGCAGTCGGCAACACCTCCCAGTGTGCCCCGGGGGTCGCAGGTGCAGGCTAGGGAGGGGACAGAGCCGGCCTGTAATGGGGAGCAGGCCAGGGGACCGGACTCCATCCTCACCCAGAGTCTCCAGGAGCCCCCCAGAACCCCTAGGCCCACCCCAGAGACTCATGGGTGCAGCCCCCTCCACCTGCCCCCCAAAAGCCCCCAGCACCCCTACAGCCACACTGGGAAACTCACGGGTGCAGCTTATTCTGCCCACAACCCAGGAACCCCCCTAGGACCCCCATACCCACTCTGGAGACTCACGGTAGCAGCCTCTCCCGCCTACCCCCCAGAAGCCCCCTGGCACCCCCCACACCCACACTGGGAGACTTACGGGAGCATCCGTCAGGGTTGCTGGGGCTCAGCCCCCAGAACCCAGATTTGCAGCGATCACAGCTTGGCCCCTCCACATGAGGCCGGCACACACAGAGGGCCTGTGCCTGAGAGAAGATGAGACTGAGGGTCAGAGTGGGTCCCTACCCTCTACCCACAAACCCTGGAGCCCTGATGAGGGCAGAGGAGAGCGGAGGAAACCTGCCCTGGCCTGACCCACACATGCAGTCCATCCAGAGCCTAGGGTAGTAGATGGAAGGGATAGTCCCACTGGGCCCGGGGATTTCAGCCTGGTCTGCCCACCCCCCACACCCTGCTCACCTCAGGCAGGGTGGTGTCAGGCGGGGCCACGCCGGCGGGATGGCAGGAGCCAGCTATGGAGAGAGGTGGGGCTGCGGTCACTCCTTGTACAGGACCCCAGAGGCTAGGGCTTCCCCGGGCTGGCCAGACCCCCATGGTCCTGTGTGAGCCTGCACGCTCACCTCACATATCTGTGAACGTGCGACAACCTGTGCCTCCCTGCTCTGGTGCCCTCCCCTCACCACACAGCACATGCTGTGAACAAGCATATGAACACACAGCATGTGGACAGTCACATGCATACTCACACGCACAGCACACGGACCACGTGAACAGACACAGGGACGCAAAGCATGTAAACATAATTGCCTAGATGCGGTTACATGAGAATACACACGTAACACACGAACATGCCCAGCACACAAGTAATGCATGTGCAGAGACACAGCACATGACATGCAGCTAGCCCACGGGCACACACACAGCTGTGCACGCATGGATGGCTGCAGTGAGCATGCACAGCACACGAACGCACAGCCTGTGATGCACACACAGCACAGTCACGTGCACACATAGTGCCTGGCCTGGCCTAGCGGGGGCACACACACGGGCACCCACGCCCACAGTGCCCGCCCCCACCCGCCAGCTGGAGCCTGGCTCACCTTGGCAGTGGGGGAAGTCATAGGCGCCAGGCACACACATGTCACAGTGCAGCCCTGTCACGCGGGGCCGGCAGCTGCACTGCCCGCTCTGGGGGTCGCAGGCCGCGTGCAGGGAGCCGTCGGCAGAGCAATGGCAAGCTGCAGGGAGGGTGGGCGGTGGGCACGTGGCGGGGGACCCGCACCCACCTCCCTAACTTCCCTGGTCACTCACGGATGCAGGTGGGGAAGCTGTGGAAGCCGGGGCTGCAGTCCTGACAGGTGGGGCCCGCATAGCCGCGACGGCAGTGGCACACCCCGCCCGCCCCGCACAGCTGGTCCAGGGCGCCCCGGGGGTCACAGGCGCAGGCTGTGGGGGCACACGGGGGGTCAGGCCTTGGGCGCCGTGCAGGTGGCACGCCCCTCCTGCCCCCATCCCTGTCTCTAGCCTCGGCTCACCATGGCAGTCGGGGTAGCCGTGGTAGCCAGGACGGCAGCGGTCACAGTGGGGGCCAGCGAACTCAGGCCGGCACAGGCAGTGGCCTGCCTCATCGCAGCCTTCGGGCAGGGTCCCCGTGGGGCTGCAGCCACACACTGTAGGGTGAATGACATCATAGGGATCCTCAGCCCAAGCAGGCATTGTCCCCAGCACCCCAACTCCCGCGCCTCGAGCACCCGCTCAGAGAGGTGTGACTCACACTGGCAGAGAGGGAAGTGGAAGTAGCCGGGGGCACAGCGGTCGCACATGGCCCCCTCGAAGCCTGCCCGGCACTGGCACTGGCCTGAGTCGCGGTCACAGTTGCCGTTGGCCACCCCAGGGCTGGAGCACCGGCATGCTGCAGGGAGGAGGCCAACACGCCGGGTCAGAGGGGCCTGGGCCCCAGTGTCCACGTGGGTGTGTCGAGGGCTATACTCACGCTGGCAGCCTGGGCCATAGAATCCAGGGGCGCAGAGTTCACAGTGGGTGCCCTGGAAGTTGGGTTTGCACACGCAGCGCCCCACTCGTGGATCCTTGCGGCAGGCATTGCCCTGGGTCCCCGCGGCACTGCAGTCACAGTCTGTGGGGGGAGGGCGGCAAGGGGTCTCAGATGCCCTGCGGACCCAGCCCTCCCCGCCTGGAAAACTCCCTTCTCCACAAACTCCTTTTCTCACCCCTCACACCACACTAACACAAAAATAAGGGAGCATGACACCCCCAGGAAGGAGAAAGCCAGTGTTTCGAGAAAGCAGCAGTGTGCAAGAAACAGAACAGCTATAAGCCAAGGACGCAGACGGGATGGAAACAAGGAAATTCATGGAAACAGAACGGGTGGGCACTGCAGCTGAGAAGGTGGGCATGGAGACTGACACAGCAGCGTGGGCAAAAGTCAAGGCAGCGAGTGTTGAGACACAGAGAGCTTTTACAGGTTAGGAAAACGGACCCTCGTCCAAAAGATGGAGCAAACGTGAACCTCTCAGAGCAGAACCAACCTGGTCTCAAGGTGTATGAAGCCAAGGCTATTAAAATGGCAGGAGACTTTGGCAAAACCACAGGCACAGACAGAAAGACTGAATACACGTTCTCAGAACGTGGCAGTTCAAAGAGGCAAAGTCTCACCAAGGACAGAGTAGACTTAAGCAGCATAATTAATAAGCTGGCTTTGATAGATGTTTGTGTAGAAATCTGTACCCAGCAGAGAACATGCATTCTTGCCAAATGTTCATGGAATAATCTCGTAGTGGTTACATTCTAGGTGGGTAGCAAAGAAAAGTTCAAATTCCAAAACCAAAACCAGAAATCATCAGGCTGCAAAATCTAACCAAGCTGCAGTAAAACTAACACAGACCAACCACAAGAAAGGAGAGAAAGTTAATCTAACCACCTGGGATTTATAAACATGCTTCTAAGCAACTCAAATCCAAAAGAAAATAAAAACAGAAATTACAGACTATTTAGAAAGGAACAATACTGAGAACATGGCATATCAAATGCTATGCACACACACAGCCAAAGTTAGACTTTGAGGAAAATTTATAGCTTTAAACCTGGGTTTCTCAGCCTCAGCATCACTGACATTTTGGGCGGGATAACTCTGTTGTGGGGCTGTCCTGTGCATTGCGGGATGTTTAGCAGGATTCCTGGTATCTCTCCCCACTAGATACCAGTAGCACCTCCCCAGCTGTAACAACCAAAAATGTCTCCAGACAGTGCCAAATTTCCCCTGGGAGGCAAAACTGCCCCTGGTTGAGAACCCCTGCTTGAAATCTTTTTGTTGATAATAAAACCAAAATCAAACCAAACCTGTTGCCATTGAGTTGATTCTGACTCAGAGAGACCCTATAGGACGGTAGAACTGCCCTATAGGGTTTCTAAGGAGCGGCTGGTGGATTTGAACTGCCGACCTTTTGGTTAGCAGGTGAGCTCTTAGCCACTGCACCACCAGGGCTCCTTTCTTAATAATAAAGTTAAAAAACAATAATAATTTAAGAAGCTATAAAAATAGTAATAAATCAAAAGAAAGTAGACAGGAAGAATTAAAGATTTTAGTTCAAAATTTACTGCATTAAAGGAAAGCAAAATCTCTCCCCCAAAACTAAACAAAGAAAAATCCCAGTAGCTCTTATCAACATCACCTAAAGCTAGTTCTTTGAAACCACCAATAAATTAAGCAAACCTATGATAGATCTGATCAAGAAAAAAGAAAAAGGAAGAACATAAACTTTGGAAAGAGCTAGTACTAACGAACAAGTGAAAAGGCTACACTGACAGAAAAGTGAGCAGAGGCCCTGGGCCGGCACTTCCATAAGAGCAGTTGAAAAAGTGAGAAACGTATGAAAGAAGATTCAACCTTAACAATCAGCTGAAGAAATGCAGCTGAGCACAATGAAATATTGAACGCGATCAAATCCAAGACACCATTTATCATCTAACACTCCCGTTATTTTGGGTCCCACTGTGAAAAGAAGGAGGAGCGCCTGGTGGATTCAACTGCTGACCCTTTGGTTAGCAGCCATAGCACTGAACCACTGCACCACCAGGGTTTCCTATGAGTTGGAATCAACTCAACGGCAACGGGTTTTTTGGTATGAAAGGAAAGGCGTTTCTGGGTGGTGCAAGTGGTGAATGCTCTCAGCTGCTAACTGAAAGGTAGGAGGTTTGAGTCCACCCAGAGATGCCTTGGAAGAAAGGCTTGGAGATGTCCTTCTGAAAAATCAGCCATTGAATACCCTATGGAGCCTTATGTACAACCGAACACCTCATGGGATTTGGTTCCTTGGTTTGGAGGTTTAGGGTCATGGTTTCATGGGACATCCCAGTTAATTGGCCTAATAATGTGTTTAATGCTTTTGTTCTACCTCCTAGTTCATTGCATAATACCTGGGGTCTTAAAAGCTTACAAGCAGCCATCCAAGGCACAACAACTGGTCTCTATTTGCCTGGAGCAACAGAGAAAGAAGGAGAGTCAGGAATAAGAGGAGGGAATGGGAAGTGTGGCTAATTGTCTCCAAGAACAACTGCCTCCTTTGCCATGGGACCAGAAGAACTGAATGGTGCCCAGCTACCATTACTGAACATTTTGATTAAAGATTCTATAGAAGAATTATGATCAAAAGGGGGTAAAATGTAGAACAGAATTTAAAATTCTCATGGACTTCAGACTTCCTGGGGCCATAGAGGCTGGATGAACCTCTGAAACTCTTGCCCTGAGATAATCTTTAAACTTTAAACCAAAAATATCCCAGAAATCTTCTTAAAGCCAAACAATAGATTAGCTTAAAGTAAAAAAATGTCGGCCTTGAGCATTATGCCTTTTAAGAACTATCTGTATGGGATTGAATTGACAACAGTAACTCAAAAGATTAGATAGGAACCTTAGCGGGCAGTGAGTTTATGTGAATGGGGGAGGAACAACTCGGAAAAGGAAGGTTAGGATGGTTGTACAACTTGAAGAATGTGATCAATGTCACTGAATTGTACATGTAGAAATTGTTGAACTGGTGTATGTTCTGCTGAGTATGCTCCGAACAACAACAAATAAAATAAATTACGAAAACCAAAAAAACCCTATGGGGCTCAGTCCTACTCTGACACACATGGGGTCATCAGGAGTTGGAACTGAGCTGAGGGCAACTGGTTTGTTTTTCCCCCTTTTTTTAATGAAAGGAAAACCTTTGCCAGTGAGGCTGTGATGGGTTAGGGTTAGGGTTGGAAACACTAGAAAGGGGAAACCAGGTCTCTGAATTGATGAATCTATTCTTTGGCAGTCAAACTGACCATGGTGAGCGCTGCCACCTAGTGACAGCAATGTGTCAACGTGCGTGGGTGCAGGCTGCTAACGTGACAATTAACTAGACTTTTTTAATATTGTGGTGAAATACGTATAACAAACCATTTGCCATTTCAACCGTTTCTCTGTGTACTAGCCAGTGACATTAATCACGCCCCCGAGATGTGAGACCAGCACCACTATCCGTCCCCACTTTCTTCATCATCTCAGGAGACACTCACTGCCCCTTAAGCCATGACTCCCCTTCTCTCGCCAGACTTTTTTTTTAAGGGAGCAATCGGGCAGCGTAGAGCCAAAAATGTCCCAAAACGCGCACATCTAGTGAGCTGGAACCTTCTTCTAGGAAACTGCCCTACAGAAAGTTTTGGTGGCAGGGATGTTTATTCTAGCATTATTATATATTTTTTCAATTGGACAGAACCTACACTTCCAGTGATTGGGGGTTGGTTAGTCAGTGCTACATCCAAATAATGTAGAATGTGAAGTGACATGTTTACAGGACCAGAGCGGACGGGATGCAATCACATAACAGCGTGCGTGGTACAGCTAATCTCTAAGTGCACGCCCACAGGGAGACAAGCCCAGGCCCTGTGCGACGTGGCTGTTTGAGGGTGGTGTGAGTCTGGATAACTTCTTCCCTCGCCTTCATGCTCACCCATACTTCTCTGTTTGCATAAAAAGAGCCCAAACCAAGTTAACCAAAAATAAAAAATTCCCCCTCTCTGTGGGGCCTTCTCGTGGGGCTGGAACATGGCCCCTCCTGCCCGGCCACTCCCTGGTAGGTTGGAACCCTCAGGGACGTGGGCACACTTACTGACAATCTGTCCGGCTGTCAGCACCTGCTCCCCAGTGTCATTGAAGGAGAACGAGGACACAGCTGGGGGAGACAGCGACAGTTGGCCAGGTGGGCCCAGCAGCCCCTCCAGCCCCCGCCCCCTGGGGTCTGCTCCAACCCCTCCAGGCCTCTCCCTCCTGCTCCAGCTGGGGCTGAGCTGTGCTCCACAGGCAGGACCAGGGGGCCCGGGTCCTGTCCACCCGTGGACTCCCCGGGACCGGCAGTCCGCGGTGCTCTGCGCTCGGGGCTGCACCGCAGGCGGGCGCTCACGGTAGCAGTGTGGGAAGCCGACGAAGCCCTTTGCGCAGGCATCACAGTGCTCCCCCGTGAAGTTGGGCCGGCAGTAGCAGCGGCCTGTCAGGTCCTCACACGTGCCGTCGGTGAAGTCCGACTCACAGTCGCAGCCTGGGTGGGGCCGGGGGCAGGGCGCGTGAGACCCCAGCCCAAGGCTCTGTCTGCCTCCTGCACCCCAGGGTCCCCAACCTGGGCAGGGGGATGAGAGCCGTGGCCAGGCCTCCCGAGTGGTGGAGGGCCCCGAGGACGCAGGAACTAGAGACCCCAGAACATCCCTGCACCCATCCTGAGGACCAGACACCCCCATGCAACAGACTCAGGGCCCCAGGGACACCCCTATCCTGGCAGACCCTGGGCCCAGGGACACACCTACCTGGATAGACCCCCAGCTCAGGGACGCTCCCACCCAGACAGACCCCACGTCCTGGAACACCCACCCAGGCAGCCTGAGACTCAGGGACACCCTACCCTGGCAGATCCTGCAGCCCAAGGACACCCCTCCTGGATAGCCTCACTCACGGCGGCAGGCGTGGGGCGAGTCCAGAGGGTGGTCTGGGGAGCGGTAGAAGCCGGGAAGGCAGCGTTCACAGTTGATGCCGGTGGTGTGGTGCTGGGGAGGCAGGAGCAGGGGCCACTGAGCCCCAGAACACCCCCAGCCTCCAGGTGCCCAGACCATGCCATCACCCACACCTGTCCCCCCATGCAGGCCCTGCCCGTTCCGTCCTCCCCCTTGCAGCCCTGGTGGGCAGTTTCCCACCTGGCAGCCAACGCAGACACCCCCGCCCTGGTAGATGTGGTCCTGGTTCTGGCTGGCGTTCCGCCGGTCCACCTCGGGGTCATAGTAACAATCGTGGGTGTGGCCATGGCAGTTACAGGCTGGAGAGGAAGGGGATCAGTGATAGGGCATGCCCACCTGGTCCCCGGCCACGCTAGCTTTCACTCCTGTGTCCCGTGAACTATGACAACCTCAAATGTGGCCGGCTCAGAGGCAGAGCCAACGGCACGCGCGTGTATATGTCCATACGTGCATGTGTGCATGCATGCATGCATGTGAGAGCAGGGGCAGGGCACTCACACTCGCACTCGTTGGCACTGTCGATGGTGGCCGGCTGCCACGGCTGCTGGTTGTAGCCCGGGCAGCAGCGGTCACAGGAGCCCCCACATGTGTTGTGCTGGCAGGCACACTGCAGCCTGTGGGGACACAGCCTGATGGGCTCAGACTGCCATGCACCCTGCCACGGCCGCTGGGGCCTGCCACACCCCATTCAGAGGTGAAGGCCTGGAGACATTGGGGATGGCACCCCACCCCTCCACTGCTGACCTGCCATGACAGTGCAGGCCCACTGCCCTCCCTGGCCTCAGTTTCCTGAGCTGTCAGGAGGTGCCTGCTCTGGTCCCAGTACCCCCACTGCCCCGGTGGCTCTGTCCCCAGCCTCAGGGAACAGGCACCCAGAGGACCAAAGACCACCCTGCACAGGGTTGTGAGAGAAGAAGGCAACAGAAGGGGCAAGGTTTCTGCAGCAGCTGGAACTCTGAATGGGCCTCTTAGAGGGTGGGAACTGGGGAAGAGGTGTGTTGGGGTGGGGTAGAGGCTCAGGCAGGGTGTCTCACAGGCAGGGCAGGCAGCCCCTGCGTGCAGGTCAGCCCAGAGCCCTGAGTCCTTCAGGATCGAGCTATGCTTGCCTGCTGTGGCCAGCCCAAGGGAGGAGGACATGTTTCCAACCCCCTCCAGTGCCAAGATATTGCATAGCATGCCGCCTTGAGCTCAGCCAGACTCTCCCATGCATTCAGGGCACCTCCCCAGGGGCAAGTGAAAAGAACTGCTTCCTCCTCCAGCTGGGGGTGGACACCAGGTGGGATGGCTGGAATCCTGCCTGTTGTCCCTGAGAGCAGCTCCTGCTGGCTCAGTAGGCGGAGGGACAGCTGGTCGGAGATGAGGACTGAGGTTGGAGCTGCCTACTTCTCAGATTTAACCAGAAAGAACATCCATGCAAGAGCCCCACTCCCAGGCACACATCTCCCACCAACTTTGCCAAGGCGGGGGCAGGAATTACAAGCCCATCCCCAGCTCTGTTTGCTCCTCTACCCTAGTCCAGCCCCAAGGCTGTGGGGCTGTTCATGTCCTTAGCAGGACCCCAGAAGCCAGTCCACATAGAAAATCAGAGATCTTCAGAGGCTTGTATCTGGTGTTTGAATTTTCAATAACCTGCATGGTCAGGGCACCTCTAAACCAAGAAATTAACACAAAACATGATGGCAGGCTGGGGATACCCAGGGGTGTTTGACAAAAACCCTTGAAAAATCACTCTGGAGGGATTCTTAGAAATACAGGACACACAGGAATCACATAGATAAAGCCCTCCTAAAGAAGAATTTGCAACGAAACAATGCAACAGACCCAACAAACAACAGAAATAGACCCCAAGAACTTCATTTAGTGGAGCAATCCAGGAAAACTCATAAAATAAGGATGCTTGAAATGATTATAGGTATAACAAAGGAACTTACAACATAATAAAAACACAATGCTATGAAAAATAGGCAAATATGAGAAAAGAATCAATCAGAACTCCTATAAATGAAAACAAAGTTGTTGAAATTAAAGACTCAATGTACAAAGATTAGACAGGCCTATAGACCGAAAAATAACACACGTGAGGAACATGCTTCTTAGTTCAGTCAAATACACGAGACCAAATGGGCAGCCCCCGTCCAAAAGCAGGACGAGAAGGCAGGAATGGACAGGAACTGGACAAACGGACACAGGGAACCTGGGGTGGGAAGGGGGAGTGTGCTGTCACATTGAGGGGATTGCAACCAATGTCACAAAACAACATGTATATAAATTTTTGAATGAGAAACTAACTTGAGCTGTAAACTTCACCTACAGCACAATTTAAAAAAAAAAAGACTGAATGGATCAAGCAGCCGATTAGGCACAGCTAAAAAGACATTTAGTAACCTGGAAGAGGAGATGAAGAAACTATCCAGAAGGCATCTCAGAAGACAGAGGGATGGAAAATATAAGAATTTCTCACCTATGTGTAATTCCAGGAGAAAAGAGGGAAGGGGGGAAGAGGTAACAGTCAAAGAGTGCTAACGGTCAAGAATGGTCTTGAATTAATAAAGACACGTATTCTCAGATTCAGGAAGCATGAATCCTGAACAACATAAAATAAATCCACCCCTTTTGACACATCAGAGTAAATCTGCACAACATCAAAGGCAAAAAGATGATAAAAACATCAAAAAAAGAGGCAGACAACCCACAGAGGACCAACAATTCAAGTGACAACAGACCCTCCCAAGCATCAAGAGATGTAAGACAATAGTGAAATAGTATCTCCAAATTGAGAAAAATAGCTGTCAACTGAGAATTCTACAGCCAGCTAAACTATCCTTCAATATGAGGGCAAAACAAAGCCATTTCCAGACAATTACTAACTGATCCTCATAGAAAGAACAACTAAACAATACATTTCAGGAAGAAGGAAGCCATCTCGACAAATGCAATGACCGACAAGCAAACAACAACAGAGAGCAGAGAACTGGGAAAACAAGCAGGTGACTCTATGGGCATTGGTAATGGAACTAAATTACTGGACAGAAATAACATGTGGGTAAGTGTTCTAAGGCTCTTGTGTCATTCAGGAAAACAGAACAGATTATTAAGTTTGGATTTGGCCAAGTCAAGCATGCCTCTTAAAAAAGCAGGGCAATAAATATAACTAGAAGAGAAAATGGGCTCAAGCACGACAACAGTTGTAAGCATGGTGCAGGACTGGGCAGTGTTTCCTTCTGTCTTGCATAGGGTCGCTATGAGTCAGAACCGACTTGACGGCACCTAACAACTACAGAAGAGAAAAGTAATAATAGGAACAAAACATGTACGCCTTCCAAGATTGGTTTTCTAGGTTTGAAAGCTTAGGACCATAGTCTCATGGAACAACTCTGTCAACTGGCATAATATAGTTCACAAAGTTCATGTTCTGCATTCTAGTGAAGTAAGTAGTGTCTGCTGGCGGTCTTAAAAGCTTAAGAGAGGCCATCTAAGATACCATTGGTCTCTACTTGTCAGGAGCAAAAGAGTAAGAAGGTAACGAAAATCACAGAGCAGAAACAAATCTACAAGGCTGATAGCCTACACAAGCCACGATCTCAACTACCCTGAGACCAGAAGAGCTAGGTGGTCTACCACCCCTGACTAACCTGACCTGGCACACAATAGATGATCTTAGTTAGAAGTGGAGAAAAATGCAGATCGAAACTCAAATTCTTAAAAAAAAAGGCCCGACTAACTGAACCACTGAGACCAAAGGGCTCCCTGAGACTATTGCCCTGAGACGCTCTTTAAACCTTGAACCAAAACTAACCCCTGAGATCACCTTTCAGCTGAAAAGCAGAATGACACACAAAATAAAGGATACTACCCGTTAGATTGGTACTCTACTAAAAAAAAAAAAATCTGTAGGAGTCAAAAGGCCAACATTTAATCCAAAGCAGAGATGAGAAAATAAGGGGGCAGCCAGATAAGTAAAGCACTATTGAAGAAGAAGAATAAAGTAGGAGATCTCGCACTACCTGACCTCAGAACCTACTATACAGCTACAGTAGTCAAAACAGCCTGGTACTGGTACAACGACAGATACATTGACCAATGGAACAGAATTGAGAACCCAGATGTAAATCCATCCACCTACGGTCACCTGATCTTCGACAAGGGCCCGAAGTCCATCAGATGGGGAAAAGACAGTCTTTTTAACAAGTGGTGCTGGCAAAACTGGATATCCATCTGCAAAAAAATGAAACAGGACCCATACCTCACACCATACACAAAAACTAATTCAAAATGGATCGAAGACCTAAATATAAAGCCAAAAACTATGAAGTTCATAGAAGAAAAAACAGGATCAATGCTAGAGGCCCTAATACATGGCATTAACAGGATACAAACCATAACCAACAACACACAAACTCCGGAAGATAAGCTAGATAACTGGGATCTTCTAAAAATCAAACACCTATGCTCTTCAAAAGACTTCACCAAAAGAGTCAAAAGAGAACCTACAGACTGGGAACAAATTTTTGGACATTACAAGTCAGACAAAGGTCTAGTCTCTAAAATCTACAAGGAAATTCAACACCTCTACAACAAAAAGACAAATAATCCAATTAAAAAATGGGCAAGGGAAATGAACACACACTTCACCAAAGAAGACATTCAAGTGGCCAAGAGACACATGATGAAACGCTCGCGATCACTAGCCATTAGAGAAATGCAAATCAAAACCACAATGAGATACCGTCTCATCCCGGCATTACTGGCATGAATCAAAAACACTGGAAGTAACAAATGTTGGAGGGGCTGCAGGGAGATCAGAACTCTTATGAAGTGCTGGTGGGAATGCAAAATGATACAACCATTTTGGAAAACGATAATGGCGCTTCCTTAGAAAGCTAGAAATAGAAATACCATACGATCCAGCAGTCCCACTCCTAGGAATACATCCTAGAGAAATAAGGGCCGTCACACAAATAGACATATGCACACCTATGTTCATTGCAGCATTGTTCACAATAGCAAAAAGATGGAAACAACCTAGACGCCTATCAACAGATGAATGGATAAACAAACTATGGTCCATACACACAATGGAATATTACGCAACGATAAAGAACAATGATGACTCTGTGAAGCATCTCATCACATGGATGAAACTGAGGGATATTATGCTGAGTGAAATAAGTCAATCACAAAAGGACAAACATTGTATGAGACCACTACTGTAAAAACTCATGAAAAGGTTTGCATACAAAAAGAAACAATCTTTGATGGTTACGAGGGGTGGGAGAGGAGGGAGGGGGGAAATACTGAACAGACAAAAGATAAGTGGTAACTTTGGTGAGGGGTAAGGCAGTACACAATACTGGGGAAGCCAGCACAACTTGTACAAGGAAAGGTCATGGAAGCTCCATAGACACATCTCAACTCCCTGAGGGACTGAAGTGCTGGGCGAAGGGCTGTGGGGACCATGGTCTCAGGGAATATCTAGCTCAATTGGCATAATATAGTTTATAAGGAAAATGTTCTACATTCTACCTTGGTGAGTAAGTAGCATCTGGGGTCTTAAAAGCCTGTGAGCAGCTATCTAAGATACTCCACTGGTCTCACCCCTTCGGGAGCAAGGGAAAATGAAGAAAATAAGATACTAAAGAAAGATTAGTCCAAAGGACTAATGGACCACAACTACCGCAGCCTCCACCAGACTGAGTCCAGTACAACTAGATGGTGCCCAGCTACCACCACTGACTGCTCTGACAGGGATCACAACAGAGGGTCCCAGACAGAGCTGGAGAAAAATGTAGAACAAAATTATAACTCACAAAAAAAAGACCAGACTTACTGTCCTGACAGAGACTGGAGAAACCTTGACAGTATGGCCCCTGGACACCCTTTTAGCTTAGTAACGAAGTCACTCCCGAGGTTCATCCTTCAGGCAAAGATTAGACAGCCCCATAAAACAAAATGAGACTAATAGGGCACAACAGTCCAGGGACAAGGACTAGAAGGCAGGAGGGGACAGGAAAGCTGGGGTTAGGGAACCCAAGTTCGAGAAGGGAGAGCATTGACATGTCGTGGGGTTGTTAACCAATGTCATAAAACAATATGTGTACTAACTGTTTAATGAGAAACTATTTGTTCTGTAAACCTTCATCTAGAGTACAATAAAAAAAGAAAAAAGAAAAGAAGGGGGCAGGAAAGCTAGAGTACTGGAAATGGAACAACACAATTAAAGAGAATGTTGACCCAATGTGAAAAATGTAACTAAGGTCATTGATCAATTTGTGCGGAAATTGTCAAATGGGAACCTAGGTTGCTGTGAAAACTTTCACCAAAAACGCAGTAAAATATTATTTAAAGAAAGAAAGAAAAGAAACAAAACATGTAACTTGCAAATCAAGAAGCGAGAAGAGTGAATGAGGGGTTCGGTGCAGAGCTTGGCAGGTAGTAATTACTCAGAATTAGGGTATGATGGCAAGTTAATGGGAAGGTGGTGGTGGTGGAGGTAATGGTGGTTGTGATGGTGGTCGAGACTGCGGTGATGGTGATGGAGGGGATGATGGTGGAGGTGTCGGGAGCAGTGGTAGAGGTGATGGTGGGGACAGTGGTGGTGGCTACAGATGTGCTGGTGGTGGAGGTGACGGTTTTGATGATGTTGGTGCCGACGGTGGTGGTGGGAGCAGTGACAATGAAGGTAGCAGAGTTGGAGGTGATGGTGATTTTGACGGTGGTGGGGTGGTGGTGGTGGTGGTGACCGCTGGTGGTGTGGTGGTGGTGGTGACAATGTTGGTGATGGTGGTGGTGGAGGTGGAGGTAAAGGGGTGAAAGAGAAGCCAGCTGGAGGAGCAGAGGCCCCTGGAGGAGGGGCAGAGAGGGCAGATGGGGGGAGAGTGTGGGCAGGCTGATGTCCAGGATGCTAGTGTGTGATGGGCCTTGGTGACAGGAGTTCTGTTGGTGTTTGTGGGGCAGCCCGTGCAGGCCTCATTCCCTAAAGGTGACCTGAGCTCAGCCCACACCCAGGCGCAGGTGAGTCAGGGCGAGGCGACACCTCCCGGCAGGCAAGGGCAAGACCCGGCTTGGCTCAAGGCCCTCATCTCCTCTGAGGCCAATTTGGCCGCCCCAGTGGGCTCCCCTCCCAGTGCCTCGAGCTGCACTCCTGCTTGGCACTTAATTTCCCAGGGCAAATTAGCTTGCTTGAGCTGAGCAGCCTGAAGCCATGCTGGCAGGAACGGCGCCCAGCGGCCCACAGTGAGGCCGAGCTGGGGACCCCACTGCCTCCCCCAGGCTGAGGGTTCAACCTGGTGCCCCCTGTGCCGGGAACAGAGCCCAGTGTGTGTCAGGGATTCAACACATAGCTGTGGACAGAGCAAACGGACAGGTACATGGGCCGACGCAGAACCGAGTGGGGATGATGGACGCCCACCCCGTGCCAGGTGGTAAGCTCGGCCTCAGGGGCAGTCCTGCTGGTAATTCAGGTGGGCGTCACAGTCTAACTTCGGGCACCAAGTCAGCCGGATATCCGGCCTCGGCGGCAAACATCTGAGGGCAGCCTGTCAGGAATGCAGATTCCCAGGCCCTGGCTTATCGGCAATTGGGGTGGGTCGCAGGAAACATGCTGGGCGGTGCACTGGCCACGCTCTGTGGGTCTGGAGGTAGGGAGGCCTCCACAGTCGGAGGTCGGCGCCTCTACCATCAGAGGCAGGAGCCCCTGGCTGCCCTGGCCGAGGCCCGGGATCTCTGGGCTTGTCCCCCACCTGGGTCCTTGCGTTGGCTTGGGGACAGGGCAGCAGGGAATACAGGGTCTGTGATCTGAAGGAGGCCGGGGAGCCGGGCAGGCAGAGAGCCCCTTACCCTCCTGCGGAACATGGAGGTGCAGCCGTGGGGCTGCCTGGCCAAGTGTCTCCCTCCACCACCCCAGGGCCTGCCCTGGAGGAAGGGGCAGCTGGCTCGGGGCCTGGGACGAGAGCCCACTTCTGCTGGGAGCAGAGCCCACGGCCCGCCCCTCCACCTCACTGCCCTGAGGGAGGAAACTGAGGCCCAAGGGGAGTGGTCTGTGCAGGGCAATGGGCCCGGCCTCCTCCCCCAGGCCAGGCAGGGACAGCAGGGAGTAAAGGGGGTGGCGACTCACCTGTAAGGGTCCGTGGGGTCTTTGGCGTCGCAGACATCCGCGTGGCCATGGCAGACGCAGCGGCCGCCGACACTGATGTCCTTGATGCTATAATAGTACTGTGGCCGCGGGCCCATGAGCACCGCATGGCACAGCCCAACCACACTGGCCCGGACCCCCGCTGGGTCCCCAGAGCCAGCCACAGGGCCCCCTGCTCTCACCTACCCCGAGTCCCTGGACCCTTACAGGGACCCCCACTCTCACCTACCCCGAGTCCCCAGACCACTCAGGGCCGCCCTGCCTTCACCTGCACCGAGTCTCTGGAACCCCCCACGGGGCCCCTCTGCCCTGACCTGCTTTGAGTCCCCGGACCCCCCCACAGGGCCGCCCCGCTCTTACCTACCCTGAGTCCCCAGACCTCTACAGAGCCCCCTCCTGCCCTGATCTGCCCCGAGTCCCTGGACCCCTACAGGGTGCCCCAACTCTTACCTACCCCAAGTCCTCAGACCCCTACAGGGCCTCCCCTGCCCTCACCTACCCTGAGTCCCCAGAACCCCCCACAGGGCCCCCCTACCCTGATCCACCCCTAGTCCCCAGACCCCCCAGACCTCCCTGGCTCACCCGCCGGGTGACGGTGGGGTCCCGCAGCGCCTTGCCCATGAGGTGGCCCAGCAGCGTGTTGGTACGCAGGAAGCGCAGGCGGATGTTGGTGGCCTTGGTGAAGTTGCGCAGCAGTGGCGAGAAAGAAAAGTTCTTGGCACCCGGGCGCCCGTTCACTAGGGACACCACGATCTGTGGACGGGCGAGACGGGCAGGGGTGAGGCCCAGGCTCAGCTGCCGGCCACGGCCCAGCACAGACACACCACCCGCCCGCGGCGCCCCAGGCCCACCTCGCCATTCTCCAGCGGCACGATGCGAGAGTACTCGGTGGTGCAGATGACGTCGTCATCCTGCGTGATGCGCTCCAGTGTCTGAGGCCCAAACCGCTCCAGGCAGTCCCTCTTGGAGGCTGCGGGGGTGGGGGTGAAGGTGAGGGGCGGGGGAGAAGGTGAGGGGCTGGGGGAAGGTGAGGGGTGGGGGGAATGTGAGGGGCGAGGGGGAAGGTGACGGGGGGGGAAGGTAAGGGGTGTGACGGTGAGGGGCAGGGGATGAAGGTGGGGTGGGGTGTAAGGTGAGGGGCAGGGCTGCCAGAAGAGGCCATGGACCCTGGATCCTGGCCATCCTTGTTCCCCCTCTAGGGGGACAGTTCCCAACTTCCCCCAGGCCGTGGAGTTTTGGGGGTTACACTTAGCCAAGGCCCACCCAATCAGAGCATCCCCATCCTTGCCAACCAAGACCAGTCGAGGCGGGCATGTGACCCGACCCAGCCACGTAGTTGGCACCAGGACATCAGCCCTCCCCTGGCAGGGAGGTGCTACCTGGACACGAAACCAGTCCCCAGGGAGCCAGGAGAGATTCCTGCCCACCGAAGTCAGGGGCTGAGTGAGTAAATTCCCAGCTGCCCGTGGGGGCTTTGAGCTTCTGTTGCTTACACCCCACAGCCCAGCCAATGCAGACCTGGAGAAAGCCCAGCAGTGCAGCCCTCCCCAGGGCCCCCGGAGACTCACAGGCAAAGTATTGCCACGGCTGGTAGGTATGGCCGAAATCCGTGGACCGCTCCAGCACCCAGAGGTCCGGCCGAGGGGAGTTGGCGAACTTGATGAGCACATAGGCCACGTGGAAGACCTGTGAGGGTAGACGGTGTGGGCGGCAGGTGTAAAGAAGGCCCTCCACGCCCCTGGATGCCATCCACCCTGGGAAGGCCAGTTGGCCACAGCAGAATCGGAAGTGACGCGGGGCTCCCAGATGGTACCCTGTCCCCACATGGGCTCTGTGGGTTTTCCCGGGAGGCACGGATGGCCCCAGGTGAGTGGGCAGCTGGGCTCAGGAGGCACCCACTGGCCCACTGAGTCACAGCAAGGGGCTGGGCACGTAAATGGGATTGAGTCCGGCTTTCCCCGACGCTGTGGTGGCTGGCCAGGACAGACGGCCAGACAGTGTCCCCAGGCCCCAAATGAGCATGCCCCCTCCTGGTACATCTGACTGTGAACCTCACCCCCAGTGGTTCTAGAGCCGACCCACCCCTTCTCCCACTGACAGCCACAGCCACAGGGGCCACAGGACAGGGTAGCATGAAGGGGCCCCGAGCCAAGAAGACAGATGGGGAACAGGCCCACAGAGCCGAGCGGAGTCGGAGGCTGTAGTCGGAGCGACGGGGCCAACCAAGGAGAGGGCCAGTGTGGGGGTGCTCCACACGCAGCTGGTGTCTGGGCTCCATGGATACAAGGGGTGGGCACCACAGATAGGCTTGGGGGGGCAAGCGACTAGGGGAGGGGAGAGCCGACACCCAAAGGGCCTAGAACCCTGCACAGCCTTGGGGGCCCCGATCTGGCCCGGCCTCAGCAAGTCCCCTCCCGGAACCCTCCACCCTTGCCCAGGAAGATTTCTCTCTGCAGCAGGCACTGCCCTGACCACCAGGCCACGCTCGACCAGGCCCAGCCCAAACCTAAGGCGCCACAGGGCAGAATGGGTCCCCCAATCACCCCCCACACTCCTGCAGCTGCAGCCCCTGTGGTGGCCACCAGAGAGGGTCCCCAGACCCCTTGCAGCTCCAGCCCCAGGAGGTGCAGCCGCTCCAACTCCAGGCAGGTGAGGCCCAGGACCCCAAGCCACCGTGTTCCGAGTCGTGCCCTCCTGGTCAGCCTGTGTGTGCAGGGACAGCCTGTGTCAGAGCCCAGAGGGTGGGGGCCCTGTCTGTTCACACTGTGGGGAGGGCGTCGGCCTCTGGGGGCAGGCACAGGACCCTATGCTACCTGGCCCCTGGCCTCAGCCTGGGGTCCCAACCCTGACCACGTGGATTCCCAGGGAGCTTGATGCCTGCGTATCAGGCAGATGGGGTCTGCACGAGGAAGGCCCCGGGGACCCACCCCCGCCTTTCCCTGATTGTGGCCCGCCGTGTCCTTGCCCGGCTGCGCCTTCCCGGTCCCGCTTGCATTTTTCCCAGCTGAGAGCACTTGCACAAATATTGACTGGAAAACTCGGATCAGGCAGGCCAAGGGCAGAATGGAAACTGCCCACGCCGGCTGGCTGGGGTGCACCACTGCTCTGCCCTCTGCCTGTCCGTCCGCCTAGCATCTGTCGGTCAGACGAGGCCCAGGCGGCTGGAGGGAGGGAGGCCTGTGTCGGCTCTCCTCACCTGTGAGGGAGCCCCAGGTCTGTGTCCCCGGCCCCCAGGGCCAGCCAGCTGCCCTCAGCATGGCCCAGGGGTGGCGTGGACCCCGGCCTGGCTGGCCTCGGCCTCCCCCCTCCTGTCCGTTCGGCCGCCCGCCCACACAGAGCTGACCTTTCCCGCTGCTGCGTAGCTCTGTGCAGAAGGAAAAAAATGTCTTTTAAAGCAAAAGCCAAACAAAAGCCAGCTGGGTTATTTTTAAAAAATCAGCTATTTTGGGGTGGGCACGTTTCCAGGACGGCAGCCAGCCTGGCTTCTGGCCGCCGCGCCCCCCAACCCCCCACCCGCCTGACCGGCAAGGGCTCTGCCCTGGTGACCACGGCCCAGCAGGGAGAGGGCGGGTCCAGGTTTCCCTGGCTGAATGGCCCTGGGATGGTCACTCCCCTGTTGGGCATCAGGCACCGGGGACAGTACAGTGCAAGACAGGGAGCCAGGGTGGAAGGCCGAGGCCTCTGTGCCATCAGGGTGTCCTGGAAAGGAGTAGCCGCCAGTCCCTGGGGGTGGGAAGACCCCACAGGGACACTGCAAAAGGTACCCACAGGAGGGGGACTCCAAAGCCACGGGGGCAGGACATAGGTTGGAGGGTGCGGGGCTGGCTCTAGACGACAGGCCAGGGCTAGCAAGGAGAGTGGGGTCTTCACCCCCCACAGAGGTCTCCGTAGCCCCAGGGAGGTGGGGGCAGAGGTGGCCCAGCAGCCTCCTGGGGTCACCAAGGGGCTGAGCCCACAACCTTAGGAAGGGCAAGGCCTGGGGACCAGCGTCCCCAGGGAGGGGACTGGGGCTCACCGTCAGCTCTGTCCCGGCTGACCTGGGGCTAGGAGACCGAGGCTGGGCCTGTCCCAAGGGTTGGGGGTCCTCGGTGCCCCGCAGCCAGCCCCCACCTGCTGGGTGGCGTGAATCACTGGCAGTCCATGGCTCAGCCCTGGCCTTAAAGGAAGAAGGGCCCCGAGTCAATTCCTGGGGATGGGCTAGGGTCCTAGGCGGTGGCTGGCTGGAGGCAGGAAGCCTCTCCTAGGCCCAGGCGTCCGGCAGCTCCCTGACCACTCCCCTCAGACTAAGCACTGGGCACCCCAGACCTCCCAGGCCCCCCATCCACTCCGTGCCTCCACAGAGCACGTTTGGAAACCTTGATAAAAGCTGAGCAGGGCCAGGCCCCCAGCTGGGTAAATAAGCGTGGCCCATCCGCACGGTGGGATCATGCCACCTGGACAAACCAGGCCCCACACGGACCCGGCATCCGGGCAGACAGTGAAGTGGAAAAAGCCACGTGTGCACAGGGGCAAGCCCACTGCCAGGAAGAAAAACAAAACATGGACGCAGACATGGTCCCAGGGAGCCCCAGCCTGCTGGGTGGGGGCTTGGCCCACAGGAACTTGCAGGGAGCAGGCAGATGCCAATGGGCCCGGACCGCTGTCTAGGAGCTCACAGCCAGAGGAGAGGACAGGTCCCAGCCAGGCAAATGTGCCGGGGAATCCAGTGACCTCACCGTGCCAGCAGCTGGCCCTGGCCCTGCCACAGGTGGGTAGCTTTCAAGGCCCAGCTCAGGGCTCCCTACTTCCCAGCCCTCCTCCCTGCGGCCAGGCCCAGGACAGGCCCGGATGGTCAGCTGGGGCCACAGGAAGTGGAGTTTATCTCCAGGGGACCCCATGGCCTGAACAAAACCCAAACAGTTTAGTCTCCACCAAGTGGGTACTTGTCAAAGGCCAATATGATTTGTTTAAAAACAGACAGAAAACAGGAAGCCTTGGGGGGCCACAAGGCCTGGGGAACTGGTGTGAGGTGGTGGGGGCATCTGTGCGCACCCACAAAGTGAACACACAGACAAGCATGCTGGGGTGGAAGGGGGGCCTGCCTACGTCCTCTGAGCCGAGGGACCAGTAGAGGGATGGTCTTGCTGGTTCTTATGAGGGGGTGCCTTGGGCCTGGCCTCAGCACCCTGGACTGCCCCCCATGCTCCCACTCTGTCCCCGTAGGAGCCCAGCCCAATGCCACATCCGGCCCAGCCCCTGCACCTGTCCTGGTGCTGGCTCTGTAACCAGACGCTCCCTTGCCTGCACTTCCTGCTGCTTCCCTCGGACGACCCGCTGACGCTCCTGGGCACTGGCCACGTGGCTAAGCGCACAGCCAGGTCGGGAGGCCATGCCAGTGGCCTCGGCCTCCGACAGGTCAGTGGGGCATACTGACACCAAGGGGCAAAGCAAAGGCAAGACAGGGCCGCCAGCAGGGTAGGACCGCCCAAACAGCCTGTGTGTTCTGGGGTGTCTGGGGGCATCTCTCTGAATCTGCCCAGCATGGCCGATGCGGCTGTACCCCAAGACACCAGCTCGGTGACCCCAGTCACTCCATGCGGCCTGCCCTCCTTGTAGCCCCTGCCTCAGTTTCCCCATGTGTCCGGGGAGGGTGTCCGGGGAGGATGTCCTGGTGCTCAGTGACTTCACCAAAGCTTCACCACCCCTCCCTCACCCCCGGACCTGGGAGGCCAGTGACCACCGCACCCCTCTACTGCCTCTGTCCTAGCTGGGGCCTCCCTCCCTCCCAGCCCCCCACCACGATCCACCACTGGCAATCCACCATCCGTGCTCAGCCATGGCTCCCCACTCTCACCCAAAGACAGCAGACCCCTCAGCTGGCATTTCTGGCCTCATATGTAACCTCCCCAGCCTGCACCTGAAGTGCCACCAGCCCGCCCACATGCCTCCCCCCTGCTGTCCCCTCCAGCCCAGGCCTCCCAGGGCTGGGACAAAGCGCTGCCCCTCCGGAGCCCCCTGTGCCTGTGTGGGCAGGGAGAGAGCAAAGCAGGAGGTACCCTGGCTGCCAGGAAGGGGTCAGCACTCCTCTGGGAGCGATCTGGGGCACATGGGTGGAGTCCGGGGCAGGGAGAAGGGAGGAGGGGGATGCTGCGTGGGAGAGCCCCTCCCCTGGACTAGGAGAGGCTCTGGGAGTGGGGGCCTGAGGCTGCCCACTGGACCTGTCCAGTTCAGGAAGTTTCCGCAGCAAAGAGATAAGAACTCCCTGGCCCAGGAGGAGGCCCCAGGGGGGGGGTCACTGCTGGGGCTTGGAAATGGCCCCAGAGTCACCATTCACCAGCGTGTGCTGGAGGCAGAGTCCTCCCCGAGGCCGATGACCAGCCCGGAACCACAGGAAGCCAGTAACCACAGCCCGGTCTTCCCAGGCCTCAGAAACCCCGTGTGACCCCTCAGGAAGCACCTGCGGGCCACCCTGTGTCCACAGTGGCCCATCACCTCGCCCAGGCTAACTGCGTGGTCACCCCTTACACTAAGGAGGCTGAGGCTCACGGGTCCGCTGCGGTCTCCTCGCAGCCAACAGAGGCAGGAGCAGAGGGCTGGGCCCTCTACACACCCTTCCCGGACCCTCAGTTTCTCCACCTGCTAAACGGGAAGGAAGAGGGCCCAATGCGCCCCCCCCACCAACCTCTACGCTGAGATGGGAAGGGTCAGAATGGAGGAGGCTTGACCCATGGAGAGAAGGAGCAGGCTCACTGGCTGAGGCCCCCTCGAAGCCCTGGGCTCAGCTGCCCCCCGAGGCCCCAGGGATAAGCCCCTGCCAGCTCCTGGGCCCACACACCAGGGCGTGAGGCCCAGAGCAGTGACAGCCCCCATCCCACTCCATCTGGAGGAGCAGGAAGCCCTCCGGTGCCCAGTGCCAACCCACCCTGCTTCCCAGGACATCTGCTCCAGAGCCCAGAACAAAGACTGCTGGCAGCCAGCCTCGGGAAAGCCAGACCCCCGTGCCCAGTGCCGTTTCCTGATGAAAGCCCCGTCCCCACCCCAGGACCGTGCCTCTTAGGACCTGGCCAGCCCAAAGCAGGAGAATCTTGGCAGAGGGTCAGTGCCCCTGGGCTCTGTGCCCTGACTATACGAGCCTGGCCTGGCCCCGCCTTCTTAGGCCTCAGTGCCCCCATATGTACCAGGGAGTCTGCTCAGCTTCTGCCTGACTGTGGGCACTAGCTACTCCCAAGACTACAGGGATAAGGACTCAGACCCCAGGGTCACCACGAGGGCCAGCTGGGCAGGGCTCAGGCCTACTTCTCTAAACGCCTTCCTCGAGCACCCCAGCCCACGCAAACTCCACCCCTTGAAGCCCTTGTTTCTGCCCTCTTTCTATTCTAGGTGGGGCTCTTCAGCCCCCAGCAAGCAGAGGCACCCCAAGGGGCCCACCACTGACCAGCAGCTCGGGGAGGAAGGGGCAGTGAGCTGCCTTTCTGAAAAGGAAGGCAGTGAAAGTGGAAAATCCCTCTGGAATATTCCATCACGGCTCAGGAAACCATGTCCCCAGGAAAGAAATTTCTCTCGCCCACGGAGCTGGAAATTGATTTCCTCCCCCGGGCAGGCCATAGGAACCCTGGCGGCACAGTTATTAAGCACTCGGCTGCTAACCAAAAGGTCGGCTGTTCAAACCCAACAGCTGCTCTAAGGGAGAAAGATGTGGCAGTCTGCCTTTGTAGAGACTACAGCCTTGGAAACCCTATGGGGCAGTTCTACTTTTTCCTGTAGGGTCGCTATGAGTCAGAGTTGACTCGACAGCAATGGGTTTGGTTTCTGGTTTTGGCAGGCCATGGCCCGCCCAACTCTGAAGCACATGTTTGAGGCCAGTCCTGTGCTCCCCTACTCCATCCCAAGCAAGGCTGGCAACCTCTTGACCTAAGCCAAGACAAGAGCCTTAGATTCATCTGTAGATGAAAGAGTGGATGGACGGATGGACTGACGGACGGACAGACGAGTGGATGGGTAAACGAGTGGGTGGGTGGATAGATGGATGGGTAAATGGGTGGATGAATGGATGGATGCATGGATGATGGGTGAGTAGAGAGATGAAGGGTGGATGGATGGGTAGATGGAAGGATGGTGGGTGAGTTGATAGATGAAGGGTGGATGGAAGAACAGATTATGGGCAGATGGATGGGTGGGTGGATAGTTGGATAAGTGGGTGAGTAGGTGGATAGTTGGGTAAGTGTGTGGGTGGACAGTTGGGTAGGTGGGTAGATGGATGGGCAGGCAGATGGGTAGATGGATGGACGGGTAGTTGGGTGCATGGATAGTTGGCTGGGTAGATGGATGGATGAACAGATGGATGGATGGGTGAGTGGGTGGGTGGACAGTTGAGTGGGTGGGTAGACAGATGGGCAGGAGGATGGGTGGAGGGATGGATGGGTAGTTGGGTGAGTGGGTGGGTGGGTAGGTGGAGGAGTGGTGGGTGTTCTAGGCAGGGCCAGAAAGGGCTCCTTTCCCCTTTGTGTCATTTTACAGCTGGAGAAACTGAGGCTTGGAGAGGATGTTCACCTAGTGAAGCCCTCTCCCTGACCCTGGTATAGTCTATAAAGCAGGACAGCCCACAATCTGCTCAGGGCCCAGAGGTTACTGGTCCATTTTCCAGAAGTGAAGACCAAGGCTCAGAGAGGGGCCATCAGAGCTCACAGGGGCAGAGACTCAATCCTCAAGGCCTCCTTCCTTGGCCTCATCATTGCACATTGGGCACTGTGCCCACCAGCTCTGTAGCCACCCCAGGGTTGCCATGGAGACGGTCCATTGTGTGCAGAGCTGGGCCCTCTCCCTTCCCCCAGTCCAGCCAGGCCTTTCTGTGGAGGAGGGGCGGGAAGAACCCAGAGCTCAGCACAAGTTCCCTCTGACTGGCAGGTGGGGGGAGGGGGAACACCTACACACAGGCCCCCAAAGCCACCCCTCTGTGCCTGAGTGACAGGCCCTGGGGTCCCAGAAGGCCTTCTGGTGGCCCCCCGGGAGCCCGAGGGACAGGGAGCCCAGAATCGGGGAAGTTCCTCCACACCCAGCCCAGTGAGGTAAAGAGAAAGGGGCCCAGCCCCACGCAGAGCTGGGCCAGGTGGACATGCGAAACCAGCAGGTCGCCCCTGCTCCCGACACTCTGGGCCTGTCTGTGGGGCATCACAGTGAGTCTACTGCCCTCCGAAAATTCCAAGCCACTGGTTGGGACTTGAGCTTGCTCCCCTCACCGCCAGCCCACCTGGCTGGCCTCAGAGCTGGGGGGCAGGAGGTGTGGCTTCATGGCCTACAAGAGCCCAGACGCCTGCCTGCACCTGCCCTGCAGGCCCACCCTTACAGCCAGAAGGCTCATGGGAGACAGTCACCATCTCTCCTCTAAACTTTGAGAACTCGGAGGCTCAGCAAGGAGCAGAGACCCACACAGGCCACCTCGGCCTCTGTGCTCAGGGTCCAGTGCTCAGTAAGGAGCAGAGATCCACCCAGGCCACTTCAGCCTCTGTGCTCAGTGTCCAGCTCTCAGTAAGGAGCAGAGACCCACCTAGGCCACCTCGGCCTCTGTGCTCAGGGTCTGGTGCCCTCACCAGCCCCAGGTGAGCACCCGCCCAGAAGGCAAAGGGACTGCTGGCCCATTGCACAGGCAGGGACACCAAAGCAGCAAAGTCACACAGGGGTGACCCAGCCTGAGTCTGACGCAGCCCAAGGGTGAGGTCAGGGGGTCCTCTGCCACCTCGGGGGCTCACTCATTGCCAGAAAGCACCTGGCCCCACCCTCCCACCTGCACAGAGGCATAGAAGACCTAGGAGGGCCAGAGCCTCTATGCAGGTATCCCAGGAATGTCTACTTCCCTGGCTTCCTGCATTCCGCAGCCCCTCCCTCGACCGCCAGCTCGCCAGCTCCCACCGAGGAATTCCTTAGAGTAAACACCGGCGCTGGAAGGCTGGAAGGGCACCAGCATTTCCGCCCCCTGCCTGTGGGGCACCCTCAGCACCCCTCCGTGAGACCCCTCACCCAGCCCCCTTTCCTTGTGCCCAGGGACTGGGCGAGAACCCAGTGAGTTGCCTACCAACCTCTGCTGAGCTGACCCGCCCTGCCGGCCTGTCCCCACCCAGCCTCCCCGCCGTGCCGTGCTCCCCAGGGCCAGGCCGATGGGGTGGGAGCTCCGCTGGCACTAGGGACCCTACCTGGCCCAGGTCCAGGGTGACGTTGACCTCATTGTACTCCAGGCCTCGGGACAGTGGCGGGCTCTGCCACCAGCGTTCGGTACCGTCAATGGCGTTGCTCACAGGGTGCGCCTTATTGCTGCCGGCAGCCGTGCAGATGTCACAGTACTGGCCCTGTGGGAACAGGGGGTAAGGTGGACGGCCGAGACGCCTGGGGATCCTCGCCCCTCCAGAGTCACCTTTCCAACATGAGATGGCCTCCCCGCAGCCTGAGGCCACTTGTCCACCACTCGCCCGGCTAGCATGCACTGAGCACCAATGGCAACCTTGACGCAGGCAGCGGCCCCCGTGAGGTGGTGCCTTGATGATGGAGGGAATCTCAGGGCACAAAGGCACCTGCTTTGTACAGGAAACCCGAGGCAGGCCTTTCTGAGAGGGGGCATCTGAGACTGTGGGGTGAGGACGGGGGGCTAGGGATCACATGGGGGCCAGGCCACCTCCACTCGTCCGCCTCAGTAACCTCTCACCCTGAGCCGCCCAGCCTAGGGTCTCCTGAGAGATGGAATTAGCCGTTCTGGCGGCTTCTGGGGACTGGCCCAAGTGGAAGTGTGTGGGCAGCTGGTGGCACAGCCTCAGGCCTTCCGGCTCTGCCACTTCCGAGCCCTGGGATGAGGCCAAGTCACGGCAACCGCAGGACCTCAGTGTCCTCATCTGCAGAGTGGGGACGACGCTGCCACCTGCCCGGGGCGACCACACAAATGACAAGGACTACGCTCCGTGCCTGGCAGCCGTTTCTGTCCTGGCCGCCACCTTCAGGGGCCTGTCCTCCGCTTGGAGGGGGACTGAGAGGGCGCCGTGCGGGCTCCTGTGGGAGGGGGGCGTGGCGAGGGGGTCGCTCCCCAGGGAGGGAGGCCCGCCCAGCCCCCTGGAGACAGCCAGACCTGCCGCCCTCACACACAAAGGCAGTGCTCTGAGACTTGGCATTGGCTGAGGCCCGAGAGGCCTGTCTGGGAAAGGCAGCAGCCCCAGCCCGCCCAGGCTCCCGGGGGGCCAGACCTCGTTCTAGAAGGAGGAGGTAGGAGCGTGGGAGATGCCCCGCCCCAAGGCCCAGAGGCCACGAGAGCCCGCTCTCCACATACATAGGGTGTGCCCCTGCCCCCCCAGCGCTGTGCACCCAGGAAAGCCAGACCCAGCACCAGGGCTCGGGCTGGCGGGCTCCCAGGACGCCACACAGGGTGCCCCGTTTCTGCCTTTGCCAGCTCATCCTTGTCCTTCAGGTCTCAGATGTCACCTTCTCTGAGGACCGCCCACGATGCTGAACCCGAAACCTCCCCAATAATCCATCACCCATCTCACTTATTCTACTGCCTGAATCGAGACCCAGAATTTTTTGTCTGTCAGTGATCCTTGTGTTTACTGAGTTCCCAGGGGCCTGGGCACTCTGGCAGCAGGGGTGGTGTGGGGGGACCGCGGCTGCCTGTTCTCAGCTGTGTCTCCACGCCCACTGGCCCAGAGATGCCACAAGAAGGGGCTTTGTAGGAACCAGCTTTAAAAATGGAGGCAAGCAGAGAGAGGACATTGTCTACTTTGCAGGCCACACGGCTTAAACGGGGACACCCATCTCGATCCAGGGCTCCAGCTCCAGGTCCTGGTGGGTGACACTGGGAGGCTTCCTGGAAGAGGTGTGCATGGGCAGGGCCTCCTGAAGGGTGAGAAAGGCCTTCAGAGAAGGCCAGCTGCCAAGCCAAGACCCTTATAGGCGCGGGAACACCACAAGAAGGCTGGGTCAAGGGTCGAAGTTTGCCCTCCTTGGAAGCCCAAGCACAGTGTCCTGAGAGCGTAGTCAAGGAGAGGGTTCGAGTCCCCATTCGGCCACCGGGCCACCGCCAGGCAGGGCAGCCACAGCTCTGCACCACTCCTCTCTGCCCGGCTTTGCTGGCAGCGGACGGCACTGGGAAGGCCGGGCTTCCCCCACCCCCTCTGCTGCCGAGGGTCCTGCCAGGAACAGAGCTAGGAAACGGCCGAGGGATCACCAGGCAGCACACCGGGAGCCAAGCCCCCAGCTTCCCTGCTGGGCCCCTGGCCAGCCCGGAAGCCCTCCGCTCACTGCTCACCTGGGGTTCCCACACGCTGGCTTGCCCAGACCAAGGTTCTGTCTGCCCCAAGCCTCCCGGGATGCTCCTGCAGGCAGGCCTGGAGCCTGGGGCCCATGCTGCCTGCCCCTGGGTACCTCGTGTCCGGGGACCCACCCCCCCATGCTGGTACTGCGCTCTCAGGGGTGCAGCAAGGAACACCAAAAGCAGCCGCCTTCCTGGCCAGCTGCCAGCCTCCCGGGCCCGCCCTGCCTGCCAGCTGCCTGCTCCAAACACAGCCTGCCGGCGCTGACGCCAGCCAGGGCGGTGAGGCAGCAGGGGCGGTGAGCGGGCCCACTGTTCCAGGCCTCGCCACATGCCTTAGGGAAGAGAAAGGGCCCCCCCCGACAAGTTCAGTGACGTTGCTCTTTCCAACACACCCAGCAGCCTTGGTACTCAGATGCTAAGTGCTACATGCTAGAGGTGAGTTATTGAAGGCAGGGCTGGTTCAGCTACTCAGAGCCAGCTCTGAGATGTCACCATGCAAGCTGCCGTTGGCCAAGTGGTCACTGTGCCAGGCACTGGCTGACTGTTTCCCAGGCTCCCTGGGCCAGCCTCACTGCTATAAGGGAGGTGGCCCTCTCACTGTGCCCATTATACAGACACGGAGGCTGAGGGTCAAGGAAGAAAAGTGGCAGCGCTGGCGGGAGCAAACCCACCAAGCTGTCCCTTCACCGGGGCCTACAGTCCCGAGTTACCACAGAGATGGGAAGCAGGTGGTGGTCTGGGCTTCAGAGGTGGCCTGGACCCCCCTCTACCTGGAGCTCCAGCTGGGCAGTAAGGAGGGGCCATGGGGGTAGGTCTGGAGACCCCTAGGTGAACTCCTTCCCTCAATGGCCCCTCCACCATCAACCAGGTGTAGCACAGGTGGGCAGCCAGGAGGGGCCCAGGTGTCCACCATTCACCCAGCCAGACTCTGTTCTGGCTGTGGGGCCTCCAGCAGTGTTTGCACCTTTGCAGGCCTCAGTTTCCCCATTCCCCTGGGCTGAGCTGTTGATTAGAGGAGAGAACCCAACAGGTACGGGAGCCGGGGCCTGTCCCAGGATGGCCCCCTCATGGGGGCAAGCAGACAGTGCAGGGGCCCAGCTCAGGTGCTCTTGGCCCTCTTCCCCCTACCCCAGCTAATCCAAGTTCCCCAGCTACTCTCTCCCCACCCCTCCTTCTTCCTTGGGAGGTGGATCCCAAGGCCCTGGAGGAGGGGCTCAGGTTACCAGCTCTAGGGCCCCACTCTCCCAAAGTTGAGGGAACTGGCCTATTGCAAGGTGTCCGGGGTTACAGCCTCAGGAGCCCTAAGGAGGAGCTGGGGCAAACCTGGAGCAGGTTCTATTCCCCACACAAAGACAGGCTGACCCCAGCTGGCCTTGCCGGACCCCAGCCCCAGCCCTAAGTCCCTGGCCATGTGTCTGCCCCTGTCCAGCCCAGCTCCCCCCAGTCCCCACGACAGGTTCCCACCCCCATGCTCCTGGTGCGTCTTCAGAGGTTGAAACCTCTTATCCCCCCGAGGAGAGGAGGCCCCCGGTGCACACCACCTCTGGGCCCAGAACCGGCCCCTGATGACAGCCGCGTGTTCTCACCCAGAGTTAAAAACTCTGCTGCCTGCTACCCCGCCTTCTGGAAGGGGGTCCCATCAAGTCCCTAGAACACCAGTGGAGCCCAGCTTCAACCATTAGCTTTGAGCTATGAGACTCCCTTGCCTGCCCAGAACAGGGAGGAGCAGGCGGCGCCCCCCACCCCCAACCCGCTCCATCCCGGTCCCCAGCCGGACGCCAGCAGGTTCCAGCCTGTCCCGGGGGAAGGCGGAGTCCGTCCGCCTTCTCCCCTCAGGCAGCCTGCGGCGGAGGCCAAGTCCCGCCCTCCCCGCGATCCCGGGACTTGGGGCCTCTGGGGACTCGGCGCCAGGCCCCCCTTCCGCCCCGTCACCGCCGCCAAACTCTCCCGGCGTTCCCAGCCCGGTCCGCGCCGGGGATGTCGCCTTCCGCCCTCCCGGAGTAGCGCGCAGTTGCCCGGCAGAGCCTGTGTGGCCTGGCAGGGGTTCCGCTCCGTCTCCCAAAATGCAGAACCGGGGAGTTGGACAAGACGCGGGGGCTCCGGTCGGTACCTGGACCGGACCTGGCCCAGGCGCTCCCCGAGCGTCGGGCTGGAGCTCCGGGGTCCGATTTGTCCCCGCGCCAGGCAAACTCTCGGGCCAGCGCTCCCCAAACCCGGGAGGCGACCCTGCCCGGGCTCACCTGGATGGTCTGGTTGGGGTCCCCGCCAGCCACCGGGCCCCCCACCAGCTTACAATAGAGGTCCTCGGTGGGGCGCGGGGCGCCGCGCTCTGGGGTCTCCTCGCCGCAGGTCGCGGACGCCGCGATGCGGGAGCTCTCGGCCAGGTTGAAGTAGGGGGGGTGCAGGCTGAAGCCCCCCGTGGCCGTGGCCCGCGCCGCGCCCAACAGCGCCAGCCCCGCCAGCAGCAGCGGTGCGGGGCCCGGGGGGCTGCCAGCGGGTGCGCCCCCCGCACGGAGAGGCGCGCGCGGCTTCGCCATCTTCCCGACTCGGGTCTGGCTCCGCACGGCGTTGGCCCGGAGGGTTTGGAGCAAGGCGGCCGCCCGGCCCGGCTCGGCCCCGCCCGCGGAAGCCAGGCCCCGCCCCGGCCCGCCCGGCGCCCGCGCCCCGGGGAGGGTTGGGGAGGGCAGGGGAGGGGCGGGCCGGCTTAACTCTTTGGCCCCCGGCCCGGCTGGCCTCCCGGAGCGGACACCTGCTGGCCACGGGCCAGGCCGTGGGAACCCGCTCCCCCTCCCGAGCCCCCGCCAGTCGCGGCTCCGGTCCGGGCGGACCCGCGCCCCAACTGGGCGCCCCCGGCCCTTAGCGCCCCTGTCCTCGGCCGGCGGGCCCGCTCTTCCCAGGCCAGCGGCCTTGCTCTTTGTTCCCCCAACTTCGGGCACCTCCTGGCGGCTGAGCGTCCCGGCGGCCCGGGCATAGGGCCGGTCCAGAGCGCTCATGCGCCTCCAGCCCGGCAGCTGCCGCACCAGGCAGGCTCAGACTCCTGCTCACCGAACCCCAGGCCTCTAGTGTGCAGCAAGCGGCTCAGATCCCCCGCGGTCACTTCACAGCTGGACGCTTGGGTTACCGGGGTTTGGGGACCCCACGCCTGTCTCAATCCCTAGCCCAGGCCAGGTTTTGGTTCTTCCCCTCCCTCTCGCACCTCCCTCCCCCCAATCCTTTATCTGCCCCGTCCTCCTGGAAGACACTCTACCAGCTGTGAATGGTCATGGGGGATGGGGGGAGATCGTGGGAGGGTCCCAAACCTGCAAGCTGATGGAGACCCCGCGGAGGCCGCCCCTGCTCCCCTGCCTTCCCTGGATCCTCCCATGCCAGTTGGGCTGGAAAAACCTCTCAAATCGGGAACAGGACAGACTCACCCACCCAGGGGGCCCCTGCAGCTGGAGTGGACGCTTACAGCCCCGTGGGTGCAGGTAAGATTTGGCTCCTAAGGAGACAGGGCCCTCCTCGAACATCTACTGAACGCCTGCTGTGTGCTTGGGAGAACCCGTCTTTGTGATGCACAGACTCACCCCAAGTGTCACCTGCCAAGCCCCTGAACCCTCTCGCTCCTGGGATGCACCCCTGTACAGGACAGGCAGCTGGAGGACGCGGACAGGGCTGAGCTCAGGGCTGGGGCCCAGCTGTTTCTGTGTTTGAGTGAGTGGCTGCGGCCACCGGGTCTCCTCCCCCTCCGGCTTCTGGGCCAAAATGACCTCGAGGGAAGCCCCAAGGGGCGGTGGGAGGGGGTGCAGCAGCTGCTGGGCTGGCAGTTTCCCCACCCCCCAGCCTCTCAGAACCAAGCCCGCCAGGCCCGCAGGGCCGGAGTCCCATGTGGGCCGTGGGGCTGACATCACCCTCCCTCGGCCCCTGGAAGTTCTAGGGTGCCATGTGAGTGTGGGGGGCACCTGTGGCCGGTTCTGGCCGAGGTCTTGGCCTGGCAGCTGTTCCCAGAAGGTTGCACCACCATCTGCATCTTTCTGGCCACCCCGGGCCTCCCGCAAATCTGGAATCCCCAGAGGCTGGGTGGCCTCTTCTTGGAGCTGGGAAATGGGCTGTGGGGATGACACTCCCCCCTCCCCCCTCCTTCCTTGGCTTCACTTTCCTTCTCCCACCTGGGGGAGGGGAGGAGGTGGGTCCCTTCCTTAGGAGAAGCTCCCGATGGGGGAGGGGTGGCCAGAGGGGGCGGGAGGTGTCAAGGAATCCTGAGTCTGGCGCAGACTGGCCGGTCTGAGCTGATTTATGACCCCATGCTGGGGACTGATGGACCTGCCTTCGGACGCAACAGCAGGATCCCCAGATACAGAACTTGCCCCTCCTTCCCTATGCCCAAAGGTCCTTCCTATCAGCACATGGGCAATGCGCTCTGACCCTGGAAGCCTCGGGTCTGGATCCTGGAAACTCCCTCAAGGTCAGGCTTCATCCCTGCATTGCCACTGGATCCTGCGGGGTCCAGCGGGCAGGGGTTGGGGGCTGGGAGCCCTCTGAGTCCCCTAGCGACCAGGCTGGCCTGCGTCGTCCACTGAGGGGGGAGGGGGATGGCTGCCAGAGAACGCGCTGAGTCAGCTGGGCACCAGCGCAAGGAGGGTTAATCCGGGCTCCCGCTTCCCGGCAGACAGCTGCCCTGGACCAACTGGCGTGGGGTGAAGGGGGCAGAGAAGAGGGTGGTGCAAGAGGCTGGGTGTGAGTGCACCCCTGCCCACCCCAGGCAGCCTATGACATGCTTACAGTAAGTCATCACCAACTGACCAGCAAGTGTCTGTCCCTGTCTGCCACCTGTTCCTATTGGCAAGGGGGGAGACTGAGGCCAACAAGGCCAGGGTATGTCAAGGGCACTGGGCAAGCTGGCGGGGTCAGCCACTCATTTTCTGCCGCCACACTTACTGGCACCTTTTGGGCACCAGGTCCCAATGCAGCCTCCTTCCCATGGCAAACCAGACAGCCCCAGCCTGTCACACTGGGAATCCACAGAAGGGTGTGAAGAAGTCAGCTGGTGGGGGAGGGGCGTGGAGCCACCTGTCCTCCCATCCTGCCAGTCTGACTGCCCCCTCCACTGAAGGGCAGCAGTCTGGGAGGGGAAGAGGTGCTCCTGGCCCCAGGGAGGGGTCTGGCAGATGCTCCGCTCCACCGGTCCCTGCTCTGGGGCTCTGGGCTGGGCCCTTGTGCAGGTTCCCCTCCCAGCACCCACCCCACTCGCTGGCATGCCAAGAGCCACGGCTTGGCCCCCCCGGTGGGCCAGCTGTGGAGGCTGTGAGGGCTGAACCTACACATCACAAACAGCCCTAACAGACTTCCTGGACCAGACCGGTAGAGACCAGATGAACCCCAGAGACTATCACCCTGAGATACTCTTTAAAACTTGGAACTCAAACCACTCCCAGAGGTCCCTTTTCAGCCAAATGACAGAGTGGCCCATAAAATAAATGCCATCACCTGTGAGTACTGTGCTCCTCAAAACAATCATCTAGACGAAACTAAATGGTTAACGTGCCCTAGATCAAAGAGGAGAAGGCAAGGGGGAACAAGGAAACTAGATTAATGGTAACAGAACAACCAGAAGGAAAATAATGAGCATGCTGATATATTATGAAAACTGTAACCAGTGTCACTCAACAACATGTATAGAAATTGTTATAACAAATGAGAACCTAATTCCCTGTGTAAACTTTCACCAAAAATACAATAGAATATTTTTTTAAAAAGAAACAGCTCTAAGCCAGGAGCGTTGGAGTCTCTCAGGGAGCAGCTGTACAGGGTGCCCCTGCTTGCACACCCATGTGCACACATGCCCGCACACTCGCATACTCACTGGGCATGCTCAGGCTTGCACACGTATACCCATACACTCATGCCGAGCACCTATGTGGACATGCTCAGACTCAAGCACACACACTTGCACTCATACAGTCAGGCTTACACACTCACGCCTGTCAGCAGTGCACTCCCAGGTGGGCAGATGACTGTCTTGAACCTCATGTTCCCAAACTCCGCTCTCCCTGGGCCCACGTGGGGTTCCAAATGGGTGCCATACCCCCCAGAGAAGCTGCAGAGCACCACAGGTCAGTGCCAGCTGCATTCAGGGAGCGCCTGCCAGTGCCCGGGGGGCAGCTGGCTGCATTTAGTCTCCTCATGGGGCTGGCGGGCTAGGCCCTGTGGATCTCTGCTCCATAATGGGAGTATTTGTCTCAGCGGGAAGAGGGTTTAGGGGAAAGCTAGGGCTCTGGTTTGGAATGTCAGAAGTCCAGTGTCCTTTCTCGGGGCTGCTCTGCTGCCTTCCAGGGCACCCGGCAGGCAGGAACGTCCACCTGGGCTGTGGGACAGAGACTCTGGGAGTGGACGCTAGGGGTGGGTGCCAGGCTTTCTGCTACAGGCCGCTATTGGCCCGCAGTGAATGCCAGAGTCCTGCCCAGCCCTGAGGCAGGAGGACGCAGACTCTGGGCATTCCAAGAACTCACAGCTGGGAGACAGCGAAGGCTTCCAGGCCCCTGGGGGCCATCTCTCAGCCAGGAGCCCTCCCGTGGCCCTAAGCTGGCCCGGCCCAGAGCCTGGGCCATTTAGGGGTTGGAGGCCAGTGGGCAGAAGGACAGGGCCGAGAGGGCTGGGGCGAGCCTGAGGACCAGGGGAGTCCCTCCCCAGGGCCAAGCATGACCTTTCTCCTCCTGGATGTCACCTGTCTGAAGGCTTCCAGGCCCCTGGGGGCCATCTCTCAGCCAGGAGCCCTCCCGTGGCCCTAAGCTGGCCCGGCCCAGAGCCTGGGCCATTTAGGGGTTGGAGGCCAGTGGGCAGAAGGACAGGGCCGAGAGGGCTGGGGCGAGCCTGAGGACCAGGGGAGTCCCTCCCCAGGGCCAAGCATGACCTTTCTCCTCCTGGATGTCACCTGTCTTCCACCCCGAGGGTCAAAGGACTCCTGTCCTCAGAAGGCTGGGGCTGGGCGAGGCCTGGGGAATTCCTGATGTGAGGAGGGTCTAGACACAGGCCCTTTGCTGGTGGCTCTGAAAAAACAGAGCCTTCTTCCTCCCTGGCCACGGTGGCTGGTCACTCACAAGGCTCCTGCCACCTCTGAGCCTGAGGTTGTTACAAACCACAGAGGCCACAGGCTCCAACACCAGCCAGGAACCACAGGATGGACCCCCGCACGTGCTGCCTGGCCCGGTGCCCCTCCACTGGACGCTCCCTCTGCTCCAGGAGGCGCCTCGCCAGCTGCCTGTGCCCAGCTGCCTGCCACACAGCCCCAGGCACTGCTGGAGGTGAGGGCCCTCGGTGACTTGGACTTCTCCGAGCCCCTGGCATCGGGCCCAGAGCCCGGCCCAGTTTTTACAATGGAGGGACCAGGGCTCAGAGAGGCTGAGCAGCCGCACAGGCCTGGGGCTGCTCACTCCCACTGAGGGCCTGGTCCTGCTGCCCAGATAAGGCCTGACAGGGTCAGTGGATGGGCCTCGCACCCCAGGAGGATGCAGACAGGTGGCACAGGTGTGGGGAGACTGGGGTGAGGGAGGCTAGTGGGTGTGGTGCTTTTTAAGTGTGCGGTGAGCTAGGAGGAGTCAGGATGGGCATGCACAGTGCTGACAGCAGCTACCATTGCCCGCGGGGTGCTGGTCAGGCATGCAGGGCCTCCCCCACCTCAGCCTACCCCCACTGGGGTTTCCTTTGCATCCCAGAATAAAAACAAGCCCCTCTCTGTGGGCCCCCAGACCCTGCAGAGGCAGACACCTCGCCACCCACCCACCTTCCACAGGTCTGTGCACAGGACTTTGACCTTGTCACCACCGCCTAGAACACACTAGATGCTCGCCGCCCCTTTGGCTGATTCCCTCCTCGCTCCCCTGCCAGGTGGCCTTACCTGGCCTCACTTCTTGGTGGCAGGTGTCTTACTGCACTAATTCTGGAGCTGTTGTCCATCTGTCTGCCTCCCCACACCCCAGCACCTGGCAAAGAGGGGGCGCCGGGGCACCCATCCATGGCTCTCAGACCGACTACCCCAGGCAGCCCGGCTTCAGGGCCCCAGGCTCTGGAAGGGGGTTAGAGGGAGCTTCTGCATTCTGGATGAACTCACGGCTGTGCCCCAATAACCCCACTTCCTGCCCTGGGGCCCTAGGAGCTGAGGGAGGGGCTTGCCCCAGAGAATGGGGTGGGGGTGCAGGGAGGGCTGCTGTCTGTGACCCACCCCCCTGGAACCTAGCCAGCCACCAGCAAATGGCTCAGTTCCCAGCATCTGGCCCAGACCCCCCAGCCTCAGGGGAAGGAGTGGGCAGAGGCCCTAGGGACCCCAGGAAGGAGTCTGGGACCTCCCTGGAGATCCAACCATCTCCACTGTCCAGAGGGTGTCTCTTAGAACCCCAACCCCATGGCACCTCTGATGAGTTGGGGAACCTCCTCCAGGCACCTCCTAGTACCTCACTGGGGCATGAGGGTGGGTGGGGGTCCAGGCCTCCTGATCCCAGCTCTGTGGGGAGCACACAGGGAGAACCCTGGTTTAAACACCCCCCAGAGCATTGGCTCAGAGTACAAATCCAACATCCAGGGCCCATTTCCAAGGGGTCATTTTGTGTCCCCTTCAACCTTTGGTCCCCCAACCCCAGTCCTCCCCAACCCCATCTTACCACCTCCCTGCTCTGAGCCCAAGACCGGGCAGCCCTGGGTGCCCCAGAGGCTTGGAGCTGCTGGCAGAACCAGCTGGTGGCACCAGGAACCCTGAGCCCCAGCTCTGGGGGCCCTGCCTGCCTGTCCCCGCCCCCTCACAGGACCCAGGCTCCAGCAGGGCCCTCCCCCGCCTCTGTCCATGGGGGCCTGGGCAAGCTCTGGTTCCCACGGGGGGCGGGTGAGGACCTGCAGTTTCTCCAAGAGGTGCCCACAGGGAGCCTTATATGGCCAGGAGCCTCCAAGCCCCGAGGAATGTGACCCCCCAGGGAGGCCCAGCGGGCAGAGCCAGGCCTGGGCAGGGACCTGGGTCCGGGGAGGCCGAGGGCCGCAATGAGCTGGTGGCTGGGAGGGCCCAGCTCTAGTCGGTCCCATGAACCCCAGAGTCCTCAGCAGGCAGCCCTTAGGGGGACAGGTTTAGCCCAGATACCTTCTCCAGCTTTGTGACATCTGGTCCGTGTCTGTGACAAACGGACACCTGTAGCTCCTGCGGGTCCCCCAAGCTGTGCTGGGAAGAGCGGCCATCTGAAGGTTCGCCTGTCCTCACACCACAGTCAGATGGTTTCCAAGGCACACAGACGCCCTAGCAGGTGCAGGGACGGATTACTCTGTAAACAAGGTAACACGTGCTTAGGGCGTCAACAAGACAGGGGCACCCGTTTTCCAAAGCAAAGATCCACAGGTGCCAAGCAGACAGGACACAAGGAAAAGCGAGCGCCGCAGTGGAAGGGAGCCGGCAGCGCTTTTTGTAGACAATACGGTAAATAGTAAAAATCTCAGAACGCTGCATCCACCAAAGATTTTATAATCCAGTTCACCTCATTCCACTGAAATGGTGTGCGCCACTTCTGTGTTCAATCACTAATACTACAGCTGATTTTAAAAGAAGTTATATCCTGGCTAGCTAACACACACACACACTCACGTGTATATATCTAACTCACACAACCCCTTTGAATGTGTGAGTGAGCAGAGCAGGGGGCACCACAGATTATCAGTGTTTAGGGCCCCCACATGTCTTAACCTGGCCCTGAGGGGGTGCCCACTCTCCCCTGGGCCCACAGCCTGGCTGGGGCGGGGGGGGGGGGCCCAGCAGCCGGGCTCCGCCTCTACCACCAGGCTACCCGCCCCAGCTGACACCACCTCCTCGTGGGCCCCCACCTGCCCTGGCCCAAGATGGGCTCTTCCTCAGAGCAGTACCCAGGTCAGGTCCCTTGGCCTGAGCTGGGGCTGGCTGGGGCCCCCAGGGGCTTGCAGGGACCCAGCCCCTCCCATCCACAATGCCTGCAGCCCCTTTGCCTCTCTTCCTCCAACTCCTCCCCCCCCTTCCTTCTCTCTCTCCCTCCCCCTCTCTCTCCCTCCTTCCCTGTCTCTCTCCCTGTCCCCTCTCCTCTCTCCCTCTTCCTCCCTCCTTCCCTCCCTCTCCCTCCCCCTCTCTCTCCCTCCCCCTCTCTCCCTCCTTCCCTGTCTCTCTCCCTGCCCCCTCTCTCCCTCCTTCCCTGTCTCTCTCCCTCCCCCTCTCTTCCTCCCCCTCTCTCCCTGCCCCCTCTCTCCTCTCTCCCTCTCCCTCCTTCCTTCCCTCCCTCTCCCTCTCCCTCCCTCCCTTCCTCTCCCTCTTTCTTCCTTCCCCTCCCTTCCTCCCTCCCTCCCTCTTTTTCTCTCTCTCCCCCCCGCCCCGGGTGTGTGGGGGGGTGGGGTGGGGTGTGTGTGTCTCTTTTGGAGGGACCAGGGCACCGCGCCCCAGCGAGGCCTTGCTCAGTGGCCTAGCCCTGCAAAGGTTGGGGTGGGAGGCTCCCTCCTAGTGGCATCTGCCCGGCTGTCTCTTGGGGTCACACCAAGCCTCCTCTGGGTCAGCAGGGGTCTGTGCTGCTCCCTGAAAACCTAGCCCACGGCTGCCGGCACCCCCAGTCTGCCGCCCCATGCTGAGCCATGCCCGCTGCCCCTGACAGAGGTGGCAGAGATGGGAGAGAGGCCTGGTCAGGCCAATGTTGGTGCCTCAGGAGCCGGGCCTGGACACTGCTGGGTAACCAGGGTTTGGGGCATCCAGGGGTCAGGTCACTGAGGGGTTGGGGCACCGAGGTGTGGGGCACCAGGGGCCGCGTCCCACAGAGGGCCGTGAGACTCCTGCCCTGTGGCCTCGAGCTGGGATGAGGGGGCCCTCTTCTGTCGATCTTCAGTGGGAGCCACACAGCCACATCGCATCATGGGCTTTGTGGGGTGAGCGCCCTGCTGTGCCTGCCTGAGACCCCTCAGCAGCCCCCATGCCCCACGGGCTACAGAGCTGCCCTCCAGGGTCCTGCCAGGCCTACACCACTTACTTTATTTTACTATTACATTTATTTTTTATGTATTTATTTTTTTGTAGATTGTCAGTGAAAGAGAGGAAGACCCTCAAGGAGTTGGACCTTCGCAGCGGCTGCAGTGATGGACTCGGAGATAACGATTGTGAGGATGGCGTAGGACTGGACAGTGTTTCATTCTGTTGTACATAATGTCGCTGTCATGGATTGACTTGTGTCCCCCAAAAATGTGTGTCAATTTGGCTAATCCATGATTCCCAGTATTGTGTGATTGTCCGCCATTTTGCATCTGTTGTGATTAGCCTGTGTGTGTTGTAAATCCTACCTCTATGATGTTAATGAGGTGGGATTAGCAGCGGTTATGTCAGTGAGGCAGGACTCAATCTCCAAGATTAGATTGTGTTTTAAGTCGGTCTCTTTCAGGATATAAAAGACTCATAGTGACCCTGTAGGACAGAGTAGAACTGCCCCATAGAGTTTCCAAGGAGCACCCGGTGGATTCAAACTGCCGACATTTTGGTTAGCTGCCAAGCGCTTAACCACTGTGCCACCAGGGCTCTCCATAGGGTCACCTCATACTACCAGGAAATATGAGCCAAGAGAATAGTGTGTCCTTAGGACCTGGGGTCCCTGCACTGGGAAGCTCCTCGAACAGTGGAAGATTGATGACAAGGACCTTCCTCCAGAGCCAACAGAGAGAGGGAGCCTTCCCCTGGAGATGACACCCTGGATTTGGACTGCTAGTCTCCTAGACTGTGAGAGAATACATTTCTCTTTGCTAAAGCCATCCGCTTGTGGTGTTTCTGTTCTAGCAGCACTGGATGACTGAGACAGATGCTATGAGCTGGAACCAACCACCTAACAACAGCAACATATATATTTTTTAATTTTATTTATGCTATGTTATTTTATTTTTAGACTTATTTATAATATTGAGTTATTTTATTTTGTGTTTTGTCTTATTATTTTCTTTATGTTAGAAATGTTGTATCCTTTTAGTTTACTTTAGTTATATTAGCTTATTTTTAATTAATTAATTTCTTTGTTTTTTACTTTTAATTTTATCTATGCTTTGTTATTTTATTATTTTTATTTTAAAATTAGTTTATTTTACATACGTTTCGCTATTTTATTATCTCTTATCTTTTATTTTTAAAATGTATTTTATTTGTTATTTTCTCTTATTTTTAAAAATGATTTATTATGTTTTATTATTTATTTTTAAATTTTATATATTTTATTTTCTGTTGTTATGCTTAATTATGCTATGTGATGCTATTTCATTATTTGTTTTGTTGGTTTTACTTAGGTTGTTATTTATTTTATTTTAGTCACAGTGTGTCCTCAAGAGGACTTGGAGCACTTACTGATGAAAATCAAAGACTTGAGCATGGATTACTCCTCAACATAAAGAAAACAAAAATCTTCATAACTGGATCAATAAGCAACATCATGATAAACGGAGAAAAGATTGACATTGTCAAGGATTTCATTTTACTTGGATCCACAATCAACGCCCATGGAAGCAGCAGTCAAGAGATCAAATGACGTATTGCATTGGGCAAAAGACTTCTTTGAAGTATTGAAAGTATTGAAAAGCAAAGATGTCACTTTGAGAACTAAGGTGCCCCTGACCCAAGCCATGGTATTTTCAATCACCTCATATGCATACGAAAGCTGGACAATGAATAAGGAAGACTGAAGAAGAACTGAGAACTTTGGATTATGGTGTTGGTGAAGAATATTAAATACACCATGGATTGCCAGAAGAATCAACAAATCTGTCTTGGAAGAAGTACAGCCAGAGTGCTCTTAGAAGCTAGGAGGGCGAGACTTCGTCTTACGCACTTTGGACATGTTATCAGGAGGATCCAGTCCCTGGAGAAGGACGTAATGCTTGGTAATTAGAGGGTCAGTGAAAAACAGGAAGACCCTCAATGAGGCGGACTGACATAGTGGCTGCAAGGATGGTCTCGACATAGCAATGATTGTGAGGATGGCGCAGGACCAGGCAGTGTTTGGTTCTGTTGTACATGGGGTCGCTATGAGTCAGAACTGACTCAACAGCACCTGACAACAGTCATGTTATGTTAGCTTATTACTGATTAATTAATTATATAATTTTATTTTATATATTTTATTTATGGGTGGTTTTGAATCACCAACCAAAAATGAGCCATGGAAAATCCTATGGAGCATAGGTGTACTCTGATACTTACAAGGTCCCTATGACTCAGAATCCACTCCATAGCACCGGTTTCATTTTTGTGGTAATGTTATGTTATGTTATTTTATTAACTCAACCACGATGAGTTTTTGAGTTATTTTATTTTACTTATTTTCATTTATGTTTTTATTTTGTTTTGTTTTATTTTATCATTGAATTGAATTCATTTTATTAGTTACGCTATTTTATTATTTTCTTTTATTTTAGTTATGTCTTTATTTTATATTATATCATTATTTTATTTAGTCGAGTTTAGTTGTTTTATGTTATTTATTCTATCATTTTAGTTTGGCTATTTTACTTATGTTCTGATTTTATTATTTTATTTTACTTAATTTATTTGAGTTTAGTAGTTTTATTTTACTATTTTTTAGTTTTATTTTGTTATGTATTTTTTTTCATTTTATTTTATATGAGTAATTTTATTGTAGTTGTGGTACGTTACCTTATTTTACTTATTTTACTTCGGTTAAATTTTTATTTTATTATTATATATATTTAAGTAATTTAGTTTATTTTTGATGTTTTTGTTGAGAACATACACCCATTCAACAATTTCTACAGGTACAATTTAGTGACGTTGATCACATTCTTTGAGTTGCTCAACCATTCTCGCCCTCCTTTTCTGAGCTGTTCCTCCCTCATTAACATAAACTCACTGCCCCCTAAGTCTTTTATCAATTCTTTCTAGTTGCTGTTGTCAATTTGATCTCATGTAAATAGTTCTTTAAAAGATATTATTTCCTATTTTATTTTTAGTTATGTTTTTATTTTATTTTAGTTGTGCTAAATGAAACTCTTTGCTGTTGCCATTGAGTTGATTCTGACTCATCGCGACCCTATAGAACTGCCCCATAGGGTTTCCAAAGAGCAGCTGGTGGATTTGAACTGCTGACCTTTTGGTTAGCAGCCGAGCTCTTAACCACTGCGCCACCAGGGCTCCTTAGTTTTGTTATATTATGTTATTTTATTTAAGTTTTTGTTTTATTTTATTAATTTATTCTGTCTTTTATTTTATCTTACACACCAGGCCTTGCTGCATGTTGGCATTCTTCCAAGAACGGTGGACGCTCGGTGGAGCGCACTGTATTGAGCTTGTCTTTCCTAAGTCCCTGACGTGGGCCCTCCCATCCTGATACACCAGCAGGAAACACCGTCCTGGCCCCAGCAGCTTGTCCTGGGGCTTCCAATGGCTGGATGACCAAGGGCCTGTCCCCTTGTCGCCTTCACTGGGCCAGGAAGCCGAGGCCCTGAGGGGAGGGCCAGGTGGTGGCTGGGGCTCGGGTGTCCAGACTCAGGGCTTCTTTTGTGCCCCTGATGTCCACAGACCCTGAGGGGGGCCATGCAGTTCAGTCCCAAGACCCCAGGGGCATCGGTGGGGAGAGGCCAGCTCTTTGAGGAGGCCGCCTGGGCCCCGGGGCTGGTCATGTGGATGCACCTCAGCCACAGCCTCTCCAGGTGGGCCAAGGACTCAGAGGCCTCATGGAGGCCATCAGTGCAGCCGGGCTCAGGGATGGGAGTCGAGTGGCGTTACCTCTTCAGTGACCCCAGGCCACCCACACCTCTGCTGCCTCAGCTGCTGGAGGCTGCCCCGTGCCTGGAGGGGGGCACTGGGCCAGCCCGGGGCCTGTGTTTAGAGCTGTGGTGAACCCAAGTCACCGTCCAGAACAGGAGACTTGGCAAGAGGGCTGGGGTCCATGGAGGAGCAGTGAGCCATGGCCCACCCGCCCCTCTTCAGAGAAGCCCCCCCGTCTCACAGCCTCCGCCAGTCCCTTCCCTGTGGGGTTAGCCTTGCGGGCTCAGGGTCCGACTGAGAAACCTTCCCCCTGTCTGAGCACCGGGCCCCTGCTGCCCCATCCCACAGGGGCCTGACTGGGGCTCCCAAGGGCCCCCCAGACTTCCAGTTGCCCAGAGGGACCCCAACCACTTCTGTCTACTGCTACCCTACTTCATAGGAGGAGGGCCGGGAGCAAGGAGGTGCGGGATCTACCTGTGTCGCCTGGAGCTAGACGGGGCGTGGTACTGCCACCTCCCGGAGGCCGCTCCCCGCAGCCCAGGAACCTACAGAAGGCTGGAATAGAGGGTGGGCCAGGTGAGGAGGCCCCCAGGGTGTCAGCCGGCCTCCCCGCTGCTCGGGAGGGGTAGGGTAGTGGACTCTGTTTGCCCCAAGTTTCAACATTAACAAAATATTTGTCCGGTGGCTCCTCTGGAGAAATATTTCCTCAGGGAATGTAAACATGTGGTGCCTTGGAAGGTTCCCACCGACAACCGGTGATGGCAGGGGTCCACTGGGAGCTCAGGGCTCCCTCTTAGAACAGGGAGCAGTAGTGAGGAAGACGGAGGCCTGGGAAGGAGAGCCTGGGTCGCCTGCCCCCTGCCCCCTCGCCCACCTCTACTGCCGCCTCCTGGGCCCTGCCTCCTTGCCTCATCCCTGGGCTTCCTGTTTGATTGAGGGTACAGTGTGTCCTCCCTGGACCCTGAGGAAATGGGGGTGATTGTGTTTTCCTGCCTGCCCCGCCATGGGCCATGATGAAGATGCCACTTATGGAACCCTCTGGCCAGGTAACCTGAGAGGGAGCTGTTCTCATTGCCCCCACTTTACAGACAGGTAGACTGAGGACTGAGTTCCCAAGCTGCCTGTGTGACTCCGAGACACTGTGTGATACTGCCCTCTGCTTGTCAGAAGGGCTCAGCCTGTCCCGGCTGGTAAAATCCTGGCCTTAACCCCATTGGGAGCCCTGGTGGCGCAGTGGTTAAAAGCTTGGCTGCTAACCAAAAGGTTGGCAGTTCAAATCCACCAGCCACTCCGTGGAAATCCTAAGGGGCAGTTCTACTCTGTCCCACAGGGTCACTCTGAGTCAGAATCGACTCGATGGCAGTGGGTTTGGTTTTGGGTTACCTGCAAGGTAGAAAGCCCTGGGTGGTGCAAGGGTTAATACACTCAGCTGCTCACTGAAAGGTTGGTAGTTTGAGTCTGCCCAGAGGCTCCTCAGAAGAAAGGCCTGGGGATCTGCTTCTGAAAAACCATCCATCGAGAACCCTATGGAGCACAGTTCTCCTCTGACACATTTGGGGTCGCTGTGAGTCAGAACTGATTCTACAGCAATTGACAATCTCCAGGGTGCTCATTCCCAGCCCCGAAAGGCCCACCTGTGGCTGGAGGCACTCCCCCACACCACTCGGCAGTGCTGCCTGAGTGCCTTCCATGAGCCCCCTCACCCAGCCCCGAACGCTGAGTCGCACAGAGCCTGGGTGGAGGTTATCTGGGGCCCAGGGGAGGCTGGCGCGGACTTTGCCCTGGCCTCTTGTATCTCCACCAGGAATGTGCAGAGCCCCCATCCCCTGCCCACCCAGGTGGAGGAATGTGGCAGAGGCTGCTGGGAGCTGGAGGCCCAGGAGGAGGGGTGGTGCCGAGGCCTCCTGCTCCTGGAATTCCCCAGCCCTGGCACCAGCCATGGCCTCTCCAGATCCCACCAGCTCAGCTGGGGCTCTTAGGCTGCAGGGTGACCAGATGGCCTGGTCACCCTGTGACAATGTCCCCACCTGAGTTGCCGTCCTGACCGAGGTAGCCCCCTCATCTGTGCCATCACCCTCAGAAGCCCCCCACCAGGCTTCTTGACCGAGGCATGGCTGGCATTCAGGGCTGGGTCCCCTCTGTGGTGGGGCCGTCCTGTGCACTGTGGGGTGTTGAGCAGCATCCCCTGCCCCCTAGACACCAGTAGCACCCCTCCATCCTGCCCTGGTTGTGACGGCCACAAATGTCTCCAGACATTGCCAAGTGTCCCCTGGGTGACAGTCACTGCCCAGACCGTCCCCAGGTGTCTCTCATCTCCCCCGGCTGTGGTTCCCTGCGTATCCTGGAGCCCCTGCGTCAGCACAGGGCCTGGCACACAGCGGATGCTCAGCAAGTGTCTGTGGAATGAATGAATGAGTGAGTGAGTATGTGAATTAATGGCTCTTGTGCAGCCCCTGGTCCTGCAGGCCTGGAGCCCAGTGCCTAGAAAGACCCCCGAGGCTCGAGCAGTGCCAGGCGGCCGGGGCTGTACTGAGCCTCACTGGGGTGGTGGGGTCTTGGGGCTTTGCTGGAGAGAGGGGACCACAGTGCCGCCTCCTGGTGCCTGTGAGGAACCTGAGGTCACAGGCAGGACTCAGTCCATGGTGACCCGCCTTCATGCCCTCCAGGGAAGCTCCCAGGGATCCCGACTGGATGCTGCAGGGTCTCTGGCCAGGGCCTAGGAGCCCACTGACCCCCGATGGGTGGGCCTTGCTGGCCTGGGGACCTCCCGACATGGCCAAGCAGTGGGATGGCAGTGATGGCTCGGTGAACGTGTCCAGGGGTGCAGCCTGGCCGTCCCCCGCCCACTTGCCTCCCTGGCTCCCTCTCTCTGCTGTCCAGCCTGGCCTGCTGTGTCCACGAGGAACACCCGCCCTGCCCGCGCTCCGCACACCTGCCGGCCAGCAGCTGCCTGACTCTCAAGCTCTGCTGCAATGCTGCCCTAGGAAGCTGGCAGCGGAGCCAGGCCCAGGGCCTTGGGGTTGCAGCAGTTAGGGGGTGCCTCCTGGCTAGCCCCATCCCTCAGAGCCTTGTCCTTGGTCCCTGGGACACTAAGGGACTCAGAGTCGGCAGGGGTGGGGGGGTTGCTGTGGAGCCTGCCAGGAGGGAGAGGCTGAGCTGGGGCTGGGCGGACCAACGAGCCCAGGCAGCACACCCCCTGGGGCAGGAATGCAGTTGCCTCCCCTCCTACCTGTCTTTCAGGCCTCACAAACCTGGGCCTCTGGGCGAGTTTCAGCAGCTGCCAGCAGGACCTTCTGGCCCGGAGCTCAGACGAGGCTGGGCTGGGCCAGAGAGCAGGCCTGTCCCCACCCAGGCCCCGGAGGGGGGTGCTGGGCGGAAGTCTGTTCTCACTCCCCTTCCTCGGGGCCCCCCTCCTCTCTATTCCACCCCAGGTACCAGCTGGGCATAACCAGGGCACTGTGAAGAGTGCCCTGTGGAGCCCTTCTGAGTCGGCCTGTGCCCATAAACCCACCATCAGCACTCCTCAGGGTTAAGCACAGTCTCGGGGCGCCTCTTCTCCGGCACAGACACCCTAGTATCGGGCTGCGCTGCGCTGGCGGGCCTCCGCCCTCCACCTCCCAGCTTTGCCTCTCGCTTAGCCTCGGTTTCCTGCTCTGTAAAATGGGCAAATGACTGCACCAGCTCACAGGGCTGCCAGGGAGGATAGAGAGGATAGACGAGCCCACTCCCCTGACGAGGTCGGCAGTGGTGGGGAGCAAACTTAGAGATTGCCCCCAGGCACTCATTACCCTCTCTATACTGTCTGCTCCCAGCCCCCAAGCAGGAAGACTGAGCTCCCAGGCGATGCACCCACAGATGCCGTGGCCCTGGAGCTGGGACGCCCCATTCCTGGGGCGCCAGCCGTCGCTTGCTGACTCAGATATTCTGCACACTTCTCCACGGCAGGAAGAACCAGGCTCCAGAGAGCCTCGGACAGACAGGCAGACAGACAGACAGACGGACATGCAGACCACGTCCACTGGGGAGAAAAGCAGCAAAAGCATGAAGACCCAATGCTCTCACCTCTTCCTACATCACACCTGTCCCCGGCATGCACACGACGTAGACCTCAAAAGGGACTTGACGGCCCTTTCCTGCTGATTCCCTCCTCCACTGGATCTGGAAGCTGGGGCAGGGTGAGGCTCCAGACACCTACTTCCTGCCTCCGAATGGCGGGGCCAGGCTAGGTCAACCTGGAGTCAGGTCAGGGCTCAGCCTGCACCCAGGGTCAGAGATCAGCCTGTGTCCAGGGGTCAGAAGTCAGCCTGGAGTCAGGTCAGGGCTCAGCCTGTGCCCAGGGTCAGAGGTCAGCCTGGAGTCAGGTCAGGTCCCAGGTGTGACAGCTGGAGGAGAGGTGCGAGGGGTGGCCGACCTGGCTGCCCATGCTTCCCACCCGGCAGCGTCTCCCTTTGACATGAACTCCCAGACGTGATTGGCTGGAGCGCCTTGGCACCCGGCCAGCGTGCTGAGCCCTCAGTGTGTCTGCATCGGGGATGGAGGTCCCTCCTCTCCCAGCTCAGACTTCTGTGGCCACACTGGGGGAGGGGGTGGGCACAGAAGATGGGACCTGTGAGTGTTTCTTACTGTTGGCGTCCCTCCACTGGGCACAGGCCTGTGTCCCATGAGCAGGCATCCCTCCACTGGGCACAGGCTTGTGCCCCGTGAGCCAGGCCCCATCACAAGTCAGCCCCTGTGCTCTGGCTCCAGGACCTCCTGGGCTCAGCATCCTCATTTTCCAGCCTGGGAAGGGGCACGAGGGAGCCCACCGCCAGGTGTCCACGGGGTCAACTGCATGAGGTGAACACCCAGGATCTGTGCCCTGTGTCCTGTGTAGGTCATCCCTCAGTTAAAACTCTGATCACATAAAATAACATAAAATATCATGCAGCAGAGTGTGAGGAACAGCTGGCCCAACACCCCATCTCCTTGAGGCCTGCCCGCTCAGTCACCTCATGGAAAACCCCTGGGACCAGAGAGTCTCCCAGAATCACGGCTAGGGGCGAGGGTGCCAGACCTGGCTGGGCAGCTTACACTGAGGTTTCACAGTCCCCTGCTTCCCGCTGTGAGTCCCACTTCACAGGGGAACCACTGAGGCTGGCCTCTGTCTTGAGTAGCCCCCTCCCTTGAACTGGCTTCGCTGGGGGCAGGCGGGAGGGGCCAGGTGGCCGCAGCTCCTGGCCAGGCTGGCTGGGGGAGAAGGCCTGTTCTTTGGCCCTGAACTGCTGCTCACCCGGCGCCCCGCCCTGGACGGACGGATGGAGGATTTCCTTGTTCTGGGCTGGGTCCCTTGCAGGCACAATGCATTTCAGGCTGGGCTGGGCTGGGCCTCAAAACATCTGCCAAGGAGGAGGTAGGGGCTCCCCTCCAAGGCTGCTGACATACATCTGAGAGCCTCAGTTTACCTGTCTGCGAGGTGGACCCCCAGGATGGCAGTGGGGAATGGTGCCCACAGACACTGACCAATCACTGCTGGCCACGGTCACCTGCCAGGCAGCCTGAATGGGACCTGGACGATATTCGGATGGTTACAGCTCATCTCCCAGGGCTCACAGCCCAGGATTCAAATCTAGCTGGTGACCCTGTGTCATGATGACCACAGCAACAGCGATGAAGGTGACGGCGTCCCGTCCTAAGCGCGGCACGTGCGCGGACCTGCTGACTTTCGGGGCAGCTCTGGACTCACACCCCCTGCACAGAGGGGAGGGGGACCCAACCGGACCAACCCCTGCCTGGTGTCACCAAGGCCATCTAGAGCACTCGGGGGCGTAGTGGGGGCAGGAGGCCCTCAGGGACTCATGTCCAGAGCAGGCACGTGTTCTGGGGTGGACACTGGGGTACTTGGCACTGGGGGACTGACGGCCTGCCCTGCTGTTCTGAGCCTTCAGGGGCTGCCCTGGGGTTCTGCAGGAGCAGCTGAGCCCTGGCCTGCCCCCACTCCCTCGTCCCACTGGCCTCTGGCCCTTTCCCAGCCCGGAAACCCCACAGGAGGCACAGTAAACAATGTACCACGCAGGTCGGGGGGAGAGATGGAGGGGCTCAGCCCCCCTCAGCTGGCAGGGAAGCAGTAGGGGGCAGGAAGCTAACCAGATGAGGAGCCCCCAACCTTAGGTTCCTCTCAGGGCTGGGATGGCTCTGGGACTTCTCACAGTGACCGCTGGGGACAGTGCAGGTGGGATGTGGAGGCCACTCCCCAGCTCCTGATAGCTGGCAGCCTCCTCCAACCCACACAGGAGCAGCCGCCACCCCCCCCCCCCACCCCATGCAGAGGCCTGGCGACCTGCTTGTAGAGGACCTGCGTGGGGCTCCCTCTCTGGGGGCCACTGCTGTTTTGCTTTCAGTCCGGCTTTCTTAAAGAGATTTCAGTGGGGTGGTGGTGGGGTGGGGTGGTGGTGGCAGAGCTTCCTTTTGAAGTACATGGCCTTGGAGTACCCCAGGGCCAGGGAGAGATTTTGATGCAGTGTGTGTGTGTGTTACAGTCTTGTCAAACACCACCTATATTTTTTTTTAATTGAGGTATAATTGACATACAATCAAATGCACATATTTAAAATACACAGTTTAATAAGTTTGGCATATGTGTGCACCCATGAAACCATCACTACAATCAGGATAGTAAACGTGTCCATCAGCCCCCGAAGTTCACTGTGCCCCCTTGTAATCCTACCTACCCACTTGCCCTGCCCCATCCCACCCACCCACCCAAGGCAACCATTGATTTGATTTCTGTCACTACAGATTAGTTTGCATTTTCTGGACTTTTCTATAAATGGAATCATACAATCTGGCTTCTTTCTCTCAGCACAATTATTCTGCTGTTCATCCATGTTCTGTGAACCAGCAATTCTGTTGCTGAGTTGTGCTCCATGGTGTGGATGTGTTGCAATGAATTGCTATTATATGGCCCTTCTAGCCATGGTCTTATGACTTCCACAAAATGATTGGGTGGGATCATGCAGATAGGGTGCCTGTGGTCCACCAAGGGGGTTGGACAGCCTGCTAATGCAAATAAGGCACATGGAACCCTTTTGGGTGTGGGGCTATGCAAATATGGTGCACGGAACCTTCGTAGGAATTGGTAGGTTTTGCCATCCTGCTAGGCCTAAAGGGAGCCAATCCCAGAGGTTGGAGGGGGACCACACAAGGATCAAGAAGAGCCAGGAAGAGAGTGCATCCTTTGGACCCAGGGTCCCCGTGCTGAGAACCTCCTGGACCCAGGAGACCGAGAGCTGTGACACTGGAGACCTAATGAGACAGCAGTGGCACAGGACTGGCAGGCTAGGCTCACGGACCCACAGAGCCAGAGAGCTGAGCACCTTCAGGCAAGGGGGTTCCTGGTGGAGCAGGGTGCCTCTGGGCACTTATTGTGGAACTAAACACCTTTGCAACATTTGCCTGAGCAGGGCAGAGGCCAGGCCAAGCGCCAAGGGTCAAGAGAGAGGCCTGCCTGTAAGCACCGCTGAGAAGAAACTGTCTTGATGGAAGAACTGTATTCTGAGTCGTTTCTGTTACTTCCAAGTTGATCCTGATCCTGAATTGTAACATGTTACTTCCCTAATAAACCCCATAATCATGAGTATGGTCTGTGAGTTCTGTGCAGCCACCGAAATGAATTATCAAACCCAGCAGGCCGTGGGAGGGACAGCTGGTGTCAGAAATGGTAAAAAGGTTGGAGAGTGGAGGTATGTCTGACCTCCACCTCATAGGAGTCAGCTTTGGGCTGATGGCGATGGTGATTCTTTCTCCTCTCCCGGAAGTTGGAAGAGGAGGTCTGAAGCCATGCCATTTTTGCAATGGACACATCACAATTTCTTTATCCATTCACCTGTTGATGGACATTTGAGTTGTTTCCATTTTTGGTTATTACAAATAACACTAGTACAAGCATTCATGAACAAGTCCTTGTGTGGACCTGTGTTTTCATTACCTTTGGGCAAAGACCTAGGAGTGGAATGGCTGACCCACATGGTAGGTTTATGTTTAACTTTTTAAGAAACTTCCAAACCGTGAGATCAAATTGACAACAGCAACTTGAAAGATTAGATAGGAAGTTTAGGGGGCAGTTAGTTTATGTTAATGGGGCAGGAGCAACTCAGAGAAGGAGGGTGAGAATGGTTGCCCAACTCAAAGAATGTAATCAATGTCACTGAATTATACTTGTAGAAACTGTTGAATTGGTGTATGTTTTGCTGTGTATATTCTCAACAGAAACAACAAAATAAATAAAATTAAAAAAGAAATTTCCAAACTGTGTTCCAAAGTGGTTGTACCATTGTGCATTTCTACCAGCAATGTATGAGAGTTCAGTTCTTACATATCCTCCTCAAACACGGTATCAGGGCTGGCTGGCTGATTTGAGAGGCCCAGTGAAAAATGAAAATGTAGGGCCCTTTTGTCTTAGTCACCTAGTGCTGCTAAAACAGAACTACCACAAGTGAGTGGCTTTAACAAACACAAATTAATTTTCTCACAGTTTAGGAGGCTAGAAGTCTGAATTCAGGGTGCAGGCTCTAGAGGAAGGCTTTCTCTCTCTATCAGCTCTGGGGGAAGGTCCTTGTCTCTTCAGCTTCTGTTTCCCGGTTCCTTGGAGATCTCCATGTGGCTTGGCAGGTATCTTCACCCATTTCTGCTTCTTTAATCTGCTCTTTTTATATCTTGTAAGAGATTGACTTAAGACGCATCCTACACTAACACTGTCTCATTAACTATACTGTCTTTTGCAGCAGATTTGCTCAGTGCAACACATCGTTTGATTTCTTGACCACTGCTTCCACGAGCGTTGGTTGTGGATCCAAGTAAAATGAAATCCTTGACACCTTCAACCTTTTATCCATTTATCATGATATTGCTTTTTGGTCCAGTTGTGAGGATTTTTGTTTTCTTTGTGTGGAGGTGTAATCCATACTGAAGGCTGTGGTCTTCGATGTTCATCGGTAAGCGCTTCAAGTCCTCTTCACTTTCAGCAAGCAAGGTTGTGCCATCTGCATATCGCAGGTTGTTAATGAGTTTTCCTCCAATCCTGATGTCACATTCTTCTTCATATAGTCTGGCTTCTTGGATTACTTGCTCAGCATACAGATTGAATAAGTATGGTGAAAGATACAACACTGACACACACATTTTCTGACTTTAAACCACGCAGTATCCCCTTGTTCTGTTCGTATGACTGCCTCTAAGAGGTCGACGTACAGGTTCCACATGATCACGATTAAGTGTTCTGGAATTCCCATTCTTCTCAATGTTATCCATAATTTGTGATGATCCACACAGCCAAATGCCTTTGCATAGTCAATGAAACAAAGGTAAACATCTTTCTGGCATTCTTTGCTTTCAGCCAAGATTCATCTGACATCAGCAATAATATCTCTTGTTGCACGTCCTCTTCTGAATCTGGCTTGAATTTCTGGCAGTTCCCTGTCAATGTACTGCTGCAACCACTTTTGAATTATCTTCAGCAAAATATTATCAGTGTGTGATATTAATGATATTATTCAACAATTTATGCATTCCACTGGATCACTTTTCTTTGGAATGGGCATGAATGTGGATCTCTTCCAGTGGATTGGCCAGGTAGCTGTCTTTCAAATTTCTTGGCATAGACGAGTGGACACTTCCAGCGTGGCATCCATTTGTTGAAACATCTCAGTTGGTATTTTGTCAGTTCCCGGAGCCTTGTTTTTCGCCAATATCTTCAGTGCAGCTTGGACTTCTTCCTTCAACACCATTGGTTCTTGATCATATGCTACATTCTGAAATGGTTGAATATCGACCAATTCTTTTTGGTATAGTGACTCAGTGTATTCCTTCCATCTTCCTTTGATGCTTCTGGCATCATTCAATATTTTGCCCAAGTTGTTGTTGTTAGGTGCTGTCGAGTTGGTTCTGACTCATAGTGACCCTACGTACAACAGAACGAAACACTGCCTGGTTCTGCACCACTGTCACAATCATTGTTACACTTGAGCTCTTTCTTGCAGCCACTGTGTCAGTCCATCTTGCTGAGGGTCTTCCTCTTTTTTGCTGACCCTCTACTTTACCAAACATGATGTCTGTCTTAGGCTGGGTTCTCTAGAGAAGCAAAACCAGTAAAGCATATAAATATATATATATAGAGAGGTTTATATCGAGGAAACAGCTCACACTATTGTAGAGGCTGGAAAGTCCCAAATCCATGGATCAGGATATAGGCTTCTCTCAATTCACGTAGCCGCAGGAGCTGGCAAGTCCAAGATTGGCAGATCGGAGAGCAGGGGTCCCGCTCACAGGCTGTGAAGATCGACAAATCCCAAGATCAGCAGATAAGCTGATAGCTCAAGTCCCAAGAACCAGAGGTCAGATGAACAGGAGACAGCCGCAGGAGCCAGGGTGAGCAAAAAAGCGAGAACGTCTGCTTATATTCAAATGCAGGCCACACCCCCAAGGAAACTCCCTTTAAACTGGCTGCTCACAGCAGATTCCATCATGGGAGTGATCACATATAAACACTGACAATCATGGCCCAGCCAAGATGACACACAATCTTAACCATCACAATGTCCTTCTCCAGGGACTGGTCCCTCCTGATAACATGTCCAAACTATGTGAGACAAAGTCTTGCCATCCTTCCCTCTAAGGAGCATTCTGGCGGTACCTCTTCCAAGACAGATTTGCTCGTTCTTTTGGCAGTCCATGGTATATTCAATATTCCTCGCCAACACCATAATTTGAATGCACCAATTCTTCTTCGAATTAAAATTTGAAGAAATGATTTTGCCCATAGAACCCTTCAATATTGCAAACTCGAGGCTTGAATTTTTTCTTCAGTTCTTTCAGCTTGAGAAGTGCTGAGCATGTTCTTCCCTTTTGGTTTTCTAACTCCAGGTCTTTGCACATTTCATTATAATACTTTCTTTTGTCTTCTCGAGCTGCCCTTTGAAATCTTCTGTTCAGCTCTTTTACTTTATCATTTCTTCTGTTCACTCTAGCTACTCCACATTTCAAGAGCAAGTTTCAGAGTCTCTTCTGACATCCATTTTGGTATTTTCTTTCTTTCCTGTCTTTTTACTGATCTTTTGCTTTCTTCATGTATGATGTCCTTGATGTCATCCCAAATGATATATTGCATCGGGCAAATCTGCTGCAAAAAAACCTTTTAAAGTTTTGCAAAGCAAAAGATGTCATTTCAAGGACTAAGTGCACCTGACCCAAGCCACAGCGTTTTCAATTGCCTCCTATTCATGTGAAAGCTGGACAATATGCATAAGGAAGACCAAAGAAGAATGGATGCATTTGAATTACGGTTGGTGAAGAATACTGAATATACCATGGAATGCCAGAAGAATGAACAAATTTGTCTTGGAAGGAGTGTAGCCAGAATGTTCCTTAGAAGCGAGGATGGTGAGACTTCATCTCACTTACTTTGGACGTTATCAGGAGGGACCAATTCCTAGAGAAGGACATCATGCTTGGTAAGGTAGAGGGTCAGCGAAAAAGAGGATGACCCTCAGTTAGATGGATTGACACAGTCGCTGCAACAACGGGCTCAAACATAGCAACGATTCTGAGAATGGCACAGCAGTGTTTTGTTCTGCTGCACATGGGGTTGTGATGGGTCGGAGCCAACTCACCAACACTCAACAACTGTAGTGTGGTGGCATCAGTCCCCATCTAACTTCAGGGGGTAATGAGAATCAGCCCAGTGAGAATCAGCTTAAAGCTGATTCCTATGGGTGGAGGTAAAAAAAAAAAGAAAAAAAAAAAAACTTTTTACCATTTCTGCCACCAGCCATCCCTCCCACAGCACTCTCTACTTCTCTGCTGGGTTTGATAATTCATTGTAATGGCCACACAGAACTCACAGACCATACTGATGATTATGGGGTTTATTAGGGAAGCAACAGGTTACAATTCAGGATCAGGATCAACTTGGAAGTAACAGGAACAACTCAGGAGACAGGATACAGTTTGTCAATCAGCATAGCTTCCAACCAAGACAACCCTCAGCTCCTACTCCTGCTGGCCGTTCGCTCAGGCCTACTGCAGCCTGGCCCTTCCATTTGGGTCTACTGTGCTGCTCAAGCAAGTGTTACAGTTCTTTAGCTCTGCTGATAAGTGCCCAGAGGCACCCCAGTCTGTCAGGAAGCCTCCTGCCCAATTGCGCTCAACTCTCTGGCTCCATGGGTCAGGAAACCCACCACAGACGTCTCACTCCACTGCCCCTAGTGCCACTGTACTGTCTCGTGCCATCTCATGCTGTCTTCAGCATTACAGCTCTCTCTGTCTCCCGGGTCTAGGAAGTTCTCAATGCAGGGAACTCAGGTCTAAAGCATGCACCTTGCACCTGGCTCTCCTTCTTGATGGTAGTGAGGTCCCCATTAACCTCTGTGAGATTGGCTCTTTTAAGCCTAGTGGGATGGGAAAACTGACCAATCCCCTAGGTAGGCCACAGGCACTTTATTTGCATAGTTGCTGTCCAATCCCTGCAAGAGTTTTACACACCTTATTTGCATAGTCCTAGCCAATCATTTTGTGGGAGTTAAGAGACCATGGCCATAGAAAGGCAATTTGCTATACCTCGTTAACATAACAAAGAAAACCCATTCCCAAATGGGATTATAACCACAGATACAGTGGTTAGGATTCACAACACATCTATTTGGGGGACACAGTTCAATCCATAACACCCTTGTGAAAAAATTATAGATTTCAAGATGGTGACCAACCAAAACCAAATCCATGTCATCGAGTTGGTTCCAACTCATAGGTACCCTATAGGACAGAGTAGAACTGCCCCATAGGGTTTCGAAGGAGTGACTGGTGGATTCGAACTGCCAACCTTTTGATTAGCAGCCAAACTCTTAACTACTATGCCACCAGGGCCGCAAGATAGTGCCAGCAGAGCATTAAACCAAGTGCAGATCTTTCTGAGCATGCTGCACAGGTGGCATCCCATGAAGCCAGCCCTGTGTGGTATGGTCAGTCTTCTTTATTTTAGCCATGCTAATAGTTATGTGGTGGCATCTCATTATGATTTTAATTTGCATTTCCCTAATGACTAATTAAGGAGCCCTGGAGGCACAGTGGAGCCCTAGTGGTGCAGTGGTTAAGAGCTCAGCTGCTAACCAAAAGGTCGGCAGTTTGAATCCACCAGCCCCTCCTTGGAAACCCTACAGGGCAGTTCCACTCTGTCCTATGGTGTCGCTATGAGTTGAAATCAACTCGACGGCAATGGGTTTGGTTATTTGATGTCTTAGTCATATAGTGCCGCTACAACAGAAATACCACAAGTGGATGGCTTTAATAAACAGAAGTTTATTCTCTCATAGATTAGGAGGCTAGGAGTCCGAATTCAGGGTGCCAGCTTTAGGGCAAGGCTTTCTCTCTGTGTTGGCTCTGGGGATGGCCCTTGTCATCAATCTTCCCTGGTCTAGGAACTTCTCAGCATAGGGACCCCAGGTCCAAAGGACACGCTCCCCTCCTGGTTCTTCATTATTGGTGGTAGGAGGTCCCTCTGTCTCTCTGCTTGCTTCTCTCTTCTGTATGTCAAAAGAGATTGACTCCTCTCCAGAAGATAAGCTAGATAACTGGGATTATCTAAAAATTAAACACTTAGGCTCATCAAAAGACTTTACCAAAAGAGTGACAAGAGAACCTACGGACTGGGAAAAAAATTTTGGCTATTACAAATCCAACAAAGGTCTAATCTCTAAAATCTACAGGAAAATCCAATACCTCTACCACAAAAAGACAAATAATACAATTAAAAAATGGGCAAAAGATTTAAAGAGATGGAAAAACTAATCATTAACTTTATATGGAAAGGGAAGAAGCCCTGAATAACTAAAGCACTACTGAAGGGCAGAATAAAGTAGGAGGACTCACACTAACTGACATCAGAACCTACTATACAGCTACAGTAGTCAAAACAGCATGGTACTGGTACGACAGATACATTGACCAATGGAACAGAATTGAGAATCCAGATGTAAATCCATCCACCTACGATCACCTGATCTTTGACAAGGGCCCAAAGTCCATCAAATGGGGAAAAGACAGTCTTTTTAACAAATGGCGCCGGCAAAACTGGATGTCCATATAAAAAATGGGCAAAGGAAATGAACAGACACTTCACCAAAGAAGACATTCAAGCGGCTAACAGACACATGAGGAAATGCTCATGATCACTAGCCATTAGGGAAATGCAAATCAAAACCACAGTGAGATACCATCTCACCCCAGCATTACTGGCATGAATCAAAAACACAGAAAATAACAAATGTTGGAGAGGTTGCATGGAGATCGGAACTCTTATGCACTGCTGGTGAGAACGCAAAATGGTACAACCATTTTGGAAAACGATATGGCGCTTCCTTAGAAAGCTAGAAATAGAAATAGCATATAATCCAGCAATCCCACTCCTAGGAATATATCCTAGAGAAGTAAGAGCTGTCACACGAATAGACGTATGCACACCCATGTTCACTGTATCATTGTTTACAGTAGCAAAATATGGAAACAACCTAGATGCCCATCAACAGATGAACGGATAAACACAATGGAGTACTATGCAATGAGAAAGAACAATGATGACTCTGTGAAGCATCTCATCACATGGATGAAACTGAGGGATATTATGCTGAGTGAAAAAAGCCAATCACAAAAGGACAAATACTGTATGAGACCAGTACTATAAAAACTCATGAAAAGATTTACACACAAAAAGAAACAATCTTTGATGGTTAGGAGGGAGGGGAGGGGGAGGGGTGGAAAAACACTAAATAAACAATGGATAAGTGGTAACTATGGAGAAGGGTAAGACAGTACACAATACTGGGGAAGCCAGCACACCTTGTTCGGGGTAAGGTCATGGAAGCTCCATGGACAAATCCAAACTCCCTTAGGGACTGAATTGCTGGGCTGAGGGCTGTGGGGATGATGGTCTCAGGTAACGTCTAGCTCAATTGGTATAACATAGTTTATAAGGAAAATGTTCTACATTCTACTTTGGTGAGTACCATCTGGGGTCTTAAAAGCCTGTGAGCGGCCATATAAGATGCTCCACTGGTCTCACCCCTTCAGGAGCAAGGAATGAAGAAAACTAAAGACACAAGGAAAGATTAGTCCAAAGGACTAACAGACCACAACTACCACGGCCTCCACCAGACTGAGTCCAGTACAACTAGATGGTGCCCAGCTACCACCGACTGCTCTGACAGGGATCACAATAGAGGGTCCTGGACAGAGCTGGAGAAAAATGTAGAACAAAATTCTAAGTAAAAAAAAAAGACCAGACTTACTGTCCTGACAGAGACTGGAGAAATCCTGAGAGTATGGCCCCCGGACACCCTTTTAGCCTAGTAACGAAGCCACTCCAGAGGTTCATCTTTTAGCCAAAGATTAGACAGATCCATAGGACAAAATGAGACTAAAGGGGCACACCAGCCCAGGGGCAAGGACTAGAAGACAGGAGGGGACAGGAAAGCTGGTTAATAGGGAACCCAAGTTCGAGAAGGGAGCGTACTGACATGTCATGGGGTGGTTAACCAGCGCCATAAAACAATATATGTACTCACTGTTTAATGAGAAGCTAGTTTGTTCTGTAAACCTTCATCTAAAGTTCAATTAAAATAAAAAAAAAGAAATAAAAGACTGACTCCCGTGGATTGACTCCTGCCTCATGAACATAACCGCCTGTAATCCTGCCTCATTAAAATCATAGAGGTTAGGATTTACAATAATCACATCAGATCACAAAATGGAGGACAACCACATAATACTAGGAATCATGGCCTAGCCAGGTTGACACACATTTTTAGGGTACACAATTCAACCCATAACAGTTGGTTTGCTGGCACAGTGGTTAAAAGTGCTTGGCTACTAACCAAAAGGTCAGGCCTTCAAACCCACGAGCTGCTCCACAGGAGAAAAGATGTGACAGTCTGCTTTGGCAAAGATTATAGCCTTGGAAACCCTATAGGGCAGTTCTGTTCTGTCCTGTAGGATCACTATGAGTTGGAACTGACTGGATGGCAACAGGTTTAGCTTTAATGACTAATGATGTTGAGCATCTTTTCACGTGCTTGTCATCTGTGTGCCTTCTTCAGTGAAATGTCGGTTCAAACCTTTTGCTCAGTTTTGTTTTTTTTTATTGGGTTGTTTTCTTATTGAGTTTTGAGAGTTCTTCACATATTCTGGATGCAAGTCTTTTATCAGATACAGATCTTGCAGATATTTTCTGCCACCTGTGGCTTGCATTTTCATTCTCTTAACGGTGTCTTTTGAAGAGCACAAGTTTAAAATTGTGATAAAATTCAAGTTATCGATTTCTTTTAGGGATTCATGTTTTTGGTGCTGTGCCTAAGGAATCTTTACCTATCCTAAGATCACAAATATTTTCTGTTTTCTTCTAGAAGTTTTATAGTTTTACATTTATATGTATGATTCATTTTAAGTTCATTTTTGTATATTGTGTGAGTTGTGGATCAAAGTTAATTTTTTTGCATATGGGTATCCAATTGTTCCAGCAACATTTTTTGATGTCTCTCTTCTCCATTGCTTTTGTTTAAAAAAAAAAAAAATCAGTTGTCCATCAGTGGAGGAATTTCTATTCCTAGTTCGCTGAGAGTTTTTTGTTTTTGATCAGGAATGGATGTTGGATTTTGTCAAATACTTTTTCTGCATGTATTGAGATCATCTTACAGTTTTTCGTTTAGTTTAATATTGTGATTTGATTTTTGAGCATTAAGCCAACATTGTATTCCTAGGATAAACTCAACTTGGTCATGATACATTATTCTTTTTATATATTATTGGACTTAATTTGTTAAACTTTTGTTCAGAATTTTTGCATCTATGTTCATCAGGAATATTGATCTGCAGTTTTATTTTCTTGTAATACCTTTGTCTAGTTTCGGTATTAGGATAATACAGGCCTCATAGAATGAGCTGGTAAGTATGCTCGCTTCTTCAATTTTATGGAAGAATAGGTGTAGAACTGGCATTCTTTCTTTCTTAAAATGTGTTTTTTTTTGGAGTTTTCTTTGTGGGAAGGTTTTAAACAACAAACTCAACTTCTTTAATAGATACAGGGCTGCTCAGGCTATTTCTTCATAAGTGAGCTTTGGTAGTGTCTTTCAAGAAATGTGTTCATTTAACCCATGTTATCAGATTTACTGGCATCAAGTTGTTCACAATATTCTCGTTATTGTTTCATCTTCTGTAGAGTCTGTAGTGGTGCCACCTCTCTCTACTCATACCGGTGATTTGTCTTCTTTCTTGTCTTGAGCAATCTATCTAGATTTATGATTTGATTGGTTTTTCTCAAGCAACTAGCTTTTGGTTTTATTGATATGTTCTATTGTTTTTCTGTTTTATTGATTTCTGTTCTAATCTTTATCATACCCCTTTGTTTTGCTTACTTTGGGATTGAATGGTTCCTATGGCTGTATTTTCAAGTTCACTCAACGTTTCTTCTGCAATGTCTGCCATTAATCCCATCCAGTGTTGTTTTCATCTCAGATATTGTAGTTTTCATCTCTAATCATTTGATTTGGACCTTTTTTTTTTTTTTTTATAGCTTCCATTTCTTTACTTAACTTTTTGAACATACGGAATATGTTATATATAATAACTATTATAATGTCTTTATTAATTCTAACATGTCAGTTCTGGATCAATTTCCATTGATTGCTTTTTCTTTTTATTATAGGTTTCTATTTCCCTGCTTCTTTGTATGTCTGGTCATCTTTGATTGAAATTAGACATTGTGAATTTTACCTTGTTGGTTGTTGGATATTTTTGTTCCTATACATTTTCTTAAGTTGTTTCTTTTTCTGGGTTGCAGTAAACTTACTTGGAAAGTTTGATCCTTTCAAGTCTTATTTTTACAATTCATTAGGTGTGACCAGGGTAGCATTTAGTCCAGGGCTACTTACTCCCCATTACTGAGGGAAGATCTTCATGACTACTCTACCTAATGTCTTGCGAATTAAGGGTTTTTTCAATCTGGTTCAGGGAAACAGGTACCATTCCCAGCCCTGTGTGAGCAGCAGTCCTGTTCCCTGAATCCTTTAGGATGGCTCTTCCCCAGCCTTGGGGAAATGCACTGATCAGCACTCTGCTGAACACTTCGAGGACGACCCTCCGCAGATCCCGGGGTCCTCTCTCTGCAGCTCTCTCCTTTCTGGTACCTGTACTGCATACTCTAGCTGCCTTGGTCTCCCTGGACTCTCAGCTACAGAGAACAGCTCCAGGCCTGGCTGGGCTGACCCACACACAGATGTGGATAGGCAGGCCAGCTGTGCAACTGCAAACATAAACAGCATCTCTGCACAGATGCTGTGGTTTTGGAAAGAGCACACATCTCTCAGGGCATGCACGAACTGAGGGGCCTCCCCGAAGGATGGTGACTGTGATGACTTCACTCCTGTTGCCTGGTTGCTGGAGTCCAGTGGAAGCCACAGCAGACATGCTGCCCACACGAACACCTGGCGTCCAGGCGACCAGGGGACTTGCAGCCTCAGTTCCAGCTGGGCCCAGATGTTAAATCCTCCCACAGTCGTGAAGTCGGCAGTCATGCAGAGAAGATGCCGTGCGGCTGAGGATGGTCCATGCATTCACTCGACACTCGTGCCTTGTGCACCTACTGTGGGCAGTGTCAGGGGCGGGAGCCACAGAGATGAGCAGACACAGCCCCAGCCCCAACCCCAGGGAGCTCAGTCTATGAGGGAGATAACCTCAGCCAATTAGTTGCACAAGTGAGTGTTTAACGATAAGTGGCAGACATGTGAAGGAGGAAAAGTCAGTTCTCAAGTGCTCTTAACAGAGTGACCTAATGCAAACTTGGGTCAGGAAGTGACACATTGCCAAGGCTTGTACAATGAGGAGGGGTTGGCCAGGCAAAGGGGCCCGGCAGGCATCAGTCCCTGTGGGGGAGGCACAATGGACATGGTGATCTGAGCCTGTCCTCAAGGGGCCTGTCTCACCTGGAAGAGGGAGTCCCAAGCACGTTTTAGCCAAGGGATTCTGGAAAGTTGGCTCCACAGTGCGCAATTTTTCTATTTTTTTCTTTGGCCCCTGAAGTGGGCCTGGTGTAGGAGTTTCTGTTAGTACTCCTCCATGGAGAAATGGATGGGGGACCACTGGGGAAGGGTAGGGCAAAGAGGGGTCCTTGGGGGGGCACATGGAGGTGCAAGGCAAGGGCTGTGGGGTTAGGCCCTGGAGCTGACGATTGCTTGGCCAAGCTCCTTCCCTGCTTGGGCCTCGGTTTCCCCAGAGGTTTGCTCCTACCTCCTAGGGCAGGGTCTGTCACCCCTCCTGGCCCAGAGAGGACCCCAACACAGGACCCCTGCTGCTCCCAACCCTGCTGGGGTCTTTCTCCTGACAACAAGGCCACAGCCTCCAGCAGGAGCCATGGGCTCTTCCTGCTCTGCGCTCTAGGAACACATGTCCTCATCTGTGTTCTGGGCAGTTGCCTCCTGGGAGTGATTTCCCAGGAATGGGTTCGTGAGTTCAAAGGGTATGTACCTCCAACATCTGGATAAACATCGCCAAAGGCTACTCTGCCTCCTCCCTGACCTGCCCCTCACTGAGACTGGGTTTCTCTTATTTCTGCGTTGCCATTCTGATTCTGAAAAATGAGGTTCCTGTGTGGTGACCTGCCCCTCTGGTGGGCTGCGCTTCTCTTCCCTCCCTTACCAGCAGGCACCTGGGCAGTGTGGGCAGACCCTCCCGCTGGGAGGGGTTTGATGGATGTGGGTGCTAGCACCTCACCAGCTGCGGAAAGGGGTGCACAACAGCTTGGAGGATCAGGGTGGGCAGGGGTCGGCTAAGGCTGCTGCCAGTCCTGACTGCGGTGAAGTCGCTGCTCCGAGGTCGGGGTCCCCTGTGAGGAGTGGGGTCTCGGCAGCAACTGTGGACAGGTCCACGATGTCCCACGCTGCCCTCGGCTGTGGCGCCTGGCCCCGGGCATTTGCCGCGCACCATGGGGAGGTGGGGTGATGGTGGTAGTGGGGGGTAGGGTGGTGGGGGTAGTGGTGGGGGGTGCTCGGGTGGGAGTAGGGGGTGGGGGTGGTGAGTTGGTGGTGGTGGTGGGAGGGGTGGTGGTGGTGTGGGTCGTGGTGATGGTGGTGGGGGTGGCGGTAGGTGTGGTAGTGGGGGGTGGGGGTGACGGGTTAGTGGGGGGTGGGGGTGGCGGGAGGGGTGGTGGTGATGGTGGTGGGGGTAGGGGTAGTGGCGGTGGTGGCGGCTGGGTGGGTGGCGGGTGGTGGGGCGGCGGCGCGGTGCCGGGGGCGGTGGTGGCGGTCGTCGCGATGGCGGTGGCTGCGGAGGCGGTGGTGCGCATGCGCTCTCCTGCCGGTGGCGGGAGACTGCTCGCCAGGGACGGACGTCAGACCCCACGGCTCTCGAATCCGTTCTGCGCAGACTCGCTCTGCCGTGCACCTGACCCGGAAGCACTCCCCGAGGCCCCGCCCCGCACGCCAATACAGCTACCGGGGGAGCCGCCGTTTCCTTTCTCTGCTCACGTTCGGCGTGGTGTGTTAAGGTGCGCCGCCCGGCGGAGCGCGGGGCTTCTGGGCCGGACCGGAGCGGGGCCGGGGCGCGGGGCGGGACTGGAGCAGGGAAGCCGGGGCGCGGGGTGGGAGCGGAGCGGAGGCCATCGCGCGCGGGCCGGCCTGAGTCGGGGCCCGGGGCGGAATGGGCCGAGGCGGGGTCCAGGTCCCGGCGGGGTCGGAGGTCTTTCCTCACGGTCCGCGCGGTGGCTCCGCAGGCGCGGCCTCGACATGCAGAACGACGCCGGCGAGTTCGTGGACCTGTACGTGCCGCGGAAATGGTGAGCGGCCCCCCACCGCCCCTCGGGGTCCCTCCCTTCCCGTCTCCCTCCCATCCCTTCCCCCCGCTCACCGCGCTGTCTCCGCAGCTCCGCCAGCAACCGCATCATCGGCGCCAAGGACCACGCGTCCATCCAGATGAACGTGGCCGAGGTGAGCCTGGGCCGGGCCCGCGGGTCTTCGGTGGGAGGTGGTCCCGCTGGGGAGGAACCACCCAAGACCCAAAGGTATTGATGTTTCCCAAAGGCCACGTTTGGTTAGGGCTCGATGATCCTGTTCTGTTCGTAGGTTGACAAGGTCACCGGTAGGTTCAACGGCCAGTTTAAGACCTACGCTATCTGCGGGGCCATCCGCAGGATGGTGAGTGTTCAGCGCCGCCCCCTTGGGAGCACTGTTGAGGGCCCGGTATCGTGGGGTTGCCGGGTCCCCCTTCCCTCTGGCCTGGCTGGCAGAAGTAGGGGTGATTCCCAGAGTCTCACCCTGCTTTGGGGCAGCATCTCCAGTGTCTGCCCAGGGTCCCGGGAAAGGGCTGTTCTGGGAAAACAGATGGGGGGTGGACCCTGCCTTTAACGGGGGGCCACCCGAGCTATGTGGGCCTCCCCGGCATGCAGCCAGGCAGGAGACCTGTGTGAGAGATTCCTCTGGTCTCCATCTGCTTAACTGGGACACATGCATAAGCCCTGGGCAGGCTGTTCACGTTCTCCTGCCTGTCAGGTAGCACAGGAGAAAGGTTCTCAAAATGAACTTTTTGTTTTGAAGGGCGAGTCAGATGACTCCATTCTCCGGCTGGCCAAGGCTGACGGCATTGTCTCAAAGTAAGAGAGGGGAGTCCCATGTGGGGTAGAGGCCTACGGCTTCTCTGGACACGTGTGTAATGCTGTCTGTCTCCCCCTTTTCTAGGAACTTCTGACAGAGAGAGTTACGGATGTGGACTATTTGTCGTAAATAAAGAGTAAAACTCCATCTGTGTTAGTTGCTCATTTATGCCTTTTCCTCTGGAGGGAGCAGGGACAGGGCTCACGTGTGGCTGTGAAAGGCTGACTGAGCAACGAGGGGGCAGTGCACCCTGAAAGACAAACGAGGAAGTCTGTAGCAAAACCAAGTTTTATTTCAAAACAAATTCATTCTGCCTTTGAGAACAGATCGACGACAGACTGCTGCAACACGAGACTAGACAGTCCTTCACGCACAAGGTGCCGGAGGGCAGGCAGCGCCAGCTGGGGTCCCTTTGGCCACAAGCCCAGCGAACATCTCACACACACACCACACGTTTGGAGTTGTTCTCCAGGGTGACGTTTTCTGCTTAATTTTGGTTTAAATATTGGCTGACTATTGCAGTAAGTCTTCGGTACCACATGGTGGCAGCTCTTGGCATTATTAAAAAGAATAAATACACTGAGGGGAGAGGTTTGGTAAATAACTCGCTACATAAATACACAAGCTTAAATGACTGCATTTGTCAGCCACTCTGCCAGTTCTAGAGATGCCCAAGGGGACGTTTACCCCGAGGCTAGGCTGTAAACAGGAAGTCATCCTTCATTGTTTTTAACAGGGATGTACTGAGATGATACCTTGGTGGCAGGGCAGGTTGCTTTTTGGGAGAAATTGCCTCGGGTCTGGGCCTGACATCAAGACATTTTAGCAGCATCTCTGGTCCAGCCTGCCCGTTCTGGATGCATGTCGGGTTTGGGGGGACAGCCTTGGCTTCAGAGGGGGTTGGTTTACAATAAACGAGGTCAGGACACTGACATCTCAGTTCTGACCTCTGTTCTGTGGCTTCCCGTTACTGGTTTTGGGGCCCAGTGTAGAGTCTGCTAGCTGAGCTGACCCAATGAAGCAGGCGGGTGGGGCAGCCATCCTGTACCTCTTCTGGGGGTCTCAACTGACTTGCTGCTGGTGGTGACAGCTGGTATGTGACTTCAGCAGGAGCACCAGTCCACACAGGATGTGATATACTTGGGTGGGTCATCCAGGAGTCCCGCCAGTAACATGGGAAAGGACAGCTGTGGGTCTGGCCAAGCTGGGGGCTCGTTTTTTGGAGACCAGCCAGCCCGTGAAGACAAGCGCAACAGTCCATGCTCCTAGAGTGATCTGAAGAGGCAGCAAGCAGCGCAGGCTGATCTGAGCCGGCACCTGAAGGACTTGGGCTGCTAGGCCACTCTGCCCCTGCCATGGTGGGTGCTGTGGGGGTGGGAGACGTTTGGTGGGCAGCAGGAGAGCCCCTCCCCACTTCGGGATCAAGTATCAGCAGTGTTCAAGTCACAGAGTCAGCAGACCTCACTTAACACATTTTTGTTCTCTTAAAAAAGACCTCAGAAAACCCAATCTCAGGTTATAATAAATACATTGTTTTCTCAGTCACGATATTGCTTAGGAGAACAAAGAACCAGCAGCTGCAGTTGTTTTCCTGAAGTCCAGACTGGAGGCAGCTTTTCTGCAGGTTACGTGGGTTTCCCTGGCACCAGGGCGGCGGGCAGGTGCTTGCATAAGGTGTGAGCTACCGTCCGCTGCACACGGTGTCTTGGGAGGGATTTCACAGTGACAGGATGCTTGGAAGACCCGAAGTCCAGGAGTAAAAATGAGGCTAAAGTCAGGAGGTCAGTCTTGTTGGCTTCACCTAAGCTCTGTCAGGAACCCCACCTGTAGGTGCTGGAGGAGGTGTGCGGAGGGCGGAAGGGCTGAGCTGGGTGAGAGGGCCGGCCCTCAGGAGTCCATCGAGAAACCCAGATGTCCGAGCATTAACGCTCAAATAAGTTAAACTTCAGCAACTGCAGCTTGTTCCGGAAGACCTGGAAATCCAGCCCTCCAAGATCCTGGTGCAGGGCCCCCAGCAGGTGGCTGGAGACTGCCAGTGCAGGAAGGGGACAGCCCTGCCACCGTCAGAATCCACCTGCAGTGGAGGTGAGGCTTCTGGCACCAGCCTAGTCAGGCTCAGGCACATGAAAAACTAACCACAACCCACATTTCGTTCACCAAAAACCCAGGAAAATTCATAGAAATGTGTGGGAAGTGTGGTCACTTTGGAATGAAAGCAAAGGGGGTCAGTGAGGGGCAGGGAGGGCGCGGGGTGGTGGGCGGAGCTCGTGCCGTGGACCTGGGCTCGGGCACCGTGCACACCTCCAGTGCCAGCAGGTGGCATTCATACCTGGGCAGCCGCAGGCTCTGGCCAGGAGGGCAGGGCTGCTGCCGGGCAGAGGTGCCGTGGCTAGAACTGCTGGGTGAGGCGTCTGTAGTGAGGTAACACCTGGCTCTCGGGAAGGTACAGGGCAAGCTCCAAAGCCACCAGCACGGTGAACTCAAACCCGATCAGGTCGCGTCGATTGAACCGAAATCGTTCTTCCAACTTCTGTGGGGGAGAAGAGAATGGCCACGTGGGATGGTCACCTCACGACCTTGGGCGAGGGCACCAGCCTCAGCAGACAGGAGCCACGTGGGGTTCCCGACCCACCCTGGCCACCCGCGCGCTCACGTCGATAAGCTGCTTGACTTCGCTCTTGCGCAGATCGCTGCTGATCTTGGCGGCGAGCAGCACGCAGGCGCCGGCGCACAGCTTGCGGTTCTGCTTGTTGAGCTTGCCCTGCAGCACGAGCTTCTCGAAGTACACGTAAGCCATGGACACAGTCACGGGCTCCAGGCTGCACTCCTCCGAAAGGCTGCGCATCTCCCGCTTCAGGCTGAGCGCAGACACAAAGGTCTGAGCCCTGGCCCTGAGGCCCTGCAGCCCCACCACTCCCTGCAAAGCGGGAAGCCCTCCTTACCTCCGGATTTTGCTCAGTGTGAGCTTGATGTGTGGGAACTTCTCCTTGAACGTCTCATTCATATCCTTTTTGAGGTCCGAGGGCTTCACGTACTCGATCACCGTGGTCTGTGACAGAACAGCAGTGCGTCGGGCCGGCCCCTGGTGTGGGCTGGCCCCTCGCACGCACTGGCCCCTCGCACATGCTGGTTCCTGGTGCGGGCTGGCCGCTGGCCCCCAGCACATGCTGGCCCCTCACACAGGCTGGCCCCTGGCACGTGCTGGCCCCTGGCGTGGCCTGGCCCCTGGCGTGGCCTCCTGAATCACCTTCAGAAGACAACCAGAGCCTGCGCCTCTCAGCAGGCACACACAGGCAGGGTCAAGCTGTCCGCACCATGGGCTGCAGTGTTGCCCTGCTGCCTGCCACATCGCTCCTGGCGTGGTTCTGTGTACCCTCAGGCTGCCGGCTGCAGGCCCGTCCCGCGGTGGCGAAGCTGAGCCTCTAGCCCGGCCGGCGTGGTGCGTGCAGAGGAGCTGGCAGCCAGTGCACCGGGTGCAGGAGAGGCGGCCACACTGCCCTGTGCCCTGCTCCCCGCACCTATCCCTGTCTGCGTGCACAGGCTGCAGCTAGGGGTACATGGCCCGAGTGGCTGCGCCTGGCTTGCCAGGTGAGGTGCTCACCATGTAGGATGCAAAGATGAGGACGCGCTTGTGCTTGCCACACGGCCACCGCGGGTCGTCCAGCAGGTCGGGGTTGTACTCGAGGGCGTCACTGGTGTCGTTCCCTGGAGGCAGACGGCAGCCCTGAGTCCACCAGGAACTAGGGCTCTGCTCATCCAGCCTTGTGAACCAAAGCCTCCATCGGAAACCCTGCTCACTGTGGTGAGGTGTCCCAGAGGCCAAGGGCATGCCCGGGGACAGCAAGGGGAATGGAGCGCCCAGGGTCTGGGGTGGGGGACTGAGGGCAGGCAGAGGGGGGCCCTCCCCAGAGTGATCCTCAGGCCTGGCTCACCCCACTGCCAAGCTTGGGGGTAGCTCGGGGCCGACTACTTTTCTCCCAGACAGTTCCCACCCCTGCCCCCAGACCCCAGTGCTCGCTGGGCCTGGGGACAGGGTGGGGCTGACCACTCCCTGCTGTGTAGTGATCCCCACGTGGGTAAGGCTGTGGCCAGAGGCCCGCTGGCTACCTAGCTCTGTGCCTGCTGGCACCGACTTGGCGGGGCCGGGCTTGTATCTTGACCCTGGCAGAGACCGGGGGACGCTGGTCCGAGGCTGGGCTGATGGGCCATGACTGTCGCTCTTGGGTGCGACCAGGGCGTTGGTGGGGTACAGGAACTTGGCGTAAGACACGACCTGGAGAGAGAAGCGCGTCGGGCTCAGTCCCAAGACCGGAGGTGAAGACGGGCCTTGCCGACTTGTCTCTGTGTCAGGACTGCAGCCCTGCTTGGATGCATGGACACCCCATGCCGAGAGGGGAGGACACAGGCCCAGTGACGCCCAGGGTGGCCTCGAGCCCCGTGCTGCACACACTCTTGACATTAGCATTCTCGTGCGCCAAGAACATTCCAGAACGCCACCACGGCCATCCCAGTAGTGACCTCCGCCTGCCGGTGGGTGGGAGACGCGGCCTGGGGGAGGCCACACCGCTCACAACGTGGCCGACGTCTCATCCTGCTGCAGGGAGCTGTGAGGAGACCATGGGAACCCGCCCCTCAGACTGGTGCTCGCCTCCCTCACTCCCTCACACTTCACAGGATGAACGTGAAAAGACCCCTCAACATGTCATGTTTTCCTGCCAACCCCGACCGTGCCAGCCCGTGGGGACTCTTGCCTTTCCATCTGCGCCCAGCTCGACACCTTCCAACTCGAAGACCATCTCGGATGCCACGGAGACACCACCAGATGGGCGCCGCTGCTTTTGGCCATCCGCCCTCGGGTCACTGCAAGGCACGGGGGGCTGGGGCCGCGGGTCTGCACACAGAGCGGGGCGGGGGGGCTGGGGCCGTGGGGCCGCCCACAGAGCGGGGTGTGGGGGCTGGGGCCGCGGGGTCTGCACATAGAAGTGGGGCGGGGGTGCTTGGGCCGCGGGGTCTGCACACAGAGCGGGGTGGGGGGGCTGGGGCCGCGGGGTCTGCACATAGAAGTGGGGCGGGGGTGCTTGGGCCGCGGGGTCTGCACACAGAGCGGGGCGGGGGGGCTGGGGCCGCAGGGTCTGCACATAGAAGTGGGGCTGGGGGGCTGGGGCCGTGGGGCCGCCCACAGAGCAGGGTGGGGGGGCTGGGGCCGCGGGGTCTGCACATAGAAGTGGGGGGAGCTGGGTCTGTGGGGTCCGCACACAGAAGTGGGGGGAGCTGGGGCCATGGAGTCTGCACATAGAAGAGGGGGAAAATGGGGCAATGGGGTCCGCACACAGCGGGGGCGGGGGGGTGGGATCCACATACAGAGCGGGGGGGTGGTGGGGAAGCTGGGGCCGCCGGGTCCGCACACAGAGTGGGCCTCGGCACTGCTCACCCGCCCTCCACCTGTGCAGTGGCTGAGCTGCGGATCACACTGAGTGTCCAGATGAGGCCCATCCCTGCTCTTCCCGTTAGGACACAATTGAGGGAGGCCTCGATACTGAGCAGCGTCTGCGGGTCTCACCCTCGAGGCCACCATAGCCAGGAGCAGACCCTCCTGTCTGGACACCTGCCCGTGATGAGTGTGTGGCCCCAGCAGGCATGGCCCGGCTGGCTCTGTGCAGGCCCTGGACACCGGTCCTTCTCCCCCACGGAGGAGTGGGGGGCTTCTGACCATCGACTGTTGTCACCCCAGGTCACACACAGTGCCATCCCCCTGCAAACAGCGCTTCCTTCTCCCATAAACTGTGCTGGACACAATCAACAGGGCTGCTTCCGCAGGAGGGGAGGAACCCACGGCCGTCTGCCCGAGAACGTGCGGACTTGGCCTCCCCAAGAACGAGGCCCCAGTGTCCACCTAGTCCCCGAGCAGCTTTGGCTGAGCCGCCTGTGGACGCTCCCAGCTGCAGGCCTGCAATGAGGGATGGGGGTCTGGGAAGACGGCCCAGCTGCACCGGAGTCCGCTGAGAAGGGGCGTGTGTGCGGACGCAGGCCACAGGCTCACCTGACCCGCAGGCCTTCTCCGTAGGGCAGGACTGAAAAGGCCGCACATAGGGACCGCTTGGCGCAGATCAGCACAATCCTGCAGGCAGGGGGCAGAGGGTCAGGACAGGGGGGCAGCAGGCTTGGGGGTGAGCTGCTTACAGGGGTGCAGGCATTTCCAGTAGGAAATTCTTCCCCACCTGAACAGCAAAAAGACCTCTCACTTTTAAGATAAACTTGGGTCTGAGGGGCCTCTGGGGCCCCAGGAGGGGCGGTGGTGAGTGTGCCGGCGGGTCAAGTGCGCGCACACGGGTGAAGCGTGTGGGTGGAGCACACGTGTGGGTGGAGTACGCGCACACAGATCAAGTGCGTGTGTGGGTGGAGTGTACACATGTGGGTCGAGTGTGTGCGTGGGTTGAGTGCGCACACGTGGGTGGAGAGTGCGTGTGGGTCTGGCCCTAGGCTGTGCAGGTCGGGTCCCCACACCCACAGCTCTGGGGCCAGATTCCCTAGAGGTGCCTGATAATGCATCTGGGTGAATGCGCATCCCAGCCCGGGTGGTCTGCTGTGTGCAGTGTTGCCTCAACATGCAGGAAGGCATCCTCCTGGCCTGTGTGGCAGACAGGGTGGGATCTTGTGTCTTGGGACCCAGGTCTTGGTGGGTGGACAGGCAGAGGGGAGAGGACTGAGGGGGAAGGGAGACCAGGGGCAGTTCCAGGCCCAAACTTGTTGTCCAGCGCCAAGCTGACCGTGAGGCCCTCCCCTCGTGCTCTGCTGCTGGGCCCCCGAGTCCTGCAGCCGGAACCACGCTCTCACTCTCTGGATCTGGCTCTGGCCACTCGGCCACGGTCTCAGAAGGGGCACCAACATTAAGGAGCAAGGAGGACCCCTCTCTCTCCCTCTATTTTTTGGCTGGGGCTCCTTGGCGTGGCAGGGGTCGAGCCAGTCATGTGACAACACAGAACTGGGCGAGGTGGCATCTGTCCAGATCCACAGTCACCACCAGAAACCCAGCACTCACACTGCAAAGGCCCTGGGGGAGTGCCTACGGGGTGGCCTTGGGCGGGGGTGGGTGACTCACACTGTGCCAAGGAACAGCTGGGCACCATGCTGCACCCCAAGTGGGAAGCCTGACTTTGGAGTTTAGCTAAACTGCTCTCTGACTCGAAAGGACAATCAAACCACCCTTTCCTGGGCACGGGTCATTGGGAAGCCTGTCCCTATATGTCAGAGGTCCCTCAGGTGACACTGCACCCAGGATTCTGGGAGGATGGGTACCCCAATCAGCCGTGGACTTGCAGGCACCATGCCAACAAGACAAGAGACAAAGGTGGGGGGCGGGAGATGTCCTTTCTAAATGGACATGGGGACGGGCCCCAGAGGGCAGGTGCCTCAGGACCTAGAGGAGGGGCGTCTGTGACGGAGGCCGACTTTGAAGAAGCCCAGGAGGCCTGGCGCATCCTGCAGCTCCTGCTTCACCATGAGGGCATCAGAGCCCTGCGCGGGGACCCCGTGGACCCGGGCCTGCTCCCCGGGAGCCACCCCGGTGCCCTCTGAGCCCGTGGCCTGGTGCTGTCTGGCGCTACCTGCTGCTCTTAGTGTCATACTGCCGCATGTTCTTGATGAAGTGGGTCTTCTTCAAGCCTTTGTGTCTCGGGGACCCAGACATGTGTTTGGTTCTGCAAGGGAAAAAACAGGTCACTTCTCTCCCTCCTGGCCTCTCTCCTTGGCCTCCGGGGGCAGTGCAGCCCGAGCACATGGGGCCTCGGGGTGGTGGACTCGGGCAAGGACAGAGGCCTGGGTGAAGGTGGTGGGTGTGGGTGCATGCTGTGGTGAGGAAGTTACCTTTGCACCGAGGCACACCCCACCACGTCTTCCAAGAACTCCAGGGAGCAGCGCTGGGAGGTGACACGCCGTCTGTGAAGATGCACAGGGAGGGGACGGAGTCAGGGAGGCCTCAGAAGCAGAGCGAGCACAGATGCTGCCAACACGCCTTTAAGGCACCTTCTCCCAGAGACACCACCGTGCCGCTCTATGGGGGGATGGGGCGGTTCGTGAGGCTAAAGCGTTTCATGCAGGAGGTTGAGCGGGGCGGTGCTTTAGGGAAGGGGTGCCCTTCTGGTGTCTGAAGACCACCCTGAGTCAAGTTATTAACACAATACAATTTACATCTTTTAAATGGTAAAAGCAACAGGAGCTGGTTGAGAAAAACTAAAGCTGAAGAGAGAAATCACTGCAGCAAAACGCCGGACCTCCCTGACCGCCTGCCCTGGCCTTGCTGGCTCCGACCCCATCTCAGAGGACGGGCTGTGTACCCCCCTGACCCTGATGCCTCTGGGCAGCACAGACCCGGGGCTGCACCCGGACTTGGGCCTCGGACACAGCAGAAGGTCCCCAGATGGGAGTGCTGGTGCGGGAGAGCTCCATGGACCTCAGACATGATGGGGGTGGGAGGTCAGCCCACACTCAGCCTGGGTCCTCCAAGCAAGTGCTGGAGGGAGGGAGGAGGCCAGGAAACAAGGGGCCTCTTCAGGGAGGCTGTTTGGAGTGATGTTCAGGTGTTTGGGGTGATGGGAATGCAGAAGCATTGGACAGCTCTGGGCTGGGATGGCCAGGCCAGCAGGACTGGGAGGGCTGAGGGAAGGGGGCGGGGCAGTGGGGAGAGGACAGCAGATCAGCCACAGGTAGGGGAACCCAAGAGGCACAGGTGGGGCCAGGTGAGTGCTGACCCAAGATGGAGGACAGCAGGCAGGCCCCCCAGCTGTGTAGATCCGAGGGGACCTTCCCAGACAGGCCATGTGTGCCCCACGGGAAAACCGTGCACCCCACAGGGCTGTGCCCAGAGGCCCCGGGCAGCAGCCCTGGTACGTTCTTGGAGGCTCATTAGCTTCTAATTACCCAGCTGAGGCTGTGCTTTCCGCACCCCTGGGACCTTGCTTGCAGGCGCCCAGCCCAGCGGCAGGGCCCCTGGAAGCCTGTCCCGCTGCATCAGTGCCCCCCTGCCCGGTGCTGCCTGGCCTCTCTGCGGCCGGCCCGCTCACCTGCTGTGTCCTGATCACTGTGGGGATGATGCCCTTCCCCCCAGCAAGCATCTAGATCGGCTCTGGTGGTCTCAGATCATTTCCTCTGTGATCTCCTTCTGCCCCCCTTCCCTGTGGGCACCTTATACATAGATCTAGTCCTCACACTCACTCTACAGTGGTTACTACCCCATTGTACAGGTGGGGAAACTGAGGCCCAGTCCCCATCGCTTGGCCAGGGTGGGGCTGGGATCTGGCCCAGGCGGTGGCTCCCACATCTATGCCTTGACCGCTGGTGGCACTGCCCCTGCCCAGCCTAAGCCCCTCCTGGCACTGCCCCGACCTCGCCAGCCTCGCCTGGACAACAGTGCCTTTCTGCTCGGGGCATGCTTTCTGAACCCTGTCTTCACTCCAGGGATGTTCACTGAAGATGCTGACACCCCGTGTTCCCAGTCACAGCCAGGGCTTTTCCATTCCCTTCCCACTCCATGGGAACCAGAGTTTGTGGAGGAAGGACGCCGAGGGCGGACTCGGGGCCCCAGGGACACAAGGCCATGCTTTTGCAGGCCTGCTGTGTTCTGAAATGCATGAGGCTTAAGAAGTCAATTACTGAGGGATAGTCGCGTACTTCTGGGCGAATGGACCGATGTTGAGAAATGGTAGTTAGAGGGCGGCCCTAGGAGGCGGCCCTAGGAGAATAGAAATCGTGGATCATGGCCTCCAGAGGGCGCTAGGGGCAAACACCCCTCGAGGGGGCTGAGAGAGAGTGAGGGGGCAAGAAAGCGAGAGAGAGCAAGAGACAGAGAGACAGAAACAGAAAAAAGACGAGAGAGAAAGAGACAGAGAGCGTGAGAGAAACAAGGAGACTGACAGAGCGTGAGAGAGCGACCCAGAGAGAGAGCACGCGTATCTGCTCACACTCAGTCCAGTGCAAACAGCGCTCGCCACGCGCAGAGACGCAGCTGGAGTTAGCAGAAGAGCAGTGACAGTGGCGTGTTGGTGGCTGTGGAACATTCTGGAAGTGGGAAAGTCCACATGTGGGAGAGGAGTGGTCCTCACACTCTGAAGGCTGCCACACAACATCCTCAGTGCTGGAGTGACCAGGCTCCTGGTGTCTCCAGTGAACGAAAGAGAAAAACCACCCGTATGGCCACAGCCTGAGTCCTAACCTGCAGGACCCTTGCCCCTTCCGGCCGTCAGGATGGGACTCTGAAGCCGGCAGGTGCAGCCACCCCGGGCCTTGGATGCTTGGGCCCAGCCTCTCTCAGGTCGGCCACCTAAAACCACCACCAAGTGCCGGCACTGTTGAGGTTAAGGAGGGTGGCGAGAGGGCGTTTCCGTCAGTGAAGACACACGAGACACTGCCGAGAAGTAGGACTGTCGTGACTTTAAAACGCCCACCAGGGAGGCGGAAGCGTCAAGGACAGCTATGTGCAGTCATTGGCCAGGTCTGAGCCACCCTTCTGTGGGGGCACCCCAGATGCTGACCCCGTGCCCGCACCAGCCCTACGGAGGCCACCCCAAATGCTGACCCTGTGCCCACATTAGCCCTACAGGGGGCACCCCCAATGCTGACCCCATGCCCGCATGGGCCCTACAGAAACTTGTCTGCTCGGCCACAAGATAAACGTCAGACCATCGGCAGAATCTCAGGGGGTGTCCCATGTCCTGAGCTGGTGCAGTGGTGACATGGGAGTGCATATGTATAAACCCACGGATCCGTGCCTGAGGCCTTGCACACGCACATCCCCACTTGGGGGTGTTTTACACCTCAATTTAAAAAAGGCTAAAAACCAAAACCAACCTTTGAAAAGAATGCAGTTTGGGCTTCCTGCTATCTTGCTAATACACAGACACACAGACACAGCACCCCCTCCTGGACTCCTGGGGAGTGCAAGTCTCCCCGAGTCACAGGAAGCCCTCTCCTGCTGAGTCACGTTAAAGCCACGGGGACAAAGAGGTCATCTGCCTTAATGACGTGCCAGTGACCGCCTGGGGCGGCCTGTCTCTGACTCCATAGGAGAAGGAGCCAGGGCGTGGGGGGCTGCTGGAGGCGAGGTGGCCACCACGTTCTGGGTCTGCTCACCCTGAAACAGGCACAGAAAGGAAGAGAAAGCTATTTATGAAACAAAGTTTCTAGTGTTCATAAATCCTCCACTTTGTAACTGAAGACAGTGAGGGGAGGACAGAGTCACCAGCCAAGTCCAGGGCAGTTGGGAGGGTCTCCACCCGGCTTGGGCGGGCTCAGAGGCTCTGGCGAGCAAGGGCTGGCTGACATGGCCTTGCAAACAGGACTGGGCAATGCAGGGGGTAGATGTGCAGCCTTGCTGAAATGACCACACTTGTCCAGGGGCCGCCCAGAAGTTTCGGCCCCAGCGACATTTGAATCAGGCGCCACCAGGAAAGCCATGGGCACTCAGTCCTGAACTCAGTGAACAGCAACTGCCCGGCCAGTGCCTGGCGCACCGCAGCCCTGCAGGCATCTGTCCAGTGGCAAGGCGGTGCTGGGTGCCTGGTCTCAGGAAGTCCCAGGCAGGCAGAGCCCAACTACCATGTTCTGGAACGGAGCCCTGCACTTCCCATGGGAAAGGGCCCACAAGGCGGCTGGCCAGGGCTCACCTGGGCAGCGTTAGGAAACCACCTCTAGGCTCTGACCACAGCCACCCACCTTCAGCTGCTTTCCAGCTGGACCGCAAAACCCCCCAAATCAGGGTTACAAACCGCCAGCTGCTACGCTGAGCCGAAATCAGTTGGATTTGGACAGGCGCTCAGTGGCTTCTGGAAAGCTAAGAGGCTCCAGAACCAGAGGGCCCCACATCTGTGCTAAAGCCCCAGGCCTCTTCTCAGACTCTGTCTGCACCAGCCCCTCAAGTGGTGAGGTGTCTCCCCTGCACAGGGCTGCTCTCCATGCCCCTGCCCCTGCTGGCCCCGTGTTTGCTGTGATTTCAGAAGGCCCCTCTCTGTGCGGATGGCACCCTCTTCCCCACCGTCAGCCTTAACCAGAAGAGACACGAAGCCTCCTCGGAAACCTAGCCTGCTCCTGGGCGCCAAGTCACCACTGACTGGCAATAACGTCACTGGTTGGACCTAGGTGTGAAATTCAGATTCTCCTGGGGAGGGGAGTAAGCTGCGAGCTGTCCCCAGGCCACCTTGTGGTGAGAAGCCTCTGCTCATCTCAGCCACTGCCATGCCCCACAGAGTCCTCGACACACACCTGACACCCCCATCAGCCTCCTCATGTGGGCAGTGCTCAGCGTGAAGCCCACTCCACAGAGCAGGACACTGAGGCCCAGGGAGGCTGAGTACCTTGCTCAAGGTCACAGGGGAAGGACCCGGTCGGCTCCCAGAGCCGGGCTCCAACCACTGCACTCACGGGGTTCTCTCAACTTCCTTAGAAACACTAACCCTAGTACTCCAAAGGCTGTCACAGTGGCCCCTTACTCGCCCCCGCACTGGGCCACGACTCTCCGCAGCCACAGAGGAGGGCAGAGTCCCCACTCCGGGCCACCCGTCGGAGAAGGGGCCACGACTGCCACGTCAGGTCAGTGCCCTGGACTAGCAGGAGAGGATGGGGGAGTCTGTGCAGGCAGGTGTGTGTCGGGGCGGGGGGGAGTGTCCTGAACTGACAGGGCCTGAGGAGACCTGACCCCTGTGTCTGGAGGTCTAAGGGCTGAGGGAACCCTGAAACCCACCTTCGGGGGATGGACAAAACTTTGACCCTACATGCAGGAGCTAAGAGAATTAATTAAGAGGACCTTGACCCTATCACCCATGTCTAGGGGGCTGCCCGGCCCCAGGCCACCCTGACCTCTGAGTTGTAGGCTGATGGCGCCCCAGGCCACACTGGCCCCAGAGTCCTGGGCTGACAGGGCCCAGGCCAACCTGACCCCCTAATCCTGGGCTGACAGGCCCCAGGCCACCCCAACTCCTAAGTCCTGGACTGTTGGACTCCAGGTGACCCTGTCTCCCAAGTCCTAGGCTGATGGAGCCCCAGGTGACCCCAAATGTTGAGTTCTGAGCTGATGGAGCTCTAGGTGACCCCAACCCCTGAGTCCTGGGCTGCCTGGATTGCAGGTGACCCTAACTCACAAGTCCTGGGCTGTCTGGACTACAGGTGATCCCAACCCCAGAGTCCTGGGCTGACAGGGACCCAGGTGACCCTGACCCTCAAGTCCTAGGCTGATAGAGACCCATGACCCTCCCCCCCCCCCCCGAGTCCTGGTCTATCTGGACTCCAGGTGATTCCAACTCCTGAGTCCTGGGCTGACCAGGCCCCATGTGACCCTGACCCCCAAGTCCCGGGCCGATGGAGCCCCAGGTGACCCTGACCCCTGAGTTCTGGGCTGACGGAGCCCCAAGTGACCCTGACTCCCGAGTCCTGGGCTGGTGGAGCCCCAAGTGACCCTGAGTCCTGAGTCCTGGGCTGATGGGCCCCAGGCCACCCCAACTCCCAAGTCCTGGGCCACTGGGACTTCAGGTGACCCCGACCCCAGAGCCCTGGGCTGACAAGGCCTCAGGTGACCCTGACACCCAAGTCCTGGGCTGATGGAGCCACAGGTGACCCCTTACCCCTGAGTCCTGGGCTATCTGGACTCCAGATGACCCTGAACCCAGAGTTCTGGGCTGACAGAGCCCCAGGTGACTCTGATCCCTGAGTCCTGGGCTGTCTGGACTCCAGGTGACCCCACCTCTTGAATCTTGGTCTACGTGGACCCTAGGTGACCCTGATGCCTGGAGTCCTGGGCTAACCAGGCTCCATGAGACCCTGACCCCAAGTTCAGAGCTGATGGGGCCCCAGGTCCATGACCCTGAGTCCCAAGTCCTGGCCTGTCCAGACACAGGGTGGCCCCAACCTTCAGTCTTGGGTTGACAGGGCCCCAGGTGACCCTGAGCCCTCAGTCCTGGGCTGATGGGGACCCAGATAACTCTGACTCCCGAGTCCTGGCCTGTCCAGACACAAGGTGACACAGATCCCCCAATCCTGGGCTGTCCAGCCCCAGGCCACCCTGACTCGGGTGTCTGCCCCACTCACCTCTGGCGCTGCACGTCCAGGGCCAGGCCAGCAGCCACCTGAGTGGGGCTGAGCAGACCCTGGTGGGCGGCCCTGGCCGGGGGCGCGGCGGACGCGGCGGGGGGCGCGGGTGGGCCGAGGGGCGGCGGTGGCGGCGGCGGCAGCGGGACCGCACGGGCGCGGGGTTCGGGCTCGGGCGGCGCGGGCGGCTCACGGGCCTCGGCGGGCGGTGGCTTCTCCCCGCCCGGGACCAGGCTCGGCGGCCGTCCGTCCAGCGAGATGTTGTTGAGGAAGAAGAGCGCGGCCTGGCGGCGCCGCGAGTCCCCGCGCTTCCGCAGCGTCGGCGGCGGGGCCCGGGCAGCCGGGCCGGGAATCGGGACCTCGGCGGGACCTGGGCGGAGGACGGCAGGGGCGGCGGGGCCGGGGGCGGCCGGGGCCGGGCCCGGGACTCCACCCGCCGCGGCCGCTGCCATCCTCCGACTGAGCCGCCACCGCCCGCTCGGGCGCGCGCACGCCCACCGCCCATTGGCGGCGGCGTGCCGACATGCAAATGACCAGGTGTAACGCCCGCCCATTGGCCGACCGGGCGCTGTGGGCGGGCTGCCGTGCTCGGGGGCGGCTCCCCTGGGTCCTAGAGGCCGTTCCGGCCGGGTCCCGAGGGAGCGGAGTCGCGCGCCCGGCCGTCCCGCTGGGCCTGGCCTGGGGCCTAGCGGCGGTCTGCGCCGCGCGTTCAAGTCCCCGCTGCGGCAGCTGCGGCCGCGGGCGCCAGCGCGCTGACCCTGTAGCTGGGTGGTGTCTGGTTCGTGGTCAGCCTCGGACGAACCCGCATTCTTAGGCTCCGGACTCGACTGTACGCCAGGGGGAGCGGCCAGCGCACCCCCACTCTTCAGTATGTGTGTAAGTTGTGTCTGCTCGCGGCGCCACCTGCAAAGGCCCACGACGCTATGGCTCCCTCTAACCTCCCTCTCACCGGGCTGCGGAGGGTTCGGCCTGGGTTTAAGTCCTGAGCTCACTCCTCACTGCGAAACCTTGGATGAGCTGCTGGACCTCTCTGAGCTTCAATTTCCTCATCTGTAAAATGGGAATGATAACAAGACTCTCCTTGTAGGGCGCCGTGACGATGCCTTGCTTGAACGGTGTAAGGTTCTTGGCACGCAGTGGGGGCAGCAGAAACAGGGGTCTGTACAGATCTGTGGTGGGGGCAGCCTCCCCCCGCCAGTGCCCCCAGCGCCTGGGCTACTGCCACTTTTGTTCCTTCTCAGGTGCCCACCTCTGCTCAGGGCGGCAAGCTGGGCCGCTACCCACTTTACTGTGGTCACCCTGGCCAGACTCTTCACTGGACACACAGCTCTCATGGGTTGGGGGGGAGGGGTCTCACTGCTCCAGCCTGCAGGCATAGGACGTGAGCTTTCAGCCTTCACCCCACCTGGCCACCATCACCCCTCCGAGGAGCTCCTCACGCGCCAGCTGGGACTAGAGGGTGTAGGTGGGCCTAGGGGAGCTTGGCCTTCAGGGCGGATGTGTACAGCAGGCAGGTTTAATTTTATTTGATTCCAGAAAAATCAGTGTAACCTTTAACAACTGAGAGACTGCATGCACGCGCGCGCACGCACACACACATCCCCGGACTTTAGGTTCTCTTGGGAATTCAGTCCTCTGGCCATGTGGGCTAGCTGCCCCCATACTGATGGCGGAATAGTGATTCGCAGATGCTGGGCCGGTGGCTGGCAGGCGTGCCAGTGAGGAGGGGGCTCTGTGCCGGGGAGGCGGCAGGTGCACACCAGCTCTGTCACCATGCCCAGCCCTCCCCAGAGGGCGCCCGGGTCCCTGCAGTGTTCTGTAAACGGGCAGCCGACCTGGTTTTGTTCCTGTCCTCTTGCAGGAAGTGACCCCCAGCCCCTGGATGCGTTCAAGCGCCCCTTGGGTGAGGTGCAGGCAGCGGTCCCTGCCCTGGCGGATGGAGGTCTGGCTGACCCTAGACTCCGCCAGCGCACATGCGTCCTTCCTTTACACGTTTATTATTAGAGCCGCTGGGACCGCCCCCCACCCCCATCCCGCTTCCTCCGGCCTTGCCCGCGGACGCCTGTTTGCCGGGATCCCACGAGGGGGCGCCCGACACCACTCAAACTTGGCTGGAGCGGCTGACGGTGGGGAGGTGTAGGGGAGGGGGCATCTGGGATGGTCCGAAGCCTGGGGAGTGGGGGAGGGTGTGGTGCTGGGAGGGGCAGCCCGCGTGGGATGGGGGAGCTTAGCAATCCCCCCTCTGCATTCCCCCCCCACTCCCCACAAGGAAGCCGACGCCGGGCCAGGGGGCGTTTCTGAGATGTGGGGATGAAGGGTCCCGTTTTGGCCTTCCTGACCCCTGAACGTGGGCCAGGATCCCAGCCCCGATGCTGGTTGTTCGCTGCTTGGTGATGTGGCCTGTCCTGGGTGTGGCAGGTGGGGAGCGTGCAGCCCCTGAGAGCACATCTCCCCCTTGGCCTGGCCTGCCTGGCTAGGTCTCCTCCCAGCCCCGGCTGCTGGGTGAGGGGCTGCTGTCCTCAGCGTCCTGCGGGCTCCCAGGCCCCCCGGCCACGGCCAGGGGCTCCTGAGGTTTCCTTTTCCCTCCGGACGACTTCTTGGAGGCTGCGGGAGAAGGAGCTGGGTCAGGCCGGGATGTCCGGGAGGCTGGGTACCGCTGGCTTCATGCAGCTGACCCCCTTGAAGTGACACAGGGTAGCTCCTGGGCCTCCACAGCCACATGTGCAAAGTCAACTGGCCACCTAATGATTGATACCCAAGGGGAGGGGGAGTGGAGGGTGGTCCAGTTCAATTCCGAAGGTGAGCTGTGGGAAGCCGGTGGAAGCCTCAGACTCTTTCTCCAGATCTGTGACCCTGAGGACAGGGCCTGACCTCGGCACCTCCCCCCACCTCCCCCCACCCCCTGTGCCTTGAGAAGGGACATCTGGGTGACCAGAGCTCCTCCACAGACCCCGGCCTGGGGCTGGGACCACAGGGCAGAGGTGCCTGTTCCCCGGGACCTGGGGGGGTCCTGGGTGGACAGCCAAAGTGCTGGGTTGGAACCTGGGGGGGTTGTCCTGGGTGGACAGCCAAGATGCTGGGCCAGCCTGCTGTGACGCTCACTGTGTGGCGGACACAGCAGAAGGAGCTCGGGTTTTGGGTCAGACGGTAGGATTAAAATCCAGAGCCTATGTGCCTGCTCTGACTTTAGGCACATTAGCTCCCTTCTCTAAGCCTCGATTTCCCCACCTGTAACAGTGATCTTACCTTCCGGGCAGGTGGATCATGAAGCCCAAAGGCAGGAACGACTGCGCCTTACCCCTCCACGGGCGAGGCACAGGGACATTGCCTGGTGCTGAGCCTGGGGCACGCTGCCTGCACAGTGGGTGCCCGACACATGTCGGGCCCCTTCTCACTGACCACCAGGGCAGTGCCACAGGAGTGTTGCTGGGCTGCCTTCAGGGCAGGGGTGGCCGTGGGGGAGGCCTGCCTGCTGACCCCTGACCTGGTTGGGTGGGAGGACAGGACCTCAACCTGCTTGCCCTCTCGGCTTCAGCCACATGGATGCGGCTTGGCTCAGCCTGGAGGCCTGGGGGCTGCCCAACCCGCCCACCGAGTGGACAGGACTGTGGCTTCATCCAGGACCGCTGGGACAGGGGAAAAGGCAGGGGTGCCGGCCCATCACGGACGGTTCCTGGCAACAGTGGCGCCTGCCTTGCTCGCGGCCCGGCTGGGACAAACCCCAGAGTCACACCGAGGTTATTAGCTTAGGTGCTCAAAGCCTTGGCGCCAGAAGACCGGCGGAGCTCCTGCTCTTGTGCCCGAGCAGGAAGTGGGAAGCTGTCTGGATACCCTGGGGCAGGCCCGCAGCCCTTTTGGCCTTATCCGGGGAGCCGGATCCCTAAGCACCGCCCTCAGCAAACATTTGAGCAGCCCCAGCCCCGAGGAGCCCGCACGCTGCTCCCCCAGGACTCCGACCTCTGCTGCTGCTGCTATTTGAGGGTGCACAGCAGGGAGGGGAGGGGCTGGGGCGGGGTGGGGGTCCAGGACTACCATGACGGGGCCACCTGTGGGCATGACGGTGATGGTGATGCTGAAGATGGGAATGATGGTTGTCCTCGGCGCTCTGCGCGTAATACTAAAACCTCCCAGTAGCTCCAGTATCGGCCCCTTTGACAGGTGCGGAAACCGAGTCCCAGAGGTGAAGGGACTGGCCTGGCCACTCACTGAGGAAGGGCTGGGGCAGGGGTCTGCTGCCAGGTCTGACAGAGTCCCCACTCTTACGGGGCCCACTCCGGAGGGGTGTCAGGGCTTTTGTTTCTGGGTTCAAGTTGGTCTGAGGAGTTAACCCACTCCCCAAATGGCCAGGACAGGAGGTGGCACGGGTGGGCTTTGGAGCTGCAGCGCTTCCGTCAGGCCCCGCCTCAGCCAGCCCCTCCCCATCTCTCAAGCCCTGCCCACTGGCCCCCTCCTATCCTTGCCCCCAGCCCAGGCCTCTCTCCTGGCCCCTAAGCCTCGCCCACTGACCACGCCCCCTCTGGCCCCTCCTGCCTTGCCCCCTCCCCCCCGCCCCGCCCCAGGCCTGGCAACCAGCCTGCCCTGTTTCAGCTCCCGTCTCCATCCCTGGCCCAGCCCCAGGTCCCTCCCCAGGCACCTCCGTACCGCAGCCCCATGCCCCAGCTGGGCTTCCAGCCTTTCCGCTGACCCGTGCCTTTTCTCCTAGGCCCCTCCCGATGGCCCCGCTCCGCCCCAGCTCCAGCCCCCTCCCCGGCCCCGCCCGGCCCCGCCCAAGGGTCCCGCCCTAGGCCCCGCCCCCTAGTACCTTTGCCTAGCGGGTCTGACTGCCGTTTCCGCTTGCGCTGCAGACCCTGCCCGAGTTCCCTGTCGCAGAAGCGCCTGGGCCCCTCCCCTTGTGTGCTGGGCTTGGCATCCGCCTCGGAACTGGGGGCCTTCTGGGCAGAAGGGGGTGCGGTGAGGACGAGGACTCCTCCACACCAGGATTCCCTGCGCGATGGCCCCGTGGAGAGTGTTCAGGACCCACCTCACTGTCCGAGGTGTCTGGCTCGTCCAGTCCGTCCGACTCTGGCCTCTGTGCCTCTGCCTTGCTGGACTCTGCGGGATACAGGGTGCCAGTCAGGCCAGGCGGTGGCCTGGGAGCCTGGTGACTCTGGCTGCAGTGGGAGCTGCAGATGAGGACACGGGCACAGAGGGGCCAGCAGCCTGCCCGCCGGCACTCCTGGTGCCAGGCAGAGCTGGGATTCGACCCAGGCCCAGCGGCTCCGTGTCCCCTGTATAATGACCTACCAGCTGGGGTGTCCCTTACACTGGGTCACTACCGGCGACGGGGATCTCACTACCTGCCCTCAGCCCTAATTCGGAAGATGTTCTTCCCTTCACAGTGTGTGCTCGGAGGAGCGCCCACCCTGGCCCCCAACTCCATTTCTGGGTCTGTGGGTGGGAGACCCAGGCCCAGGGTTCAGCTGTTCAGGCAGACAAGGGCTGAGCTGGGCCCCAGACCACCGAGGTGCCCCTTCCCCAGCATGGTACCTCTCCCGGCCAGGCCCCAGTGCCCCTGGGCAGGGCTCATGCCCACCTGTGTGGCCATCAGCATCAGGCCTCTGCGGGCGGACAGGCTGCCCAGGCCTCCCTCTGAGTTCATTCGCCCTTCCACCTGGAGAGGGCAGGCTGGGGTGGTGCCCTGGGAGGGGCTGTGGGGGGCCCTGGGGAGAGCCAATTAAGTGGCTTGAGTTCATCTGGTGGGGCTGCCCTGGACACCACCCGGAGGACCCTGCGGCCGAGGGCCATTTCCTCTGTGGTGTGAGTTAGGCACACCCCACCTTTGTGGGCTCCGTATGGCAGAGAAAGAGGAGTCTGCACCTCCAGACCCTGGCTGGGGAGGGCGGGGTGGAGGCCCAGGGCAGGGACTGAGCCCATGGCTGGGGCTGGGCCCTTACCGCTGGCGCTGGGGGCTCCTCAGACTCTGGTGTTCTGGACTCCTTGGCGCCACTGCTGATTGCCTGGGGGCTGGGGGTTGGGGGCCCAGACTGGGCAGGTGGCTCAGCTCCCTGGGGTGACTCCGGGCTGGGAGTGCGGGTGGTTGGGGGGCTGAGTGACCCAGGGCGGCAGGCAGGCTTAGGGGTGGTGCGACTGCGGCCCCGGTCTGAGAGGTCTAGGGGCTTGTCTGGGCCATATTCCTGTGCAGCCATAGCTGCCTCTCCCCTGGGGCTGCCCGGGTCTGTGGGCCGTGGGCGCCACTCCCCATGCCGGGCTGCTGTGGTCAGTGCTGCCCCAGCCACCTTGACATCCTCGGGGCCCTCAGAGTCTGAGCCAGTGGGTGGGGAGGGTGGCATACCCCCCGGCACAGGCATGCCCTTTGGCCTGGCACTGCCCACCCGCACCCGAAGCTGCTGCTGGGCCAGAAGCAGGTGCAGTGTGCTCTCCAGCCGTGGGTCCCTCACGTCCACCAGGGTCCCCGGCAGGCCCAGCAGGCCTGTGGGCTCCTCCCAGCCCTCGGTCTCCACAGCCTTTAGGCTCCTTGGCCGGGGGCCACAAGGGGCTGTAGTGGGGGTCAGGGGACTGCTGCGGGGGCTGTGGAGGTGCAGGGCCAGGTGGCGGCTCAGGAGGCTGAGGCGGTCAGCCTGCAGGGAGCGCTTCAGGGCCTCAAAGGCCATGGCGGGGGGCCGGGAGGCCCGCAGGAGGCTGTGGAGGGGAAACCACATGAGGGCCGGCGGGACCAGTAACCGTCGAGCGGACCCTAGGGGGAGAGACGACGGCCCCCCATTTTGCGGATGAGGAAACTGAGGCCTAGGGAGCTGAGGGTAGGCTCTGGAAGCCACACCATGTGGGCAGTGGTAGACCTGGCCAGAGGGCCTGAGGCAAGGGCACTGAGGAGGGCCTGGACGCTCGCCTCCGTCTCTGGGTTTCTGGTGCCTGTGCCTTCCTGGAGTGCCCTCTTCCTCCCACACAATCCTGGACACTTTCCTCTGACACTGAACCACGTGGCCTTAGATGGATAGGACAGGCTTTCAGTGGCCCTCCTGAGAAGGGGCTCCCCAGTGCTGGGCCCCGTCTGCTGTCCCCTCCCCCCGAGCCCAGGCCACTCGAGGTATTGGCATGGGGACTTCGTGTAGGCAGGTGCCCAGGGAAAGCCAGGGAAGGGCAGGGGCTCCTGGAGGGATAGTCACAGGGACTTCCTGGCCCCTCTGGGGGTGGGGTGGGGAACCAGAGTCTGACAAGGGATCTCAGGTGAGGCCACTCCAGGTGGTGGCAGTGGGTGGGGCCCTTACCTGTCCAGGGGGAGGCTGGGCTCGTAGTTAGGGCTGGGCGGGCTGCTCCTGGTGGCCCGCGGGGGTGTCCCATTGATGGAGCCGTGATTGGCGGGGCACACCCGGGACCCAGGCCGCACCACAGCAATGGTCCCATGCAGCTGGTTAGAGATACGCTGGGGGCTCTACACAGGCAGGCGGGTCAGTCCGGGTGAGGGCCGCCACCCTCCTCCACCCCTGATCCCGGATAGGCCGTGTGTAGACTGAAGGTCCCTGCCCCACCCACTTGGAGCTATGAGGCGGGCGGCCAGTGCCCTGCCTGGGGTCCCGCCCTCACCATGTCTGGGGCCTGTGGCTCGGGCAGGTTGGCACCCGGGGAGATTCTGGTGACAGGCGATGTCCTGTACCCCAGCGGCTGCTCTGTAGGGGAGAGGCGGTGGGCAGGAGAGGCTGGGTGCAGCTCAGGGGGTGGGGGGCGGTCCACAACCCTGCCGAGTCCCCTCCCGCCCCGCACGCACCTTCTCCACGTGGATCCGTGCCGGGGCGCTCGGCATCGGGCTCCTCGTGGCCTTGCGGTGACTTCTCAGTACTGGCCTTCTGGCCACCAGGAGAGAGCAGCAGCAGAGGTAAGGGGGGGTCCGTGGCACCCTCCCTGCTTAGGGGCTTGGGCCTGTCTCTGGAGGGGAGGGAAAGACGGGGCAGTGAGGGAGGACAGTGCCTACGACTAGCAGAAACGCCAGGCGACTAGCAGAAACGCCAGGTGCCCTCCTCGGGGCCAGCCTCTCCGCGGGGGACCCAGGAGACGGGGAGACCCAGTTCTGGCCCGTGCCTGCCATTCAGCCATCAGCGCCCCCCGCAGGGCTCGGCATCACCCTCCAGACTCCTCTCAGTCCATGTGCCCCTGGCAGAGCCTCCAGGCTCAGGGTTGCTTCATGGGTGGGGGACACACTTCGTTTGGGGGCGTCCACTGGGGCTGCTGTTTACTTAGGAATCTCTCCCTGGGAGGTGGCCTAGGGGTCTCCACACCCCTCCCCCTGCACCTCGTGCCCTGGTCCCCCTGCCTGTGTGCTGTGCATGCGTGGGTGGGCTGCGGGGAATCGGGGTCTCATGGCCCCTTCCCCACTCACTCCAGGCCCCGAAGCCGCTTCACCTCCTCCTTCAAGCTCTTGTTCTCCTCCTTCAGCCTGGTCACCTCGGTGGCTGTGGAAGTCATTGATTAGAGACGCTGCTCGAGGGGCGGGGGGAGGAGCGGGACCAGGGAGGGGGTCCTCACAGCTCCAGGGCTTGTCTTGTTCCCAGCTGTGTCCCCAGCACTTGGCTCAGGGCCTGGCATACAGTAAGCCAAAAAACCAAACCCCTTGCGGATGAGTCGATTCCAATTCATAGTGACCCCACAGGACAGAGTGGAACTGCCCCGCAGGGTTTCCAAGGAGCGGCTGGTGGATTCCAACTGCTGACCTTTTGGTGAGCAGCCAAGCTCTTGACCACTGCGTCACCAGGGTTCCTGGCATACTGTAGGTGCCCCATAAATGCTTGCCTTGAGGATGTGAATAGTGATGGGTCTGCCCCCCAGTTCCGAGCGTGTCCCTGGGGGCTTCAGGGAGGGGCTTTGTCCTTTGTCATTGGCAGGGCTGGTGGAATTGTCCTTTGTCAATGTCAGGAGAAAGCTGGGGCCCAGAGAGGGGCAAGGTGCCCCCAGTCCAGGGGCTGACAGTGGGGGATATGGCAGGGCCAGCTAGGGTCTTGTACCTGGCATAGGCTCTGGGCACGGGTCTCCTTGTCTGTAAAATGGGGCGTGGTACCACCTCCCCATGGCACGGGGTGGTTGCCTTCTCCCCTTTCCCTGAGATGGGGGGCAAATACGGCACACCCAGTAGCCCTGGGGCCCCCCAGGCAGGACGATGGGGTGGGCACATCACACCCAGTAGCCCTGGGACCCCCAGACAGAGCGATGGAGTGGGCACATCACACCCAGTAGCCCTGGGGTCCCCCAGGCAGGACGCTGTGGGGCTCACTCAGGAGGAAGACGTGCTGCAGACTCTGCAGGTGTGAACTCTCGAACTCCTGCTGCTTCTTCCTGGCCAGCTCCTGGGTCACCATGCAGCGGTCACACAGGCCGGCCCGAAGCCTGGGGGCAGAGGTGAGAGGCCGAGCTGAGAGTAAGCCAGCTGCCTCTCAGCACCCGGAGGGACCGAGGCCCACAGGGGCTGGATCCCTCATGGCTCCTTCCAGGGTGACCCTTTCCCAAACCACGTTCTGCAGAACCCCCACCCCATGCCCTGCCCTGTGAGGTAAGCGTTCTGTGTTCAATTAAGTTTGGGAAGGAGTTTTGGAAGTGCAGTCTGCTTAAGGACCTGGGGAGTTGTGCGGTGGGGGAACCTGCCTGGTTTGGCCGACCCCAGCATTGCCTTCTCCACCCTCAATTCCCCCGCCCTACATTCAGCGAGGAGCCCTATCTGCCCCGCCCCACATTCACCCAGGAGCCCTCTCCGAGCCCCCATTCACTGAGGAATCCTCTCTGCCCACCCCATTCACCCAGGAGCCCTCTCTGCCCCACTGCCCCTCATTCACCCAGGAACCCTCTCCACCCCCCCATTCACCGAGGAGCCCCCCGCCCCCCCCCCCCCCCAGCAGCCCTACCTGTTCTCCAGCACACGTACGTTCTCCTTCAGCGCCTTCTGCTGTTCCCGGAGCTGCTGATTCTTGGCAAAGAGCTCCTCCATCCTCTGGGCATCTCTGTGGCAGCAAACCGCGAGGGGAGTTCCTCCCTGCCAGGGTCACTGCGTGCGGGCCCCTGGTCCCCCTGTCCAGCCCGAGGCCTCCGCAGGCCAGTTCTCCCTTGGGGCACCCACTCAGGGCTGGGTCCTGCTTGGGGCACCCCCCTGTGGGGACTTGTGCTTATAAAATGGACCCCTGAGTGCGCAGTGCTTAACCTAGCTCTCAAGTTTGAGTCACACGACCCCTCGGGCCGTTTGCTTTGTCCACGTGCTGGTCGCAGTGCTGGAGCTCAGGGCAGAAATGCACGTAGCCTGTCTGCGAATGGGACCTGGGGACCGCCCGTAAGGCCCCCATCTGGGCCAGAGGAGAGGGTGTCTCAGGTGCCTCTTAGTGATCGCCGCTGCTGTCCTGGGGCAGGAAAACACCCTATGGGGAGGGGCTGCCCCCAGGGGGGTCCCTGCTCCGAGGTGGGCTTGGAGGCTGACACACTGGGCTCGAGTCCTGGCTCTACCACCTACTCGCTGCGTGACCCTGACAAGTGACTCACCCACCCCTCCCAGCCTCAGTTTCCCCTGGGGTCATGGCAGTACTGACACCCCTGGGGTCTGGTGGTCCAGGCTCCTGGAGGGGCCGCTGTCCCCACTCCCTGTACCCGTCTGGCCCCAGGCCACTGTGCACTCACCGGCACCTCTCAGAGTTCAGTTCCAGAAGCTTGTTCTGCAGGCCTAGCAGGAGGGGGAGAGAGGCTGAGGGCCAGGCCCCATACATTCCCCGCCTCCCCCACAGGGGCAGGGCAGAGTCACGACATGGCATCTCCTGCCCATGGTGTCTCTGGACCCCTGCCCATCTGCTGTTGGGTCCTCTTTCAGCCTCCCTGAGGGAGACCAGGGGCCAACCCTGCCCAGCAAGTCCCCGCCAGGCCAGCCGCTGGACGCTCCAGCCTCAGCTCCGTCCGGTCACTGTGGCTCCGCACCTGGGGTCTGGGCCAAGTGTCCCCCTTCTCTTGGGGTCCCAGGCTCTGTGGCATCTGTCTGAGGTTGGCAGGGACCATGATGCTGGGGGTGACCTGCCACCTTGGTCTGTCCTAGGAAGGACAGTGAGGAGCCCAGGGGGGGCAGTTTTAGGGGACATGGAGTGTTGAAATAAAGTGGCTTTGGGGACAGTCTCTGCAGACCTCCTTCTTGCCACGCTTTGTGACCCAGTGTGGATCCCGCAGGCCCAGGAGCCAGGGCTGGTGGGGGGGCATATTCTCGGCCAGCAGCCCCGCCTCTCGTGGTCACCCCAGAAGTAACCCAAGCCTTTGGAGGGCGGGCTTTGTGAATGCTCACTGGAAAGGCTCTCAGGGAGGGTCTGGGCTGGGCACGGGGGCGGGGTGAGTGCGGGCTCCAACCTGTCACTGAGCTGGGAGCTGGGAAGGAAGTGAAGAATTTCAGCCTGGGGAACCAGCCCCAGGAGCCGTGAGCTCCCGCCCCTGGAAGGGGGCACCCTCATTCTGGGGGGCGCCCAGCCCCCTCTCTGGAGAGCGAGGGCAGGTCAGGGCTTCTTCCTTTGGGAGACTACGGAGCAGAGGAGCCTGGATGCTGCTGGTAGCCAAGAGGCCTCGGCGTTCCTAACGTTACTCTGGCGTCCTGCCTCTCTGGGCTGAACTCTGGGTGCTGGTCACCACTCATGCTGGGACCAGGCCAAGTCAGTGCCTGTGGCCACTTTACAGCTCCGTGGCCTGGGTCAGGACGCCCCTTCCTGGGCCTGGAGACAGGCCCCCAGATTTGGTGAAAATAGAGGCTGCAGGTGGGAGCTCTCTGGCCTTACTTGGCCCTTAGGGCCGCGTGTCTGGGAGGGCTGTGGAGACCCCCGCCCAGGACCCCGTCCCGGCTGCACTCACCCAAGACCTCTTTCTCGTGGATATCCTTCAGCCTGTTCAGTGACTCCATGAAGCTCTCCATGGCTCCCTGTGGCCCTGGCCTCGGTCCCTGCACACTTGGGGTGTGGGGATGCCTCTACTTCCCCGTGTTTCCAGCCTGTGGAAGAGGAAGTCGGGAGAGGTGTCACCTTGGCTTAGGAAGGGCCTGTGTGTGTGTGTGGCAACGTTTGAGCGATATCGGGGGGCTGCCACCCGGGGCGGGGGCTGGAGGACCTGGACCCTGCCCACTCAGAGCTCTCGCGAGCCTCTCCTTGTGAACTGACCCCCCCCCCACGTGGTAAAGTCCATGCCTGAGGGCCCCGGGGTCTCGTCTACCCCACTCTGCTCTCAGAGTATGCCCCCTCCCTCGCACTTGCTTTTGTCCCTGCAGGGAACTGGGACACAACACACACAGACATGCACACACAGACACACGTGCACACGGACATGCACACACAGATGCACACACACAACACATGAACATGTACACATACAGACACACGTACACACACAGACATGCACACACAGACACAGATCCACACGCACAGCACATGGAGTGAGTGTGCATGGGAGAGTGGTGTGTGTGAGCAGGCATGTGAGCATGTGGGTGTGGGTATGTGTGAGTGTGAGTGAACGTGTGCGTGCCAGTGTGTAAATGTGCGAGGGTGAGTGTGCGAGAGTGAGTGTGGGAGCGAATGTCAGCATGCATGTGAATGGGTATGTGAGTGTGAGTGTGACGGTGAGGGTGGGGGCAGTGCTGTCGGTGCCCCAGCGCCTCTCATCCCTGCGCCTCTGTGACTTTCCTGCCAGCCCGTGTCCACGGGGACCATGCCTGCCTGTTGGGTCTCTGTCCAGGGCTGGGGTCTCCACCAGCCGTCTTCACAGACAGGAGACCTGTGCTCTGAGCCTTGCAGTTCACGCCCCAGGTCACACACTGGAGTGCGGGGTCCACGTTCTGACACTTGGCCTGGCGGCCAGGCTGCGTGGTGCTCAGACCGAGGGGCCACGAGTCCTCTATCTCTGACACCTCACACCGACCCATCCGTGAGGGTTTGCTGTGGCCCCTAAACACCTTTCTGGGCTTGAGTGCTATGGCCTCGCCTGGACCGAGGTGGCCCCCTCCTGGCCTGGCCTCCACGTGCACCCCCCAAGGACGCTCTGTGCCCAGCAGTGGGTATTCCCTGGAATCTCCGTCCCCTGATGCACCTCCCCGCTCAAAGCCCCCTCGCGCCATGCCGTGTCCTCGTGAGGGAGGGGACATGATCGGGTTGGCACTTAAATGTCTCCTCCCAGCAGTGTTCTGCTGAGTAGGCCCAACCTGAACCCCCAAATGCCCACCTCCCACCTGTGGTCCCCACAGCAACTGTGGCCGGCTGAGGCTGAGTGACGGCCGGACACCAAAGTGACCCTGTGTGCTCTGTTTGCACCAGGCTCAGAAAGAGGGAGGCGATGCTGACAGTGGGCTGGGTCCTTGCCTGGGTCAGGGGTCAGGGGTCAGAGGTCAGGGGTCAGGGCAGAGCTGGGACCAAACACTGGCTGGCCAGGGCACAGGCAGCTGCAAGCGTGGAGCCCCGCACTTGGCCTGAGGCCTGGCAGAGCCCGGGAGCCGGAGCTGGCTGGGCTGCGCCCGCTGGGGTGTTACGGGGTTGAGGCCCACAGGAAGTGGGGCTCCCCAAACACATTTCGAAGACCTGCCTGTGCCGGGACTCTCCTGGCGGCCCGGCGAGTGGAGGCCACTGCCTGGGTGGCCTGCATCGGGGGCAGAGCTCTGGGCGTGAGGCGTCTTGGGAAGGGCTCCCAACTGGAGGCCGGGCGGGAGCTCACCTGGGGACAAGCAAGACACTGACTTCCAGAGGTGACCGAGGGGAGACCGGGGCCACAGGCGGGGGTGCAGGCACGTGACTGACGGTAGTAATAATCCAGGTTACCGTTTCATGACCACTCGGTCCTGATCACAGAGCGAGAAGCCCACTCTTCAGATGGGGAAACTGAGGCTCAGAGACATTACATAACCGGCCCCAGCCGCCCAGTGGGATGTGACAGGGTCAGGATTTAAATTCGGCTGCCATAGCTGCACACCCTGCACATCAGCCCTGTGTGGAGCAGGGGCATCTCCTGGAGTTTCTGCTTGCCCTTCCCCCAGGGTGCCTGCCTGTCTGCCTGCCTCCAGGGGTCACCACATGCCCGTCTCCAGGGGTCCCTGCCTGCTTATATGCAGGGGTCCCTGCCTGCCTTCCCGCAGGGGACCCCGTGTGCCTGTGGTGTGGGGGCTGGCGGGACCAGGTTTCCTCTGCTGGGCTGTGCCTCACCCCAGGCTCCTCTTCGCCCCCCAGTGCCCAGTGGGCCCTGAGTGGCCATGAGGTCCTCCTTCTACCCATGCCTGCCTGGCTGTGAGGTCCTCCTACCCCTGCCTGCCTGGCCGCGAGTTTCTTCTTCTACCCCTGCCTGCCTGGCCGCGGGGTCCTCCTTCTACCCCTGCCTGGCCGTGAGCTCCTCCTTCTTCCCCTGCCTGGCCGTGAGGTCCTCCTTCTCCCCCTGCCTGGCCGTGAGCTCCTCCTCTACCCCTGCCTGGCCGCGAGGTCCTCCTTCTACCCCTGCCTGGCCGTGAGCTCCTCCTTCTTCCCCTGCCTGGCCGCGAGGTCCTCCTTCTCCCCCTGCCTGGCCGCGAGGTCCTCCTTCTACCCCTGCCTGGCCGCGAGGTCCTCCTTCTACCCCTGCCTGGCCGCGAGGTCCTCCTTCTACCCCTGCCTGGCCGCGGGGTCCTCCTTCTACCCCTGCCTGGCCGTGAGGTCCTCCTTCTTCCCCTGCCTGCCGGGGTGGCCATTCACATGCCCCTGCACGCCCTCATCAATATGGACGGCCCTCTGCCCTGTGAGTGTGTGGCACTCTGACCTGTGGGTGCAGTGCAGCTCTCCGGCTGGCTCCCCCGCCCCTTCCCAGCCACCCCTCCAGGTGGCGACACCCCCATTTCTCAGGAGGGGAAACTGAAGCCCAGGGCGCTCAAGCTACCTGCCCAGGTGTACTTCCGGCAGAGTCTGGCTTGGTCCTGCCTGCTGTCTCCCTGTGATCTGATGGAGTGGCAGCCTTGGGACCACCTCCCGGGGATCCCTGGTATCTGTCACCACCCCCCAGGCAGACCAGCCATCCCTTCGTCCTGCTCAGCCCCAGCCTCCCCCACCCCACTGCCCCTGGAAGATCAGAGTGAGCTCTGGGCAGGGTGGGCCCAGGGAGAAGAGTCCAGTGTTGAGGGCAGGGGAGGTGCCCCAGAGGTGGGTGCAGACTGGGTGTGGGAGGAAAAGGCGGACTGGGCTGGCATCGCCAGGGCCTGAGGCGGGTCCCTGCGGCTGGGGTCAGGGGCTCCCGCCTCAGAGCCGAAGGGCTGCTTTCTGGTGGAACCCTTGTTCCCCGGGGCTGGTGTGGCACGGTGACACCCCTGGAGAAGGGAGGTGCTGGGTGGGCAAGGCTGCCCACCTGGGTGAAGGCTTTGCCAGGGTGATTGCTTGGGAGAGACTGGCGCCATGGTGTCCTGAACCCCCACTGCATCACCCCCATGAGCCCACATCCTGGCAGCCTCTGGCCAAAGGGTCAGGGGCCAGAGCCCACAGGAGCCCTGGTCTGGGATTTGTCAGGTCCTGCCGAGGTGGCTGGGGCACTAGGCTGGGGTGGGGTGGGGGCACTCTGACCATGGGGTAGGGTTCTCCAGGCCTGGACACTCCGCACAGTTGCCGGGTTTGGTGGTGTTACAGGTGCTGGGGCCTGAGCTGAGGGCAGGGGCCCATGGTGGGGGGTAAGCCTGCAGGAGCCTGGGGGCTGGGCTGCTGCCCGGGGCCTGAGTTTCTCATGGAGCCTTGGGGGCTACACAGGGCCCAAGGGTGGGCAGAGCCTGGGTTCTCAGTGTCCCAGAGGACAGGGTGCATCCTCGGGGGCTGGCCTGAGTGGAGGAGGAGTACCCTGAAGGGTGCTGGCCCATGAGAGGCAGCCTGGGCCGGGGGTCACAGGCACGGGCTTCCAAGCTGAGGGCCGGGGGTCGGGATCCTAGCTCTTCTCTTCACCCTCCGTGCCCTGGGCAAATTGCTTGACCTCTCTGAACTTTCCCCACGTCAGGCTCCAGCCACATAACACAGGTAACGCAGGTAATGTGCTCAGCCCGGAGCCAGGCGGCAGGGAGTGCAGGGTGAGCCATGGAAGAGACACTGCCCGCTACCTCTCGGCAGCCCCCAGCCTGAGCCTCGCTCAGACTCTGGCTCCGGTGCTCACACAAGGCCCCCAGGTGGCAGCCAGCCTGGCTTACAGGTCCCTCGTCCCCCGGACACCTTCAAGTCCCATTGCCACGAGACTCCTCTGCAGGGGAGGCCATGAGCCCCAAGCTCAGGGCAAGGGCCTTGATTCCAGCAGCAGCACCCACATTCACATCTTGGGACAGTTGCTTGCTATGGCCACTGAGTCCTGGAGCCCTCCTGCCCCCCAGGGGAGGTGCCATCCTGTTCCCACACCACAGAGGGCACCCTGGCCCTGGTCTGGACAAGCTCTGTTGGGCTGAGCAGCTTGGCCCGTGGTGGTGCTCACTCATCCCAGCCCTGGGGCCAGATCCAGTCCTGCCCTTTGTGTGACTGGGGCTTCCGAGCGCCTTTGGTTGTCTGAGAATGGTGGCAGCAAGCCTGCATCTCCGTGTGTTGTTGCTGAGCCACGGGGCCCTGCCGGGCACAGAGCACCAAGGTCTGCCTAGGCTGAGTACCCCAGGCAGCCGGTCAGCTCATCGCCCCTCCCACCTCCCTCCTGGGGCACCCCGCCTCCAGCAGGTCAGTGCCCCAGCAGTGCTGAGCCGACAGGGTCTGTCTGTCTGTCTGTCTGTCTGTCTCCCGCTCTGCACAAAGACAACACAACAGCAGCAAATGCGGTCCCATCGGCTGCCGGGTTCCACCTGCTGGCTCTGTGCCAGGCACCACGCGTGCAGGGGCACTATGCTGTGCTGAGGGTGCAAGGAAGCCGGGCTCGGAGAGGTGCCGCCCATGCTCCTCTGGAGCACCCCCTGTGTGCCCGGCCTGGCTCGGGGTGGAGCCCATGCAGCCCCGTGGAGGGCTGTGGTTGCCCGTTTACAGACGTGGATGCTGAGGCCGAGGCCGAGGCAGGTGGAGGACTTGTGGGGTGGAGGCAGGATTCAAGCCCCGGTCTGGCTGGCTCCAGAGTCTCACCTACCCTCTGTGGGGGTCTCTGCGATGAAGGGCAAGACCTCTCCATAGTGCCTGGCTGTGCCTCAGTTTCCCTGTCCATAAAGCTGGCCATGGTGGTGAGTCTCTGGCTCCTGGAGGCAGGAGGAGTCTCACCCCCGGGGCTGCTCCAACGACTGCTTGTCTGACTGATGAGGAGCTTCACATGGGCCTCCCACTGCCCATGGGTGCCACGGCGGCCCTTTCTACAGATGAGGCAGCTGAGGCTCAGAAAGATGTCACCTGTCCACGGTCACCTGCTCACAAAGGGCAGAGCAGGACTCAGCCAGCCTCCGGACGACCTCCTAGGCCAGTTCTGGGGCAGTGTCCAGAGAAGTGTCCCTGCCAGGGTGGTTTCTAGCATCCATCAGATGTGACATACCCATGACACACATGTGCACACCCGTGACACCACACTGCATATACAGAGAAGCACACCCGTCCACACCAACACCAATACCTGCGCACATGAGTGCTCCCTCAGTGTCCCTCCCCCACCATGCACACGGCCCCATGTGGATCTGGGGCCAGCTGCACACACATTGCACAGCTCATGTCTGCGAGCGTGTGCGCGCGCGCGCACACACACACACACACACACACACACTTGTGCATGCATGCACGGAGGGACAAGGTTGGTGCTGGGCTTGGCCAGGCAAGGTGGTGTATGCAGCTCAAGTAACATCGGCCTGCAACCTGACTCCCCAGGTGGTCAGGGCACCTGCCCTCCAGTGCCCGCTGTCTGCCCTGGCTGGCTGCCTGGCTGAGGCCAGTGGGGGAAGCAGGCATGGAGCCGAGGGCGGCAGTGTGTTCACGGTGCCCAGTGCTGAGTGGTGGACAAGGCACCCTGACTCCTTGCCCGAGTGGGGACTGGGCATCGGGCAGGTCCTGGATGGAGGGCGTGGCCGCTGACCCTTCCTGGTGCCCCGTCCCCTTGCCTGTGTTCCCTCAAGCGCAACTTCCTGGTGCCGGGGGCCGGGTCTGTGTCTCTGCCCCGGGCCCCCTGCCCCATCCAGCCACCTAGGAAGCCTCAGAACCCCTCCCCAGCTTGGTCCCAGGCCCAGGTGCCCCTGAGCAGGTGGCTGTGTGGTTCCATGCCACCCAGTGGGGGAGGATAGTCCAGCCGCCACCCCCGCTCCTGCGTGGGGAGCAGACCTGGGCGTCCCTGCTCCCTGGCTGCCCCTACCTGCACAGCGAGCCCGGCTTCTTGCCCTTGGTGAGTGGCTCCACTCCAGCTAGCAGGCAGCACCGGCCCCTCGGCATTTCACGTGGCCCTCCGTCAGGCAGACCCCCGAGCCCGAGCCTGGAACCGTCCGCGCCCGATGGAGCTAGAAGCAGTGTGTGAACCTGCACGGTAACAAGACATGATTTTGGCCAAACCCGCTTTACAGGTTTTCTATTCTCCCAGCCGGGAGTAGCAGGGAGGCAGGGACTCACCAAAGCCGCCTGACAGGTTCTGCCGTCCACGGCACAAGTGGCAGAACAGGTCCAGCCTGAGCCCACATAGAGATCGGATTGTTTCCCCCGTAATCCAGGCTGCACTGTTGGCTGGAGCCAAGTGGTTCATGAGGAGGAGCTGGGGGCCGGGCTGGCTAGGAGGCTTCGGGCCGCGTGGGGGCTGCAGTGGAGAGCCCCACCAAGGCTGGTCCTGGAGGCCAAGGTGGGCCCAGGGCTTCCCACCCCTCCTTTCTGGCCACACTGATCCCCTGGGGCTGAACTTGAGGCCCTCTTTCTGGCCTCGGTTTCCTTGTCTGAATCGGGGGTTTGGGCACAGAGTCAGCACCCTTTAGACAGAGCCGTGGCCCTAAGTGGACGACTGGCTCTGGGGGACACCTCCTTCCCTGCCCCTCCTGGAGGATATCTGCCCCAGGGGGCTGCGGGCTGCGTCATTTGCTCTGGGCTCTGGGTGGGCCGGTGGGCGTGGCAGCTTAGCCTCAGGGTGCTGGGACCTGGTCTGGGTTCTGGGTGGCCTGGTGGGCGTGGCAGCTCCAGCCTCGGGGTGCTGGGACCTGGTCTGGGCTCTGGGTGGCCCAGTAGGTGTGGCAGCTCAGCCTCAGGGTGCTGGGACCTGGTCAAGCCAGGGTGTGAAGTGGGGCTGGGGCGGGGTTTGACGTGCTTGTTCTCTGGAGGGACGCTGTGGCCGCACTTCGGCAGAAGGGACAGGCCTCCATGGGCTGTGCCACCCAACTGCCTCCCCACCCTCTGCTTTTGGATGCCTCACAAAAGTGGGGAGACTCCCAAGTGCGCAGCCCCCCAAGGCCATGGAGGAGCGCCCCCATGTCCCTCATGTGGACCTGGGATGGGCCAGGGCTCTTGGGAGGGGTGGGGGGCATCATGGGACCTCCCCAGGCTCTGGCCAGGCCATGTACCTTTGCAGATGCCTCTCCCCCAAGGCCCTCCTTCCTCATCCTGGAGTGCTGGTGGTGGTGTCTTTCTGTTCCTGGATGCATGTTTGTGGGTGTTTGTGTGTGTGAGTGTGGCCACAGTCACTGTGTGGGGACCATGTGCACATGTGTGCAGGTGCGTGCAGGTGCGTGCAGGTGCGTGCAGGTGTGTGCAGGTGTGTGCAGGTGCGTGCATGTGGGTGCAGGTGCCCACAGGTGTGTACAGGTGTGTTTGTGGGTGCAGCTGCATGCAGGTGTGTGCAAGTGTGTACAGGTGTGTCCTTCCTGTGGTGTGTGGGTGTGTGCAATTGGACACTGATCAGTAGATGGCTCCTTAGCACGCTGTGTGCTCACCTGTGTGCACGTGTTTGAGCGTGTTCTCATCACATGTGAGGGTGGGTGCGTGTGTGCATGATGAGAACATGTACGTGTATATGTGCTGTTGTGGCTCTGCGTGTGCATGTCAGAGGGGTGTCCCCACGGTGAGGGCAGAGGCAAGGATAGCATCAGACCCTCCACCCAGCAGGGTCGACCCTTGAACTGGGTCTCCCTCAAGAGACTGGGGCCGAGTCGAGGGCTGAGGCTTGGCCCCTGTTACTTTGGGTCCCCCTGCCCACAGTCAGGTTTGAATCCTGACTCTGCCCCTTGAGAGCTGGGCCACTTTGGGCCAGAAACCCAGCCTCTCTGAGCGCAGGGCCTCATCTGCAAAGTGGCCTTCCTGATGGAGGGCTTGGGAGGAGCTGGGAGGTTCACTGGCACAGGCAAAGCCTTTGGCCAGGCTCTGCACGCAGTAGGTGCTCAAAAATGTGAAAAAGCTTAACATGGAATTACTATATGACCCAGCGATTCCACTCCTAGGTTATACCCGAAAGACTTGAAAGCAGGGATTCACACAGACGTAAGTGCACCAGTGTTCTTTGCAGCACTGGTCACAACAGCCAGAAGGTGGACACAGCCCAAGGGCCCATCAACAGATGAAGGGTAAACGAAGTGCAGTACATCTGTACAGTGGAGTGTTACTCAGACATAGAGAAACAAAGCTCTGATACGTGCTTCAGCATAGATGCACCCTGAAAGCATTCTGCCGTGTGAAATAAGCCAGGTATAAAAGGACAAAGATTACCTGATCCTGCTTACAGGCAATATCTAGAACAGACACATTATGCATAGAGATGGAGAGCAGATTCATGGTTGCAGGGCTGGGGTGGGTGGGGAAGCAGGTGACAGTTTAAAAGGTACAGAGTTTCTGTTTGGGGTGATGGGAAAATTATGGAAATGGACAGTGCAGCGTGGCCCCAGCCCTTCCCACCATGGGGTGGGGTGCTGCCAGAGGAGCTTCTCTTTGCTGCCTTTCTGGACCCCAGGACAAGGGGGCTTGAGGGTCAACTTAGGGCTGGGCAGTGCGACACCCAGGATATGGTGGGCAGCAAAGGGCAGTCTAGGAGCCCTGGCTGGGGATCAGGGCAGCTTGTCTGGCCCCAGACCCCTCAATGCCCATGAGGCAGGGTGGGTATGGAGTCGCAGATGTTGACACAGACTTGGAAGGATTGCCCTCTGTGTGCAAGGTGGGGGCAGGGAGGACCCTCCTTCCACCACCCCCTCTGGCCCCTTCCTCACCCCCCTCTTTCCCTGGCCCACCTTCCCGCCCTCCCTTCTCCCTCTTCTTCTCCCCCCACTTCTTCTCTCTCCTCCCCCTTTCCCTCCCCCATCCCTCTGCCTTCCCTCCACCTTGCCTCCCCCTCCTGATCCTGGAGAACCAGAGACCCACGCACACACACAGGGTCTATGATCTGTACCAGCGCTGGGGAGTGGGGACCACTGAGGCTCTGGGGGACACAGCAGAGGCCTAACGAGACTTGGGGGCTCCATCTGACTACCTGGAAGGAAAACCAGAGGTGGAGGGGGCGGGGCTCGCTGCCGTGGGGGTGCTCAGGAACCTGTGGATGGGGGAGGCCCTCCCCCTGGAGGCAGCAGGAGGGTCTCACCTCAGAGCCTCAATTCCCTGCCTGTAACCTGGGGAGGCATCCAGAATGCGGAGCTCACCTGCTTCACAAACGGGGAGACTGAGGCCCAGGGAGGTCACATGATGTACCTGGGCTGGGAGCAGGTGGAGACAAGAGTGTGAGCTGTGGACCAGGGTCCTCTCAGATATCGGGCCTGCCCGAGGACATGCATGAGACAGAAGACGCTGCGTCTTCAGCCCTCACTGAGCCCATCTCACTGGAACTAAACGACCAAGTACTCAGCCCACTGTGATACGGGGAGGAGCGATGGGGTGCCTCTGCATCCCAGTGACATGGGGTGGGGGACCCCTATTCACCAGTGCCCCTGTGATATGGGGCATCCCCCCACCCCCGCCTTACCAAATGCCCACTGTGATACGGGGCGGGCCCCTATTCATCGAGCACCCCCTGCACACAGAGCCCGGTGCTACGGGACCTGTACCTGTTGCCGTCGAGTTGATTCCGACTCATGGCGACCCTACAGGACGGGGTAGAACTGCCCCGTAGGGTTTCCGAGGAGCAGCTGGTGGATTTGAACTGCTGACCTTTGGGTTAGCAGCCAAGTTCTTTAACCACTACGCCACCAGGGCTCTGTGATGTGGAATGGGGCCTCCTATTCACCAAGTTCCCACTGTGATACAGGGTGTTTTCCCTGGGTTCTGGGCACGGGTCCGGCTGTGAACTGGCACAAACGCCTCCTGTTTCAGGGACCTTCAGGGAGCAGGGGTGGCACCTAGTGGGTGCACTTGAGCCTCAGTTTACTCATCTGTAGCCCAGAGACAGTGACGCCCACTTTACAGGGTGATGTGAGGATTACTGGGATCGCACCCTGGCATGCATTCATTCCCTCATGCATTCATTCACTTGTTGCGCACTGTCAGCTCCACGGACAAACCGTGCCCGCCCTCTGGATGAGCGCCTGTCCGGGCTCCCAGGAGCAGGAGCTGAGGGACCCAACGGACCGGCTCCCCAGAGCAAACCAAGCAGGCGTCAGAGTAGGGGGCTGTCCCATCGTCCCACTCTAGAGCCAGCATCCCAGGCTGAGAGGAGCCGGCCCTCCAGTACTGCCGGCTGCGGGGCTGAAGCACGGGGCCTGGGGAGGGGGCCAGAGGACGCAGGGCTCCCCTCGCCCCCCAGTGCCTGTGTCCTGCGCTTCGAAGAGAGGCGGCTCCCCGGCTTTTATCCCGGGGCTGGGAGGGGAGGCACGATAAGGCTTCAAAGGCGTCTCACTGTAAAGGCACCGTTAAAAGCCGCCTGTCCTGCCCAATGTTTGTGTTACTGGATGGATAGATAAAGGGGGTGGGGGTGGGGGAACATAGGCCTGCCCTGCAGCCCAGGCCCCCAGATAAATGGGTCACCTATTAATATGACCCTGCAGAAGGAGGGCCTGTAGGGACACGGTTGCCTTCTGCGATGCAGGCCCCAGCCCCACCCTCCCCGCAGATGGGCTCCTAATGACTAGCTGGGGACTCCCTGACTGGCTGCATGCTGTGCTGGGGGGCAGGGCAGGAGGAGTAAGGCAGGCCAGCCTGGGCAGAAGGGAGGGCAGACGGGGCCTAGAGTTCTCTTGGAAGGCGAAAAGCCCCTCGCCCTGTAATCCTTCCTCCACATACCGCGACACCAGGCGCCCTATTTTAAAATGACTTGACAACACAGGAACTGTAAGAAGGACCCAACTTGCAAAGCTCTAAAATGGACAAAGAAGGCAACAGTCCCTTCTGCGGGTAGCCAGCCGCGCTGCTCTGAGTGTGTCCTACTAGGCCTCCTCTAGGGCCACCTAATGGCTTGGGGGTCTCAGGGAGACCAGCACGGTGGCTGCCAGCTGTCCGTCCTGGAGAATGCCCTAGAGCCTTCAACTCGCTTTGTTGGTTTAAGTGTCTTTTGGCGGTCTGTCCTTTCTAGTGGATCTGAGGTGCACCACTCAGATGTACGAAGGGTCTCTGGGGGTGTCGTGACACCGATGCCCATACCACATCCAGATCAACTGCTCCTGGACCCCTGGTGCCACCCGGGCATCAGGGTTTGGTTTTGTTTTTATTGTGGTAAAACACACAGAACACAAACTTGACCGTTTTAAAGTGTCGAATTCGGTGACATTTAGTGCTTTTACCATGTGCAACCATCACGGCTATCGAGTTCTAGAATGTGTTCATCACCCCAAAAAGAAACCCAGTACCCACTAGCAGTCATCCCCCCACCCCAGCCCCTGGCAACCATTTCTCTGCTTTTCGTCTCTGTGGATTTGCCTATTCTGGACATTTCAAGTAAATGAAATTGCACGATACGTGAACTTTTGTGATTGGCTTATTTTACTCACAGTATTTTTGAGGTTCATCCGGGTAGCAGCAAGTATCAGGACTGTATTCCTTTTTAATGGCTGAGTAATACTCCATTGCATGGATGGACCACATCTTGGCTATCCATTCATCTGGTGATGGACACTTGGGTTGTTTCTACCTTCTGGCTATTGTGAATAGCGCTGCAGTGAACAATGAGGTACCCCTTTATTCGTTTTGCCCGCTGCACAGTTGTTATAGATTGAATTGTGCCCCCCCCAAAATGTGTTGGAAATTGTCATGGGTTGAATTGTGTCCCCCCAAAATATCTGTCAACTTAGCTAGGTCATGATTCCCAGTATTGTATGATTGTCTACCATTTTGTCATCTGATGTGATTCCTCGAGGTGTTGTAAATCCTATCACTATGATGTAATAAAATGGATTAGCGACAGTTATATTGATGAGATCTACTAGATTAGATAGTGTCTTAAGCCAATCTCTTTTGAGATATAAAAGAAAGAAGCGAGCAGACATAGGGACCTCATACCACCAAGAAAGCAGTGCCGGGAGCAGAGCGTGTCCTTTGGATCTGAGGTTTCTGCAATGAGATGCTCCCAAACCAAGGGAAGACTGATGCATCACAAGGGCCTTCTTCCAGAGCCAACGGAGAATGAAAGCCTTCCCCTGGAGCTGATGCCCTGAACCTGGACTTCTAGCCTACTGGACTGTGGGAGAATAAACTTCTGTTTGTTGAAGCCATCCACTTGTGGTGTTTCTGTTACAGCAGCACTAGATGACCAAGACAGAAATCCTAACCCCTATGCATGTAGGTGTAATCCCTTCTGGGAATAGGGTTTTCTTAGTTGTGTTAGATTAGATAGTGTCTTAAGCCAACCACTTTTGAGCTATAAAAGAGCAGATTAGGCACAAAAGCAAGCAAGCAGGAATGGGGGAAAGGTAGATGTCATGCCACAGGAAGATCACCAAAGAACCGAAGAACAGAAGCTGAAGAGAGACAAGGACCTTCCCGCAGAGCCAACAGAGAGAGCCTTCCCCTAGAACCGTGCCCTGAATTTAGACTTCCAGCCCCCTAAACGGTGAGAACATAAATTTCAGTTAGTTAAGTACTTGCGGTATTTCTGTTATAGCAGCCCTAGCTAACTAAGACAATGATGGCAGACACTATGTACATCGTCCATTTGTGATCTGATGTGAGCAGTCAATCAGCTGGAAGGGGAGTTTCCTTGAGGGTGTGTCCTCCATCAATATAAATGGATGTTTTAGCAAAGCTCTCTCTCTCTCTCTCTCTCTCTCTCTCTCAATCCTGCACTTGCCCTGTCTGACTTCAAGTTGTTGGGACGTGAAAAGCCTTCAGTCTGCAGATTTTGGATTCACCAGATCCTGCAACCAGGTGAGCCAGCAGCCTGACCCTTTTTTATTTTTTTGGTTATTGTTGTAGTTTATATGAAGTTTACATTTCAAGTTAGTCTCCCATACAAAAATTTATACATGCATTGTTATGTGACCCTAATTGCTCTCCCCATACTGTGACAGCACACTCCTCCTTTCCATCCCTGATTCCCTATGTCCATTCAACCAGCTCCTAACCCTCTCTGCCTTCCCATCTCACCCCTGGACAGAAGCTGCCAATTTAGTCTCTTGTATCTACTTGAGCTAAGAGGCACACTCCTCACGAGTATCACTTTATGTCCCACAGTCCAGTCCAATCCCTGTCTGAAAAGATGGCCTTGGAAGTTGTTTTAGTTCTGGGCTAATAGAGAATCCGGGGGCCATGCTTTCCAGGGTTCCTCTAGTCTCATTCAGACCATTAAGTCTGGTCTTCTTACTAGAATTTGAGTTCTGCACCCCACCTTTCTCCTTGCTCCATCAGGGACTCTGTTGTGTTTCCTGTCAGGGCAGTCATTGATGGTAGCCGGGCACCATCTAGTTCTTCTGGTCTCAGGCTGATGAAGTCTCTGGCTCATGTGGCCCTTTCTGTCCCCTGGGCTAATGCTTTCCTTGTGTCTTTGGTGTTCTTCATTCTCCTTTACTCCAGGTGGTTGGGACCAATTGATGGATCTTAGGTGGCTGCTTGCAAGCTTTTAAGACCCCAGACGCCCCTCACCAAAGTAGGATGCAGAACATTTTCTTAATAAGCTTTGTTATGCCAGTTGACCTAGGTGTCCCCTGAAAGCATGGTCCCCAGACCCCTACCCCTGCTACTCTGTCCCTCAAAGTGTTTGCTTGTATTCAGGAAACTTCTTAGCTTTGGTTTAGTCCAGTTGCGAGCAGCTGGACTCTTGACCCACGGGTTTGGGACTTGCCAGCCCCATAATTGGGCGAGCCATTTCCTTAAAGTAAATCTCTCTCTCTCTCTCCACGCTCCACTGGTTTTGCTCCTTTAGAGGACCCAGCCTAAGACAAACAGCATCCCCAGTAGGAACACAGCTCCTTTTCCCCAGCCACGCCCACTCAGACATTGGGCTTGTTTCCCTCTCTGTGGTTTATCTGTTGCCTAAGAGAAAAGTGCTGCAGGGCTCCCCCTGCAGGCCAAGCAACCGATTCTTTTGGAGAGGTGGGATTGCTGGGAGCACTCCAGGGCATCTGGGCTGGGGGGAAGATAGAGAAGCCAGACCTCCAGGTCTGAAGAGGAGGTGATAGGGGTCCGAGTGGAGGGTGGAGCTCTACCCCAGCCCAGGTGAGGGTGAGTGAGGTACTTTCTTGGGTGCAACATTTAAGGGGGCATCCAGAAACTTGACAGTCAAGAGAAAGAGTATATATCTTTTTGCTTTTTTTTTAATTGAAATTTTTATTGAGATAATTGTAGGTTGATATGCAATTGTAAGAAATAGTACAGAGATCTAGAGATCTCGCTACCCTTTATACCAAGGTGTTACCCAATGGTAACAGTCTTGCAACATTGTAATACAATATCACCACCAGGAAGTTGGCATTGGTACAACCCCCTGCCTTATTCTGATTCCACCAGTTTCACTTACGCTTGTGTATGTGAGTGCATGCACATGTTCACCTGTGTGTTTAGTCCTGTGCAATTTTATCATGTGTGTGAGCTCGTGTGTCCACCAGCACAGTTATAACATTTAAACTTCCATCGACACCCAGAACCCTGTGTTACCTTCTATACCCCTGTGATGGTTAATGTTGTATGTCAGTTTGGCTTGGCCACGATTCTCAGTGGTTTGGCAGATACGTAATCATCCTCCACTTTGTGATCTGATGTGAGCAGCCAGTCAATTGAAAGGGGAATTTCCTTGGAGATGTGGCCTGCATCCAATATATATGGATGTTCTGGCAAAGCTTGCTCTCTTTCTCTCGATCCTACATCCAATTCGTCATCCTCTGACCTCTGGTTCTTGGGATGTGAGCCAGCAGCCTGCTGTCGGATCTGCAGGTTTGGGGATTTGCCAGCTCCCGCAGCCCTGTGAGCCAGCAGCCTCCCGTCTGACCTGCCGATCTTGGGTTCATCAGCCCCTGCAACCACGTGAGTCAGGAGAAGCCTCCAGCCTGATGCCTGACCCATGGATTTGGGACTTGCCAGCCTCCACAACTGCATGAGCCATTTCCTTGAAATAATCTCTCTCTCTCTATATTTATATATATGCCTCATTAGTTTTGCTCCTCTAGAGAACCCAGCCTAAGACAACCCCCCACTCCCTCCCGCTCCTCCTCCCTGACTCTTGGAAAAAACTAATCTGTTCTCCCTTTCTAAAGTTTGTCATTCTAAAATTATTGTATCAACGAGATTGACTTTTTTTTTTTTTTTTGCTCAACATAATTCCCTGAAGACCTACCCAGGTTGTTTGGTGTATCAACAGCTCACTCTTTTTTATTGCTGAGTAGTATTTCCTGGGATGGGTGTGCCAGGGTTTGTTTACCCATTTTTCCCCCACAGAAGCACAGCTGGGTTGTTCCTGTTTTGGACTGTGATGAATAAAGCTGTCATAAATGTGCAGCTACAGATTGGGTATGAACACGAGTTTCAATTTCCTGGGATAAAAGCCCAGGAGTCAATCATTAGGTTATATGGTAGTTGGGTTATATGGTGCAGGACCACGCAGTGTTTTGATCTGTTGTACATGGGGTTGCTATCTATGAGTTGGAACCGACTTGATGGCACCTAACAACAATGGTAGTTGCATATTTAGTTTTTAATGAGATTGCCAACAATATTTTAATGAACATTTGGATCAAGGACCCTATAGATGGACCCTGATCAAAAGGACGAAAATTACGGAACAGCACTTCAAATTCTTATGGGAACCAGACTTACTGGATCCGCTGAGACTGGGGGAGCCCTCAAATCTCCGGCCCAGAAATAATTTTTAAACCTTGAACTGAAACTATCCCATGAAGCCATCATTAAACTAAACAACAGGTTAGCTCTATGAATAAAGAATGTTTGCCTTGAACATAGCATCTTATACAGAATTATCTATATGAGTTCAAACTGACAACAGTTAATCTGAAACCCAGATGAGACCTTTAGGGGCAGAGAATCCAGATTAATGGTGGTGAAACAGTATGGGTAGAGACAGTGAGAATGGGTGACACAGTGTGAAGGTTGTAACCAATGTCATCGAACTACATGTGGAAACTGTGGAACGGATGTTTGTTTGGCTGTGTATATTACCACCAAAACTAAGTTTTAAAAAAATCAATGCAAAAAATCCACGATGAACAGAATATCAAATGTCAAAATTTCAAATAAAGACAGGACTGGGGTGACGGGAGTGAGGCACTTCTACTCAGCGTTGTGCAAATGTGGGGGGGCCCAAGGCCCCCGTGGGTGTGGGGTGCTGAGTGCAGACCTGGGCAGGGAGAGCTTGGGCTCAGTACCCAACATCTCTGAGCTCTTTTTCTCATCTCACGCCACCACCTCATCGGATTGCTCTGAAGATGGGACATGTGTTAGGCACGTAGCCCAGGGCAGGAGCCAAGATGGGGGTCCCCTCCCTGTGGCCTTTGCTGACCTCTACTTACCACCAAAGGTCCCCTGGGCCAGGCTTCTGCTGTTCCAACCTGGACCAGTCGGGGTCTCCCTGAGCCTTGGGTCTGATCCCTCCTGAAGGGGTCCACCAGTGCCTGCCCGACTGGAGCCTTCGGCAGGCAGGGCTCTCCTCTCCTAGCCAGTTCCTGGGCATCCTTGGGATCTTGGCCCAGTGGCCACCTCCTCAGGGGAGCCCTCCTTCACTGCAGGGGGGCCAGGCCCTCAGAGATTCACGTGGTGAGGGCTTAGGTGGGCGATTAACGTGTGGACTTCAGAGTGCCATCTCTGTTGTATCCCACCATCTGGCACATGGAAGGCGCTCGACAAAAACTTCTGAAGTGAGTGTATGAGCGGGCAAGACCTGAGGAGGCTCCAGCCCCAAAGAAATAATGTAAGAAAAGTTCCTCGAGTTGAAGGACACAGATGTCCACAACGAAAGGGCCCAGAGTACCCAGAGCAGGGAAATGAACAAAACCCCACACCTGGGCACCATGAGGAACACACCAGAGCACCTGGAATAGGGAGGCTATTCTGGAAGCTTCCGGAAAGAAGGAAAAAGGTCATGGCAGAGGGTCAGGGTCAGCATTGCTTCACACTGCTCCTCAACAGTCCTGGAGGCTGGGAGGTGATTATGTGGTAAAGGATTAGATCAGCAGGCCTGGCGTTCAGACCCTGCAGATTCCAGAGGTGGGGTTGGCCCTTGCCTGGCTCTGGGAATGTGACTTCTAACTAAGACCCTGGGATGTCCTGCTGACAAGAGGGCCTTTGTTTACCTGGGGCCTTGAACCAGGCCAGATGGTCTATACTCACAATGTGATTCATGGTGGGGGCCTTGGACCACATGGTATCAGCTTGACTTCTTGCGGGCTGGGGACTGAGGTCAGCCACGTGGTGGTCAGCCAGGCCTGCGTGGCCATCCCCAATAAAAACCCTGCACACCAGCCTCGGGGGAGCTTCCCTGGTTGGCAACACTCCGTGCGTGTTGTCACACATCGCTGCTGGGAGAAGTCAGTGCCGTCTGTATGACCCCACGGGGAGAGGACACCTGGCCGCCCTCACTGGTCTCCCCTGGACCCTGCCCCAGGTCTCCTCCCTTTGTGGGCTTTGACCTGTGTCCTTTCACTGCAACAGCCCGCAGCCGTGAGGGTGGCATCTTCTCGGAGTCCTGTGAGTCCTTCTAGTGAATCATGGAGCCTGAGGGTGGTCTTAGGGACCCCCGAACGTAGCAATGGTGCAACATCTTCACATTCTGAAGACAAATAATTTCCAGCCTGGAAGCATATGCCCAGCAAACCACAACTCAAGCGTTAGGATGGAATCAGGTTCTTGTACACGAGGCAGCTTCCCATACAGCCTCCCGGATGAGCTGGCAGAGTCTCTGCTCCACCAAGCAAGGGTGTCAGCTGAGGGTCCATGGAGCTGGGCTCCACGAGAGAGAGGAGGGTGCAGGAGATGATATCACACTGTGGGTACAGGGCCCAGCAGGCCAGTGGGGCAGGGCAGGGACTGAGGAGGAGATTTTCAGGATGGACTGACGAGCTGAGAAGAGATGTGGACAGCTGAGGGCAAGTCTGGGAATTAACTACCAACAGAGGCCTCACTAGTGGGGTGCAGGGGGTGTGGACTGCACTTCCTGAACCTGTCAGAGGGGGTGACATCAAAATGACCCCAGGATCCGGGGGGGCAACAGCGTTGGCAGGAAGGCTGGCTTTGCTGAGGGAGGGGTCACCAAGGTAGCGGCATCACTGGGGTGGTGTCACCTGTCACCCGGTTCAGTAACTTGTCACCTTCACCTCCACCGGGCAGCCAGGGTGCAGGTGGCTGGGCCGCGACACCCTCTATTGAGCAGAGAGGAGGGTCTCCGCATTGACCGATAGGATAGGGGAGGAGCTGTGGGGAGCCACGGGGGGCAGGGCTGGTAGGCGCAGGGCTGTGCGTGGCCACACTGGGCAGGGTGTGGGGGTGTGGGGACGGGCGTGGGGTGGCGAGGCCAGGCCACTCCACCCAAAGGGGGTTTCGCCGGCCCCTCCCACCCCCAGCGGGGAGGTAGGTGACACCATGAGTTAAAGTACTGGGTGACATCAACCCTAGTGATACCACTGATTACTGATGTCATGGTTTGAATTGTGTCCCCAAAAATGTGGGTATCAGTTTGGCTAGGCCATGATTCCTGGTCCTGTGGGATTTTCCTGTATGTTGTAAACCTGCCTCTATGATGTTAATGAGGGAGGATGGATGGCAGTCGTGTTAGTAAGGCAGGACCTGATCTGCAAGACTGGATTGTGTCCTGAGGCCAACTCTTGAGATATAAAAGACAGACGTGAGCAGTGAGACAGGGGGACCTCATACCATCAAGAAAGCAGTGCTGGGAGCAGAGTGCGTCCTTTGGACCGGGGTCCCTGCGCCAAGAAGCTCCTAGTCTGGGGGAACACTGATGAGAAGGCCGAGAGAGAGAAAGCCTTCCCCTGGAGCTGACAGCTTGAATTTGGATTTGTAGCCTACTTTACTGTAAGGAAATAAACTTCTCTTCGTTAAAACCACCCACTTGGGGTGTTTCTGTTACAGCAGCACTAGATGACCAAGACAGCTGAGAAGAAAACAGAACGAAAAAGAATAAGTCAAAAAGTTGTGCAAAAAAAGGAAAAAAAATCTTAGTAAACTCCATGGCTCAGCTCTGAGTAGTGTTTACCGTCCTGCTGATGGGGACATAGAGTTGTTCTGAAGTGTGTGGGGGATGGAAGGACAGCAGGGATGGCAGGAACATTAGGGGCTTGTGTGAGAAAGAGTTAAATCCTCTTCTTCTGGGTTACTGCTGTGCTGTGTGCAATTGAGTAGATTCCAACTCATAGAAACCCTCCAGAACAGAGCAGAACTGTCCCATGGGGTCTTCTTGGCTGTAATTTTTATGGGAGCAGATCACCTGGTCATTCTCCCGTGGAGCTGCTGGTGGATTCCAACCGCTGACCTTTAAGTTAGCAGCTGAGCGCTTAACCACTGCACCACCAGGGCTCCTTCATCTTATGTAGGGGAGCTCAATAGTTACATCTTAACCAGAAAACTCAAGAAATTTAGAGATACGGAAGCAAACGCCAAAAGGATCCACTGAAAGAGTAGAAGTGGCTGCCCCTTGGTGGTGGAAACTTTGGGGTGGGTTTTGGGTGTGGCAACGGGGCTGGTTTTCCTCCAAAGCCTTACAAGACGCTGTAAACTACATGTGCAAATGTAGTTCTTGTTAGGTGCTACCGAGTCGGTTCTGACTTAGAGTGACCCCGTGCACAACAGAAGGAAACACTGCTGGTCCTGTGCCATCCTCACAATAGTAGGTATGTTTGAGCCTATTGTTGCAGCCACTTCATCAATCCATCCCTTTGAGGGTCTTCTCTTTTTTGCTGACCCTCTACTTTATCAATCATGATGTCCCTCTCCACGTATTGGTCCCTCCTGATAACATGTCCAAAGTAAGTGAGATGAAGTCTCATCATCCAAGAAGCATTCTGGCTGTGCTTCTTCCCGGACAGATTTGTTCATTCTTCTGGCGATCGACAGTATAGTCACTGTTTTTCACCAACACCGTCATTCAAATGCATCAGTTCTTCAGTCTTCCTTATTCACTGTCCAGCTTTAGCATGTATATGAGGCGATCGAAAAGACCATGGCTTGGGTCAGGCGCACCTTAGTCCTCAAAGTGACATCTTTACTTTGGAACACTTTAAAGAGGTCTTTTGCCGCCGATTTGCCCAATGCAATACATCCTTTGATTTCTTGACTGCTGCTTCCGTGGGCGTTGGTTGTTGATTCAAGTACAATGAAACCCTTGACAACTTCAATCTTTTCTCTGCTTATCATGATATTGCTTATTGGTCCAGTTGTGAGGATTTTTGTTTTCTTTATGTTGAGGTACAATCTATACTGAAGGCTGTGGTCTTTGATCTTCATCAGAAAGTGCTTCAAGTCCTCTTTGCTTTGAGCAAGCAAGGTTGTGTCATCTGCATATTGCACAGGTTGTTAATGAATCTTCCTCCAATCCTGATGCTGTGTTCTTCTTTATGTAGTTCAGCTTCTCGGATTATTTGCTCAGCATACAGACTGAATAAGTACGGTGAAAGACTGCAACCCTGACACACATCTTTTCTGACTTTAAACCATACAATATCCCTTTGTTCTGTTCGAATGACTGCCTCTTGATCTATGTACAGTTTCCTCACGAACACAATTAAGTGTCTGGAATTCCCGTTCTTTGGAAAGTTATCCATAATTTGTTATGATCCACACAATCAAATGCCTTCATTTAGTTGATAAAACACAGGTAAACGTCTTTCTGATACTCTCTGTGTCTTAGTTATCTAGTGCTGCTATAACAGAAATACTGTAAATGGGTGGCTTTAACAAACAGAAATTTATTCTCTTACAGTTTAGGAGGCAGGAAGTCAAAATTCAGGGCTCCAGCTCCAGGGGAAGGCTTTCTTTCTCTGTCATTTCTCGGAGAAGGTCTTTGTAATCAATCTTCTAGGAGATTGTAGCACGGGGACCCTGGGTCCAAAGGATGTGCTCCACTCCCTGCTCTTCTTTCTTGGTGGTATGAGGTCCCTCTCCTTTCTGCTCACTTCTGTCTTTTATATCTCAGAAGAGATTGACTCAAGATACAACTTAATCCTGTAGATTGTGTCTTGCCTCATTAACATCATAGAGTTTAGGATTTACCACACATAGGATAATCACGTTAGATCACAAAATGGAGGACAACCACATAATACTGGGAATCATGGCCTAACCAAATTGACACACATTTTTGGGGGACACCATTCAATCCATAACACTCTGCTTTCAGTCAAGATCCATTTGACATCAGCAATGATATCCCTCGTTCCACACCCTCTTCTGAATTGGCTTGAATTTCTGGCAGTTCCCTGTTGATAAATGGCTGCGACCATTTTTGAATTATCTTCAGTACAATTTTGCTTGCATGTGATATTAATGATATTGTTTGATAATTTCTGCATTCCATTGGATCACTCTTCTTTGGTATATTAATCATCTAGTGCTGCTATAACAGAAATATAAGTGGATGGCTTTAACAAAGAGAAATTTATTCTCTCACAGTCCAGGAGGCTAGAGTCCGAATTCAGGATGCCAGCTGCAGGGGAGGGCTTTCTCTCTCTGTTGACTCTGGGGGAAGGACCTTGTCATCAGTCTTCCCCAGTCGAGGAGCTTCTCAGCACAGGGACCGTGGGTCCAAATGACGCACTATTCTCCTGCCTCTTGTTTCTTGGTGGTATGAGGTTCCTCTCCTCTCTGCTTACTTCTCTTTTATATCTCAAAAGAGATTGACTTAAGACACAACCTAACCTTGTAGATTGAGTCCTGCCTTCTTAACATAACTGCCACTAATCCCACCTCATTAACATCATAGAGGTAGGATTTACAACACATAGGAATATCACATCAGATGCAAAATGGTGGACAATCACACAATACTGGGAATCATGGACTAGCCAAGTTGACGTACCTTTTTTAGGGGGACACAATTCAATCCATAACATTTGGAGTAGGCACAAATATGGATCTCTTCCAGTCTGTTGACCAGGTAGCTGTCTTCCAAATTTCTTGGCATAGACGAGTGAGCGTTTCCAGCTTTGCATGTTTGTTGAAGCATCTCAGTTGGTAATCTGTCATTGCCTGGACCCTTGTTTTTTGCCAATGTCTTCAGTGCAGCTAGGACTTCTTCGGTACCTCCAGTTCTTGATCATACGCTACCTCCTGTGTGCGTACGTTGTTGTTAGGTCAAGTTGGTTCTGACTCATAGTGACCCCAAGTACAACAGAACGAAACACTGCCTGATCGTGCACCAGCCTCCCAGTTGTTGCTGTTCGAGCCCATTGTTGCAGTTACTGTGTCCATTCATCTAGTTGAGGGTCTTCTTTTCTGTTGACCCTCTACTTTACCAAGCATTATAGCATGATGTGTGCATATACCTCTGTTAAAAATAAAACTCAAAATAGGAACTGCGAGGAGTGACTAAGCCTTGTGTACAAAATCAGGGACTGAGTTTCCTGGGCATCTTCCCACGGCTAAGGCTGTGACTGCCTTGGGGCTCATGAGGGAGGCAGAGCCACACCAGGGCACCAGGGCTGGGTGTGTGGGAGTGCGGGAGGGTGGGCAGAGGGGCCTGGGTGCAGCCAGCAGGGACTGTGGCTGTCTCCCCACCTCAACTACCTCCGCTTCCTTTCCAGGACAATAGGGCCCCCCTGTGTTGTCTCCTGGGGTGCTTGTAAGGGCCAAAGGGAGAACTCAGTCCCCCCATCACTGCAGGGTGATGTGATGCCTCCCATAACACTCCCAAATGGGAACTTTCCAGGGGTCGGGGGCTGGGGTGGGTGTAGACCTCTCAGCCTCCTGGGCAGGTGGGTTGGCAGAGGGGAGGTGGGCTTGGGGGAGCAGGCTGGCAGGAAAGCCCTTTTGCCAGTGGAAACAGAGCATCCCCAGACACTGCCCCCACCCCCCCACCCAGGAGTTGAATCAGCCCCGTCAGCCTCCTCACCTGCTTCCAGGAAGCCAAGAACTTGTTTTTCTGCTTACTTGTCCCTGGACGTGAACAGCCATCATGGGGATGCTGTGCGTGGCCAGCCTCCGGGATTTGCTGCGGCATACAAAGCCCTCCAGCATCCTTCCTTCAGTGGTGGAATTTCTACCAGCAACCTGGGATAACTCCGTCGGTGATTTTGGGTGAGGAGGGCGGGCTGGGGTGAGAGGAGGTGTCCGTGATGGGGGTGACCCCGCTCTTGGCTGGGCTGTCTGCAGGCTCCTCACAGATAATAAAACTGCATCTTCCCGCAGCGACGGGGAGACCTTGTCAAATAAGATGTCGTAATAGGTGCCCCTCGGCCAGGAGGGCGGTGTCAGAGTCAGGCCCATGCACTGTGCATCCCCCGCACGTCGTAAAGATTCATTAATGGTGTATGTGTCTTTAGAGCATGCTAATATTGTTGTTTTATGAGAAACAAGAATTGACAATATTAAAAGTCAGAATTTTATGGCCTAAAATAAGTTAGCTGATGATGGCATGGGAAGGGAGGCCGGTGTGTCTGTCACTGCTGTCTGGCATCCTGGAGGGACAGGGTGGGGGAAGCCCGCCGTCTTGAGTGAACTTGGCCAGCCTCCGCAGCCTCTCGGTGAACCCTGGGGAGGGTTTTGAGCGCAGATACCGGGTGGTGTTTGTGCTGGGAGAGTTGTCCCGGGGCTTGGGAGGGAGGGCCGAGAGGCCATGGGGCCTTAGAGCAGAAGCTTCGTCTAGTCTGAGGAGTTGGGGACCTCTGGCTGGGGCATGGAAGGGGTGCTTGGAAAGCTTGCTCCACAGAGTTCTTTCCAGAAGGAAGTTCTGGGGCTGCTGCTCCTTGTTGGAGGCTAATGCCTTGTGGTTCCCGACTTAAATTTCCATCTTCAGAGTGGTAGAAAAGTGCCTGGCACGTATTTAACCAGGTACTGTTTCAACAGCCCTGACTCATGGAGGCACCCCATGCAGGTCATAGCAGAACTGTGCTCCACAGGGTTTTCAATGGTTCATTTTTTAGAAGCAGATTGCAGGACTTCCTTGCGAGGCACCGCTGCATGGACTTGAACCTCCAACCTCTTGGTGAGCAGGAGAGCACGTTCACCACCCAGGGACTAAATCTTAGGGGCCAGCCTGAAACACCCACGGCCAAGGAGTAAATTAAGGGGATGGTCAAGACGTCAGGGCGGCTTTGCTGGCAGAGCATCCAGCTGACCTGAGGCCATGGGACTCTTAGCTGTGAGACCCTGAATCCAGGGACCGGTCCTCATTCCTTCCAAAGCCCCCAGGCTCACCCAGGAGCAGCCACAGTTGGCTGGGTAGGGGGCTTTCTCTTGGGGGGTTGCTCTTCTCTGGCCGCATCTGCTGCTCTGCAGCTTTGCCGGTGGATGGAGGCCATGGGGTCTCCTTGAAGCCCCCTCGGGGCTAGGACAGGAGAGGTGCCTGTGCGGCCAGGTGAGCTACCCAGGGACACAGGCACACCCAGGTTTAATAGCTTCCAAAACCTGCTCAGTTTTTGTTTTGAAATTGAGATGAAACCCACACAATGTAAAATGAACTGCTTTAAAGTGAGAGCTGAGCGACATTCAGGACACTCACAGGGCTGTGCAGCCACCAGTTCTATCGAGCTCGAAAGCATTTTCATCAGCCCATAGGAAAGTTCCTTGCCCAGGGAACAGCATCTGTATGCCCCTCTCTTCCAGCCTGCAAACACCTGACCGACAACTGCAAAAGCCCACACTTCTAGCTCTGCAATCCTTCCTCCCAAAACGGACAGCGTGTGCTGGCGCCCCACCCTCACCCAGCGCCCCACCTTCACCCACCACCCCACCCTCACCCACCTCCCCACCCTCACCCACCACCCCTCTGCATTAGGGTTAAGTTACAAATGCGCTTGGCGACCATGAGGCCCACTCACCTCTCCAGCCCTACCCCCACTCTGGTGTGGTCCTGCCTCAGGGCCTTTGCACAAGCTGTTCCTTCTGCCTGCTCTCCTGGCTGTGTCCTCTTCCTCCTTTGGGACAGCGTCTCCTGACCCATGAACCCCTTTAGGTTTCCTGCATGAATAGTGAATTTGAAATGACAACTGGCAGCTGTTGACACCTTTCTGACTGGAGGGTGGAAACCACCTGTGTCCGTGGCCCCCCAAGCCCCTGCTTGGGCTGGGCTGGTGTGTGGCTGGTGAGTCTGGCGCCAGTGAGGGCAGCCTGGAAGCAGAATGAACGAGGGCCTTTCTGGCACTTCCAGCCGGACCCTTGGGCCTCCGGGTCTGGGCCATCCTCCAGGATGACCCCAGTCCTCGCCTTTGCACACCCTCTGGAGACAGGAGGCCGGGGCTTCTGCCTCCAGAGAAAGGACTGCCAAGTCGGGTCGTAAGTGGCACCCTCCCAAACATGGGGACAAGACAACCAGGACGGTGGCACCCACCCAGGACTGAGGCTGCGGGGCCAGCCAGTGGAGAGGCCCCTGGAACCTGACTAAGGCCCCTGCAGGGAGGAAGGGGACCCCCTTCCCATACTGGCCTTTTGCTTTACAGCAGGAGGTGGGTGATATCTCCCTCCCTGGAACCTGTCTGTGGGGGGCCACGAAGGGCCCCGGGGGACAATGCCCTGGCCTCAGGAGGCCGTGAGAGGAAGTCCCAGGAGCAGGGACGCCCTCCCTGGCCGGGGTGACATGGCCCCGGACTCCGGCTGAGGCTTGTGTGGTCCGCTCATCGCATGTTGCTTTCCCAACACGCAGCGTTACATAAACCATGATAACACTTCATAAACATTGTTCCAGCGTGCGGAATGTTTGACATGAATTTCAGCTATTTTAGAACTAATAAACAATTGTCAATGTCATGGCCGACAGGGAGCAGAGCCGCGTTTTCTGGAAGATCAAAGGCACGAGCAGAGATGGACTTCCTCTTTAGAGAGAAAGAGAACGGGAAGAAGAGCCACCCTGGTCCTTCTGAGGGCGGATGACCTTTGAGCAGAGCTGACGGCCCGAGGAGGGGCCGGGGAAGGAAGACCACCACTCCGTTCCAGAACATTCCATCACTCCCAAAGGACACCAGTACCCACTAAGCAGTCGCTCCTCATTCCCCCCAGTGCCTCCGCAACCACTAATCTGCCTTCAATCTCTACACATTTGCCTGTTCTAGATGTTTCATGAAAGTGAGATCACACAATATTTGTCCTTTTGTGTTTGGCTTGTTTTATTCAGCATAATGGTTTAAAAGTTCATTTCTGTCATAGCATGTATTAGTACCTCATCTGTCTCTTTATGTGGTAAATATATAGGTAACAAAACATTTGCCAATTCTACAATCGTCACATGTCCAGTTCAGTGACATTATTTATGTCCGTCACTTTGTTCAGCCATCACCATGAACCGTTCCTGAATTTTTCCATCACCCTCAACAGAAGCTCAGCTCCCCCTAAGGGTCATGTCTTCCTTTCTCCCTCCCTGTCTCACGTCCACCCCTGGTGACCACTGATAAACTTTGGTCTCTATACACTTGCCTGTTCTAGATATTTCATGTAAGTGGGATCATCCAATGTTTGTTCTTTTTGTGACTGACTTATTTCACTCAAGGAGCCCTGGTGGCACAGTGGTTAAAGTGCTCGGCTGCTAACTGAAAGGCCCGTAGTTTGAACCCACCAGCCAGTCCACAGAAGAAAGATGTGGCAGTCTGCTTCTGTAAAGATTACAGTCTTGAAAACCCTGTGAAGCAGTTCTACCCTGTCCTATAGGGTTACTATGACTCAGAATTGACTTGACGGCAGTGAGTTTTTATTTCACTCAGCGTAGTGTTCTCAAGGTACATCCCTGTCATAGCGTGTATGAGAACCATCCCTGTCATAGCAGGTATCAGAACTTCATTTTTCTTTGTGGATGAATAATACTCCCTTGTATGGCCACATCACGGTTTGTTTATCTATTCCTTCATGGATGGACACTTGGGTTGTTCCCACCTTTTGACTACTTGAATAAAGCTGCTACAATCATTCATGTGCAGGTTTTTCTGTGGAAGTGTGTTTTCATCTCTCCTGGGTAGATACTCAGGAGTGGAATTGCTGGATCACGTGGTGACTCTATGTTTACCTTCTAGAGGGCTGTCAGACTGTTTTCCAAAGTGGCAACAGGCTGAGCACTTTGCACACATTGTCTCTCTGAGTTGTCACAGCTGCCCCGGGAGGCCAATACTCTGGTTCTCTTAGGTTGGGTTCTCTAAAACCAATACAGTACATACGTATATATGTATGTATGTCATGGATTGAATTATGTCCCCCTAAAGTATACGTCATCTTGGCTAGGTCATGATTCCCAGTATTGTATGACTGTCTAGCATTTTGTCATCTGATGTGATTTCCTTATGTGTTGTAAATCCTATCACTATGATGTTAATGAGATGGATTAGTGGCAGTTATATTGATGAGATCTACAAGATTAAATAGTGTTTTAAGCCAATCTCTTTTGAGATATAAAAGAGAGAAACAACCAGAGAGACATGGGAACCTCATATCACCAAGAAAGCAGCACAGGGAACAGAGCACGTCCCTTGGACCCAGGGTCCCTTCCCCTGAGAAGCTCCTAGTCCAGGGGAAGATTGATGAGAAGAACCTTCCTCCAGAGCCAACAGAAAAAGGAAGCCTTCCCCTGGAGCTGACGCCCTGAATTTGGACTTCTAGCCTACTTTACTGTGAGGAAATAAATTTATCTTTGTTAAAGCCATTCATTTGTGGTATTTCTGTTATAGCAGCACTAGATGACTAAGACAATTTATATATATATATATATATATATATATAAAGGATATGGCTCACGTGGTTGTAAAGGCTGACAAGTTCCAAGTCCATGGGTCAGGCATCTGGCTGGACATTTCTCATGACTCACGCAGCTGCAGGGGCCCACAAACCCAAGATTGATAGGTAAGACAGCAGGCTGCTGGCTCACAGGCTGTGGAGGCTGACAAATCCCAAGATTGGCAGACAATATGGCAGCCATCCACTCAAGTCCCAAGAACTAGAGGTCGGACGATGATGAGCCAGATGCACGATCCAGAGAAGTAAGTAAGCTTTGCCAGAATGTCCATATATATATTGGATGCAGGCCACACCCCCAGGAAACTCCCCTTACAACTGATTGGCTGATCACATCATGGAGGATGACTGACTACATCATTACATAACTGCCAAACCACTGAGAATCCTGGCCCAGCCAAGCTGACACACAACCTTAACCATCACAGTCCACCACTTGTCAACTTGGCACCTGTACACATTTCCTTAAACCATACACAGTCTCTAAATGAAGACAATTACAAAGTCATACTTGCACCTAACGTGATACAACTAATAAGTGTACAACCAAAAATGCACCAGCCCCTTTTACATCTTATATTTTATAAGGGAAGAAAATAAAAATATTTGATGCACACATACAAGGAAAAAAATACAACAATTACAATCTTTGTTTCTGAAACTGGTCATGTGGTCATAGCTGGTATTTAGAACTACTTTCTTCCACCATCCATTCCGTATTCCCTTTGCCCTGAGCAAGCACCTCAGCTGGTTGTGGTTCTTTGCCTGGTGGGGTGACCCAAACTTCATTCATGAAGGTTCTGGGTCATTAGTAATCATGTAGGAATTGGGTTGCTGTAGTTTTCCATTGATTTTAATAACAGAGGATTGTAGTACTAAGAGACGCCCTACGGAATCTCCTGTATTCCAGATATACTCTTTTTTACCTCCATTATGCACATTAATCTGATTTTCCCTTGGTAGTCAGGGTCAATCACATCAGCCAAGACGGTAACTCCCTTTTTTGTCTGTTGATCCACAGGCATGAGGAGCCCAAAGCGGCTGAGTGGCATTCCTAATTTCCAGGTCAATTGAACTCATTGTGGCTCCATGTGGGAGCATTCCTCCTTTGGAACTAAGAATTATAGACCCACAGATCATAGGGTAGTAAAGACTGGAAGCAAAAATTTTGTGAGTGGGTCGCTGGGGGTGATAGTGAGTGGTGCTACTTCCATCTCCACCCCTTGATCCCTGGACCCATGAATCCTGACTATGGGAGAAACAGCACTGTATATTGGATGCTAGTTTAGAGCATATATAGCCTCCTGGAGAACATTACCCCAACTCCAAAAGGTATTGCCATCTAGCTGGGGCTGTAATTGTGTCTTTAGAAGGCCATTCCATCATTTTATCAAGCCAGCTGCTTCAGGATGATGGGGAACATGTAAGACCAGTGAATTCCATGAACATGAGCCCATTGCCACACTTCTTTTGCTATGACGTGAGTCTCTTGATCTGAGGCGATGTGGGATACCATGACAGTGGATAAGGCATTTTGTGAGTGCATGGATGGTAGCCTTGGCAGAAGCACCATGTGCAAGGAAGGCAAATCCATATCCAGACTGTCTATCCCAGTAAGAATGAAATTCAGCCTTTTCTATGGTGGAACTGTACAGTGCACCCAACTTGCCACCAGATTCTTGGTTGATCACCTCAAGGGATGGTGCCATATTGGGAACTCAGCATTGGCTTCTGCTGGTGGCAGGTAGGGTACTCAGCAGTGGCTGTAGCCAAGTCAGCCTCGGTGAGTGGAAGTCCATATTGTTGAGCCCATGCATAGCCTCCATCCCTGCCACCAAGGCCACTTTTTTCATGTGGCCTTGGGCAGTGATGGGAGTGGCTGGGGAAAAAGGATGATTGGTTTCCACAGAACGTACCATCCTATCCACTTTATTGTTAAAATCCTCCTCTGCCGAGGTCATTATTTGGTGAACATTTACATGAGACACAAATATCTTCACTTCTTTGTCCCATCAGAGAGGTCTATCCACATGTCTCTTCCCCATACTTCCTTGTCACCAATTTTCCAATCATATTTCTTCCAAGTCCCTGACCATCCAATCAAACCATTGGCCACAGCCCATGAATCAGAATACAATTGTACATCTGGCCATCTCTCCTTCCAAGCAAAATGAACAGCCAGGTACACTGCTTGAAGTTCTGCCCACTGGGAGGATTTCCCTTCACCCCTGTTCTTCAAGGGGGTCCCAGAAAGGGGCTGCAGTGCTACTGCTGCCCATTTCTGTGTGGTGCCTGCATGTCGTGCAGAACTATCGGTGAACCAGGCACAAGTTTTCTCTTCCTCAGTGAACTGATCATAAGGAACTCCTCATGAGGCCACAGGTGCAGACTGGGAGAAAAAAGGTAATGTGACAGGAGTGGGGACCATGGACATTTGGGCCACTTTTCATGTAACTTAGTTGTGCCTTCAGGTACTGCTTGAGCCTGGGCTCATAGATACCACTTCCAGTTAATAATGGAGTGCTGCTGTGCACATCTGACTTTATGGCTCTGTGGGTCAGACAACACCAGTTAGTGATGAAGCTCAGGCTGCATAGTGACTAGGTGTCCCATGGTTAAGCGTTCAGTCTCTACTAAGGCCTAGTAACAAGCCAAAAGCTGTTTCTCAAAAGAAGAGTGGTTATCTGTAAAGGATGGCAGAGCCTTGCTCCAAAATCCTAAGGGTCTGCACTGTGATTCACCAATAGGGGCCTGCCAAAGACTCCACACAGCATCTCTATCTGCCACTGACATTTCAAGCACCATTGGATCAGCTGGATCATATGACTCAAGTGGCAGAGTGGCTTGGATGGCAGCCCGAATCTGTTGCAGAGGCTTCTCTTGTTCTGGGCCCTACTCAAAACTAGCAGCTTTTCGAGTCACTTGATAAATAGGCCAGAGTAGCACACCCAAATGAGAGATACTTTGCCTCCAAAATCCAAAGAGGCCCACCAGGCATTGCGCCTCTTTTTTTAGTTGTAGGAGGGGCCAGATGCAACAACTTATCCTTCACTTTAGAAGTAGTATCTCAACATGACCCACATCACTGAACTAGAAATTTCACTGAGGTGAAATGCATCTGAATTTTTGTGGAATTGATTTCCCACCCTCTAGCATGCAAATGTTTTATCAATAAGTCCAACTTCATTGACACTTCTTCCTTACTAGGTCCAATCAGCGTAATGTCATTAATGTAATGGACAAGTGTGATGTCTTGTGGAAGGGAAAGGCTATCAAAGTTCCTGTGGACTGAATTATGACATAGTGCTGGAGAGTTGATATAACCCTGAGGTAGGACAGTGAAGGTGTATTGCTGGCCTTGTCAGCTGAAGGCAAACTGCTTCTGGTGTTCCTTCAAAACTGGCATTGAGAAAAAGTCATTGACCAGATCAATAGCTGCATACCAGGTACCAGGAGATGTATTAGTTTGCTTAAGCAGTGAACCCACATCTCAAATAACAACTGCAATTGGGGTCACCATCTGGTCAAGTTTACAATAATCTACTGTCATTCTCCAAGATATATCTGTCCCCCCCCCCACAGGCCAAATAGGAGAGTCGAATGGCGATGCAGTGGGAATCACCTTGATGGTAGTAATCTCTGCAATCCCTCCAGGAATGTGGTATTTCTTGTGGTCTACTATTTTCATAAGGTCAGGGTAGTTCTAATGGCTTCCACTTGGCTTTTACTACCATAATAGCCCTTACTCCACTTGTCAGGGATCCAAAGTGGGCATTCTGCAAGTTGCTGAGTATATCTATTCCAGAGATGCATCCTGGAGTTGGGGAAATCACTGCAGGATGTGTTCAGGGACCCGCTGTGAGACAAACCTGAGCTAAGGCTCCATTAATAACCTGAACTCCATATGTCCCCCACTCTGACTCATGGCCACAGTGGCATTTTAGGTCTCCTGGAATTAGTGTTAATTTAGAGCCAGTATCCAGTAATCCCGGAAAAGTCTGATTATTTCCTTTTCCCCAGCGAACCGTCACTTTTGTAAAATACCACAGATCCTTTTAGGGAAAGCTGGGAGAAAGATTAATAGTATAAATTTTTTGACATTGTAGTGGGGTCTTTTCTCAAGGAGACCCAACCTCCCCTTCATTCAAGGGGTTGTGGGTCTGTAAATTGGCTCAAATCTGGGAATTGATTGAGTGGCCATGACTCTCTATTCTAGTGATTTGAGTTAGACTGCTGTTCACTTGACCCAGAATTCTTCAGCTTGTTCAGATCAAGTAAATATTTAGTAGATTTCCCATCTATTTCAATCCTAGGGACATCGTGACTAAGTAGCCAATGCCATAAGTCCGTATAAGTCAGACTATTCTGATTACTGCTTTGACTCCACTGTCCACTAGGGTAACTTTGCCTAACTTGTCTTTGTTGATTGAATGCTGCCCTTGGCCTCTACAAACATGGGGTCCAATTAGCCCCATTATAGTTAGGTGTCTTAATTCAGTTAGGGCAGTTCCCACTGTGTAATCTGACTTACATAAAATAGCAATCATAGCAATCTTTAAGCGTGCTGAGGCTCCCTTCACAAATTAGTTCTTCACCCTTAACGTGAAAAGTGTAGCCTCTGGGCACTCCATGCGTGGGTATGTGGGTCTAACCTGATAAATCTGCTCTAGCATGCCAATTTCCTTAAGCCTTTGAATACCTTCTACAGTATACCAGGTCTGGTACTTCAATTTGATTTAGTGTAGGCCACCACATAATCCATCTTTCAGTGAACCAACCTAATAAACTATTAGATCCTTTCCTAATCTCTCAAACTGAAACACTGAATGAAAAATCTGTGCTTAGTGGGCTCCTATCAATAAACTCAGACTTATCCAACTTTATGTTCCTTGTACCATTATCCCACATCCTTGATAGCTATTCCCACACATATTCCCCACGTTTCTGTTTGTACATGTTAGAAAAGTCAAGCAGTTCTTCTGGAGTGCAGCTTACCTCTTCCTGAGTCATAATTTGTACTTCACTTTTGGAGCTCATTAGGACGTAAGTCTAGTTATAGGTCTAGAAGCAAAAATTTGTGGTGGGGATGGGTCCTGGGAACATTCAACAATGTCTTGTAAATCATCTACCCCAGGTGATGCCCCAGGCAAAGAGTCTTCAGGCACAGCTGGGTTAATCTCATCATATGGGGGGGTGGAAGGGATAATGGTTTTACTGGTGAGGGTGGCTTAGCAGACAAACATTGAGTGATCTCTTCAGATGGGAATAAGAGGGCTTGTTCTGTTGGCGGGAGTGATTCAACTGAATTTAGGGGCTCAGTGTCCCCATTTTCCTGATTATCTGCCCATATATCCCCATATGAAGTTTCAGGATTCCTTTTCTTCACAATCAATGCCCTCACTTTAACTTCAGACACCATTTGAGGTTGGAAATTCAATTCGTGTCATAATTCAGCCACTCTTATGATACGACTCTGGGTTGGTTTTTGGCAGTATCAGCTCCGTTACTACAAGAAATAAGGCTTTCTTTCAGGGTGCAAGTGGCAATTTTCAGGTCTTTTATGCAGCACTTGAGCTGTGATACTGAAGCCCTGAGCTCATCTCTTTCTTTCACCACTTTGTCTAGCGAAAGTAGAGCCAAGCAACCAGCTTCCTTATACTTTTCATTCTGACAAAATTGTGGAAAAGTATGAAGCATGCGATCACCCACAGCCTCACTTCTCACCAATATTTGATCTATTGGTGGTGACATTTTGTGTATTAATATTGCCACCTCATGCAATGGATTGGCAGCAACCTCTTTACTACTGGAGGCATAGTCATCAGTGCCTTTAAGACTAATCAGACTTGAGAACCAATTTAGAAAACTCATCTTTATGATTTTGTTTTTCTAGGACCACTGTAGGTACCAAATCTCTTAGGCTAGGTTCTCTAGAGAAGCAAAACCAGTGAAGTGTATGTGTGTTATACACACAAGAACATATATATATAGAGAGAGACAGAGACAGAGAAATAGAGACAGAGAGATTAATCTCAAGGAAATGGATTACGTGGTTGTAGAAGCTGGAAGGTCCCAAGTCTGTGGGTCAGGTGTCAGGCTGGAGGCTTCTCCTGACTCGTGTAGTTGCAAGGGCTGAGGAACCCAAGATCAGCAGGTCAGACAGCAGGATGCTGGCTCATAGGTTGCAGAGGCTGACGAATCCAAGATTGGCAGGTAAGATGGCAGGCTGCTGGCTCACAGGTTATGGAGACCAACGAATCCTGAGATCAGCAGGCAAGATGGCAGGCTGCTGGCTCAAGTCCCAAGAACAGTAGGTCAGATGATGACGAGCCAGGTGCAGGATCCAGAGCGAACAAGTGAGCTTATATATACAGAATGCAGGCCACGCCCCCAAGGAAACTCCCTTTACAGCTGATTGACTGATCACCTCAGATCATATCATGGAGAATGACTACATCATTACATAACTGCCAAACCACTGAGAATTATGGCCCAGCCAATTTGACACACACCTGAATCATCACACTGGTCAAACCCACTTTAGAGGTGAACACACTGAGGTTCAGAGAGGTGACATTGCTAACTCCAGGGCTGGAGGGCAGTAGGGTGAGAACTTTGTGTTAGTCCAGGCCCGTCTGCCTTCAGGCTTACCCTGGAGCCCACTGCATGGTTGGCACTGGCTGGCAGTGAGGTTGTTTTTCATTTCCAGGCGGTCTTATAAACAACACCATAATGAACATCTTTGTAAGGAAATCTCCATGCATATCCCACTGAAAGCTATGTCTCAGGAGCACTCTCTGGAAGTGGGCTTGTGAGGGCTGGAGATGCTGGATTCTAAGATTCAATACCCACTGACAACTTGCCCGTCCACCCCCAGACAGGCCCGAGACTGCCTATTTCTGTGCAAACATGAACAGTAAATTCTTTTTGACTTTTGCCAATCATTAGGTAAAATAATATCTTTCTGTTATTTTGATTTGAGCTTCTTAGTTACTTGTGAGGTTGAATGTTTGTCATATTCATAGTCATTTCTCTTTCTTCTTTGATAAATCATCTCTGTATGTCTTTTGCCTTTTTTCCTTATGAGGTTTTCATCTTTTTCCTATTGATCTGTAAGAGCTCAGCACCCCCGTCGTTCAGCCCAGTGTGGGGTGTTGGTGGGGTGTGGAGGACATCCTGGAGGCAGCCTCTGCCTTGGAGGAAGTGAGACTCTCCCATGAACATCCTCTCCTGCTGATCACTGGCTTAAGAAGCAGGCCCAGGAGAGGATGAGTCCCCCCACAACCCAGTGGGGCCCTGCAGCCCCAGGGACGGTGCTCCCAACGGAAAATGTGAGTCTGCCCAGGGATGGCTGCCCAGGGATGGCTGCTGGCTCCTCACCAGCCCCTTCCTTGCTGGGGCATCAGCAGACACCTTGGGCCCTGCCTGGCAGCAGAGCCTGGCATGGCCCCATGCTGGCCTTGGTGGCTCGGCGGCAGCGTGGAAAATCCACCCCATCTATCACTGCAGCAGGAGGCTGCTCGCAGGGCCTGGGGGTTCTGTCCCAGGGAGCCTTGTCTGCTCAGAACCCCAGCTCACCCTGCATCTTGGGGCTGGAACCATGATGGTGGGGTCTGGCTCTGCCTCCCTGCTGCATTTCTCAGAGGGGACCGTGGGGGTGGGCCCCAGGCCCCAGGCCCCAGGCTCCCCTCCCCTCCCCTGTACCACCCACTCTCTGCTCCCCTGCCCTGCCCCTGTCCTCATGTCCCTTCCTCACTTGCACTTGACAGCTGGCTGTTCCCCAGCCTCACCCTGCCCCTCCAGCCCCACCAAGGCCCTGAGCCCAGGTCGCTGGACTCTTGTTGCTGGGGTCACTCACACTCAACAGACAGGGGCGTCCACAGTGTGCCTCATCCCTTCCTTGTTTGGGGATGACAGCAGGGACAGAGCCAGCAGGTCATCCCAGGTCAGGGTGGGTCTGACAGCTAGTGTCCTCATGGGAAGAGGAGGCACACACACAGGAGGCCCTGTGACAAGGGAGGCGGGGGTACAGTGACGGACCATGAGCCAGGACCACCGGCAGCCACCAGAAGCTGGAAGCGGCAAGGCAGGGTCCTCCCCGAGAGCCTCTGGAGGGTGCATGGCCCTGCCCACACCTAGATGTTGGATTCCTGGCCTCTGGAACCGGGAGCGAGCACATGTATGTTGTTTTATGCCCCCGAGCACAGTCATTTGTTAGAACGGCCGCAGAACACCAACATACCTACTTTAGCACATCTTCATTTCATGAGAGTCCAGAAACCTCAGGGAAGCGGAACTGGCTCAGGTGCCCCCCGCCTACCCTGTGGGGCCCAGTGTCATAGCTCCTGGAGCCCTGCAGGGGAACACTGGTTACGTGTCTGTCCCCATGAGCAGGGATGTGAGCCCCCTGGGCAGGTCCTTCGTGGCTACCACCGGCCTGGCCCAGCCTCTGCCAGAGTGCCCTTCCTCCACCCCTGGGTGCCAGCTGTGGCCGGGCCCCCAGCGCTCTCTGCCCTTTGGTTTATGGCTGGTTCCTTTTCAGGAACCTTTGCACTGAGATCCCCACTCACCTGCAGGTGGCAGACGTTTGGGGTCATTTACCTATGGCTGCCCCACCCGGGCATGGGGACCTGAGGGGCGGGGTCTTGGGTGGGGGCACACATTTCTCGGGATCATGGAGACAAGGCGCAGTGGGCATAGCTGGCTGGGGTGGTGGAGAACAGCTGTCAGGGAGGGCTGCTTCTGGGGTGGGTGTGAGACAGAGATTTAGAGAGAGAGGCACAGGGACAGAGAGAACAGAGACACAGAGAGCCAGAGACAGAGAGAAATAGAGACATAGAAAGACAGACAGAGAGAAACAGAGGCACAGAGAGCCAGACAGAGAGAGAGAGAGACAGAGACAGAAAGAGAGACAGAGAGTGCCAGAGACAGAGACCCAGAGATCCAGAGACAGAGAGACAGAGACAGAGAGAGACAGAGACACAGACAGCCAGAGACAGAGAGATAGCAACACAGAGAGCCAGAGACAGAGATAGAGACACAGAGATCCAGAGACAGAGAGAGATAGGGACACAGAGAGCCAGAGACAGAGAGATAGGGACACAGAGATCCAGAGACAGAGAGAGACAGAGAGATAGAGACAGAGACAGACAGAGGCACAGACAGCCAAAGACAGACAGAGAGGGGCCAAGAGGACTGGACTACCTTGAGGACAGGTGCCAACTCCCAGCCTGGTGTCCCACCACTGATGGGCCCCTCAGTCACAGGGAGAAAGCTGGGGCTGAACCGAGGCCCTTGTCTAACGTCCTACACGCTGGTGGGGTCAGATGTGGGTGGGGTGCAGGAGGCCTCACTGGGCAGTCGTGGGCAAGGCTGGGTGGGGCAGGGGGTATAGAGGCTGTGGGGGGGCAGGGTGGGTGCCCTTTATGCTTTGATTGCTCCTCACATGAGCTGTGACCTTTCACCTTTGTCTGAGCAGGGTCACCTGCCCTGCTCACACCTCAGCCGGGCTGGGTACGGCAATGACCATGAGGCGTCATCGGTTCCTGGGTCCCTTGGGTGCCCGTGGTACAGGTGCCCTCAACAGTGCCAGGGGACACTCTGGTGGGTCTGTGTGGCCTGGACCCCCAGTGGGGCCGTACTGAGCACCTGCTGCATGCCAGGCCCTGTGCCAGGCCCGGCCAGGGTGGGGTGATGGACATGGCAGACACAAGACCATCCTCTGGAGCTGGGACTCGGGGACAGTCACCTACTAGCAGTGACACAGATGCCTGTGAGCACAAGACAAGCCTGGGGAGACACGTGGCCTCGTGGGGATGCCCACCAGACCGCGCTGTGCTGAGTCAACAAGGGTGGGGACGCCAACCAGACAGGGTAGGAGGGAGAGTGTGGCACAGCCAGCAGGGCTCTGGCTGGGGGCCATGTGCCAGGACAGATGAGGTCCAGGTGGGGTTTGTGCTGGGGGTGGAGGCAGAGCCTTGAGGGAAACATGGGGACTCACCGACAGAGAGACAGAGAGAATGGATGCTGAGTGGACTCAGGGAGGCCAGGAGGAGGCTGCTGTGGTCACCTAGATGGGGGTGGTCTGGACTGGGGTGGCAGAGGGGATGGAGCCCACTGCAGGAACTGGAATGTCACTCTGGGGGCAGAAATGACTGACGTTGGCTGTTGGGGGGCTCAGGATGACCCCAGAATCATGGGGACCACATGGTGGTCCTGTGACTGGTCAGGTTGCCAATGAAGGCAGGTTGGCTACACACAGTCTGATGGCCAGGAAAGAGGTGGCCCCGCCCTGTCCCCACCGCTGACCTTCCTCGAGGCCCCGGTTCTCAGCGGCTCCCAAGGAGACCCTGCTTTTTTTATTTTTCCTTTTTTTTGCCTGTAGCTGGATTTAACTGTAAAGAGCAATAAATTATGAATCTGGAAAAACATCCCCTTGTCCTCACAAAGGACATTGCTGTCCCCAGATGACTAACAGCTCTGAATTAACATTATTTAGTATTTATAACTTCCGCCGGACAGAACTTACAGATGTTCCTGGCAAATCCTGCCTGCCTCTGGTGTATTTTTAGTGCCTATTGTCCGCCTGACAAGGTTCTTTTAGACATGGCTCTGCTAAGGCAGGGAGCGTGAGAGCCATTTGGGTCTAGAGGGAGGGGTCTTGGCGTGTCACAGCCCTCTCTCTGCAGGACTGGAGGGGGCTCTGGGGCCCTAGGAGGTGCTTCCATCAGACAATCAATGATTTGACCCAGGACTGGTCTTTATTGAGTATCTGCTGCATGCCCATCTTTGCACTGGGTGTTGTAGGGGCACAAGACGGGGAAAATGTAAGGCACCTCCGCCTTGTGTGAGGGCTCCAGAGAAGGCCATGGGGGAGCTGAGTCCCAGGGAGGAGGTGAGCAGGGCTGAGGGTTGGGGTGGAGTCCACATGGCATGGAGCACCTGTAGGGGCTGGGGAGGTGTAATGGACTGAATTGTGTCCACCCAAAATATGTGTCAACTTGGGGCCCAGTATTGTGTGGTTGTCCTCCACTTTGTGATCTGATGTAATTATCCTATGTGTAGTAAATCTTAACCTCTATAATGTTAAGGAGACAGGATTAGAGGCAGTTATGTTAATGAAGCAGGACACAATCTACAGGATTAGGTTTTATCTTGAGTCAATCTCTTTTGAGATATAAAAGAGAGACAGAGGAACCTCCTTCTACTAAGAAAGAAGAGCCAGGAGCAGAGTCTGGGGTCCCTGCACTGAGAAGCTCCTAGACCAGAAGAAGATTGATGACAAGGACCTTCCCCCAGAGCTGACAGGGAGAGAAGGCCCTCTGCTGGAGCTGGATCCCTGAATTTGCTCTTCAGCCTCCTAAACTGTGAGAGAATAAATTTCTGTTTATTAAAGCCATCCACTTGTGGTATTTCTGTTATAACAGCACTAGATAACTAGGACAGGAAGGCACGGTGCCCGTGCTAAGGAATTTGCTTCTCTTCTCCCACCTCAGGGCTCTCATCTGTAAAACTGCATACAGGAAGAAATGAGAAGTGAATCAAAGTGGTTAACTACAAAAACATCAACTAAATACAAAATATGGCAGTAATGGAAAAAATGAAGAAAATAAATAACAAAATGGCAGAAGTGAGTCCTTTATTACTTTAAATGTAAATGGATTAAACTCTTCAATTGAAAGGCAGAGATTGGCAGAATGGATTAAAAAAAAAAATGATCCAACTATATGTTGTCTACAAGAGACCCACCTGAGATCCAAAAACACAAATAAGTTGAAAGAAAAAGGATGGGAAAAAAATATTCCATGGAAATAATAACCAAAAGAGAGCTGGGGTGACCATATCATGAAAAAAAAAAAAAAAAGACTTTAAGTAAAAATCTGTTATAACAGATAATGAAGGACATTATATATCAATAATAGGGTCAAGTCATCAGGAGATATAACAATTATAAGCATATGTGCACCTTACAACAGAACCCCAAATTACATGAGGTATTGAAAGGAGAAATAGACAGTTCTACAATAACAGGAAATCATGAAAGGTGTGCGTCAGGGTTGTATCCTTTCACCATACTTATTCCATCTGTATGCTGAACAAATAATCCAAGAAGCTGGACTATATGAAGAAGAATGTGGCATCAGGATTGGAGGAAGACTCATTAACAACCTGCGATATGCAGATGACACAACCTTGCTTGCTGTAAGTGAGGAGGACTTGAAGCACTCACTGATGAAGATCAAAGACTACAGCCTTCAGTATGGATTACACCTCAACATAAAGAAAACAAAAATCCTCACAACTGGACCAATAAGCAACATAATGATAAACAGAGAAAATATTAAAGTTGTCAAGGGTTTCATTTTACTTGGATCCACAGTCAATGCCCATGGAAGCAGCAGTCAAGAAATCAATGACATTGCAGTGGGCAAATCTGCTGCAAAAGACCCCTTTAAAATGTTAAAAAGCAAAGACGTCACTTTGAAGACTAAGGTGCACCTGACCCAAGCCATGGTATTTTCAGTCACCTCACAAGCATGCAAAAGCTGGACAATGAATAAGGAAGACTGATGAAGAATTGACGCCTTTGAATTATGGTGCCTGTGAAGAACATTGAATATACCATGGACTGCCAGAAGAATGAACAAATCTTTCTTGGAAGAAGTACAGCCAAAATGCTGTTTAGAAGTGAGGATAGAGAGACTTCATCTCATGTACTTTGGACATGTTATCAGGAGGGACCAGTCCCTGGAGAAGGACATCAAGCGTGGTAAAGTAGAGATCAGCGAAAAAGAGGAAGATGGATTGAAGAAGTGGCTGCAACAATGGGCTCAAACATAGCAATGATTATGAGGAAGGCACAGGACCAGGCAGTGTTTTGTTCTGTTGTACGTGGGGTCACTATGAGTCAGAACCAACTTGATGGCACCTGACAGCAACAACAGCAACAACAATAATCGTTGGAGACTATAGTTTGATGATGGACAGACATCTAGACAGAAGATAGATAAGGAAACACAGGATTTGAACAACACTATAAACCAACTAGACTCAACAGATAATATACTGAACACTCCACTCAACACACTGAGTGGTACCTGCTTGGAACCCCCATGGGCACCGCCGGTCCCTGCATGTTGTCAGCATTCCAAGAGGTGTGGGCAGAGCTTGGTGTCGCTTGGTCAGTCCAGGAGGGCTGGAGGAAGCTCAGGGCCTCCAGGACAGGGTTGGGATGCCTGGGCAGTGGGGAGCCACTGAGGGCTTTTGAGGAGAGGTGGGTGACAGGAGCTTTGGCTACAGGATAGCAGCGTCTCCAGAGGGGCTGAGGGTCTCCAGGGAAGCTGGAAGCAGGGGTATGATCATGATGCAGGTGGTAGGCCATCTGGGGGGTGGGAGCGGACATAAACCAGGAGGAGGAGAAGCTCAGCGACGACAGGGGTGGGGAGGAGGGGAGAGGGAAGGACACATCCAGAGCAGGGGATGGGATGGAGCACTGGCCAATGAGCCTGCGGAGGAGGCGGGATCCCAGGCAGAGACGGAGGAGGGAGGGCTGAGTATGGCAGTGGGGAGCCCCATGGTCAGAGGGTGGGTGGGAGCCACAGAGAGGGGCAGTGAAGACGGTGGATAGAGTGGGCCAGGGTGTCCTTGGGGGTCCGTGAGCAGCGCCCTCCTCAGGGGCCCCAAGACGGCTCCTCCTTTTGTGAGTGGGTGAAAGGGCCGGGGGAGGCACTCTGCCCGCTGTCTGTCAGCACCATCCGGAGGGTCTGGGGGCTAAGGCATGGCCGCCACCAGAACTGGGACCAGAACTGAGCCACTCTGGGCTGGCCCCTCCTCAGGCAAGAAAATCAAAGACAACAAAAAGGTTGTTGGGGTTTGGCCTGTTTTTTCTCCGATGACAGAAACGCTACGTGGCTCTTACAGAAAACACTTGAAGGACATGAGAGAGGACCTCAAGGAAAAGCAGCCAGGACTGTCTCAGGGCGTGAGGGCAGGCGTGTGCTGCGTGCTTGGCGACATGGACTCCCCTGGAAAGCACACGGCAGAGTCATTGCGGTCCCTTCTCTGCAGATGACAAGGCCAAGCACAGAAGGGGTGCAGGCTCACACAGGCCCCTCCATCTATAAGCAGGCAGGGCCTAAACCCGGCCCAGAGGGGTCTCCCAGAGGGGCCTGAATTTCATCTGTCAAAGTCACAAAGACACACTGCCCGCCCCTACCATTTGTTAATGTCCCCCCTCTGACATCTGCGCCTTTCCCTTCCCCAGCCACCCCAGCCGCGTCTCCGGTGGGCCCAGAGATGGGGTTTGAGGTGCCCTAGCCGTGGCTGGAGACGCCCTCAGGGAGCCCCTCCTGGCCTGGCTGTAAATTCTCCCTAAGACCATGACAGAGAACGCAGGCGTTCTAAGTGCCTCTTGGACTGCGGCGCATCCGTGCACAACTTTATTTGAGTATTTAATTTCCTCTCTCATTCATAAAATAAACAAGGGTGATTTATCGGAAGTGGCTGTAAATGCGTTCAGGCTCAATGCCGTCCTGGGACCACAGCGCAGTAAATTGCTTCGAGAACTTGACCTGGGGAAGTGTCTGCTTTTAAGTGATGCGCGGGCAGGAAGCGGTTGGATCCCATATTTTAGTTGGAAGGGTCCGTGGCTGGGCAGCGGCCTTCAATCTCCCACCGGAAGACCCGGAGGAGCAGAGCTTCAGGGACAGCCAGACGGGTGAAGCATCCACCAGCAAGGCAGAGCGCTGTGAATCAAGAAGCCCGTGCTATTAGGCGCTTTCTGTATTTAGTGAAAAATCTTCAGAAAAACTCCTTACAGCTGCCCCTGACTGCTGGGAGTGGGGACTGCTGTCTGGTTCCGGTGGCTCTTTCAGGAAGTGGCGACTTGGGCTTCAGGGCCAGCAGAGGTGGGGGGCAGGCTCCAGGCCAAGGCTGTAGGTGGGAGGCGTGTGCCTGCCACCACTTTCCTTCTGGAAACAACGTGGAGGGGCTCTGAGGGGAGGGACCCCAAAAGCCAGTTATAATAGGGTTGGGGATGGCCTGTCTCAGTTAACGTGCTGAACTGCTAACCAAGAGGTTGACAGTTTGAGTCCACCCAGAGGCACCTTGGAAGAAAGACCTGGCTATCTCCTGAAAAACCAGCCCCTGAAAACCCTATGGAGCAGAGTTCTACTCTGACACATGGGGCTGCCATGAGTCAGGGCCAACAACAACTGGATTGGTTTTTGTTTTATTGTGACTGGGAGCCCCTGGACTCCCTTTTCTCCCCCTTCCTGCCCCGGTCCTCCATCCCCAAGGATAGGAAGACAGGCCAGTGGGTGCCACGTTCAAGCTGTTCCTTGCCGATCTTCCCTGTGGGGCACTGCCCCCAAATCACTGAAGCCCAGGGCCCCAATGCCTCTTGGTTGGGTCAAGTTGGCGCCCAGTCCAAGGGGTCAGCCTCCAGCTGGCTGTGCCCTGTGTGAACTCTGAACTCTGTTTAGGGTCAGGGCACAGGGGCCGTCGTCTCTGAGCCTCACCAAGGCCACGGCTCCCAGAGCTGCTGCCTGGGGTGGGGGTGGAGGGGCTCTCAACGCTGGGAGCGTGGGCCTGGCCCTCCACGAGGTCACAAGTGGAATTCATGTGGGCCGGGCTCTTGACCTCCAAGCAGATAGCAGGACCTGATTACTGCGACCTAGCGCTGCCTGAGGAAGACTGTGGAGTGGCGGTGGGTGATCTCCAGAGGGGCTTGGCTCTGAGTGCCCCTCACCGCTGGATGCACAGAGGGAACAGGATGTGGGAGGCCCAGAGGGGGACAGGCTCGGTACTTACACCTGAGGGTGTCAGGAAAGGGGATCCCGAGGCAATGAGGCACTGGGCAGGTGGCTGGGAGGCCTGAATGTGTGGCAGGTTGCTGGGGCTGGACCCGGGGCCGAAGGGGAGCTAGATGGTTGGAAGGGATGGAGAAGCAGGTCCAGATCTGCATCATAGGGTGTTTGCGCCTGGGGCCAAGTGGGTAAGTGGGGCGAGGTGGGACCTTAGGGTGGGCTTTAGCAGGAACTGGGTAAGAGGCAGTGGACAGAAAGAGAGGCGTTCCGGGGACCAGGGGATGTAGGCTGCAGGGGCAGGGGGACACACGCAAGGGCCTGGGGGTGGCTTCGAGCCCGAGCTGCTCCTGCCTGCTGGCCTGCTGGCCAGGAAGAGAGGATGAGGCTTCTCAGTGCGTCCTGCCCTGACGAGGTGCGCTGCGGCCAGCCCCCACCCTGCACTCCCCTCCCTCCCTCCCCGAGGCCCGCCGCCCGGCGAGGCCAGACGCTGTCCACCACGGTGCCGAGAGCATTTTATCAGATAATAAATAAGGCGGCTGGAGCCGCCCGTGTCAGCATCTTGGCGGGCAAGCAGGGCATGGGGAGGGGGCGCCTTCCTTGGCCTCTGCCTGGCCCTCAGGGGCTACCTCCCAAGGGGCAGAGGTTCTGGCCCCCCGTGGTGCACACCGGGGAGAAGGACGAGGCACCCTGGCCCACCTCTGCCTGCAGTCTCAGGGCGGCAGGGGTCCTAGCCTCGATTTCTCAGCTGCGCATGGGATCCTGGTGTGCGAGGGCCCCTTGGGCACGTCCTAGGGGAGGACGGCAGGAGGGGTCAGCACCCCAGGTTCTTGGTCCCCCGACCACACTGTCCCCACAGAGGCTGGGACTGGGGAGCCCTGCCCACTGTCGGAGCCCTTACTGTGTCCGGGAGGCCGGAGGCAATGGAGCCACGGGGTGTGGGACCCCTGCCCTGGGCCCCCGAGCAGCCCAGCAGTGGACGTCGTTGGGAGGGTGTTGGGGCTGATGCCGAGGGCTGGAGGCCCTGCCAGTGCAGGTGGGAGAGCCAGGTGGGGAGGTCCTTGGGCTGGGCCTTGAAAGGGGCAGGGCTGGGCAAGGCAGAGCGCAGAGGGAGGGCGTATTCAGAGCCTCCCCCCGCCCTGGCCAAGGCCCACTCAGTGACACTCCCTTCCCCCACAGTGGGCTCTTGGACAAGGGCAATGAGGGCACAGAGGTCCTGGCATCCAGGACTGTCCAGAGCAGGAACGCAGGTGTGTGGCCCTTGGACTCAGCAGCCTGGTGGGGAGGGGCAGGGTCCTCCACCTAGGCCTGGGCCAGGGCCCTGCACGTGTCCATCAGGGCAGGCAGCTGGGGTGGATCTTGAGTTAGGAACACCCTTGACTGCAGGTCTGACCCCCGCAAGCAATGGGATGGGGGCCTTAGGCCGTGGATCCCAGCATCCTGCCCCAGGGAGAGCCTGGTCTGGGGCTAATCCCACCACCCCCACACCTAGGCCTCCGGCCTCCATCCTGCTGGCCTCCCTCCTCCCCAGGCCCCACTTGGCCCATTTCTGAGCCACTATCTTGAAGCCCCTGAGCCCCAACGAGCTCTCCACGGTTTGTGGGGAAGGGGAGAAGGAAGCACCTCCAGCGGCTGGGCCAGGTGGAGGTGTGAGGCTGACCACCGTCGGGGCTGAAACGGCGCCTCCCAGCGGTTTGGTGGAGAAACGACCTTTCATGATGGCAATAGTGGTGAGAGGTAGTTTCTAACAATTGTCCTTATTTGGTCAGCTGAAAAGTTGGTGCTCTAAAGTACAGCTTGTGTCTTCTTCCCAAGCACGCACGGACGAGGGCTTCAGAGAATGGGCTTGTCATTTTGCAGCAGGCAGCGAGAGCCCGCCCTGGAGCCCGCAGCCAGCACAGTGCGATGCAGCCACCCTGCCTTGGGTTGAAGCCCCTGCAGGTGTCTCTCGAGAGTCAGTGGGCGAGGCTCGGCCAAGAAGGACCCTGGGGGCAGCTGTGCACCCGGTGTGTGCCGTGAATACATGTGATGAACTGCAGCAAGATTCAGGGAAGCAAGGCACGAGTGGTACCGTGAGCATGGCGGTGGGTTTCACTGCAGCTGACAGAATCCCGGGACCATGCATGTGTGTGGAGGGAGGGGCAAGTCCTGCAGGACGGGTACTGGATGCTGTGGGATGTGGTCTCGGCCCCTCACCCTTGGCTCTGCTTTCTTGGGGGAAGCAAGGAAATCACGGCTCTAAGAGGGAGGGCGGGCAGTGGTGGTTCGGGTGTGAGTCTCGCCTTCCACGCGGGAGACCCGGATTCAAGTCTTCACCAATGTACCTCACGTGCAGCCACCACCCTGTGTCATGGAGACTTGTGTGTTGCTAGGATGCCGAACAGGTTTCAATGGAGCTTCCAGACTAAGACAGACTAGGAAGAAAAGCCTGGTGATCTACTTCCAAAAATCAGTCAGTCAAAACCTAATGGATCCCCATGATCGGATCCCCAGCCAATTATGGGGATGGCGCGGGAGCTGGCAGGGCTTCCTTCAGGTGGCCACAAGCCGACTGCACAGCTAGGACAACAGCGAGGGGGGGAAGAGCTGGGCTCCGTACATTGTTCTGGTTCCCACTGGCAGGGAGCCTGGAGACTCTTCCCTTTCCTGCTCTCCAGGGGCTCCATTTCTGGAGGGTCTGGTCCCTCCAGGCTGCCCACGACCGGAAGGGAGAGTTGTGGGGTCCCCAGGGGATTTCGAGGTGCTGTGGCATCCTTTACCCCCCAGGTTCTCAAGATAAGACGATGAGAAATGAAGGGGAGCCCAGGGCCTTGATGAAGGGGCCTGTCCGGCCCTGTCCTACCCTGTCCCGCTCTGTCCCGCCCTGTCCTGCCCTGATGGAGGGGACTGTCCGGCCCTATTCTGCCCTGTCCTGCTCTGTCCTGCCCTGTCCTGCCCTGATTAAGGGGCCTGTCCTGCCCTGATGGAGGGGACTGTCCTGCCCTGTTCCTCTCTGTCCTGCCTGTCTCTGGCTGTTTACAACCAGCTGGCAGAACACTGGGTGGGCTGGTGGGAGGAAGGGCTGCAGGAAGGGGTGCCCGGCGGCTATATTAAGGCCTATCTTGACAGCTTCCGGACCCAGGCACTCAGGAGAAAGGCTTAAATTTAGCAGCGAGGACCATGCCAGAGGTGGAGCACTCAGCGGCCTGTGTCCTGCACATCCTGAAAAACGAAATAAAAGCACGGGAAAGGGGTACTTCCCTCTTTCCTCTTGGTCCCCACCTTCCCCTCGGTGACCCTGTTTCATGGACCAGGCGCTCCCTCCTCTCCACCCTCAAGGTTCTGGACCCCTCCAGGAAGCCTCCTTGGGTTGCATCGGCTGGGTTGTGACCTGGTGTCTCCGAGTGTCCATTGTTTACATCTGGAAAGAGGACAACAGCCCCTGCTCCCTGGGAGGAGGGGGTGGGAAGGGCCCTGTGAGGCCAGGGGACAGCTGCTGGGATGGTTTCTGAAAGCAGGGACTGCGGGCTGTGGGTGTCAGAGTCGCCAGCCAGGGACCCATGGTGGGGGAGGAGCCCAGGGCCCCACAGGCAGGGATGAGGGAGGGGGTGGGGCTCCTCAGGCAAAGGGAAAGTGGGAAAACAAGGCTCAAGGTCTTTATTTAACAACCTTTCTTACTGTGTCATTTATCTTAAAAAAAAAAAAAAAAAGGCAACATCCATGGAAATTAGGTGGAAGACCCCCTGGAGGGGCGACTTCAGATGGACAGACCCGTTCCAGAAGCAAACCCAGAGATGGCCGTTTTTTTAAATATCAAGGGAATGGTTTAAGCAGGGTGGCGCATGTCGTCAGCCCCTGCTGTTTTCATTGGCTCATAAGATGTTTTAGAAAAATTGGAATCGAACTGTGAAATCTTTTTTTTTAAAAAAGCTTTACATTGGAAGATTCACATAAAAGAAATCCACATTTCTGACTCCCCTGAAAAAATCAGGTTTTGTTGGTGAAAGGCAGCAGTGGGGTGGACGTGCGGACGTGGCCTCTCTGTGGGCCCCAATCCCCCTCGCTCCCTATTGCCTCCCTGACATCACTCACCAGCTCTCCTGGGCAGGGTCTAGCTGTGTTACCAGCAAATTTATCATCCAAACTGGGGTGGGGGCCTTCTGTGGGTGAAAGGTGTGCCGTTTATCATCCTGCTGGGACAGCAGGCCTAAGTGGGGTGGCCCAGATAAGCCGAGACACGCGGCCATCCCATCAGCCCCAACAGTGTCTTTGTGTGGGTCAAACAGGCCCCAGACGCAGTCCATCTGTCTGACATGGTCACAACACTGATTCAGTCAGAACAAAGCCCTTTACTGCCCCCTTGGGAAAACCGTCCAAATAAATAGACAAAAGTCCACACTGACTTCGCTGTGGACAGCTTCCCCTTAGGGGCGAGTCCTTGTGCAGTACACAACCTGCACGTCCACCCTGGCAGCCCTGCCCCTGTAGGAGGCACTGTTCTCTGTGCCTGCAGCTCCCTCATCAAATGTGGGATGCAGGACCAACCCCAGGTGAGGCTGGAGCAGTGTGTGAACTTTGGGTCCGGTTTTACAGTGTGAACTCAGGGGTCTTCCAACCACAGAGCCCGTAAACATGTTGATGGCGAGTGTTGAACTAGAATTCAAGTTGGTGGTGGATGCCCCGCGTGCACAGTGACCAGCATGGTCCAGAGCCTCATGAAGGGTTTGGGGGGGGGGTCCCTCTGCTGCCTGGGGGCTCAAGCCTTCTCCCACCGGCCTTCCTCCTGCTCTGAGCAGAGGTCTTCCCGCCACTGGACTAAGGCATGCCCCGTGCTGTGGGCTTCAGAGGCCACAGGAGGCCCAGTTTGTCGGTGGGCAGGCGGGTGAGCCAGCGAGGAGCCGGCAGTGAGGCGGGTCAGATGGGTGCCCCAGGGAGGCACCCCAGAAGCCGCATGCCTGGGGCCTAGGCCAAGGCTAGTGCACACCAGGCCTCTTGGCGCAGGGCGCTGCCGAGGCCAGCCTGGGGGCCCAGGGCGGTGGACGGGAAGGCAAAGTCCTCCGGCTCGAACTTGAACTCCAAGTGGCTGGGGGTCAGGGACTCGTCCACCTGGCTGGAGGCCTGCAGGAAGGGTAGAGGGGTGCGTGAGAACCAGGGCCACCAGCCTCGCTCCAGGTCTGAGCCTTGATGGGTCTGAGCAGTGAGGGAGTTGGGAAGTTGGGGAGGGCCTCCCTGGGGAGCCCAGGAGTGAGCTGAGGTGCCCGGTCACTCCCATCCCCTTACCTGGGAGGTGATACTGGGCCCGGGGCATGTCTGGGACGCCAGGCTGGGCTCGGGTTTAAAAGTGGCTGCTGAGCTCTTGGAGTTGGGGACAGAGGATGGGGAGGTTGTGGTGCCTGTGGCGGACCCTGCGGGAAGGGCAGGCATTTACAGATCTGCCCAGAGAGGTACCAGGACTCCTCAAGTCACACAGCAAGTGAGGGTGGTTGTGGCCCACTCAGCTACAGCTTCTTTGACCCCCTACTCTGCCCACTGCTGGGAGCGAACACACCACCCGAACCCCAGCAACCAGAGTCATCACAGGGCAGAGCTGGGAGCATTTGTATCTGGGGAGGGCGATGCTTGAGCCAAACATACAAATCTCTAATGGTGGAATTTTAGACACTAAAGGTGACCCCGTGGGGAGAATGTGCACCCACAGGCCGGGCCCCAGCCCCCCTGGCCCCAGCCCCATACACCTGACCCACCTGAGGAGCCCTTGGCCTTGGCCGTGCCCTTAGGTTTCCTCTTTCGAGTCTGGATGCTCTCCTTCTTCATCGCCAGAGGCCGCGGCACCTGGTGGGGCAGCAGGGGGTGGCAGCCGGCCTGGTCCTCGCCCCACCACCCTTGGAGCTGCCCAAGCCCTCACAGCCGTGCACCCCAGCCGGGCACCTTCCTCCCTGGCGGGTGAGGAGGGGCCTGCAGTGGCTGAGACCGGGGCGCACGGAGGGGGGACTTGGACGTTCAAGCCTCAGTGGCCCCGTCTGTACAACGGGCGTAACCGTATGAGGGAGGCCCTGCCGCTGAGTGTGGTGCGGGCAGTCTGCAGGGTCCCATGCGTGACACACGTAGCACTCAGCGCAGGGACCATCTGCGTCGCGCTCATCGCCCCACGGGCCGCCATCCCTGCCGCCTCCTCCCCCGCCTGGTCTCTGCTCTGCCCCGCGTTCCAGCCCCGCCCCCGCGTTCCGGCCCCGCCCCCGCGTTCCGGCCCCGCCCCCCGTGGCCCACTCACCCCATGCAGCTTCATGTAGAGGCCGCAGGCGTTGCACACGGGCTCGCCCTCCGCGCTGCGTCGCCACAGGGTCGTGTGGGTTGTGCGGCAGTTGGTGCAGCAGAGTCCGGCGCGGCGGGAGGAGGACTGTGGGGACGGCATGGCGGCTGAGAGCCCGGTGCAGGGCCCTGGCCCGCCGGAGCGGGGGCGGAAGCCAGGCCCGAGACTGACCGCCAGCCGAGCTGGGGGGCCGGTGTGCCAGGGCGCTGAAGTCATGAGGTCCGCCCAAACTGGCCGCGGGGTCAGCGATGAAGCCCGAGAAGGGCTGGGCACAGGGACGTGATGCGGGGACACACTACCGTCCTCCTGGGGCGCCTCTTTAGCCACCAATATGTGGCCATGGTGAGGCAGCCCCAGAGCGAGGGACCCCAAGATCCGGCCCTGGGCTCCACGTTCGGTGCACCTGCCTCCCTCCCAAGCCCGTCGGCCATTCTCAGCAGCAGCACCCTCAGCTCAAGAACGCCCCGTGACCCCCATGGGCACGACAGAGGGCTGAGGCTGCTGGGCCCTGTCTGCCTGGGCCTCCCCTCACTGCTGACCGTGCCCCCACACTGCCCACCCCTTCTCGTAGCAGCCCCTGCTGGGAGGCTAATCTCTGACTCTGTAGGCCCCAGTTCAACTTGGGACCTGACCTGGGCCCTTGGGAACCTCCTGGGGGCCCCATCCAAGCCCCAGCTCCAGGGTCCCATCAGTGGGTCTGGTGAGGTTCAGGAATCTGGATTCAACTGGCCCAGGGGCCCTGGGGGCTCTGACCCGACGGCTGGCTTGGGAGACTGCTGCAGGAGGTCTTCCCAGAAGGCACCTTCCCAGCTCAGAGGCCCCACTCCCGGCTGAGCCACGTCTCTTGGGCTTCTGATGGGAGTCCTGCGCCCTCCCAGGCTGGGAGCCCCACAGCGAGACTTTAGGACCAAAGCCTTGCAGCCCGGCAGTGCCGTCTTGCTGGTGACTCCACCCTCCCAGCCACACCTCCTTGGAGGCTGCTAGCTCTCCTTGTCCCACAGCCCCTGCCCGCAGGCCCCCAGGCTCATCCAGCCCCCTCCTCCCTTTGCACAGCCCCTTCGGGTGGCTCCTGACCCCTGTCACTGACCAGAAGGTGCCCCTGTGATGTCTCTAGCTGGCACCCCCACAGCAGTGAGTCTGGACCTTCAGCCAGGACAGAGCCAGAGGGAACCACGCACCAAAGGAATCCACCCTGGATTGGGGGTGCGGGGCAGACACGGGCCGGCCTCGGTTACCCATCTGCTCTCAGTTCTGGGTCCCTTCCTGCTGCCGTGACCAAGCATCTGCTGCCCCCTCTCCCCCAGGCCGTGATCAGCTGGTCAAGGGTACAGGCCTGGGTGCTGGGCGTTTCCTGTGACGGCCTGAGAGGAGGCCTCTCCGTGGGAGCAGCCTGGGGGATGGATGGACTGCCTGACACCTGCACGGAGCTGTTCTGCAGCCGCTGGATGATGTTCTCAGAGACAGAAAACACCTCACCACCGGCACCCAGACCCACGCTGCAGGCGCCCCTGCGAGAGGTTCCGGAGAATTCCGCCCTGTGTAATCTGGGGCCCAGCCGGGCTCAGCCCTAGTCAGCCCTGGCTCCGGGACAAAAGGCCGAAAGGAAAGGGAGGGACAGGGTCTTGGCGGCTGAAGCGGGAATGGCCAAGGCGGCTGTAGAGGGTCGAGGCTCCAGTCTGGCTGGGAGGCAGGGAGACCATGGCCTTGTCCCCAAGCCAATGGCCTCGATGCCACGGCTAAGTTGGGCCTGGTGTCCAGGCACTGGGGGACTGCCAAGAGTCTCTGCTGTGGAGATCACTGGGCCCGGCTGAGGCCCTGGCAAACCAGAGAGAGAAGTGGTCATGGCCCCAGGGTGGACGGCAGGGTGCCCTCTGAGGCAAGAGTACTGGACTCTAAGTCAGCTGGGGGCCCCAGCCCCTGCCCCTCCAGGAAATGCAGACCCTGACCAGAAGGCAGTTGCCTTTACTGGGCAGGATTTGACTCTGTCCCCTCTTCCCAGTCCACCTCCGTGTGAAGGAGCAGTGGACACGGCATGGAGCCCCGTCCGCCAGGCCCGCTGTCCAGCATGGCGTAGGGCCCCCTCCCGGCCCTGCAGCTGCCGCCTGCCTCAGCCCAAGCTCCCTGCCCCCACCACCCACCCGCCTTCCTGTGGGGAGAAGGCCTCGGGATCTGCCAGGTTTAGCCAAGAGAGGACGCCCAGTTAAGCACAGACTTCAGATAAGCAACAAACACAGCGTGCAAGCACGTCCCATGCAATCCTGGTAACGCACTGAGACTGTTGCTTCTCTGAAATTCACACTTACCTGGGAGTCCTGCGTTTTATCTGTCGACCCTGGCCCACCCTCTGGATCCCACAGCGGTCCCCACCTCTGGCTGTGCCTTCAGGCCAAGGGGGGCCACAGCCTGAGGTCCGCCCCTCCCTCCCCAGTGGGGGCCCTGGGCCCTTTTGCCAATCACTGCTCACTTGGAGCTCACATAGCCGTCCCCACATTTCAGAAAAACGTGTATCCTTGATACCTCATGAATCACAGCACGAAAACACCATCTCCTCTGACCTTCCAGCAACTTCCTCCTAAAGATCCTTGTCGCGGGCGCTCACGAGGGCACAAAGACGCAGATGGGAGGATGTGACGGCGGCGGCGCCGTTTCCAATAGCGTGTGTGTGCACATACATACATGCGTGCATATGCACACGCGCACACACGAGCACAGACACATGCACCCGTGCACAGTGCACACGTATGTGCACACACAGACACGGATATGTGCATACACAGGCACGGATATGTGCACACACAGGCACATGTGCACACACAGACACGGATATGTGCACACAGATATGTTCACACACAGCCACACGTGCACACACAGACACGGATATGTGCACACACAGACACGGATATGTGCACACACACGCACACACACGCACCCCCCCAGAGAGGAGGCAGAGCTGTGTGAACGATGACCCAGAACCGTCTCCGCAGCATGGACTGTGGAGAGAAACGGAAGCCGAGGGACACACGCGGGAAGCAGCCATACAGAAACCACCCCCGCAGAGCACACACTCATTGGTTTACACCCTGGACGTTCAAGGAAAAAATCCAGACCGCAGGTTTGAATCTTTCTACAACGAGCGTGCTTTACTTTTATGAAATTAAGGCGTGGCAGGAAAGGATGAGCCCTTTAACGCTCCAGGGCTTCCTCTGCTACCCTTTTTCCTGTGCCTCCCAGGTCATTTTATGGCGGGAAACTGAGGCTCAGAGGAGCCAAAAGACATGGCCAAGCGTGCTTTGCTTCGAGGACGCGCTCCCGGTGGCGGCCGTGGCCTGTGCTGGAGTCCCTGAGCCCTCCACGCCCTGCCGGACGCACAGGCCTCCATCTGTCCTTCCTCACTGTCCAGACAGGCACCAGGCCTGGCCGTGCTCAGAGCCTCCCGCACGTCAGCCCCTCCCAGCTGGGTTTCTTTCCTCTTCTCTGGTCTGTTCTTTTCAAAGGAAGTGGGACTTCAAAGACTGCTCAGCAGCCCTGAGTGCCAGGCCCCCGCAAGTCTGAGACCCAGATAAATCGGGTGGGGCTGGCGCCCTGCTGGTGGGCAGTACAGAGAGGGAGAGATTGGAGCGGAGGGACAGGCAAGCACACACAGAGAGGCACTTTGAAAAATAAAAACTGCAGTTCACCAGCAGCCTGCAGCCTTCTCTCAGACCACAGCCACCACCCATGATCGGCAGATGTGCTGTGGATGGAGGCGGTGGTGGCCAAGGCGTCTGAGCCTCTGGGGAGGGCGACTGGCCGGGATGGCCCCCTATCTCTGCAGGACACTCTGGGGAGATGTGTGGCTGACACCAGACGTGGTAAAGCCCCCATGGACCTCTACCCGACAAGGCGAACGGTGCTAGGGGCTGATAGTCCCTGAGCAGGTAGGCAGGAAGGACCGGAAGGCAGTGAGGCCAAGGCCTGAGCTCAGTCAAGGGCACTCAGCCACACGTGGCGCTGGGCAGTTCTGGGGTTGGCACCAGGGTGGCTTTGGGACTGTGGGCCTGCCCCGCCATCCGCTCCGACCTTGGCTGTGGCCCTGCTTCAGCCTGGGCTCCAGTGTCCAGCGGGATGGGCCTGTGTGCACAGGGTGGCTGCGTGGGGCTCAGAGAGCACCTGGCCGTGTCCACACACATGCAAGCTGGACAGTGGGAGAGGGGGCTTAGGGGGCAGGAGGAGGGGGGATCACCACCAGCCGCCCTCCGCCGTCTACACTGATGGGAGGGGGGGATCACCACCAGCTGTCCTCCGCCGTCTACACTGATGGGGGATCACCACCAGCCGCCCTCCGCCGTCTACACTGATGGGGGATCACCACCAGCCGCCCTCCGCCGTCTACACTGATGGGGGATCACCACCAGCAGCCCTCCGCCGTCTACACTGACGGGAGGGGGATCACCACCAGCTGTCCTCCGCCGTCTACACTGACGGGAGGGGGATCACCACCAGCTGTCCTCCGCCGTCTACACTGACGGGAGGGGGATCACCACCAGCCGTCCTCCGCCGTCTACACTGATGGGGGATCACCACCAGCAGCCCTCCGCCGTCTACACTGACGGGAGGGGGATCACCACCAGCTGTCCTCCGCCGTCTACACTGACGGGAGGGGGATCACCACCAGCTGTCCTCCGCCGTCTACACTGACGGGAGGGGGATCACCACCAGCCGCCCTCCGCCGTCTACACTGACGGGAGGGGGGATCACCACCAGCCGCCCTCCGCCGTCTACACTGAGGGCAGCCCCATCTATCCAGGTGAGCACAGCAAAGGGCTCCTCCTCACTGTCAGGTTCCTGGACGCCGGTGACAAGCTCCGGGCCTTGCCATCATTTAAAGAAGATTCGGACAAATCCTTCCCGGGACCCCTCCCCCGGTGCCTGTTCTGGATGAACGCTAGAGGGGAGAGGGAGGCGCAGCTGGGAAGCTGAGGGGCAAGTCTGGGGGTGACCGGCCTGATCCCACCATGCTGGGCGCCATGGGGTCTCAGGGCCCTGTCTCGGGATTTCCATACTGAGCCTGAAAGGCCCTGCCGGAACCGGCCACGGGCAGGTGAGGACCTGGGCAGGGGCCCCGGCGTGAGTCAGAGGACACCAGGTCCTACTTGGGGGATCCGGGGTGCAGAGCAGCCTGTGATGCCCTGGCCCGCTTCCTGGGCATGTTCCATGCACACACAGATCTCCAGAGCCCCGGACACGGGTGACCAGACCCTCCCCATCCCCGGGGCTGTGACCTCGGGGGGATGAGCAGGCACACAGGGATCCTGAGGCTAACGGTCCTGGAGCTTCTCCGGCCTGCTGCCGGTGTCCTGAGTTCCCTGTACCAGAGGGCTGACTTCATCTTTCCAGCGTGGCAAGAGGACAGTTACTGAGCCCCTCTTCCCATTTCTCAGGTGAGAAGACTGAGGCTCCAAGGGCTGGAGAACTGTCCACTCGATGCTGCACCCCAGGCCGGGAGACCCAGGACACGTGCAGGGGGCACAGCATGCAGTGGAGGGATAGTCCTGAGTCTGAGTCCCGGGCCTGCCCCACCTCACCTGGGCTACTGAGAAGGGAAATAAGATGGGGGCCCCTGCCCGCCCCACCCACCAAACCAGGAATTTTCTGCTGTGAGTGGGCCCCACAAGGGGTCGGGGGACAGGCGGGCTCTCTCCCAGCCCTCCTGTTCTGCGCTGTGTCTTTGGCAGTCAGGCCAGGGCTTTGCCGGGAAGGAGTGGGCGGAGCCCGAGGAGCTGGGGCCTGGGGATGCTGGTCCCCTTCCCCCTCAGGGGGCCACACCAGACACCAGGTCACACTGCGCCCCTAGGAGGGAGGGGCAATCACAGGGGCAGACAGGTGAGGGAAGAAGCCCAGAGCGTAAAGGAGAGCTTGGGGGACCCACAGCGCCCTGAACTCTTAGCCAGCTGGGTGGAAGAAGAACAACTCTGCCAGAAAACAACCTGCCCTGTTGGCCCACTGTGGACTCAGCAAGGAAGGGTCGGGCCCAGGACCCCGACGCAAACCGGGGCCTCTGCTTGTCGCCAAGGCTCAACGCAGTTCAGAGCAGTAATCGACCATGCAGGCTCGCGGGGCCAGGGACAGTGGCAGCCAGGGCATGGTGGCCCTCAGGCCCGGGCCCAGCAGGATAAGCTGAACCTTCTGCCTGGCCCTGCACGCAGGGCTGACATCAGCGGGAGACCAGAGGGCCTGGGCCCAGGAACATGCCCCTGGCTATTCCCCAGCACTCGGGGCCTCCATTAACTTGAACTAACTTTCAAACAAGTCCCCACCCCGCCATCTTATTTGTAAAACAACTTGAGCATAAAATTTGCCTGTGAAACAGTATAGAACAAAGTTATCCGAAAACCTTCACACCAGCTTCTGGGGGCTCTCTGCCCTGCTTGGCAAAAGTTGGGGCTCCTCAGTCTCCACCCCCGGCTTACCCACCCTCCACACAGCAGGAAGAACCAGAAGTGAAAATAAGTTTTGCCCAATGAGGCAGGAACAGGCACAGACCTGGTTTTCTTTCCATGTGTGCGGGATGAGCCCCTTAAGGGGGCGGGCAGGCACAAGCTCCCTCTACTGCAGACTTCAACGCCCCCCAACAAAGCCTCTAGCCAGCAGTCCCCATCCCTGGTGGAGTCCCCTCCCCTCGTCCTGGGTTACATTCCCAGGAAGCCACAAATCCGTGAGCTCCATAGTGCTTGGTCCCACCCGGCAGAGGGCCTGTGGCCCAATCAGGCCCTCCAGGTGGCCCCCGGCCCCCGGATACAGAGCTGTCCCTTTAACTCTGACGTTTCTAGACTCTCAGCCCCAAGGTGCTGGTGTCTTGAGGAGCTGAGCCTGGAAGCCAGTGGGGCCTGGGACTGTCCCCATCCGTACCACTGCCCTGGTCCCACGTCCCAGCTCACTCCCCTGAACAAGCACACCCCCTTCCCCAGGTGGGCCGGCACTGCCCAGTGGGTCAGAGATGCTGAGCCCAAAGGGGGACGTGCTGGGCTGTCCCCATCAGCTCTCTGGGGCCACGTGTCCTGGCTCACTCCCTCCCCTATAAGGTCCCCTAGTTTCTCCTGCAACGCCAGGGTAAGTCCGCCAGGGTAAGTCCGAGAGGGGCTGAGCTGGGTCCCAAGGAGGGACGCACAGCTCTCTTGGTCCGTGGTCCCCCCTCACTCCCACGCACGAGGCCTCCCCTGCCCCCAGTCACTTCAGAGTCGCCGGGTGGATCATAGCAGGTGAGCAGCCGGCCTCCACCCCACAGCCCCTGCCCGCCACCCCCACACTCACCAGGCGTTTCTGGGGCTGCACCAGCGGCCGGTTGACACCGTTCATCTTGTGGTAGAGGCCGCACGCATTACACAGGTAGTGGCCCGTGCCGTCGCGGCGCCACAGCGGCGTGGACAGGGCCCCGCAGTTGACGCACTCGCGACCCTCTCCGGGGAACTCCTCCAAGAAGTCGGGCACTGGGGGACAGGCAGCTAGTGGGGGACGGCCTCGCACAGCGCTGCTTCCCCACGGTCTCCGCCTGCGAGCCACTGTTTTCCCCTGAACTCTTTTATTTTTACTTTTATCTTTTTTTTTGCCTTAAATTTGTTTTACTTTAAAACGAATTAATTAAACTTACTTTAGTTTTTAATTTTTAATTTAAATTTCCACACAGTAAAATTTGTGCTGAACTTAGAAAAATCGTCAGGGATGCTTTTATAAAGGGGTTAATAAATCCAGCCTGGGGGGCCGGGGGATCCCTCTCTTCTGAGCCCTCCCTCTACACTGGCAGAGGAAGGCAGCAAAAGGGCTGTGCCCCCTCGGGCCTCGCCCTTGTCCTCTGCAAAGCGGGACAATTTCAGCGGGCTTTGTGTGGCCAGGTTAAACGAGATAGTCTCCATAGGTGAGAGTTAGGGTGATTTTTACAGTTTGGATTTTTATAGTTTTTGCTGCGATCATAACCACCAGCCCACCCCGCCACCCACTCGATTGGGGATGGCATGGCCGCGGACCCCTCTCTGTTGACACACAGGCAGCAGAGGCACCCAGTGGGGACAGGCGAGACCAATCCTCCCCTGGCCGGGGGTAGGGGGGGCCCAGGCAAGAGGCTGCCCCTGGAGTCGCGGGCAGGGGGTCCTGGAGGCTATGGTGGCCAGGTTTCCTGCAGGGGGTGGGGTGGGGGGCGCAGGCCAAGGCTGGCCCAGAGCAGGGCAGAAGGGATGGCCCCAGGGGGTCCCTGAGAGCAGCAAACACCCAGGGCAAGGCCCTTAGTTTTGCACGGGCAGCGCCGCTTCCCCGGCAGAAAAAGTGGTGGCGCCGACTACTCGGAACCGGGTGAGCTTCAGAGGCCTGGAATCCGATTATCGAAATTTCTACCCCTGGAGCGATCGAAACCAGGTCTCCAATTATAATATAGAAACATTCCAGAGCAAGGAGATGACTGAGGGGAATTACTTAAAGAAACCGGTATTCTGGGCTTTATAAAAATCATTTCCAAAACTGACTTCATAAAAAGGTTCAAGACCTAGGCTCCAGACTGCCAGGATCCAGAATGCGGTTTTGGGTTGGGAAGAATGGGAGACAGGAATAAATCATTCTCTTACTAATGTGTAAAAAAAGACTCTGGATCGGTTCCTCAAGTCCCCGAGTTCCGAGTTCCGGGTCTGCCTGCTGCAGGTCCCCGGGTGCAGAGCTCTGGCGGTGGGGGAGGTCATTTAGCAGGGTGTGAGTTTGCGCCCGGACCCGAATCAGCGGAGACACCCTCACGCCCCGCACTCACCGAAGGCGGCCCTGCGGCCCGGGAGCCCGGCCGGGCGGCCCTGCAGGCCAGGCAGGACACTGGCGTCGAAGGGTCCAGCGGCCCAGGTCGGGGCCACATCGGGGCTCACGTAGGCCGGGTAGGCGCTGGGGAAAGAAGCGCCCACCGGCCGCCCGAGAGGAGCCGGGTACTGCTCGCGACCCAGCAGCGCACCCTGGTAGGCGCCGCCGTCCCGGCTCCCCGCTCCGCCGCCGCCGGGCCCCGGGGGACTGTGCGCGAAGGGAAAGGCGGCAGCCCCGGGCGGCTGCGCAGGCGGCGGGTGCGGGCTGCCTGCGCCAAAGGCGGACGAGTCGGCAGCTGCCTGCGCCCAGCCGGGGTGCGCTGCGAGCGCGGCGGGCTGCGGGCCCGGCTCGCACGCGGGCAGGTAGGGCAGCATGGAAGGCACGCGCGCCGGCGGCACGAACACCCGGGAGCCAGTGCCGGGCGCGTGCAGGAAGGCGCCCGAGTCGGTGTAGGCGGCCTGGCTGGGGCTCGGGGCCAGTGCCAGGCTTTGATACATCTTCCCGGGCGCAGCCTTGACCTGTAGGGAAGAGGGACAGGAGTCAGGGTCACAGCTGCGTGCGGCCCCCACCAGCGCAGGCGCTTTTGCCGGACAGGTGCCAGCTCTGGGGCCTTGCGGCCTGGCTGCTCCCAGCACGGCTCTGGAGCCGACGAGGGCGGGCCCGAGCGGCGTCCCCATGGCGGCCCGGGTGCCAAGCCCACCTCCTCCACCGCCGGGCCTCGGGGGTCCTGGGGTGACAGAGTGGGGACGAGGAAGGGCCTGGGGCGCGGAGCTCAGCGCCCTGGGGGCGGGCTTTGGGACGCGGCACTCACCGGCAGTCGCGAGGGTCGGGCCAGGGCCGGAGGGCGCGGCACACCCGACGGGCGCGGCGGGCGCGGCAGCCAGCAACAGGCCGACTGGAAACTGGCAGCCCAGGCCGCGCGCCTCCGCAGGGAACCCCGGGGACGGACGGCCCCTTGCCGCCGCCCCGCCCCCCGGCGCCGCCCCGCCCCTCGGTCCTCCCTCCCCTCGGGGTCAGAGCCTGGGCTCGGGACGCCGCGCCACGTGACCCGTGCGGGTTGGACCCGCGGGGCCCGGCGGGAAAGGCGACGGGGACGTATGGCGCGGGCACCCAGGCTCTGAGCCCAACGCCCCGGCGACCAAGAGGGCGGGCTCGGAGGGCCCCGGGGGGGTCGGGCGCGGAGGCCTCTGTAACTTTGTTCCGGGACTCGCGGGACCCTCTCTCCTAGGGCTGGCCTCGAGTCTGGTTCCGGGATGTGGGTGAATCCCTGAGCCCGGCCGGCCGCGCTTAAGGACCCGCCGTGGTGGGCCTGTGGTCGCTCACATTGCGTCTGGACCGGAGGCCCAATGCACGGCTCGGCCTCTAAGAGGACCGCCGGCTCGAGTCCCTGGACTCGGAGCTGGTGTAGGACAGGCCACCACACGCGCCTAGTCCAGCGGGAGACCCGCAACTTCCTCAATTTTTGAACAAATGTGGTGTCCGGGGGCTCAGGGTTCTCAGCTGGGGAGTACCGGCAGTACCGGGAGTACTGGGGCCCCAGCGGGATCTGGATGCACTTGCAAGCCCCCAAGGCCCCAGCTCTCGAGGGGACTTGCGTGGGCCACCGAGCTGGGGACTCCCGAAGAGTCTCCTCGGGGCGCCAGAAATGAGGATGGATGGGTGGGTGGCGACCAGGCAGGATGGCGCCCCTCGCACTCCCTTGGGGTGGCAGAGCTGGGACAGGGCGGTCTCCGCGCTCAGCCTCGCCTGAGGTTCCGGTGCCGGTGACTGCTAGGCCTTGCGCACCGTCGGCGACTCAGGCGCGGAGGGGTACAACGCACAGCATCGGCGGAATGACTCTGGTTGGGCCGAAACCGGGCTCCCCTGGTGGCCCGGTTTCCGTTTGTAGGAATCAGCCTTCAGCTCACATCGCCCCAGGGTGCTCCCGGGTCGGAGGAGGGGGCGCTGGACTCGTTCCCAGTGGAGGCCGAAGACCCTGCAGGCTGAGGTGGACGTAGGACATGGGGAAGCCAGGTGGATGCGGCAGCTGGAAGTGAGGGTCCTCGGCCAGCGGACTCTGGGCCCTGGGGTCCCTATGTGGAGGTGGTGGTGGGGCGGCTGGGGAGCGCTGTCGTCCTACGCGGGTGGGGGCGCCGGCGCTCGCACCTCTCTGAGTGCCCTTCTGCCTGCACGCAACAGAGAAGGATTGGGGTGGGCTCTGAGGCACCTAGGCTGCCGGGAGCGGAATGTCCGAGAAGGCGGCACACACGGTCCCGACTCACATCCCGGGACTGGGGGCCTAACAGACCGTGCCACGGGGTGTGGGGGCACAGCCCCCCGACTCCACCGCAGCCTGAGCGGAGTGGAAGCCTAGCGGTGGGAGTGTGTGCCTTTGGGAGGGGCCAAGGCGACCTCCAGCTCCCCCACTTCATCCAGCAGTCCCACAACCTCCCCCACGGTCATCCGCTAGGGCCCCGTAGATGTTGCTGGGTGGGCTCAGGTGGTCCCTGCTCTTCCTGCCCCCCCCCCGCGACTTGTCTGTGGATACCTCTCTTTCCCTCGTTGGCAGTGGGTCCCACAGGGCAGGAAGGTGGGGAGGGATCCCGTGCTGCTAAGGGGCCTGGGAACTCGACGTGCCCCAGCGTCCTAGCGGGGAGGGAGCTCGGTCTGACCGTGCTCGGTTCAGGCCGTGGAACTGCGAAGCTGTTGGAACCCGCGCTGCCCCAGCGCCCTCCATCCCCGGGTTACAGAGAAAGCTTCAATGAAACGCAAGATGCCCCCAGAGCATGGAGCACAGGGAGGTGAGAAGGGGGAGACTCACAACTTAGGGGGGCTGAGACCCTCCCTCCCCTAAAACAAGGTTTAGAAAAAAAGGAAAGACTCACGCTTGCTGGGCTCCTGCCTGGGGGTGGGGGGAGGCGGTGGGATTTGAACTTTTCATTTGTAATTAATTCTACAAAGAAGAATAGTAAACACTCATATTCCCTTTGTCCTATGACGTGCTGATTTAATTTTCACCTCAATCTTACAGGTAAACGCCATTGTTATTCTCGTTTGCAGGTGGGAAAGGTGGCACAGAGAGGTTGGGTAACATGCCCAAGGGCACACAGCCTTAATCACAAAGGTGTCAAAGGAAGAATGCAGCCTGCAGGGAAGGCTGGCGATTGTTGTTCTGTGTTAACAGATCTCTAAAGTGGACACAAGGAGCAAGGGAGCCCTGGTGGCGCAGTGGTTAAGCTATCGGCTGCTAACCAAATGCCGGCAGTTTGAATCCACCAGTTGCTCCTTGGAAACCCTACGGGGGCAGTTATACCCTGTCTTACAGGGTTACTAGATGGCATGGTTGGGTTTGGTTTTGGTTCGGGTCACAAAGGTTAAGCGCTCGGCTGCTAACCGAAAGGTTGGTGGTTTGAACCCATCCAGCAGCTGCTCAGGAGAAAGACCTGGTGATCTGTTCCCATAAAGATTACAGCCTAGAAAACCCTTTGGGGCAGTTCCATTCTTTCCCCTGGGGTCGCCACGGATTGGGTTGGTGCACAACAACAGCATAGTGGACATGCACTGTTTCTGTAACTGAGATCATGTGGCTTCAAAAGTCTGGGCTCTTTCTTGAGATGCTGGGTAGGGGTAGGGGGCTTCAGACGTTATCTCTAAATCCCTCATCTCCAGCAGGGAGGGAAAGGTCAGAGAGGGTTACTCCGAGGCCGGCCCTCAGCAGTGTGGTTGCTGGGAGCCCAAGGCCCTTCTGGCCTCTTACACAGGCGGAACATGCACTGGCCTCTGCAGAGGTGGGATGTGAGCCCACCTGCCCCCTGCCCCCAGCAGGAGAAGCTGAGGCTGCTAGTGGGTGGGGCTGGACCCTTGGGGCCCCAGGCACAGTGAGGGGGACTGTGGCAGGGCAGGGAGGGGCGCTGGTCATCTGTGAACCCCTCAAGGTCCCTTTGATTTGGGCCAAAAGAGAAGTCTCCCAAAGCTGCAAAGCCAAGGTTGCCCAAACTTCCCCCAGCCTCCCTCTGTCCCCCACAAGTTGCCTTCTGATATCAATATGCCTCTGTCATCCTCCTGCTCAGACTCTGCCCCCAGGATCCCTGGAGCCCTCTGGAGGCAGTCAGGCTCCTGAGCCAGGTGCCCCAGCCCACCAAGACCCTGCTCTCCCCTTGGGACCTCTTCCAGCAGCCCTAGCTACCTCTGCTACCCCATTGGTCAGCAAACCTTCCTCCCCCCAGGCCTTTGCCCGCGCTCCTCCCCAACTTGGAGGGCCTTTCCTCTGCCCCTTCTTTACCTGTCAAACTTCTACGCATCCCTCAAAGCCCAGCTTGCATGGCCCCTCCTGTATGTGGCTATTCTCTCTCCTCGCTTGCACCTCATCGTGTGTGGACAGATGGCCATATGCTCCTGGCTGTGTCCCCAGCAGACGACGATTGCCTGAGGGCAGCTTTGGGGATGGTGGGTCCCTGCGGCAGGCAGAGTGTCATTTGAGGCTCCTGGCTGTGTGACTGTGGGCAAGTTCCTTTCCTCTGTGTCTCCATTCTTCTGTGAAGGGGGTGACACTGGCGGTCTCCCTTCACTGTGGCTTTGGGGGGATGAGTGAGACTAGGTGCCCATAGCATGCTTCTGGGACAGGCGCACACCTGGCAAAGTCTTGCTAAAGGAACCAAGGTAGGGGAGCTGCGCACTGGGGCCTGGGGTCAGCTGTAGGAGGGGGTGCCAAGCTCTGTGCCTGCGGCGGCTGCCTGTAAGTTGGGCAGCTGGTAGCGTGCGAGGTGGCCAGGAGGAATTTTCTGCCTTGAGGTGTCCCTCGCCCAACGTGGCAGGCTTCCCTGGCCCAGCGGGACCCTTCCCTGGCCCAGTGGGACTGACCAGGGCTGGCCAGAGAGGACACGTTTGTGAGATGGGGACCCCACCCCACACCCACGGAGAGAAGAGGGCTAGTGTGTCAACGGCCCGGTGGACAGGCAGAACCCCGTTTCCTGATTCCTAGGGGTGGAGGGATTTGGTGGGGCAGGGGCTTTGGGAATCATGAAGTCCAAGACTGAGCGGCTGGGGCAGGGCCGCCTCCCACCATCCTGCCGGCTCTGGGTTTCGTTTCAAGCTGTCACTGGCCCAGCAGCCCCCTCCCCACTCCTGAGCTTGGGAACCGTTACCTCAGACACACTTACGGAGGGAAAAGAAAACAGTCCCTATTGTTTGGGGATAAGGGGGCGTCAGCATCTGGGCCAGGTCCCAGGAGGGACGGGCCTCTCCTCTGGCGCCTTGGTGTCCCCCACCCCCACCCTACAAGCTCAGCTTCGGCTGCATGCTACCCGGTCCAGGCAGGGCCCCTCCCGGAGCACACCCATTCCGGCTGCCCTGGTTGGACCCCACCTGCCCGTGCAGCCTGGGCGCTGGCTCCCCCATGACCCCGCAGCCCAGGGTAGATGCTGATGGGCACTGGTGTGAGGATGAGGACTCCAGGCTGACCCTGGCCCCTTGTGCAGCCTGAGGGGAGGGGCACACCTGGCTGGGTTACCTGCAGGAGTGAGCTGGGCTGACCCTCCCCCGACCCCAGCCTGTCCCTGCACGGAGGGGTTGCTCAGGGAGCTGGGGAGAAGACACCTAAGGCCCCATATTGGGAGACTGAGGTCTGGGGAGGCTGTGCTGCTGCCTGGGGCCTCTGGGCGCCTGGTTCTCCGGCAAAAGGGAGGGACTGGAGGCCAGAGGGGTGGAGGAGCACTGCTGGGCTGGGCGGGCCATAAATCCCTGTGTGAGCTTGTCAGTTACGTCAGGCACAGCCCAGGGCAGGTGGGGCAGAACCCATCCAAAGCCCCTGCCCTGCCCGCTGCCCCTCTGTCCCTGGTCCTATTCCACCCTCCAGGCTGTGATAATCTGGGCCTCAGCCTGTCCCCAGGTCCTTCCTGCCCCTTGAGGAACAAGGCAGAGTCCAGAGAGCAGAAACCCACAGCTTCTCCTCCTCCAGGTTCAAGAACCTGCCAACCAACCTGGCTGACGTGGTCTGGTCAGGAAGGTGGATACCCCAGGGAGGCCTCTGGCACTGGGTCTGGAGGTGCCCCCAGGTGGGCCCGTGTGGGTTCCTCACAGGCACATTAGCCGGTGCCTGCTCCCGTGTGGAGGGTCAGCCTCCATCACCAAGAGGAAACTTCAGGCCTTCAGCCCCGGGCTGGCCTCAGTGTCGCCAAAGGTTTGCAGAGCTGCAGGAAGGGTGTCAGCCTTGGGGCAGTGACTGCCCAGTGGGCAATGCGTGGGATTGGGCTGTGTGCCTCTTCTTGCCAGGTCCCTCCCAAGTCTGTGGCCACCATCATAGCTGTCTCGGGCGTTCTCAAGCGTTCCCCGCGTGCCTGCTAGGCTCCTGAAGAACACAGCCATCTCCGGAGGTCGGGCATCCTCATGCCCATTTCACAGATGAGACCACTGAGGCCTGGGCAGAAGTGCTCTGCGACTTGAGGACTGTAGCTTGCTCTGTTCCACAGAACTGCCACCCTGATGAAGCCTGGCTCTCTTCCCTTTTGAGGTATCTGCAGCCCTTGGAAGGACCCCAGCCTGGGACGGCCCCCGGCACCATTGCCCAGGCCTGATGCTTACAGGGAACAGCCCTGATTCAGGGCGGGACGCTGCCTGAGTGCCCAGGAAGGGCCCAGCTGGGCTACTTACTCTCGGGCCATGACCCTCCAGACAGCAGGGAGGGCAGCAGGCTTCGGACACCCTCCCCAGCTGACCCTGCAGCAGCCAGCCCACTCTATTGCCCTGACTAGCCTGCCAGTCCGTCCCAGGCTGCGCCTGCCCCCGCGTCACAACTCAGAGCCCCATTCCTCATGTGCAAAGAATTTCCGAGCTGCAGCTGGAACATTTCTTCAGATGGTCGCTGCAGCAGACGTGGGCTGGCGCCCGAGCCCCCGGGGTCCCCTGCCCGCGAGGCTTCCTCTGGAGAGGAGATAAGGAGCTCTGGAGGCTGATATGGCCCAGGGGGCTGACGGCTGCCAGGGCAGCAGAGGCCCCTGCTGCAACCCGCAGGGCGGAGCCAGCAGCTCAGACGGGTCTCCAGGCTCCCTCCCCTTCTCTTCCCTCTTGAGCTGGAGAAAGAAGTCCCCAGATCACATCTGTCAGGAGCCTGGTGGCTGTTCTGGAGCTGGTGACCCCCCAGCCAGTCCAGGAGCGAGGGGTTCAAGGGTGTCGTCCGGGGCGGGCGCCACCTCCGGAGCAGAGCCCACTGGAGTCGGGAGGAGGAGCAGCACCCTCCGGATGACCCTTCACCTGGTCTGCAATGGCACCTGCTGTGGGCTGGGAGCACCGGGGAACCACATAGACAGCCAGGCGGTGGGGGGCTGGGAGGCAGGCATGGGACACTGTCTTAACCTCCTAGAGTTACTGTGACAGCTTTAAAGAACAGAAATTTATTTTCTGACAGTTCTGGAGACTAGAAGTCCAAATCAGGGTCTCGGTGGTGCCGATTCTTCCTTGTAGGAAGCCCTGGGCATTCCCTGGTTCCTTGGTGATCCTCATGTGGTGTCTGTCTTGCCCTGTGTGTACATATCTGCTCTCTATGTAACTCAGAAGTGATTAGATTTAGATCCCACCCTACTCAAGCATTAGCCTTCTTAACATAACAAAGAAAACCCTCTTTCCAAACAGGATCACACCCACAGGCATAAAACCCATTGCTGTCAAGTCAATTCCTATTCATAACCCTATAAGACAATAGAACTGTCCCACAGGGTTTCCAAGGCTGTAATCTTTACAGAAGCAGACTGCCACATCTTTTTCCTGTGGAGTGGCTGGTAGGTTTGAAACACCAACCTTTCGGTTAGCAGCTAAGCACTTAACCACTGCACCACCAGGGCTGCTTAACCACAAGTATAAGGTCTTCTGAGGGGCATCTCACAGGACTGATGATCCAAAGTGGGCAGCCTGGTGGCACAACTGGAAGGTTGGTGGTTGGAACCGCCAGCCACTGCACAGGAGGAAGATGTGGCAGTTTGCTTCTGTAAAGACTACAGACTTGGAAACCCTATGGGGAAATTCTACTTTGTCCTGTTTGGTTGCTATGAGTCAGAATCTACTTGATGGTGATGGGTTTAATGCTCCAAAGCAGAGTCCCCAGGTGGTGCAATCAGTTAAACACTCGATTATCAACTGAAAGGTTGGTGGTTTGAATCCACCCTGAAGCGCCTTGTAAGACAGACCTGGTGATTGCTTCCAAAAGGTCACATCCTGGGAGACGTTGTGGAGCACAGTTCTACTCTGCACACGTGGGGTCACCATGACTCAGAATCCACATGATGGCAGCTGGTTTGGTATATTTTTTAATGTTCCAAAGGAGTCTCTGGCCGTGCAAGTGGTGAACATGTTTGGCTGCTAACCAAAATGTTGGAGGTTTGAGTCCACCCAGAGGTGCCTTGGAAGAAAGGACTGGCGATCTACTTCTGAAAAACTAGTCATTAGAAACCCTGTGGAGCACAGTTCTACTCTGTAACACATGGGGTCGCCATGAGTTGGGGCTGACTTGACAGCAGCTGGTTTTCAATGTTCCAGAAAAACACTGAGTGATGTTGGACTAAGCAACATGGCGTGTGTGACACTTTTTTTCTTTTTTCCAATAGAAAAATTTATACATACACTGTTATGACCCTAATTGCTCTCCCCATACTGTGACAGCACACTCCCCTTCTACCCCTGATTCCCCATGTCCATTCAACCAGCTCCTGACACTCTCTGCCTTCCCATCTCACCTCCGGACAGAAGCTGCCCGTTTAGTCTCTTGTATCTACTTGAGCTAAGAGGCACACTCCTCACGAGTATCACTTTATGTCCCACAGTCCAGGCCAATCCCTGTCTGAAGAGTTGGCCTCGGAAATTGTTTTAGCTCAGGGCTGATAGAGAATCCAGGGGCCATGCTTTCCAAGGTACCTCCAGTCTCAGTCAGACCATTAAGTCGGGTCTTCTTACTAGAATTTGAGTTCTGCACCCCACTTTCCTCCTGTTCCATCAGGGACTCTCTGTTGTGTTCCCTGTCAGGTCAGTCATTGGTGGTAGCCAGGCACCATCTAGTTCTTCTGGTCTCAGGCTGATGAACTCTCTGGTTTATGTGGCCCTTTCTGTCTCTTGGGCTAGTACTTTCCTTATGTCTTTGGTGTTCTTCATTCTCCTTTACACAGGTGGTTGGGACCAATTGACACATCTTAGATGGCCGCTTGCAAGCTTTTAAGACCCCAGATGCCACTCACCAGAATAGGATGCAGAACATTTTCTTAATAAGCTTTGTTATGCCAGTTGACCTAGGTGTCCCATGAAGGCATGGTCCCCAGACCTCTACGCTTGCTAGTCTGTCCCTCAAAGTGTTTGCTTGTATTCAAGAAAGTTCTTAGCTTTGGTTTAGTCCAGTTGTGCTGACTTCCCCTGTAGTGTGTGCTGTCCTTCCCTTCACCTAAGATAATTCTTATCTACTATCTAGTGAATACACCTCACCCTCCCTCCCCACCCCTGTAACCATCAAACAGTGTTTTCTTCTGTGTTTAAACCTTGTCTTGTATTCTTATAATAGTGGTCTTATACAGTATTTGTCCTTCTGTGACTGACTAAATTCACTCAGCATAATGACCTCCAGCTTCCTCCATGTTATGTTTCACGGCTTCATCGTTGTTCTTTCTCGTTGCGTAGTACTCCATTGTGTGGATATACCATAGTTTGTTTATCCGTTCATCCGTTGATGGGCACCTAGGTTGTTTCCATCTTTTTGCTATTGTGAATAGTGCTGCAGTGAATATATGCACACCCATGTTCATTGCAGCACTGTTCACAATAGCGTGTGACACTTTTTGGTTTCTATCGTTACACATCTGTCCCCACCACCCCTGACCGTGAGCTCCTTGAGGGAGGGGATGCATCTTATTTACTTGTCCCATGTTTCTGTTTTCTAGCACTTTCTAGCACGGGGCCTGTTGGGGAGGAGGTGCTGGTGTAGAGCTGTGGAGTAAGGAGAAGCCCCACCAAGGTCTTTCCTGGCCTCGGTGTTCACGTCTGGGAACTGGATGATGGAAGGAGCAGCGTTCCTCCCTGTCTCTGCTGCCTGTCCTGGACAGGGCAAGGCCAGCTCCCAGGCCGGAGGTGGACGGCGCATGCTGGGCCCCTGTCTGTCCACTGAGTAGGGCTGGCGGCGCCCAGCCTCCTCTGAGCCCGCCCTGGCTTCTCCCCAAAGGCTGTTCACACTTTCCCCACTTCTTGGGCTGAGACGTTGCACAGGTGACACCTGGCAGCATTTGCACCGTTGACTCAGTGCTGGGGTGGGCTGCCCAGAGTGGGGGTGGTAGGTGCTGCCCCCCTGCCGCAGCGTTTTTCTCTACTGATTTTGTCCCAGCTCTCAGGAACCTGTCTTCTCTGGCCAGAGGCCCTCTGGGCCTTATTTGGCCGCCTGATCCTCCGGCCATGGCTGGGAATGCTCGGCCAGCCTGGTACCCCTCCCTGCCCGCCATCCTGGCCTCAGGGCCGTTGGGGATGGGATGGAGGGAGGGAGGTGTGGAATAAATGATCCTCCCACCTGTCTCCCTCTGCTCAGGGCCTCAGGTGGGCAAGGAGGCCTCTGGGCAGAGACACTCGCTCTGGAGGGCAGGTCCTCTGCAGCCCCATCTCCCAGCCCTGTGGCTCCCAGTCACTACGGTCTCGTGCCCAGGGGCCCCCAAGCTCCAGGCTTATACCTGGGGGTGTTTTGCTCCTGAGAAGGGGTCAAGATCATGGAAAGGCAAGTGGGTACAAGCCCCCTGTGTTACAGATGAGGAAACTGAGGCTGGAGAGCAGACAGAACTAGCCTGAAGTTGCATGGCGAGGCAGCCACTGTCTCTAGGCCTCCACCTCCAGCCCCGCACTCTGTCCCTGTGCCACTCAGACTCTGCAAGGCGTCCCACTCACCACAAGCCTGGCCCTCCCTTCTGAGAACAGCCTCCTTGATCCAACCTGCAGCCCAGGAAGCAGAGGCACCCAACCATCCGGCCAGCCAGTGCTGCCCACCGGAAGGCTGCCTCTGCCCTAGGAGGCGGCGGGGAGTCAGCCTCCCTTGTCCCCGTCCCAGCTGCAGCCTGGGCCTCTGCCATCACTAGGAAGCGATCTGGGAGCCCCAGCGGCGGGGTTCTGAGCGGTGTGTGCTGTTTCCATCTCAAAAGGAGGGTGCCAGTGCAGAGTCCGGCGCCTCCACGGCAAGTCGCTTCACGCTCTGAGCCTCAGTCTCCTCATCTGGGAAGGATGCTGCCCAGTGTGGCCTGGGGTGGGGACCTGTGGGTGATACCAGATGTGACAGCTGTGCCCGCTGTCCAGAGGGTGCCCGGACAGTGTGGACGAGGAGTAAGTGAGAGACCCTACAGAACAAACCCCAAAACATGGCTCACCATTGTCATCGTCATCAAAAACCTCCTGGAAACAAGCCCACAAGGAGGATCCTGCTGCAGCCCGTGTGACAGGTGGAGGTCAACGAAGGGTCAAAAAGGACGAGATGAGACGTCCCCAACTCAGTCTGATCCTTAGTCAGGCCTTATCCACCATAGATGTGCATCTGCTGGCCTCCTAGAGGAGAGGGCATTTGGGCAGGGCTTTGAGGCACGAGTAGGAGTTTGCTGAATGCAATGACAGGAAAGGGCTTTTAGGACAGAAGGGGTGGTGTGAAAGGTCCTGAGGCACATGGACCCTCGCTATGACAAGTGGCTGAAACGGGTGGCTGATATTAGGAGACAGACAAGAAAAATCAACTCCTGTTTTATTTTTGGTCACAGCAGAGTCCTCCACAGGATTTCCTTTCACCCTTTCTTTCTGAATTACAGAAGGAACGACTGCTCAGAGCAATGACTTAGACAACATAGTGCCTAAAAGAAGACCCACGGCCTCGAACTCTCCTGCCTCCAACTCTCTCTCCCCATGAGCCCCCCAAACCCCAGGATCTGCTGTCCCTCTGGACCTGCCCCTTGCTTACACAGACACGTCCAGATGTCAGCCCCTAACAGATCCGAGAGCCTCGTGCCACTGGTCCTTTCCTCTCTTTCTGAACGATGCGTGAGCACTCACAGTAACGGCACTTTCATCAGCTGCTCAGGATCTCTCCATGGGGAAGGGTGAGGGTCCCAGGGGATACTGTGACTGGTTTTTACTCCGTATAAACGGTGCTGCAGAGAATGCCCTGTCGGCAAGTAAGACCACAGAGGTGGGCTTGGGGCCACGGCTCTGAGCACCTCTTATTTTGATCAGTGCCGCCAGATTCCTGCTGCATTCCTGTGGGTCTCGGCAGCCTCGTCTCCAGGGACCTGCAGGAGGGTGAAGACTGCCCCCAGCGCCTGTTTTCATTTTGATCTCCCTGACTTCGGGTATGCGTCACTTTCTCGCTGTCCTGAGTCACTCGGTTATTGGGGATTCATTGTTCTCTCTGGTTCTGGGTCTGGACCTGGCACTCCTCAGAGGTCTGCCCCCTGCGGCTCCACCCCTCCTGCGCCTCTGAGGTTCTAGGGGCAGATTGCCTGGGCCTGGGCAGGCGGCTCTGGACTTTGAGCCTGGGTCTGTGTGAGGCCAGGGAAGGGAGTTTCCCAGTGCAGCCCGCCCCAACCTTTGGTGGCACCCCAATTGCAGACTAGGGAGTGCGCAGGATTGCCTTGGCAGCTGGGTGCCTCGTGGGTGCAGCGGGGGCACCGGGCTCATCCAGGGAGGTGGCTCATGGCACAGCCTGTAACTGTGGTGACTTACTGCTCACCCAGCCATAAATAGGGGCGATGGGCTAGGAGCCCCGCAATGTGCTCCCTGGAGTCCTGCCCCAACCTGCGCTCCTCTTCTCCCAGGCCTGAGCCAGTGCTCCCTCCCCACCGGATGACAGGTAGGACAGCGCCGTGGTCATCTGTCCTCCGTTTTACAAGGTGGGGAGGGGAGTTCATAACCACCCACCCAGGTGCCATTCTCTGCTCTTACCAGGGCCCGTGGTCCCAGCCTGCTCCTCCTGCTGTCCTGGGTCTGAGGACAGGTCTCTGTTTGGGCCGTGGTGAGAGCCTGGGCACTGAGCCAGTGTCCACTCTGACCCCACTTCCTCCTGTGTGACCTTGGCAACCGCTGAGCCCCTCTGTGCCTCAGTTTCCTCACGTGCGAAGTGGGCTCAGGGGCCGTTTGAGGATTGAGTGACGTGGTATGACGGGTCATTATTTATGCAGAATGATGGGGGCCCTGTCTGGGGCTGGAGGGTCAGGGTCCCCAGGGTCCAGGTGTAACCCCTTGAGAGCCTCCTGGAGCCTGGCCGGGCCCAGGAATTCAGACAGGGGCTGCATGGATGTCTGGGCCACCTGGCTTGGCTGAGGGGTCCTCACAGTTCAGAGTCAGCAGCCCTCCCGCCCCGTGGCTCTAACGTTACAGATGTTAGCGTGCACTTGCTCCCGGTGCGTGTGCGAATCTGGCCCAGCCGCACCTGCGTCCTCACACCTGTGTGCTCACACCTGTGTGCTCACACCTACGTGCTCACACCTGCCTGGCCCAGCCACACCTGTGTGCTCACACCTGCCTGGCCCAGCCACACCTGTGTGCTCACACCTGTAGGCTCACACCTGTGTGCACACATCTGTGTGCTCACACTTGCACACTCACACCTGTGTGCTCACACCTGCACGCTCACACCTGTGTGCTCATGCCTGCCTGGCCGAGCCACACCTGTGTGCTCACACCTGTGCACTCACACCTGTGTGCTCACGCCTGCCTGGCCCAGCCACACCTACCATCTTGTGCTGACCCACATTTCGTGTCTCTCGCCGTGCTGCACCATGCTCTGGGAGGTTGTAGGGCAATCACACAAATCCACCCTATGTCCACCCATTCATTACCACTGGGGAAACTGAGTCCCATTGGCGGGGGAGCAGTGTAGCCTGGAGAACCCAGCAACCCTGAACCTCCACCCCAAAGGGTGGCTGAGCGGATTCAGAGGTAAGTGCCTAGGACAGCGTCCGCGCAGCGCCTGGGGGTGCTGCTATTATTACTGTCGTCCTTGTTAATTCCAGCCGCGGCGGGGGTGGGGGGGAGCGGTCCTAAGAGACCTAATACTGTGGCTGAACCCCCCCAAATCCAGCCATGGGCCCCCACTCCCACCAGGCATGCTGTTCTACCCAACCCCCACCAGTGACATTCGGGCTGGTCCCCTCTCTCCTGCCTCCCCCCAACTCCAGTGTCCAATCTCTTCAGGCGTCTGCAACACTCTGTCTCCCCTTTTCTCTGCAGGGAGCCTTCAGATGGGCCGTTGGGGAAGAGGTGGCACTGGTTGAGAACTAAAGACAAGAGAGGTGGCGAGGGCAGTGCCGGGAAGTGTTCCAGGCGGAGGAAGCAGCATGTGCCAAGGCCCTGTGGTGGGCATGAGCTTGGTGTGTTTGAAGAAGAGAAAGACCAGGAGCTGCGGGGCCATGTGAAAGGGGGATGGTGGAGGCAGCAGGCAGGGCCATGCCCCATGTGGCCTGCAGACCCCAGGAGGGAGTTGGGGGCCCCTAGGGGTTCCCAGTTCGCCTGGTGCGCTCTGCTGGAGGCCCCCTTTGATGGCATGATCTGCCCAGCCTGGAAGCTCCTCCTGGGCACCTTTAAAGGCCCAGCTGGCCCTGGAGCTGCACCAGCCGGGAAGACCAGAACCCCCTGCCCACCTGCCCCCACAATGCCTGCCCCGTCTTTGGTGGAGACCAGGAGGGGCTGATTTACAGCCGTGCTGGAGCCCGGGGTCCAGGCGGGTGGGAGTCTCTTCTCCCCGGCACAGCAGGCCACCCCAGCCCACATCAAAGCTCCCTGAGCTGAGATTGATGAGTCCAGGAGAGTCTGTCAAGAGCAGCAAAGCCTGTGGCCAAGCAACGGGGGTGGCGGTGTGCAGGGTGCTGAGCAGGATGGCTCAGGGCCCATGGCAGCATCTGTCTGGTCTTACACGGGCCATGGGGTGACCTGAGTAGGGAAGGGGAGGGGCCCCCCTTGCTCAGGCACCCCCCACGGGGAATGCTGGGCCCACGACCTCCTGACACTAACTCTCCTCAACCCCCAACAGACCAACCAGCATTGACAAGGCCCCTGTGGGCCCTCAGAGGGGGGCTGTCAGCATGGCCCCGGAGGCATGGAGCTGGGACAGATCCCTTCCACCAGCTGTACCTGAAGAGCTGGTGGTAGGGGCCGAGGTCCAAGGACCCCTGAAAGCTGTGTCCACCTCCGTGTCGTGGGTGCTGGGTGAGCGTGGCTAGTGGAGGGCTGGCAGCCCCTGGCACCAGGCACCCTGCAGAGGGGGAAACTGAGGCCCGGGGAAGGAAAGTGCCCTGCCCAGGACTGGCTGCCAGCGAGGGCCATCGTGGAGGTGAGAATGGAACCTCCGACAGCGCGAGTGTGGGGCGCGCGCCCCGACAGCGCGAGTGTGGGGCGCGCTCCCCGACAGCGCGAGTGTGGGGCGCGCTCCCCGACAGCGCGAGTGTGGGGCGCGCTCCCCGACAGCCCGAGTGTGGGGCGCGCTCCCCGACAGCGCGAGTGTGGGGCGCGCTCCCCGACAGCCCGAGTGTGGGGCGCGCTCCCCGACAGCCCGAGTGTGGGGCGTGCTCCCCGACAGCCCGAGTGTGGGGCGTGCTCCCTCTCCGCTTCTCAGGTGGAGTTGACAGCTCTGGGGGGCTCCCGAGCATGCAGATGGGAGAATTCACACGCCCCCGGGGCCCCTGAGCACCAGTGACCCTCACCTGGCAATGGCAGTGAGGAGGCCACAGAGACTAATGGATCCAACTTCCTGTGGGGGGAGGGGCAGGTAGAAGGTTTACGGGTGTCCCCCTCATGGTAGGAAAGCTGAGGACACCCCAGGGATCTAGCTGAGTGCCCTGCCGGGGCCCTTGGCTCTGGCCTCCGGGGGCAGACAAAGGGTAAGGGTGAGGCCCGCAGTTCTAATCTGTTTCTTAAAGCAGCCCAGGGAGACGCTGGCTGGCATAAAACTGCCAGGCTAAAAGTAGCTGGCAGAACTTCCCGGAACGTGTGATTCCATGTGTCCAGTAATTAATGCGGAACATCGCAGTGTCTGCTGAGAACAACCCACCCTGAGTGCCTGTGAGGCTGGGTGGACAGCGGTCATTGCCTGGTGGCCGAGGGTGCCAGAGGGTAATCTGTGCCAGGAAGGGCTGGGGTCCAGGGGAACCCCGTCTAGCGCAGGTGTCTCCTCCTCCAGGAAGCCCTCCGAGCCTGCCCTGGCCCTATCCCCAGCACTCTGTCCAGTAAGGGGTCTTCTTGTTTTCCCAATGAGGCCACCAAGCAGCTAAGGCAAACCCCTGTAACAGAGCCAGGATGTTTGCTGAAGCCCAACGGATGGACAGAAGGACAGGAGGCTTATGGAGGGACTGCTGACCAGCCAGGCCCCTTGACTCGGCATCCTGCCCAGCCTGGCAGGGGCTTTCTGACCAGGGGCACCTGGCTCCTCACAGGGAGGTGATGAGGGTGGCCCTGGGAGCCGCGTGCCCCACCTAACCATGTCCTCAGCCGGCTGGTTACTGCCACTCCCTCCTCAGCTGGGAGGAGCCCAGGTGGCTCATCTCCCCCTGCCCCCCGGGCCCCCAGCTCAAGGCATAAAGCCAAGATCACCCCTGCTCCCAGTCCCTCCTTGCGGACCCCTGGGTCCGTCCTTACGGGGTTCTCAGGCAAGTGGATGGTGGGCGCCCTCTTGTGGCTGCGCAGGGCAGGCGCCTCGAGGGCAGTGGTGGAGCGGGACCAGGGACTGGGGAAGTCCCTGAGCCACTATAGCCTGAGCCTTGAGCCTTAGCCCGCAGGGCCCGATGGGACCCCGGCCTCCCCAGTCACATCCCCCAGGCCCAGCGCTAGCAGCCAGCTGCAAAGGTGGCATCCGCAGAATGTGCACAGAAAATGGATGGGCCTGCAGTTCTCGTTTCTTGATGCCACATTAAACCCAGGCAGAGCCACAGCCCACTTGGACACAACGTCCACTTGGGTCACGTAAAACCAGGAGAACTGTCGATACAGTAGCCTCTGGGGTGGAGGGAGGCGGGGGAGAGGGTGGAATCTCCAGAGCCTGAGCACATGCCCCTGGGCCCTGCCTTCCCTGGGGAACCCCGGCCCCCGAAGTTGCAGCTGGTGGGGGGCCAGGAGCCTAAGTGGACGGTGCTGTACCCCTGACGCCTTCTGCTGCCTTGAGGGGCTGGGGCAGCGGACTGCGGCCTAGGCCTCAGTGTGATCCCCAACCCCGCCTGGAGGAAGAGCTGCCCCCGGCACTTTGGGATTTGCTGGGGGCCCCAAGACCTCAGTGCCCCGTCTTCTCATCAGCTTAGTGCCCCAACCCTGTGAACTCAGCGCCCCACTCCTATCAGCTCAGCACCCTGCCCCCCAAGAGCTCAGCGCCCCATCCCCCACTGCCCCGTCTCCTATCAGCTGATTGGGCCACTGTACCCACATGCATGGAGGGAAAGGTGAGCCTTGGACGTGCCTCCTACCTGCCAGGCCCCACCCACTGCCCACTCCATCCCAGCGCCCCCTATTGCCCAGTGGGGGTCCCCAGCTTCCCACGGATGAAGTAGTTCATCCCAAGTCGAGAGTGAAGGAGAAATCATGGTGTGAAACCGTGCGTGGGGGCGCACAGCCCTCCTTCCTGGCATCTGTCACTGCCGCCAGGCTCAGCAAAACCTGGGTGGGGAGCTGGGATCTGGGGGACTTGACAGAGACATGTTTCGAGCTGTTCCTCTTCCACCCATTTGTCCTGAAGTCTAAGTCAGCTTCAAACACACGCTGTCGTTGTCAGGTAATGAGAGTCAACAATTAGTGTTGGCTGGGGCTGGCTGGGGACAGGATGGGGCACAGAGAGGGGGAGGCCTGAGGACAGATGGGGGAGAGAGGGGTTGGGGTCACAGGTGCAGGAGAGGCCCCTCCTGCAGGAGCTGCCTGTCCCTCCCCCAGGCTTGGGAGAGCCAATCCCGCTGTGAAGAAACACCAGATCTCAAGGGAGGAGAGAGCCTGTGGGTGCTAACACAGGGTTGGGGTTCTCCTTGGGGCTACCCGCTGGGGGTGCTGCCTGGACAGAGAGCAGTGGAAAGGGGACTAGCGTGCCACCTTGGCCCCCATAAGCCTCCTCCTTCCCCCAGAGACAGCCCCCTACAAAGGCTCTGCCCAGTGATCCCAGACCCAAGACTTCTGGGCTGAACTGAGACACCCCCCCCTCAGGATTCAGAACGCCCCCAGCCTGCCCCTCACTGCGGTGCCCTTGGTGGCAGCCCCCCACCAGGCCTCCCAGGCTCCTTTGTCTCTGAGTAAATGGTGAGTCTCCACTTTTGCCTGGAAATCTTAGGTGAGGCGTCTTCAAAAGTGATTTCAGCTTGGGGGATGCAGCAGTGAGTATGTAATTAAGGCCCATTCATTATCTGCGACTTTGTTCTCTGGAGCACCGGCAGTAAATCCCAGCAACCTGGGGACCATGGCAGAGTGGTCAGTAGAAGGGGGCCTCTCACCTGGGATGGCCATGGCACCCCCTGCTGGTCTCCGCCCCTCTTCAGGACTCAGGGATCTGGCCGGGAGGGCCAGCTTGGTCCCGCCCAGCACGAGGACACTTCTGTCTCTCCCAGGAGTAAAGCTGCATCCGCCCCATGTTGTCCAACTCCACGGGTCTCCTCTGGAAACACGGGTGCTCCATGCTCTGCCCACCTGGGTGTGGCAGTGTGGTGGCCCTGTGGCCTCGGAACCCCAGAGCTCCGGATTGGTGTGATTTGGCTTTCCGTACCTTCTGCACACGTTGGGTGCCCAGCCCTGCACCCGCCCATGGTGGGTGTCTCTCACCCACTTTGTGGCCTAGAGGTCAGTGTCGGCCACGGTGCAGGGGCAGGGGGAGTGCTTCTCAGCACAGACAAAGGGGTGGGAGAACCCCGCCCAGCCCCCACCTGACCAGCATCCACCCAGCCCAGATGCCTCCCTGCAGTCTGGGGCCACAGCTGTGTCCCCTCTCTGGCTGGGGCCTCAGTTTCAATTTGGGGCAGGCCCAGCCATCAGAGGAGGGCTCGCGACTCCCCAGAGTGGCAGAGGACAGTGGCGGGGCCTGGATGTTCAGCCGCAGCCTGTGGAGACTCGGTCCTGACAGGTGGGGGCCCCATGGGGGGCAGAGGAGCAGGAAGCCCCCGCTCCCCATACCTTCTCCCCCTGGCCTGAGGGGAGTAGAGCCCACACCAACTTGCCCTGGCCGCGAGGGTCAGACAGGGGCTGACCTTGGTGACAGTCTCTGCAGGAGGAGAGAGTCTTCTTGGACCCCTGCTGTGGGCGCTGAGACCTGGGAGCGCTGTGGACACCCCATGTGGGTCAGGGGAAAGACGCCCAGCCAGGGGAGAGTGGGGTGCGATGCTTTGTGAGGACGGGTTCCTGATGGCACCTGGTCAGGTGCTGGAGGTGACAGGTGGTCACTGGGTCCATTGGGGGTGCTGAGGCCAAGAGGGCACACCCTTTCCTCTGCAAGGCCCAGTCTCGGGAAAACAGATGAAGGTGGTTTTCATCAGACACGTAGTAAACGGGGTTAGCGTGTCTCAGGTGAGGGCTGCGTGTGGACTGGAGTCGGGGCTGCAGCCACGGCCCAGCCCTGAGAGCGGGCATCCACTGTGGCCTCCTCGCCCTACATGAAATATGGACCCGGGTTGACCTCTGACAAGGAGGGGCTGCTGACAAACGCCCCTTTCTGGCTGGGGACTCGGCTCTAGCGGGGCTGGTGTGTGCTGCAGCACTTCACCACTAGGGGGCACCCCGAGGTCTTCCCTAAGGTGGGTGTGTGAGTGAGGGTGCACGACTGTGTGTGTGTGAGAGAATGAGTGCACAAGAGTGTGCGTGCCTGTGTGTGAGGGAGCGTGTCTGCGTGAGCGTGTCTGCGTGAGCGTGTCTGTGTGTGTGAGGGAGCGTGTCTGTGTGAGCATGTGAGTGTGTGTGAGGGAGCGTGTCTGTGTGAGCATGTGAGTGTGTGGCAAGTGTGTGTCTGTGTGTGAGTGTGTGAGCGAGTGTGTGTCTGCATGCACTGCTGTGGGTGGGAGCCGTGACCTCCACAAAGACAAACCGGAAGCCTCAGCCCCCTGGGGAGCCAGCATGCGCCGGTGGGATCTCCATTTCCTTAGCTGTAAACGAGAGACCCCACCCCAGCCAGGAGCGTTGAGGAGTAGACGCAGCTCCCCCCGCCAGCCGCTGGGTCCCCAAGACCAACATTGTCTTGGCAGAGGCCAGATCCTGGTCCCCTCCAGCCCCAGAGGTAGGGGGACCTCAGCCCAGACCGCGCTCAGAGCTTGGCAGGCTCTGGAAAGGCCGTCAGCGTGACCCAGACAGAGGGCTGCCCACCCCGTGAGGTCTCTCCCTGGATGCTGGACTCGACGTCCCTGGAGCTGTCAGGTGGGACAGACAAGGACATGTGTCACTGAGTCTCCTAGAGGACCGTCCGATGAAAACGATTTGAAGCTAAAAGAGCTCCAAGCCACCAGCTCTCCAGGCGGGGGGTGGGTGGGGGGTACCTTTATAGAGGCACTGCCCAGCTCTGCCAGGGGCCCTGGGATGAGCATCGGGGCGGGGGGGACAGGACAGCTCACTCTAGCGGCCTCCTCCGCCCACATGGTGACCTGGCCACCCAGCCCTGATGGGTGACCCCTCCTCCCACACTCAGTACCGCATGCGGGGCCCCGCTGAGGGGATTTACCACCCAGAAGGTGCCATCAGACTCTCGCCAAACTCGCTCCTGCCTCAGGGCCTTTGCACATGTTCTTCCTCTGCCCGGCATGCTCCACCCAGACGTCCTGGCTCTCCCCTCACCCCTCAGCTTATCAGAGCCCCTCCACGCTCACTTGGCCCTGTGGGGAGCAGTGTTATCAGAAGGCCCCCTGTCTGGCCCCTGCCTGAAAGTTCCTCTCTGATACCAAAGATGTCAGGGACCAGGCAGGAGACCAGATGGCAGAGCCAGAATGATTAGGCATGAACTGGGAGGCCAACAGGCCACAAGGGGGTGCAGGCAGGGGGTGTGGGTTGTCTGACGGCTCCTGGCCCAGGCCTTTGCAGTCAGGGGCTGGTGTGGGCGGCCTTGATAAGGCAGGCGATTGGGCAGCATCCACTGAAGGGCTGGGGTCTTCTCTGGGAGGGGGTTCCCTGTGGGAAAGAACCCAAGTGGGACGAGAGCATGTCCATCTGTGGTCACCTCCCTCCCCCAAGACAGGACCGCATGGACCTCAAAGAGGCTCCTGGCTTCCTGGAGGGGGGCCAGCACCACCCATGTGGTGCAAGAACGAGAGGTTCACTTCCGGGGGCCACTGGGGTCCTTGCCCCTCACCTGAGACTGGTTGCCAGCTGGAATGATATGAAGAAGACAGGGAGGCCGCCCCCTTTGTGGGGTGCCCAGCCTCACCCCCAACCGAAGGGAGCCCGAGGGCACCCACCTATCCACCCCCTAGCAGCTTTGGGGTGTCCTCTGGGCCCGTGGTGTGGGCTGGGCTCCTCCTCTGACCTTGTCTCAGAGCATCGGGTCTGAGAGGGCCTGAGCTGACCCAGTCCACCTCCCTCATTTACGAGATGGGGAAACTGAGGCTGGGGGAGGAGAAGGGGCTTGCAGGTCGTCTCCTAAGGCTCTTTCCAGCATGTGGCTGGGTGCACCCCTGGGTATTCCCTCTGCCCTCTCCATCCACCCCAAGACAGCATCAGGTCTAGGGAATGCATTAGGGCAGTGTTGGGGATCACATGTCCTCATAAGACTAGGCTTCCTGAGGTCTCACCTGGAATCCAGAGAGAGGGGCTGTGGAAGGGCGGCCGGCTCCCCCATCAGACAGGCATCGCTCCCAGCTGAGCCATAGGTGATGGTGAAGCCCACCTGAGTTCAAGTCCCACTGCAGGTGCTTCCTGGCTGTGAGGCCTTAGACCCTTGCTTCATTTCTCTTCTGTAAAATAGGGGTAACATTTGTGCCCACTTCACAGGGTGCTCATGGTGCCTCAGCATGTGGCTGCGTGTAAAGCTCAGGGCCCAGCACAGAGAGGCAGGGATCAGAATTATCCGATCATCACTACCACCTTCATCACCTCCATCACATTATCAACATTACTTCATCACCGTCATCACCATCACCATCATCATCATATTGTCTCATTACCATCCTCACTGTAATTATCCCCATCCCCATCCCCATCCCCATCCCCATCCCCATCCCATCCCCATCCCCATCCCCATCCCATCCCATCCCCATCCCATCCCATCCCCATCCCCATCCCATCCCCATCCCCATCCCCATCCCCATCCCCATCCCATCCCATCCCCATCCCATCCCATCCCCATCCCCATCCCATCCCCATCCCCATCCCCATCCCCATCCCCATCCCCATCCCCATCCCCATCCCCATCCCCATCCCATCCCATCTCCATCCCCATCCCATCCCCATCCCATCCCATCCCCATCCCATCGCCATCCCCATCCCCATCCCATCCCCATCCCATCCCCATCCCCATCCCCATCCCCATCCCCATCCCCATCCCCATCCCATCCCCATCCCATCCCCATCCCATCCCATCCCCATCCCATCCCCATTCCCATCCCCATCCCCATCCCATCCCATCCCCATCCCCATCCCATCCCCATCCCCATCCCATCCCCATCCCCATCCCCATCCCATCCCATCCCCATCCCATCCCCATCCCCATCCCATCCCCATCCCCATCCCATCCCCATCCCCATCCCATCCCATCCCCATCCCATCCCCATCCCCATCCCCATCCCCATCCCCATCCCCATCCCCATCCCATCCCCATCCCATCCCCATCCCATCCCATCCCCATCCCATCCCCATCCCATCCCCATCCCATCCCATCCCCATCCCATCCCCATTCCCATCCCCATCCCCATCCCATCCCATCCCCATCCCCATCCCATCCCCATCCCCATCCCATCCCCATCCCCATCCCCATCCCATCCCATCCCCATCCCATCCCCATCCCCATCCCATCCCCATCCCCATCCCATCCCCATCCCCATCCCATCCCATCCCCATCCCATCCCCATCATCATCACCATCATTATTGAAATCACCACATTATCTCATTACCATTCTCACGTTAGCCTTCACCATCATCACCTTTATTATCATGGTCATCACCAGCATTACCACCACCATTGTCATCGTAACCATCATGACATCATCATCCTCACCTTCATCATCACCATCATCACCAGCGTTACCACCCCCATCGTGATCGTCATAACCTACATGACATCGTCATCCTCACCTCAGTTATCACCATCATCGCCACCACCACCATCTTAGTCCCCTCGCGGGGAAAGTGCCTTGACTCGTTTCTGCTCCTGCTGGCTCTAGCCCTTTGCTTTCCAAATAGCAGAAGGTCAGAAACAGAGCCTGAGGGTTAGTCCCGTGAGGAACACTGACCCCCTGCTCCTCTTCCCTCTTTGGTTTCTGGTTCTTGCTCAACCTCCCACCCATCAGAACAACCCTCTTGTCCTCCACCTCCCCCGAGGCACCTCATGTAATCTCGGTCCACTGTGGACTGCGAGCTCTGTGCCTGGCTGGGGCTTTCCCAGCGAGGTCACTGCCACCAACTGCTCCTCAGTGCCTGGTTGGGGCAGGGCCTCCTCTCCATGCCCTTTGCCCTAACCCTCTAAGGGGCACGTGGACTCCTGGGCTCTGGGCTGCTGCGGCTAGCGCTAACTGATCAACTCCTCTGAAAGTGCCCACCTTGTGGACTTACGTCCAGTGGGGACACAGACATTGACCCAATGCCCCCAAGGAAGGCGAGCCCCAGAGGACAAGCCTGTGGTACCGTGGTGGGTGGTAGATGGGGGGGCTGGGTCTGGGCTCTCAAGGTCTTCAGAGTTTGGGTCACGCTGTGGGGTGGACATTGCAGGTTTCCGCTGAGTGCCCCAGAGGGCAGCTCTGGGGGAGGGGTTGGTTCTGGAAGACTTCCAGGGGCGGGGGTGGTGGTAGTGAGTCCCCCGCCCAGAGCGTCAAGTAATGGTTGCATGGGAGGTCTCAGGCAGGTGGTTGCGGGGTTCATGCTGGGAACTGGGCCTGAGCAGCCTCCCGCCCTCCCCATAGTGTGCAAAGTCCCCGGAGACTGGGCTGTGTGGCTGCAGAGTGTGCTGGCCGTGTCCCTGGCCAGGCTAGCCAGACCAGCCAGAACCTCTTGACACTGCAATTTGCAGGCCAAGCCTGGCCACGTCCGTGTCCGTGGCTCCACGAAGACGAGAGTCCTGCTGGTCAGCAAACACCCCGAGGTCAAAGGAGGGGCAAGGTGACCTCCAGGTGGCCCTTGAGTGGGGGCTGGGTGGAGCTGCCCTGCAGAGAGTAAAGCTGTGAGTGGTCACTGCGTCCCCTCCCTGCACCTGAGGAGATGAGACTTGGGCTTATGCCAAGGACAGGCGCGGGACATGGGGCCTAGCTGGCTGGCTGAGCTCCTGCCTGTCCTCCACACCAACCTGCTGGGGGGCGCTGGGCAGGGAGCCCTGGTCCCCGAGCTGGCATCCTCCCCGCCAATGGTGCTGTTTTGTGTGGACACGGTTTCAGATCAGACCCCTCAGGGATGTCCTGTCTTCAGAGAACACTGTCCAAACAGTGATCCACCAAGGGTCTCAGGTGCTCCCCAGACAGCATCAAGTGAGGAGTCTGGGCCTTAGGGCAGCCAGAGGGGTCTGGGCCTAGTGGGACTGACCATCATGCATGGCCCCCACAGGCTCCGGCTGCCCACAGACCGTGGGGGGAGACCCACTGCGTGCTCAGAACCAGGATGCAAAGCCGGGCTCAGGCCAGGTCCAGTCTGCTCTGCAGCCCTGCTCTGTGGCCAAGTCCCCGGGGCCAGCTGGCTGGGAGGGGTGGGCCACCAGGCCCCTGGTGTCCTTCTGAAGAAGAGGCTGGGAAGGCCTGTGGGCTAGAGGTCTAACACGGCAGGAAGGAGGAAGTCGGGGGATTACACGGCACTTCTTTTCTCCTTTTTCCTACATTGATACTTCATTTTTCAGAGAAATGTAGTTTACCTGAAAGTTTATAGGTGGTGACTTTCACTTCGGCAGAGGAACTGCCCTTGCAGGGGAGTGGGCGTTCTAGAACAAGCGTCAACCTCTGTGGGTCCCCTGGTGGGAGAGGTGGATCAGGATGTGCGGTGGAGGAGAGGGACCAGAGATGGCCTGGCCTTCTTCCTTCCATCCCAGATCCCCTTGTTTTCTGCCCCAGCTTTATCACCTGCTTGCTGGTGATCACAGAGGAGTCCCTGTCCCCTCTCTGGGCCTCAGTTTGCTTATCTGTCAAATGGGAGGCGGGTGAGTGCAGAGCTGCCCGGCCAAATGCCTGGAGGGGCCAGTAGGCATCTGTTGGGGCCTGGCCCTGGTGCACATCTCCCAGGAAACGCAGCCAGCTCTTCCCCAGGAGCAGGCGGCTCATCCTGGTGCAGCCTATTGTCTGGCTTTCACGAGAAGTCAGAAATTCAGATCTTCATGCACAATCTCCCAATTTTTTAAGTTGGCAGCTCATTAGAAGAATTTTAAAACATTGTGTAGGATAAAAGGAGCCCTTGTGGTACAGTGTTAAGCGCTCGGCTGCTAACCGAAAGGTGGGCAGTTGAAACCCACCAGCTGCTCCATGGCAGAAAGATGTGGCAGTCTGCTTCCATAAAGATTACAGCCTTGGAGACCCTGTGGGGCAGTTCTACTCTGTCATGCACGGGGTCAGTGTGAGTCGGAATCGACTCGACAGCAATGGGTTCTTTTGTTTATTTTTTTGGTGTAGGCTAAACAAAGCATGTCTGAGAATGAGGTTCAGCAGTTCATTTTTTAAATTAATCTGTTGCCTTCTTGGGGTCTGTCAGTCACAGTCAATGAACCGGTGTTGACTCATTCTTATTCACTGAAGGCCACACTTGGCTCAGATCTCACCAGCTCTTCCCTAGTATCCTCTCTGTCACAGAACCCCACTGGGACCCCACGTCACTGTGGGTCAGCCTGTCTCCTCCAGCCCCTCTGGGCCATGACAGTCCCTCAGTGTTCCATGGCCTGGGAGGTTCTGAGGAGGGCTGGCTGGGGGCTTTGTAGAAGGCCCCCACTGACATGTGTCTGAAGTTTTGCTCAGGAGGCTGCTGTTAGGTTGTTGGGAAGGCAGCGTCACTGTCCTGTCAGGGGCACATGCTCTCAACGCGACTCATCATTGCAGTGTTGGCTCTGACCACCTGGCTCAGGTATGGCTGGTGTCTGCCAGGTTTCTCCACTGGGAGCTCACCACCTGTCTTAGGCTGGGTTCTTCAGAGAAGCAAAACCAGTGCAGAGTATAAATATATGTAAATAGAGGTTTATATTAAGGAAATGGCTCATGCAGTTGTAGAGGCTGGAAAGTCCCAAGTCTGTGGGTCAAGCTGGAGGCTTCTCCTGACTCACGTAACCACAGGTGCTGGTGAATCCAAGATCGGAAGGTCAGACGGTAGGCCTCTGGCTTACAGGCTGTGGAGGCCGACGAATCCCAAGACTGGTAGGTAAGATGGCAGATAATCTGCTAGCTCAAGTCCCAAGAACTGGAGGTCAGATGAGCAGGAGACAGCTGCAGGATCCAGAGCGAGCCAAACCCAGTGAGCCTTGCCAGAATGTCCGTCTATGTTGGATGCAGGCCACGCCCCCAGGGAAACTCCCTTTCAACTGGTTGGGTACTCACAGCAGATCCCAACATGGAAGTGATCACATTGCTATATCAGGTTTCATCATGGAAGTGACTACATTGTTAAAAAGCTGCCAAATTACATCATAACTGCCAAACCACAGAGGGTCATGGCCCAGCCAAGCTGACACACAGCCTTAACCATCACACCCCCCACCACACCCCCTTCCATACTGTCCTCTTTGGGAGGAAGTCGCCACGACAGCCCCACCTAAGGGAGGGGCAGGCCATTTTGATGAACACTTTCCAACTACGTAGGAGCCCTGGCGGTGCAGTGGTTAAGAGCTATGGCTGCTAACCAAAATATCAGCAGTTCAAATCCACCAGCTGCTCCTTGGAAACCCTATGGGGCAGTTCTACTCTGTCCTATAGGGTCACTATGAGTTGGAATTGACTCAATGGCAATGGAATTCCAACTACGTATCCATGGACAGGTCTCTGGGATTACCTTTGAACCTTGGGGAGGATGGGGACAAGGCTGAGTGGATGGGGCTCCTGGGCATCTGCTCCTTCACTTCAGCTTGAGCCAGGCACAGTCCACTCTCATCTGTTTCTAGTTTTGTTTTTGAAATGTTCAAAGAAGGTTCTGGGTATGCTCTGACCCTTATGTCTGGTGAGGTCCCCCTTGCTGCCTGGCCCCACAGGGACGGCTAAGGGAAGGCTGCAGGCCCGGGTCAGTCAGGGTGCTGCACTGGCCCCGCCCTCAGTACCACCTGGCCTAACAGGAATCACTCAGATCTGAGGTGGGAGGAGCTGGCAGTGGTGATGGAGGACACTAAGCTGACGGCCTGTCTCAGACCAGTCTGACCAGTCTGTGTCGGCCTTTGTCTAAGGGGAGACACGTGGGGGGAGTCGAGGCCTTTGTCTAAGGGGAGACACGTGGGGGGAGTCGAGGCCTTTGTCAAAGGGGAGACACGTGGGGGGAGTCGAGGCCTTTGTCTAAGGGGAGACACGTGGGGGGAGTCGAGGCCTTTGTCTAAGGGGAGACACGTGGGGGGAGTCGAGGCCTTTGTCTAAGGGGAGACACGTGGGGGGAGTCGAGGCCTTTGTCTAAGAGGAGACACGTGGGGGGAGTCGAGGCCTTTGTCTAAGGGGAGACACGTGGGGGGAGTCGAGGCCTTTGTCTAAGGGGAGACACGTGGGGGGAGTCGAGGCCTTTGTCTAAGGGGAGACACGTGGGGGGAGTGGAGGCCTTAGTCTAAGAGGAGACATGTGGGGGGAGTCGAGGCCTTAGTCTAAGAGGAGACACGTGGGGGGAGTCGAGGCCTTTGTCTAAGAGGAGACACGTGGGGGGAGTCGAGGTCTTAGTCTAAGGGGAGACACGTGGGGGGAGTCGAGACACATGGCGGGGAGTCGAGGCCTTAGTCTAAGAGGAGACACGTGGGGGGAGTCGAGGCCTTAGTCTAAGGGGAGACACATGGCGGGGAGTCGAGGCCTTAGTCTAAGAGGAGACACGTGGGGGGAGTTGAGGCCTTTGTCTAAGGGGAGACACGTGGGGGGAGTCGAGGCCTTAGTCTAAGAGGAGACACGTGGGGGGAGTCGAGGCCTTAGTCTAAGGGGAGACACATGGCGGGGAGTCGAGGCCTTAGTCTAAGAGGAGACACGTGGGGGGAGTCGAGGCCTTTGTCTAAGGGGAGACACGTGGGGGGAGTCGAGGCCTTAGTCTAAGGGGAGACACATGGCGGGGAGTCGAGGCCTTAGTCTAAGAGGAGACACGTGGGGGGAGTCGAGGCCTTAGTCTAAGGGGAGACACATGGCGGGGAGTCGAGGCCTTAGTCTAAGAGGAGACATGTTGGGGGGAGTCGAGGCCTTTGTCTAAGAGGAGACACGTTGGGGGGGAGTCGAGGCCTTAGTCTAAGAGGAGACACGTGGGGGGAGTCGAGGCCTTTGTCTAAGAGGAGACATGTTGGGGGGAGTCGAGGCCTTTGTCTAAGAGGAGACACGTTAGGGGGAGTCGAGGCCTTAGTCTAAGAGGAGACACGTGGGGGGAGTCGAGGCCTTTGTCTAAGAGGAGACACATGGGGGGAGTCGAGGCCTTAGTCTAAGAGGAGACATGTGGGGGGAGTCGAGGCCTTAGTCTAAGGGGAGACACGTGGGGGGAGTCGAGGCCTTAGTCTAAGAGGAGAGACGTGGGGGGAGTGGAGGCCTTAGTCTAAGAGGAGACACGTTGGGGGGAGTCGAGGCCTTTGTCTAAGGGGAGACACGTGGGGGGAGTCGAGGCCTTAGTCTAAGAGGAGACACGTGGGGGGAGTCGAGGCCTTAGTCTAAGGGGAGACACGTGGGGGGAGTCGAGGCCTTTGTCTAAGAGGAGACACGTTGGGGGGAGTCGAGGCCTTTGTCTAAGAGGAGACACGTTGGGGGGGGTCGAGGCCTTAGTCTAAGAGGAGACACGTGGGGGGAGTCAAGGCCTTAGTCTAAGAGGAGACACGTTGGGGGGAGTCGAGGCCTTTGTCTAAGGGGAGACACGTGGGGGGAGTCGAGGCCTTTGTCTAAGAGGAGACACGTGGGGGGAGTCGAGGCCTTAGTCTAAGAGGAGACACGTGGGGGGAGTCGAGGCCTTTGTCTAAGAGGAGACACGTGGGGGGAGTCGAGGCCTTTGTCTAAGAGGAGACACGTGGGGGGAGTCGAGGCCTTTGTCTAAGAGGAGACACGTGGGGGGAGTCGAGGCCTTAGTCTAAGAGGAGACACGTGGGGGGAGTCGAGGCCTTAGTCTAAGAGGAGACACGTGGGGGGAGTGGAGGCCTTAGTCTAAGAGGAGACACGTTTGGGGGAGTCTAGGCCTTTGTCTAAGGGGAGACACGTGGGGGGAGTCGAGGCCTTAGTCTAAGAGGAGACACGTGGGGGGAGTGGAGGCCTTAGTCTAAGAGGAGACACGTGGGGGGAGTGGAGGCCTTAGTCTAAGAGGAGACACGTTTGGGGGAGTCGAGGCCTTTGTCTAAGGGGTGACACGTGGGGGGAGTCGAGGCCTTAGTCTAAGAGGAGACACGTGGGGGGAGTGGAGGCCTTAGTCTAAGGGGAGACACATGGTGGGGAGTCGAGGCCTTAGTCTAAGGGGAGACACGTGGGGGGAGTCGAGGCCTTTGTCTAAGATGAGACACGTGGGGGGAGTCGAGGCCTTAGTCTAAGGGGAGACACGTTGGGGGGAGTCGAGGCCTTAGTCTAAGAGGAGACACGTGGGGGGAGTCGAGGCCTTTGTCTAAGAGGAGACACGTGGGGGGAGTCGAGGCCTTTGTCTAAGAGGAGATACATGGGGGTGTCAAAGCCTTTGTGTAAGGGGAAACACGTGGGGGGAGTCAAGGCCTTTGTATAAGAGGAGACACATGGGGGGAGTTGAGGCCTTTGTCTAGTGGGAGTCATGTGGAGGGGGGAGTCAAGGCCTTTGTCTAATGGGGGACACGTTGGGGGGAGTCGAGGCCTTTGTCTAAGAGAAGACACGTGGGGGGGAATCAAGGTCTTTGTCTAAGAAGAGATACAAGTGGGGAGTCGAGGCCTTTGTCTAAGGGGAGACACATTGTTGGGGGGGATACGTGTGGCCCCATGTGGAACAAAGATGAAGCTTTGCCTCTGCAGGATGCTGTTAAACTGGGGTCCAAGGAAAGCGGCCTGTATCTTCTACCCTTTATCCAGAACATTGAGGAAGCTCAGAGCCCCCCCTCCACGAACGCACACAGAAGAAAAGACTCCCTGAGTGCCCCCAGTAACCTTCACTCAGATGAGAGCTGAAGTTCAATCTGGGGCCAAGTAGCTCTCAGTGAAGACGGCAAATGTTGGCATACATACCCACTGCTGTCTGATGCTCTCGGCAGACATTACTAGTCGATTCTCATTCGCGGTCTGCTGCCAAGCCCAGAGGCAGTCTCAGCATCCTTCTTAGTTCTTCTGTTTCTATATATGTATTTTTAATTTTATTTATTTTGTTGTTGTTGAGAATATACACAGCAAGACACACCAGTTCATCCATTTCTACATGTACGGCTCAGTGACATTGATTATATTCTTCGAGTTGTGCAACCATTCTTGCATCCTTTTCCACCTGCCATCACCCCATTTTAAAGATGAGGAAACTGAGGCTCAGAGAAACAGTAAGTTGCCCAGAGTCCCACTGTGAGCGTGGTGGAGCCACAGCCTGACCCCAGGAGGGTCTGGGTCTCCCTCGAGCCATTATTATTATTATTGTTATTTTGTGAAAAGACTAAAGGACGATGGTTCGAACCCACTAGCGGCTCCGAGGGAGAAAGAAAGACCTGGTGATCTGCTCTTGCTACGATTACCTAAAAAGAAAACCCACTGCTGTAGAGTCTATTCAGACTCACAGCGACCCTATGGGACAGAGTAGAACTGCCTCATAGGGCTTCCAAGAAGCGCCTGGTGGATTCGAACCTACAGCCCAGAAAACCCTATGGGGCAGTTCTGCTCTGTTACATGAGGTCACTCTGAGTTGGAGCTGACACACAACAATGACAATGACAAGGACATAAAAGGCTTGGTCCCATTGGGGATATTCCAGCATCTGGTAGCAGCTGTTTCCTGGGACTTTCCCGGGGCCTGTAAGCTTGGACTCTGAGCTCCAGGAGGCTGGGTGCAGGCCTGAGCTGGCCTTCTGGGTGGACCTTTGAAGGGGGGTCCTGGTACTGCGAGTGCCCTAGCCGGGACCTGAGGCCTCCCCTTTCCTGCCACACTTGCAGTGGGCCTTCCCTGACCACGTGGGTCCTGCAGGATGGTGTCAGGAGCCCCTGGGTGCCCCTGGGCCTGTGGCCTCATATGCTGCGCTCCCCCCGAGAGGCTCCAGTTTCTTGGCCTGCACCTGTCAATTCCTGGCCTTCTCACAGCATGACCAGGCACCCTCCCCATCCGCCTCGGCCTGGCCAGCACAGCGCACACTTCCCAAAAAAGCTGCCCTTTCCCATTGCACCCGGGGCGGCCCACTCATGAGCCCAGGTGGAAGAGAGCCAGGGGGCACCTCTGGACTGGCCGGCTGAAGAGTGGACAATGGGGTCTCCACCACACTGGCCTCTGGCTTGCTGGGACCGTGAGGGGAAAAACAGAACGGGGCTTGGGGTAGGGCTCCAGCAGCAGGGGGACAGCCGCCTGCCCGGGAGGCCCCTGGGGGCTGCCCTTGCCCTCTGCCCCTGCTCTCTGCCCTCTGCCCCCCTTTCCTCTGCCCCCCTGCCCTGTGCCCCCGCACTCTGCCCCCCGCCCTCTGGCCCCCACCCTCTCCCCCTGTTCCCATCCCACCCTGGCACCCCAGCTGCTGTTTCTCTGCAGCAGTGTGGTTTAAGCGCCTCTTGTACTACTGCAGGTGGTGAGTGCCGGCTGCAGGGCCCTCAGGTCCCCCTGCTCCAGGTTGGGGTGTGGTGGAGGGACCCCAAGGCTTAACTGTCCAGCAGAGTGACTGCTCAGCCAGAGCAGAAGCGTGGTGAGGGCCTGCATCTCGCTAGCCCACCCCAGCGCCCCAGCTAGGGCTATTTTTAACCTGAGGACAGTAAGTGCATTTCTGCAGGAAAACCACTCTCCAGATCAATGTCTGCAGTGGCCAGTGTGGCCGCCACGCTCACGCCCGGCCCTCCTGCTCCGGGGTCAGCCGGCTGCCGAGGCTGTAACCAAAGCCATCAGCTGACCAGGCAGGATAAATCCGGCTCCTCCGACAACTGCGTCTTCTGGTTTCATCTGGTTATGGATGCCCACCCCACCCACTCTCTGTCACTCCTTAATATAACCCTGAGATCACACCCGGTGCCCGGGAACGGGCTGGAGAGGGCTCGGGGCCTGGGCTCCCCAGTGACCAGGAACACAGAGAGGGTGGCCTTTGGGAAAGCTGCTTCCACGTGTGGTGGGACCCAGGGGCTGCTCTCAGTGGGAGAGAGGCCGCCCTCAGAGTCTGCTCCTCCGGCTCGGGCACCGCAGACCCAGGAGGGAGGTGCCGGGCTAGATCGGGGCTTCCTGCGAGGCCACCGTCCCCTGAGGTCGTCTGGGTCTGGCCCTGCGCACCAGGGTTCACCACAGCACTTCTCACAATGGCCAAAAGGTGGAAACAACGGAAGTGCCCGTCAGCAAGGAATGGATACGCCAGAGGTGATAATATGCACGATGGAACATTAGTCTGCCATGAAGAGAGGTGAAGTCCCGACGTGCACCACAAGGATGACCCCGGAAAACACACTGCACAAAATAAGTTAGTTGCAAAAGGACAGATAGTGTCTGACCTCACTTACATGAAATAAGCCAACACATAGAAACCATAGCTCCTTAGTGGTTTCCGGGGGTGGCAGTGAGGGGAAGGGGCATTTTTGCTGCGGGGCAGCTGGTTTATGTTAATGGGGTGGAGAATCAGGACGAAGACGGGGATGGGTGTGCAACACATCACTGAACTGCACACGCAGGGACTGTTGAATCAGCGCAGCTTTGTTGTGTATGTCTTCACCACGAGAAACCCCAGATGCCTTGGGTGTGGGCTCCTGGGTGTTTCTGGGGAGAGAGCTGGAGTCCTTCTCAGACCCTGGAAGGAACCTTGAGCTAACAGAGGTGGGAAGCCTGGTCTGGAGGGCCACGTCCCACGTCCAATGTCCCAGAGGGCTGCCTTCACCCCTATGCCCCCATCCTAAGGAGAATGTCAGGGTGCATCGAGCACCCCCCACCACCTCAGGCCCCCTCACTCCTTTTCCCTTCTTTCTTCTCTCTTACTTACCACCCCACTGTGCTGTGCACCCACTGGCCTGTTTGCTGGCTGTGTGTCTCCCGGCGGGACATGAGCCCCCTGCCCCAACTTGGGGCAAATGTGAATGCTCCTCCCCCCAGAGATGAGCTCCCCTGGAACAGATGTGAGCCTCCCAGGGCAGATGTGAGTACCCCTCCCCCCAGGTATGAGTTCCCCCTGGGGCAGATGTGAGTCCCCCAGGGCAGATGTGAGTACCCCTCTCCCCAGGTGTGAGTCCCCCCTGGGGCAGATGTGAGTACCCCTCCCCCCAGGTGTGAGTTCCCCCTGGGGCAGATGTGAATGCCCCTCCCCCCAGGTGTGAGTTCCCCCTGGGGCAGATGTGAGTCCCCCAGGAACAGATGTGAGCCCCCCAGGGCAGATGCAGTCCCCTCCTTGCAGGGACTTGACTCTTGTCCACTGATGCCACCCAGCACCAGGCACATCTCCGTAGGGTGTCCTGGAGGGAGCCGTGCTGGATGCATCAGTCAGGAGGACAGGTGGGGAGGCTGCAGGACAGACTCCGCTGTGTCTTAGCGTGTCCAGCCATGAAGGTTTCTGTCCACTCAAGGTCCCTGTCAATCTTGGAACGCTGCTCATCGTGGCAGGGGAGGGGCCGTGGCTCTCGAGGTCCTCTGCACAGGAATGCCCACAGCTAGAGGCCCTTGGATGTTTCACTGGTCGCCTGAGTCCCACAGCCGAGGAGGGAAGGGCAGCGCTGTCCTGGGAGAAGGAGGAGGGCTGGGAGTGGCGGCAGAGGCCCTCAGATCAAAGAAACAGACTTTCAAGACTCCCGATGAGTGACATGGTCTGGGTGTCGGGGCTGTGGGGAGTTTCAGGTCTGTCTGGATTGTTGCAGGGGTGGGCTCATGGAGGTCAGGGAGTTTGCAGGAAGGTGGGCTATTTCTTTTGGAGAGGGTGGTCCGTGCCCCTCCCAGCTGCCCATGAGCCACTGGCGGAGCCCAGGAGGCGCTCTGCCCCATCCACCCCGCCTGGCCGGGCTGACCCGCGTCCCCGCTTGGCCTCCCAGGCCTCTCTGGTGGGGTGTGGGGTAGGACACACTTCCTTTTGGTGTCATTAGTGTCCGGTGAGGAGGGGCTGGGAGGCTAAATTAACTTCCTGGGAAGGCAGATAAATTCTGACCTCCTGCCGGGAAAAACACATTCATTTCTTGCATTGCTTTTTTAATGGCCCCTGAGGAGCCCCGGCCAGGGCTTCCCTGCCCAGCTGTGGCAGCTCACAGACAGACACAGAGGAGGGGAGTAGCTGGGCGCACACGGCCAGGGACCCTCCTGCACCTGCCCCGCAGCCCCCGGTCACCGGGCCCAGCCCTTTCTGAGCCTGGGGGGGTGGGCCACCCAGGACCGCCTAGGAGAGAAGGTGGAGCTGGGTAGCACCGTTTCCCTGGTGTCCCCCCTGGCTGTGCACTGCAGGGCACCAAGGATAGGGGCCTCAGCCACTGCCAGAGTGCGCACTACTCAGACAGGCTCAAGTCCTTCCTCCGCCCCGTAAGCGAGACCTCTGGGCCGGCTGTGGTCTGGCATCTTGGGCTCCTGGGACGGATGTGACTGCACAAGCTGAATGTCACTGTCATCGCTGTCGGCGGAGCGGGTGGGATGTCACGGTCACTGCCGTCGGAGGAGCAGGTGGAAAAGCAGGGGTAGGGCCCTCGAGGAGCACCAACGGATCCCTCCATGCCAGGCCCTGGGGTGCACGGATGACGCCTTCAGTGTGCATCTGTGGGGTCTTCTGGTGACAGTGGGCCTGCAGGGAGGGGCTGAGGGCTGCCGTGGTGAGAGGGAGCCTCAGTTTTAGCTGCACACCTGCTGGCTTTGCTAGAGTCTTACTAAACTGTGTGCGTATGTTGTCTCTGAAAAACATCTAAAAAGCTGACCAGAGAGATGCTGATGGTAGTCAGAACTTGACTACAGAGGCAGTGATGGAGGGGACATTTCCAGCCAGAGGCCAGCCTCTCCCTGGGGTCACAGACCCTTGGTCGAGTCCCCCCCATCCTGGGCCCCCCCAGCCCATCCCCCTGAGGCCCCCTCCTCAGTGCCCCCTGTGGTGCCTGGGACCCCATCCATCCGGGTCCTGCACCAGCTCTATCTCCACACCAGAAGGGTACTTGTCAATGCCAGGGGAATCCCGGGCATGTGACCTCCAGAGCCTTTGGGGCCTGCAGCCCCTGGAAGGGGAGTATGCTTGGTTCAGAGCGGGGCAGGGGCCAGGGAAGGGGCCATTCCTACCTCCCACTGCCTCCCCACCCCCTGCCCCTCCCAGGGTCCTGAACACATGTGTGCAATCCCGGCCCAGCTGCTAGGGGTCCTGAGCCTGACGCTGCCTCAGTCAGCAGGGTTCAGTGAGAATATCAGTGCCACTGGGGCTACCTGTTCAGCAGTAAACCCCATAAACCAGGATTTCTCACACAGCCTCCCCAGCCATTTACTTCAAAGGTGCTCCATTAATGTTGCTTGCGGCATAAAATTTTTAGTGGGCATTGAGCCAATGATATAATTACGGCCGTAAATAGGGAATTTCTCTAGTCCCTGAGGTTAGGAGTAAATCTGCAAATATTTATCTGGTTGCTGCACAGGAAAAACATTCTAAATGAATCCATCGATTGTCCTCAATTGTCCCCTCTTGGAGTTAGGTCTCTCTGCTGACCATCTGTCCTGGGGCCCAGCGTGGGCATGGCAGTAGCATGAGATCGTGGGCAAGGTAAGAGCCGCCTCGTTGGGCAGGTGTCACCACTGTCCTTGATACCAATGTGCAAGCCGGTGGCCAGGCCATGGGAGCCGGTCAGCCACAGCACCAAGTGCTCCTGAGCCCCCACAGTGTGCCAGCTCTGGACCAGCCACTGCAGACATCACAGGCCCTGAGCTCCCACCGCGTGCCAGCCCCGGACCAGCCACTGCAGACATCACAGCCACCAAGCCCCCACTGCGTGTCGGGTACAGACCAGCCACTGCAGACATCACAGGCCCTGAGCCCCCACTGTGTGCCGGCCCTGGACTAGCCACTGCAGATGCCAGGTACCCCAGAGGGCGCAGTGCCTGAATAAGTGAGCAGGCTGGTGTGAGGCGTTAGGAAGTAGCCGCCCCACCAGGGACCATGGCCCCTTGGTTCCTGAACAACGGTTCCCGCTGGGGAGGCCAGAGCAGGCATGTCCACAGACAAGCTGAGTCAGGGCCTCCTGGGCTGGAAGCCTAACGGGTGTAAGCTGTGTGAGGACAGGAACAGCCCACTCTGACAGCGTTGGACACCCAGCATGTGTGCTGAGTGACTGAGCCAAAGATGAATTTAGAGGCCAGGTGAATGAATGAATGGGTGACTGAATGAGTGGGTGAATAAATGAATGAATGGGTAGATAAATGAATGAATGGGTGACTGAATGAATAAGTGAAGGAAAGATAGTGAGTGGGAGGTAGCAAGGTGGTGGGCAGTGATGACTGTAAAATCAGCCCTCTTGGGGCTCTGCCCAGCTTCCCCATTGGGTGGCCCTGGGGACTCTCTGCCTTCCCAGGGGTCAGGTGGTCACTGACCAAGTTCATGCCTGTGGCATTAAGGGTCTTGCATGCTGCCCGTGGCCACCGTGGGTGATCTCAGCCATGATTCCATGAGCCTCCAGGGTCACACGCCCCAACTTGAGGGAGTGACCTTCTCTGAGGTCAGGTTCTCTGCCTTCATCCCTTAACTGGTCTCCCCGCTGCCCACACCTCCCACCATGTACCTCACCTAGAGCCAAGGTGTCCAGTGTCCTGGCTGCGCCCTGCTCTCAGGACAAGGACATCCAGGCTCCCCTCCGTAGGCACAGGGCCGGCACCCTGCCCCACCCCATCTTTCAAGCCAGCACTGTCCCTGCCCCTGCACCAGGGACCCTGCTCTTCTGTCGTCCTCACCAGCCTGCCCTGGCCGTGGACCCCAGCTCCTGGAGTGGGAGTTCTATAGACATGGACTTGGACTTGGCCAATGACCACCTGACCCCTGGGAAGGCAGAGAGTCCTCAGGGCCACCACAAAGACAGTGCCGTGGCCTGGTTCACACCACCCTGGTTGGCCTGGGTAGAGGGGCACAGCACCCTCCAGGGGGAAGGACAAGACCCTATGGCTGCTGTTGCCTGGACCCAGGCCAGGAGGTCTCCTTAGGATTTCGGGACACAGGGCACTCCACTTGGCACTCAGGGCCGGGGACACGTCCAGTGAATCGGATGAGCAAGGAAGATGTAGGCCCAGGACAGGTAGGCAGAAGGTCCCTGTCCAGGAGGTGCCCAGCGAGCACCTATTGCTGACTAAGCCACCAGAGACCACATCCCCTGTGTGCATGGCAGGGGACAACATGGCCTCTTTGACCTGTCCTGGTCAAGATCAAGCTCCCCAAAATATTTCTATAATGAGTGAAAGCCAGCACGGCTCCATCAGCCAGTTCCTGGGGGTTGGAGGACCTTGAGAAGGAGGGCTGGGTAGGGGTCTCAGGCCTCACAAGGACCCTGTGGCTCTGGGGGAGAAGCCAGTCCCTCTGGGGCTTCGCAGATCCCAGCTGAGGGTTCCTTGTACAGGGGTCCTCTGATTCATCTCAGGGAGCAAGCTTCGGAACCTGGATGAGGAACAAGCAGGAAGCGGAACCGTGCCCCCCAGGACTGGGGATGCACCTCTCTGTCAGGACACAGCATGAGGACACTGTGCTGTTCATAACCCCTAGAACTGAGTGTGCACCCTGCTCAGGACACACGGCACAGGGGGCCTGGCTCAATGGCCTCTCCGGCCAGGTCCAAGGTTGGCCTAGGAGCATCTTGGGCTGCGAGGGGGCAGGATGGCAGGAAGCTCAGATCCCACCACCTGTTGCCGAAGCTCAAATGCTCTTGAGATCAAGAGGCTTGCCGAGATGCCCAGCTCCGCAGACGTTCCCTGTGCCGCCACTGTCACCTTTTAGGGCTGCTTGGCCCAGAGCACCCCATCTCAGGAGCCCCCTGGGTGACTGGCCCTGACCCCTCCTGTTCACTCACTTACTCATTCATTCATTCATCCATCCAACAAGTGTTTAGTGAGCTCCTGCCCCATGCCTGGGAGACAGCAGAGAGAAACACTGGCCCCTTCCTGCCCACACAGAACGGATGACCACATGGGTGAATGTGGCATGACCTGACCCAGGAGGCTCTCAAAAGCAGGATGGGTGCTAGGGGACCCAGCAACAGGGAGGTGGCCGAGTCTGAGGGGAGGGCTTTCTGGAGGAAGGGTCCTTGAACCTGGAGTGGGTTGGCTAGGCCCAGGGGATATTTGGGGACAGTGCTTGCCTGGGCGTTTTCCTTTGACACCCCCTCAGAGCCCCTGGGGGCCCACCTCTGCTTCTGGGGGTCATTTCCAGGAAAAGCATGCTCCCCAGGACCCTGGGGCCCCTCACTTTGCAGACGTGATGCCCGGCCTTTCTAGGGATGTACTCTCAATGGGTGGGTTGCTGGAGCTGAGGCCAGCCCCACCTCCCTCTTGGAACCCCCGACTTTCTCGTCTGCTTCCTGGCCTCCTCGAGGCCTTCTGCCCCTGACCCTCCACATGGCCTTGGACACGCATTGACGTGTTGGTTACGGACTTCATGGCCATGCTGGTGTGCCGCCGTCCTGTGTTCAGGGCTGGGAGTGCCCGGTGCTCCTCGGTCACCCGCATTGGTGTTGCCAGTTGAACGTCAGCCCCTCTAGTAAGTGTCTTGGGGTGCCTCAGTGTCGTTGCAGTTTATGAGTTCCTAATGGCACCTGACGTCGAGCGTCTTCTCGTGGGCTTATCTGCAATCTGTGTATCTTCTTTGGTGAGGTGTCTGTTCAGATCTTTTGCCCATTTTGTAATCAGGTTGTTTCTTTTCTTACTGGTGAGTTTTAAGAGTTCTTTGTGGACCTTGGATACAAGTCCTTTACCAGATGTGGGTTTTGCAAACCTGTGGCTTGTCTCTTCATTCTCTGAACATGTTCAGCAAACTCTTACCCTAGTAGAGTGGGCGGCAAGCACTGGTAAGCTCTTGCTTTTATATTTCACATTAACATCTAGATTGTTGGAAGAAAAAGATGCTGTCTTTCTTGTCTGTTGGGGGAGAGTCCTGTCTAGAGCTGGTGAGAAGCCCCGTCCCTGCCCAAGGTTCCTTGCTGAGTGATCACACCCAGCCCCACCCAGAGCGGCCCGTGGCGTCTGTCCCTGGGAGGGGTGGGAGTCAGGGCTCTGTGGTTCCTCACAAAGCGAGAAGACTTTTTCTTTAAGAAGCAGAAGGGCTAAGCGGTTTGGGGTCTTCTGGCTCCCTGGGCTTTATTTAGGTTTATTTTTCATAAGTGCCTATGCTTCCTGCTAAATCACCAAGGGGGAGCAGGGACCAAGTGCACTCCGAGCTCGGCCAGAAATGTTGAGTCAAAGTGAAGTTCCATTTGGCAACCCCCAACCGGAGTGGTGCTGGGACGGGCTAGGGACCTCTGCCAGCGGCAGGGTGGCTTTCTGACCTCTTTGCAGAGACTTCCCAACACTCACTGCACTGCGGGCAGATGAAGCCCTGCGGTCTGCTGACGGCTGCCATCGGCCAGGGTGGGGTGGGCCCTGCCCTGGAGCTGGCGTTCTAGGGAGAAGGGACCTTGGAAACGGACCGGGAGTCTAGTAAACCCAACCTGATGAAACAGAGTGTGCAGCCCACAGGCCTTACAGAGGGCAGGTGGCGTCATTTCACCTGAAAAGGAACCCAGCGGAGTGCCATTAGGGAGCCCCATCCACTGCCCGGCCCTCCCTCCATGCCCCTGACCCGGGGGCAGAGCCAGCAGCAGGGTGGAGGGTGGGAGTCTTAGTCATCTAGTGCTACTCTAACAGAAGTACCAAGAGTGGATGGCCTCAACAAAGAAGTTTATTCTCTCAGTCCGGTAGGCTACAAGTCCAAATTCAGGGTGTCAGCTCCAGAGCAACACTTTCTCCATTGGCTCTGGGGGAAGGTTGGTGTCATCAATCTTCCTTTGGTCTGGGAGCTTCTCTGCACAGGAACCTCAGGTCCAAAGGACGCACTCTGCTCCTGGCACTGCTTTCTTGGTGGTATGAGGTTCCCATGTGTCTCTGCTCGCTTTTCTCTTTTATATCTCAAAAGAGATTGGATTAAGACACTATCTAATCTTATAAACATCATCAGTATAACCTCATCATAGTGACAGAGTTTACAACACATAAGGAAATCACATTAGATTACACAACCATACAATACTGGGAATCATGACCTAGCCAAGTTGACAGATATTTTTGGGGGACACAATTCAATCCATGACAGTGGGCTCAGCTGGAGGTGGAGGTCAGGGTTCACCTGGAGGCAGAGGTAAGGCTCACCTGGAGGCAGAGGTAAGGCTCACCTGGAGGTGGAGGTCAGCGTTACCTGGAGGCAGAGGCTGGGCTTACTTGGAGGCAGAAGTCAGGGTTCACCTGGAGGCAGAGGTAAGGCTCACCTGGAGTGGCCTCAGGGGCTGTCTGTGGCAGACATTCCTTCTCTGTCCAGTGGGTCTGTCCCACTCAGCTGGAGGGGCCCCTGAGTGAGTCTGTGGGGGCTCAGCCCAGGCTGGGCTCAGATGAGAGGACGGTGAAGATGGAGGTATCAAGGAGGCGATGGAGAGGGGGAGGAGGCCTGCATTGACTGGGCGCTGCCGGTGCTGCCAGGGCCCTGCCTGGGCTCCCTGCAGCCTCTGAACCCAGTGGAAGGGGACACAGAAGCCCCCAGCCCTGACCCATGATGACAGAAGGAGACACCCTCCATGGAAGACAGGCATCATTCTAAGGGGACATCACTTGAGCATGCTGATGGTCAGGTATGTCTCTCCCATTGTGGGGAGTGGATGGTGGCACTCGAGTGCTCTCCCTCGTTGGCACCAAGACCAGTGGTAAATTTATGAGGACGTGAGTCCCCTGTGGCTGCCGTAACAAATACCACAGACTTGGTGGCTTCAGACCACACATGCTTGTCACCTCATGGCCTAGAGGTCAGAGCTGGAAGGGGTCTCACCGGGCTGAGGTGAGGGTGTTGGCAGGGCTGGCTCCTTCTGGAGGCTCCAGGGGACAGTTTGCCTCCTGGCCTTTTCCAGTTTCCAGAGGCCGCCCACCCCCTTGGCTCCCGGCCCCTCCCTTGTCTTCACGGCCAGCTGTCCCGCATCTCCAGTGCCGTCCCTCAGCTCCAGCCTCACTTCTCCTCCCGCCTCTTGTAACGGCTCTCCTGGCTCTGCGCACGTGCTCACTGCAACCTCCTCCACCTGCAAAGAGGCTTGGTGTGGTCTCCATCTGCCCCAGGCTCGCGCTCTCGACGGCTCCCCACCACTCGGGGCTGCGATGCTCACTTGTTGGGACCAGAGGAGCTTGTGCTCCAGAGCATGGGCCTGAGGGTGCCTCAACAGCACCGGCTGTGGTAAAGGCCAGTGCTGCGCCCCCACCCTGCGGCCCCTTCCATCGGCTCCTCTGATCGGGGGGTCCTGTCTGCCCCTCGGCCTTGCCGCTGCCGCAGCCTGGCCAGTTTGCCGCTGACGAGACACCAGCAGTTATTTGTGCCCGAACAGCTGTTCTGCTTCTCTTCACTCCTTCAGGGATGCAGTGGAGCCCCTAAAACCCCGTCAGGGCCGCCAGCTGAGCAGAGGGGCTGACAGGGAGGTCGGCCAGCCTGTGGGCACCTTGGCCACTGAGAAATGCCCCGTGTGACATCAAAATTCATTTTTCCAGGCGAAATGTCTCCAGGCCCTAATGAGTTGGGAAGCCGGGGGCTGGGGAGCCCTGGCCTCAGTCCTACCTTCTGAAAGGTCACTGGGGAGGCTAAAGTTCCCATTATGGGTGTGTTTGTGAGTGGAAGGTGGGGGTGAGGGAGTGGGGGGGGGTGGCACCGCTCAGTGGGTCTGGGGGCGCCAAGGGCCACAAGGCACAGGAACGCAGCTGCCCCCCTTTCCCTCCGCCCTCCAGGCTCCTTCCTGCCCCTGCTGGCCACCCAGGGCTCCCACACGCCCTCCCCGAGGCCCAGGGTCCTGCCTCCACTGGGCTCCCGTCCTCAGAATAGAATCCAAGTTTGTATCCTGGCAGCAACGCCCCCAACCCAGACTCACCTCAGCACTGCTCCCCTAGACCTCTCCAGCCTTGATGCTCCCTCATTGCCCCCTCCCTGCCCCTCCCTGCCCTCTCCCTGCCCCCTTCCTGCCCCTCCCTGCCCCCCCGCCCTCTCCCTGCCCTTTCCTACCCCCTCCACACCCCCTCAGACAGCAGAGCACCTTCCCAGCTCAGGGCCTTTGCACCTGCTCTCCCGCTGAAGCAGTCTCCCCAGAGAGGGCAGAGGTCACCCTGCCAGACCCTCCTGTCACTGCTCTCTCAGCCATCTGTTCTCGTCCCCACTGCTCACGGCTTTGGTGGTGCGCACAGGTCTTTGTGGCACTTCTACCCCCTGGACTCATGGGGCTGCCCACAGCCTGGCCCACCTCTCACCTGGGGGGCAGGGCTGCCCACGGCCTGGCCCACCTCTCACCTGGGGGGCAGGGCTGCCCACGGCCTGGCCCACCTCTCACCTGGGGGGCAGGGCTGCCCATGGCCTGGCCCACCTCTCACCTGGTAGGCACTCAGTAAATATCATTGATTAATTAGTAGTGTAAACCAAACCAAACACATTGCTTTGCAGTCAATTCTGACTCCTAGTGACCCTATAGGACAGGGCAGAACTGTGCCTTAGGGTTTCTAAGGTTGTAATCTTCACAGAAGCAGACTGCCAGGTCTTTTTCCCAAGGATAGCTGTTGGGTTTGAACCACTGACCTTCTGTTTAGCAGCCAAGAGCTTACCAACTGCACCACCAGGGCTCCTTAACTAGGGTAATGTAACAGGTTTTAACTCCAACCTTAAGATCATGCGGTGATGGCTTTCCTGATGGAACAGAGTCCAACTTTAAGGGATTTTCTGGGGGTGCTGAGATTGATCAGAAATACACAGAACGAGGGCCAGGGAGGACAGTGTCCTTTCTCCAGAAATGTTCGGAGTCGGATCTTGACCACTGGTGTGGACACTTGCTGGAAGTTTTCTCTCTGAGTTCCAGCCATGCTTCATTAAACCAGCAGCTCACAGGGCACCCTCTGCCCATTCCCAGTTCTCAACAAGGCCTTGCACCACCTACAGCCATTGTTCCATTCTATAGATGAGGACATCAAGGTGCAGAGCAAGAACGTGGCAGAGCCGGGATCAAACATGGACCACCAGGACTCAGAGGCTGTGGCTGAGCCGCTTCCTGCGCTGCCTCGTGGCCTCGTCCTCCTGGGCCTGGGCTCCAGGAGGGACCCCCCTCAGCCCTGCGTGGGGCAGGCTGGCCACACTCCTCTGCGAAGAGGCCCTCCCTGCACCCACCCTTTCAGCTGTGAATCCTCAAAGCCTCCAGGCCCCTCGGCTTCCTGTGACACCCGAGATCAGCTGCTTAAACAATGAGAAGCCCTGCTTCCCGGCCGTGAGGCCTTCCAGAGTTTGTCTTCTAGCCAATGCCAGGCCCGGGAGCCTTCCTCCTGCCGGGCACCAGCTTTCGGGTCTCAGGGGCAATCATTTACCATTCCTAGTGGAGCTGAGCTTGACCTGTGGCCCGGTGGGGGGCGTGCTGACATTACTAGTGACCGCCATGCCTGCTGGGAATTTGAGGTGGCATCACTTGGTCCTTTAACCAGCTGCCCTGGAGTCGACTCCGACTCACATTACTCCATGCGTGTCAGAGTAGAACTGTGTTCCATAGGGTTTATAATGGCTGATCTTTTGAAAGTAGATCAGCCGGCCTTTCTTCCAAGGCACCTCTGGGTGGACTTGAACCTCCAATCTTTCTGTTAGCAGCTGAGCAGTTAACCGTGTGCACCATCCGGGGCCTCCACCACGTCCTTTAAGCCCTTGCTTATATCCGTCACTCAGGCTGGTCACTGGGAGGGAGGCTGGCGCACTCTAACAGTGGGCCAATCCAGAAGGCCGACCTGACCGTGGAGGGGGCGGCGTGGGCGTCAGATTTAGCCACCTGGAGCTGACCCCATGCCTGCACACTGCGCCTACTTGCACTGAGACCCCTCCAGTCCCTGCATGGCGTGGGGGGCTCTGGGTGGGCCTCAGCTGCTGGGTGTGGGGGCAGCTGTACTTCTTCCATACCACAGACATACCCTCACCGGGCCTGTGGTGTTTGTGAGGTGTCAGGGGAGGGGCATGGAGACCAGCTTAAGCGGGGACAGAGGCGAGCACCCCCCAACCCCAGGCCACAGGAAGGGTGGGTGAGGACCCTCCTTGTTTCTGGTGGGGACATCGAAGCTGGGGCGGGGGTGGGGCTGGCATGAACAGGAAGCCTTTGGCTCTGCTCAGGGTGTTGGCGCCCCACAGCCTAAAGTCGGAGGGGTCTGGCTGGCAGGGGTTATGTGCCCCCTCCCCCCCAAGCCCTTCGGATCATCCAACAAAACCCGGCTTCTTGAAGAGGCTATTCTTGGGAAGACAGGTGCTGGGTGGGGGTGCATCCGGCTGATGTCAGCCTCCCAAAGTGTCCAGGTCGCCTGCTGAGGCCAGAGGGTGGGCGAGTGTCCCTGGACACTGAGGGCTGGGATTAGTCTGGGCTGGCTTGGCAGGGCTGGCTTCCGTGTCCTGGGTGCCCCCAGGACCAGAGAGAGGGCCTGAGCATCCTCCCCCCAATCAGGCCGAGGAGTGTCCTGGACTCCTGCCCCTCCGGGGAAAAGACAGCCCTGACATGGGAACATGGGCACCACCTCCTCCAGGAAGTCTTCCCTGCCCCTCCTCTGTCCATCCCCTGTAGCACTCACTCAGTGTAGTTGCTGGTCCTAAGCGGGCTCCCGGGAGGTTGGGCTGAGATGGCTGTGTGTCCTATGTGTGCCGGACAAACCCTCTGCTAAGACCCTCCCCCAGAGCCGGGTGACCTCCCCACAGAACAGAGCACTGGAGAGGGTGAAAGGCTTGTCCAGTCTGCTCAGCCAGGAGAGGGGGCTGGGGTCTCCCAGGCAGTCTGGCTCCAGACCCTGCCCCTGGTCTCCCATGTTCAGCTCAGCCTGGCACTTTAGTACATGCCCAGCAGACATCTTCGAATGAATGAATGTGTGCTCCACTCCAGATGCAGTTCATATAAAGGGGGCACAGAGGACTCGTTTCCAGGGGCCAGGTGCTGCTTCCAGGGGCCCCTGGTTCCCGGGGATGCCCAGGCTCCCACGAGGGCAGACCGCAGTGCAGGCCACAGGGCCGCCTCCTGGGCGCCACCTCTGCTTCCGAGGGGTGGAGCCCAAAGCAGGACCTACAGGGGCCTCCCGATCCTGGAGCTGAACCAGGCCCCTGCCCCCTGCCCCCAGCCCATCCACCCCAGCTCCTGGCCTCTCACCCAGCCCCCAACACAAGGTCTCTGCCCACTGCCAATGAAGCCTCAGGCCTGGGGGAGCCCCAGCACAGCCCTCCCCTACCCCACTAATTAATGAGCACAGGAGGGAGGGACAGGCGCCCAGCCTCGTGGGGGCAGGAAGGGGTGACTGGAGGAAGGGAGGAAACACAGGCTTTTTGGCATGTGCCGGCAGCACGATGACGTAATTGGAGGTTTTTTACTGACGGGGCAATAAAACTGCTCAGAACCGAGAACGCGGAAAGCTCTGGGTGCAGCTCCAGATGAGCAGCCAGGCAGAGGGTGCCGGGCCTAGCAGAGGCCAGGGAGGCTGATTACACCAGTGGACTGGAGGGCAGAGCCACGTGCAGAATCCCCACCACCCCCCGCAGGGGCCTCCTGTCTCCCTGCCCCCACTGTGGGGCGCCTGCAGACAGCCGCCTGGGCACCCATGGCCCCAGAGAGATCAAGTTGGTCGGTTGCCAATATGCTTCTTCAAATCTCCAGGAGAAGAGCTTAGTGAAGGAGCTGGGGTTTCATGTGGGGCGGGGAGGAGGGAAGGAAGGGGATGGGGAGCAGAGTGGAGGGCTCTGGGAACAAGGGGCTTTTCTGGGCTTCAGGGAGGAGGCATCATGAGGCCTTTAGGTTCCAGATCAGGGGAGGAGGGACAGAGGATGGGGCGGGGTGGGGGGTGCTAGGCCTACTAGGCACAGCAGGGTGGGGTGTGCAAAGCAGTTGGGGGCCACAGCGAGCTCCAGCAGAGGCAGGGACAGCATGCGGCCTCCCCGTGGGTGGCCATCACACGTTCCTGGAGCTGCCAGGCCTGGGCACACTGTCCCTACAATCTTCACTCCCCATGGAGGACACAACACCACACCCGTATCGTGAGCATACTGTTGACATTTATAAATGTTACACGTGGGGAACAAAAAAAAGCTGCCCCAGATTCAACAAAGCCCCAGAGAGCACCCGCCATGGGCCCAGGGGAGCAAGGCATCGTGGTGCAGACTTTTCTTCCATCGAACAAAGGATCTGATTTGGCAGCTGTTCAGTTCCTTACTCCAAATGAGTTTGGCGTTTTTTAAAAGAGGCACCTTTATAGCCACCCCATAATGAATATTTATAGGGTAGGGATGAGGGAGCTGGCTAATTGTGGCTGAGGTGCTGTTGGAGCTGCCTCGCTGGGCTCCTTGGGGATGTGAGGAGAGAAAGTGGTCCCCTTCATCCCAGGCCGGGGAAGGAGGAGGCCCCTGAGAAGAAACCTCTAACCCAGGCAGATCAAAACCTATGCTAATGATCAAGAGGAGTTAAGGGCTCCGGGGACCTTCCTAGAAACAGTCCTTTAGGGAGGACATTGGAGGCCAAGGCAAAGAGGGAAGTGAGAATTTGGGAGGTGTGGGATCGTGTGCAACCTTGGCAGATGGCTAAGTAAGAAGCAGTGGCTAAACTTCTAGCAGGGCTGATGACCAGAAGGCAGGGCCCCTGCTGGGTGTCCATCAAGGGCTGCCGAGCTCAGCAGCCCCAGGACCACTGAAGCCCATGCTGGAAAGGGTGAGTGCTCTGAGCTGTCTGCTTTCACTCCCTCAGTCAAATCCCAGGGAGAGGGGAGAGGAGCGGGGAACAGGTGCCCACCCCCTTAGCCACCCAAGTCTGGACTTGTGGGAGGGGTGTGCAAGGGAGGAGAGTCTTGGTAGGGAGGGTCCTCCAGCCACTGGAAACAAGGAGCCCGTTTCCCTATGTGCCTTCTGCACAAACTCTCTAGAATCTGTGTGTCAAGTAAAGTGACGCTCCCTTTTCTGGTCCAGCATGTAATGAGCTTGGACATCCTCCCATCCTCACAACAGGAAAAAAGCTGAAAAACTGAAAATCACTAACTCTTCTTAGATGCATCAGAGAATTGATGTCACAGGGCAAGTCACTGCCCCAGTACTAGAAATACAGACAAATGCAGAAAATCCCAGCTTACTGGGAGCAGGAACCAGCCGGGACCCAGCATGGCGTAGGGATACTTACAAGGTATATGACTGATTTCTGAACATTGAGCTGGACCAGTTTGAGGGATTAAAAACTCCTGGAGGCCCAGGGGTCAATCCTCCAAGAAGAAATTACAATACTGAACGTATATGAGCCTAACAACAGAGCATCACAATGCTCTGTGAAAACTGCAAGGAGAAATAAAGTGACGCCAGCTAATTTGAATGGAAGTTCTGCCCCCACGGTCAATATCAAGGAGTAATGATTTTGGACTCAATGGATTTTAAGCTAAAAGGGTGAATGAAAGTTCTATGCTTCCATCTATTCTCCACATTTTGTACAGCCCATTGCCACTCTCCTTTCTCACAGAGGATGGGAGGCTTGGTGCAGGATGAACATAAAGGTCTGACATTGCAGCAAGAAGGAGCAGGTTGGGCTTCCTCTTCAGGCAGGAGAAGCGCGAGACCTAGGAGTTCCTTCTACACCTAGTCTGCTAGGGCCCCCACCCCTCAGTGCCCTTCCCTGAGGCCCCCCAGATGCCCTCAAGAGCTGAGGGCAGGGGCTGGGGAGGGGCACCCCATGGAGTTGGAAGTTACGGCAGTGGTTTACAAACACGAACGGGATCTTCCGGAAGCCCACCTCCTGCCGGGGCTGCCAGAAGGGGCAGATCAGTCTCCCACACACCTTGGCAGGAGGCCACTGGAGCACAATGGCGGGAGGCAGGAAGGAGTCCAGCCCGTGCTGGGTCCTCGGCCAGGCTGGGAAATCTCCAGACCCGAGGGGACAGGGGTGCACATCTCACCCCTCCACCCCCAGCTCAGCCACGGGTGTCGGCTCCTGTCACTCACAGGATCTCCAGGGGCTCTGCATCCCCTCAGGGGCCTCAGCTTCTCAGTGGTTTGGGAATGCACCCCATGGACTCTCAAGGGCTCTGCCCACAGCCACAACGGCCACCCTGAGGGTCTTGCCAGTGGAGAAAGGAGAGGGCCATGTGGGGAGGAGGGTGAAGGACTTCGTTCTGGTCTTAGGTCCGCGGTCCTGACCGCTGGCTGTCAGAGGGTCCCTCCGAAGAGAACCCATTGTTGGGAGTTCGCCATGCTGGACCTTGGGTGAGTGTGCACTGTGACAACACCCTCTCTGGAGGGATCCCCCAGCTGCCCAGGGCCTGTATGCCTGCCCACCAGAACCTCGGCCCTGCAGGCTCAGTGAGGGGCTCGAAGGGAGGCTCCTGCCGGGACCATGGAAAGCAGGTGGCTGAAGGGTGACTGGGATAACCTGAGTCATGACCATGAGTAAGGGATCCCATAGTGGGAGCAGGGAGCTCCTGGGGAGCAGGGAGCCCGCAGAGGGGGCAGGGAGTCCACAGAGGGGGTAGGGAGTCCACAGAGGGGGTAGGGAGCTCATGGGGGGCAGGGGGCCTACAGAGGGTGTAGGGAGTCCACAGAGGGGCCAGGGAGCCCACAGAGGGGTCAGAGAGCCCAGGGGGGCAGGGAGCCCACAGAGGGGGCAGGGAGCCCACAGAGGGGGCAGGGAGCCCATGGTGGGGGGCAGGGGGCCTGCAGAGGGGGTAGGGAGTCCACAGAGGGGGCAGGGAGCCCATGGGGGGCAGACAGACCACAGAGGGGAGGTCAGGGAGCCCACGAAGGGGACTTTAGGACCAGCTGGGGCAATGTGATAGGCTACGTTTTATAGCCTGTCTGATGGCCAAATCACCACAGGGGCCAGGAGAGGTTTTTGCTGTGATAAAGTTTTACATTTAAAACAGGGTTTCTTAAAATACAGCCAGAAATGGCACCTAGAGTCCCTCACCTGCAGGTGTCAAAGGCAAATGTCCCCACTCTTCACAAGGGACTCTTTCTCCTGGGAATGGAAGCCTGGCTCTGGACCTGGAGGATCCTAAGGTTGGGCGGTCTGGTGTGAGGCACAGCTACCCCGTCCCACCTTCGTCCTGGGGGAGTCAGGTGGCCAGCCTCGACCTCACGGAGCAGCCGGTAATGAAGGGGCAGCAGAGACGAGGGGTGAGTGTCCCCACCTTGGGCGCATCTGTGGGGGAAGGAACTCCTTCCGCTCCCTGACGTTTCCCCCCACTCTTCCACTGTTCCCCAAAGACAGAGGAGCTGCAGCTTTCAGGGACACGCAGATGGGGGCCTAGAGAACCGCCCCTTCCTCCTGCCCGCCCCTCTGCCCACCCCTTACTCTCCTGGTGTGGGTGGAAGGGCCTGTCCCCTCTCAGGCCGCCCCCTCCTGGAGAGCCTCCCTCACCCACCCAGGACCTGCAAGTGGCGCCAAGTCACCAGCCCCTGAAGTGGTCCCCGCTTTTGACAATGCCCTGCGGCTGTCTGCATGGGGACATCAGACGGCGACGTCGGCCCCGGAACAGGTTGCTGTCTGGGAGCTCGTGGTGATGAAATGTCACTTGCTTTACGAGCTGTCGGAGGAGTTTCCCTGCTACTGTTAAAGTCCTGCGTGTATGTTTATTTTGCCATGCATAGGCGTGTGCACATATGTATGTGCATGCATATTTGTAAATGCCTGTGTATACATGCATGCTTGTGTGTGTGCGTGTGTAAATGCCTGTGTATACATGCATGCTTGTGTGTGTGCGTGTGTAAATGCCTGTGTGAGCACGTGTGCATGTGTGTGCAAGCCTGTGCATAAATGCCTGTGTGCATACGTGTGCATGGCTGTGTGTGCATGCGGGAGTGCGCGTGTGTGTTGGGCAGCAGGTGGGCCCCTTAGAAGCAGTGAGGGGGTAGGCAGTGGAGGTCTGAGTGCCACCCACAGCACAAGGGTTGCCTCATGCACACGTGTCTCACACATGGGTGCTGCTCCCCAGTACCTGCCCAGTTGTGCCCAGCCTCCTCTGAGCCCCTTCCTGAGACACCACGTGCAGTGTATGGTAGGCAGTGGGGTGAGCAGGTGGGCGTGGTGGTCAGCCGAGGCTCGCAGCTCTGCCCACTGAGGCCCTGTTAGGGTATCACAGGGCACATGCCACGTGCAGGCTCCGAGAAGCCGCGTGCCCAAAGTGACTCCGCACGGGTGTTTCCCCATTACCCCTGGGGGCTCTTGATGGAGAGGCCATCCTGCCAGGCCCTGGACGTACACCAGCTGCTCCTGTGGCCCCTCTGTGGGTGCTGGTCACTGGGTCCGTGAGGTCTTGCCTGAGCCTCCACCCTGTCTGCCCTCACGGCCCACCGGCTCCTCACCCAGGAGTCCTCCCTGCTCTGCATCTGCCTTGCTTGGCTAGTCCGCAGCACAGCACTGGATGGCGGCTGCCCAGGAGGACAGGCCAGAAGAAGCCACAAGGTGCAGGGGCCTTGGGAGGGCGTTCGGCAGCCCCTGTCTCCAAAGACGACAGGAAACCCCTCCCCCTGCCCACTCTGGGCACCTGCTGCCCCGTCCACGGGGCTGAGAGATCGCCTGGGGAGCAGGGTGCCACATGTGAGCTTCAAGTTGCTGTCATAACGAATGACCACAAATCCAGTGCGTGAAACAGCACACATTCATTCCATCAGGTCTGCAGTTCAGATGTCTAGAATCAAGGCCCTGCAGAGGTTTCCTGCCTCTGGAGGCTCTAGGGGAGGATGTGTCCTGGCCTTCACAGTTCCTGGGGGTGCCCGCACTCCTTGGCTGGCGGCCTCATCCTCTCTGACATCAGCTTCCATCAACACCTCTCCTACCACTGACTCTGACCCTCCTGCCTCCCTTTATAAGGACCTTGTGATGAAACAGGACCCACCCAGATAATCTAGGATCATCCCTCTCTCAAGGTCCTTAACTCTGTCACCCTGCAGAGTGAGATATGCACAGCTTCCAAGATTGGGAGGGGGATCTCCGAAGTGGGAGGAGGGGCATGTTCTGTCTACCACACAGAATATTCCAGCATCAGATGTGGTTGGAGTGTGAACTTTGAGGTCCCTCACAGCACCCTCTCAACAAATCTGTGGCTGTGATTCTGGGAAGGCTGTCCTTAGCCAGAGAGGGGCAGCTGGCCCCTCCCCCTGCCTCTGCCCCCTGCCCCCATGGAGCTGTGGAGAGGGGAAGTAGGGGACAAGTCAGCAGCTGTCACCTCTCTAGTGTGCAGGTCCCCAAGAAAGCAGCAGCCCCCCTCACAACTCAAAAGGCCCCGTGCCCATGTCTGGGTGCCCTGAGTGCAGGGGTGGCAGCTGAGGGGAGAGGAGGAGTGGCCGACTCTGGACTGGGCATATCTATCTTTCAATGAGGTGAAGCTCACATTACATCAAAGTAACCATTTTAAGGTGAACAGTTTTTCAGTGGCACTGAGTATGTTCACAATATTGTGTAGCCACCACCTCTATCGAGTCCCCAAACCTTTCATTTTCCCCAAAAGAAACCACATACCCGTTAGTCACTCCTCACCCGCTCCCCCAGCCTCTGGTAACCACAACTCTGCTTTCCGATTCTATGGATTTGTCTGTTCTGGACATCTCATAGAAATGGAGTCATACAATACTTGTCTCTTTGTGTCTGGCTTCTTCACTTAGCAGGATGTTCTCACGGTTCATCCATGTTGTAGCGTGTCTCCGTGCTTCATTCGTTTTTTTTATTGCTGTTGAGAATATACACAGCAGACTATACTCCGACCGTTCCTCCATGTACAGCTCAGTGACACTGATTACATTCTTCAAGCTGTGCAGCCATTCTCACCCTCCTTTTCTGAATTGTTCCTCCCCCATTAACATACTCACTGTCCCGAGGTTCCTATCTAACCTTTCCAGTTGCTGTTGTCAGTTTGATCCCATAGAGACAGATCTCCAAAGAGCGCAATGCTCAAGGCAGACATTCCTGACTAAACGACACAAAAAATCCAAACCAGTTGCTGTCGAGTTGATTCTGACTCACAGCGATCCTCTAGACAGAGGAGAACTGCCCCACAGGGTTTCCAAGTAACGGCGCTAGTGGATTCAAACTGCCTACCTTTTGGTTAGCAGCCTAGCTCTCAACCACTGATCCTTAAACTAAATTATTATTTGCTTTTAAGAAGACTTTAGGGGATATTTTTGGTTTAAAGATTATCTCAGAGCAATAGTTCCAGGGTTCAACCAGCCTCTATGGCTCCAGAAAGTCTGGATTTCACAAGAATGTGAAATTCTGTTCTACTCTTCATCAGGATTATTCTATAGAATCTCTGATCAAAATGTTCAGTCATGGTAGCTAGGCACCATCCAATTCTTCTGGTCTCATGGCAAAGGAGGCAGTTGTTCATGGAGGCAATTAGCCAAGCATTCTATTTCTCCTCCTGTTCCTGACTCTCCTTCCCCTGTTGCTCCAGGCAAAGAGAGACCATTTGTTGCGCTTTGGATGGCTGTCTGCAAGCTTTTAAGACTCTAGGTACTACGCAAAGAACTAGGAGGTAGAACAGAAGCACTAAACATGTTATTAGGCCAGTTAACTGGGATGTCCCATGAAACCATGACCTTAAAGCTCCAAACCAAGGACCCAAACCCCATGAAGTGTTTAGTTGTACACAAGCAGCCTCAGCAGTTACTCACGGACAAGTATCTCTCTGAATGCCTGTTTTCAATTCTTTGGGGTATATATCCATTAGTGGAATTGCTGAGTCATATTGTAATTCTATGTTTAACTTTTTGAGAAACTGCCAAACAGTTTTCCAAGCGGCTGCACCATTTTACGTTCCCGTCAGCGGTGCGTGAGGGTTCCAATTTCTCCACATCCTCACCAACACTTGTTACTGTGTGTCTGTTTCATTACAGCTATCCTAGTGGGTGGGAGGTGGAATCTAATTGTGGTTGTGATTTGCATTTCCCTAATGACAAATGATGGAGCCCTGGTGGCGCAGGGGTTAAGAGCTCGCTGCCAACCAAAAGGTCGGCAGTTCAAATCCATCAGCTGCTTCTTGGAAACCCTGTGGGGCAGCTCTACTCTGTCCTGTAGGTTCGCTATGAGTTGGAATAGACTCGGCCACCACAGGAATGATGAATGATGTTGAGCATATTTCCACGTGCTTGTTGGCCATCTGTATTTCTTCTTTGGAGAAATGTCTATTCTAGTCCTTTACCCATTTTTACTGCATAAGCTGGACTTAACTCTTGCAGAGAATGCATTGGCTGTTGTCTAAAAGCACAACCAAATTAAAAAAAAATAAATAAAGGCTAGGTTTTGCTTTGTTTAAAGATTCATGGAACAGCAAAGTGACCAAGAGCAGGGTCTCGGGGTCGTCAGAGAGCACAGGATGCATCCTGGCTCTGGTGATGACAGCTCTGGTGTCCTGCAAAGTGGGGGCAGCCACAGTTATAACCCTCTCCCTGGATGCGGTGGGGCTGAAGGTCAGAGGCTCCACAGGGCAGCTGCCCAGCTCCAGGCCGCCCTTTCTGAGAGCAGGCTGCCTGAGTCGATCGTGGGCTTGGGGTGTGGTTCCCCATGGCCAGGTCTCACTCACAGGCCCTTGACTGAGTCCCGATGCCCCTGAAAGCCCAGAGGGTCATCTCTGCAGGGTGAGAAGTTGAGGTGGGTCTGGAGGGAGGGGGAGGGAAGCGTCCAGTCTGAGTGATGGGAAGGTAGATTCTGGAGGGTGCAGGAGCCCAGGGCCAGCACCTCCTAGGGGGGTGGGCACCACAGGGAGGCGGTGTCTTAGGAGACCAGCGGACACCAGAGGGTGAATGCAGCCCCTGCCTGATTCTCTCAGCGGGCCCCACTGCCCTGTGCCACCTTAGGGTGCAGGTGCTGGGGGGCAGCGGCCTGTGGGGCCAGGATGAGGTCGGAGCAGCAGAGCCCAGTGCCAGGTGGGTGGGGGGAGCACGCACGTCTGGGAGCAAATCCAGGGTGAGAACAAGGGACGTGCCCCATTCGCTTAGGAGCCCCTGGCTCCGAGGCCTCACCCTGCATAGTTGTGGAGTTATTTTGAGGAAATCACCTGCTCTGCCCTCACACTTGGCTGGGAATTACACATCAGTGGGTGTCCAGGGAGGGAAATGTGGGTGCGAACCGTGGTGTCTGGGGCCCGCACCCCTGCTCCCGAGCAGGGCGAGGGGCCCACTGTGCCCGGCCCATGTTAGCTCTGGCCCAAGGTGCCCCGAGGACGCACCAACGAGCACCGAGCTGCCGGGACCCTCGCCTCCTTGTCACTGGCGACCACATGACTCAGGTTTGACGGCCACAGCAAAGCCTGGCAGGGCGGGCACGTGGAGTGTCCACATCGCAGCCACTGCTGACAGGGAAACTGTTCCCCAGGGCGCCTGCCCCTTCACCCTGCTGCCTGGGGAGCTGGGTGCCATGGCAGGGGCACCCCACCCTCTGGCTGTGTCCCTACTCTGCAAGGGCACCCTGCCTCTCGGAATAACACCCCTACCTCACCCCACCCGGTCCCTCCTAACACAAGACCCTGGTTCTTGCCACACTTGCCCCGCCCCACCACGTGATTGATTGAGTGACTGATTGACCGACTGATCGATTGATTGATTGATCGACCAGTTGATTGGCTGGTTCAAGACTTGGAGTGTCAGAAATAATGGAGGAAGACCAACGGTGAGTAACAGATTCTGCAGGGGTCCCCCCAGACACTGTGCCACACTTAAACGTTTTGGGGAGCACACAACAACCCTAGACCCCCACCCGGCTGACGTCTAGGCAGGGGCTTCACGCGGCCTGGTCTCAGTCCTCATCATCATCCAGGAGCCTCGTGGCCCGTCACACTGCCCGAGTGGTGGAGGCGGGATTCGAACCAGGCCCGGGCTCCCAATCACCACCCTCCTCCACCAGCAGTGGGGACGCAGGGCAGGGGGCCCTCTGTCAGTCCTGCTTCCCTGCTGGTCCTGCTCTGGGGTGGCTGAGCACCCTTACCCGTTTATGGGGCTACGTCATGAGCACCCACCACCCACAGGGCTGAGGTGCAGCACCTCCCGGCCCCTTGAGCTGGACCCCTTGCCTGGTGACACCTTGCTCGGGGTGCCTGGATGTGTCTGAGGGGGACCGTCCCACAGCAGGTGCTGGAAGACAATGGCCTGGATGCCCCAGGCAAGCCCCTAGGTGTGCATCCCTAGATGTGCATATGGCAGGTGGGTGGTCCTGTCACCCCCTCCCCACCCCGTTTTCCCTGCCCAGATAAGTCACAGACATCCCAAGGGAGACCGTAAGCCCAGCAACATGACAGGGGCTCCCACAGTGCTCTGTGCTCCCAGACCCGATGTGGGGGGGTGGGTGCAGGAGAGGCCCCGCCCCCTCGGCCTCCTCCTGCCACCCCTGCCCCGGGTCTTCAGAAAACTCAGTGAGAAGCCGCTGCTCCCAGGGGGCCAGGCTCCATTACCGTGATCTCGGCACTTCCAGAAAACAGCCCCCCTGAACACGGCCTGGCTGGCACCGCTTCCGCCCAGCTCGGCTTCAAGCCCCACACAGGGGCCAGGTGCCCCGGGACCCGGAAACCACCGTGCCTCCACTTACCCAGACTACAGCTGGCACTCGCTGGGAGCCACCCTGCCCACCCTCCCAGAAATCCCGTCCTGGCAGACCGATCCCTGGGGACCCCTGCAGCTGGGAAGTCCTCCCTCACACCTGGCTTAGACCCCTCCTGCTCCGTGAAGGCAGGGCTGTACCCCACCCCAGCAGGACATGGGGTCCCCTCTCGTGATGGGGAACAACGGCTCCCACTTTTCCTCTCCTGGAGCCCAGTCTCCAGTCCCCTGCCTCTGACCACTCTGGGCCCATCCTGGAGGTGGGGCGGGCTCCAGATCTGGAGGCATGGGGACGGGGTTTGAGTCCCCAACTTGCCACTCACCAGATGTGTTCCAAGCAGGGGACTTTACCTTTCTGGGCCTCAGTTTCCCACATCTGTAAGATGGAAAGAGAGCTCCTTCAGGCTGGCTCCCTTCCCCATGGCGCCCCCTTTCCAGGCAAGGGCACCCTGCTCCCCCAGAGACGTCACCCGACTCCCCTCTTTCCTTGTAACCACATCCCTCAGTCAGTGATCTTGTGGGCAGCAGGAAATCACGTAGTTCTCCCCACTGCACACCGCCTCCGCATGGGTCCCAGCCCCATCTACCCAGCCTGCCCTCACCTGGCTGCGCCTCCTGCCAGCTCCCCCGGCTTCCACCTGCACCCCTGCAGCCCGTTCTCTGCAAAGTGACCACAGGGCCAGGCCCCCCCTGCTCGGATCTCTCCAGGACCAGCTCCCTCAGCACAGCACCTGTGACTCCTGCCCTGGCCTCCAAACCCGGCGTGCTCGGCCCTGCCTGGCACCAAGAGCCACACCCCCAGGGCCTGGCCATTGCTGTGCACCCCAAAACATTGGCTGCCTGACCCTCTGCCTTCCTGTGGGCCCCACTGGCCTCGCTGCCACCCGTCCCCTCCCCACCTACAGCTCTGTCTGGACCTTGTCACCCCCCAGTGCTGTGTTAGAAGCGCCTTTATTTAATTATCCGCTGTCTCTCTGACTGCCCAGCATAGTAGCCACCAGCCCTAACTAGCTATTCAACTACAATTAGATTAAATGAAATGAAAACTTCAGATCCTCAGCCACACTAGCCCTGTTTCAAGGGCTCAGTAGCCATGTGCAGTAGCTACTGGACATTGAGGACACTTCCAGAAGGTTCCATTGGACAGATGTGTAGACAGTTCGCTCACTGCTGGTCCCTCTCGTGCCCAGTGCAGGCACACAGCTGGTGCGCAGTAGATCCGTGTCGGGTGAGTGGACCAAGGGGAGGGCTGCTGTAAGAGTTCACGGACTGTTTCGTTCACGTTTCCTGCAGCATGAAACAATCGCCAATCACAGGAAACCTGCTGCTGTGAGCCGAGCTGACTTACGGCGACCCCACTTGTGTCTGAGTAGAACTGTGTTCCACAGGGTTTTCAGTGGCAGATTTTTTGGAAGTAGATCACTAGGCTTTTCTTCCAAGGTGCCTCTGGGTGGACTTGAACCTCCAACCTTTTGGTTAGCATTAAGCATGTCGACTGTTTGCACCACCGGGGGCTCCTGAAATAGCCTCCAAGCACATTAAACCAGAGGGTGCACCAGGAGCAAGTCTCAGCGGGCACTCAGCCGTCTTTAACACCCCTCCAATGTCCGCGGTCTCCCCTTCTGACTCTCACAGGCTGATTTCTCAGGCTTTTAACCACCATTCGAAGGGAGGCTCTGGGATGCGCTGTCCAGTGGAATGTTCCGGTCACTGCCAGCTCTGCACCCCTCTCTGTGTGGCCTTGAGGCCCGTCAGCTCCTCTCTCTGAGCCCTGGTGCCTCTGCTGTAGAGTGGGGATAGCAATTACCCCCTCCTGGGGCTGCCACGAGCCTCAGCTGAGATCACCCACAGAGAAGTCTCCGGACGCCGCCATGCGTTCCAAGTGCCCAACATATGCTGGCTGTTCCCACTCTGGCGGTGTTCGGATGCATGAGTGAAGTGCACTGCCATCTGTCCTAGAAATGTGCCACTCGGAGACCCTTGGGACCCCTGGGAACCAGCCCTTCTGCCCCCAGGTAGAGATAGCTGAGCCCCCACCCTCACCATTCATAGGATTGCCTTTACGAGGGTGATTTATGTGACGTCTGTCCCTCGGGGCCTCGGGGACCGTCCATGCAGGCACTGTCAATTCCCAGCTGCCCCCTCCCTACCCCTGACTCAGCTTGAGGGGCCTGCCTACCCTAGGCCCAGCAAAGAGTCCCTGCAGCGGAGACCCTCCCTACCTGGTGACCTGTATTGGCCTCCCCCCGGCTCCTTCCTGGAGCAGGAAGGAGGGAGGAGAGGAGATGAGGGCGCTTGGAGGAACGGGGGCCCAGGGGCTGGGGTAAGTGGGAGGAAGCAGTTCAGATTGGCCCTCACACCCGGCAAACTCCCACAGTCAGATGGAGGTCAAGTGGCTATTTGGCTTCCAGAAAAGCGCTAGGACCACTGCAGCTGAAAACCTCCCCTGGTGCCTGTCATCCCTCAGGGTGCCCTGCGTCCCTTGTGGTAAAATAAGGGTCTCTTGGCTCGGCAGGGAGGCTCTGAGCAGGGCCCACCCGCCATGCTCCTGGTCCTGGCACCTGCCTCCCCTCAGCCCACACCCTCCTCCAGCCAGCTAACAGCTGCTCTTGCCTGGGGACAGGCATGCTGTGGCCTTCTCCACGAAGCGGGAGTCCTGGCTGGGCATAGAGGACCCCCGCATCCCCGACTTGCCCCCCACATCCCCTGCTCGCCCCCCACTCACCCCGTGTCCCCGGCTCGCCTTGGCTGCGACACCAGGCAGTCATCAGCCTGCACTGCAACGGCTGAAGTGCTAAGCTGCCCCTCCCTGCACCTCTGCAGAGCTTCCAGCGTCGTCCCCGTGGGGAAGGGCCTGGAGCACTGCAAGTGACCTGCTCAGGGTCCTGTCCCATCTCAAGCCCAAAGGCTGAGACCGTTTGCTCCCAGGGGAAGGCCTCCCAGGAGGGCCTGGCCTGGGAAGGGGGAACACAGGTTCCTGGCCAGGTGTCACCTGGGGTTAGACCCAGGTGAACCTGTGCTGAGCCACAGAGACCCCCTTTCCTTTTCCCCCGTCCTCTGATTGGGGCTAGGACTTCGAGGTGAAGCCTTTCCAAGGCACAGGGGCAGTGCCAGGGTGTAAAGTGGCTTCTAGAACACAACCATGGCCTCTCACTTCCCTACACTCTGGATCTGACAGATGGGATGTGACCCCACGCCAAGCCCCACGTAGGCCCTGCCCGGCTCAGTGCAGTAGGGTCATGCTACTGTTCCAGTTTCCACACTGGTCCTGCATGGGAGGCCTCCTGCGGACCCTGGAAGAGAAGGATGCCTGCCAGCAGCACATAGCTCCTGGGGACAGTTAGCCTAGACCTCCGGTCTCCAAGCCCAGGCCCCAGAAGAAAGACTGGCCAGGCTGTGTCCAGGCACTTGCCTGTTATGTAATTCAGCTGCAAGGCCCAGGGTGCGGAGCTCACTTGGTCACCAGGGCAGGCACTGGGGTCTTTGAGTCTAGCACTCTACTGGCTGAAGGTGCTGGGGTGGGGGAGGCCCGACGCACCAGCCTCGTTTGTGCTCCAAGGTGACCTGCAGTTGTCATTACTGGGCTGGCTAGGGAGTCTCCAGAACCCGGTGGCTTTGTTACCATCTGATCCATGCCCCAATTCTGGGCAAAAGGGCAAAGCCGAGGGGGACAGGTGGGGCCGTGGGCCCTGGTGGCCTGCACTGGGTTCAGCCCATTCGGGAGGCCCGGGTCAAGGAGGGAGGCAGCTGGTCTCCCTGCCCCACCCCAGGCGCTGCCGGGGTCTCCCCAGGGCACCCCTATCCAACCGGCTGGTGTGGCTTGCGAGGCCACCGGGTGCCGTGGAGGCGCCGCAGCACTTGGCTGGGCTAAAAATAGCGGGGAACCGAAGGGCAGGGACAGCCGGTGGGAGGCCTGGTGGGGAGGGCAGAGCCGCCGGCCCGTCAGTGGCCCCGCCGCTCCCACCCCGTCCCGGTGGCCGGCCAGCCGCGGCCCAGCTGACGGGCTATTTTTTCCCTGCCTGACTAAATATGGTCAGGGCGCACAGCCCGAGGGGCACTTGGCCCCGGCCGCGTGTTTGGGATGCTTGGCCCGGTATATAAGGCCTGCAAAGGTGAGGCCGGCTCCTGATCCGAGGGGGGCCCCCACGCGCTCCGCAGGTCGGGGCCTCCCTTCCCTCCCCTCCCCCTGCCTGCGTTCTCCGTGGCCAGCTGCGTGCATGTGCTCGTGAGCAAGCCGGACCGGCCCTTTTGTTCCCCCCTGACCTCCACCTAGCGCTGACCCCGGCTGGGCGACGCAGGGGCCTCCTGCAGACTCGGCCCGTGCGGGGAGGGCTCAAGGTGCGCGCCGCGTGCGGCGAGGTTGCTTTTCCTCAACTCCGGTCTCCGCCTCCTGCGCCTCCTCCCGGTGTCTCCTCTCTCCCTCCCGCAAGTCTGCGCTGCTGCAGAAGCGCGGGGGAAGGGCAGGGCGCGGGGCTGCCTGGCGTCTCCGCTCTCCCCGCCCCCCAAGTACGGACGGATCCGGAGCTGGCCGGCCCCCAGCTTGCATTCGCGATTGGCTCCGGGAGGAGGTGGATGGCGGAGCCTCCACCGCTGCAGCATCTCCGGCTGCGACCCTGCGCTCGCCGCCGCCGAGGGGCAGCCGCGGTGAGTCGCCGCCCACCAGACCTCACCCGGGACGCCCGCAAACTTGCGGCCGCCGCACCGCGGGGTGTGCCCGCCTGCCCGGGTGCTGTGGGCGCCGCGTGGCTCCGCGGGGTGCTCGGAGTTTCCTCCCGGCTCGCGGATCGTCCGCATTTGGAAAACTGCAGAGCCAGCAGCCGGCAGGGCCGGAGGGCGCGCCGCCCGTTGCAGGAACTTTGACAGGCGGGCCTCTGGCGGGGGAGCGCAGCCCCTGCGCACTCAGGGTGCATGGGGTAGCTTCCCGGGCTGGGGGTGCGGGGTGGGGGGCACAGCTAACGTGCCGGAGCGGCAACAAAGCCCAAGCAGTTGGGAATGTGGGAAACTTACCGCGGAACTCGTAGCGTTAACCACTGGGGTGCTGGGCCAGGGCGGGCGTGACCCCGTGCAGGGCTGGGGTGAGTGGAGTCGGATGGCGGGGGCTTGAAGGTGCCCTGGAACTTTTTCGGCTCTCACGGTTCGCATCAGGGGCAAGGGCCCTGTGCTTGCGCATACACAGAAGAAGCAGACGGGGGCCGACGGGGGTTTTGGGGCGAGAGCCGCCTGTGGCGCGGTCTGCGCTTGTGAGCGGGGGGTGAGGGTAGGGTGGGGGGGGGGGGTCTCTGCGCGGAAGCATGGCTGCCACGTGTCGTCCCTGCGCTTCGTGGGAGCGGACAGTGGGGGTGGGAGTGAAGAGTGGGGGTGGGAGCGGGGGGTGCTCACAGCTGAAGAGCCCCGGACAGGGCCCAGCGCGGGCTCTGCTCAAAATAGGGTCCCCTTGGAGGTGGCTGGATGTGATTTTTCCATCAAGATGGGAAACTTTTTGCAAAGTGACTGACGGAGGTGAATTTGTGAAGGGGCAAACGCTCACGTGGGCTCTGGTCTGGCCTGGGGTCCTCTCCTGCCCTCCTGGGCCCCCAGACTTTCCCCCTGACCTCTAGATCGCCTGTAGGTGGGAGTCAGGGTGGGACTCAGCCCAAGGGAGGAGGGGCCCAGGCCTGAGCAGTGGTGGCCCCGTTGTCCAGCCCGAGGTCCTTGTTTGTCAGAGGGCTGGGACGTTTAGGACTCCTTGCCCAGACTTCGGATTTCGCTACTGTGCCTGGTTCTTCGAGGCAGGGATGGACAGACAGCAGCCAGGTCACCCTAGAGCAGGAGGGACGTTGGAGACAGCTGCTGTCTGGGTGCCCTTTTCATCCTTGGCTCTGTGAAAATGGTGAAGAACAGTGACTCGCGTGTAATGGGGCGCTGCCTCCCTTTCTTTTGGACAGGTGGCTCTTTTCTGCTCTGGAGGCCGGGTGTGCCTCTCAGAGCCCTAGTCACAACCCCGCCCCCAAATCCAGCCCACTGACACCAGTACAGTGGCCACCACCCAGAACCCAAGAAATGTGCTTAGTTATCTGCATGCCACAAGCCCTGCCCTGGTGACAGAAGAACCTGGCTGTTCCAGAGTGGGGATAGGCTGGCTGCCCAGGGGGCGGGCCGGGCTCCTGGCCTCATCCTGCTGACAGGGGATAACTGGAAGTGCACTCAGGTCACGGGCCACTCTTGGTCCCCACATGGCTACCAGCTCTCCACCCCACAGGGGTCAGGCCTGGTTGGACTGCCTGTTCTGTAGCCCCACCAGCTCCTACCCCCACTAGCTTCCTGCTGTCTCCCTCTGCAGGCGTCCTGCAAACAAGCCCTCCTCCCATTTCTGCACCTGCTGGACTGGCCTGGAGGGCCGGCCAGCCTGGAGTGAGGGTGAGCTCGCCAGAGCCGGGGTCTCCCGAACACTCCCGACACCCTCTGTGGTTTCCTTCTGCCTCCTCTCCGCTGAGCAGGTTGGAGCCAGCTTCCCTTCCTGCCGGTGGTGGGCACCTCACTTGGGTCCGACCGCTCTCCTGATTTCTTCTTATTTTCCAAACTCCTGGCTTCATGGTTGGGCGTAGAAGTTGATGGGGAAGAGGAAAATATATACTTCGCTACTCAGGGAGAAATTTTAAAGCGCAGTGGGAAAAACTTCGATACAATTAAGTATTCCAAATGGCTTAGTTTGCCACTTGCTAAGTTTACTTAAACCCTCTTTAAAGGGTTTATTAGCAGCTAGTGAGAAATGGGGAAATTCATTAACAGGCAGGCGGCCACCCTGCCTTTGCCTGTAAATTGGTATTGATCAGGGCCGGCGGGGGCTGGGCTGCTGTCCACAAAGGCAGGTGAGGGACCGCTGTGCAGGGGGGCCCAGCTGCGGCACTGACCCCTGGTACCGGGGTGCCTGGGTGGGCCACCTGCTCCGCTACATGGTAAGGCTTCAGCAGGGTGGCTCAGAGTGGAGATGGAGAGAGAAGGGAAGGGAGGAGAAGGAGGGAGGGATGGAGAGAGCCGGAGGAGAAGGCGATGTGAGCCAAGGAGCCAGGCCAGCCTGCGCGGCTCCCTCCCTGCCGGCGTCCATCCTGTGGCCAGGCCGGGGCTCTTCGGAGCCAGTCTCTTGTGGGCAGCTGCTGAGGAGGCCTTAGCCAGGGGCGCGGAGTCCACCGGTGCCTGGTCCTTTCACGCACATTTAAAGAAGGAAACACAGAGCCTGCTCTTGGGCTCTGGGTCTTGGAGGTGACTTCACTGGGGACCTGCCTGATATACCTTCCGGCGTCCAGGTAAGCACCATGGTTCAGTTCTCGGGTCTCCTGGTGCTGCCTCCCCTTGTCTGAGAGTCTTTGTCCGCAGGAGGGTGGAGCAGTCGGGCTCTGGGGTGAGGGGCAGCCTGTGCAGGTCCCTGCTGGCCTGGGCGTCTTACCCGGGCAGCTCTTCCTCTCACCCAGATGGAGAGAGCTGTGTTGGCTGACCCCAGTGCCATCTTGGGAAGTTTCGGGGGTGCTGGGGGGCAGCAGCCTGAGTCTCTTTTCCGCTTCCATTGATGTAAAGCTCAGTGAGTGCTGGGGCTGGTGATGGGGCTGTTGGGCCAGCGTGTGAGTCTGTCTGTGATCATGAGTGTGGCAGAGAGGGAGCGCCGGGTAAGGGCCCCCAGGGCAACCAGAGACGAGTCAGGTAGAGAGAAGGACGAGCTGGCACAAGAACGGTTCTAGGGTGTGGACGTTGGGGTGAAACCCCGAGGCTCCTGGCTGCCAGGCTGCCCCTGCCACACACGTGTGCGTGCTGGAATTGCCTGCTTGGGAGACATACTTCTTTATATGCCCATATGGACCTGCTAAGCTATGGAATGTAAAGAAGTATGTATCTCAGGCCGGGATGCTCTCCCGGAGTGCAGGGTGGCCGGCGCCCGCAGGGCCAGGTTGGGGGCAGACAGCCGGCTGGCTGTGGTCTGGGCAAGGCCTCCGTGGCCGGCGGCCTAGGAGCCAGCGGGCAGCTGTGTCCCCGAGCTGGTATTGTTCTGTCACTTTGCCTGTGTCAGCAGGTGGAATGTTCATCAGACATTAACTATTCAGCGTGCTGACTGCGGCAGGGAGCAGCCGCGCTGGGAGGCCTGGGCTGCGTGGGGCGTGGTGGGGGCGGGGCTTCGGCGTGGGAGCATGGTCAGGGGCTCTGGGGGCTTCACTTCCTGCCACCTTGAAGCGGCCGGGGCCAGCCAGCAGGGCTATTGAGGGTGGTCAGCACTTGCTTGTGCTGCTCAGAGCACAAGGCAAACAGGTCCCTGAGAGAGTGGGTGACTGGCGAGGGACGGACAGGGAGGGCCAGCCCATGCCCGCAGGCCACCGGCAGTCACCTTCGCTCTCAGTGGTCACTGCAAGGCCGAGGTGGGGACCTTGCTGAGGAGAGAGAGTGCTGTGGTCCTAGCCCCATACAGGGTGACCCCAGGCCTGAGCGGTTCAGGAGCCAGTCCTTTTCTCTGAGATGCCCGGAGCCGGGGACCCGCTCTCCTACCTACGGGCACCTTAGGCCAGGCAACAGTTAAGGCTTAGAGAAGCCAGAGACGCCGAGCCTGTCTGGGTGAGCACAGCAATTGTCCCAGGAACCGTTTTTTTTTAATCGCCTCTCACACCTCCTCGTGCTCCGAAAGCCCCAGCAAAGCTCTTTTCTCTCTCTGCCAAGTTCAACTTGATGCGCTTTACGAAGAGGGAGGCTCCTGCTGGCTGGCCTCCCTGCTGCGGAAAGCTGGGCGCGGGACCCAGGACCCCTTCTGTGGGTCAGGGGGCACTGCTGCATGTCCTGCATGTGCTTTGTGAGGCCCTCGGCTCCCTCGGGGAGGAGGGCATGTTCTGAACCCCACTCCACACTGCCGGCAGTGCACCGGCAAGGCAGAGGGCACAGGCTGGCTGGGTGGGCTCTGGAGGTAGCTGGCAGGGCGGGGGCCGCTAGGTTTCAGGGTCTCAGAGTGGAGGTGGCCTGCAGCCTGGCACGGTGGGTGCCAGGCACTGCTGACCAGGGCATGTCCTCCACGGCCCTGGGTTTATTTTCTGATGAATGTGTCATCCCTGCTCGGCCATGCTGGCCTTCCTGGCTGGGCCGTGGCAGGTGCCCAGCGTCCCCTCCCCCCCACCTTTGGCAGGAATGCGGCTCTTGGGTGGGTGGGGTGGGGAGGGGTAGGCAGTGCTGGTGGAGGCGGTGGGTCTAGGGGAGGTATGTCCTGGGTTGCTGCGGCCATCTCAGGGAGCTGTGTCCTGGCTTACTGCGGCCATCCCAAGGAGCCTGGGGACAGAGCCACCAGGCAGCGTGGTGCCTGCCCGCGAGTTCCCCTCAGTGGTTATAGCCATTTTGGGGCCTATACATGCATGTTGGGTGGCTGTAGGGGGGCAAGGAGGACCTGACAGAGTCTAGGTCCCTCCTGATAGACCGTCTTCCTCCTGGGAGTCCCAGGGATTCCCCACCTGGCCCACGGCCCCCATGGCTCCCCCCACCTGGCCCCTGGCCCCCATGGTTCCCCCCACCTGGCTCACAGCCACCCATGCCCCCCCCACCTCTGGCCCACAGTCCCCATGGCTCCCCCCACCTGGCCCCTGGCCCCCATGCCCCCCCCACCTCTGGCCCACAGCCCCCATGGCTCCCTCCACCTCTGGTCCACGACCGCCGTGGCTCCCCCCACCTGGCCCATGGCCCCCATGGCTCCCCCCACCTAGCCCCTGGCCCCCATGGTTCCCCCCACCTGGCCCACAGCCACCCATGCCCCCCCCCACCTCTGGCCCACAGCCCCCATGGCTCCCTCCACCTCTGGCCCCTGGCCCCCGTGGCTCCCCCAACCTGGCCCCTGGCCCCCATGCCCCCCCACTGGTGGCCCAGGACATGCATGGCATGGTGGGGCAGGGAGGAAGGTCCCATTGTCCTTGGCTCCTGAGTCGCTTCAGCCAGCAGGTGGGCCTGGAGGGGTCAGTGCCCAGTGTCCCTGGGAAGGTCATCTCCATCCTTCCTGCTTCCAGCCCTGGCCACAGGGAGGGAAATAGCCAGGTGTGGGGCTACTGTGGCCGTGTGCGCACCGTAGACATGCTCTTCCCCGTGCGTCCGGGGCTCCTGTGAAAGCTTTATCGCAGGATGTGGGGTTTAAGTGAAAGCATCAGTGATTTGTAACTAGGTTTGACTGAGCAGTAAAGCTAGAGAGTTTGCAGGAAGAGCGTGCGGCTTTCTTGGCTGTAAATCACCTTTGCTCTCCTCATCTGTTGAATTAAAAATGAGAACTATTCCTCGCTGTGGGGAGGCTGGCGCCCCCCCCCTGGCCCCGGGCCCCCTGCTGCTGTTCCCCAGGACACTGGACCCGCGTGGACCCTCGTGGACCCTCTCGGACCCTCGCGGACCTTCGCGGACCCTCGTGGACCCTCTCGGACCCTTGTGGACCCTCGTGGACCACGTGGGCTATGGGCTGGGCTCACCTGGGCACCAAAATGCAGCACTTGGTTCTCTGCGGAAGAGATTCCTCCAAGTGTGGGGCGTGGGTGTGCTGGGATCTCCTTCGGTGTGGGGTCTTTGGGCCTTTCCTTTCGAAGGAGGAGACAGGCAGGCAGGGGGCGGGGCGCCACTCAACACAGTCATGGGGCGGGCTCGGGGGACTTTACTGCGGAAGGAAGGAGTCTGGGGTGTGGTCAGGGTCAGGTGGGACCTCCACCCTCCCTCAACTTGCCTGAGGGCATAGGTGGTGTTTGTGGGACTGGTTGGGGGCCCAGTCAGTGCTCCTCTGAACCTTCTGAGCAGGATGGCACTGCCTGGAGGTTCCGTGGCTCCCGTGTGTCAGGAATGCTCCAGAAACGTCCCCCCATAGCAAAGGGCCAGCGTGGCCCAAACTTCCGCTGGCTGTGAGAACTGTGAGGCTCGTCAGTTCAGCGGACCAGATTAGCTAGATCTTTCTGTTCTGTGGTTCACAAAATCTAGCCGTTCCCCAGATGAAATGTTCCCACGTGAGCGAGAACACTCTGTATCCAGTGGGGGTCCAGCCCGGGACTCTGGGGGTGTGTGCTGATGCCCAGTTAGCCTTTATTTTTGTAGCCAGGTGGCCAAATAAATTTAGGCAGCTCCTTCCACAGATGGGGCTCTTTGTAACTTCAGCTGAGTAGTGCGTTTACCATGTGCAGTACAGCGCTTGACCACACACATGTCACAGCAACCCTGTCCTGGCGAGAGGACTCGAGAGGTGTGTGTTGTGGTCCCGTTTAGAATCGTGGACCTGCCGTGAAAAACGACCGTCAAGGAGTAAATTGCTGTCAGATGTGATCAGACCAACCTGTGCAGCCCAAGCCAGTCAAAGGGAGCGTCGCTGGGAACTGCACGGCTCCCTCCCGAGTGCCCTCGGTTGGCAGGGAGGGAACCTGAGTGCCCTTTGGGGCCTGGTGTGGCGGGGGAGGCTGGCGCTGGGGTTCATGGGGCAGCAGGGGCAGTGCGGTTACACTCCGCGCTGCCACCTTCACAGGAAGGGCATGCCGTGCTCACACGCATCCCGGAGGATTCACGCTGACTCAGCTCTGGCGTGGGCACGTCCGTCTGCAGAGGGGCCCGGCTCACTGCAGCTTTGCATGCTGCTTCGCGGGTGCAGGGCCTGGGGGCCGTGCGGCCCCAGGCGGGGGCTGGGATCTCTGAGGGGCCTGGCCTCACCCACTGTCTTGTCCTGCCATTCTGGGAGCTACACGCCCAGGAAGAGGTGGCAGAACGTTTGGGAAAGGAAGGGGTGCACAGAACAGAGCCCCCAGCTCCCGGAAGCTCCTCTGCCTGCTCCCAGGTTCAGAGCCTCTTGTGGCCTCCTGGTCCTGCCGTGTCGGTGCTGGGCCTTGTCCCGCCTGGGAGGCCTGGCCACCCAGAGCTGGGGACTTAGAGGCCCTCCCCAGGGAGGACTGGTCCGTGGCCTCGGGCTGAGCCCAGGCAGGGCTCCCGTTGGTTGGCCGGCTGGGCCCCTGGGAGGCTGTTCCCCGCTGCTGGGGAGGGGCTGCTGCAGCAGGCTGCAGAGCCGTGCAGGCTGCTGCGGGCTGCTGAGATGCTGCACTGCAGGCTGCATGGGCTGTGCATCCCAGGCGGGGACAGGAGGGCCAGGCAGTCCGCAGCCCGCTCTGGTGGTCGGCTCCCACACAGGCGCTGGCCAGCTCCACAGCGCCCATGTGGGTCACCCCGTGGTTCAGGGGCACCCAAGTGGCAGCCCAGTCTGCAAGGGAGGTTGCTTTTTGCCTAGGGCTCACCTCATTGGGCTTGGGTGTGTGCAGGACGGTGAGGGACAGAGGTGCCAGCCCCATCAGACTTCTGTGTCCACCCCAACGCAGTCTGCGCCCCAAAGAGACAACGAGAGAGGCGGCCCACTGTGTGGGCGGCAGTAGTGGAAACGCCACTTGGCTTTTCCCTTCCGGGGGGGCGTCATCCAGAGGTGGTTGGGGACCCCCCCCATGGTGTCAGATCTTCAGCTGGGGGCAGGAACTGTGACCCCCAGCCGGGGCTGGAGGCAGATGTGTGTGCGCGTGTGTGCGTGAGCACATAGGACAGTTGCAGGGGCGGGTGGGAGCACAGCCTGAGTATTTTCAACAGCAGGGAGGGGAGAAGGCAGCTGTCCCTGGAAGCCGATGTGGGGGGACCTTTGGGAGGTTCAAGGATGCAAGGACAGCTGCACCCATGTGGGGCTGTGTCGCTCTGCCAGGCCCTGGTCATGTCCAGATATGGCGCCCCAGGGGCTGTGTGAGCCTCCCCGCCCACCCCGGCGGTATAAATAGTCCTCGTTCTCAGCTGCCCTTGGAGAGTCTGAACTCGAATGACTTCAGGGCTGGGGAGGCCTGGCAGCAGCCCCCTGGCTCCCCCACAGCTGCCCCCTGCCCAAGAGCGATTGGCAGCTACTGCGGTAGGACAGCTCTGCGTCCCCACTCCTCACCTGCCCCTTTCGCAGGCTGGGGGGAGGTGGGAACTGGCGACCCCTGTTGTCCCTTCTCAAGGAGTGATGGGGCAGATCCACCCCTGGGCAGGAGGGGCCGTGGGTGTGGGGGCGGGGCTTGGCCTTGTCCTGCAGATGGTCTTGTTAGGCTCTGCCCCTCTTTAGGCACCTCCTTGCCGGTTTCCGGCCACTCGCTCCTGCTTGGCTATCGGCACACCCGAAGGCTTCGTGCCCCCTACGCCAGGAGTACGAGTGCCCCTTCCCAGGGAAACTTGCTTTTCTCCACAATTACCAAGAAGTGAGTCTCTAATGGTGGACTTTCATGTACACACACACACACACACACACACACATACCACCCAGCAGCCTGTGGAGCAGATGTGCTTAAGCGAAGAGGTGGGGAGCCTGCCTGCACCCCTCAAAGCACAGGGCACACCCTGTGTCCTGATGGCAGGTGGCCACACTGAACCTTGTCTGTGAGCTTGCAGAATGTGCACACGGGGGCCCATGGAATCTGGGTGGGGCAGAGGACACCTAGGGCAGGATGTGAAGGCAGCCGTGCACGCGGCCATGTGAAGACACTGCCCTAGGCTGTGGGCACTGAACCTGATCCTCTCGCTAGTTTGTCTGACTCGGTAACGTGGGTATCCCTGTGCCGTGCGCTTTGGTGGCACCAGGACCCATTTCTGAAATCCATGGGGGCAGTGGGCAGTAGGGTGGGGGTGGTGGGCCCCAGCGTCCGAAGGCGCCTTTGCTGCAGGAAGTTCCCACAGAGCACCTTGGAGGGTGCTCCGGGCCCCAGGGCCCAGTGGCTCTTTTTTAACTTGGTCCACCTTGGCTATCACTTTGCCCCCGAAGTCCCCACCCCCTCCTAAACTCAGGGCCCTGAGATCCCCTCTCAGCCAAGAGCTGCCTCCCCCCGCATTAAACCAGCTTCTTCCACCTTATCCATGAGATAATAAGACATAAAATCCATCTTGCCATTTTTGCCAAGAACTGCAAACCAATCGTACCTCTTCTGCCCCCTGCCCCCATCCTGCCCCACCCTCCTGCCTCCCTGGTCTTGTTGAGGCTGGATTTATCCCTGGGAAGGCCCATCAGTTTGCCCGGTTCTGTTGTTGACAAGTTTATTAAAAACCCGGGCAACTCCGTATTAAACTTTTATCAGTGTTGAGAAAGAATACATTTTTTTAAATAGAAAAGTTATGGATCTGCGCTGAGCGGGCTTGTCGGCGTTGGGCTGAGTTGGTGTTGCCAATAAGAAACAGTGCCGTTTTGGGGGTGTCCTTTAATTGTAGGTCTCTCTGGAAACTTCCTGGTGTGAGTCCCAGTGGCCCCTCAGTGCAGCCCAGGACTCACTGAGCTCACTGTAATTCTTTGCTATTTAGTTTAATAATTAACCAAAATCTGGAATTAAAAATTCATTTAGTATGAAATCTGAGTCTTAATAGGTAGCATTACTGCACGAGAAAGATAAGATTATTGATGTATAAATTTTAAAAGCTGAATAGTAAAAGTCAGGAAAAGCACCCAGGTATTAGTTGGTTACGAGCTCTGGGGGGCGGGGAGGGGAGGGGAGAGAGACGTGGTCTCTGAAACCTTCTGCTGAATGCTGGGAGTCCCTGGGTGATGCACACTGTGAGCACGCTCAGCTGCTAACCGATAAGTTGGAGGTTTGAGTTCACTCAGAAGTGCCTCGGAAGAAAGGCTTGGTAATCTACTTCCAAAAAATCAGCCACTGAAAACCGTATGGAGCGCAGTTCTTCTCTGACATACACGGGGTCACCAGGGGCCGAAATTGGCTGGGATAGCACCTGGTTTTTATTGGAAGCAGGAAGGCTGCAGGCTGGGAGCTGGCCCTGCCCAGGTCTGTGTGTGAATGGGGCTGGGGCTCTGGAGGCGAGGGTTGCCCATCCCCCACTTCACTCTTGGCTTTGTCTTAGCTCCCCCGGGGCACAGGGGCGCGGTGTCTCAGGCCACAGGCGTGCTGCAGGTGTCGGTTGCCCTTGTCCTAGTTTGGTGTAGCATCTTCACTGAAGTCCTCTGCCCAGAACGTCCCGTAATGTCAGCTGGGGCGTGGAGCACCTCCCCCAGGGTGGACGTCATTCCCTGAGGTCCTGGGCCAGGTGCTGGGGGCTCAGGGTGGTGAGATGCTGCCCCGCTGTCCCCAGTGGACAAGTGGTGGTGGGCAGTCCCCCACCGGGCTGGCCGGTGGTGGCCGTGAATAGTCAGCAACACGGATGGGACCCTGACTGTGGCCAGCACAGGGCAGGGTGGTCAGACCCACGCGCTCATAAAACCTGTGGACCCACTGGCACCCCTACTTATCACGTGGGGAAACTGAGGCTCAGAGGGACCAGCTGAGGCCCTAGCTTGGTGTGTGGGGCTCTGGAACCCAAGGTCACCCTCTGCTTCACCGTGGCCAGACCCAGGGATGGGCGGTATGCCTGGTGAGGCAGGCTTCCTCTCGGGCTGCTGGTGGTCTCTGCATTCTCGGGGGCCCCTATTAGATGAGCGGGCTTCTGCTTAGGCCTGGCAGGTGGGGCATAAGGGCGGCCCTTCCAGTGTCACTGTGCATCAGGGGCAGCAGCATGGCCCCATCTGGGCTTCCAGGGTGAGATCAGCCTGCCCGGGTTGCCAAAGGCAGGCAAGTCGGTCACGAAAACGTGCCTTATCTCCACTCCCGTTTGCTGCAGTTCTAACTAATTGGACACATAGAGCGTTTCCATAGCATGTAATTTTCCATCAGTTCTGTTGGGACGGCTGCTAGTGCTTTTACATCTCCATCCATTGCCATGTAGAGGTGATGAGTGTTCTTCCCTGGGTGGGACGCCGCCATCAGCAGGTGTTTTCAAGCCTGTTTCATTGTCTGCTTCATAAAAGGCACAAAGCAGATCAGCTGCACCTCAGTGAAGAGAGAGGGGAAGGGCTAAGGTGTCATGGCGGTGCCCAGCTCCCAGGCCCCGGCGGACGGCACCATTACCACAGGACTCGGGGTCTCTGTGGGCAGGAGCGGTGGAGAGCGGGCCGCTGGCCCTGGGTTTGCCTACCTTCTAGGGGGACCCCATTGCCAAGGTAGATGCAGGCTTTACCGTGTCGCAAATCCCAGTGAGGGCTGGCCGCGGAGGCCTCTGTGTGAGGCATCTGGGGTCCTGCGGGCTCCCCTGTCCAGGGCCCTGTGCTTCCTTGGCCCTTGGGAACAGCCCACGAGGGGTCCGAGGCCCGTGGAGCAGGCAGGGGCGGGCGCGTGTCAGGGGACGCTAGCCTGTTTTGGGGAGGTGGGAATAACTGTCGGGGCTGAGGGCGTGGGGGGTTCTGGGAAGGTGGACAGACGGGACACTGGGCGTTCGAGCTGTGAACCACCTCGGAGGTTCAGGGGCTGCGCATTGGTAACATCCTGGCTGTTTTCAGAGACAACAGTAAGACTCACTTGAGGCGGTTGGGAGCCCCAGGGGACCTCCCTGGGAGCCCCTGACCATGGAGGAGACACCCGGACACAGAGGGAGAGGTGCAGAAACCGCTGCCAGATTGGATAGAGATGACCGGCTGGGGCGACTGGCCCAGAGATGTGCAGGAGTCAGTGGGGGCAGGGTACTGGGACTGGTCACCTCCAGGCCAAGTCTGGGACAGCTCCTGGCCTCTCAGGACCCAACCCCAGCTCACTGCTTCAGGTCTGCAAACAAGCCTCTGGTCCTCCTTCACCAGAGTTATTGAGAACTTTCCAGACAAGGCTGGGTAGGGAGGGGGGCGTGAGGGGCTGATGGTGGAGATAGCGGGGCCCTGGCTGGTGCCTGGGGCTGGGGATGCTGGCCTGAGCTGTGGGGTCTTCATAACTGTGATGACATGGGACTGATCTCCAGAGCCGTTGAGGGTAAAAGAGACGGTGACTGGAAGGGCTTGGAGTGGTAGCAGCCCGGAAGGAGCTCAGTGCTTGCTGTCAACAACCACGATAGTAGTAACAATAACCACAGGCCCACCTCGTTCCTTCGAGGCCCCCTGTGGCAGGACGTGGCTGCTCCCGGTGGGCTTTGCAGCTGGTCTGGTGGCTCTGGCATCTGTGGGTGAAGTCATCTGGGGTACCTGTGCCATATGCCTTGGTGACCAAGAGTTAGTAGCCCCAGTGAGGCGTCATGGTGGCCTTTGCTCTCGTTTCCGAATGGAATGGCCTTGAGCGGGGATGTGGCCAGGTAGGAGGTAGACTGAATATCCCTGCAGCCATCTGGCCCACCCGAGGGGCATGCTGGGACAGCCCAGGCCGGAGGGTGGAGGCTTTGACGGGGAAGCCCAGATGTGTTTATTTGGGGGAAATTCCTTCAGACATAGGGACATTTGGGTAGGAACCAAGTAGCATTAGCAAGGGCAGAGGGAAACCCGAAGCCACAGAGGGGCCGTGCATCATGACTGCAAAGTGCCTATGGCCAGGCTGAGCCAGGGTGGTTGTGCTGTGCTTGGATGTGGGGCCAGCACAGCTGAGGGTGGTGGTCACCATGGAAGGCAGCACCTGGCCACTTCTTCCTTCCTGCTTGGACCATGCGTCCCAGCCAGGCGACCCGGGGTGGGGGCTCAGGGCCAGGTTCGATGTGAACTAATTCTACTGCTTGTTAGGGATATTGACGGTGGTGGTAAGTGCCGGTGCCGTGGTTGTGAGCGGTCTTCATCGGGCGTGGAGCCTTGGGGCTCACTGTACCCCTCTGTTCCTCACCCCAGCCAGAGAGCAAAGGGCTTTGTGCAGAGCCCCTTCTGTGTTCCTATGTCGTTGGTTCCCCTGTGGCCAAGCCTGCTGGGGTGTCAGTCTCTGTTGTGGGGTGAAGGCTGAGGCTCCAGGTGAACCTGGGAGAAGGCCTTGAGGTGAGAGGCCAAGCCATCAGCTGAGGAGGGGACCCTGCGGCTCAGCACAGATCCTTCAGAAGTGGGAGAACAGAGAGCCTGGTGGTCAGGGGGTGGTGGTAGGAGGGGCCGTGGACTGCAGTGGGCGGGGGGTGCTGGTAGGAGGGGCTGTGGGCTGCAGTTGGGGGGCACTGGTGGGAGGGGCTGTAAGCTGCAGTGGGTAGGAGGGGCTGAGCCAAGGTTGTCAGGAGGTGGTGGCAGGCACATCCTTTGGCTCCTGGGTGCCCCAGTTCAAGGAGTGGCCTCCGAGAGTGGGCAGGGTGCTACATGGCTGGTTCCCACTGGGGAGGGGCCACCACGGCATGGCGGGCTGGAGCAGCTGTCTCTGCAGCACCAAGATGTCAGGAGGGACATGGAGGACAGGTGGGGGCTGGGGCAGGTTCAGCGGTCCTGCACTGGCCAGGCCTGTCTGTGCTCTCAGAGGGCCATCCACTCATGCAGGACACTGTGTCCCCAGGCTGCCAACGCACTTGCCACCAGCGTCATTGCCCTTGATGAATGGGCGTCAGCAGGAAAGCTAATTTTCTAAAAAGGCGCTCACTCACTCCCTCTGAGTCACCCAGGGAGGTCTGGGTGCCTGTTCCACTCACCATGGAGCTGTTCCCACAGCTGGCTCCAGGCTGTCAGGCTGGACTACAGGTTTGGGGACAGGGTCTGGGTGCCCTGATGAGGGTCAAGCTGTGTAGCACCCCCTTTTCACCCCCCTCCACTCTGCTGATTCATTTGCCGCAGCCGAGGCACGGTGGACGTCACTGGAATATTCTGGGTCCTGCCCGCCTGCAGTCACCACATGGTATCAGAGTCCATCTGCCTCCCTCTGGCCGAGACCACAGAAGCCAGGGTTGGGCTGAGGCTTCTTGGGGTCAGCCAGGGCCCCAGGGCTGCCTCTGCTCCCTGAGAGTGTGAAGGGGGACCTGCTTACCAGAAGTGTCCCAAGAGTGGGCCTTGGGGTCACTGCTGTTGGGGTCTGTGGATAGTGATGGGATTTGCAGGGGGCCCTTAATGAAGGCCTGTGGGTTTTTGGTGAGTGAGGGGACAGGAAATGAATGAGGGGACAGGGAATGAATGAATGAAAGGAGAGGCAGTGAATGAGTAAGGGGACAGAATGAATGAGTGAATGAGGGCACAGGCAGTGAGTAGGGGGACGGAATGAATGAGTGAATGGCGGACAGAGAATGAAGGAATGAGGAAGCAGGGAATGAGTGAGTCGGAGACCCACGAGCCTCAGTGTGAATCCAGGCCCGGCACCTCCCACCTCATCCTTCCACAGAGGTCTGTGCTCCCACAGGTGAACTCCAATGGGAGTTTGCAGGAGACGTGTGTGCACGCGCGCGCGCATGTGTGTTTATGTGCACTGTGAGTATACAAGTGCACAGGTGCGCATACGAGTGTGCAAGGGTGTCTGTGCACTGTGTGTGTGTGTGCGCTGTGAATTGGAGTGCACAAGTGTGCATAGAGGTGTGCGTGTGTGTCTGCACTGTGCGGGTGTGTGTACTGTGAGCTTGTGACTCCTCACGCCTATCCCCTCGGCACCTCCCGCTCACGCCTAGTCCCCCAGAGCTCCAGGGAGTCCCCAGCCCAGGTGGTCTCACCACGAAGGGGTGGGGCGAAGGCCCGAGGCCCCCCGCGGGGTCTGCGTCCTGACGTCACAGGTGGAGCCGCCTTCTTGGGACGTTGCTGCAGACCGGAAGCCAAATGCTTTGCTAGAGCTGGTAAAATGGAACCAAATCAACTGTGTGATGGATTTGGTCCCCTTCAACCAGCTGTAGCTGCGCATTGATCGCGCCGCTCGGCCGGGCGGGAGGACACGCTGCGGCAGGGACGGCGCGGAGGGGACATTGCGCACCGCATCCAAGTAAGCGACCCAGCCCCTCCCCCAATGGCTGCAGGGACCGGCTGCCCACCCGCTCATATCCGAGTGGACTCCTCCGAGGCCCCCAGTAAGGTGGAAATAAACATTCATTTTTCACACAAGAGCTTTGTTGGAGAATATGTGTACTTGAACCTGTGGTCTCTGGGGTCCAAGGGTCCAGGGTCCGGCGTCTGAGGGCCCAGCCTCCCCTGGCGCCTGCCACAGTTCCCGCCCCCTCCTTGGGCGGAAGCAAGCGGGGCCTCAGTTCTCGGAGCGTGGGGTCTGCTTCCTGTGGACCCGTGGCCTCCTTTCACGCCCTTCACGTGGGGGGCGGACAGTCACCCCTGGTGGCAGACTGTGGGTAAGGCACTGCGCCTGCCTGGGAGCGTCCGGGGGCTTCCGCAGCCAAGCCCCTTCAAGGGAGTGTGCGGTTGTCTCAGGTGGGGGCTCTGTCACCTGGGGGGGTCAGCTCTGTGGGAGGAGCCTCAGGATGGCTACAGGGCCCTGAGCCCCAGCGACCAATTGGTCTCTGCCGGCAGGGGGCACCCCTCTCTGGCCGGAAGGGGCCATTGGAAAGCCTCCCTCCCCACTCCTGTCTCAGGACCTGGAGGAGAGGCCTGAGGGTGGGCCTGACACTCTCCTCCAGTCCCTGCCTGAAGGAGGAGTGGAGACAGCTCAGTTCGCAGCCCTGTGTGAAATACTCCACCTGGGTGTGAGAAAGGCTTGGTTCTCCTCTCACCCCCAGTAAAGGGGGATCGACTCCACCCCCATCCCCAGGCCCTTTAGAAGAGGTGAACCCCCCCTTCGCTGCAGCCGGCCCCCGCAAAGGTACTGGTCCCAGCCCCTAACGAGTTGACCAGTTAGCTTTTCAGTTGGTGAGGCACAACTGCCGTCTATCTCCAAGGGTGGGATGGAGGCTGGAAGTGTCAGCAAAGTGCCCGCAGGAACTGTGTCCCCTCCTCCTGGGGGCTTTTGTGCAGATACTGCCAAGAGCAGCCCCCTTCTGGCCCTGCCCGGCTGGGGCAGCCCGGCCCGACAGGGCCCTTGGGTCTGTGGTTCTAGCTGGGGACATCACTGGCCACTGATGGTGACCCTTGCCCCACCCGGTGGCTTACCTTCCTTCCACTCCCGCCCGCTCTACCCGCTCCTGGCCTGTTCTGCCTGTTGACCCCTGACAGAGGTTGCTGTGACCAGTGTGAACAGTGGGGTCGACCTGTCCCCGACTTTGCTCGGAGTAGCCGCAGGTCCACAGCCCCAGGGTCCAGCTCTGTGCTGTCCACTGGCCTGAGCATGAGAAACCCCCTCAGGGCACCAGGAATGCAAATTCCCGAGCCACGCTCAGTGCACTTGAATCCGAATCTCCAGGGCAGGGGCCTGGGAACCTGCGTCTTTGCCAAGGGTGCTGCTGGTGTAGCCCGAGGTGCGGCCACGCCCACCTGTGCCCAGAATGTCCCTGTGGTGGAATCCCTGTTCAGGTCCAGTGGCTTCCCGTGAACAACGGTGTCCACACTGGGTTGGTCCCAGGACATACCCAGGAGTCCCGTCATCCCTCTGAAAACATTTTAACTTCTCCTTGAACTCAGGTAGAGTCAAGTACCCCGCTCCTCGGTCCGAACCCCTCCGCTCCCCCGCCAGTGAGCCATTGTAGATCAGTCCCCTCTACAGGGAATGTGCCCCCTTCTCATTCATACCGGTACCCCTTCCAGACAGTGTCCCCCTTCCTCAGGCCTCAGTGATGGGGGTGGGGGTCCCCCCCATACACCCCCAGGGTGCTGACATCCAGAGCACGGGGCACAGGTGCAGTCCACGCTCCCACTGGGGGTTTGTTTGGTGGGGTCTGTCCCCTCCTGGGTGGTGAAAATGGTTAAGCACTCAACTACTAGCCGAAAGCTTGGCGGTTTCAACCCACCCAGAGGCTCCTTGGACGAAAGGCCTGATGATCTGCTTCTGAAAGGTCACACCCTTGAAGACCCTATGGAGCACACTTCTGCTGTGGGAATCTTGGTCCTGGCTGGTCCCCTGGAGATTTTGTTCCTATAAATTGGCCCTGAAAAGTCCATTATGCACATTTTCGTAAAGAACAGAAAAATACTTGTTTGAAAGCACTTCTCCCTAACAACAGACATTCTCCCAGTCACCATGCACACACGCCCCCCACAGGCACACACACACACACACATATGCACACACACAAACACCCCCCCCCCCGCACGGGCACAGGCACCTGGGCACACACACCCATGCATACACACACGCACACACACACCCCACAAGCACACGGACACATGCACACACACAAACAACCCCCATGGGCACAGGCACTTGGGTGCACACACACACGCATGCACACACACACACGCATGCACACACACACCCCCACAGGGACACATGCATGCATGATACACATGCACGCACATACACTGTCTCCCCCCCCACAGGCACACACGTGCACAATGCAGACACAAGTGTACACAGACACGTGCACAGTGCACACTCACGTGATGCACACACATGCACGACCCCCCCCCCACCGGCACACACACGCACATGTTAGGGCTGCTCGAGGACTAACGCAGCACCTCCGCTGGGACTGGTTGGACGCAAGCCTGCCGGTGCATCCTCTGTGGTGAGGGAAGCCTGTGCATGAAGCTGGATGGGAGCCCGGTGCTGTCGTGCAGGCAGGGTGGGTTATGAGCAGGGACGCACGTCCACTCTCCGGCCACAGTAACCCTTTGGGGGCGAGTCTGGGTGTGACTCCGCACGGAGATGTTAATGCGTTCTCCAGGACCAGGTTTCCTGCTGGAGTTAGAGCGGCTGGCAGAGGAGAACTGCTGCCCCTCTCCCAGCTGAGACTGCGGCCCTTGATGTGGGTGAGGCAGTGTCAACGCATGGGACACTTTCCGGGGGGGCGGGGATGCTGGCAGCTGAGACTGCGGTGTGGGCGAGGTGTCATGTGACCACATGGGGTGTGTTCCATGGGGAGGCACTCTCAGCTGACACCACGGTGTGGGTGAGGTGTCATGTGACCACGTGGGATGTGTTCCATGGGGAGGTGCTCTCAGCTGACACTGCGGTGTGGGTGAGGTGTCAGGTGACCACATGGGACGTATCCCACGGAAGGCGCTCTTGCCTGAGACCGTGCCCCATCATGTCGTCGAGGTGTCAGGTGACCACACAGAGGGTGCAGCTGCATGGGGAAGGCGCCGTCTCCTTGATGTCGGCACCCCAGTGGGTGGTGTCCCCCCATGTGTGAACAAAGCCTTGTCGGTAGGCTCACGGGGCCACGCGATCCAACCCAAATCCTCGTGCAAAGTGAGATGCCAGCTGCTTCCAGAAGGACGTCTGTTTTGCAGACAAATCCCCCATCAGAGTTAGATTTCTCACCTCCCTCCCTGGAAACAGGCTTGGGGCGAGCAGAGGGAAATTCGGCAGGGAACTCTGGGTGAAGGGCCCCGTGTCTCCTGTGCGGACAGGCTGGCACAGCAGCTGATGAGGCCACCCGCGTCTCAGTGAAAGGTTGACGTCATTCGGAGTGCTCTGCTGACAGAGCGTCTGAATCTCTGAACCCCTTCTTTTTGGCTAAGTGGCCCATCATGGACACAAACATTGGGTCAATAGCCAAATGCTCTTTCAGAATGAAACCAATAAATTGACTGTTACTGCGTTTGATTTTCTTTCTCTTCTGGCTGCTGTTCTGCCATAGTTTCTGGGCCTGCCTTGGGTGGGAGTCCGGGGGCTGTGGAGAGTGTCCAGTGGCTGTGGAGGGTGTCCAGGGGCTGTGGTGGGAGTCCAGGGGCTGTGGAGGGTGTCCGGGGGCTGTGGTGAGTGTCTGGGGGCTGTGAAGGGTGTCTGGGGGCTGTGAAGGCTGTCCAGAGGCTGTGGTGGGTATCCACGGGCTGTGACGAGTGTCCAGGGGCTGTGGTGGGTGTCCAGGGGCTGCGGAGGGTGTCCGGGGGCTGTGGTGAGTGTTCGGGGGTTGTGGTGAGTGTCTACGGGCTGTGGAGGGTGTCCGGTGCTGTGGAGGGTGTTCAGAGGCTGTGATGAGTGTCCAGGGACTGTGGTGGGTGTCCAGGGGCTGTGGAGGGTGTCCAGAGGCTGTGATAAGTGTCTAGGGGCTGTGGTGGGTGTCCAGGGGCTGTGGAGAGTGTCTGGGGGCTGTGGAGGGTGTCCGGGGGCTGTGGTGAGTGTTCGGGGGCTGTGGAGGGTGTCCAGGGCTGTGGAGGGTGTCCAGAGGCTGTGATAAGTGTCCAGGGGCTGTGGTGGGTACCCAGGGCTGTGGAGGGTGTCCAGGGGCTGTGGAGGATGTCCAGAGGCTGTGATGAGTGTCCAGGGGCTGTGGTGGGTGTCCAGGGGCTGTGGAGGGTGTCCGGGGACTGTGGTAAGTGTTCGGGGGCTGTAGTGAGTGTCCATGGGCGGTGGAAGGTGTCCATTGCTGTGGAGGGTGTCCAGAGGCTGTGATGAGTGTCCAGGGGCTGTGGTGGGTACCCAGGGCTGTGGAGGGTGTCCAGGGCTGTGGAGAGTGTCCAGGGGCTGCAGTGGGTCAGGTCTACAAGGGGGCAGGTGTCTCGGGGAGTGGCCCACTGGCCGTCCTTGTCCAGATCTCTCGGGGACCCTGGGACAAATGGGCCTTCAGTCCCCAGCGCGCAGAAAACCCAGGAGACAGCTGAAGGGTGAGGAGCTGTGCCGAGGGACCTGTGAACGGTCCTCGAAGGTGTCTGGGGTGGGACCGCCCAGGCCCTGGACCTCATCACCCTGGCCCCTGGAGGGCATGCGGGGAGCTGGGCCAGTGGGTTTGCCTGGGCAGGAGCAGCATGGACCACTCTGTGGCTGGCCTTCACCTTCCCTGCAGAAGGCAGCCAACCTCTGAGGCGCTGGACCTCTGAGCCCAGGGCAGCCTTTGGCCGTCCTGGAGGCGAGGGGTGGGGTGCTGACCTCTTCTAGGGGGACACGGCTTCCCGGGGCTGCAGTTGAGTCAGGCTCTCCTGAAGACATTGCAGTGTCCTGGGGGAGGGGGTTTGACAATAGTCACCAAATTTCCCAGGTAGTCCTTCCAACCCAGGCCTGAGCCCCCACTCCTCCACAAGGCCCGGGGGCAGCTGTGGGCGTAGGGGAGACGGGAGGCAGGTAGAGGGGTTGCAGCTCCGCAGAGGACAAGGCTGCTGTGGAGGCTTCCTTCTCCTTGGGGGGAGAGGGGCTCTCGCCAGCACAGAGGAGACCCCACGTCCCCCCACAACTGTCTCCACCTATCTCATCCGGGGACACCCCAGGACGGAGATGTTTGAGATGGCAACTATGCGGCAGTGGTGGGGCCCAGGGGTGCCTAGGCTGGGTCTCAGCTGAGACACGAGAGCCAGAGCACCAGGCACTTGGTCACAAAGCTGGCAGTGATGCCCAGGTCAGGCTCCGGCTTTGTCGCGGAAGCCGGCATTCAATGTGCGGCCTGCGTGTGGTCCTCCCATCAGAGACAGGGCCTCTCCAGGCAGGCTGCCTGCCACCCAGAATGTGACACACTCACACACACACAGAAACACACAACATACACACACTCAAAATACCCTCACATGGACACACGTTCTCATACTTACACTCACACACGCTTACACACATTCTCATACTTACACCCGTTCTTATAGTTACACACACACACGCTCACACATATACTTACACTCACACAGTTCTCATACACACACATTCTCATACACTCACACACACACTTGTACACGTGGGAGCGTCCTAACTAGCAGGCACAAAGAGGTGCCACCAGAACTGCAGTCTCCTTCAAGACAACAGAGCTGAGGTGACTTGGGGACAGACAAACAGCAACAAGGGCAAACCCAGTGGCCACCAGGGAGCACTCCACGAGGGTCACATTAATTTCCTGAGATGTGGCAGGGGGAGGTGGCCCAGGAGCACGCAAGGCCTTGCTTATGGTACGTCACCAGTGGCTTCTTGCTGACTGGCCAGGTCTGGGGCTTCAAGTGCCCGGTGAGTTCTCATGGGGCTGCTGGCGCTGGTGACGGCTCTTCCATCTCACTGGCTGCAGGCCATGCCCTCCTATTCATGTGGTCACTGGTGCTCTTGCTGACAAGATCCCAGGGTGATGCCGTCGAGGCCAGGGGAGGGGCAGCCTGCACCAGGAGGAGCCTGGGGGGGATGCCCAGAACAGAGTCCGGTCCAAATGCTGGACAGCGCTTACCTTCCATGCCTGCGCAAGACCTGCCCGGGAAGAAGTGGCTGTGTCTGTGTGGGTAACGGCCATAGCGTGTCACCACATGAAGTGCTAAACCGAGCACTGTCAGCACCCTGCTGCGGACAGTTCCCTGTGCGCCCCACCCCCTCCTTTCGAGGCACCTCCTTGTGGAGCCCCGGGCTGGTGACATAGGGCATAGAGGTGCAGACGTCGCCATGGGCCACGTCCCAGCGAGGCAGGCTTCCAGGAGCCCCCGACCCCGCTGATGCGGCGGCAGAAGGCTTCTCGTGTCCCCGAGTCCCTGAGAGCAGAGCCTCCAGCTGTGTTTGGTGAACCCTCGAGCTGGATGAGGGTGACTGTTTACGAGCCTCAGCAAGTTAATGAGGATGTGTACTGCTCACGGCTCCCGGGCACCACTTTGCGAGGGTGTTAACACTGAGATTTCTGTAGATTCGGGCTGAGAACGGACCTGCCCCCGCTCAGACGCCCGTGTGGCCGGAGCTCCGGCGCGTGAATTATTAACGCAGCATTGTATTAATGGTATTGATCTATTAATAATTAATAGTGGCAGGCTAATAATTGCCGTGGCTGAGTCTATGGCTGTGCGCTCTGCAGCAGGCATCAGGCAGGCCGTCCGTGATTGTTCTTGCAGAGTCCCCAGGAGGGCTGAGGACAGCTGGGACGGGGGGCTGAGGACAGCTGTGACAGGGGGCCGAGGAACTAGCAGAGGGGGTTGGCACTGACGCTGACGCCGACGCTGGGGCGGGTCTGCCTGGTTTGGGGTGCACACTCATCTCTGCATATGGCGCCCCACCTGGGGAAAGCGAGGGCAGGGCAGGCAGCATGGTCACCTGAACACCAGGTGGGTGTGCTCGCAGGACCTCCGGGGGCAGCCAGGTGCCCCCGAGTGAGAACCATTTGCGGAGGTCACCCCAGTGAGCTGTCGGTGAACAGCTGCAAACTGGACAGGCACAGTTGGAACAGTCAGAGGGGCTGTGAACTCGGCTCCAGGACGCCAGGTTTGGTTCCCGGCGCCCCGCCAGCTGAGAGACCTGGGGCAGGCTTGTTTCCAGGGCGCAAGGAGGCTCCGCCTTGCCGTCTGCAGAGTGGGCGCTGTCCCGCCACCTGCAGAGGACCAGAGCCGCAGGTGTGCAGAGCCCTTCTGGAGGGGCAGCCTGAGGCTTTTGCCTAATTCCTTTCCTTGCAGAGCACTGGAGTAAATTCTAGAAATTGCTGCATTCCCCAGCACCCCTCTACCCCCGCTGGCCCTAACGCCATGGCGGCCACGTGCTCTGAGAAAGCAGCTGAGTCCCCTCACCCCCGGGGCTGAGTGAGGCAGGCGGGATGTCTGCACACTTGCGAGCCCTTCCCCACGCCCACCCTGGGAACTGGAATCAGCGCTCAGCAGCTTCTTGCAGCAGAGCCCCTGGGGGGTCAGCTTTGAGAAGTCCCAGGAAGCTCCTGTGGACCTGCAGGAGGGAACTCTAGTGTCCTCACGTGGTGTCTGGAGCCTGTCTGTCTCTCCATCTCTGGGTTTGTGTGTCTGTCTCTCTCTCTCTGTCTCTCACCATCTCTCTATGTGTCTCTCTCTATCTCTCTGCTCATCTCTGTGTGTGTGTCCGTCTGTCTCTCACTTTCTCTGTCTCTGTCTCGTTCCCCCATCTCTGTCTCTCTCTATGTCTGTCTGTCTGTCTCTCTCTCTGTCTGTCTCTCTCTCTCTGTCTGTCTCTCTCTGTATCTCTGTCTCTCTCCATCTCTCTGTCTCTCTCTATGTCTGTCTGTCTCTCTCTGTCTGTCTGTCTGTCTCTCTCTGTATCTCTGTCTCTCTCCATCTCTTTGTGTGTCTGTCTTTCTCAGTCTTTCTGTGTCTCTCTGTCATCTCCCCTCTCTCCCATCCCCCATGTGCTGGTGGCTCCCAGATGTTCACAGGGGGAGGGGCACTGAGCCTGTCACTTGCTGGGGCACCTGCAGGGCCTGTGCCCCCCACAGGCACACTCTAGGGCCCCCCCCCCCCCCGCATACCTGTGTCCTCGGCCTTCGTGACTTGGAGGAGAGTTACAGAGGAACAAAGGCTCTTGGCGCAGTTATCCCTTCTTGGCGATGAACCCCCGAACCACTCTGGCACCTGAAGAAAGACCCAGGCCCCAGGGGACTCCCCGGGCCCGTTCTGTGATCTGCCTGGGGGGGCAGGCTCCTTGGGACTGTGGTGAGGACAGTCGGGGTCATCCTGAGACTAATGCCTGCTCCCCAAGGCCGCCTGTATCTCCACCACCCCAAGGTCCCCAAGAATCAGGCCTGGGGTACAGGCTGTGGGGGAATGCCTCTGCTGAGCCCACCAGGGGCTTCTGTCCAGGGTCCGAGGGGCAGTGTCACTGTGTCCTGGCCCAGCCTGTGCTGGCCCTGTGGGGACCATAGGTCATGGGGTCCGCCCCTTCTCCAGAACCGCCTGTGGGCCCAGCACCACGCAGGGCACAGGGGCAGTGGGATTCAGGCCGAGTGTGGAGGGAGGCTTGGGCCAGAGTGAGCCATGGGATCTGAAGGGTTGGGCAGACATGGGGAGGGAGGACGGGGGCTTTCTGGGGACCATGGAACAAAGGCCAGGCAAGGACTGCTTGGGCAGTGGCCTGATGAGTTCAGGGCACAGACCTGGCAGTCTGGCCAGGCAGGCCTGGTCCCAGCTCTGCCACCCCTGCTGTGTGACCTCCAGCAATGTTGTCCTGTCCCCACGCTCCGGCCTCCTGTCAGCAAGGTGGGCTGGAAGCAGATGTATGGTGTTCAGCACCCGCAGAGGGAGGGGTGGGGGGGCTGCAGGGAGGCCTCAGTGCACCCCCTGGGTGCACCCAGCTTCCTGGGGACACCTTCTTGTGCCACCATCTTTGTCCCACTGCTCTGGAGGGAGCTCTGGCTGCAGGAGGTGCCCCCTGCGATAAGAATGGATCCGGGGTAAATCGAGGTACTGCTGGGAGGACGAGGGGGTCCCCTGTGAAAGGAAATAGCCTGGAATCCAGGTGCTGGTGTAGGGGGTGGGTCCTGGGGCAGGGGCGGGGGTGTGCCTTAAAGCATCTACACTTACAGGAAGGTTTTGGAGAAGCTGCCGAGTAAGCTTAGTGAAGGTAGAGGCTTTGGGGAGGGGTAGGAGGAGGTGGTTGGATGGGTTTAATTTTGTACCTTTCTTGACAGTCCAAATGGTAATCCAGCTGCTTTTATTTCACAATGAAGCACTTAAACATTTTGGAAAGGAAAATCTGAGAGGGGGCCGGAAGCCAGGCTGCCAGGTGCCTCTCCGCCACCCTGGGCCACCCTGGGCTGCCAAGGCCTGCCAGGCAGGAGCCACGGCCCGGCCGCCCTCTGCACTCCGAGGACCTTGGATTTGCTCCGTGTCAGAGCTGTTTGAAAAGAAGGCGGTGAAGACTCTCTGAGTTGGCAGCCTGGTTTGCAGCCCAGCGGAGGTGGATGCAGCACTGAGCTCCAGGCCGCAGCACAGCTGCCCGTGAAGTGCTCATGCCAATGGGCTGGCGAAGCAGAGTTCCTCCCCACCGGGAATGTTCTGGGTACTGCTGTCCCCAGGATTCTCACCACTAACAAGGACAATCCACGCACAAAGAAGCAGGTCCTAATAGATTGCAGCACCCTCTGCCTCCCTGCCTTTCCAGCCTGTGCTCGCTGGTGCCTCAGAGTACTGCTGGGCTGGGAGAGCCTGCTCACATCTCCCCTGGTGGAAGGACAGACAGCGGCGGGGACAGACAGAATGGGGACATAAAGAAACGTGGAAAGAGGCAGGGAGCATTGTATGATTGCAGTAATGATGTTGAGAGCTCCAGAGCCTGCTAGGAAATCTGAGGGACCCAGAGGAAGGGGGTGAACTTGGGGGTTGCTCAAGTTTCCTGGCTGTGACCAGGACCGCGCAGAGCCTTGGGCTCCAGGGTCCCCACCTGGCGAAGGTGGTGGATGAGGCTGTGTTGCTCCTCCTGGCCCGTCAACTGGGGTCTCTGCAGCTGGAAGCTTCCACAAGGCACCCTGGAGAGTGCTCCAGGCCCTGGAGCTACGTGGCTTTTTCTTATTTGGGCCACCTTGGCCATGGGTTTGCCCCTGAAATCCCTCCCTCTCCCAACCTCAGGCTCTGCTGCCCAGCAGGTGGGCAGCCTTGGTTCAGCCCTTTTCTCTCCCCACTTGGAGAGTTTCTTGACCACGAGCGGCCCAAGAAGACTGAATGATGGCTGTTCCGTGTCTCCCATGGTGATGGGGGTCCCGAATCCGGCCCTAAGAGACCGCGAGGGCTTTGAGGTTTGAAGGAATCGGGGCTGCTCTGTGCTGACTCCCCACTACAGTCCCACAGGCCTCCCTTCCACTGTCCTCGCGAGTGGGCCGGGTGGACCTCCACCCACACTGGGGTCTCCAGGAAGCCGCACCTGAGCCTCTGGCCACAGGGCTCTTGGGGCACACTCAGGACGAGTGTCCGGGGGATGCATTTGGAAAGAGACACCCCAGCCTGGCCTCTCACTGCCTGCCTGGGTCCTGCTGGGGCTGGAGGAGGGCGTATGCTGTAGGGAAGGCAAGCAGGGAGTCTCCCCAAGAAAAATGGGGGTACAAGATGACCCCCATAGCCTGTCTCTAGACTGGGCATCAAGGGTGCCATGGGTGGAAGCACTGGTGTCTTTGTTTGGGTTCCCTGAGGCAGACTCTGGAACAAGGGCTTGGGGTGTGGGATTTATATGGGAGGTGGTCCCACAGCACAGTGAGGGGGCGGGAAGTGAGAAGGGGTGGGAGGACTAGAGCAGGTGGCCCTTTGGGCAGCTGGGGCTGGGGACCCTCTGATGCACGGGTGTCCTGGGAGTTGGCCTGAGTCTGGAGGGCGCCTCCGACTCCCACTCCTCGCTGAGCAGCCTCTCCTGCACTTTCAGCCTCTCCCACCGCACACTCGAGCTGGAGATGCCCCAGGCAGGCTGCGGGGACCGTCAGGAAGCCACGTGTCCACTTCAGGGTGTCCTCAGCCCCACTGTGCAGGCATGCTTTCAGCACCTAGGAGAGTGGCCGAGGCACCAGCCTGGGCCTGGGGACATGCCTGTGAGTTCCTTGGGCCGTGGCTGGTCCCACATAGTGCTGGGGTCACCTGACGCACCCCCCCGGGCATACCTGGCTGGTTTGTGAATCACTCTGAAGGTGGAAGTTTTATGCCACTTGCCTGCCAGGGCAGAAAGCACTGCCGCCACCAGAGGTAACAGCGTCTCAGGCAGTGACTTACGTGGGACGAGATATACTATTTCGTTCTGGGTATGAATAACTAATTTCCTACAAATCTGTCCGGGTCTTTGAATCAGGCTCCCAGTAGAGATGGCCAAGTCAAATCCATCTTCTGGGGCTTTTTATGGGAACTCTTGCCTTGAGGTTGATGGGGTTCACAGTACTGCTGGTGGTCACCTGAGGGGGCTTGTTCAGTGCCTGCTGAGATCCAGGAGGTCCCTGCAGGAGCTGAGGGGACAAGGCTGACCCTGGACACAGCCACCACATCTATGTCCCACCATGCAGTGATAGCTCTTCCTCAGGCCCCAGCCAGGTCACTCCAACCCTCAAAAACACTGGAAGCCCAGCTCTTCTCTCAAATGTCAGTACTGGCAGCTGCAGTGCTCTGGGGCCTGAGCGTGGCCACATTCGGGGAGAAGGGGGCCCATGGAGGCCCGTGGGCTGGGCGGATGGAGGAGTGTGCTGGCCTTGGCGGATGGAGGAGTGTGCTGGATGGAAAAGTGGGTCTGACGTTCCCACCATGCTGGTGGGCTGTATCTGGCCCCACTTGTGTGTCAGGGAGATGGGGGGCAGGACGCAGGAGAGGGCTCCTTGTAGGTGTCTGGGTCTTTTGCCCTCCCTTTCACCCACACTCCTTTGTCCTCTGATCAAAGCTGATTTGTTCCTCAAGGTCGAGCTTAAGATCACCTCCTCTATCAGGCCTTCCCTTGATAAGCAGTCCCCTGGGTCTCCCAAAGCCTTTCTTAGCTGTGGTGTGGGCCCCTCTCCCAGCCCACCTTTATCTGTCAGTGGTTCACAGGACCACTCCCCCAGCCCCGCGCTCCCCACCCCCACCCTGGGTTCATGTTTGCTGCAAACCCAGCAGGTGCCAAGAGCTTCGCATGCACCACTCCCGGCCTCTTCACGTGGCCCAGAGCGTGGGACCATCTCCCCCAGGTTGCAGGCAGGACTGGGGGCTCAGGGAGGCTCAGTGGCTCAACAACGGTGCAGCTGGGCTAGAACCCAGCACTCAGCCAGCTCTGGGTCCTGCACAGGGCAACCTCAGGCGCCAGGAGCCCCAGGCTCCCTTTTCTCCAGGGTCTGGGTTGAGGCACACTCCATCCAGCTTCATTCAGAGTCCAAATTCATCTCTAGCTTTGTTCATAGAGAAACACAGTCTGTATTAGGGTCGATTGTGGTGCTTTATAATTCTCACACCACCTGTGGTGTGGGGGTCATCGCCCTCTCTCCCACCGGGGAAACTGAGGCTGTGGCTCACGGGGGGAGGCATGGCTCCTACCCGGGCAACCCTTGAGAAATGAGAAGCTCGGATTCCAGAGACTTCCAACTCCCATGGCCTCTGTTTGAAACTTAAATTTTGGATACAAAGAGGACCTTCCTTTAAAGAGAAGGTGTGGGGGGCTGGCCCCCACCCTATCCACAGTAACGTGTATGCCCAGGACAGGCTCATTCTCCAGAGGCCCCCCGCAAGACCCCCTAGAGTTGGGCTTTTCCCAGTCCATTTGCTCAGCAAACCCTCTCTTAAGTTCCCAGTTTGTGGGGCACAAGTTAGTGAGGGCAATACAGTCACCAAGGAGGCCTGGCTGGCGACCTGCCATCTGCCCGTGTGGTGCTGCCCCTCCAAAAGGCTGCAGGGTCAGTGGTCGCAGTCCCTGCAGGCTGGCAGGACTGAGGACGCTTGGTGCATGTCAGCATGGCCCCCATGTAGGAGGGGCCCCGCTTCTACGGCCATGGTCCCTCCAGGGGCTGCCTAGGGGCTCACAGGACTGCGGTGCTGCACTTGGCACACTGGGGCTTTGCAGGTAAAGGGACCCGAACTGTCCACAGGAGGGAATGGTTAATGTTGTGCAGGTTTTCAGCTCGAGGGCTCTGTGACGTTTGAACTTCCCTGCAGGGCTGGTGACAACCCAGAGTGCTGGGCCCCTAGAGCGGTCGGTCTCCCCCACCCCCTTTCCTGGGTGGGTGGGACTCCCCAGGAAGGGTTAGGGATCGGGGCTCCTATGGAGGTTCTGGGCCCACTTCCCGCGACGTCTTCTCTCCTCCTGCCCTGGCTGAGGAGGGCCAGTGTGTGTCCCCCAAAGCTTGTTGCTGACAGCCTCTGCACCGGCAGCTCCAGAGCACCCACTTTCTCCTGGATTGGATCTGGGGGCAGCTGACTCGGGAGCCCCTGCCTACCCGGGACAGGTCCTCCTGCAGGGGGCACGGAGGCCTCGGGACGGGCTGGTGCTGTCCTGCCAGAGGGACCTGGGTAGGTGGGTGGGCGGGCACAGATGCGGAAACTGAGGTGCACAGGGGCTTTCCTGTGAAAGCACCTGAGAGACAGAGGGAGACAGAGAGACAACAGAGGGAGACAGAGACAGAGAGAAGTTGACACCTGGCCTTGTCTCCCTCACCTTCCTCCCTGACTCCTCCTACCTGTGTTTCTGCATTCACAGGCAGGAAAAGGGGGTGCTCATGGGTGGGCCTGGGGCCCCAGTGGGGGGCCGTGCTCCCTGGACACCCCCTCTGCTGCATGACAGGGAGCCTGAGGCAGTCTGTCCGCGGTGGGCTGGGGGCCAGCAACTCACACGGTGTTCCCAGAGGGCTCTGGGGGAAATGGCGCTTCAACCCAAGGAAATGAGGCACCAATGGTGGAACCTCAAGTGTCCTCGGGGAGGGGGGCTGTAGTGCTGGCTCCTCCCCCTTTGTGGGCCAGGCACACACCAGGCTGGCCTCCACAAGTCCAGACTCCGGAGTTGTTCCCAGCACATGACCCTTGGGTCAGGGCGTGTGGCAGAGTGACCTGGCCAGGTGTTCAAGGACAGAGACCCCACCCCCAGGACGCCACCCTAGAAAGGTCCATGAGTTGGTGACTGTATGCATTGCCACAAATGCTTGTCCATGTGGGGCCCGTGTAGCAGAAGGGGTTGGCGGTTTGTCCAAGGCCACAAGCCAGAGGCTCCCTGGACCGCTGGCTGCTTGGTCAACGCTGCAGCATCCTCCTGATGGCCGGGGGCAGGAGAAGCCGTCTGTGAGCTCAGAGGGAGCGAGTCCCCTGGCCCCTCTGGCCAAGGGCGGAGTAGGGACTGCTGCTGAGCACGTCTGCAGCCCCCGGCAGCCCCCGGGGAGCCTCGGATTGCATCCTCTCTGCAAACTGCCGCTCCAGGAGGCGCTTCTGGACATGGCAGAAAAAAAAGAAAAAGCCCAGCCCGGATCACTTCATTCCCGGAATTGAGAAGAATTATCATAAAAGCATTTGCCAGCAGAGCGTGCAGTTACGTGAACCACACTCTGCGCTCAATCGATCTGTTGTCCCTGCTGGAGGGACCCTTCTCAGAGCAGGCTGGCAGAACCCCATCTCAGAGCCAGGCAGGTGACACGCTGCTGCCTGGTCCCTTCCCAGTGGAGCATGCTGTTCCTGAGCCATCAGCACCCAGGTCTTGCCAGCCCCTCCTCTGCTTAGGGACATGCTCCTTGCTCTTGGCACATGGAGCTACTTGGCTGAGTGCGGTCTCTCCCTTGCTGGCTGTGTTGCCCCCTGGAGCTCCAGAAAGTGGACACGGCAGAGGATGTGAGCCATGTGTCTCTGGAGTCGGCTCCCTTAGAGCAGGGTCCAGTGCTGCCAGCCCACTGACCACACCTGATCCCAAGATTAGACAAAAAGCTGCAAGAACTAAAAAGTGAGTTTGCGAGGTCACCAGGTTACTACACAAAAATCAATCAGATTTCTGTTTCCTAGCAATGAGCAATAGCAAATTGAAATGTAGAAGCCAGTAACATTTACCATGGCACAAAAGCAAATGAAATCCTGGAATACTTCAACATAACTCTAGCAAAATAGGTGTAAATTTATAAACTGGAAACAACAAAACACAGATTAAAGAAATGAAAGAAAACTCAAACAAGTGGAGGGGGAAACCGTCTTCATGGGTTGGAAGACACACGGTATTGCTAACATGTCAGTTCTGCTCAAACTGACCTGTGGGTTCAACGCAGTTCCAAACAAAATCCCAGCAGGATGTTTTTGTAGAAATTTAAAAAACTAGTTTTAAAGTTTATCTGGGAAGACAAAGGAACTAGAATCGTCAAACAATTTTGAACAAGAACAGGCTAGAGGTTTCACACTAGCTCAGCCACAGCAATGAAGACAGTGTGGTATTTGTGCAAAGGACAGATACATACACCAGTGAGACAGAATAGAAACCCCAGAGGCAGCCTATGCATACGGTCAACTGATTTTCAGTAAAGGTGCAAAAGTGATTCAACAGTGAAGGACAGATGGCCTTTTAACAAATCGTGCTGAAACAATTGAACAAAAAGCAGAACAGACCCTCAATCCATGACTCCCAGCAGACACAAAAATTAATTCAAAATGGTTCACAGATCTAAACCTAAAACTGTAAAACTTCTAGAAGAAAATATAAAAGAAAATCTTTGTGGCCTTGTGTTAGGCAAAGATCTTAGCTGTTACACCAATAGTATTGATACATAAAAGAAAAAAATTGTAGATTAGACTTCATCAAAATTAAGAAGTTCTCTTTTGAAGACACTGGTAAGAGAATGAAAAGTGAAGCTAGAGACTGGGGAAAATAGTTGTGATCACATATCTGATAAAGGACTTGTTTCCAGAACATATAAAGAACTGTTAAAACTCATGAATAATAAATAAGCAACCCCGTTCTTAAAATGAGCGAAGAGTTTGAATAGACACATCATCGAAGAAGAGATATGGATGGCAAAGAAGCACATGGAAAGATGCTCAAGGTGCTTTAGGCAAATCAAGTGAAAACCTCAGCACAGATGCCACCACACATCTATTGGAATGGCCACGTTAAAAACAAAAGCAAAGCAAAACAAAAAACTCGACAATACCAAGTGCTGACAAGGACATGGAGCGTCTGTGGCTCATACTGCTGGTGGGAATGCAAATGGTACAGCCACTTTGGAGAACAGTTTGGCAGTTTCTTCTGGAGTGCAACCTACATTTACCTACTATCCAGCAATCCCACTTCTGGTTATTTACTCAGGTGAAATGAAAACTTAAGTTCACACAAAAACATGGACATTTATAGTGGTATTATTCATAATAGCCCCAAACTGTATACAACCCAAATGTCCTTCTGTGAGTGAATGGAAAAACAAACTCTAGCACATCCACACAATGGAAAACTACTCACCAATAAAAAGGAACAGACTATTGATAGATGCAACAATGTCAATGAACCGCAACAGTATTGTGCTAAGCGCAAGAGACCAGGCCTAAAAGGCTACATATGGTGTGGTTCCATCTGGGAAAACTGTGGTCGTTTTGGAAAAGGTGACACTGTAGGAATAGACAGCAGATCAGTGTTGCCAGGGCCTGGGGGAGGAAGGAAGGGTTGACTACAAGGGGCACTGAGCAATTTTGGGGGTGATAAGAAGTCTTCTATTTCTTGATTATGGATACATGAGTATACACATTTGTCAAAACTCACAGAACTATACACTTTTCAGGTGTGTTTGTCAAAACTTACAGAACTGCACACTTTTACTGGTTATATTCTAGTTGTAAATGAAGGTGTAATCTTATACCTTAATTAAAAATACCTTAATTTAAATTAAAAAGGAATAGTCATTCCAGTCTTCTTATGCTTACTGGTTGCATAGCGTATCTTCTTCCATTCATTTAAATTTATCCACCAGTATCTTTATATTGTAAGTGTGTCTTTTGTATCTTGTCCCTTCATTTTTTTTATCTACTCTGTCAATTTTTGCCTTTTAATTAAAATATTGAGCCCATTAACATTTGATGTAATTATTAATATGGTTATATTTAGGTCTACCATTTTGGCTTTTGCTTTGTTTATTTCATCTTTTCTTTTTTAAAAAAATGAGTATTTTTTAATATTTCATTTTAATGTCTATATTGGCTTTTGGGCTGTAGTTCTTTTTGTTTAGTTTTTGTGGTTGCTTTAGGAATTTAGGAGTTAATGTTTTACTGATTCACATAAAATATAGAAACCGTGCAACCTTTTAGATCCATTTCCTTACCCACCCCCACCACCTTTTATATTATTGGTGGCATATGTGTATCATCTACATACATTTCTATCTTTTTTTTCTTCCTGTTTTTCATACTGGATACTTTCTACTCACCTGTCTTCACATTCACCGAGTTCCCTCTGTCATCTCCATTCTACTATTGGGTCTATCAGTGAATTTTTATGTCAGATATTGGATTTTTCAGTTCTGAAATATTCATTTGGTTAGTGTTTTTTATCTACTATTTCCCTTATGAGACTTTTTATCTTTTTATTCATTCAGTGTGTGTCCCACAAAGCACAGTTGTAAGTAAATACGTGTACAAATATTTATGTATGGTGTGAATATGTGTAAGGAAGTTTCTAAAGCGTAGGACGGAGCTGCTATAACATCTGGGTCATTCTGAGGTTGGCATCTGATGACTGTCCTTTCTCTCGCGAACTGGTCACATTCCCCTAGATCTTTGTATGTTGAGTAATTCTGGTTTATATTCTGGACATCGTGAATGCAATGCTGTGAAGACTCAGTGCAGTCATGGTCCTGTGAGGAATGTTGATGTTTTTGGTTAGCAGGCAGTTTCATCTATGTTCTGTCTCGCCTCCCATGCGTGGTGGATCAACTCAGTTCTCCAAGCTCAGCTGTGCTCTTTGTGCCCACCCCGTGCCCACATCGTCCAGTGGTCACTTTGAGACCCTCTTCTCCGACTCTCTTCCTCCCAGAATTCCCTCCCTCCACTCTCTTGCCTGTAGGGGCTCCATCATGGATTGAATTGTGTCCCCCCCGCCCCAAAATATGTGTCAACTTGGCTAGGCCATGATTCCCAGTATTACGTGATTGTCCACCATTTTGTCATCTGATGTAATTTTCCTATGTGTTGTAAATCCTGCCTCTATAATGTTAATGAGGCAGAATTAGAGGCAGCTATGTTAGTAAGGCAGGACTCAATCTACAAGATTAGGTTGTATCTTGAGTCAATCTCTTTTGAGATATAAAGAGAGAAGCCAGCAGAGAGACAGGGGGACCTTACACTACCAAGAAAGTAGTGCCAGGAGCAGAGCACGTCCTTTGGACCCAGGGTCCCTGTGCTGAGAAGCTCCTAGACCAGGGGAAGATTGACAGCGAGGACATTTCTCCAGAGCCAGCAGAGAGAAAGCCTTCCCCTGGAGCTGGCACCCTAAATTTGGACTTCTAGCTTAGACTGTGAGAGAATAAACTTCTATCAGTTAAAGCCATCCACTTGTGGTATTTCTGTTACAGCAGCAGTAGATAACTAAGACCTGCTTCTTTGTCTAGTTCCTCTGGCCAGAAAGATGGGGTTTCTATCAGTATTTTAGCCTCTTGTGCTGCCACACCCACTCACGCCTGGGGCTTGCCCTTGGGGTAAAAGCCCATAAGGAAGAAACAGGAAACTTGCCCAAGTGTGTCCTTCTCCAAGTGTTGATCCCCTCCACAGTCTGTCTCCTTAGTTCACCTTACCAGGTCCTCAGGTGGTTGTTCTTGCCTGTTGTCTGGATTTTAGTGTAATCCGTGGGGGAGATGGGCCACAGAGGGCTTATACCCACTCCCGTCACACAATCGGACCTCGGGGCTTATGGCAAAAGCAAAATCTCCTTTGTTCCTTTCAATGGTTTCCAGATCTTTAAAAATCAGAAGGTAGGTGTGGGGACCTGGCTTTGTGTGGGCACTGGGCGGGTAGTGCCATTTGCTCGGGCAGGTGATGAGGACTCTCTCCTATCTGGGGCCCCGGCAGGGTCTGTCCTGCTGCGGGTGTAGCGGGGGGACATGGCCAGAAGGAGGGTTAGGCAGAGGGTGCATCCGCACGTCATGAGGACTGCCTTTTCCGCGTCAAAGATGGGGACCAGTGTCCTCACACACAGGCAGCCTCTGAAGTAGCTGCCCCCACCGCTGTCTTGGGATGGATGGGGGCAGGTAGGGAGGGGCAGAGCTTGACTCACAGATCTGAGCTGGGGGGCTTCAGAGACCACGTCCCCACTCACCGGCACAGAAGCTGCACCCAAGTTTGCCCAGTGAGTTAGGGGCGAGGGGCTGGAACCTCAGGCAGCCGGGTGCTTGAAGACCCATTTCCTGGGCCCCCTGCCCACTTGGGGGCCGAGTCACTGCTGTGAGTCATCGGTGGTCAGCAATGAGCTCAAACTGCGGTGGTGACTCAGTGCACAGGAGGGGCTGGAAGCAGGGGCCTCACGCAAGCAGCCCATCCGGTAACTGGAGGGAAAGAGGGACATGAGACAGATGGGCTGTGACAGCTTAATGGCCTTTGGCTAAAATCTCCTCTGGACATTGGAGTGCTGGGAGAGGCATCACCCGCACCAGGCTACTGGAAGGGGACATGTGGGCGCTCCTTCCCGGCCACAGATTCAGGGGGCTCTACATTGCTGGTTTGCTCTGACACTCGCCTCCCCTGTGGGACCCACCAGGAAGGAGGGGCCCAGAGCCACCCACTAGCCCAGGCCGCACACATCCCTCCGGCTTCAGCATGCCCTGCTCTGGGGAGACCAGTGAGGCCAGAAAATGCCCTGGGCATGGTTCCCTCAAAGAGCCCAGAGGAAGACAGGAAGCCCCAGCCCAGGCTCTCCAGGCAGCGGGGGCTCCCCTTGGGGGTGGGCAAGCAAGGATGCTGGGGTGTGGGGGCCTTCTCTGCATCTCAGAGCCCAGTCAGCTCCCAGAGAAGTGGCTACCATCTGCCCAGGTTCTCACTCCACCTCCTTGCTTCTGAGCTCAGGGCCCTCCTCCCTGGCTGCTCTGCCGGGGACCTCAAAGACACCTCCGAGTCCACAGGTCCAGCCCCTCCCCCGCCCCCTCTCCTACCGACACAGCCCCCACCCGCCAGAACCAAGGGTATCCCCCTTCACCTCCATCCCAAACCCAAACCAAGCCCACTGCTGTCTTCGAGTCCATTCCAATGCCTAGCGACCCTGCAGGACAGCGTAGAACTGCCCCGTAAGTTTTCCAAGGCTGTGATCTTTACGGAAGCAGACTGCCACATTCTTCTCCCACGGAATGGCTGGTGGGTTCAAACCGCTGACCTTTCAGTCAGCACCTGAGGGCTCCCCCGCCATCCCAAGTCCCCTCAATGTGCCCTCTCCTTGTCTTTCCTCCCCTGTTTGTTTCTAGGGACAACACTGTCCCCCAAACCAGCCCCACAGCCCCTATCCCTGCAACTTCTATCAAGGGTGGGTCCTCCCTTCCAGTGGACACCCAAGCGTGCCCCCCAAATCTAGTCAGAACCTCCAGTGACACTGTAGGGACATCATTAACTCAACATAGCCCGTGAGGGGTCCAAGCTGAGGCTGCTCCAGAACCTGAAGCCCCCCACCTGCCTCTACCCACCACCCCACCTCGATCCTCACCTTCCCCTGCCTCCATCCCCCATCCCGCCAGTTTATATGCCTCCTCCAGGGAAGCTGGGTTCTGCCCTCCTGTGTAGGGTGTTGCCCACCACCCTCTGGATGATGAGTGGTGCCCGCTGCCCACATGGGCTGCAAGCTCCCCATGCAGGCTCGTGTTTGGCTCACCAGCTGGACCCCGGCCTCCAGCGAGGCTGGCCCAGGGCCGGTGCTGGGCAGATACCTGTGAAGGCTTGAGAGCCAGGAGCCTCGGGCATTGTTCTCCCGAGTACCATTATGTCCTAAAGACCTGGATGCACAGGGTGGAGCACTGCCTCCTTCCACAGCCACTTTGTAAATCTTACTTCATGTGTTTCCCTTGGACCCTTCCTCACTCCCAACCACCCCTTGGAGCGGCTGCTCTGTACTGCCCCAGGCAGGCCTGGAGGGGGCCTCTGTGCTGAGACCCTCCAAGAACTGGGCTGGCCCTTCCCACTGCTCTGACCTGGCGCCACCAGCTCGCCCCAGAACCAGTCGTCTGCCCTTCCCCACCAGCCCACCTGGCCATGCAGGCGTCTTCCAGAGCCTCTAAACTGCGCATTCATGTGCCTGGCGAAGGCCAGCTTTCTGCCTGGCTGAGGTCTGAGATGGACCCCAACACTCATGCCAGGGAAATGGGGTGCAGCCTGAGGTGGGGAGAAGTTCTGCCCTGCCTCCAACCCCAGGGTTAGGGGCCTCAGGCCAGCCTGGGACGTGGGTCTGGTGGGTGTCGCAGGGCGCTGGGGGAGGAAGCCCCAGGGCATTTCCGGCCCTGCCAGCTTGCAAACAATAGGCCCCTAGAGTGCTCGACCCTCCTGAAGGCCCAGCTCCCCCACTGCCTGAGTCTAGAAGGGGCTTTTCTGGGGGGGGGGGGCTTGTGAGATGAGCTGTGCTGCCTTCCCAGACCTGGTTGTTTGGAGCAGGGACATGCCCAAGGCCCCCCAGGCCTGACACCTGTGTGGTGTCAACTGATCTAGCGTGGAGAGGGTGACATGGGGTGGGGTGCAGCGGGAGGGTCCCTGAGTGGGGACATGGGGCTGCAAGGACAAGGTCACCGGACATGGTCACTGGCTGGTCCAGCTCCCCACACCTAACATTGCCATCTCCCTCCAGCCCCCGAAGGGGCACCTTGGGGTCCACAGCCCACCGCTCAGACAGAAACAGACAGAGGGAGGAAGACAAAGAGAAGGGTGAATCTGAAGCTGGTGAGATCCTGCATCAAGAAAACCCCTGGCTGAGACAGAAAGGGTCACATAAACCAGAGACTTCATCAGCCTGAGACCAGAAGAACTAGATGGTGCCCGGCTACCACCAATGACCGCCCTGACAGGGAACACAACAGAGAGTCCCTGATGGAGCAACAGAAAGGTGGGGTGCAGAACTCAAATTCTAGTAAAAAGACCAGACTTAATGATCTGACTGAGACTGGAGGAACCCCAGAAAGCATGGCCCCCGGATTCTCTATCAGCCCAGAACTAAAAAAGTTTCCAAGGCCAACTCTTCCGACTGGGATTGGACTGGATTGTGGGACATAAACTGATACTCGTGAGGAGTGTGCCTCTTAGCTCCAGCAGATACAAGAGACTAAACGGGCAGCTTCTGTCCCGAGGTGAGATGGGAAGGCAGAGAGGGTCAGGAGCTGGCTGAAAGGACATGGGGAATCAGGGGTGGAAAAGAGGAGTGTGCTGTCACAGTATGGGGAGAGCAGTTAGGGTCACATAACAATGTATGTATAAATTCTTGTATGGGAAAAGATAAAAAAATAAAAAATAAAAGAAATTATGGAACAAATTGAAAAAAAGAAAAAAGAAAAACCCTGGCTGGAGAACACAGCCCAAAACTAGCAAGCAGCAGCAAAGCTAAATGGACCACATTCCAGGCTGGGTAGGGGGTGGCGGCAGCTCTTCCCACTCTCTGAGGACCCACAATGACCCCACGCCGGGCTGGGGGCCAGGGAAGCGCTCTGTGACGGCATTGCCTGCCCGATTGTTAACTGGTGTTATTTCATTATCAGTTTTACTCAGCTGGCTGGCAGCATCTCAGCAGGGCGCGCCACCCCGATGCCGTAGGGATGTTGCCTGCAGTGCTCCATCCCAGCTCCGGGCACCTCCCCGTCACCATGAGGTGCCCGGTGCTGAGGACACCGCCTCCTCTTGGCCACCTTCTGTGCGGGGGCTTCCTGGGGACTCTATGCACCCCAGAGCTCACAGGGTGGAACGGGGTCAGGGGGCAGGCATGGGGGACCCAGTTTTCAAGAGTTGCTGTAGCAGAAACACCCCAAGTGGGTGACTTTAAAGAACAGGAAATTATTTTCTCACAGTTCTGGGGCTAAAAGTCCAAATCAGGGGCAGCCCTGTCGATTCCTTCCTCACGGGAAGCCCCGGACTTTCCTCGGCTCCTTGGCTGGTGGACCATCCTCACATGGCATCTGTCTCCCGCTGTGCGTGTGTCTCTGTGTCTCTTCGGGTCTTTTATAACTCAGAAGTGATCCACCCTGCACTGGTCCGACCACATTAATATAACAAAAGAAAATTCCATTTCCAAACAGGGTCACATCCACAGGTACAAGGGCCAGAAGTTCAACATATACTTTGTTGTTGTTGTGTGCTATTGGGTCGGCCCCTGACTCGTAGCGACCCTGTGTGACAGAGTAGAACTGCCCCATAGGGTTTTCTTGGCTGTAATCTTTACAAGGAGCCCCGATGGTGCAGTGGTTAAGAGCTTGGCTGCCAACCAAAAGGTCAGCAGTTCAAATCCACCAGTTGCTCCTTGGAAACCCTATGGAGCAGTTCTACTCTGTCCCATAGGGTCAGTATGAGTTGGAACTGACTTGACAGCAATGAGTTTTAATCTTTACTGGAGCAGATCACCAGGTCTTTCTCCCACGAAGCCGCTGGGTGGGTTCAAGCTCCCAACCTTTTGGCTAGCAGCCAAGCGTTTAACCAAGCGTTTAACCGTTGAGCCACCGGAGCTCCTTCTACACATGCTTTAGGGGGACACAGTTCAGTCCATAACAGAGCAGTTCCAGACACTTTTCCCCTGAGTCACTCTCTGTATCAGTCAGCCATTACTACCTAACAAAGGGCAACAATATATCATAGCGTTCTTTCTCATTCCACAGCTGTGGAATGGCTGGGGTTGGGCTCACCCAAGTGGGCCCAGGCTGTGGGTTGGGTTCAGCTCTACTCTGTGTGGTTCTTAGTCCTCTGGGCTGACCCAGGGCCAGTTCTTCTCACAGGGATGGCAGGCATACAAGAGCACAAGCCTTTGCTTCACCATGGCCACCAGAGTCCCCTTGGCCAGTGACAGTCACATGCCCAAGCTCGAGTCAAGGACCAGAGAGATGCTTTCCACAGTGAGGTCAGCATACACAGAGTGGGTGTGTAAGGCTGTTACAGGGAATGAGGAGTTGGGCTGGTCATTCCATCTATGAAAGGACCCCCGTCCAGGAGCACAGTCCCCGTTTCTCCATCCTTCGAAGGACTCTGCAGAGAGGAAATTGCTGACGTAACTTGTGTTGTTGTAAGTTGTGTTGAGTGGATTCTGACTCGTGGCCACCCCATGGGAGTCAGAGTACAACTGTGACCCCTAGAGTTTCCAGGCTGTGACCTTTCAGAAGCAGATCGCCAGGCCTGTCTTGCAAGGAGCCTCTGGGTGGATTCAAACCACCAAACCCTGAGCTAGTCGTTGAGCACGTAACTGTCTGAGCCCCAGGGACTCCAAACACAGCTTTTATTGTGGGTTAAAGGACAGTCTCACAAAGGCGGGTTCCTGGAGTCACTGACATTGGATGATTTTATCAGGGAAATGTTCATCAAGGAGAATAAATTCTTTTCAAAGGCTCCCTTAGCCCGAGTACGGCAGGGGCCAGAGACAACCCAGCCAGTGAACTGAGGAGGCATTGAGAGCAATGGCGTACCAGCTACCCTCCGCTGGTAAGCTGGGGTGGAGAAGTCAGGGGGTGGAGCCAGCATCCAGCTGTGAGCCAGGGAGGGATGGGTATCTCCCTGAAGGATTATAAAAGGATGACAGATTCCCCAGGTTTGCCAAGAATTTTTAGGAGCAGAGTGGAGAACTGAGCCATCGCAGCCAGAAAGACCCTTGTCCATCCTTGGCCAGCAAGAGCTGCCACCGGAGCAGCCGGCAAGCGCTGTTACAGGAATCAGCCGTAATGATGCTGAACATAAAAAGATGGCTTTCTGGGAAAACTGCTGACACAGGGCTCTCTGGGGGAGACACAGCTTGAGAGAGCAGGCTGCCTGAATCTATTTCACTGGTGATGGCTCAGGCAGTAATCAATCTTTAGCCCTTGAAAGTAAAGTAGTCTTGATGTGTAGAATTCCAGTCAGTCCTTGATGTATGGAATTCCACAGTCAGCCCTTGATGGTGGAATTCCACAGTCAGCCCTTGATGTATGGAATTCCACAGTCAGCCCTTGATGTAGGGAATTCCACAGTCAGCCCTTGATGTAGGGAATTCCACAGTCAGCCCTTGATGTAGGGAATTCCACAGTCAGCCCTTGATGTGTGGAATTCCACAGTCAGCCCTTGATGTAGGGAATTCCACAGTCAGCCCTTGATGTAGGGAATTCCACAGTCAGCCCTTGATGTGTGGAATTCCACAGTCAGCCCTTGATGTAGGGAATTCCACAGTCAGCCCTTGATGTAGGGAATTCCACAGTCAGCCCTTGATGTGTGGAATTCCACAGTCAGCCGTTGATGTAGGGAATTCCACAGTCAGCCCTTGATGTAGGGAATTCCACAGTCAGCCCTTGATGTAGGGAATTCCACAGTCAGCCCTTGATGTGTGGAATTCCACAGTCAGCCCTTGATGTAGGGAATTCCACAGTCAGCCCTTGATGTGTGGAATTCCACAGTCAGCCCTTGATGTAGGGAATTCCACAGTCAGCCCTTGATGTAGGGAATTCCACAGTCAGCCCTTGATGTAGGGAATTCCACAGTCAGCCCTTGGTGTAGGGAATTCCACAGTCAGCCCTTGGTGTAGGGAATTCCACAGTCAGCCCTTGATGTAGGGAATTCCACAGTCAGCCCTTGGTGTAGGGAATTTTACAGTCAGCCCTTGATGTGTGGAATTCCACAGTCAGCCCTTGATGTGTGGAATTCCACAGTCAGCCCTTGATGTGTGGAATTCCACAGTCAGCCGTTGATGTAGGGAATTCCACAGTCAGCCCTTGATGTGTGGAATTCCACAGTCAGCCCTTGATGTGTGGAATTCCACAGTCAGCCCTTGATGTAGGGAATTCCACAGTCAGCCCTTGATGTGTGGAATTCCACAGTCAGTTCTTATTGATGTTGCCCCGTGTTCTGAGTGGGGAGAAGGAAGCCCGCCTTGACCAGGGGTGTCCTTGGACAGCCTCAGCTGAGACCCTCCTGGATCCCCACCCACACCAGCCCTCAGCACACAGACCTCCAAATGTAACACAACACACGCGCACGTGCACGCACACACACACATGTTGTGGTCCACGCAGAACCACCCTCATGCCTGCCGTCAACAATCACACTGCTAAATAAATCGTGGTGTCTTCATGCAGTGGAATACAATACAGGAATGAGCTCTCACCTGTGCCAACACCCTGGAAGAACCACACAAACACAAGAAGGCAGACGCATGGCGTGCATCTGGATAATTACACTTAATGTAAAGTTATTTAAAGCCTCCGTGCGTCAACAATTCCTCACTGAGACTCGGGAATGGGTTCACTGGGGTCAACAGAGACTCAAGACTGGCCCCTGACCTCGGGAATCCCTGCCAGTAGATGAAACGGTGACCAATGGAAGGAAAAACAATTCTCTCCAACCCCATTGATGGTGGGGGGGGGCGGTGTATTTGGGGAGGTTGGTGAAGATCTGTGGCGAATACCAGCTTCCATCTATTCTAAAGCCATGTTAACAATGTTCCATCTGCAATCTCTTACCAACTAATTATTTAAATAAGTGATTTGAAAATGAAGTTTAGAAGCCTTATTTCACCACGTACCCAAAGCCACCAGACAGATATAGTAACTGGAATATAGATGAATCTTTTTATGACTCTGGGGTGGACTTGGCTTTTCCAAGCACTGCAAAGGAAGAGATGGAGATACTTGACTACATAGAAATTAAAAATATCGGTATGGCTACAGATAACCACAAACTAAAATTAAAAACAAATGGCAAACTGGCGGAGAATATTTTCAATATATTTTACAGACAAAGAGTTGAAAGCAGTCTCATAAAGCAATACATTTGTATAAGGACCGGCATACCACAGAAAAATGGGCAAAAGGCTTGAACAGGCATTTCACAAATTGTACTGTGGCCAACAGCTCATGACGAATGCTTGTCTTTGCTTGAATCAAAGCAATGCACATGAAAACATCAACGGCATTTGATTCATCATCCGTCAAACTGGCAAATCATGTTTTAAATTGTAAATCCAGTCCTGACAAAAGAACAGAGAAAAGGCACCTTGCCTGATGGAAGTATCAATTGCTGTCTTTTTTGGGGGGAGGGAGGAAGGTCGAAGGGTGCATTCGAGCACAATGTACCCAAACTCCAATGCGAACCATAGAGATGTATCCTAGGGAAATAAATTTCTGAACAAAGATTTGCATGCAAGAATAATCATTATATATAATATCCAAAACTGGAAACAGCCTACATAAGTTAAATAAATCATGATGGAATGGTACATAGCCGCTAAAAATGTTGTAGAGGAATATTTATTGACATGGAATGGTGTTTATGATACATTGCTAAGTGGAATAAGAGAGAGTTACAAATACGGTGAACATAACATGGTGCTATCCTATAAGAGAGACGGGAGTAGGTGATTAAAGATGTGGATCCAGTCCTCCAGAACACTCTTCAGGAGAGCTGACAGACCTTCGTGAATGTTCTTACTGCAAGTCAGAAGAAATTACAAGATAAGCTGGTTAGTTTCTTAGCTAACATGCTGACTTATCTTCTTTCTATTCACATTGATTTTGTTGTACAAAATCACACCCAATCGAGTTATTTTAAGTCATAAGACAAAGAGATTGGCACTTGAACTGGGCAGGCAGATGTTGACGTTCAGAAGGATGGCCCCCTCCTCCTGGTGCCCCTGGACCCACCAGGTCCATGAGTATAAACACAGAGGAGGGAACAACAGACAAGCATGACGCAGGACGCGCCTGATATGAGATGCCTGCCTGCATGGCTGTCTGCATTTGAGTTCTGTCAACCACGTTGCAGACCTGGGTTCGATTCCAGGCCAGTGCACCTTGTGCGCAGCCACCACCGGTCTGTGAGTGGAGGCTTGTGTGTTGCTATGATGTTGGACAGGTTTCAGCAGAGCTTCCGGACGAAGACGAACTAGGAAGAAAGGTCTGGTGATCTACTTCCAAAAATCAGCCAGTGAAAACCCTGTGGATCACAATGGTCAGATCCTACTGCATGGGGTGGCCATGTAACTGGACTGCAGCCAGCAACAACAATAACACTTTAAGGCTGGTGTAGGATTTAAATGAGTTATCCTAGGGAGTAGAACTCACGTAGGAAGTATCCGATACATACTTGTGGTTACTGTTACCCTCGTTGTTACTATAATTATTCAAGCATGACACAACCTCTTTCCACGGAACATGATTATGAAAATCCAGTGAAGGCATTTGCGTACCTGGCTCCCATAGATCGGCCCCACCTGCCTTACCCACGTAGGTCCACCAAACGGCATGTTCTCGAATGCTCACTGCAGCACAATTCATAATAGCCCCATGCTGGAACCAGCCCAAAAGCTCTCACCTTTCTTCAACAACCTGGATGGACCTCACAAACACAAGAAGGCAGACATATGGCTGCGTACTGGTTTAGCCAAAACAATGGACTCAAATATGCCAACGATCATGATGATGTCACGAGACCAGGCAATGTTTTCTTGTTATTCATGTAAGGTTGCCATAAGTTAGACTCAATTTGACAGCAACTAAGAACAACGATATAATGTTGTATGTTTATATAATGTACATGTATATAATGTAGTGTATACCATACATGCGTGTGTAATGTACAAGGATATAATGCTGTACGTGTATGTAATGTTGCATGTGTATGTAATATACGTGTATATAAAGTGAACCAATGCTGTATTTATTTACGTGTGCGTATTGTAGTCTATGTACAAGTTCCTCATGAGCACAATTAAATGTTCCAGAATTCCCATTCTTTTCAATGTTATCCATAATTTGCCGTGATCCACACAGTCGAATGCCTTTGCATAGTCAATGAAGCACAGGTAAACATCTTTCTGGTATTCACCTGACATCAGCAATGATATCCCTTGTTCCACATCCCCTTCTGAATCTGGCTTGAATTTCTCACAGTTCCTTGTCAATGTACTGCTGTAACCACTTTTGAATGATCTTCAGCAAAATTTTATTGGTGTATGATATTGTTCGATAATTTCCTCAATCTGTTGGATCACCTGTCTTTCAAATGGGCACAAATATGGATCTCTTCCATTCGGTTGGCCAAGCAGCTGTCTTCCAAATTCCTTGGCGTAGATGAGTCAGCACCTCCAGTACTGCACCCTCTCTGAGATGGATTGACTCAGTGGCTGCAACAATGGGCTCAAGCAAACAATTGTGAGGATGGCGTAGGACTGGGCAGTGGGTTTCGTTCCGTCGTACTCAGGGTTGCTATGAGTCGGAACCAACTTGACAACACCTAATGGCAACAACATTGTAGTCTATGTAATGCTGTACATGTACATAATGCTGTATATGTATATAATGTATGTGTATATGCTGTGTATGTAACATTGTACATGTATATACTGTATATATAATGTATATGTACATAATATACGTGTATGTAATATACATGTATATAATGCTGTATGTGTATATAATGTATGTGTATATGCTGTGTATATGTAATGTTATATGTGTATATACTGTGTGCATATACAGTGTATGTGTATATGCTGTACATGTGTATGATGTATGTGCATATAATGTACGAGTATTTACAGTTATGTGTATACAATGTGCCAGCTGGCCTTGGCCCTGGAGGTGCTGTGTAGGGCAGGAACAGGAGGGCGGGAGGGCAGTGGTGTGTCCCTCCTCTCCTCTCAACCTCGTTTCTGGAAGGTGCCAATGGTCCTTTGCCTTTGCCCCCATCCCTCTCGTGGCCCCGTCAGGGAGTCAGGGAGGAGTACCTTCCCTGCCTCCTGGGCTGGGGATCCCGGCATTTGGGCAGGGGTGGGGTGATGGAAGACTCTGGAAACCCTGCCTACCGTGTTACGATAAAATCCGCTCATTTCTTGCAGACACCCATGCCGCTCCCCCCACCCCCCACCATGGAATTAGAGGCCATTTTTATTACACCCTCTTGGTTTATCTGCATTTTCTAAACGCTATATAATGAACTTGTGTACATTTTTAAAAAGAAAGGAAAGAACGTTTATTTCAAAGCAAGAAAGCATGACTAGCTCCAGGCCGCGGGTGACAGGTGTTCCCTGACCTTGTCCCGGCAGGATCTCCGTGCTCTCAGTATATCATGAGATAGGAGGAGTCCTGCTATTGGGATTTCATCCTGGGAACAAAGGCGCCCTGCCCGCCCCAGGCACGAGAGCCCCCTGGGTGCTGTGGGGAGCAGAAGACAGTGGGTCCATGAGAGCAGAGGCTGGGGTGACCATCGCAGGTGCAGTAGCCACTCCTCTGCCCCACAGTCACCAATGCCAACCCCCACGCCCAGTGAAGATGAGGTATGGCCGGGGCTGTGTGTCCACATGCAGATCCCACACAGGTCCTTCCTGGAGGTGGTCCCACCCAGCACCGTAGTTCTCTCCCGCCTGCGCCCTGGGGGACTCTTCCACCTGTGCTTTGGGGCCCTTCCACCTGCGTCCTGGGGCCCTTCCACCTGCGCCCTGGGGGCCTCTTCCACTTGTGCCCTGGGGCCTCTTCCAAAAGTGCAAGAGGCCTCCTCCCACCTGGCATCCACTGGAAGCCTGGCAGGGGCACATTGGTGGCTCAGGGGAGGTGGCACTCCCTGGATGTCCCCTTCCTCTCGTCCTTCCTCCTGTTTGGGGAATGTTAGTTCAGGCCTAACATGGAAAACAGAAGGTGGCCTCGAGGATGCACAGACCCCAGCCGGAGATCTGGTCTGGTGACCCCCAATAGCCTGGTCCAAAGTGGCTACTGCCGTGGTGTGGCGGTCCCCCCGGGAGAGCTGAGCTGGAGCCAGGTTCCCACAGGTGCCAGTGAGGGTGCAGGAGGCAACCAGCCTGGTTCTGTCCCGTTGGCCTCTTCCTTTCCTGCCATGACGAACTCGTGCCTGGGCAGGTCGGGAGGGGCGCAGGTGCCTGGCACTCATAGTCACGGGCAGAACCTGGATGGCACAGCTGCTCCCAAGGTGACAAGGCTTCACATGGGGAGGAGTGGCAGATTGTCCCTGCTTGACTCACCCCCTCCTCCCTGGGAAAGTGGGTGTTGTTAGCTCTGGGGCTGCCAGGCAGTCCTGTCCCAGCCCTGGGGCCACTGTGGCGGGCCAGCCAGCCTTCCTGTGGCAGCGCTCAGCCTGCTAGTCCCTCCACCAGCCCCGAGACATCCAGAGGCCACGGTACAGGGGACAGAGAGGGAGATGCCTGCATGAGTCAGATGTTCCAAGCTCAGAGATGAGCCAGAGCTCTTCTGGGCTTCTTCTGGGGTCTCGGCTCAGCCCGAGGGTCCGACGGGGTGGTCTGCCCCATACACTGCTGCCCCGCATGCCCCTCAGCCTTCCTCTGCAGACACAGCAAAAGTAGCTCCCCTCCCCCAGGGCTGCGGGAAGGGCACCCAGAGTGGGGCACCTGTCTCAACAGGGGGGGCTGGGAAGGCAGGAGGAGGGGTGGGGAAGAAGAGGGGCCTGCCCAGCACTCTGCCAGCCTCCGTGGAAGTCGGGCCCCCGTGAGCCCTGCCCCGGCAGCCAGGCCAACGTCCTCACCTTCCTGGTGTCGTCTGCCTTCTCCTCAGACTCCAAATGCTTGGGGCTCTTGTTCCTCATCAGCCACAAGGAACGGGTGGTCGCGGAAGGCCCCCCCCCCCCATGAGGAACCACGACAGCTCCCCGTGAGAGAGTCGGCCTCACAGTCCGGTGAACTCGGGTCAGAGGGCAAGGGACGGAGCCGAACACCAGCCCAGAGGCCACCTCTGAGCACCTGCCTCACCCAGTAGCAGGTGGATTCAAGGTCACCCTGCACCTCAGCCCCCCGGCTCAGTCCCACCCGCCATGCAGCTCCTCCCTCGGGGTGTCGTTGGGGGCACAGCCAATCCCAGGAGCTCACAACACCTCCGACCCCTAGATGCCAGCCTCAGCCTCCTCTCTGGGGGTCTCCAGCTGCAGACGCTTCCCTGCCCTGGACTCAGCTGGGGCGTGGGCGCCATCTCCCGGCCCAGTGAGGCACTGCCAGGTGGGAGGGGAGTGCAGTTCCTGGGACCCTGCGGGGCTTCACCGGTCCTGTGAGACCTGTTGAGGCACTGCCCCCCGGAGCCCAAGGGGACAGGGAGTGTGAGGGGCCACAGGGAGAGGATCGAGACCCGCAGGTCTGCACTGCCAGGTGCTGCTTGCTGCGTGGAAGCTCGAAAGTTGGACACTTCAAAGAGACACTATTGCATGGGCTCAAGAGTCCAGCTCCCTCCTTTTCAGGATGGGGAAACTGAGGCTCAGAGGAGCAAGGGCTGTACCCATTAGGGACAGGCGGCAGGTGGGGTGTGACTGGGCCAAGTGGGCTGAGAGCTGACCGACTCTCAGCTGGTGAGGCGAGCCAGCCGTGGAACTGCTCTGCTTTGTTGTGTCTGAATTCCCCCGGAAGGAAAAGCACTAGGACGAGACCTGGGTGCGCAGAACAGTGGGCACAGCAGACAGCAGGGTCTCCCTCAGAGGGCCGGTGGTGGCCTGTCATTTCCAGGTGAACAGAACACTGGGCACAGCAGACAGCAGGGTCCCCCTCAGAGGGCCGGGGGTGGCCTGTCATTTCCAGGTGACCATTCTACTCACTGGCTTGAAATGTGTCCTGCGGGTGGAGGGATGCCCCTGCTCTCGGGATGGGTGGGCTTTCCATGGGGTGCACCAGGTGTGTGCTTGTGCCTGCTGTGTATGCAACAGCTCTCCCGCACACGCAAAGGCAGATCACACCAAAAGGTCAGCAGTTTGAATACACCAGCCTCTCCTTGGAAACCCTATGGGACAGTTCTACTCTGCCCCACAGGGTCACTATGAGTTGGAATCTACTCAACGGCGATGGTTTTTTTTTAAATACATCTGTACGTATGTATGTGTATACACCTATACATGCATACACTTTGCCGTCGAGCCTATAGGATAGAACTGCCCCACAGGGTTTCCAAGGAGCAGCTGGTGGATTCAAACCGCTGATCTTTCTTGGTTAGCAGCTGAGCTCTTAACCACTGCATCACCAGGGCTCCATAGGTATATATGCACATATACGCATACATATACATATATAGCTATACAGAGTCTCTGGGTGGTATAAACAGTTACACGTTTAGCTCCTAAATGAAAGGTTGGCTTTCGAGCCCACCCAGAGGCACCTTGGAAGAAAGGCCTGGTAATCTATTTCTGACAAAGCAGTCACTGAATCCCTGTGGGGTTCAGTAGTGCTCTGACACACGCAGGGTAGTCAAGAGTCGCGGGAGAAGGAACTAGAAGAAGCAGGTGACTGCAGATATGACCAGGGCCCGCCTGTCCTTGGCAGCTATTTATAACGGCCTTGTAAACAAGGGGGTGGTTGCTCTGGTCCACTCCTTTGGTAACCTGGATTCCTGTAGCCAGAAAAGCAAAGTCAGCTGGGGTTCCTTCTGGCTTATCTCACACCCAGTGCCACTACCCTGGGTGGCCTGGAGAAGGACGAAGATGGAGCCTCCTTAGCGGAGCCAGGATGTGAAGACAGAGGTCTTGGGTCAGGAACTTTCCACACGCTGGTTCTCTGAAATGACTCAGCTTTCACAAGGATGGAAAGGTCCTGCTCCCCAGACCACTTCCTGCCCTGGCCCCAGGGGTCAGGCGGCCGCAGGGACCCTGTGCGCCTGCTCAAGGCTCCGGCTTCCGGCTGCCAACCTCCAGTATTAACCTCATTCAGTTCTCAAAGCAATTCGGGCAAGTGGGCAAACCAAGGGCAGAGATCCAAGGCACTTGCCTGTCTGTGGTCAGAACTCGGGTCTGCTCCAGCCCCTGGCTCTTCCTGCCTGGCCAGCCTGAGGCCACCTGGAACCCCACACGTGGAGCCTTCCAGAACCACCTAGCCCGGCACAGAAGACAGCAGATTTATCAAAGGAAAGAACTATGTGCTTTCCAAAAGTTTTCACACTGATGACAGGCCAGTGTGAAATCACAGGCCCGCCCCCGTGACCACACTTCCTGAGTAGGGGTCCAGACTACTGAATAATTAATTCCATGACGAAGGAGGGGGCTGGGCACCACCTCAGCAGACTCAGGGTGGGAGTAACCAGCGGAGGGGCTCGGTGTCCCAGGGGCCGTGTAGAAGCAGCAGGTCCCCCCCCGACAGAGACGGGCCCCCGCTAGAGACGGGCCCCCCACAGAGACAAGCCTCCCCCAGAGACTGGCCCCTCACAGAGACGTGCCCACCACAGAGACAGGCCCCCACAGAGACGAGCCCCCTGCAGATATGGCCCCCCACAGAGACGGGGCCCCACAGAGATGAGCCCCCCAGAGAGGCCACTCACAGAGATGAGCCCCCCCACAGCGATGGGCCCCCACAGAGATGAGCCCCCGACAGAGACGAGCCCCACAGAGATGAGCCCCCCCCACCATGGAGTACTCTGCCCCGGCATGTGGACCCCCAGTAGGTTCCTCTTGTGGGGTCCTGGGGAGGCTCTCATGGAGGAAACTTCCCAGCCAGGCAACCACTGACAGAGCAAAGCAGGGCGCCCACCTGTGGACAGAAACCATCCTCTCTCTCCCTCCCTGGCTGCAGAGCTGCCCTCTTTCTCCAAGGAGAACCGGCTCCTGCTGCTTTTCCTGGAGTGTTTCTTAGGGGGTGAGGACTGGCTTCCTGCGCCTTTCTGGGGACCCCTCCAGAGTCCCTCCCTGACGGCAAGAGGGCCACCTCTCACCACATGTGGGGGCACCCTGCACAGTGCCACACACCCACTCGCACACACCACACTTGCACAGATATGCCTGCTCACACACTCGCTCGTCACACGTGTCACACATGTCACACGTCACACAGAGACGTGCCCACTCACACACTCATCACACATCTCACGTGTCACACGTCACACACAGACATGCCCACTCACACACTCACACATGTCACACATGTCCCATACAGACATGCCCACTCACACACAGATGTGCCCACTCACATACCACACACACAGATGTGACCACTCACATGTGCACTGACACTTCACACTCATAGACTCACACGCAGACACACACCCATCACACAGGCACACATTTGCAGCCATCACATACCCTCACACACAGACTCACACACGCCATTCCCATCACACACCTGCACTTTCACACACACATTCAGACACACACACTCTACTCACATACAGATACACACTCATCCACTCACACAGCCACATACTCAAACACACACACACACCCGTCACACACATTTACTCACTCAGAATCACACACACTCACACACCTTTACACACAATCACACAGAGACACACTCACACCAGCTCACACACCTTCACACTGACCCACACAGGCTGTCACACGCAAGGCACGCTCGGTAACTGAGTCGGGTGCTGTTGCCCTTTCAAAGCTTCCACTAGGTGGCGCATTGAGGCCTTCCGTTCGTCGTGTGTGAAGTTGTGGGTCCGGAAGAGCACAGAGCAATGAGAGAATAATGGAGCCCTGTCTGTAGTCAAATTGTTCTGGCAGCCATACTGAAAAAAGGAAAAAGCAAGTGAAGTGAATTTTAATAATATATTTTATTTAGCCCAGTATCGCCAAAATATCACTTCACCACGCAGTCAGTTTGAGAAGTTAATAAGCTACTTCACTCTTTTCTCTTAGCCTTTGAGACCCCGTGTGTATTTTACCCTCGCAGCACATCCCCAGCCAGACACTAAGTTTTTACCTGGAATGCTTGATTTGTATTCCAAACCCACTGCCATCAAGCTGATTCCAACTCATTGCGACCCTATAGGACAGAGAAGAACTGCCCCATAGGGTTTCCAAGCAGCGGCTGATGGATTTGAACTGCTGACCTTTTGGTTAGCAGCTGAGCTCTTAACCACTGTGCCACCAGGGCTCCACTGATTCATATTAGACTTCATAAAATTCACGATTGAAAAAGATACTACATTGTTCCAAACATCCTTAAAAGTTTTCAATCATTGAACTCAGTATCAGTTTTAAATTCTAAATTAATTAAAGTGAAATAAAACTGAAACTTCTGTTCGCTAGTGGCCCTGGTCATTACTCAATGGCTGCCTTTGGCAAGGGCTGCCATACTGGACGGCACAGGTTAGACTGTTCTAGCTGACTGCGTGGCTCCACATCATGGAGTTGGGGTTTCCAAGGCCACACCCCTGCCCACGGCCCACACAGTCCCGTAACCCTGAAATGGAGCTAACACGCTTTCCATGGAACGCAGGCTCTGAGGTTGAGTGGACTTAGAAGCCCCGTGGCCGTAGCCGCCTCAGAGATGCACACGGGCACCTGAGGAGCCCTGTAGTAAAGAGCCTGGATTTCCCCAAACCAACCTTCCCCCTAAACTTTCTCCCCAGAGAGCCCAGTCACCACCTTGGGAGTCCAGGGCTCTGTGCACCCCAGTTCTGCAAACACAGCTCTCCTATCGAGTCCGCCTCTGCCTCCGCCATGGAGAGAGACGGGAAGCAGCTGAGTCTCCTCATGCCCTCTGTCCAGGCTGGCCCGTCTGCCACCTTGACGATCCTGTGAAACCCTGGGGAATGGAGGGGAGGGAAGGGTGCTCTTCTCTCCCTCACACACACTCACCGCTGCCAGGGCTCCCCTGTTCCAGGATCACTGTCTGGAGGGCCCTGTGTGCCCCCACCCCTGCCCCCCACCCAGAGACCCTCTGCATACAGTCTGTCTCCCTCCCAGGTGCCAGCCCCCAGCGTCTCTCTTTTCCTGGTGTGTGCCCAGCTCCTTCCTGCCACGGGGCCTTTGCACCAGCCAATCACCATCCTCCGGCAAGCCCGCAGCCCTGGGCAAGGTTAGGGCTTGTCACCCCTAGGCACACCATCCAGACGTGGGCCACGTTTGAGCTGCCCTGTCCTTAGAGCGTTCTGTCTCACTCACAGCATCCACAGTGCCATGAAGGACCCTGCCTGGTCTTGCTCTCCATCTGTCCCCAGCACAAGGGTGTTCGCTGAACGAATGAACCAATGGGTGCAGGGACGAGAGCTCTGAAGCACCCCCAGGACTGCCAAGACCTGTAGCTATCAGCCCCCCACCTCCCAGAAAATGGTGCAGCTGTGGCCCACAGAGCTGGAGGTTGGAGAGCAGAGGGAGGCTAGCCAGGCCTTCTGGTGGCCCCGGGTGCTTGTTGGCGTTCCTGGCTGCTTGTAGATGCTTCTGCCTCTGTGGTCACATGATGTCTGTCCCTCCCCCCACCCCGTGTGTCCTTCTCTCTGGGTCCACCCTCCCCTTTATAAGAACCACTCAGAAGGGGTTAGGGCCCACCCTACTCCGGTATAAACACCTGGGTAACTGATGGCATCTGCAGAGGGAACCCCACTCCCTGGACAGGGCCACGTGCACAGGCACAGGGGTAGGACGTGCACACATCTTTTGGGGACACAGTTCAATGCGTCACACCAGGGAATGCTGTCCTGGTTCATGGGGCAGAAGCTCAGGGCCCGGGAAATCTGGAGCGAGGACCTTGTTCTGACATTTGCTGATGGGAGTCCTGGCTCTCAGGGGTTAAAAAAACACACTGTTGCCGTCAAGTCCATTCCGACTCACAGTGACCCTACAGGACAGAAGAGAACTGCCCCGTGGGGTTTCCCGGAGCAGCTGGTGGATTCAAACTGCCAATCTTTTGGTTAGCAGTCAAACTCTTAACCACTGCACCATCTCGGGTTGGGTCTGTGAAACGGGCTAGAAGTGCCTTCTCTCTCCGCCCTCAGGAGGACCTTCCCAGGCCGTTTGCTCATTCATCCAAAATATTTCTGAAACCCTGCCAGTAGTGTATCTGGCTGTGCTGGGCCCGGGGATGCACACTGAGAAGGGAAACACCCTCGGTACCTGTGTGGTGCTTTTGGTCTATGGGACGGGGAACTGGTTGCTGTCAAGTTTGCTCTGACTCCTGGAGACTTCATGTGTGTCAGAGCGGAGCTGTGCTCCATAGGGTTTTCAGTGGCTGATTTTTCAGAAGTAGATCACCAGACCTTTCTTCTGAGGGGACTCTGGGTGGACTCAAAGTTCCAACCTTTTGGTTTGCACTGTTTGCCCCACCAGGGTATCCTATGGATAACACACTAGCAAAGGCACAGGGAAGTCTTTCTGGAGAGCGGGTGTGTCGGGTTAGGCTCCGAAGGTGAGAGAGGGGTCAGCAGGGCCGAAAGCCGGTGAGCTGCCTTCCTGAGCAGATGCTGCGTGGGCAAAGGCGGAGGAGGAAGAGGTGAAAGGTGACTGGAGGAGCCTGCGTGAGTGGGCCAGTGGTGGACAGATCCTGCAGATCCTCTGTGGTCAGCAGAATAACGAACAGGCCCCAAGTTGTCCACACCCTCATACCTGAAACCTGTGGAGACATCACCCTATGTAACAGATGTGGTTAAGGTTATGGACCTTGAGCCGGGGGGATTATCCTGGATTATCTGGTAGACCCAATGTAATCACCTGCAGGTTGGGGGTGGACAGCATCAACTGCAGGTTTGGAGGTGGGTGGCATCTCCCACGCAGGTTGCGGGTGGGTGGCATTGCCGCGCAGGTTATGGGTTTCAGTGAGGCCTGGACCTCCCCTCTGGGACTTCCGCCTGGCTGGCTGGCTGCCCCGTTGTCTTTTCTGCTCTAGTGATTTAACTGTACTTAACCCACCTCGATATTTACCTGGCCTCAGGTGCTTTGAACATGAGTTTACTCAGGGAGGGTGGGGCAGGCCTGGCTCCTGTGAGCAAGTGAGTCATTCCGGGTTATCTGGGTACTCACAGGGCTTTCTGGGGGGGCCCACACCCCACGAGCAGAGGCCTGGAGCCTGCCCTGTCCTCTCAGACACCGACCATTATGGACGTGGCTGTCGGGCTGCGGGAGAATCAGGGAGTGGCTTCTAGGAAGGGTTACCATGAACACGCGCGGGGACCTTGCCCTGGAGCTGCCCAGACAGAGGCCTCTGGTGACTGTCCAAATCGAAACTTTCCTCTTGGGCCGGAAGGACGCAGCACTGGCAGCTCAACCAGAAACACTGTCAGCAGTGACTCAGCACAGCGGGGGCGGGGGCTGGCGTGGGGTGGGGGGGTGGCTGGCGTGGGGGAAGGGGCTGGCGTGGGGGAAGGGGCTGGTGTGTGGGCGGGGGGCTGGCATAGGGGAGGACAGGGGAGCCTGGCCACCTGGGGGTGAGTGCACTGTCAGATGCTTCTAGATCAAGGTCTACAGGGGTGCCAAGGATCTGGCTCCGTTCCTACCTCTCACAGCATGTGCTCCTCTGGGCACACATGAGCAGCAAGGACAAGGCACAGAACATTCCAAAAAGGCGGCTCAGGTGGGCAGGGACTAGCATCTGGGCCAAAGGTGGGAGAGAGGGCCACAGAGGTAGCGAGTTCCCTGTCCTTGGAGGGGTCCAATCAGAGGTGAGGGGACTTCAGGCTCCCGTTAGTCCCGAGGGCTGAAGACTCCAGCTCACCGTTGGGTTAACGGTGCTTTGCTGTGGAACTCTGTCCAGCTGCGCCTGAGATGAGGCCTGAACCAAACCAAAACCAAGAAGAAGTCCAGCCTAGTGCTGACCCCACGTCCCACTGGTCCCCTTCATCTCGTCCAGGGACTGTGGTGGGATTCACTTCCCCACCCCCTCAGGTTGGAGGGCCCTTGTGGTTTCTATGTGACATGGCCACCCTCCCTGTGACTGGAGACCTATTTGGAGCCCTGGGGCCTTGGACTTACTTATTACGGCAGCGTGACCTGCCTGTCCTGACCTATAAGCTGGAGCCAGGCCACCCTGCTGCTAGGTCATTTGTGGGCAATTCTGTATTGGGATTTTTTGTGGGAAGCTGTTGATTATTATCCAAATGTGTCACTATCAAAAAAGGGAAACCACCCTCCAGCCAGAAAGAGCCAGTGGTGCCGGATTCAGTGCAGACACAGGACACGCATTCTGTCTCCTACAACGATTCTTTGCAAGAAACACCAGACAAGTGGGACACCGTAAGAGCCGCGTTCCTGCGCGGACACGGAGTTCTGTAGCTGGTCTGAGCAGCACCGCGGGCAGAGGCCCGGGGGCCGGCGGGCAGAGTGGCACCTGCTCTGGTCTCTCATGTAGATGGCCTGGCCTTCACTTCCCTCTCCAAATGAAGAAGATTTTCAATGCAAATCGCCTGCCGTGAACTTAGCTTTAGTCACAGGCATCTTCCCGTCCCTCCAATAACACCCCTGGTGCAGACCGGAAGCTCAGAATGAGCTTTAGCAATGAGATGGGAGGGTCCTTCCACATGCTGAGCAAAGCTGGGCCTGAGGTGGGTGGAAGCAGGCCGGGTCCCTGCCTCCCCCTGCAGGGCCGACTGTAGAGCCTTCCCCTGCCATCGCGGTCACCACGCCACCGAGCACCATTAAATCCCCCGTGTTCTCCACTCTCCAGTTTATAACTTAATGCCGCCCCGAAACCAAGTCGAAATAAAGCAACGACAGTAAGTCCCCGGCAGCGCCCTCCGGCTTCATGGCTGAAGAGCTGAGGAATGCAGTGTCCCTGCTGCCCCGGGGGTGTGTCCATCCCGGAAGCAGTGCCAGGAAGGGGAGGGGTGCCAGGGAGGGGAGCCTGGCCCATGTGGCCAGGTGCACCCGGCTGTCTGCTGAGACACAGGGCTGAGGGGCAGGACGCCAGAGGAGATGAGGAGGAAGGGTCTCCACGAGGGGGAGCAGCCGTGGCTCCCCATGAGACCTCATCAGCCCTCCAGGCCCCACCACCTTGTACGCCGCCTCAACCAGGAGCCACTGAGCTGAGTTTGGACCACATAGGCTGCTCAGAGTGAGGACCCCAATGGGCGACAGGTTGGCACCCTAAAGGGCACCCTCTTCCCCAACCAGCCCTGCCCTCTCTGGGCCCTTTCCTTCACAGCACGTCACCGTCTCCTTACGACATCTCAGACTCACCAGTAAGGGTGGTCCTGGGGTCCTGCAGAGCCAGGTGTGCCTGAGGGCGTGGGGAAGGGGCTGGCCGATGAAGAAATGGCCCCGGCCTGTCCTTGTGCCCCCACAGCACTCTGCCTGCATCTGTCCTAGTCACTGAGCTCTGGGTAAGGGTTGATTCTGCCCCTTTACAAATGGGGAAACTGAGGCTCTGAGGAGGCTTGTGACCTGCCCTGGGCCTCTGGGGAATCTGAAGAAGGGCAGGGCTGCAGCCCAGACAGAGGCCTCACAGGCGTCTCCAAGTGATCCTGTGACCCGGTACCATCGGGTCCCTCCTGAGCACCTGCCCCCCACCCCAGCAGCTCTGCCGCTCCAATCTTGCTACCCGCCCCCCAGTGGCTCTGCCTGCGATAGTCCTGGGCACGTGCTGGAGGCTGTCCCCTCCCGCTCTTGCCCCCCTTCAGAACCATCTGATGCTGAGGCCCTGGGCCAGGCACATCCCTGCTCTCCTTCTCCTGGCCTTCCTGCAGGCTTAGTGGGACCCAGAGCTTCCCATGACCTTGGTCACAGGCTGACGGCTGGCTTAGCACCCCAGGAGGAAGGGCACCTGGGGATGAGTCAGCAGCCTCCCGCCAATGGCTTGGGCTCCAGGGCCATGAGGAACAGTGCTGAAGTCCCTCCCCCCTCTCCACCGGCCCACCCACTCCTCTTGTCTCCTCCCTGCCAGCCTCCACCGCGAGTACGTCAGCCTTGGTCCCAGATAAATGCCACTTAATCACCACCAATGACCCTCATTTCTCGCCTCCACCACCAACTGTCCCTGAAACCCAGAGCTGTGCCCTAGCAGCCAACCAGCATTGCTTCCGGGTTTCTAAAGGCATCTTGGACCATCCATGCCTAGCCCAGAAACTCTCTGATTCCCCTCAGACCTGTCCCCCAGTCTTCCTTACCTCATGGTGACCCTGTCTCCCTCACCCACCACGGCTGGCCCAGGAGCAAGTCTGGGAGGTCTGCCTCCAAAACATCTCCCGAGTCCCTTGCCTTCTATCCCTCCATCCTGCTCCTGCTCTGGTCCCCACCAGTCCTTCCCATACAGCTCTCAACAGATTCCCTGAAAACAAGCGAGGTAGCACAACAGCTCAGCGTAAGGCCTTTCCATGGCTCCTTCACTCTTCAGATCAAGTTCAAGCTCTTTACCATGCTCTGGAGGGCTGGCACGAGGCAAGACCATCACACGTCACATTCGTCATCCTCATCATCACTGCCGTCCCCATTCTCACCACCGTTACCTTCCTCACTGCCATCATCATCGTCACCCCAGTATCACCATCATCCTCACCATCACCCCATTATCACCATCATCTTCACCATCACCCCATTATCACCATCATCATCCTCACCATCACCCCATTATCACCATCATCCTCACCATCACCCCATTATCACCATCATCCTCACCATCACCCCATTATCACCATCATCATCCTCACCATCATCATCCTCACCATCACCCCATTATCACCATCATCATCCTCACCATCATCATCCTCACCATCACCCCATTATCACCATCATCCTCACCATCACCCCATTATCACCATCATCATCATCACCATCACCCCATTATCACCATCATCATCCTCACCATCACCCCATTATCACCATCATCATCATCCTCACCATCACCCCATTATCACCATCATCATCCTCACCATCACCATTGTTTTCCTACAAAGCAAGAGGGGGTCTAGGCTCAGTGTGGACAGGACTTGGTGCTCCAAACTCACCCCCTAGTAGTGGCCAGCGGGGGCCCAGGGAGCAGGGACGACCCACAGCATCACTGGATGGAGGCCTGCAGGCCTGAACAAGAGGGAACTAACACGTCCCAGTCATTTAGAGACCGTAATTAGTGAGGTTTATGAGGAAAATATTTATTAGCACTCTTGGGGTTTTTCCATTTCCCTGATATGATGCAACTGGCTGTGAGTCACTCATCACAACACATGTGGTCAGCCAGGCCTTGCTCAGCCAAGTGTGAAGCCCACTGTCCTGAACCCCACGCAGTGCAACTGCCCAGACTCAAGTTCCTCAGCCAGACCGTCTTCAGGCATGGCGGACCCGGCCACTCAGCCCCCGAGACCTGCAGTGGCTCCAGAGATGCGGAGGCTCGTGCTAGCCCCCCGGTGGCCCCCTCGCCTGCCCCAGCCCTGCTGCCTCCTCTTCTGTCTGCTTCCCCTCCTGCTGGGTGTGCTTCGGCCATCCACAGGCTACTCCTTCTGGTCTGAGACCCTCAGGCCTGTGCAGACCCCGCTCCACCCGGCACCTCTCTTCCCACGTCCCTAGGTCTTGTCACTACTGAACGTGAGCTTGTCTGTTTGCTTGTTGCCTCCTTCGTCTTCCCATGTGTGAGCCCCACATCCTGTTTGTGCTCACTGTCCCCGGCGCCTGGACCAGCTCTGGCCCACTACGGGGTCCAATTAGCCTCTGCAAGTGGACCGGTCACCAGGGTGGGGCACGCTGCCTGACCCACCTGGCAGGGAAGCCCTTGTGTGTGTGATCTCATTCGATCCTCCCAAAAGCCCTGTTTGAAGATGAAAAATGGGAAGCCCAGAGAGGTTGAGAGACTTGCCCAACATCACACAGTGAGTATCTGTGAAGTCAAGAATCCGACCCATGTCTGCGAGCCTGAGGCCTGGGCTCTGAGCATACGTACAGCGGCCTCCAGAACGCAGCCCACACGGAAAAGCGTCTGCTGCGGGCGTCTTCAGCACCGCTTCCCAAGTGAGTATTATCTACTCAGTAAGACTCACCCACCTTAGTGCACACATCTGTTAGGTTTGGCAAATGCACACAGTCATGTACCCACACACCCTAAAAGTTCCCTCATGCCCTTTGTAGTCAACTCCACTGCTCAACCCAGCTCCTGGCTACCACCGATCTGCTTTCTGTTCCTACAGTTTTTGGCTTTTCCAGAACATTCTATGAATGGAATCGCACAGGGGGCAGCTGTTTGTGCCAGCACTGTCCACTCAGCACAGTGCACTTGAGCTTCATCTGTTGTTGTCTGAGTCAGTAGTCGACCCCTTTTATTGCTGAGTAGGGGTCCATTGTATGGGGGTTCCTGTGTGTCTGTCCATGCAGAGGGGGAACTTGGGTTGTTTCCAGTTTGGGGCAATTTCTGATAGAGCCACCATAAATATTCATATTCAGAGAGACAGAGACACAGAGACAGAGAGAGACAGAGACAGAGAGAGACAGACACAGAGACAGAGACACAGAGACAGAGAGACAGACACAGAGACAGAGAGACAGACACAGAGACAGAAAGACAGACACAGAGACAGAGACAATGAGAGACAGACACAGAGACAAAGACAATGAGACAGAGACACAGAGACAGAGAGAGAGACAGACACAGAGACACAGACAGAGACAATGAGACAGAGACACAGAGACAGAGAGACACAGAGACAGAGAGACAGACACAGAGACAGAGACACAGAGACAGAGAGAGAGACAGACACAGAGACACAGACAGACACAGAGACAATGAGACAGAGACACAGAGACAGAGAGAGATACAGACACAGAGACAGAGAGAGACAATGAGACAGAGACAGAGAGATAGACACAGAGACAGAGGCAGACAGAGACAGAGAGAGACAATGAGACAGAGACAGAGAGAGACAGACACAGAGAGACAGAAACAGAGGAGGGAGGGAGAGAAGAGCTAGGGAGACGGAGGAAAAGAAAGGAGGTGGGGGACTGTGGGGAGGGGCTGGCAGGGGGAGGGAGGGCTGGCGGCGGGCACCGAGGCCTTCCCTGGCTGCTGACTGAAGACCCTCCTGGCGGACACGCCTGCCCCCCATGGGAGGTGACCACTGTGACAACTGTCTGAGCCGTGAAGCCAGGGGCCACCCAGGGAGGCCAACAGGGGCAGAAACACCCCCTTAGGGAGCGTCCGCCAGGGGAACTCCTAAGAGAGAAGTGACTTGTGCTCAGTGGGTGGGCGAGGGACATTTGAAATAGCGCCCCTCCCCTCCTCTGCCGCCCAGGTGGGTCCCACTGACCGCCCTGTCCACCCCACCTGTGCAGGCAACTAACATGCTACCTGCTTGTCCCCATGACAATGTCGTGGGACCCTCCTTGCGTCAATAGCGAAGCTGCGGCCCAGGACACCCCACGCTTGATCGCCACGATGCAGTCGGTGCCCCGCGGATGGGCACCAGCTGCTTCCGGCTGGCCTGGCTGGGGTCTGCCCTCCGTCTTCACAAGCCCTCCAGAGTGTCCCCCGAGGCGGGGCAGGTACCCTCACCAACACCAGCATCCACCTGTGCGGTTTTCACCACGAGGCAGCTCAGAGCGTTTCCCGGGATAACAGGAGGGCAGGTGAAGGCGGGCCTGACGTGACGACCCCCAGGGAGGCGTGAGGAGCCCACGTGTCGGACCACACGGAAAACACAAACGAGACCCTTTTGGGGTCCGTGTGCCGCAGACACGGACGCAGCCGGACAGGCCGGAAGACACTACAAAAGACGGAAGCAGCTGCTGGGCCACGTCTCAGCCAAAGTCACTGTCCTCCTTAACTGTTTCCTTTAACAGTGTTTTGATGCGGCTTTCAAAACAAGTGAAATTCCAAGAGGAGACAGGGAGAGACAGACAGACAGACAGACAGACAGACAGCCACAGCCGGCGCCTGCTTCTTCAGGGCTCTCTTGCTCCTTCTTGTTTATTCTCATGAATCATAGCCAGGGCATCGGGCTCCCGGGGAGCGGGCAGCTTGGGTGACCCTGAACCCCCATTTGCTGAGGGCCCATGGAATAAAGCAGAGAGGAGGGCCGAGATGGGTTCCCAAGGACTCTGGGCATCTTGAATGTTTGCATTTAGCACATTAATGTTTTCAATATAAAAATAATCCGTGCGAGATAATTCCATGGTCACAGGACAGTGCCAGGACCTATGAGCCACAAAGAGCGAGCCGGGTGGAGTGGCTGGGTGTGAGGGCCCAACGCTGGTGAGATGCTTCCATTCGATGACAACTCAGTGACTTACTACTGGGAGGTTCTTCTGGAATGTGAGGTCCTGGCCAGACGGGCTTCTGATCCCACCTCCACCCCAGAGCCTCGGGGCAGGTGACGGGCAGGCCTGGGCACTGTGCTGCCCTCTGTCAGCAAAGACATTTGCGGGGAGACCACACAAGCGGGCCCAGTGAAATTCACATCACCTGCACAGGCAGATGCTGGCGGCCCTGATGCTGGGACGACAAAGGCCGTGGCTCTGTGGGCGGCAGGAGCATCTCCTGTGACGCCCATGTGCATGCAGGTGGGCTTCTCCCCACGCCACTAAGTCTCCCTCTCCTTGGGGCACCCCAGGTCTCCTCGGACACTGTCTGGGAAACCCAGTATAATGGAGCAAATTGTGTCCCCCAGAAAGGTATGTTGAAGCCCTGACCTTTTACTTGTGAACGTGACCTTGATTGGAACGATGGTCTCTGAAGACGTTCACATGAGGTCATTCTGGAGCAGGGGGTGTCCTAACTCCACCTGAGTGGTGTCCTACGAAAGAGGAGAGACACAAGGACAGGGAGACAGAGGGACACCTAGGGCCACCAGAAGCTGGAGAGACAAGGAAGGACCTTCCCCTGGAGCCTGTGGAGAGAGCACATCCCTGCTGACAACCTGGATTTAGGCTTCTGGATCCAGAACTTCCAGATGATACATTTCTGTTGTTTCCAGCCACCCCGTTTGTGGTTCTTGGTGATGGCTGTCCCAGGACATTAGTACATCCAGATTCCATCTTTTTCTCCCCCAACCTCCTCCAACCATATACAGGCTCTGAGCACTGAAGGCTACGTGGTAGCGTCTTGGGCGAACACGATGTTGTTCCTGCTGCCCAGACCCCAAGGCCTGCATGTTGTTGCGGGATGCCCTACACCAGATGCATGTGGGTGGTGGTCTCTGCTCTCCCTGCTGAGCCCGCGGTCTCATCACGCTGTCAAAGGGGCAGCTTGCCTTGCAGGCTGAGGCCGTGTATCCCCTGTGATCTATCCTGGGCACCCAAGCCTTCGTCCACCAACCCTTTGGAGAAATGCCTGTAACCCAGCACAACGGAGTCAGGTTCCCGGGAGCTGCTTTTAAACTCCGCAGAGTCCCTGAAAGAGACAAAGATGGAATTGAGACTGTCTCCGTGGTCATCTTGCTCCAGGAGACACAAAGAGTGGGGGACAGTGGGCTGTTTGTTGCCCGAGCACTGTGGCCCACCATGCCAGCCTACTGTCCCCCAGCTAGCCGACAGGCTTTGTCAGAGTTGGCGGGCACCTGCGGTGAGCCTGACGCCCCCCTCACAGCAGAGGTTACAGCGAGCAGAGTGGAGCGGAAGATGGAAATATGTGGTAATGATGAGGCTCACCGCCAGCACCCAAGGTCGGTCCGTGCCCGGCGCAGATGGCTCCGTGTCCCCCAGTTGCCCAGCAGAACACTGGTCAGCAGTGCCAGTGGGCTTGAGCCAGGCAGCCTGCTCCAGAGAGCCCGGCACCAACCCTGCTCCAAAGGGGCTCTCTCACCTTGGGTGGAATTACGATTTGGGGACCAATGTGCTTTTCCCCACCCATGGAAGCCTGCCCATTGCCGGGGTCTCCCTCCCTGTCAATCCTAACTTTCTGGATCCAAGGAGTGGAACAATTCCAGGCTAGGACGACCCAATGACTGCCTTCTCCTCGTTGTAAGCTGGGCATCAGCTCCAGCCCTCACCCTGCTGGGCGGTTGCAGTGCCTTTACCCTTGGCTGAGGGCAGGGCTGGAGCAGCTTCCACATGTGCTCACACCTACCACTGCAACTGAGGACTTGAGGCTGTGTTCCCCTCTATGTTCAGCGAAATTGTCTTGCTCATGCAGAACAGTCAAATCGCAACGTTAAATATAGATTGTCAAACCTTCCCCAGAGCCTGCCCTGGGCGATCACAGCGGAGACTTTACACCCAACATGTTTGCATTTTGCTTCTGAGACATTTCATCAATTGCCATCAGGCTGAAATTGCCGTTTCTTATGTCAAAAAAAAAAAAGAAAGGAAGAACATTGCAGTTCAGATGATTCGGCTAATACGCAAAATTCACCAAATAGAAAAGACCACAGAGCAGCACCTTAGTGCAGGGTGCAAGGTGTCCTTCACGTCAGCCTTTGTACGAAGAACGAACAACCATGCCAGCTCGTGTTTGAATACCGTTCCTGGTGAACCACCAGGAGTCATGTTGCTTTTTCCAGGCTAAACCCACAGGCGGGGGCTTGGAGAACCGGGGGCCACTGGCCATGAACCTGTTGTGGGACCTGCAGAAAGTCTCTCTGTTTCTCTCATCCCTTCTCCCCTGATTTTGAGAGGAGAGAGTCTTCCACAGCGAAGATGCCCATCAGACTGGCCGGGGTCTGGGGAGAGAGCGAAGGTGCCTATACCAGCGTTTCCCATTTCTCGCCCCCAGCCACAGCAGCACCTGCCCGACAGACACCCCAGCATGCCACAGTGCATTCCCTGCGGGGCTACTGCGGAGCCAGTGGGAGCCGGCTCTTTCTCTCTTTTAATTATTTCCTCTCCAGAAAACGCCACTGGGGTGGAATTTATTGAGTTCAGAATGTTCCAGGGCACATTATCAGGCTGCCCTTGTTCCAAGACGCTGCTATGCCCTGGGGGTGACCTCCACTAGCCACCTCCGCAGGCCTCCTCCCAGCCTCCTTACCCCCACCCCCGCAACGAGACTAACGATAAAGTTGGCCTCCAGAAGCAGGCCACAGCCTGGTCCCACAGAGCCAGTGGTCTGGCATCTGGGCCAGGTCTTGCGTCCCCTGCCACCCTGAGGCATGACCCTGAGGGCAGGTTGCACAGGACGCAGCCTGGGCCAAGGTCTCAGGGCACACCGGAGCTCCAAGGGGCTGTCAGGTGCCTGAGGTTCCGACTGGCTGGTGTGTTCTTGCCTCTGAGGGCAGAAGGCCTGCACTTTGCATTAACAGACCTGAAATGTTTACTCCCAATTTACCTTTCAAATCGTGGCAGCTTGAGAGTCCTGTGGAATCCAGGGAAGGAGGCCATCCGGAAGCTGCCCGGGGAGCAAGCCACAGCTCCAGGAGGAGGCTGGCGGGGAAGGGGAAGGGCCACACACTGGGCTTCTTGGGGGCCTCTGGGCCAGCGTTCCCAAGGGGGACAGGGCGGCTGAGGTGGTGCCCGAACAAGACATCATCGACCTGCTGGCCACTCCCAGGAGGAGGTCTTCATGGTGACAGGGCTTCTCACAACTGTCCCATCCTGGCTGGCGTCCTTTCTCAAATGAGGAGAGAGTATGACCTGTGCATAGCCTTCAGCAGCAGCAGTGCTTGGGAATAATTTAATTAGCACTTCCCGTTTACTTTTATTTTTACAGTATTTTTAAAAAGCTAACTTACTATTTTAATAAAAAATATGAGTTGTTTAAAGGAACATATCGTGTAACTAATTTGGTTCCGGGGCTATTCTCCAACATGAAGTTTGGAAAACCAAGTCCAATCCTGCTCCTGACACTTGAAGTGCGTCTACAGCATCTCCAGTGAAGAGCACCAGCTTTTGCTCACGTGCCTCCAGTGATGGGGCACTCACTGCCTCTCAAAGGCATCTCCAGTTAGCTGGGGCTGGAGGCAGTGCTGCTCCCAGCGTGTTCCATGCCTGAGGCCACGTCCGCTGAGCACTCCAGTCCTCTTCCTCTTGGGGGAATGTTTGCAGAGTGATCTCCAGCCCCTCTCTGGGCCTCCCCTTCCAAACCCAGCACCCATTTCCCCAGCAGGTGGGACTTCTCCATCCAGGAACAATAGATGGGGTTTTCCCTCAGAGGGCAGTGCTGGGAATGGGGTCCAATGTCCCAGGACCTCAGCCCAGCTTCCAGGGAGTGGAGGCTTACACAGAGACAGGAGCCTTGGGGTACCCTGGGACCCCCAGGACCAGTCGTGAGCGTACATAAACTCCACACTTTGAAGGAAGAATGGAAGGGTATTTCATAAATAACTGCAGTCTGGGGCCATGTCCCATAAGCCTCAGCCCTCCTCCTCTTCTTGCTGTGACCCCCACCCCCACAGGAAGAGGCCAGGCCCCCTGCCTGCCCCTCCACTGCGGTTTCCACGGCTGAAGGTCTGTGTGCTCCCTTACCAGGTGAGGCCATGCTTTGCCCATTTCTCAGGATTCAAGCAAAACACACGGTGGAATTTGGTAGCCTTCTTTTAAAACACATTCATTTTACTGAAACTAAAAAGGGAAACTTGTGGCAGTTGTCGGGACCAGCGGTCAACACTTGGCTGCCTTCCTGAGCTCTGGGGAGGGCCAGCCTCCTGCCCGGTATTTCATTCATGTTTCCAGCAGCCCTTTGAGGGCCACCACCACTCCCGTTTTACAGATGAGGACACTGAGGCCCATGGGCTGAAGCACTGTGTTCAAGGCCCCACAGCAAGGAGTTCAAACAGGACCCCTTGCTGATGGGGATGTGTCCGGTACCTCCCTTCCGCCCCTGGCCGCAGCATCGCTGATGTCAAAAAGAGGGTCATTCCATCAGGAAAAGCAACAGGCGGGAAACCACAGGACTCCCCGGGCGGGCAAGGGTAACCGCCTTGCCTCCCATGCTCCCAGCGCGTGCCCCCGAGTCGGCCAGCCCCCATCCCTCGGGCTCCCAGGGGCGCCGCGGGAGCACCCCAGCCGCACCCAGGTGGGGCGCTGCGGGCTGAATCTGGGAAGTAGACGAAGGCCGGAGTGACCTTCACGGCCGGCCGCTGCTTTCCTGCTCCGCCCGCCCCGCCCACGGTCCCTTCGCGGAGCCTCCCCGCCCCTCAGGGCCTTTCGGAAGAGTTAGGGCGGGAAACTGTGGCTTCCCTTCGCCCTCAAGTCCCCTCCCACAGCCTCGGCCCCACAGCGCCTGGGTTCGAATCACCACTCAGTTCCAAACCGATTCGCCACGTGGCCGGGGCAGCGGACTACACCCTTCGGTTCTGCTTTTCCAGCTGTACCCGTGGGGTGCCCGTCTCCTGGGGCTGGAGCGGGATTAGTCGGCGGAAAGCGCGCGGCTCCGCGCCGGCCTCCGAGGGGCGCTTGGGCCCAGGCGGTGGCGATGGTGGGGAGGGAGACGCTTTGCGTTTCCCTGCTCCCGGCACTTACCCTTCACGCCCGCGACCCAGCGGGCTCCCGCCCCCGCTGCGCACACCAAGCTGTCAGCTTCAAGGGCGGGCCTGGGGCGGGCCGGGCCGCCCTGACGGCGGCGCCATTGGCCGCGGCGGGGAGGCCAGCCTGCTCCCGCGTCCGAGCCCGCCCTCCGGTGTGCGGCGGGGCGGGCCCGCGGATGAATGAAGCGGGAGCGGGCCGCGCGCGGCTGACAGAGCCCGGAGCGCTGCGCGGCGGCTTGGTCCAGCGGTAAGTGTCTCCGGGGCACGCGCAGGCGGGCGGTGGGGGGCGCTGGCCAGGTGCGCCGAGACGAGTTGCTGACGTCAGAGCGGGCAGGTGCCAGCTGCCAGTGGGCGGGGGCGCGGCGGGAGCTAGGAGGAGCCCGGCTGGCGCCGTGAGGAGGCCCGGGTGTTCCGAGGCCTGGGCTTCCGCTTGCGTCCGGAGCCCCGCGGCTGGGGGACGAGAGGGACCGAACGGGAACCGTCCCCCACAGCGCAGCCGCCTCCGGGAGATCGCACTCAAAGTGCACCTCTTCTCGCTCCCAGCTCCCAGCTCCCAGCTCCCAGGAGGGACCCCCCTCCCCGAGTCCCGAGAAGGCGGGAGAAGCGGACGGGGTCCCAGCTGCTGCGGGTGCGGAGGCGAGGAGGGTGGGTAGTGAGCGGTGCGTGGGAAGGGGATGGAGCGAGCGGCCAGGGTTGGTGGCCGGTCGAGCCGGGGAAGATGCGCCTCCGGGTGCCACCGGGTTGCGGCGGGTCATCCACCAGCGGCGGCAGCTGCTGCGGCCTCGGCAGCTGAGTTAAGGAGGAAATCGTTGCGCCCAGAAGTTTCTCGCGGCCGCGGCCGGGCTTTTGTTCCCGCCAGCAGCTCTCGGGACACCCCAGGCAGGAGAGCTCGGGCGGATCTGTCCCTGCGGGCCGGGCTTCGGGGCGGATGCGCTGAGCTGATCCCCAGCTGCCGTGACGCCTGCCGCGCCTCTGTCCCTGCCCCGCCAAGCGCGGTCCCCGCGCCCAGCGCAGAATCACCGCTGGGGTGGGGGCGAGCCCCCCAAGGCGCAGGCAGAAGACCTGGCGCGCCCGCGCCCACGATGGTCGACTCTGGCCCGGAGAACGGAAACCAAGTGCCGCCTGTGGCGCCTGGTGGCCCGCGATCCGGAAGCCCCGGGCCGACGCCGGGATTTCCACCTGCGCAGCGGAGGAGCCGAGGCCGTGCGTAATCGGGTGGGGAGATGTCGGATCCGGCGGCGACAGGCCAGCGCCACCACCCTGCGCCGCGAAGGGAGGGGAACCGACTGGCCCGTCCTCGCACGGGGAGCGGGTTCCCAGCCCACCGGAGCCCGGCCTTGGGGACCTCCCACGTGCCGCTCTGAGAGGGGAGGCGGCTGCGGCTTCGGGGGAAGACCGCACGAGGGCCTGGCCGGGGGCGGCGCCGCCTCTGTCTGGAGACGTGCTCGGAACGGCAGTACTTTTCCACACGGACGGACAGATTTTCAGCTCTCTGCTCCTGGGCTGTGCCTTAGACACTCGAATTACCTCCATCTAATCAGAAGCTGGCGGCAGGGCTCTGCCTGTGAAACCGGAACATGGTCGTGCATAAAGCTTCTATTGCGGGGGGCGGGGGGCGTGGGGGAATAGACTTCAGAGGAGAGGAAACCCCAGTTGTAGCTGGTTCCACTTCTGAGCCTGATAACAATAATGACAATGGGATGATTTACTGAGCATGTCGAGTGTGCCAGACCCCACATAAAGTGCTTTGAGGATTATCTTATTTAATCCTCGCAACTCCATGAGGTAGCTACTATCACTCCCATTTTACAGATGAGGAAACTGAGGCTCAGAGAGGTTAAGTGACCTGCCCAAGGCCACACAACTAGTGAGTGGTGGAGACGTTTGAATCCAGGCTGGTCTGACTCCAGACTTGGGCTGGTAACCGTTTCGCAGCTGTATTCCTGAAGGAAGGGAGAAGGCGGCCTGGGAGAGCCACGGCCAAGATGAAGAGGCGTGTCGCACAAGAGGGACCACAGTTAGTAGGGCCAGAGCATCTGACTGGCTGTCGAAGACACTTGGACGCAGGGAGGATGCACTGCCCGGGTTTCCCATCTATGTGGGTGGGCAAGGAGGCTGGCGGGAGCCAGCTTGCTCCCAAGCCACCAGTCTTTGTTCCTGCTGGGCAGGGCCGGCAGGTCCTACTGGACGATTGTTCACACGGTTGGTCATGGCCTAACCTGGCTCCCTGGGTGTGGCCCTGAGCAGATTCTGGGCACAGCTGGGCCCACACCCCCGCCCCCTCCACCGCATGGTGAGGCCGCTGGGGCAGTGGAAGCGGGCAGGATGAAGGCAGTGTGCACAGCCGCTTGGGGCAGACTTCCTACCGTGTCTGAGCAGCTGGGTCTGGTGACTCAGCGCGGAGGGCAGCCCAGTGGACTGCCCGTGCAGATGGCAGCCGCAGTGTGGGTTCTCCTGCGTGTCCTGACTGACTTCCATCCCCAAGGGCTCCTCCATTCATGGGCCCCTTTGCCGCAGCATCCCACCCCCACCCCCCACCCACTGCCCCCCGCTGGGGTGGGGTCTCCTTCTGGAGAAGGCTGGTGACCAGCAGCCCTGCCCCATGCCCACTCTCACCTCCCACTCACAAGGGCCATGACCCCCACTCACCTCCCAGGCCCCAGAACCAGAGCCTCAGGTTCCAAAGCAGATCCACGAGCAGGAGCTGCTGCCCCAAGACTCGCTGTCCCCCCCACCCCCCGCCGCAAGCGGCCCCTGTCATTGGGAAACCCTGGCCTTCAGGAATGTGCAGAGATGACCTCGTGCACAAACTTCCTCACCAGCAACTGAAGTGAAGGGGTGGCAGGGGTGTGGGCGAGGGAGAGCTGTCCTCGTCCCCAGGGTGAAAAGAGGCTGAGGAGGGGGGTGGACGGACAGACCTAGCATGTGGACTGGGGCTTGGCACACCCATGTGTATGTATACCCGCGCGCACATGTACACACTCGGCACACCTCAAGGTATGTACAAGTGTGCAGGAGCTCACGGCATCTACATGGGCTCTCGGAGCTCGGGACGTGCACAAGCGTGTACCCGGTCTTAGTGCAGTGGCCTTTCCAGGCAGTGGTCCGCCAGGAAGTGGCAGCCCTATAAGGAAAGCTCTGGGAGTGCGCGTGGGTGGCTGGGGTGGGATTTGTGCAGCCAGCCACCTCATGGTGTGGTCATCAACAGGCTAAAAGTGCCATGCCCAGGTAAACCTCATGCCCATGTTTAATGCCCGGGGAAACCTCACACCCGTGTTGAATGCCTGTGTTAAATGCCCAGGGAGACCACATGTCTGTGTTGAATGCACATGTAAAAATGGCGTGATGAGGGTGCTGACCCCCTGTAACTTCACAAGGGGCAGAGAGAGTCACCATCAGCATCAATAGCCCAAAGTTGATTTCTATGACATGGAGGTCAGACATACTTCCTCTCTCCGAACTTTTTACCGTTTCTGATACCAACCGTCCCTCCTACGGCACTCTTCACTTCTCTGCTGGATTTGATAATTCATTGTAATAGCCACACAAGACTCACAGACAATACTCACTATTATGGGGTTTATTAGGGAAGCAACAGGTTAAAATTCAGGATCAGGAACAACTCAGGATATAGTTTTTCGGTCAGGACAGCTTCTCGGTTGTGCCCACAGACAGGCTTCTCCCTGGCCCTTGGCCTCTCAGCCCTCGGCCCCTCAGGCCTCTTGGGCAGGCCTGGCCTCTGCCCTGCTTGGGCAGGTGTTATAAAGCTCTTTAGCTCTGCCAATAAGAGCCTGGGGGCACTTCACTCTGCCAGTAAGCCTCAGCCCAAAGGCCCTCAGCTCTCTGGCTCCATGGGTCAGCCAGCCTAGCTCCACTGACAAGTACCTGGAGGAACCCCACTCTTCCAGGAAACCTCCTGCCCAAAGACACAGCTCTCTCGCTCTGTGGGCTGGGGACCCACCACGCTGTCTCCTGCTGATCTCCTTGTTCTGCTGCCGCTGCTTCTTTCCGGCTGCTTCTCGCTGTCTTGTGCCATCTCTGACGTTACAGCTGTCTCCCTGTCTCCTGGGTCTAAGGGGTTCTCAGCATAGAGACCTGGGTCCAAAGGACACACACTTCTCCTGCCTCTTCTCTCTTGGTGGTAGTGAGGTCCCCCCTCTGCTCCGGGATTGGCTCTCTTTTAAGCCTACTGGGATGGCAAAACTGACCAATCCCCTCATTAGGGTTCCGTACACCTCATTTGCATGGCCCCACCCCCACAGGCATTTCATGCTTCTTATTTGCATTAGTAGCAAGCTGTCCAATCCCCTCAGTGAGCCACAAGCACCTTATTTGCGTAGTCTCACCCAATCATTTTGTAGGAGTCACAAGACTATGGGAGAAAGGCCATATAAAAGCAATTCATCATACCATAGCCTGTGTTAAATGCCCAAGGAAACCATGTGCCATGTTGAATGCCCAAGTTTGGGGCTTGGCATTTCAGTGACATGTTTGGGGCCAGCTGTGATGCTCACAGCCCGCTTGAGTTGAGTCCTGTCTGTGGCTGGCTGTCTCTGTGTACCCAGGCAGGTTACTGATCCCTTGGGCCACTCCCCTCATCCATCAGATGGACCTCATCCTCCCTGCAGGGCCTGGCCAGGTGTGAGAGCTCACCGCCAGCATGCCATGTGCAGGGTCACAGGGACAGCCGTGCTAGAACATCACAGTGAGTGGTGTTCTTCAAAGCTGGCTGGTTCTGGCCCAGCTGCATCTGCCCCAAGCCCTCAGAGGAGCACAGCCTCCCAGAGACTTACTTGAGCTCCAAGTGTGTGACTATCGTTTGGAAATAGCGTCTTTGCAGGTGTGATCAGTTAGGTTAACATGAGGTCACACTGGGGCAGGGTGACAGACACGGAGACACAGATGTGAAGATGCGTGTATGACCCAAGGAATGCCACGGATTGCTGGGAGCCAGCAGAAGCTGAGACAGAGGCATGGGAGAGACTGTCCCTCAGAGCCTCAGAAGGAACCAACACGGCCAGCACCCTGATCTCAGACTCCCAGCCTCCGGAACTGTGAGACAATCCTTTTCTGTTCTTTGAAGCCACCCACTCTGTGGTACTTTGTTACGGCAGCCCCTGGAGACTAAGACAGACCTTTCTCCAAATGAGCCCCCATTCGTGGTTCTGGGTGGACACATCTTTTGGGAGCCACCATCCTGCCCAGTGCAGGCCCAGCGCAGGCCCAGCACATCTGTGGGTCTGAAGCAGAGCCTGACCTTAGTCACACGAAGTAGAACGTGGACAGATGGTGTTTGGAAGGCTTTGCTACCTGGCAGTGGGTGCCTCCTTCTCTAAATATAGGCGTGGGGCATGCGGGCGCTGGAGGAGTTTACTCCACAGGGGCTGGTTCCTTGGGGTCAGTGGGCAGACGGGCATTGGGGGCTGGATTGGGGGCAGGACAGAGGTGGGCTGTGGGGAGTTTGACAGAAAGATGGGGTTTGCACATGGTTATTGTTGGCTTGACCACAGAACTTTGGAAGACTGTTGCCTGGTTTGGCGTTTTGAGAACTGGCCCCACCAGCAGCTCCCGAGCATGTCAGGACCCCCCAGGCTCTTCTTGGGGTCTGAGGAGACCCCTGCAGTGAGCTCCCTTCTTTCCTCATGTCCATGCCCTCTGAACTTTGGACTAGGAAGGATTTCCTTTTCGTGCCAGGGTGCCAGGAGCTTCCCGGGGCAAGCAGGCCTAAGGTCAGGTTTGATGCACAATGTGGGGTGTGTCTCGGGGGGAGCTGGGCTTCCCCAGCAAGCCTATCAGGGTGCTTTAGCTGCTTCCAGCCCTGCTGCTACCGGCTCCACACCTGCTCCTTGCCCACCACAGCCCTGCAGCCCTGGGAAAATGTTTGCCCTCTTGGGCAGTTCTGACAAGGGCACAGGTTCTGATAAGGATGGCGCCGGTTCTGATAACAAGGATGGTGGTTCTGATGAGGATGCTGGAATTGAGAGCCCTTGTCCGGCCGGTGTGGACCATCCCAGAGCGGATCCTGGGTCCGGGAGACTCGACATCTGGTGGCGTGGGCCTGGGTCAGAGAGGGTGAAGCCCTCTGGACTGTGGACACTGGGCAGGCAGAGCCATTGCTGCCCCAAGCTGACAGGGTCTGGAACGTTCACTGTGATGAGAACGTGTGTGTGGGTAGATGCAGGTTCACTAACCAGAAATTCTTCCTACAGAACACACAACACCTAGCTGTGCTCAGCCCCTTGAACGCAACTGACGGCCCCCTGTTGCCGAATCTGAAGGCCCAGCACGGTTCGGGGATGCCCCAACACCCTACGGGGGACAGGCCCTTTGCCTCCATGCCCCAGCTCACCTTCCCCAGCTCCCCCTCAGCCACCGACGCTGGCTTCGACCGCACACCCCCCAGCCAGAGAGCGTCCCTGGCCACGCCTACGGGCAGCAGTGCCCTGGACCCCTGCAGCAGGCCCTTGTGCGAGCCGAGGGCTGGGAAGCAAGGCCAGGGTTCAAACTCTGAGGTACGCTATGTGTCCACGGGGCCACCAGGCACGGCCTGTGGCTGGTGGGACTTCACGCCCGAGTGCCTGCAGGCCTTCAACACGCCGCGGGGCGTGCTGCTCTTCCTGTGCCTGGCGTCCTTCCTGCAAGGCATGACAGTGAACGGCTTCATCAACACCGTTATCACCTCCATTGAGCGGCGCTTTGATCTGCACAGCTACCAGAGCGGCCTGGTGGCCAGCGCCTATGACATTGCCGCCTGCATCTGCCTCATCTTTGCCAGCTACTTCGGCGGCTCCGGCCACAAGCCCCGCTGGCTGGGCTGGGGCGTGATGCTTATGGGCCTGGGCTCCTTCATCTTCGCACTGCCCCACTTCACCGCTGGCCATTACAAGGCGGTGGCGGCCAAGGAGGTGGCCACCTGCCAGGGCAACCGCAGCACGGCCTGCACGGACAGCACCTCGGGCCTGTCCCACTACCAGCTGGTCTTCATGCTGGGCCAGTTCCTGCACGGTGCTGGCGCCACGCCTCTGTACACACTGGGCGTCACCTACCTGGATGAGAACATCAAGTCCAGCTACTCGCCTGTCTACATTGGTGAGTGGTGCCGGTGGGGACAGATGGCTGGGCAGGCAGGTGGGACTATGCTTCCTCCTCTTTGGACCCTGTGATAGTGCCATTGACAATGCCAGCCTTACCCCGTCCAAGCCCTCTGCCCACGTGGCCTCCTGGGGTCTGGGTGTTCCTCTGTGACAGCAGGTGAGGGCCTCTTGTCTCACCTGGGGCACAGGTGAGGGAAAGAGTGCTGCCTTCATCTGAAGCTCCTGCAGCAATGACACAGTCTTGGACACTGCCTGCCCGGCTGCCTGGCAGGGATTGATCACAGTGCACCCACCCTGGTCACACACTGGCAGAGGGCCTGTGCGGATTGGGTAGCAGCCGAGAAGCTGGTGCCGTCCCTTCCTGCTGTGGCCCTCAGGTGCCCCCAGCACATCTACCTGGGGATGAGACTCTTGGGTGCAGATGAGTGTCCAGGGACAGACCTCCTGGAACATTCTCAGGTCTCCCCTTACGCACCAGCTCTTCTTGGGGTCTGGAAGCAGGAGGGGAGGGTGGAGGGAATCCTGGAGGTGTTAGGCTTGGAGAGTGAGGACTCTAAGCAGAAAAACAAAACCATTCCAGGCTGTTTACATCCGTGAAGATTTGTACCTAATGAATCAAAGGCAGCAGCGTCATTGCCAGGTGTGGGCTTATGGACAGTGCTCAGGCTTCACTTAACCCCAGAGCCCATCTCGTAGTTGTTGAAGCTAGTGCAGAAGCCCCCAGCATGTCTGGGACCCTGCTCTCCCCTCCCCTGGGCTATGGCAGTGAGCCCTGCTGGCCATCCTGAGCTTCAGCTTTGTGCTCCCCCCAGCCCCCAGGAAGGACCCCTTTGGGCCCATGACAAAGGGCAACTGGACAGCAGGGTGGGGCTTCTCTTAGGAGATGGACTCTGCGTGTCACAGCTGAGTTCCTGTGTTGGGGCGTGGGCCCCCCATGTAAGGGCGCAGGCCCCCCGTGTCAGGGTGCGGGCCCCCTGTGTAAGGGCGCAGGACCCCCGTGCCAGGGCGCAGTCCCCCTGTGTAAGGGCACGGGAACCCCGTGTCAGGGTGCGGACTCCATGTGTCGGGGCGCGGGCTCCACATGTAAGGGTGCAGCCCCTCGTGTAAGAGCACAGCCCCCTGTGTAAGGGCGCAGGACCCCCATGTCAGGGTGCGGGCCCCCAGTGTCAGGGTGCTGGCTCCCCGTGTAAGGGCGCAGGTCCCCCGTGTAAGGGTGTGGACCCCCCCCGTGTTGGGGTGTAGCTGTGAGCTGTGTCTGCACCCCATGTACCCAGGGTGGCCGGCAGCCCTGACCGTGCACCCAGGGCGGCCGGCGGCCCTGACCGTGCACCCAGGGCGGCCGGCGGCCCTGACCGTGCACCCAGGGCGGCCGGCGGCCCTGACCGTGCACCCAGGGCGGCCGGCGGCCCTGACCGTGCACCCAGGGCGGCCGGCGGCCCTGACCGTGCACCCAGGGCGGCCGGCGGCCCTGACCGTGCACCCAGGGCGGCCGGCGGCCCTGACCGTGTGTTCCCTTCAAAGCCATCTTCTACACTGCGGCCACCCTTGGCCCCGCGGCCGGCTACCTGGTGGGGGGCACCCTGCTGAACATCTACACGGAGGTGGGCAGGCGGTGAGTGACCACGTCTGTGCCCAGAGCGGCCTGCACACCTGGGAGGTCTCTGGCCTGGCTGTGTGTGGTGGGGAGTCCGGGCTGGTGGGCACCACCGAGCTGTTCAGAGCCCTAGAGGGCACAGGGGGACTCCAGGGCAGGAGGGCACCAGGGCCTGCACCTGAATGGCCCCGGGGGGCTTTGGGGGTCTGTTGGTGAGGCCTGAGGGAGGCAGCGCTGGTAGACAGCAGCCGAGGCTCAGGGGTTTTCTGGAAGCTTCCTGAGATGTAGTCACAATTTCTCTGGATCCCTTTGGGATCTACGGTGGGTTTTCCTACTGCCTGTGTGGAATCCTTGTGTTTCTTCTGCTTCCTTGCACCTTTATTTGTGATGCTAGAGAGACAGAGAGAGTCAGAGACAGACAGAGGGAGAGGGGACCTGGTCCCCGGCCACCAGGGGAGGCCGAGTGGCAGGGAGGCTGCTCTGGGCCATAGGCCCACTGTGCCACGGGGCTGGCAGACCAGTGTGCAGAGGGGCTGCCACGTCCGCTATGGAAAGAGCCGAAAGGGTGCCCAGTGTGCGGAAGCAGAGGACCCTTGTTGCCGCGAGCATTGACTGCAGCCCACTGTCTCTCCCCAGGACGGAGCTGACCACAGAGAGCCCGCTGTGGGTTGGTGCCTGGTGGATCGGCTTCCTGGGCGCTGGGGCCGCTGCCTTCCTCACTGCCATCCCCATCCTCGGCTACCCGCGGCAGCTGCCAGGTGGGTGTCCCGCTCCCCTGAGTCTGTGCGGGAACAGACACCCCACTTCCTGCCCTTCCTGCTCCCCACACGAGCAGAGTCACAGCACACCCGTACCCTCCTGGTTGTTTTGAACCGAGAAGCATGTGGATGGTCTTGGGTCACAATCTCCCCAGGGTGGGAGGCCTGGCCTTGCTGTTCTGCAGGTCATCCCTGGGGACCCATCCACTCCTTGGGGCTATGGAAGAGGCTGTTTTCAGCCAGGGGAGTGCCCTACCCTCCTTTCTCTTCCCTCTGGTCCCCGACCACCCACCCTCTCACCTCTGTTCCGCTGGCCACTCGGCAGTGCCTTCGCCCACGGCTGTCCCACGCCGTCCCCTCGAACCGAGGGTGGAGCATGGACAGGCACAATGTATGACAGGAAGGGCTGGCACCCATGGGACACAGCCACCTGCCAGCTCAGGCAGTTGTGCTGACCCCTGACACATGTGCCCTTCCAGGTACCCAGCGCTACGTGGTCATGAGAGCATCGGAGACCCACCAGCTCAAGGACGGTGGCCCCAGGACCACAGCCGACCCGGACTTCGGGAAAACCGTGCGGGACCTGCCTCTGTAAGCACCGGGGGCAGGGATGCTTGCGGGCCCTGTCCTGGGAGCCGCTGAGGGGCCCACAGCACTGAGGCTCTTCCTTCCGGATGCTACAGCCCCAGGGTCGGGTCGAGGGAGGGTTGGGTGACCCCTGCAGGGTCACAGGGTACACAGCCCCCACAGCCCTCTTATTCACTGACGTTTCAGTCCTGGCCCTGGGGCTAGGGCTGAAAGGTGCAGGAGCAGCAGGTGGAGCCTCCTGAGGGGAGGTCATTGTCCTGAATTAGGACTCCAGCTCCAAGGTCCGTCCCACAGGAAGTTTAAGTCCTCAGCCTGGGTGGCCCATGGCCCTGGACTCACGCCGCCTGCCTAGCCTGGGGCGTCTGCCTTCAGAGATGGGTGCGCTGAGCACCCCTGTCCTCCAGCACCTTCTCAGCCTGGCTCTGCATGGCTGATCTATCTGGCCACGTTGGGGGTGGGGCTGCCAGCCATGTGATCAATTCACCCTCCTCCCTGAGGGAGGATGGAGGGCATCAGGCCCCAGGACCCCCTGCTGCCCTGCCTCCCTGCTTCCCACGTCTTGTTTGATTGACCACCTGGAAGAGCTGGAAGCTGCCCACTGGGGGCCAGCCCGAGGCACGGCTGAGTGAGCCCAGGGCCAGAATGACCGATATTACTGGGTCATCATGAGAGAGCCAGCCTCCCCTCTCCCAGCACCCAGACACCGAAGGGCTTCGTGGAGGACTGGGGACAGAGTGCACCATAGCCTGGTGCCCGTGTGGACAGGGGACGGCAGGCCTCTCCCAACACCCAGACACTGAGGGGCTCGGGTGGAGGGCTGGGGACAGGGTGCACCGTAGCCTGGTGCCCGTGTGGATGTGGTGATAGCAGGCCTCTCTCAGCACCAAGACACCGAGTGGTTTGGGTGAAGGGCCGGGGACAGGACGCACCATAGCCTGGTGCCCGTGTTTACGAGGGAACGGTGAGCCTCTCCCAGCACCCAGACACTGAGGGGCTCGGGTGAAGGGCCGGGGACAAGGCACACCATAGCCTGGTGCCTGTGTGGATGTGGGGATGGTGGGCCTCTGCAGTTCCTCAAGTAATAAGGAGGCTCAGGCCCAGGCTTATTTCCCCAAACTGGCTTCTATTAATAGAAAATTCTGGAACTTGTGTCCTCTATGAAGCTATGACTAATTCCTGAGCAAATTCAGCCCAAGAATTTCAACCAAGGAAGCTGTAGGCTGGGACCACGAAACAAGGAAGTGTGCAGACCGCCAGAAGGGTCTCCCCTCATTGACGAATGTGGCAGGTGTCCCCAGACCCCGGGCATTTTCCACAAGGGCAGGTTTGGGCAAACCCAGGAAGGGGCCAGCAGCCCCACCCAACGCCAGGCTGGGGAAGGAGCTGGCCCGTGACCGACGCCCAAGCCAACCCAGCCCAGCCCAGCCCCCTGTGTCATTCTGGGGTGGGATTTCCTCCAAGCTCAGTCTTCTATTCCTTCTTTGAAACATAGGTTGCAAATAGCTGGCCTGAAAGAAACGTTTTTCAGCCCTGAAGTCTGCAAGACCGCTCTGAGAGGTGCAGCCCCCGTTTTCATCAGGAGGGGAGCAAAGGGAGTGTGTAGCGTCTGTGCTTAGACAACGGCAGCCCTTCTGTCAGCGTCTCAAAGCCAGAGCAGGGCTGGCCCTTCCTTACCGTCAGCTCCCCCAAAGCTGCCTGCCGGGAGCTCTGAGGGTCAAAGACTGGTTATAGCCTTTGAACCCCAAACGGCCTTTGCACATTTCTACTTTTTCAGAATTTAGTTCATTCTTGGCCTGTGGCCTCCGAAATGAAGCGCATTTGAGGGCTAAGATGTTCAAAGCGGGTTCAGCCAGTGCTCTGATCCCTCATGGCGGCTTGCTAGGCTGGCTTGGGTGGGGAAGACAGGGTCCCTCCCTCAGAGTGTGACTGTGACGAGGACTAGGAATGGGTTTGTTTAAGCCCCGTGCTCCAGGCAGGGAGCTCATTGGGGCACACAGGCCTCCTGCTTCCCCAATCAAGGGTCCCCATGTGCACGCAGGAGTGAGATCTGCTCACACACCCAGGGCGCGCAGCCAAGGAGGGGAACGCCGAGCACCCCATGTTAGGGGGTGATGGGAGACGCAGAGCCCTCTGTGTTCGTGGGTGATGGGCGACACCGAACACCCCATGTCAGTGGGTGATGGGAGACGCTGAGCCCCACCCTGTCGGTGGGTGATGGGTGACACCGAGCCCCCCCATGTCAGTGGGTGATGGGAGACACTGAGCCCCGCCCTGTCGGTGGGTGAAGGGAGACACCGGGCCCCTGTGTTGGTGGGTGTTAGTCGTTTATTGCGAGCGGTCGCTCTGTAGTGGCTGTGAGTCTGCTGTGGGTGATGCAGGGCCCAGACACTACTCATGGAGTCTCCGAGGTTCACGGACAGCAGACACTAATTAGCTGCTTTTTGTTCCCCCTCCTGATTAAAATGGGGACCCACTTCCTTCAGAATTTACTTGCAAACCAGGGGTGTCTGTTGATGGGGTTACTTGTAAGTTCTGGGGACAGTGCAGTGACCCCACAGCAGACACCCTGGTCCTGGTCAGGGGTCCTGCTGCTCGCTCGGAGGCTGAGCTCAGTCCCAGGGGGCTGGGAAAGGAGGCGCTGGATGGAGCCAGGAAGCTGAGCACAGCAACTGGAGTTCGCGAGTGTAGGTGGTTTCTGTCCCCCTAGAGAGCCGGGCGCTTTGTCTGGGATTCTCCCCAGAGGTTGTACTTTCTGATTAGTCTCTGAATTCTACACCTTTCACACCCCAGGGCAGAGCGTCACCGGCAGCTGCTCTAACAAACTCCACTCGCGGGGCGCTGCTCTCTTTTGCAGCCTGGAGGCCGAGCTCCGACTCGGTGTGGGTGGGGCCGTGCTCTGAACCCTGGTTCAGGGGAGGGCCCTTCCTTGTCCGTTCCAGCTTCTGGGGACCCCAGGCCTTCCTAGCTTCTGACGGCATCACTCCAAGCTCTGCCTCATTTCTCATGTGGCCATCTTCCTTCTGTCTGTCTGTCTCTGTGTCTCTTCTTTCCTTATAACACGGGTCCTGTTGGATGAGGACCCGCCCTTCTCCAGCGCGACCTCCTGCTAACTGATTACGGCTTTCGAGAGCCTGTTTCCAAACAAGGTCATGCTCACAGCTCTGGGGGTTCGGACTTCAGCCTATCTTTTTGGGGAACAGTAATCAACTCATAGCACCTAATGAAGAAGTGTTTGTGGGGGTTTTGACACGATGTTTTAATAGAATTTTAGGGGCCTTCCCAGTTGGGAGGGGCCTGCGGTGCCACCACGGTTGACCTGGGGCGTGTCCAGGGACACAGTCACTCAGGACACGCCTAAAAAGCTCCGTCTAGCTGAGTTTGCCGCAGCTTTTAAGGAAATGCCCCACACCTGAAACCAGATCCCGGGTGGAGAGTGGGGGCCCCAGGGTCCTCAGGAAGGGGCGCTAGGCCTCATGCAGGGCCCCAGGGTCCTCAGGAAGGGGGCACTAGACCTCCCGTGGGTGCCCCCAAGTCGGTCCTCAGGAAGGGGGCACTAGGGCTCCCACGGGTGCCCCCAAGTGCAAACCAAGAGAAGTTGAGGAGGCAGCCCAGCCCCCAGTGGCTCCTCAGGGGCCTCTTGTTCCAAATCCAGCCGTTCCCCCAGGGATGGTGAGCAAGCCCCACCCCTCAGTGGCCTGGTCCCCTGCCTAGGGGTCGTCTAGCTCTGGACTTGGCTGCGGCCCAGCCACTTCCCCTGCAGGCCCCTCTGCTGCCCCTACAGCATCACCCAGAGGTGACACAATGGTAGCTGTGGTTACTCGACATCTCTGCAGAGACGTGCGGGCAGTGCTCTCTCTGAGGCCGGACTCTGGCCCAGCTGGTGATAAGACTCCAGAGTCAGCCTTCCTGCTAAGCAGCCACAGGCTGAGCCTCGGGGTGCAAGTTCTCTGTCCCCAAGGCCTAGCAGCTCACCCGGCCCCCACTCGTTCCTCTCTCAGAATCAGAGGCCTTTGTGCTTAGGTGGGAGGGGCAAAGTTTCCTCAACCCAGGGTCTGGTACACCCTGACTTTCTGTCTCTTCTTCTCTCTGGTCTCCATGCCCCCCAACTCCCTCCGTCCAGCTCCATCTGGATCCTACTGAAGAATCCCACGTTCATCCTGCTCTGCCTGGCCGGGGCCACGGAGGCCACACTCATCACCGGCATGTCGACGTTTGGCCCCAAGTTCTTCGAGTCCCAGTTCAGCCTCAGCGCCTCAGAAGCGGCCACTTTGTTTGGTGAGAAAACTCCCTGGATCTCTGGGGGAGGTCTCTGCTTTTCCATGAGTTCTCAGACGAGTGAAGGGTCTTTGAGGACATCTTCTATAAAGACCCTCACAGGGCTGCTCCAAGTGGGAGCACAGGCTGTGGGGGCAGGTGCACCCGAGACTGGCACGGATGGAGAGCAGCTTCGGGCTTTTCGCCAAGTTCCCTTTGCTACACGATAGTCAGGTGGCAGGATGAGCGGGCTGTCCCTCCGTGAGGGCCTGGTGAGCTCTGGCTGCGGCTCCTGGTGGCTGACCAGTCCCCCATGTCAGGACCAGTTCCCAGTGGGACGGTGGCGTCCATCTGAGCGTACTGCCAGCAGCTTCGGCTGGAGGGTTGGGGGGCTCCAGCTCACCGGGCCCCCTCCTGGCCCCAGTGCCCCGGCCACAGGCATCAATGGCTAGCTAAGAAGGTTTGGGGGCAACGCCCATTGAGCATCCAGACTCCAGGCCTGGGTGCCCCGTGAGCTGGGCACCCACTGTCCCCAGGCTTAACCCCACTGGCTGGATCACCTGCATCTGCCTGGTGGGTGCATCCTGTGGTCAGGGGCTGGTTGACCCTCCTGGGGCTATGGGGGTGGGGTGCCTCCTCAGACCCCCTTCTGCCAGCATTCAGAGGGTACTCCAGAGCTCCGGGGGCCTTCTCAGCCTCACCCAGACCGTAGGAGGTGCCAGACGTGGGGGCCTGTCACTGGGCGTGGAGGGCACAGGGCCTCTGCGCAACACGTGGTCACTTTCAGCCAGATGCCATCTCTCATTGTTCCATTCCCTGGGGTGGGGGGGAGAGAGCACGGGATTAGGGGTCCCACCCTCCCCTCCTCAAGCTAATGGCAGCCAGACACCCCTCCTGGCCTTACCCTGAGATCTCACTAAGCTCCTCTCCCCAGGGTACCTGGTGGTGCCGGCAGGAGGAGGCGGAACCTTCCTGGGTGGCTTCCTGGTGAACAAGTTCAAGCTGCATGGCTCAGCCGTAGTCAAGTTCTGCCTGCTCTGCACCCTGACCAGCTTCCTGGCCTTCTTCATCTTCTTCCTGCACTGCCCTAATGTGCCCATGGCTGGCGTGACAGCCACCTACAGTGGGAAGTAAGTGCAGGTGGGGCCTGGCTGGAGGGGAGACTCCCAACTAGGGCAATGACATGGGGACACGTGTGTGAAGACATACCTGTGTGGAGGCACACCTGTGTGTGGGCTCACCTGTGTGTAGACTCACCTCTGTGAGTCACACCTGGGTCAAGGGGAGGGCCAGCAAGACAAGGAGCACTGATGGGCAAGGAGGACACCCCCCCAGGGCCGGTTCAGTCGATTAAGGCTCATTTGTAAAACAGCTCCAGGTAGCCATTAAGGACACCTGGGCTCAGGTCCCAGCTGTATGCCGCTGTGGGCCTCAGTCTCCTCGTCTGTGCACTGGGACGATCACCGTCACCTCCCAGTGTCCTTGAGGCTTGTCTCCACGTGCAACCTCTAGGGTGGCAATCCAGGAAGGTCTAACTTGGAAACACACAAGCAGCCCGGGCCCCACCCCGCAGGCTCCCTCCCGGGAACCTGCCATGTAGATGTGCTCACACGCTGTGAGAGGGCAGAGGGACACAGAGGACTTGCAGTGTGCCTGAAACAGCAAGAGCCTGGAAACAACCTCAACCTGGGCAGTAGCAGCCTGGCTGAACCACAGGGCGCTCCACAGTGGGTTACTACCCGGGCGTTCAGGGGGACGAGGAAGGCCTTTTTGGACCATTGCCATGACACGCTGTCGAGCAGAAAAAGGAACGGGTGGAACAAACAGTGAGTTGTGCTCCAGCCGGAGTTAAAAAAAGAGAAGGGAAGGTGTGTGTATGTGTGTGTGTGTGTGCCTGCACACTTGTGTGCATACATGTGTGTGTGTGTATCTGTGCGCGTGTGTTTGCTACACACATATGAGCCGTCTCTGGAGGTGCATAGCCACTGGCCTGGGCCGCAAATCGGGGGCTGGGCACTGGGAGGGAGGTGTCTTTCCACCTTGTACCCTGCAAGGGTTTTAAATGTGAATGCACAGCCTATCTGAAAAGTAAACACATTCGAGGCAGGTAAGCTGCACAGGGTAAGTGCTTAGCTGCTAACCAAAAGGTCATCGGTTCGAACTCACCAGCAGCTCCACGGGAGAAAGGCCTGGTGATCTGCACCTATAAAGATTACAAGCCAAGGAAACCCTATGGGCAGTTCTACTCTGTCGCATGGGTCGCTATGAGTCAGAATTGACTCAAGGGCGCCCAGCCAGCAACAATGAGGTGCACAGGAGTCTGAAGAGCGTGGGCGTGTGCCCAGGATGCTGTGGTAAGATAACTACCTCACAGAACGGGGAGGCACAGAGTGCCATGCTTGGAGTGGAGCCAGCTCAGGGCCCAGGGTGTTGACCGCACAAGGGCAGCACAAGGGCAGAAGTAGGGGGGGTGGGGACAAGACCCCAGACCGTGCCTGGGCCCCGTCTCACAGCCCTCCCCTCCCTCCACAGTCCCCTGCCCGAGGGCCGCCTGCAGCTGACGGCTGCCTGCAATGCCTTCTGTGACTGCTGGCCGGAGCACTATGACCGTGTGTGCGGCTCCAACGGCGTCATGTACTACTCACCCTGCCACGCGGGGTGCCTGGCAGCAGCCACCACGGACCCCAGTGGCCGGAAGGTGAGTGTGGCCACTGCCCGAGGCCTACCGTCCCCATGGTGGACCTGGGAGGGGCCCCTTGGCCCTACCCTCTGTAATCGGTGCTGTTGTTGGGCTCCCCAGGTGTACCAAGACTGTAGCTGTATCTCTCAGAATTTTTCCTCTGGCTTTGGCCATGCTACCACAGGAAAATGCGCCTCGGCCTGTCAGACAAAGCCCCTCCTTCTGGTTTTCATATTCGTTGTAATTATCTTTACATTCCTCAGCAGCGTTCCTGCGCTAACGGCAACCTTACGGTAAGAACCTGGGCCTGGGTCTCTTACATGGAATCTTCCCTTGCAGCTCCCAACGGCTGAAGCTCTGCAGATCCCGTGGCGGGCGGTCCTGCGGCAGAATGTGCCAGGCCCTGTGCCTGCGCGGACATCATGCAGCTGGCTGCCCCAGCGCCGCCGGGGTGCTGGCCCCTGGGGAGGCGGGGAGGCGGCCTGGGGCTTGGCCGGACTCAGCCCTGGCGCAGGGGTGAGATGAGGCGCGCCTTCCGTTCACCATAGCTGACGCTGCATCTTCCTTACAGATGTGTGTGCGACCGGCAGAGGTCCTTCGCCCTGGGCATCCAGTGGATCGTCGTTAGAACGCTAGGTACTGCGCAGCGTGAGGGGGCGGAGCCGTGTACAGTCGGGTGGGGTGTTGCCTGCACAATGGCACCGGCCGTGTCCACTCAGCAAGCCAGGTGTGCACCCCTCGTTGTCCACTGGAGGGGCCTCCGTCATTCCATTGGCCAAACCAAAAACAAGAAACCAGTGGCCATCAAGTCGACCTCAGCTCATGGTGACTCCATGTGTGTCAGAGGAGAACCATGCTCCATAGGATTTTCAGTGGCTGGTTTTTCAGATGTAGATCGCCAGGCATTTCTTCCAAAGTGCCTCTGGGTGGACTCGAATCTCCAGCCTTTCAGTCAGCAGGCGAGGGAGTTAACCTTTTGCAGGACCCAGGGACTCATTTGCCCAGAAGGCATCTTTTCCTCCTTAACTAAAAGTTCCATAGGAGCCAGAGACATCAGGGAATTTCCCAGCCCCAGATGCCAAGTCCCCACACAAGTGAGGAGCACATCCCCCAAGCCCCCTGAAAAGAGCCCTGGAGGTGCAGTGGTTAAGTACACAGCTGCTAACCGAAAGGTCAGTGGTTCAAACCCATCATCGGCTCTGCAGGAGAAAGGCCTGGAGATCTGCTCCTATAAAGATTACAGACTTGGAAACCCCATGGGGCAGTTCTGCTCTATCCTATAGGGTCTCTGTGAGTCGGATCTCTACAGCACACATCACCGCTGAGGTCCACAGTGCCGCCCTCTCCGAGAGCCGCTTACTTGGTCCTGAGCCCCCTCTCTCTGCAGGGGCCATCCCGGGACCCATCACCTTTGGCTGGGTGATTGACAAGGCATGCCTGCTCTGGCAAGACCAGTGTGGCGTCCAGGGCTCCTGCTTCGTGTACCAGAACGCCGCCATGAGCCGGTACATACTCATCACTGGGCTCCTGTACAAGGTGAGCAGGCAAGGGCCAGCGCCAGGGTGCTGCAGGTCTGCCCCGCTGACCCGGCTTCTCCCCCCGCCGACCTGGGTTCTCCCCCGCTGACCAGGGTTCTCCCCCCACTGACCCGGGTTCTCTCCTACTGACCCGGGTTCTCCCCTACTGACCCGGGTTCTCCCCCCGCTGACCTGGGTTCTCCCCGCTGACCCGGGTTCTGCATCTGCCAACCCAGGTTTCCCTCCCTGCTGATCTGAGGAGTCAGGTTCTCCCCCCGCTGACTCAGGGAGCTGGGTGCTGGGAGGGCCTCCAGCGGCCACCGTCACACAAGCTCGGGAGCAATTTCCAGCAGAAGTCCTGCTGAAGTGATGGCTGTTAGGGCTCCGGAGACGCAGGGGTAACAGAGGAGACAGAGAGGGCGACCCTGGGCATGAGAAGGGCCACGGGTCAGCCTAGGGGCTCACCCCCGAGATCTGTGCTTCCCGCAAGCATTAGCCCGCCTCCCAGGAGCCGCCCCGTCATGGCCTCACCAGGTGCCCCGGCCTTCTAGCTTAGCTAAACAGCTTTGGAGAAATGGCACAAGGACCCTCCTGCGAGGTCCCCATGTGCAGTATGGCACTTTTCCCAGCTACAAGGAGCCTCAATGCTGCCATTTCTCACCCCGGCCCTCTGTCTTCACGCTGCCAAGAGAAATTCCCATGTGGTTCTCGGGCTCGGCTCCCTTGGCTCGTGCTGCCCAGGCAGAATTGCAGTCTTTATGTTTTGGGGTTTTCCCCCCAAGAAGGAGAAGGCCTCAGACCTTGAAAACCAAAGGAAACCCCGGGGCCAGCGGTCCAGACCAAGGGTGGTGACTGGGCGTGGGGAGGGAACAACAGGAAGGCTTGGCAGCAGGGCCCTCACCTCCGGGCTGGGAGCCATGAGAAGGAAGGTCCCTGGGAGCTCATCAGTGCCCCATGCTGATCCCCGCAGATTAGCGTAAAAATAGCCAAGGACAGGATGGGATCTGGGCAGCCCCGGAGAAGCAAGAAAAACAAACCCCTTGCCGTTCCGACTCAGCAGACAGCCACATTTTTCTCCTGCAGTGTGGCTGGTGGGTTCGAACCACCGACCTCTCAGTTAGCAGCCGAGCGCTTAACCACTGTGCCACCAGAGTTCCTGTCTCTGGAAGAGAGCAACTGGTTGGCTGTGAAATGACACCTGTTCCCCGGAGTGGGCTCTGGGTTTTGTGCCTGGAGCTGCAGGCGCAGCAGCCATGCGGGGGCTGTACTAGTGACCCCGCCACACGGACCGTGCCAAAGAACAAGGGCCGCTCCACACACGTGTCGGTGCCGATTAAGGGGAGCAGACAGGTCTGCCCTCAAACGAGTGCCATGTGGACGGGCTGAAATGGCGCCATCCATGCAGGTGGGCTCCAGCGCTCGGGCCCAGCTGGGAGCTCCCAGAAACTCCGGGGGCATTTCTACTCAAGGTCCCGTTTTCAGACGTTAAATGCATGCAGACGTACACAAGGGCCACTGGACACGCTCAGAGTGTCTGCCTCAAAGAAGAACCCACATGTCCCCGGGCCTGGGGCTGGTGGGCGGCCTCAAATGTGCATCTGAGCCATGAGAAGGGGGGGTGTGAGTGTGGGGACCCCAGAGGACATTGTCTCCCATGGCCTCATACCCTCAAGTTGGCACGACCGCATGTTGTAGGAAGGAACCCAGAGCCCAAAGGTCAGGTGACAGCCCATACGTGGGGGTCGAGCGCGGTCTGGTGGGAGCACAGCCTGGCCAGGTCTGCCTGAGAGGCTGCAGCAAAGGACCAGACATGAGCGGCCTGAACCCCCAGGAAGCATTCTCTCGGTCTGGAGGCCTGAAGTCTGCAACCAGGGTGTCAGCAGGACTCTGCTCCCACCAAAGGCAGGGCTGCTCCCTCCGGAGGCTCTGAGCAAGGATCCGCCCCAGGCCTCTCCCCCAGCTCCTGACAAAGCCCCCGTTCCTTGGCTTGTGGCTGTGGCTGTTATCACTCCAGCCTCGGCTCCCCCTCACATGGCCTCACCTGTGTCTCTGGGTCTCAGGCTCTCTCCTTCTCCTATAACGACACAGTCCTGGGTTTGGGGCCCACCCTAATCCAGGATGATCTCCTCATCTGGAGGTCTTGATCTTAATCACAACTGCAAAGACCCTATTTCCAGATAATGCCACACACTCATGTTCAAGGGGTCAGGACTTGGACGTATCTTTCTTCGGGGTGGGGGGGGGGACACAGCCCAGCCCACCACAAGCTCCTCCCACCTCAGCCTGTGCCGCTGCTCTTAGCTGAATGTCTGCATCCGCCCTAGAAACTGGGGATGTAGGAAGACTTGTCTCCTCAGATGAGCGAGCCATGGCCTCGGGGCCCTGTGAGACCGACAGGTGGGGGTATCAGCCTGCAAGCTCCCGAATGCGTGGTCTCTGGACAAGGCCCAAGCCCAGCGGCTCCTCCTCCCCCACCAGGTGCTCGGCTCCCTCTTCTTCACAGCGGCCTGCTTCCTGTACAAGACCCGGTCGGTGTCTTCCGACGGCCTAGAAGCTTCTCTGCCCAGTCAGTCCTCAGCCTCCGACAACCCCACGGACCCTCAAGATGACTCCTCTGCCCTCCAGCGCCAGAGTGACGTCTGACCCCCACCTCCGGGACCGAACGGCGCCGAGCCGGCTGTGCGGCAGGAGCTGGATGGACCCCGACCCTGTGCCGCCTGGTGAATCCCTCTCGACAGAGCTGACCGCTCCCCTACTCCTCAGCACTGGGGGCTCTTTGGAAACCTCACACTGGAGTCGGGGGGCTGCGAGGCTACCCCGAGTTTGGGGTCATGTGTGTGTGAAAGCACTAACAGGAAATGAACTTGAGGCCGCCCCGGGGGGTCCTCTGGGCACCGGAAGGCACCCCCTCCCCCGCCCCTCCCCTCCCCCAGCCCCCGCCCGCCAGCCCCCCAGCCCCACCCAGCCCTTGTAGAACAGGAGGGGGGCCCCACCTGACCCGCACACTGCCCGCCTCCCCCGTCTCCCTTCTCCTGCCCGTTCTGCACACCCTGGCTTTTCCTGGTGGCCTTTCCCGACGGCGTGGACGGCCCAGGACGAGTAGACCGTGCGTTTTGCCAGTCTACGCAATCTGCAGTTAGCGCCATCGTCAGTTATAAAAGAACCGAGCTCTCCACGGACTCTGGGAGAAGCCACACCCCTTTCTTTTAAAAGCTTCGGTCCGTGGGTGCCTTCCTCTGTGAAGCCAGTGGAGAGGGCCCTGCTCTCGGGGGACGGGGAGGAACAGCCGGGAGGAGCAACTCTGGTTTGCGCCTTGGACTCGTGGGCAGTTTGTCTTTATTATGAAGGCCTGGGCGCTAGCAGCTCAGGGTGCGCGGAATGACTGCCCCGCTTCCTTCGCGCCCCTCTGGCTGCCTGCCAGGCCCTGCCCCACGTTCCTCCTGATGGCGTGAAGCCCTGGGTGGGGCGGCCGGTGGAACCCCGCAGGTGGTGCGCTGTTGGAAGTTGGCCAACACCGCCTCCCTCGGTCTGCGATGGGGTGGGGCGGCTGTGTAGACATGTATTTATGAATCCTTGTTTTACATAAAACGGTTTTTATAAGATGTGCTTCTGTTCCTGGTGGCATGGCATGCGTAAGGGCGGCTCCAGTCACCTTTGGGGTGGGGCCTGGGATGCCGCGGGGTCCTCGGGGGTCTGTCTGTGGAATGCATGCCCCGTGGGTCCTTGTTAGACTTGTAGAGATGTGAATATATTTTCATATTTAAAGCCGATGTCCCTGTGCAGTGTCTTGTGTTTCGTGGATTTGCAGACCTTGCTGGTTTCATGCTTCCTTGTTCCCAAAGGGGCCCCCCACTCCACTCCGCTTAGAGACCCCCCTTGTGAGCAGAAGGATGAGCCAAGGCATCTCCCCACTCCAGGTCCTGTGCCACATGGGCCTTGGTCCTCCTCCTGGGTCCCCACTTCCTGCCACTTTCTGGAACGGCCTGGACTCCATCTTTGGAGTACTGGGACTGCAGACAGGTGGCCGGGCACTGCGAGTTAACACAAAGGAGTGTGTGTGTGTGCGTGTGTGTGTACGTGAGCATGTGTGAGGTATGTGTGCACACATGCAATATGAGTGTGCTGTATGTGTGCATGTGTTGGATGTGTGTGCATGCATGTGTGTGCATGTGTACATGCATGTGTCTGAGCACTGTGAGTACATGTGTACATCTGTGCACAGTGAGTGTGCTGTGTGTGTGTATAACGAACTGAAGGGAGACCAGCACAGGCTCTCTTATCTGAAGAAACTCTTGGGTAGCCGGGCCATGTCCCCAGAAGGGCTGAGGGTCGCTGCGGGGCCCTGACACCTGTGTGCACAGCTCCTGGAAGGAAGTCCGTTCATGTCACAGCGGCGACGGTTGTTGGGGCGGCAGAGACAATAACCAGTGCCACAACTCTTACAGAGAAGTGGGGCCAGGAGGGTCACTCTGAGGAGTCGAACCCCGGCTTCAGTCCCAGAGTTTATTTTATAGTCAATACAGCAAGCAGTGAAGCAAATAACAGAACAATGGGCTTTGGGTGAATAACAGTAAGTTTTGGGCAAGGGAGAAGGAATTCAGGTAAACAAGCCAATCAGTAACAGGACAATAGGTTCGGGAAAACAAGTCGTGCCTAATCTCTTTCTCATCACTGACAAGTCTCCAACATGTTGTATACAGCATAGAGGCCTGTGGGGGCTGCAGTTGTCAATAGTGTAGCCATGTTTAAATGGCATATATCCCCACATCTCCCCCCTTTTGTTTAGTTAATGGAATAAGAATCAAGAGGGTTTCCACTGGTCCAACAAGTGTCCGGTAGGACAAAGTAAAATTTTCTCTATGAGATAAAATACAAGATTATCTCAGCTACTGTCTCCACACCTCAGGGCCTGCAACTTAGTGAGTCCTTGTGAGCCCAGCTACAGCTGGGGCACACTCCATATGTTTAAGGAGGAGAAGTAGCATAGCTATGAGTAACACCTGGACTTAGTCGCTCTTAGATGGTGGCCATTGCAGGCTGCTTAAACTCACGGTGCTGGTTTTCCACCAGATACCATCTGGTTCTTCACCAGGTTACTAAGTAAGAGTGATGCTCTTATCAATTGCATAGCCGGAGTGAGCAGACTCAATGTGCCTTTCAGGTGTGTAAGACAATAGAGGATTATTTTATGAGGATAATATAATCCTCTGCACTAGTAATATCCTGATTGTTGGACTCATGGGTTTCCTCTGACTCTCATTTTGTCAGGTAAACACTAACTTTTAACATCCACTGAAATTATTATTCTTAAAGGCTTAAAGATTTATAAAGGCTCAAAGATTCATTAACAATCAAACAAGCAATGATTTACACAGCTTTGCCATTACTTGGAAGGGAATCACCAGGAAGTGTAATTTACACATCATAACAGATTTAACAATCAAACAAACACTGATTTACACAAATTTACTATCAATTGGAAAGGAATCATCTAGCTTAGAAATCTATCTATACAGAAGCATCTAGTCTAGAAGAAGCAGAAAATATAGAGGAATTTACACATAACAAATTTTCATTGGGAACTTACTGATTAACAAATCACTGGTTAACAAGATAATATAGGATGACTATTGAGGATTGATTATCACGAGGGAAACCATAGCTAGAAACAGGTTTTCAGGTGTAAGTGGGGCACCGGTAGCTGAGAGGACATGCTCAGCTTTGGAGGAGAGGGCTTTCAGATCTCCCCATGTTACCGGTATAGCAGAGCTCTGTTGTCCACCATCCTTTCCCGGGGGAGGCAGTGATGGTGTCAGTTGTTGACCTGGAGTCAGGTCAGCTCATGACCCCAGTTGCAGCTGGAGCGGTGGCAGCAGCTCCCAGTGGAAGAGAATGGGTGGGGGCTGTTGCGGGGTCATGATATGGCTTTACTAGTCAAGCGGGAATCCAAAGTGGACCTGTAGGAGACAAAACAGCCGCATACCCTTGCCCCCAGGTTAGTAATTCTACAGGTCCTTGCCAGACAGAGGGATTTTGAGGATCTTTATAGAGGACCTGTGGGTGAGGTCGGGTGTCAGAGGGGATAAAGTGTCGTTCTGCAGCAGTAGGACCATCTTTAGCAACCGATAAAAAGTTAAAAATAAAGAGAGCTTTGGCAAGTCTTTCATTTTGGTCACATACTCTAGACCCATTGTCTACCCCCTTTTGTTTATTTAGGAGCTGTTTGAGAGTCTGATGGGCACACTCAATTATGGCTTGACCTTGAGGGTTATAAGGAATGCCAGTGGTGTGAAGAATATTCCAAGTGGCACAAAATTGTTGAAATTTAGCAGAAGTATATGCAGGCCCATTATCAGTTTTAAGAGCTTGGGGACATCCCATAGTTGCAATGGCTTGCGTGAAATGACGACAGGCATGAGTAGAACGTTCTCCAGAAAGGGCTGTAGCATAAAGAAACCCAGAATATATTAGCCCAATGAAAGCTTTACCACAGCGGGGACACTGTGCCTTTAAGAGAGCTAAAACAGCCCGACAGTCAGGATTAGCATTTTCACAAGCAAAGCTGGAGACAAAGAACTTCAGCTGCTTGTTGATTTTCTACCCGTCAGGAAATGGCAGATTCAATTAAAAGCAGAAGTTGGGTAAGGGCTTCTTCTGACACCTTAAGCTTAGAGGCCTTTAACAATCCCAACAACTGGATTTTGTGTTGACGCTGTTCAGAAGAAGGAGAATCCCCACAGTGAGGGAGAAACAGAAAATGAAAAAGGAGAATGAGAGACAGTAAAGACTCTTGGTCTGAAGCCGAAATCCCTTGAGAGCGCTCGGGAAGGCCCGTTGCCCTTGGGCTGTAAACCCAGCCTGAAATCCCTTGAGAGCTTCCGGGAAGGCCCGTTGCCCTTGGGCTGTAAACCCAGCCTGAAATCCCTTGAGAGCGCTCGGGAAGGCCCCATCGCCCTTGGGCTGTAAACCCAGCCTGAATTGAGAGCTTCCGGAAAGCCCCGTCGCCCTTGGGCTGTAAACCCAGCCTGAATTGAGAGCGTCGGATACTCACCACCTGAAGGGATTGAGTGCGAGGGCATCTACAGCTCTGTCCCTCACATGGGGCACCATCTGTTGCAGAGGTGACGGTTGTCGGGGCAGCGGAGACAATAACCAATGTGAGAACTCTTACAGAGAAGTGGGGCTAGGAGGGTCACTCTGAGGAGTCGAACCCCAGCTTCAGTCCCAAGAGTTTATTTTATAGTCAATACAGCAAGCAGTGAAGCAAATAACAGAACAATGGGCTTTGGGTGAGTAACAATAAGTTTCAGGCAAGGGAGAAGGAATTCAGATAAACCAAGCCAATCAGTAACAGGGCAATAGCTCTGGGAAAACAAGTGCCTAATCTCTTTCTCATCGCTGACAAGTCTCCAACGTGTCATATACAGTACAGAGGCCTGTGGGGGCTGCAGTTGTCAATAGCGTAGCCATGTTTAAATGGCATATATCCCCACACGTGCAGAGCCCAGAGGCTAAGCGGACTCTTTCTCCAAGCCCACCGCGGCGGCCAGGCTGGGCTGTGATCACACGTGCCAAGTGTCTGATGCTGTCCATTTTTGTAGTTGTTGTTGTTGGGAATATACACAGCAGAACACACACCATCTCAAGAGTCTGTACATGTACACTTCAGTGACACTGATTACGTCCGTTGAGTTGTGTGAACGTCCTCACTCTCTCTTCTGAGTTGTTCCTCCCCCATTACTGCAATCTCACTGCCCCCTAAGGTTCTAGCTAATCTTTCAAGAGCCCTCAGAGCGGAGCTCAGCGGGCAGGAGTGGATTCTGTCACTCCCAGGAAGGCTCCTTGACACCCCACCCCCACCAGCATGGGCGTCAGCCCCCAGCACCAGGGTCCCACATCTCTGGACAAACCAGGGATCACAGAGTAGGTGGGGAGCCTTGATCCGTGTTGGGACAGGGTCCAGGATGTGCACAGGGGTCACGAGCTGGGAGGGGGAGATATTCACAATCTGAGGAGGGGCTGGCCGTGCTTGGGCCTGGGGTGAGCATTTTAGACAACAGAAACAGCAAGTGCAAAGGCCCTGGGGCAGGAACACATGCGCCTGAGGCTCAAAGACAGCTGTGCACAGAGCCATCCGGGGCAGGCGGGACAGTTCTGTCCTTCTGAGCCGTTTGCCCAGGTTGGTTCTCAGGCAGGCCATGGCCCAGTTTCCCCCATGCCTCCTATCCCAGAGCACCTTCCTGTTTCTCCATCTGCAAAGCCCTGCTTTCAGTTGGGTTGATCCAGGGATGAAACACAGCCCACTGGCAGTTCAAAGCCACCAGCTGCTCCCTGGAAACGCTATGGGGCAGTTCTGCTCTGTCCTGTAGGGTTGCTATGAGTCAGAATCAACTCAACCGCAACGAGTGTTTTTTTTTTAGTTATCAGTGAAGGAGCTCTGGTGGCACAGTGGTTAAGTACTTAGCTGCTAACTAAATGGTCAGTGGTTTGAACCCACCAGCCGCTCCACGGGAGAAAGATGTGGCAGTCTGCTTCCGTAAAGATTACAGCCTTGGGAACTTTGTGGGGCAGTTCTCGGGGGCAACGGGTTTGGTTACGAGTGAGGCTACTTCTCTCCCAGGAGAGGTGTGCGTTTTGGGGGGGTGAACCTTTTGCTGTTCTACATGTTGCTACTGGTTATCTTTAAACTTTCCATCTGTTCTGTTCACACAAGTTTTCAATTTTGTGTACCTAGTCAGTTCTGGCTTTCAGGAGGACTCCGGCTCGCACACACCCACACAGCTCCGGGACTGAGCTGGGTAGGGCAGGGCTTGGGGTGCACTTTCTCGGCTCAGCCCCATCAAAATCAGCTCCAAGTAGACAGGAGGGCAAAGAGGGCCTGGCATCTGGCCGCCCCTGAACGTAGGAGCCCCCAGAGTTCCTCACCTCGTGGCATCTCATGTTCTCTCACCACCTCACCACATGCCAAGGTTGGAGTGCCCAGTAACCCATCTGCCTCTCCCCGGGCCTGGGACATCTGCAGCTGCCCCCACCGCACACACACTCCTAACCGGGGCCCTAGCGGCAAAGGGGATGCCACTTGCCACCATGGAATTCTGTCCTTCCCCCCCACCCCCCACTGCTCTGCTCCTCGAAGTGGTGTGACACCGCTGCGTCCTTGGGGTCCCCACTTCCCACTAGAGTCACCCCAAAACTGTGACAGGCTGCATCCTCCAGGTCCCTGGTTCCCACCAGAGACCCCAAAACTGAGACCTGCCCCTGGTGTGACACGCTGTGTCTTCCACATCCCCAGTTCCCACCAGAGTCACCCCAAAACTTCGCTCCACCTGCGCCTCCCTCCTTGAGCCCATCTGCAAACACCACAGATGCAAGGCCGGTGCCCTCCTCACCCACGCCACCACCACCTCTGTGTCCCAGTCAGGGTGCCTGCAGATCTCCCCTCAATGTGCCCCAGCCCCAGGCATCCGTTCCCTGCCCCCTCCATGCTGGGGCACAGGCCTGCCCAGTCCTGGACGTCCCCCTTCGCCTCCCCAGCCTCCCTCTGGGGGAACTAAGAGTCTAACTCATCCCCCGTGGGCGGACTCAGCACTTAAGTGCTCAGCTGGAGCTTCCTGAAGCAAGCTGATCCTCAGGCTGCAGATGGGGCGCTCAAGGCTCCGTACAGCCCATCAGGTTGACATGCCAACCAGGATGACTGCCACGTCAGGGCAGGGCGCCCGGTCTGCCCCTCCCCTGTGCTGGGCTGGCCCACCCCCAGCTGTCTCCAGGACACACGTGTGGAATCGCCTGACACTCTTTGGCTTCTCAGGTGGTCTGCAGAAGCTGGGGGACCAGGACGTGGGGGTGGTGTCCCAGGATGCGGGGCCTGCACTGCACCCCTCCCCCCCCAGCCAGACATCTTGCTCTTGGCCTCTGGCCCCAGGCTGAGTGGTGCTCTGGGCCTGGAGGGGACCGCACTCGCAACCTGTCAGCACCAGGGGGCAGCACAGACAGTCCTGGGAGTGGGCTCCTGGCTCCCCGAGTCCAGGGCTGGCGTCCTCCCTCCAATGCCAGCCTGCAAGGGGTGTCCGCTTCCCGTTCCAGGAGGGGTCCTTGTGAACGTGAGCTGGACTCGTCCTCACAGTCCTGAGCAGCGTCCTCTGAGGTGGAGCCCGGACACGGGCACAAGGTGCCCCTGAGCATCCGCTGAGGGTGTCCACCCTCCATGCTCTAGGCTTCCTTTGCCCCCCTCTTTTCCTTGAAAAAGGCCCAAGCTGGGGTGAGCACTTTTTTAAAGTTCATGTCTTTTTTAAGCAGCTTTATTGAGATATAATTCACATTCCACACAATTCTCCCAACTAAAATGTAAAATTTAATGGTTTTTATTATATGCAGCGTTGTGTATCCATCATCACAGTGGATTAGAACATTTTCATCTCCCGAGAAAGAAACCCCCACTCCTAGCCGTTACCCCCCAGCCCCCCGCCCCTCCCGGGAACCACTAATGAGCTGAGGTCCCTGCGCGCTCTGCTTGTCTCTGTGTATCCTGTGGTGTCCAACTCACTTCACTCAGGGTGATGTCCTCAGGGCTCATCCACGTTGTGGCAAACATCAGGACCTTGTTTCTCTTTATAGCTGAGTGATGTTCCTTGGAACGGATGGGCCGTAGTTTATTTATCAGGTTATTTTAAAGAAGGGAAAAATTCCCTGACTTCTCCCAGCCATTCCCAGGCTAAACCTTCGGCCCACAGGCAGAGGGGAAGAGGCAGGGGTCCTGACCTTGCTAGCTTCTGGACGCAGGGCAGGAGATTAAAGCCCCGTAGTCCCCACGCAGGGGAGGGAAGTACCTGCCAGTGTCCTGGAAATTCCACCCTAAGACCATGGGCACCGGCTCGAAGCTGGCTCAGCTCGCCGGACTGACTCCACCAAAAGTTCATTCCCTGCTTGTCTGAAATTCACATTTAGCTGGGCATCCTGTAGTTGTGTCTGCTAAATCTGGAGACACTGCCTGGTGTGTGGGGGGCTTGGAGAAGTGCAAATCCTGCCTGAGGCCCCAGCCCGGGAGTGCTTCCCTATGCAGCCACCAGAGGGCGGTAGAGCCCACAAACCCAGGTTGGGAGGCACTTCCAGCCCCCGACCCTCTCCCCGACCCTCTCCCCGACCCTCCCCACGCCTGGGTCTTCTCAGCTTGCTCAGCCACATTGCCCTCGGCTCCCTCGTGCATGCGCTGGCCCCTTGCTCCTCTCGAGAGCATGAGGGGAGGTGACTCAGATGCCACTCAGTGCCTGAGACGCTGAGCTGCTCTCTGTTAGGCGGCTGGCAGGTGGGGGCTGAGCTGTCACCACCACAAGGTCCCAAGGTCTGTGGGCAGGCCGGCCCCCACCTCAGGGGTCTCAGGCCTCAGGAACTGGCATGCTGCTCCACCACTGAGCAATGGGGCGTACCCCTGGGGCCTCCCTTACTGGACTTGCCATGAAAACAGCTCTGGGCCACAGTGAAGGAGGCAGCCTGGGACAGGCCAGCCAGCACATGTCCACCAGCAACCACTGTGTGCTGACCCAGTGACAGTGACCAAGGACAGCAACTGTGCTGTGTGAGGGGGTGGAGGACACAGTGCTGTGAGAAATAAATAAAGGTGGGGGTGTCAGGGCAGGTGGGGGCAGCACAGCTGACAGGTGACACTGAACAGACAGCCCTGGGGACAGCCGAGGGGGGGTCCAGGTGGACAGCAGCCCAGGGCCAGCCCTGGGGGAAAGGGGGGACTGGGCGTGAGGCCCTGGTGGCCTCTGTAAGGATTTGGCTTTAACAGGGTGAGGTAAGAACCCACCGGGCAGAGCCTGGACAGACGTATGTTGAGGACTGACAGATACTGACCTTGCCTTCAGGGGTCACGCTGCCTGCTGAGGAAGTCAGTGGTCAGGGGTGACCAGGAGACCACAAAATCCTCACAGGCCCAGCAGGGGCCCCAAATCAGGGGTGAATGAGGTAAAGGCTGACAGCTTTCTGATTTGCCCAATAAGGAGAGAAAAACCACAAACAGTGGTTGCAGGCGGGAGCCCCAGGGGAGCCTGGTTCTCCATGTGCCAAGTAGGGAGGGACCCACAGGCACAGAGAGCAGAGGAGGTGATGGGGCTGGGGGCTGGGAAGGCTTCCTAGAGGAGGTGGTGTCTTTGAAGCATCTAGAAGGGGGTGGGAGGGTCATATGTGCCAGACCGTAGACCCGGAAAGGTAAGCAGCTGGTCACATGGGACAGGACCCTGGACTTGGAAGGGAGACGAGACGAGGCAGGATCAGATGGCAGAGTCATGGTGGCACCTGGCATGGTCAAGCCTCGGGAAGCCTCCTCAGGGGTCTGGATGCCATCCTGAGGCCAGAGGGAGCACAAGGACAGGGAGCAGGGGAGCCAGGTCTGGGTGGGGTGGTGCTCTCAGAATGAGGCTCTGCCTCCAGCATCCCTGCTCCCTGGACTAGGGGCTGTTCTGGTAAATGGTGGCTGAGGCAGGGAGTGGGGCTGGGCAGGTGAGTGGGGGCGGAATGAGTGTGTAGGGGCAAGGTCGGTGCCTGTGGGCTGGCCAGGGGAAGTGGGCGTGAGGTGGTGACTTGCTTCTAACGGCCAGAGGTGACAGAAGTGTCTGTCGGGCAGCTTTCTCTCTCTGGCTCTTTTCGCCTGCCCTGATGGAGGGGCCCGCACGGCTGGGAGATAAGGATGCCTCCAGCCTCCAGTCAGCAGGAACTGGCCCTCTCAGTCTGTCTGACGGCCTTCATGGACCTGAATCCAGCCAACAGCATGTGAGTGAGCTTGGAGGTGGACCCTGCCCCATTTGAGCCTGGGGTGACCCCAGCCCCAGCCAACACCATGAGTGCAGCTCATGGGGCCCTGAGCGGAGAGCCCAGCTCAGCTGCACCAGGCTCCTGACTCACGGCCACTGTGCCATGACCAGTGTGTGTGGTTTAAGCCACTAAGTTTGGGGTGATTTGTTATGCAGCAGTAGCTGACCAATACATTGGGCAACAGCAGAAAAAACATGGCTGGAACAAGGGCAGTGGGGGAAGTAGGAGGCCAGTGGGGATGGTCTCAGGGAGGTAAGGCCTACGGCAGAGCTAACTTCAGGCAGATGGCAGGAGCAGGTGGACAAAGCAGGCTTGGGGCTGGGAAGGTCATGCAGGAAGATTCTGCACAGTGAGGGAGGAGGGGGCCAAAGGTGGGATCCTGGAAACCCGGGATTTTGGGGGGTGGGACTCTGCACCCTCAGGTGGGACTGAGGAGGAGAGGACGGGGAAGGGATGGAACGAGCACTTACTGACGCCCTGCCACACACCCTAAAGTGGTCGGAATCGTTCCCCCTTGTAGAAGAGGAAACTAAGGGTCAGAGAGGTCTGGTGATGCTTTCCGAGACCCCAGAGAAATGGCCCAGCACTGTGCTTTCCAGCGCCCTCTCCCCTCTTCTCCCTCCCACCCCCCCAAATGCTGAGGGAAAGTAAGGCACCAGGCTGCAGAGAGGATGGGGGAGGGGAAGGGAGGATCACCGGCGTGAACCCCACACTTGGCACTGGAGTCCCCCGGGGATGACCACACACTGGGAGGACACCCGCTGTGCTTGCAGACGGGGCTTGAGGGGACAAACAGGATTGGTCCAGTTCGAGGTGCAGGGGGTGCAGGGTGGGGACTGGCCTGCTCACAAACATGTGAAGCCTCCCTCCTGTGGACAGAGTGCTTTCCACACGTGACTGATGAGGCTGCCAAGCCCACGCCCTTCCTACAATCCCTGGACACCTCTCGCTGATCCTGCGCTGCCTTGCCTCTAGCCCCTGGTGCTCGACTTTGGAGACCTGCGGTGCCCCTCTGGTTAGCCTTGCCTTCAGCTGACAGCTTGTCCTGCTGGGCTCCAGATTCAGGCCTGGGGAGAGCAGGAGCAGATGGTCTGCAGAGGTGGCTTGGGACTCGGGGAAAGAGAAATCTGGTGGCAGTAGCCTGCTCTGTCTTGGGCCCCTGGGCCCTGGTGACGCGGCGGTTGTGGTGACTCACACGGCAGAGTGCTGTGTTCTCGGCCCTGCCTCTGAGGCCAGAGCTTCATCAGGGATGCAAAAATGACCCTGCCCAGCAGGCACACAGAACTGAGAGCATCCTGGATCGACTAGGGCCACAGTCCCGCCTTCCTCCTTTGGCAGGCTCCTGCCTGCCAGGAGCTCCAGGTCAGCCCTGGAACATCCCTCCCCCAACACACACAAGATTGCAGAAGGTTCCAGGCAGCAACCTGGAGACAGAGAGTGAGTAGTGGGGTTTAGCCACGACAGAGCAGCAGGAAGACCAAGGCTGACCGGGGAAAAGGGAGGACTGAGTCCAGGAAGGCAGGGGACAAGCAGGGTCCACAGGCGCTCTTGGTTTTCTGTTGAGAGACAGCTTTGGGGAGCTGCAGGGGTGAGAAATATTGAGAGCAGGAATGTTCCTGTGGGCCAGGAGTTGGATGTTCTTTTCCAAGAGCCAGATGCCAGTAAGGATTTGAAATGTCTTTAGGTAATTTCCTTGTGTTGCTGGACTGTGCTCCTTTGATTCTTGTGCTAATTTTCAAATATATCCTTGAATCCAGAATATATGAAGAACCTCTTTCAACCAAAAGACACTCAATTTTAAAAAATGGGCAAAAGATTTGAATAAAAATGTATTCAAAGAAACCATATGAATGACCAACAAGAATATGAAAGGATGTTCAACATCATTAGTCATAGGGGAGCCTAAAATCACAATGAGATACCACTAGGATGGCTAGAATAAAAAAGATGGACAATAACAAGTGTTAGCAAGGATATGGTATAGAAATGGAGCCTTCACGTATCGGTGGTGGGGATGTAAAATGGTGCAGCCGCTTTGGAAAACAGTCTGGCAGTTCCATAAAATGTTAAACATAAAGCTACCATATGACTCAGAAATTTCACTTCTAGGTATATAACCAAGGGAACTGAAAGCATGTGTCCATACAAAATCTTGTGCACCAATGTTTATAGCACTATTTTTCATAATAGCCAAAAGGTGGTGATAACCCAAGTGTTCATCAACGGGTGAATGACTAAACAAAAGGTGGTACATCCATACAGTGAAATATTATTCACCCATAGAAAGGAGTGACATTCTAATAGATGCTATGACGTGGATGAACCTTGAAAATGTGTTCTGGAATTAGTGGTGATGGCTGCACAGCATTGTGAATATACTAAAAACCATGAATTGTGCACTTTAAAAGGGTGAATATTATGGTATGTGAATTATATCTCAATAAAGCTGCTGTTATATCAATTAAACAAGTAATTAAAAAATAATAAAATAGAATCATTGAGCACCTATCATGTGCAATTCACTGTTCTAGCCCCTGGAGACAGATTGGTGGACAAGACAGCAAAGCCCTGAGCTCTAGCCTTTCCATTCCAGTGACTCATTTCTGGAACTCTGACCCCTTGCAGGAGGGGGACACGTGAGGGCCCTGGATCCAGCTGCACCATAACTCTCCTCCATGCTGACTTCCCCAGAATATCAGAAGGCTGGATGAAGCCTTAGAGATCCTCTGTTACAACCTCACTGTGGTATATTGGGTTTTCCAACAGCAATCACAAGAATATATCCATCCCACATGCTCTCCCACAGGCCTGTCGCTTTTCCATAAAGAGATGGAGTCCATGGCCCCTATCTGTGAACCTGGACAGGTGTTTGTAATTGTCTCCACTAACAGAGACAGTCGCTGTACTCAGTCCTAAAAGATAATACAGATTCTAGCTGGCTCTAGCCCTCCTGGGATGCTTGCCTTTGGAACCCAGCTACCACGCAGGGAGAGGCCAAAGTCCATACATCCAGCTCTCATCCCGGTTGACAGAACAGGCAGCCATGTGAGTGCACCATCTTGGAAGCAGATCCCCAGCCCTGGCTGAGCTGTCCCCACCTGATACCAGGTGGAGCCAAGATGACCTTCACCACTGTGCTATGCCCAAACTGCAGACTTGTAACCAAAATGAACAATTATTGCTGTCTTAAACCTGATGATCTCAGCTGTCAGTGAAGCCTCGAAGGACAGTGAGGCAAATGTTATTGGAAGCTGGCAGAAAGGGGACTCTTGTTAGGTAGTGGCGGAAAGTTAAGCAACACTGTGGCTCACTGTAAAGTAGGAAGTAGAAAATGTAGCAGATGGACTGGAGATGGGGAGATGAGTTAAAAAAAAAAAAAAGTTTTTGTTTTCCAGGAAAATTTAGAGGGAGTATAAAGAAGCCAGGTCTTAATAGGATTAAAAACAGAACTGTTGACAGTGCCAAGTGTTGATAAGGATACGGAGCAACTGGAACGCTCATATGTTGCTGGCAGAAATGAAGAACAATACAGCCACTGCAGAAAGCAGTTTGACAGTTTATTAAAAAGTTGAACACATACTTATTATATGACCCAGCAATCCCACTCCTAGGTATTCATCCTAGAGAAAAGAAAAGTGATGTTCACACAAAAACTTGGACATAAATGTTTACAGCAGCTCTAGTGTAATCATGAAAAAAGAAACAGCCTAAATGTCCGTCAGTGGGTGAATGGATAAACAAACTGAGATACCCCTCAATGGAATATTGTTGTCGTTGTTAGTGCCTTTAAGTCTATTCTGACTCATGGAAACCCTATATGTGCAGGGTAGAACTGTTACATGGGGTTTTCAAGACTGTGAACTTTCAGAAGCAGATCACCAGAACTGTCTTTCAAGGTGCCTCTGGGTGGGCTTGAACCTCCAAACTTTCGGCTAATGGTCAAGCCACCCAGGGATTCCACAATGGGATATTAGTCAGCAGGAAAAAAAGAATAAACTATCGGTACCCACAACAGCATGGAAGAGTTGCAAAGACGTTATGCTGTGTGGAAGAAGCCAGTCTCAGGAGGTTACAGACTAGGATTTCATCGTACAACCTTCTCACAGGGGCAAACTATGAGATGGAGAAAGGTAAGTGGTTGCCAGGACGTAGGGTTGGGGGGCTGTGACTTTAAAGGGATGGTATGAGGGAGTTTTTGAGGGTGATGGAGCTGTTCTGTATCCTGATTGTGGTGGTGATTACACAAAGTTATACATGTTAAAATTCATAGAATTTTACACTAAAAAAAAGAAGTCAATTTTACTGCATAATTGTTTAAAAAATAAAATAAAATCATTTCACATTCCAAGATTCTCCAGATGGTGAAGGATTCTCAAATTAAGAGAGGGATGCAGGCCAAAATCAAATCTAGGGTGCTGTCAGGAAGAGATGAAGCCAAGGACTCGCTATAGAGCTCTTTGTTAAAACGTCAGAAAAATGTGAGGCGATGACTTGTAGACCCTTTAAAACAGACATAGGGCCCTCAAACCACCCTAAGGGTGTAGCTCACAAGTCCTCTACATTAAACAGAGTTTCTAAGAATCGTAAAAGTGTTGCAGGCCAGCTACATGACAGAAAGCCCAAAAGAGAGAAAGGCTTGTCTTGACAAGATTTGCAGATCTGGCCTTTGGCTCATGGAGAGAACCCAAAGAAGATTCAAAGGACCCACACTGTTTTTTTTTTGTTTTTTTTTTAAATAGCAATGTATTTTATTTTTCCAGATATTATTATTGTATTTTTAACTTTGATTTATAATTCTTCTTTGCTTGTATATAGAGATGCAACTGATTTTTGTGTGTTGATCTTGTATCCAACAAGCTGCTAAACTCACTTATTTGTTCTAGAATCTTTCGTTCAGATTCCATGGGATTTTTTACCTAGACAGACATGTCATCTGTGAAGAGGGCTGTTTTATTTCTTCCTTTCCAATGTGTCTGCCTCTTTTTTTTTTTCTTTTTCTTCCTTTATCACACCGGCTAGAACCTCTGGTACAATGCTTAATAGAGGTGGTAAGAGAAGATATTCTTGCCTTGTTCTTGGTCTCAGACAGATGACATTTTTCACCCTTAAGGTTGATGTGAGCTCTAGCTACTTTTAACAGAAGCTCTTTATCAACGTAAGGAAGTTTCTTTCTGTTCCTAGTTTGCTGAGTTGTTTTTTGAATCACGGATGTTGAATTTTGTTGAGTGGTTTTTTTTTTTCTGTGTCTGTTGATGTGATCATGTGGTTCTTTTTTAGTCTGTTGATTTGGTGGGTTATATTGATTACTTTCTGAATATTAAACCAGCCTTTCATCCCTGGGATCCACCCTATTTGGCCATGTTGTGGTATTCTTTTCACATAGGGACGGATTGGATTTGCTGTGGAAAGGCACTGAGGCACCTGGGCCTCAGCCCCAGGTGAGCACCCACATGACAGTCACTCCAGCCCGCCTGCCGCGGGGTGAGCCGTCTTAAAAGTGGATCCTCCAGCCCTCAGCTGAGGCCCTGCTGACACCGTGTGGAGTCGAGACAAGGCCATCACCTGCCCCGCCTGCAGATTCATGAGCACAACAAGGGCGCTGTGTGTCGGCTGGCTGTTACTCTGCAACAGGAACCAGAACACCCGATGTGATAGACAGGACCTCCAGCAGAGCCTGCAGCCACCTTGAGCACAGCTGGTGGCGGACGACAGAGACCCCAGCTTCGTCCCCAAGGCCCTGTCAGTCAAAGAACCTTTGTGTGTCAAAGAACCTTCGTGTGGCCTGGGAATGTCCAGTGATATGGACTTGTTGTTGTCAGGTGCCATTGTGACAGAACAGAACTGCCTCATAGGGTTTTCTAGGCTGTAATCTTTATGGAAGCAGATTGCCGGGTCTTTCTTTCTTAGAACCACTGGGTGGGTTTGAACCACCAACCTTTCAGTTGGCAGCTGAATGCTTAACAATTGTGCCATCAGGGCTCCCAGATATGGACTTAAAAAACCAAAACTAAACCCATTGCCATCGGGTCGATTCTGACTCATAGTGACCCTACAGGACAGAGTAGAACTGCCTCATAGGGTTTCCAAGAAACCCCTGGTGGATTCGAACTGCCGACCTCTTAACCACTGTGCCACCAGGGTTTCCATATATGGACTTAGGACTCACCACATCCCTTCTTGCAAAAATGAATAAACGCATTTTGAGGCCATCTGTTTATAAAAATACAGAGGACCCTCAGAGATGCCCCAATTTCTGGATGAAGTTGAGACCTGAAGCCGACTTAGAAAAGAGGGTGTTCTCGAGACAGAACAGAAGAGCCGTCTTTGTTGGTAGTGGGCACCCATGTGTAAGTGTCATAAACAAACAATTTGAAATGATAGGCAGCAAATCCCAAGAATCCTCGTCAGATGTTAAAGGCATCAAGACATCAAAACAAGCCAGGAGAACATCAAACAAATCAAACCACCCTTGGGAGTCTCACCGGAGTCCGGGTGGAACTAAGCCGGTCTGCACGTCAGGGTTTCATGCCCATCTGGTAGGGGAGACCAGGTGGGGGGTGGGCTGTAGGGGGGGAATTTGGGAGGGGAAGCTGGGGGGGGAAGTTAGGGGGTGAATCTGGGGGACTGAAGTTAGGGGGTAAAGCTGGGGGTGTAGTTAGGGGGTGAGGCTGGGGAGTGAAGTTAGGGGGAAAAGCTGGAGGGGTGTAGTTAGGGGGAGAAGCTGGGGGTGAAGTTAGGAGGAGGAGCTGGGGGGCACAGCTGTAGGGAGCCCCAGGCAGACACGGCACCAGGCTCTGGTCTGGTAGTAGCCCCGACAGAGGGTCCTCAGGCCCTCAGCATGCTGGCCTCTCCGTGGGGGGAGGTGGGGACACCTTGCAGGGAGACTTCTCCCCTGGTCTCTAGTCTGGTGACTGTTGAGGATGTCGAGCTGGATGGTTTCGAATTCCACCCCACATGGGCAGAGGGCTGAGCCAGGAGCGAGGATGCTGAACAAGGAGGGACCAGGTGGGTGTTGGGGTAGACAAGGATTACAGTATCTCCCCACCTTGACACGGCTCTGAGGACCAGCAGCCAGAGGACATTCCAGACAGTCGGGTACGTACCTCCTCATACTGAGACCTCATACTGGTGACCCACTGGCCCCTCACCTGTCCAGCTGCACCCAACCCCTCTGTCCTCACACAGCTGAGCCTGCTCCAGCCCCGGGCCTTTGCTTGGGCTGTTCCCTCTGCCCGGAACCCTCTTCCCCAACTGCCCCCCAGCTCCCTTCTGGGTTCTCAGCCAGGTCGACGCCCTCCCACGAGACTGAAGGCGGAAGAGACCAGGCAGGGCTCCACTGCGCAGGGTTGGGGGGACACCCCATGAGTCTGTGGTGCTCCAAGATGTCCGCCAAAATCTTGCAGCCTCATTCTCACTGAATGTGTGTGTGTGTGTGCGTGCGTATGTGTGCACGCACCCAGACGCACATACACCTGTGTACACACACACACTTCTAAAGTGCTGTCCCAGCAAACCCGATTCTGGAGCTGTGTTCGAATCCCAGCTCTGCCACTTACATGTTGCTTGTCGTGGGGCATGACCCGTCTTCCCAAGAGTTCCTGTATGCAGACCAACGTCACAGCTGTGGTGAGGATTCCTCGGTTGGTCTACAGGAGCTCTGAGGATGCCCCTGGCCCAGGAAGTGCTCCATCCCCACCACCCCCATCATTTCAGGACCACCGTGTCCCCCTCTGGTCCTGATTCAGGACACCCAGGCTGGGGGCTGCAGAAGGGGGCCTCAGCTCGGGTGCTTCCCGGGTCCTCTCCTGTCGGGGCCCCAGGAGACTGGGGGGCCATGGTGCTGAGCGACAATCTGGACTTGGATTTCTTTCAATAAGCAGCAAGTTAGAAGGGGACATGTGATAATCATTTAATGACTGTTGAATGGATTATCCATTTTATTCACAGCCAGCTCCCGCAATAATTACACGTCTGTTGTGTTAACTCATAGCTTGATCATTTATTCTGAGGCACGGTGGACCTAGTCTGCTGGGCTCGGGCTCTGCTGATGAGGAAGCCAGGCCGAGGGTGTCTCCCAGCGTGGGCTGCAGAGAGTGGACAGTGCAGGGAAGTTGGGACCCAGCTTTTGCCTTAACTCTCTTGGGGGCCTGGGTTCTCGGCCGGGGCAACAGCCTCCTTTCCTCCCTCCCAGCAAAGGAGGCTCCAAGGTGGGGATGGTGATGATTATGATGACCGCTATGGACGACACATGAGAACACATGTGACTCCCCAACATGCCTGCCAGGCAGGGGCCGGTGGCTCATCGTGAGTTTAACAGACTCTGGGCCAGACTCGTGGGTTCAGATCTGTGTAGTCTGGGCATTTCATTTAACCTTTCATGCTTTGGTTTCCTCCCGTGATGGTTAACTTTGCGTGTCAACCTGGCTAGGCCACGATTCTCAGTGGTTTGGCAGTTATGATGTCATTTGGCAGCTCCATGATGAGACCTGCTGTGAGCAGTCAGTCAGTTGAAAGGGAGTTTCCTTGGGGATGTGGCCTGCATCCAACATATGTGGACTTTCTGGCAAAGTTCACTGGCTTTTGCTTGCTCTGGATCCTCATCTGACCTCCGGTTCTTGGGACTTGAGCTAACAGCTTACCTGCTGATCTTGGGATTCATCAGCCTCCACAGCCTGTGAGCCAGAGGCCTGCCATCTGACCTGATGATCTTGGGATTCCTCAGTTCCTTTGGCTACGTGAGTCAGGAGAAGACTCCAGCCCAACTCAAGGACTTAGGACTTTCAGCTTCTACCACCATGTGAGCCATTTCCTTGATATAAATCCCTCTCCCTCTCCCTCCCTCTCTCTCTGTATATATATATGTATATATATACATATACGTGCTTCACCGGTTTTGCTTCTCTAGAAACCCCAGCCTGAGACACGGCCCCTGCTGTAGGGATGATGCCAGCAGTGCAGGCAGCATATGTGCTTGTCAAACCTCTGACATCACTATCACCCCCGTTTGACCCACACTGGGGGCTGACAGTGGCCCCTAAAGGATGTGTCCACATCCTAAACCCTGGAACCTGAGGATGTGACCTCATTGGAAAAAAGTCTTTGTGGACGTGACGAAGAGCAAGATCTGCAGGTGAGATCACCCTGCAGGATCCAAAGACGGTGTCCTCATAAGAGACGGAACATGAGACGAACAACCGTGGAAGACCACGTGAAGACGGAGCAGAGACTGGAGTGACGAGGCCACAAGCCCAGGAACGCCTGGAGCCACGAGAAGCTGGAAGAGACAAGGAAGGATCCTCCCCTCCAAGCTTTTGGAAGGAGCACAGCTTTGCAAACTCCCTGAATTCAGCCTTCTGCCTCCAGAGCTGTGAGAGAACAAATTTCTGCTGCTGTAAGCTCCCCAGTTTGTGGTGGACGAGGGACTCATCCACCCAGTGGGGAAACTGAGGCATAGAGCAGTGAGTAACCATCTAGGGCCGACCGGCTCATCAGGGAGGCAGAGCTAGGGTGAGGACGCTGGCAGGTAATCCTGCTGGGCCATGCCCACTCTCCTCTAGAGCCTCGGGTCTCCCCAGAAGGCCTGCTGTGCAGCACGTCTCGGGGTTTGGTACCCTGACACCTCCACTAGCATCACGCAGAGCCCCAGCTGACCTCGGATCCCCTGATCGGAATCTCAGGGAAGGGTCCTGGAAGCTGTCCTTGATGTGCACCCAGGCAGCTGGGTTCTCACCTGCGTCGGGACCATCGGCTTCCCATCTCGCCCTGCCCACTGCCCATCCTGATCTCCCAGCCCTGCGGCTGCCAGCTCCTCCCTGGGTATACGGATCTCCATAAGAGCCATTCACAGACCATCACCATTAATTACGGCCATGCTGGCCAGCAGTCACTGCACCTGGATGCCGCTAATCAGGAGCTAATTTGCCCCCCTTTCCCCCCCCCACCCCCTGTCCTCCATTTTCCTTCCCACGGCCCTGGAGTGCTCTAGTTTGCAGCTAATGACAGCCTCAGTCGACAAACAATGGTGACAAGTTCTCTGCCTTTCCCAGAAAGGACTGGAGCCAGCGGCGGAGTTATTGGGTCAGGCCCAGGCTTGGAGGGTACAGGCTGGAGACACACTCACCCTTCTGATATCTCATCAATGATCATAAGACACAGAAAACAATTGGTCGGAGCTGGAGCGGGTGGGGTGGGATGTGGCTGCCGGAGGGGTGTTGGGAGGAGGGGGGCAGGGATGAAGGGGGTGGGGTGGTGTGAGGACAGGGTGGGTGAGGCAGAGGTGGAGTGGGAATGGGGTGGGGTGGGGTGACAGGCTATCCCCCGGCCCCCCTCTGTCCCTGGCTGGCCTTGTTCTAAGGTTCGGATCACGGGTGACTGTGCACCCCTTTCGCTTTCTGTCTGCCGTGACACTAACAAAGTGCCTTGTTGCTCTCCGATTAAGGAAGAAGAGGTTGGATTTGCAAAGCTGTAGAGAACAGTTTGGCCTCACAAATGGGTTTTCTTAACTGGATTTCCAGCTAGGTGGTGATAGATGTCCCTGAGACATTCCCACTGTGCGTTCCAGAACACGGCTCTTCTCGGGGTGGGAGGGGGACTGCTTGCGCCTTCTCTGTGCCCCAGCATGAGAGCACAAGATAGACGGGAGGAAGTGAGGGGGAGGATTCTTCATCATAGACCCACCGGCAGGTGGCTTTCCATTTAAAATTAAGGTTTTACATTAAACGTATAAAGAGGCCTGTCAGTTATAAAGAAATAACAGGGCTTTGCCTCATAGAAGGAGTCCTCGGGTGGCAAAAACGGTTCAATGCTCTCCTACTAGCTGAAAGGTTGGAGATTCCAACCCACCCAGAGGTTCAAACCCACCCAGAGGTGCCTTAGAATAAAGGCCTGGTGATCTGCTTCTGAAAGGTCACAGCCTTGACAACCCAGTGAAGCAGTTCTATTCTGCGCACGTGGGGTCACCGCAGCAGCCGCACAGAAGCCCCGGTGCTTTGACGTGAGGGACGAAAACTCTGTGACGGCCCTCTCTGGTTTGTGGTTGACGCTTGTGAGCTGTCCTGGAGTCAGCCCCCAACTCGTGACGACCCCGCACGTGACAGGATGGGGCCTTTATGATCCATAGGTTAGTGGCTAAGTCTTTCCACATCACCCCATCTCTGCCAACAGCCCCCCTAGAGCCGCAGCAGAGATGGGAGCTGAGAAGGGGAGGGGACCTTCGGAGGGGTGTCTCCTGGGAGAAGCCCCGGGGGGTCGCATTCCCGGTTTTCTCAGCCAGGCACAGCTGTTCCCTAGAGCAGCCTTTACACGTGGTGGAGGCGGGGGGGGGGGGGGGGGGGCTCTGAGCTGTCTCTCCAGGGAAACGAGCGGACCCGTGGGAGCTTCCTGGGAGCGGATGACAGGTGACTTCTAAATAGCTATTCTTGGGGAATTCGGTTCCAGGCCCCGTTTCAACGAGCCTCTCCTCCGCAGGCCGCTGAGCCGGGGCAGGAGCGTCCTGCTGTCCGTGAGGACGAGATGGTTGCCAACGCAGCACCCGAGTCCATTCCTCCTGCAGCGTTCTGGCTGCGCATGAACGTCGTGTGCTACAGCTCCGCAGTGACGAAACACCGCTCCATCCAGCATCGGAGGTGGAGGCAGGCGGGAGACCCTAGTGCCACTCTACCAGTGGGGGTGGGGAGGGGCAGGCCACTGCCGGCCTAAGAGCACTTTTTCTGAGCTCCCCCATGGGCCCTCTGACCCCGGCAGACCTCCCCTGCCAGCTGGCCCACCATCTGGGAGTCAGCTGTTTGTTGTCTTCTTTTTTAAATCCTTTATTGTAAGGTAAAAAGGGAAAGAAGGTACATTATGCCTTGGCAGTCATTTACTCTTTAGTCTGAATTAGTGTATCAGCTGTGTCACCGAAGGGGGATTTGGATAGTGCAGGGCCAGAGAAGAGGGTGTCAGAGTCCATACAGCCAGACAGAAAAGGCAGGTGGAGGGCACCATTTGCAGGAAATGTTCCCAAAACGGGAGCTGGGAACCTCTGAGGACAAATGTCACTGGCTCCCTAAGTTGGGCCAGCTTCTGGCTCAGCCTCTCAGTGTTCCTTGAAGGCCTGAGAAGATGGCATAGGACAGACAGCCACTCGAGACACAAGTGTGCCTGCCTGCACTTGGTCAGTCAACAAACACGTGTTGAGCGTCTTCCAGATGCTGCCCCGTGCCACTGCCAAGGGCAAAGCCAGAGCTGCTCTGCCAAGGAGCCACGCCCCTGACCTGCTGGTCCACGCCCCTGACCTGCTCATCCACTCCTCACGCCCCTGACCAACGTCCCTGACCTGCTGGTCCATGACCCTCATCCCTGACCTAGTGGTCCATGCCCCACACCCCTGACCTGCTGGTCCACTCCCCTGACCTCCTGGTCCACAATCCACATGAGTGTTAAGCCCACGCTTGCCAAGTCGGGGGGGACCATCATGAGGCTTCTAACTTGACCCGTGGGGGCCAGAAGGCCAGTGGAGGATGTGAGCTTTGAGCAGACACCTGAGGAGGGGGCAGCCAGGCAGAAGGGAAGGAGGGAGAAGAACGTTCTGAACAAAGAAACAGGTGGATGAGGCCCTGCTCGAGGCAGCCTGGGGCATATCGGGACTGGAAGACACAGCCTGGCTTGGTGGCGTGGGATGGGCCCTTCACACGTCCGTCCATTCCAGAAGGACTCACCAGCACAGTCCGTGGGCCAAATGGGGCTGGTGAGGAGGACGCACACAGCCGGGCCCTGCAGGGTTCTAGCTGGGGAAGGGGTCTGTCGTGGTTTGAATTATGTCCCCAAAAATGTGTGTATCAATTTGGCTGGGCCATAAGTCCCAGAATTATGTGGTTGGCCTTCATTTTGTGATTGTAATTTTATGTTAAAGAGAATTAAGATGGGATTGTAACACCACCCTTACCCCGGTCAGATCCCTGATCCAATGTAAAGGGAGTTTCCCTAGGGTGTGGCCTGCACCACCTTTTACCTTATAAGAGATGAAAGGAAAGTGAAGCAAGCAGAGAATGGGGGACCTCATACCACCAAGAAAGCAGTGCCAGGAGCAGAGCACATCCTTTGGACCTGGGGTCCCTGCACAGAGAAACTCCTAGTCCGGGGGAGCATTGATGAGAAGGCCGACAGAGAGAGAAAGCCTTCCCCTGGAGCTGACGCCCTGAATTTGGACTTTTAGCCTACTTCACTGTGAGAAATAAACTTCTCTTTGTTAAAGCCGCCCACTCCTGGTATTTCTGTTGTAGCAGCTCTAGATGACTAAGACAGGGTCCCTGTCTCTGTGACTATTCTGCCCTCTCCCGGCCCTTCTAGGCCCTGCCAGCTCCTTCTGAGGGGCCCAGGTATGTCGCTGCGCCCCAGCCAGAGAGTGTGGATGGCGAGTGGGGTCTCCCCTGGCTTCCCCTCAGCACGGCAATCACTTTCATGTCCTGGATTTGTCCATGGTCCTTTTTCTTCCCCCAGGGCCACGGACGTCTTCAAAGACCCCTGGTAGTTAGGTGCCCAGGAGCTTCAGGAAGGCAGTTTTCATCCCTGGACACTCAGGAGGCTGAGCCTGGAGCAGCTGACTACTGCAGGGGCCTCTCTGAAGTGCCCACTTCTCCTGGTTCCTGTCTCAGAAGCAGGACCCTGAGCCAGCAGGGCCCCAGGTCTGTGTCCTTCAACTCAGCTCAGTCACGGTGCAGCAGAGGGCCACAAAGTGAGCCTGGGTGAGCTGCCCGCTCTGGGTGCTGCCGTGCCAGAAACACATTGAGTGGGGCTGCAAGGAACAGACGTTTATTGACTCACATTTCCGGGCGCTGAAGTTGGAGTTCAAGGTGCTCTGGGGGAGGTCCTTCTTTGTCTCTTTCAGCTTCTAGTTAACTGCAAGCAACCCTTGGCGTTTCTGAGCTTGTCGACGCATCTGCTGTGGGTCTGTCTTCATTTGGTGTCTTCTCCTCCCCCGCCTCTGGTATGTCTCTGTCTGTTCTGCTCTTTTTATAACTCAGAGGGGATTAGGTTTAGATCTGCTCTACTCCAGTATGATGTCATTAATGTAACAAAAGAAAAAACTATTTCCAAACAGGGTCTCGTTTATGGGTACCAAGTTAACACAAAACAAAAGAAAACCAAGAAAAACCACTTGCCATTGAGTCGACTCCAGCTCATGGTGACCCCATGTGTGCAGAGTAGAACTGCTCCATAGGGTTTTCAAGGCTGGGACCTTTGGAAGCAGGTCACCTGGCCCATCTTCCAAGGTGTCTCTGGGTAGACTTGAATCTTCAACCTTCCGGTTAGTAGCCAGGCACTTAACCGTTTGCGCCACCTGGGGAGTCCTATTTAAAGGTATGGGGGTAGGACTTCAACACATTTCGGGGGACACAACTGAGTCCATAAACTGACTATCCCCTTCTGCTCAGGGAGGGGGCAGAGAGACCCTGATAATCACAGAATGAAAGCACGCGATCCGTTCTCCGCTCTCCACCTGCCGTCTCACAAACGAGCGCCTCATTCCTCACTGCAATTTCACACTTACCTTTTCTTTCACAAAGAGAGAAATGAACCTCTTCATCCCCTGCGGCCAGGGTCCATAAGGAGCAATTCCGAGATGGGTGTGTGATTAACTCCTCCTGGTTTCCAGTCAGCTCCCTGAGAATTCATACCATTCGGGGCAGAGAATCATGATTCAATACACACATTTTCATTTCAGCTGAGACTTGGTTTTTCTAGCTTTGCTAGGGACCATTTCAAACATACACCATGTGAAGAGCCTGTTGTCATGATTCCCCACATACCGTCACCCACTCCAGCGGTTCCCCACTCAGAGCCAACCTTATTGCATCCACTCATCAATTGGGTCCTTGCCCCACATTCTTTTTTTTTTTTTTTTTATTTGACAAAGTGAAAAATCCCTCGTTGAGTCCATGGGAAGGTTAAGAATAAAATAAAATTGTTGTTGTTGTTGGGTGTCATCAATTCTGATCCAAGCCGACCCCATCCATGTGACAGAGTACAGCTGCCCCATAGGGTTTCCTAGCCTGAAATCTTTACAGAAGCAGACTTCCACATCTTTCTTTCGTGGAGCAGCTGTGGATTCGAACCTTGACCTTTTGGTTAGCAGCTGAGCACTTAACTATTGCACCACTAGGGCTCCTTGAAGTAAATTTGGCGGCTGGTTGTTCCCCACAGGGCTTATTCTAAAGCAGACCCCCGGGAGGGCCTATGGTCCCCCAGCTTCAGAATGGCTCCAGGTGGACTGCCCATTGTGGACAAAATTGTGTCCCCCAAAATGGGTGTCAACTTGGCTAGGCCACGATTTCAGTATTGTGTGGTTGTCCTCCATTTTGTGATCTGAAGTAATTTTCCTATGTGTTGTAAATCCTAATCTCTGCCTGTGGTTATTAAGGCAAGATTGTTATTAGGTGCCGTCGAGTCGGTTCTGACTCATAGCGACCCTGTGTGCTACAGAACAAAGCACTGGCAAGATTAGGTTTTGTTAAAGAGGATTAGGGTGGGATGCAACACCTTTACTCAGATCACAGCCCTGATCCAATGTAAGAGGAGTTTCTCTGGGTTGTGGCCTGCATTGCCTTTTATCTTACAAGAGATAGAAGGAGAGAGAAGTGAGCAGAGAGAGAGGGACCTCATTATCACCAAACAGGAGCGGAATGCGTCCTTTGGACCCAGGGTCCCTGTGCTGAGAAGCTCCTAGACCGCGGAAGATTGATGACAAGGACCTTCCCGCAGAGCCAACAGAGAGAGAAAGACTTCCCCTGGAGCCACTGCCTGAATTTGGACTTCTAGCCTCTTAGACTGTGACAGAATAAATTTCTGTTTGTTAAAACCATCCACTTGTGGTATTTCTGTACAGCAGCACTAAATAACTAAGACACTGTCAATCCTGCAGATCATAAAGCAGGGGAGTAACTAGATTCCAGGCCATTCTGGAATGTTCTAAACAGAATCACGCTGGCTGGAGGTTTTGGGATGTTTTAGAAGAAGCAGCGCTAAGGTCCTAGAATTATATCTTATCAAAAGGACATTTTTCAAAGTAACTTGGCTCTGTAAGCAAATTAATCGGTGGTAGCTCTTGCTGTTGTAAAACTAATCATTAGCTTTCGCAGGAAGGGGCAGATCGCCCTAAATTCCTGTCAGACAGATTCATCCCAGGAACCCATGTCTTTATTATCAAGCCTGAAATTTCCAGAGAAGATGGGGACCCACTCCTGTGAGACTCTGCCGTTGCTTCCCAGCTGGTTACAGGAAAATGACGCTACAGACTTACTCCGAGCCCCTCTCTGCCGTGCCGTCTCCCTGCCTTCATGCGTGATGAAGGATTTAAGATGGAAGGTGGCATCTGAGGTGATACATGTCAGGGCTCGCGATGTCCACTTGCCTTCGAGTGCCCACAGTCATGACTCTTGATTGCAGATGATGGGAGCCCAGGGCAAACCAGCTTGTGGAAACGTGGTTCAGGGGTGGATCAGGCTTCAGGTACCGCAGGATCCAGGGCCTAGAGTGATGTCATCGAGTTCTGTACCCCTTTCATCTCCTCGCTCTGCCCACAGTCACTTGGAACCAACACAGCACCCCTGTGAGGGGGCCCCGCACTTCCCAACAAGCACAATGGAAGGCCCTGGGGGCCAGGGGCTCGGATGGTCCAGCTTGGATGATGTGGCTGGTCTCAGGACAATCCCTGAGGCCTTTTATTGGCCCAACCAGGGGCCCAGGACCACCCTGGTAGGTCCAGGGAGAGGGGAGGAGAAAGCCAGCTCTTCCCCAGCCACATAGGAACAGAGATCTGTGACCCAGCAGAAGGGGCAGAGCTGGGGGCAGGCACTGTGGGTCTCAACAAGCAATACCAACAGATGTCCCCCTCTGTGGTCTGAGTGCCAGCTGCCCAGAGCACAGCAGGCTGTTTGGCCTGTTGTGGAGACTAACAAATGAAAAACAAATTTTCCTTCTAGAGGGAAATGCTTGTTAAACAAAAGCAACATTTGAAAAAAGATTACAGAAGCCAGGCTCTGCGATTCCAGAGCCATTAAGGAGCAAGACAGCAAGATTATTCACTCGGCGACTCCCCCCGCCGGGCACAAAGCTCCCGGCTGCTTCATCTTTAAGAAAAATAAAATAGGTCGGCATCTCTCTTAGACATGACGCCCATTATATATGGGCATGCATTTGATATGCAAGATAGGAGAGTGTGTTTGTGTGTGTGTGTGGACAGAGAGACAGACCGACAGAGGGAGAGGAGAGAGACAGAAAGAGGGAGGAGAGAGGGAGAGAGACAGAGACAGAGACAGAGAGAGAGAGCCGGAGAGAGAGATGATTACTGCAAACTGCTTAGAATGATGCAGGCATGCGGTCAGCACCAGGCAGATTCCCGCTGTTACGATGATACCGACATACATGTGCACACACAGCTGTGTGTGAGAGACGTGTGTGGTTCAGGCAGTCCTGTTGGTCTGCAAGGCATGTATAATCTGATTATGTTTTAACCACTCACTTATACGAGAACACGTTTTCCCTTTACCCCGTGATGAGATTTTTTAAAAACCAGACTGCAACGCCGTAGTGGTTCACGTGCTGACAATTTTCGGGGGAAGCAGCCAGCAGGCCCCCTGGCACTACCACTCACACACGCCCCAGCAGGTTATGCAAGTGTGTGGGTGGGGTCTGACTGCTCACCGCCACCACCAAGCCTGCCAGGCCCCCCTTCTAGGTCCTGAAATCAACTCCCAGACAATAAACGCCTGTTCTTTGAAGCTGCCCACTTGAGGCGTTTTTGTTACGCAGCCCTCGGTGACTAACACGCCCTGCGAGACCCAGAGCACAGAAGCCAACTCCTGGCCCCCCAAAAATAAGTGTGCTGTTTGCAGCTGCTGCACGTGCCATCTGTCATGGCGGCTGTTTGGGGGTGGGAGGGGGCATGGCCTGAGGGGGTGGGGCTGGGCAGGGTGCCCCATGCAGCTCCAGCTGCCCCCCAAGAGTGTGTCAGAGCCCCTTGCTCTTTCCACTCTGCAGGTGGGCCTCACTGAGGCCTCGGGGTGCTGGCGACTCGCCTGTGCCCCTCGCCCATGATTCCCTCTGGAAAAGGCTGAGGTGCGCGCTGTTCATCTGGAAATCGGCAGGCAGGATCCAAGCCATGAGCCTCTCGCAGTGGCTTATTAATCACACACATACGAGAATGATGAGTGGGCAGCGAATTCCCCCTTCTGGCCCCTCCCTCACCAGGCCTGCTGACCACACTGGCTCTGCATCTGACCAGGTTCAAGCCTTGAGGCCCCCCAGGCAGAGGTTCCACAAGGCCTTCTGGATCTGTGAGGCTGGCCGCCGGCAGGACTCTCGGCTCTGCTCTGAGGGCGGTCCTCGAGGGGTCTGGGTCATTCTGCATTGTCCTGGGTCATCCTGGGTCATCCTGAGTCATCCCGGGTTATCTTTAGTTGTTCTGGGTTATCCTGGGTCATCCTGGGTTGTCCTGGGCCATCCTGGGTCATCCTGAGTCATCCTGGCTTGTCCTGGGTCGTGACAAAAGCAGAGACATATGATCTGGCCTCCCAAGGGGCGGCCTTGAAGGCAAGCACTCGGCTCTTGCCTGTGACGGTCTCTAGACGTGGAAACAGGAGACCACGCACTTGTGAGGCCTGTGGCAGTAACATGTGTGGCTCAGAACACTGCCACAACCTGTTCAGACCAGGGTGGGGCAGGTACTCCTGCCTGTCTGTCAGAGGATAGGAGAGGCCACTTTTAATGACACTGTGCTACTTCCCCCGCCAACCTCTAGTGTCTCGTGTGAGGCCCGGGATCGTGACCTCTGGTGCCCCATGAGAGGCCGTGGGTCATGACCTCCAGTGCCCTATGTGAGGCCCTGGGTCACGTGCCCACAGGCAGATGGGGCCTACTCTCACATAGGAGGATGGGAAGATGTCATCGGAACCATCAGGGCTGCTCTGAGGCTGAACCCTGAAGTTCTAAACCAGCCGGACTGGACTCTGGTGATAGAGTGTGGCCACTTGGGGTTGGTCTGAGTGCCACTGAGGGGAAGGGGGTAAACCAGGCTGTGCACTCAGGACTGTCCCAGTCCCAGGAACGCTCAGGCTGTCACCCAGCTCCCGGGAGGTGACCTCTGGGATGTCCCACTGACAAGACGGTCTTTGTTTACCTGGGGCCTTGAACCAGGCCAGACGGTCTACACTCACAATGTGATTCATGGTGGGCACCTTGGACCACATGGTACCAGCTTGACCTCTGGGGGGCTGGGGACTGAGGTCAGCCACGTGGTGGTCAGCCAGGCCTGCGTGGCCAACTCCAATAAAAACCCTGCACACCAGCCTCAGGGGAGCTTCCCTGGTTGGCAATACTCCATGCGTGTTGTCACACATCGCTGCTGGGAGAAGTCAGTGCCGTCTGCATGACCCCACAGGGAGAGGACACCTGGCCGCCCGCACTGGTCTCCCCTGGATCCTGCCCCAGGTCTCCCTTTGCGGGCTTTGACCTGTGTCCTTTCACTGCAATAGCCCGCAGCTGTGAGGGTGGCTGCTTCTCTGATTCCTTCTATCGAATCATCAAACCTGAGATTGGTCTTGAGGTCCTGAATTGCAGGGTGGAAGGCAGTGATTGAAGGAAAAATAAGACTTTTCTTGTTTGTCCCCATGGAGCTGGGAGCTGTGTAACCAGTCAGATAGTCATAGACAATGTTTCTGGACGTAAGGACAACAACACCCTATGTGGTTTGCAAACCCTGTGACTTGACACGCAGAGTTAATGTCTTAACCTATATTCACTATATCAGCATGTGAGTGTCCTCATGTGGCAGCCAGCAGGTGGGCAGGCTGGGGACACGTGGGGGCTGAGGGCTTGGTGATGAGGGTGCACTGTGGGAAATGGGGGGCCACAGAGAAGGACTCCAAGAGGGTAAACCCAACTTCACAGCCTTTGTGTCCCAGAGAGGAAAGCTGGTCCTCCTCCCACCCACCTGTGGGGCACGATGAGGGCCAGAGAGAACTAGATCAACCCCGACAAGTCAAGGAGCGCGCTCCTAGACCGAGAGAAGGCATGCTAGTTCATATCTTTATCTGGAAAGCGCAGAAGGCCGACACCTGTGTGTGTGTGTATAGGAAACGTTTACACTCAATTATCTGCACTCAGCTCAAATAATTCATTCTCTGAAAAAAGAAAGAGAAGCAATTAGACAAATCAACCTGTGTTCTGCCCCCCCCCCCCAACCTGGTCCTCTGAGCTCAGTCTGGGCTGGCTAGGTTTAAATGGAGCCTCCGGGGTGTGAAAGTGGGTTGCACAGGGGGAGGCCATCCTGGCCTGCCTCTTGGGAGTACCCAGGCCGGGGTGGTTGAACCTGCAGCTGGAAGAGGGGCCACTAGCCGTTGTTTTGCTGTCAGAAACACATCCGGGCATCTGCACAGGGGGAGAGGGCATGCAGACCAGAGAGAGTCCCCGAGGTGAAGGGATAGCTGCTGCCACGGACCCTCCAGCTCCACCTCCTAGGAGTCCTTTCAGAGGATGGCTTCACGCTGTGCGTCACGTGGCTGGTTCTGCTCCACGGGGCCCTGGGCTGACCCTGAGCCAGGTTTCTGCCCTCTGGACCCAGTTTTCCAAAGTGGGACCCCATTTTCCCCTGTGAGGACCCAGGACACATGGCAAAACCCCTCAGACTGTTCGGAGGAGATACAGGACTCAAGGGACAAGGAGTCCGGAGGTGCAGCCTGACTGCTCCAGGGCCTCGAGCAATGGCTTCCATTTAACCTCAGAGCAATCCAGGGAGGCAGGCAGTGCTAGGAAGGCAGGTGGTTCCCGGAATGTGGGTGGTCCCAGGGAGGCGGGGGTTCTAGAACCAGGACGTGGCTCCTTCTGTCTTGCTGCTAGGGCGTCCTCCACTGTGGTCTAGGATGACTCTCCAGCCCCCCAAGCCCCCACCATGAACACATGCCAGCCAGTGGGAGCCAGCAGAGGGCATGGCTGGCCCTGGGAAAGTGGCATGGAGGTGTGGCCTGCCGGGGGGCATGGCAGAGGGCATGACCAACCTTGGAGGGCCCACAGTCTCCTCACACCTGCTTGGCCAGCTGAAGCACCTGCATGCATTCTCAGGGGAGCTGGAGAGCAGGTCTTCTTTGGGTACCATGCTCAGCAGAGACTGGGACAAAGGGGAGGAAGGACACAGGGTGCTGGGGCGCCCACCTCGGCTCTCCAAGGGGCCATGAGTACTGAGGACGGTGATGACAGCCCCTCTATGGTCACCACCTCACCCAGGCCCAGCCGTCACCTGCTAGGGTCCCATACTGGCTTGTCCACAGTGCCTCGGACAGATCCTTGGTTTGCCGTCTGTTCTATGCTGGTTAACAGCAACAACAACGAAACTGTTGCCATCGAGTCGATTCTGACTCACAGAGACCCTACAGGACAGAGAAGATCTGCCCCTTAGGGTTTCCAAGGAGTGGCTGGTAAATTTGAACCGCAGACCTTTTGGTTAGGAGCTGTAGCACTTAACCACTGAGTGCCACCCAAAACCTATGTCCTGAGAACCTCAGAATGAGACCGCGTTGCAGAGGTTATTAGTTAAGGCAAGGTCCCACTGGAGCAGGGTGGCCCTAAATCCAACAGTTGGTGTCCTTATGAGAAGAGGAGAGGACACTCAGCCACACACACGGAGGGGAACGCTGGGAACTAGAGGATGCAGCCACAAGCCCCAGAAACCGAGGATTGCTGGCCATCATCGGAAGCTGGGAAAGGCAAGGAACAGACCCTCCCTCAGCGCCTCGGAGGGAGCCCGCCCTGCTGACACCTTGATTTTGGCCTCTGGTCTCCAGAAGAGTGGGAGAATGGGTTCTAAGCTCCGAGTCTGCAGTCATTTTTCTTGGCAGGCCCAGGACTCACATGCCCTCCACACCCAAAGGCCGGCCTATATCCCAGGCCCTCTGAGACCCTCTGAGGTTCCACCGCATCTCGGGGCATGCATGTCACCGCACGGCCCCTCTCCAGCCTGTGCTTTCTTCAGCTGGTGCTGCTTCGGGCTGTTAAGGAGAGTGACTTGATCATAGCTCTGAGGTAAGAATGACAAAGGAGAGACCACGTCACGGTTTTATTTGTGGTACTTGTGCCGAGCTGCTACAAAGCCAGGCGACTTTTCTTTCCTGTGTAAATATTTCTAAGCAACTACAACCCCTGATTAGAACTTGAAGAGCGAAGGCAGCCTGTCTTGGCTCTGGGGAGAACGTTAGAAATGTTAGAAATCCTGTTGATGCAAACTCATCTTTCCCCCGAAGGAGGAAGACGTCCTCAATGCAGCCTGCAGGGACGGTGACGCAGCAGCTGCCCAGCCTCCCCTTGCCCAGAGGGTGGCCTGGCAAAGCTTCGAGGAGGTCACCAGGGCCCAGGATGCTACTGAGTGGGAAGGGACATCATGGTGAGGAGTCCTCCCGGCCAGCCCACCTCCCAGCATCTCCCTGCTGGGCCACCTACCAGTGCTGGAGGTCTCCGCCTCAGTCCGCAGTCGGAGAGCATGCTTTCTAGAGAATCCAAGACCCTCCTCCTCGTCTCTGACAAAATAAGACCAAAATTAGCCCAATAGGACCCTTTAAGCTTGAAATTGCCTCATATGTGCACAAGTATGCCTGCAAAATTTAACGCAAATTGGTAAATTTATAAGCAGTGTAAATGCGCAGCTTCCCAGTGTGAGCGCAGACAAGAGGCTGCTTTTCTTGGCAAATTGAACAGATGGAAGTGTTTGTCCTTCTGCGTTGCATGTACTGTTTGTGTGTCTTTGGCTCAAGAGCAAAAAGAAAGTGCCTTTCCCCTGGGGGCTGGTAATTGGGGTTTGTCCCTCTGGCCTGGCCTGGGGAGGGGCTAAGGGAGCCACAAGGGGGGATGGGTGTGGGCAGGGAGGGAGTGGATGTGGGTGAGAGGGGATGGGCAAGGGTGATGGGTGTCAGGGAGGTGGACATGGAGGAGGGGGACGGGCATGGATGGGGGTGGGCGTGGACATGGGGGGCTTACTCCTCACCAGTCTCAGAACTCGTGGTCCAGGGGAGCTGTGCTGGCCCCTCCTTTGCTGGTCAGCCTGGAAGGAAAGCCCCGGATCTCCCCAAGGAGCAGTCAGGAAGCCGCACTGCCTCGGGCATGTGGAGGTGGGCTCTCTCTCCTTCCTTAGGAGATAGGAGACCGTCTGTGGGACTCGGCATTTCCCCTGAAACTTTGGCTTTGCTTGCACGCCAAAGGTGGAATGGGTGTGGGGGGATGGAGACAAGCATCCACTTCAGCTTGTACGCTAAGGTCTCTGCATCCCGAGTGGACTCCCCTTTGTCCCACCCTGCCATGCTAACTGCTGCTGATCACTGTCATCTCTCTTACCAGCGGTTCTGCTCCACGCATCCTCAGCCTGGCCCCCTGGGAACCACTCCCTGAGAGCGGGAGGGCAGACTCTGGGCTGGATGGAGACCAGCTCCATGAATCCGAGTGGACAGACTGTGGAGAGTGGGGGTGTCAGATCGGGGCTCCCCTGGCTCTCTGCTCTGGGAGCAGTGTGGGCAGGGGTCTCGGGCAGGGCAGGGGCTAGTGACACGGGATGGGAGGCCCTGCTCCTGCTGATGGAGACTTTCTGAGCCCAACACACGTGTCTACTTACATACACACATGCACACATATGTCCACGCATGCCCACACCCACCCACATGCATGCACTCACACACACAGGCACACGAAGACCAGGAAAACGTGGGGTGCTAATGGGGGGACCGTATGACAAGCTCCAGCTGTCCACTACAGGTGTGCTTAAGCTCACGCTCCAGCACACACAAACTCGCACCCTGGGTACCAGCATCTGTTTCGTACATGTGTTGTTCTATTTTTAAAAAGCCCCATTGGAGTGCTGCCCACTCGGGAAGATGAACAACTTCCACACTGCAGTGGAAATCTACAGCTCCAGGCCACTGTATGCATGATGCGTACACGCCACAGGGTACACTGGCTCCATGCAGGCCGCTAGGTATGCAGTCTCCATGCAGGCTGCCTACGCTCCATACCCTTTGTGTGGCACCTGGCCTAAGTCTAGATTTCCTTCCCTCCCCCGCTCCTCTGGTCTGGCCTGCGCTCTGGCGATCCCGAAGCCACTCAGGACATGCCCCTGTCACTGTGGCAGCAGGACAAAGGCTGCCTGCCGCCAGGAAGTCTGCTCCTTGCCTGGGGCTTTATTTCATTAAACCTGAATTGAGTTTGTTGACCCCGTTGTTTGAGATGTTCTTGACCTTGTATTTTGAGCGTCAGGCCTGTGACCACCTTCCCCCAGGGGCAACACCATGTTTGCATATGTCCTTCTGGTTTGAAAAAAGAAAATTCCATCAAGAAGCTAGAAAGGGATTGGAGGAAAATGGCCAGCATGTCTGAGTCTCGGACGAAAGTCACAGGGAGCGACTCAGAAACTCAAGCCATTGTAGAGACTTGTTGGCTGTTCTCTCAGGGGCTCCCAGAACCCACCAGAGGCTGGACAGCCCCCTTGGGCAGCAGGAGTGGGCAGTCACGAGACTGGTGGGGAGGCTCTGCCTCTCACCCAGCAGCAGGGGGCTGCCCACCCTTAACGTGACTGAGGTTTGCGATGGGGGTCTGACTGGCCAGGCTTTTGGGGGTTCCCACAGTGGGGACCTTCCTCCAGGGGAAAGAGGTTACTTCCCCAGAGGAAATTTGGCGCCATTGGGAAGGTAGAATGGGTGTGGGGCGATGGAGACAAGCATCCACTTCAGCTGGACTCTCTGAGGCAAGATCTCTGTCTCGGGAAAAGACAGCTTTCAGTGCAGTCCATGAGAAAGAGGCATAATACACCAACCACGCTAACTGTAATCTGGATTCCAGACAAACAGCTACATTTTTTGAGAAAAGTATGTTTTTCCTGGGTGGTCAAAACCAGGATGTGAAATCACATGCCCCAAAGGATCTTGGCCAAGTGACCATCTGCACCCCTCACAATACATGTACTCAGGAACGGTGCTGCCTGGGTGCTGTTGCCAACAAGGTATTATTGCAAACTAGACAAAGAAAATACATGTAAGCATCTTGTGACCATGATCTAAGCATCCTGGGAAACTATCTGCACTCACTAACCATACTATTGATAATCAGTAACCAATCAGTGTGGTTATTACAATAGTCATTGGTTTTCCTGTAATTGCCCTCCCTATGGTTTGCTTCCTCTTTTTATCCCATAGGAATACGTCCGTCACCAAATCGCCCCAGGACTCCTGTTGTTAGGTGCCGCAGAGTCCGTGTCGACTCACAGCGACTCTTTCTACAACAGGACAAAACACTGCCCGGTCCTCACAATCATTGTTAGGTGCCATCCTCACAATCATTGTTATGCTTGAGCCCATTGTTGCAGCCACTGTGTCAGTCCATCTCATTGAGGGTCTTCCTCTTTTTCACTATACTGACCTTCTGCTTTACCAAGCATGATGTCCTTCTCCAGGGACTGTTCCCTCCTAATAACATTTCCAAAGTACATGAGATGAAGTTTCGCCATCCTTGCTTCTAAGGAGCATTCTGGTTGTACTTCTTTCAAAACAGATTGTTCTTCTGGCAGTCCATGGTATATTCAATATTTTTCGCCAACACCATAACTCAAACGTATCAATTATTCAGTCTTCCTTATTCATTGTCCAGCTTTCGCACGCATACGAGGCAATTGAAAACACCATGGCTTGTGTCAGGCGCATCTTAGTCCTCAAAGTGACATCTTTGCTTCTCAACACTTTAAAGAAGTCTTTTGCAGCAGATTTGCCCAATGCAATAAATGCTTCCTTTGATTTCTTGACTGCTGCTCCCTTGGGCGTTGATTGTGGATCCAAGTAAAATGAAATTATCTACAACTTCACTATTTTCTCCATTTATCATGATGTTGCTTATTGGGCCACTTGTGAGGATTTTTCTTTTCTTTATGTTGAGGTGCAATCCATACTGAAGGCTGTAGTCTTTGATCTACATCAGTAAGTGCTTGAAGTCCTCTTCACTTTCAGCAAGAAAGGTTGTGTCATCTGCATATCGCAGGTTGTTAATGAGTCTTCCTCCAACCCTGATGCCGCGCTCTTCTTCATATAGTCCAGCTTCTCAGATTATTTGCTCAGGAAACAGATTAAATAAGTATGGTGTAAGGATGCAAAACTGACACACACCTTTCCTGGAAGTAGCCCCTTGTTCTCTTTGAATGACTGCCTCTTGGTGTATGTACAGGTTCATCATGAGCACAATTAAGTGTTCTGTAATTCCCATTCTTCACAGTGTTATCCATAATTTGTCATGATCCACACAGTCGAATGCCTTTGCATAGTCAATAAAACACAGGTAAACATCTTTCTGGTATTCTCTGCTTTCAGCCAAGATTCATCTGACATCAGCAATGATATCCCTCGTTCCACATCCTCTTCTGAATCCAGCTTGAACTTCTGGCAGTTCCCTGTCGATGTACTGATGGAATCACTTTTGAATGATCTTCAGCAAAATTTTACTTGTGTGTGATATTAATGCTATTGTTCTATAATTTCCACATTCTGTAGGATCACCTTTTTTTGGAATGGGCACAAATATGGAATTCTTCCAGTCTGTTGGCCAGGAAGCTGTCTTCCAAATTTTTTGACATAGATGAGTAAGCACCTGCAGTGTTGCATCTGTTTGTTGAAATATCTCAATTTGTATTCCATCAATTCCTGGAAACTTGTTTTTTGCTATTCCCTTCAGTGAAGCTTGGACTTCTTCCTTCAGTACCACTGGTTCTTGATCATATGCTACCTCCTGAAATGGTTGAATGTTCATCAATTTGTTTTGGTGCAGTGACTCTGTGTGTTCCTTCCATCTGCTTTTTATGCTTCCTTTGTCATTCAATATTTTCCCTGTAGAATCCTTCAGTATTGCAACTCAAGGCTTGAATTTTTTCTTCAGTTCTTTCAGCTTGAGAAATGTGGAGCATGTTCTTCCCCTTTGTTTTTCTAATTCCAGGTCTTTGCACATTTCATTATAATATTTTACTTTGTCTTCTCAAGCCACCCTTTGAAAACTTCTGTTCAGCTCTTTGACTTCATTTCTTCCTTTTGCTTTAGCTACACTATGTTCAAGGGCAAGTTTCAGAGTCTCTTCTGACATCCATTTTGGCCTTTTGTTTCTTTCTTATCTTTTTAATGGCCTTCTGTTTTCTTCATGTAAGATGTCCTTGACGTCATTCCACAACTCATCTGGTCTTCGGTCATTAGCGTTCAATGCTTCAAATCTATTCTTGAAATGGTCTCTAAATTCATGTGGGATATACTCAAGGTTTCTTTTGGCTCTTGTGGACTTGTTCTAATTTTCTTCAGCTTCATCTTGAACTTGCATATAAGAGATTGATGGTCTGTTCCGCAATCAGCCCCTGGATCTTGTTCTGACTGATGATATTGAGCTTTTCCACCCTTTCTTTCCACAGATGTAGTCGATTTGATTCCTGTGTATTCCATCTGGTGAGATCCATATGTATAGTCGCTGTTTATGTTGTTGAAAGAAGGTATTTGCAATGAAGAATTTGTTGGTCTTGCAAAATTCTATCATGGGGTCTCTGGTGTCATTTCTATCACCACCGGCATATTTTCCAACTACCGATCCTTTGTTTTCAACTTTCCCGTTCCAACCACCAGTAATTATCAATGCATCTTGATTGCATGTTTGATCAATTTCAAACTGCAGAAGTTGGTAAAAATCTTCAATTTCCTCATCTTTGTCCTTAGTGGTTGGTGCATAAAATTTTGAATAATAGTCTTATTAACTGGACTTCCTTGTAGGCGTATGGATACTATCTTGTCACTGACAGCATTGTACTTCAGGATAGATCTTGAAATGTTCTTTCTGACAATGAATGCAACACCATTTCTCTTCAAGTTGTCAATCCCGGCATAGCAGATCATATGATTATCCGACTCAAAATGGCCAATACCAGTCCATCTCAGCTCACTAATGCCTAGGATACCGATGTTTACGCATTCCATTTCATTTTTGATGATTTCCAATTTTTCTAGATTCATACATCATAGATTCCAGGTTCTGGTTATTAATGGATGTTTGCAGCCATTTCTTCTCATTTTGAGTCGTGCCACATCAGCAAATGAAGGTCCCAAAAGCTTGACTCCATCCACGTCATTAAGGTTGACTCTACTTTGAGAAGGCAGCTCTTCCCCAGTTATATTTTGAATGCCTTCCAACCTGAGGGGCTCATCTTCTGGCACTATATCAGACAATATTCCACTGCTATTTATAAGATTTTCACTGGGCAATCTTTTCAGAAGTAAACTGCCAGGTTCTTCTTCCTAGCCTGTCTTAGTCTTTAAGCTCCACTGAAACCTGTCCACCAAGGGCGACCCTACTGGTATTTCAAATACTGATGGCAAATTTTCCAGTATCACAGTAACACAAAAGCCACCACAGTACAGCAAACTGACAGATATTCACATTAAAAAAACAAACAAACAAAACAAACCCATTGCTGTTGAGTCGATTCCAACTCATAGAAACCCTATAGGACAGAGTAGAGCTGCCCCATAGGGTTTCCACAGAACAGCTGGTGGATTTGAACTGCCAACCTTTTGGTTAGTAGCCAAGCTCTTAAACAGGGCCCGAATGGAATGTTATTCAGCCATAATGAGAAATTAAGTTCTGATACGTGCTGCAACGTCGATGGACCTCGAAAACACAATACACAAAAGGAGAAATACTGTATAATCCCACTTACGTGAAATATCCTGAAGAGGCAAACACACAGAGACCCAAGTGTATTAGTGGTTACCAGGAGCAGGTGGGAGGGGAATGGAGAGGTATTGCTTAAGGGGCACTGAGTTTGTGTTTGAAGGATGAAAATGTTTGGAAATGGATAGTGGTGAAGGTCGCATAACATGAAGATAATTAACGTCACTGAATTGTACCCATAAAAATGGTGAGAGAAGTAAGTGTTTTATTATATATATTTCACCACACAAAAAAGATGATTGAGTCCACACCTCCAAGATGGCGGAGACTCCATGGCCTCTGTGACTCCAAGGATTGAATTCTTCTTGCTAGAAAAGTAACTCTTCCCAACCTTTGTCCCTTAACCGGGCCAGCCATTCTCAGATGATTAAACATCCCCATCTGCATTTCTCCCACACCTGCAGCTGGAGCTCTGGCTGCGGCAGGGTAGGCATGGGCCAGCCCAGAAGGGTCTGGCTCTGCACTCTTGCATTTGGACCCCTGTTGAGAAAACGAAACTTTGGTCTCTCACATTCCTGTTGTGCTATAAAAAACTGCTTGCTTGTCACACTATAGGACAGAGTAGAACTGCCGAGGCTGTAACTTTACAAAAGTAGTCTCGTGCAGGGCTGGTGGGTTCCTGACCTTTCTGTTAGCCGCTGAGGGCTAACCTCATGCCACCAGAGGTCTTTTTGTTGTGCTAAACATTATCCCATTTCTTCATTTAATTCAACAACATCCATTGAGCTCTGACAACTACCAGTCAAGAGTTCTGGGTTAAATTAGCAAACAAAACAGACAAGAACCTGCCCTTGGGCCTTCCTTCCAGGGAGCTCTCACAGGATGACAGTTTCGGCTTCATTTTCAGCCCCATGTTGCAGGGAGGGCACTGCCTGGCCTACTACACAGGAGGTTGCAGAAAGCTGGAAACTTCCCCCACCACTTCCTGTCTTTAAACGTTAAAAGGTCTCTGGGAAATTGGCTCCCTGCGGAATTTATGGTTCCCTCGGCAAGGTCACCACAGACCCCAGGAAGCTTGCGGGGGCCAGGCCCACCTTTTGTAGAATGATGTCTTCCAAGTGGCATTTTCCTAGGTGGATTTAGCAAAGGCCTTGTCATAATATTTGTGGTACGTTGCCTTTTGTGATTCTCTAAGCGCCTAGGCGGCTCAAACAGAAGTCTGTGGCAAGAAGGCGGCTTAGCTGAAAGGTCAGAAGCTGGAAAACCAAACAGGGGACGTAGGCCACGAAGAGCGGGTTTCCTCGGCTCTTCCGGGCCCCAGTGGCCACCAGCTGTTGCCTTCTTCCGGGGAGGGGCTCCAGGTAGAGGTGATCAGGCGGCACGGTCCACGGTTGGTGGGGGACGTGTCAGCAGAGAGCAGACACACCAGCACAATCTCTTCTTCTTTTCTGATTTTTTTTTAAATTGTGGTCAATATATATGTAACAAAACAGCAGCCATTTCCACACTCCACACATGCATCCTTCAGTGGCAGGAATTATGCTCATCTTGTTGCTCAGCCATCACCCTTACCAGAAGCTCAGTGTCCCCTAGCGGTGGCCCCCACATCCTGCCCTCCCTATCACGTCTTATTACCACACGGACACTCAAGTCCAAGTCCCAAGACCTGTCTGCCCAACTGAGGTCTTGTCTTCCGAGAACAAGCCCTGTCAAGCTGCAGGGTTTTCATGTCATCCTTTGTGGGGCTCCTCCTGTGAGCAGGCACGCCCTTCACCCAACCCCCCAAGGTCAGCACAGCCCGCGACAGCTCCCCTTCCACACTCACCAGGTTCCCCCGGGGTGTTCTTTCAGTCCCATCCCTGTTTTACAGACAACTCAACTGAGGCCCTGGTGGCACAGTGGTTAAGAGGGCGGCTGCTAACCAAAACGTCAGTAGTTCAAATCCACCAGCTGCTCCTTGGAAACCCTATGGGGCAGTTCTATTCGGTCCTATAGGGTTGTCGGAATCTACTGGATGGCAATGGGTTTGGTTGTTTTTATTTTTATTTTCATTTTCATTTTTTTGTATTTTTCCCATACAAGAATTTATACATACATTGTTATGTGACTCTAATTGCTCTCCTCATGCTGTGACAGCACATTCCTCCTTTCCACCCCCGATTCCCCATGTCCATTCAACGAGCTCCTAATCCTCTCTGCCTTCCCCTCTCACCTCTGGACAGGAGCTGCCCATTTAGTCTCTTGTATCTACTTGAGCTAAGAGACACACTCCTCACGAGTATCACTTTATGTCCCACAGTCCACTCCAATCCCTGCCTGAAGAGCCGGGCTCGGAAATTGTTTTAGTTCTGGGCTCTGGGCTGATAGAGAATCCAGGGGCCATGCTTTCCAGGGTACCTCCAGTCTCAGTCAGACCATTAAGTCTGGTCTTCTAACTAGAATTTGAGTTCTGCACCCCACCTTTCTGTTGCTCCATCAGGGACTCTCTGTTGTGTTCCCTGTCAGGGCGGTCATTGGCGGTAGCCGGGCACCGTCTAGTTCTTCTGGTCTCAGGCTGATGAAGTCTCTGGTTTATGTGGCCCTTTCTGTCTCTTGGGCTACTACTTTCCTTGTGTCTTTGGTGTTCTTCATTCTCCTTTACCCCAGGTGGTTGGGACCAATTGATGCATCTTAGATGGCCACTTGCAAGCTTTTAAGATGCCACTCACCAAAGTGGGATGCAGAATATTTTCTTAATGAGCTTTGTTATGCCAGTTGACCTAGATGTCCCCTGAAAGCATGGTCCCCAGACCCCTACCCTTGCTACTCTGTCCCGCAAAGTGTTTGATTGTATTCAGGAAACTTCTTAGCTTTGGTTTAGTCCAGTGGTGCTAACTTACCCTGTACTGTGTGCTGTCCTTCCCTTCACCTAAGATAATTCTTATCTACTATCTAGTTAGTGAATAACCCTCATCCTCCTTCCACACCCTTGTAACCATCAAAGAATGTTTTCTTATGTGTTAAAACCTTTTTTTGAGTTCTTATAATAGTGGTCTTATACAATATTTGTCCTTCTGTGACTGACTAAATTCATTCAGCACAATGAGTGCCAGCTTCCTCCATGTTATGTTTCACGGCTTCATCGTTGTTCTTTATCATTGTGTAGTATTCCATTGTGTGGATATACCATAATTTGTTTACCCAGTCGTCCGTTGATGCGCACCTAGGTTGTTTCCATCTTTTTGCTATTGTGAACAGTGCTGCAATGAACGTGGGTGTGCATATATCTATTCATGTGACCGCTCTTATTTCTCTAGGATATATTCCAAGAAGCGGGATAGCTGGATTGTATGGTACTTATATTTCTAGCTTTTTAAGGAAGCGTCAAATCAATTTCCAAAGTGGTTGTACCATTTTACATTCCCACCAACAGCATATAAATGTTCCAGTCTCTCCACAACCTCTCCAGCATTTATTATTTTGTGTTTCTTGGATGAATTCTAGCCTTGTTGGGGTGAGACGATATCTCGTTGTAGTTTTGATCTGCATTTCTCTAATGGCTAATGATCGTGAGCATTTCTTCATGTGTCTGTTAGTTGCCTGAATATCTTCTTTGGCAAAGTGCCTATTCATATCCTTTGCCCTTTTTTTAATTGGGTTATTTGTCTTTTTATTGTTTTGCAGTACCTTGTAGATTTTAGAGATTAGACGCTGATCGGATTTGTAGTAGCCAAAAATTTTTTTCCAGTCTGTAGGTTGTGTTTTTACTCTTTTGGTGAAGTCTTTTGGTGAGCATAAGTGTGTGATTTTTAGGAGCTCCCATTTATCTGGTCTCTCTTCCGGTGCTTGTGCATTGTTACTTACGGTTCATATTGTGTTTACGCCATGTATTAGGGCTCCTATTTTTGTATTTATGCCATGTATTAGGGCTCCTGTTTTTTCTTCCATGATCTTTATCGTTTTCAATTTTATATTTAAGTCTTTGATCCATTTTGAGTTAGTTTTTCTGCATGGTGTGAGGTATGGGTCTAGTTTCAGTTTTTTGCAGATGGATATCCAATTACGCCAGTACCACTTGTTAAAGAGACTGTCTTTTCCCCAGTTAACAGACTTTGGGCCTTTGTCAAATATCAGCTGCTCATAGGTGGAAGAATTTATGTTTGGATTCTCAATTCTGTCCCACTGGCCTGTGTATCTGTTGTTGTACCAGTACTAGGCTGTTTTGACTACCTTGGCAGTATAATAGGTTCTAAAATCAGGTAGTGTGAGGCCTCCCACTTTGTTCTTCATCTTGAGTAATGCTTTACTTATTCGGGGCCTCTTCCCTTTCCATATGAAGTTGGTGATTTGTTTCTCCATCTCATTAAAAAATGCCGTTGGAATTTGGATTGGAATTGCATTGTATCTGGAGATCGCTTTGGGTAGAACTGACATTTTTACAATGTTGAGTCTACCTATCCATGAGCAAGGTATGTTTTTCCACTGATGCAGGTCTCTTTTGGTTTCTTGCAGTAGTGTCTTGTAGTTTTCATTGTATAGATCTTTTACGTCTTTAGTTAGATTTATTCCAAAGTATTTTATCTTCTTGGGGGCTATTGTAAATGGTATTGATTTGATGATTTCCTCTTCAAGGTTCTCTTTGTTGGTGTAAAGGAATCCAACTGATTTTTGTATGTTTATCTTGTAACCTGAAACTTTGCTGAAATCTTCTATTAGTTCCAGTAGTTTTCTTGTGGATTCTTTGGGGTTTTCTGTGTATAAGATCATATCATCTGCAAACAGAGATACTTTTACTTCTTCCCTACCAATTTGGATGCCCTTTATTTCTTTTTCTAGCCTAATTTCTCTGGCTAGGACCCCCAGCACGATGTTGCATAAGAATGGTGATAAAGGACATCCTTGTCTGGTACCCGTTCTCAAGGGGAATGCTTTCAAAGTCTCTCCATTTAGAATGATGTTGGCTGTTGGCTTTGTATAAATGCCCTTAATTATATTGAGGAATTTCCCTTCTATTCCTACTTTGTTGCGAGTTTTTATCATGAATGGGTGTTGAACATTGTCAAATGCCTTTTCTACATCGATTGATAAGATCATGTGGTTCTTGTCTTTTGTTTTATTTATATGATGGATTACTTTGATTGTTTTTCTAATATTGAACCATCCCTGCATACCTGGTATAAATCCCACTTGATGATGGTGAATTTTCTTTTGATATTTGCTGAGTTCTATTGGCTAGAATTTTGTTGAGGATTTTTGCGTCAATGTTCATGAGCAATATTGGTCTGTAATTTTCTTTTTTTGTGGTGTCTTTACCTGGTTTGGGTATCAGGGTTATGCTGGGTCATAGAATGAGTTTGGGAATATTCCATCCTTTTCTATGCTCTGAAATACCTTTAGTAGTAGTGGTGTTAACTCTTCTCTGAAAGTTTGGTCGAATTCTCCAGTGAAGCCATCTGGGCCAGGGCTTTTTTTTGTTGGCAGTTTTTTAATTGCCTTTTCAATCTCTTCTTTTGTTATGGGTTTATTTAGCTGTTCTACCTGTGTTTGTGTTAGGTTAGGTGGGTAGTGAGCTTCTAGAAATGTGACCATTTCCTCTAGGTTTTCAAATTTGTTAGAGTACAATTTTTCATAGTATTCTGTTATGATTCTTTTAATTTCAGTTGGGTCTGTTGTGATATCACCCATCTCATTTCTTACATGGGTTACCTGCTTCCTCTCCTGTTTTTCTTTTGTCAGTTTGGCCAATGGTTTATCAATTTTGTTCATCTTTTCAGAGAACCAGCTTTTGGTCTTGTTAAGTCTTTCAATTGTTTTTCTATTCTCTATTTCATTTAATTCTGCTCTAATTCTTACTATTTCATTCCTTCAGGCAACTGTGGGCTTCTTTTGCTGCTCTCTTTCTACTTGTCCCAGTTGTAGGGTTAATGCTTTGATTATGAGCCTTTCTTGTTTTTTGGTTGTGTGCATTTATTGCTATAAACTGACCTCTGAGCACTGCTTTTGTTGTGTCCCAAAGGTTCCGATAGGATGTGTTTTCATTCTTGTTTGATTCTATGAATTTCTTTATTCCATCCTTAATTTCTTCTATAACCCAGGAGTTTTTGAGCAAGGTGTTGTTCAGTTTCCCTGTGTTTGATTTTTTTTCTTTGCTTTTTCTGTTGTTGATTTCAACTTTAATGGCTTTATGGTCAGAAAAGATGCTTTGTAATATTTTGATGCTTTGGATTTTGTTAAGGCTTGCTTTATGGCCTAATATTTGGTCTATTCTGGAGAACGTTCCATGTGCATTGGAAAAGAAAGTATACTTGGCTGCTGTTGGGTGAAGTGTTCAGTTATGTCTATGAGATCAAGTTGGTTGATTGTAGCATTTAACTCTTCCATGTCTTTGTTGAGCTTCTTTCTGGATGTTCTGTCCTTCACTGAAAGTGGTATGTTGAAGTCTCCTGGTACTATGAAGGAGCTGTCTATCTCTCTCTTCAGAGCTGTTAGAGTTTGTTTTATGTATTTTGGAGCCCTGTCATTGGGTGTGTAAATATTTATTATAGTTCTGTCCTCCTGGTGTATTGACCCTTTAATCATTATCTAGTGCCCTTCCTTATCCTTTGTGGTGGATTTTACTTTAAAGTCTATTATGTCAGAGATTAATACTGACACTCCTGCTCTTTTCTGAGTGTTGTTTGCTTGATGAATTTTTTTTCCATCCTTTGAGTTTTAGTTTGTTTGTCTCTTTAAGTCTAAGGTGTGTCTCTTGCAGGCAACATATAGACGTATCATGCTTTTTTATCCAATCTGCTACTCTCTGTCTCTTTATTGGTGCATTTAGTCTGTTTACATTCAGAATACTTATTGATAGGTATGAGTTTAGTGCTATCATTTTGATGTCTTTTTTTGTGTGTTGTTCACAGTTTCTTTGTTCCACTTAATTTTCTGTGCTGAGTCATTTTTTTTTGCTTTTTCATATTTTATTTATTTATTTATTTTATTCTACTTTAGGTGAAGGTTTACATAACAAATATTTTCTCATTAAACACTCAGTATACATATTGTTTCATGACATTGGTTAACAATCCCACGACATGTCAACATGCTCCTTTCTCGGCCTTGGAGGACCCCCCCTTTTTTTTTTTTTTGGTGAAAATATACATAGCCAAAGACACATCATTTCAAAAAATTTCTACATGTACAATTCAGTTACGTCGATTATATTCTTACAGTTGTGCTGCTATTCTCATTTTAAAGATGAAGGTTTGCAGAACAAAATAGTTTTCATTAAACAGATAGTATGCATAGTGCCCTACGACAATGGTTAAGAACACCACTACGTGTCAACACTGTCCTTACTCAACCTTGGGTTCCCTATCACCAGCTTTCCTGTACCCTTCTGCCTTCTAGTCCTTGTCCCTGAACTGCTGTGCTTCATTAGTCCCGTTTTGTTTTCTGTGCTGAGTCGTTTTTCTTTATGTATTTTGTTTTCATCTTTTTCTTTGTTGTTGATTTTGTGTTTGCTGAGTCTTTTTTTTTTTTAGTTTTTCATTTTGACTTGTAGGATTGTTAGTTTCTTTTGTGGTTACCTTAATATTTACCCCTATTTTTGTAAATTTACACCAGTCTTTTATTTCTTTATATCGCCTTGACTTCTTCTCCATATGAAAAATCTATGTCTACATTTTTTAAGTCACTCTTTTTTGTTTTAATGTTGTCATCTTTTACATATTGACATCTGTTTCCCTATTTTCAGTGTTTTAGCTTTGATTTCCTTTTGTGACTTCCCTATGTGGGTTGATATCTGGTTGCTCTGTCCTGTGTTCTAGTCTTGGGTTGTTATCTGATGTTACTGATTTTCTAACCAGAGAACTCCCTTTAGTATTTCTTGTAATTTTGGTTTGGTTTTTGAAAATTCCCTAAACTTCTGTTTATCTGGAAATGCCCTAATTTTGCCATCATATTTGAGAGACAGTTTTGCTGGATTTATAATTCTTGGCTGGCAGCTTTTTTCCTGTCAAGGCTTTATATATGTCATCCCATTGCCTTCTTGCCTGCATGTTTTCTGCTGAGTAGTCCGAGCTTATTCTTATTGACTCTCCTTTGCAGATGACTTTTCGTTTATCCCTAGCCACTCTTAAAATTCTCTTTTTATCTTTGGTTTTGGCAAGTTTGATTATAGTATGTCTTGGTGGCTTTCTTTTGGGATCTACCTTATGTGGGGTTTGATGAGCTTCTTGGATAGATATCTTGTCATCTTTCAATGATACCAGGGAAGTTTTCAGCCAACAAATCTTCAACAATTCTCTCTGTATTTTCTGTTATCCCCTTCTGTTCGGGCACTCCAATCACTCATGGGTTATTCCTCTTGATAAGAGTCCCACATAATTCTTAGCGTTTCTCCTTTTTTTAAATCCTTTTATCTGATTTTTCCTCAAATAAGTTGGTGTCAAGTGCTTTATCTTCAGTCTCACTAATTCTAACTTCCATTGCCTCAATTCTGCTCCTATGACTTTCTATTGAGTTGTCTAATTCTGAAATTTTATTGTTAATCTTCTGGATTTCTGATTGATGTCTCTCTGTGAATTCTTGCAGCCTGTTACATTTGTCATTATGCTCTTCTCTAATCTTTTTAATTTCCTCTATTGTGAGTTCTGTCTTTTGCTTAATTTCCTTCCTAATATCTTGAAGAGTTCTGTATATTAATCTTTTGTATTCTACCTCCGGTAATTCAAAGAAATTTTCCTCCTCTGGAAAATTTCTAGATTCTTTATTTTGGGAGCTTGCTGAAGCCATCGTGGATTGCCTCTTTATGTGATTTGATATTGATCATTGTCTGTGAGCCATTGATAGGTTATTATATTTATTTATTTTATGTTTGCTTACTGTGCCCTAGCTTCTTGTTTTGTTTTGATATGCCCAATAGGCTGCTGGTATGAGCGAGTTTGACTATTGGCATCTTTGAAGCTCTAATGTCCTGTCACCAGGTGGTTAGATCTGTTACTAGGTATGTGAGCTCAGGAGTCCACCCAGTCCTCCTGTATAGATTCACCTCAGGTGCCCAGGTAGATAGCCACCAAGTGTGTGGTGTAGGCTTTCACTTACAGTCCTAGACAGGCATGGGTGATTTGTGCAGGCACAGGCATCTGGCTGCAGCAGGGGGACACACTCTGAACAAAGCAGGGGGTTGACAGCTGCCCTGAGTGTCCAGGAGAAAGCCAGGTCCCTGCTCCCTAGAGTGCGTAGGTGGGTGGGTTTTGCAGCTGGACTATGAGCACCTAATACTGTTGGCTGTAAGGACTAGGGGGCACCTCTTATTCACGGGCCCCTGTCGCAGGTGCCTAGGTGGCATGGGTGGAGCCACTGGTCCTCAGACCCCTGATGTGGGTAGGTGAAGACCCTGCTTAATGGGCAGAGCAGTGTCAAATGTCAAGAACCTGCCACTTCACAGCTGAAACAATTAAAGTTAGAGTTCCAGTATATACCCTGTTGTACTGTGGTAATGAGGGCCTACGCTGTTGAGATGGGCCCACACGAGTCTATGCAGGGAGAAAGGCACTCAAAGTCCATGGATCCCTTATGCCTGTGCCTACCCTTGGTTCCTGTCTTGGGGGAGCCAGCGGTTTACTTTTTTCCCGTTTGTTAATTTGTTCACTCTTCAAGGCAGGGAGAATGGCTCTGGGCGTTTGACAGATCCTACTTCTGGCCCAGAGGACTTGGCAATTGCTGACGCTGGTCCAGGACCCAGTGCAGAGCAAGGAGCGGGGAGGTAAATGGGAGAGAGGTTTTTCCCTAAGGGGTGTGTTTTTGATCTGCGCAGTAGGCCATACGTAAGGACCTTTCGTGGAGGGCTGCTTCTCACTGGTTCTGGGTGGCCATGTAGAGTCTCTGGTGCTGGGTCTCCCCCGGTGTGGAAAATGCATCTCCCACACACGCTGCTTGAGCTGATCAGGCCTGAAGGGCTCAGGCTCTCGCTGGGTCAGGTCTGGCACCTCCTCGCTGCTTCTGAACCATCTCTCCCTCCCCCTGCCACTCTGTCTGGTTCCTCAACTCTGCCTTTGATGTTCAGGGCTCCCAGGTTGCCGTATATAATCGAATAACTTCTTTTTTGGGGTCTTTGTGGTAAGAGGATCCACCAGAAGCATCTCACCTCTCTGCCATCTTGGCCTGGCCTCTGGGTTTTGTTGGTTTTAAACAGAGACACACAGATGTTAAAACACCTGTCCCAAATATTAAGTAGCAGAGCCGGATTCAAACCACATCATCGGACTCAGAGTTGTTGTGCTGGCTTCCAGAGGAGGGTCCCTTTCTGTTTTCTTTGAAGGCTAAATTTCTCAGCACGTATTTTTCATGTGCAGAGACCCCCTAATGAGAGAGTCAAGCTGCAGCTGAGAACAGAAGGCCAAATGCGGAGCCAGCCGGCCACTAGCTAGTCAGACTCTACTTCTTACTGTTATGTGCCTCTGGACTGCAGGGGCACCGCCTCAGCCCTAGCACGCCCCTTAGGACCCTGTGACCCCCCCAAGACTCCTCCACTTCCCTAGGCGCAGCAGGCACGGCTGGCTAGGTGCTTATGGGGGCTGACAGCCTAGGGGTCCTCCTGACCTGGGACATGTAGGAGCAGCCCCACCCCGTCGTCCAGTGTCGTGTTGGTGGTTGGGAGGATGGGGCTGTGAGAGGGAGTGGGGAGGCCCAGAGGGAACCTCAGTGTCCCCCGTTTTCAGGGCCTGAGCAGCCTGGAACAGGACAGCAAGCTTGCACCCAGGCCTTCCCCAGCCCCTGCCAGTGCTGAGGGGGCCCTTGGGCGAGGACAAGGATCTGCCCTCAGAGAACTCTCAGGCAGACCCTAGAGAATGCTGGGAGAGGGTGTGCCTGTGCAAAGGACCCAGATCCACTCCTTCGCACACTCCTCCCCAAGCCTGTCCTGACAGGGGCTCTGCGGGTGACTCCTGGCCAAACCCACCAGGTGACAATGGCTAAGTTAGTCCCTTCCAGAGAAGGGCACATTAGGGGGCTCATGGGCCAGAGCAGGGCCCAGGCAGACACTGTGGTCTGAGAGGCCTCATGTACAGAAGGCCAGCCAGTGTGCCAGGCAGGGATGGCCTGCATGGGGTGAGGGTGCTGCTCTGTCCTCCTGCTTCCTGCCCCCCCCCCCCACACAGACTTAGCCTCCTACAGTGCGCTGGACCTCAGCCTTGGACACCCCTCTGGGCCTCACTGAATGGGAACCCAGAGGAGGGAGGAGCACAGCCAGTCAGCTGTGTGGCCACCCGAACATCCCAGAGGGGACTCCTCCCTCCTTCCCATCTGTCCTCCTCATGGCCCCCTAATCGCCTCCAGCTCCCTGGGGACAGCTTCCTGGGGAGGGAGCATGAGACGTTCCGGAGACCTGAGAAGGGGAGAGTGTGCTGAGAGGGTGGTTGGATAGATCCAATACCCCGCCCTCTCCCCAAGACCCCCACTGCATCCGCCTGGGATCTCGCCCACTCCAGTTCGGATTGCACCCGGGGGCGTGCGGAGGCGACGGTGCTAGGACCGTCTACCCTCTTTGCTGGGCGCGCTATGAGGCCACCACCTCAGTGCGCTGTGACGGAGCCCCGGCGGGCGCGGGCGCGGGCGCGGGCTGGGGTGTACGGAGTGGGTGTGCGCGGGCGGGTGTGCGCGCAGAGCGCGAGGGAGGAGCGGAGGCCCGAGAGCCAGGAGCGAGCGAGAGAACGAGAGGAACTGTGCGCGCCGGGCGTGCGCTCAGCTCGGCGCCACAGGCTGCCCGCGCAGCCAGAGCCGGCGAAGCGCTCTCCGAGAGGTACCGCGAGGCTGTCAGGAGCCTGAGGAACCGCAGAGTCCAGAGTAGGAGAGAGCCCAGGGTGAGCGCGAGCTCGGAGGAACCGCGGAGTCTGAAGATCGGAAGGAGCTGGGAGCGCGAGCGCTCCCGGGGTGGCCGAGGCTGGTAGCGTGCTTCCCGGCTGGACGGCGTCCTGAGCCCTCCCCTCCACTCCCTCTCCTTCGCCCCCATCTTGAGACGCTTCCCCGTCCACCCTTGACAGGCGCGCCCACCATGCGCCTCAACGGCTCGGCGCCGCTACTCCCAGGAGCGCCCGGGACGAACTCCTTCCCGGTGCGGCCGTCGGAGCTGGAAGCAGCGCTCCTGGCCCCAGGCTCCCGCAACAGCTCCGGCAACGCGACGGAGCACGTCCTGGAGGCGGTCAGCAGCGACCTGGACGTGAACACGGACATCTACTCCAAGGTGCTGGTGACGATCGTGTACCTGGCTCTCTTCGCGGTAGGCACGGTGGGCAACTCGGTGACCGCGTTCACGCTGGCGCGCAGGAAGCCTCTGCAGAACCTGCAGAGCACAGTGCACTACCACCTGGGCAGCCTGGCGCTGTCCGACCTGCTCATCCTGCTGCTGGCCATGCCGGTGGAGCTGTACAACTTCATCTGGGTGCACCATCCCTGGGCCTTCGGCGACGCTGTCTGCCGCGGCTACTACTTCCTGCGCGATGCCTGCACCTACGCCACGGCCCTCAACGTGGCCAGCCTGAGCATGGAGCGCTACCTGGCCATCTGCCACCCCTTCAAGGCCAAGACCCTCATGTCCCGCAGCCGCACCAAGAAGCTCATCAGCGCCGTCTGGCTGGCCTCGGGGCTGCTGGCCCTGCCCATGCTCTTTGCCATGGGCCAGCAGAACCTCAGCGCCGACGGCCAGCACCCCGGGGGCCTCGTGTGTACGCCTGTGGTGGATACCGCCACGGTCAAGGTCGTCATCCAGGTGAGCGGCCTAGGAGGAGGAGATGGGTGCCGGGGCACCAGGCTGGGGGCTTTCGTGGGGAGCTCAGTGCTTCCCTGCCCCTCATCACCAAAGTCATTTCAGGTCTGGGTGCCTGGGTGCCCAGGGAGCTGAGGACGTGTCCTGAGGAATTGTACTCCTGGGCAGCTGGGAAGGGGAGCAGGGCAGAGTGCGGGGCTCTGACCCCCAGGACCAACCTCCCTCCTTCTTCCCACTTTTCACTTCAGAGCTGCTGGGGCTGCACTTCCTGGGGAGGGGGGGTGGTCCCTGGACCAGCCTTAGGTGTCTCCAAAGTCCCTGAGAGCAGATGCCTCTTTCATCAGCTTCTCAGAGGCTTTGTGCCCTGAAAGGTTATGCCCCTTCCCTTGCAGCTGAGCCTCTCAGCTGGCCCCCCATCCAGAAGGCCTGGGAGCCTGAGCGGAACCTGGTGACACCCTGAGCCAGCTCCTTCACTCCCTGAGCCTCACTTTCCCCACTTGCCTCAGAGGGAGATGGTCAGGGGGAGAGCCCATGGGAGGTGTTGAACGGCCCCTGGCATGGAGAAGGTGCCGGGGGTCCCCTAGTTGGTGGTGGTGTCGATGGTGTTTCCACTGGAAGGAGCGGAAGTGACTGTGAGTGGAGGGGGTGGAGGGGCCAAAGCCGGTGCCGAGGGAGGAGGGGTCCTCTGAGGGTCTGCACACAATGCCCCAGGAGACCAGGCGGGAACCCTCGCTGGGGCCACTGGGACAGGTGGCATGGGGCGTCAGACACCTGGGGGGCTTATCAGGCGGGGAACCACACTGGTACCGAGGTGGGAGGAGGGCGTGCGTCTGAGAAAGTCAGGGCAGAACTGACCCTTTGAGTGACATCTTGGCCTAGGATGTGAGTGACCGTGGGTGGCCATGGGTGGCCGTGAAGGCATGGGGCTTCCACCCCAGGGTGGGCTAAGGAAGGCAAAGGGAGGGGTCGGGCAGGGTCTGCATATTGCTGAGCCAGAGGAGGGGGCGGGCTCCACACCACTGCTGCCTCCAGCAGAAAGAATTTCTGCCGCATGGGCGCCAGAGAGCAGCAGAGGGAGGGACTGACTGACGTGGTGGGGACGGCGGCGCCAGGGCAGGAGCTGGCGCCTGCACACGGATGCCTGGGCCGCAGTTGACACCACGGGACTCCACAGAGGGGCCCTGGGGCAGCTCAAACTCGGTGCTCCCTGGCCACACTTAGGGGCTGTAGCTACAGGGGTCCCTTGGGAAGAGGAGACCTTCCCCCCAGCAGCAGAGAGATGGATCACACTCTCTGGCAAGGTTCCCGCCCTGCTCAGAGAGGGCTCATCAGCCAGGAGCGGCCTTCCTTGCCCCGCCCCTGGCTTGACCCAGGGGCCTTGCCCCACCCTCCGCACTGGGGCCAATCCTGGGGGGCAGCAGCCACGCCTAATCCAGCCCTTGCCAGGAGACCTGCTCCCACAGGCTCTGCAGGCGAGGCTGGCCTTCTGCCATCATCCTAGTGGTGGGGAGGGGAACGAGTGGTTCGGCCCAGACCCCTCCTCAGCATCCTCCTCGTTCCAATGTCACGGCCCTGGGTGTACACTTCAAAGAACTGAAGGCAGGGACTTCAACCCCTGGACACTATGCAAGTTCACAGCAGCCCTGTTCACAATCACTAAAGGTGAAAACAACCCAGGTGCCCATCAGCGGATGAATGGATAAACAAAACGTGGCCTCTTCCCACCCTGGAACATTGCTCACCATGAAGAGAAATGAAGAGCTGATACCCGCCATAGCTGGCGGGACCTCTGAGACACTGTGCTGAGTGAAAGAAGCCAGACACTGAAGGACGCGTCCTGCTTGACCCCCTTACAGGGACCGTCTGGGCTAGGCAACGGCAGCGAGACAGAAAGCAGTCTGGTGGTTGCCAGGGTGGGGTGGGTGGGGTGACGTCAAAGGGGCACTTGTGAACTTTTGGGGTGATGAAATGCTCTGTGTCTTGACTGCAGTGGTGGTTGAACAACGAAGTCCTGATCAAAGCTCATGGATAAAGTGTGGATTTCGCTGTGTGTAAGTTCTCTCTCCATGAATCTGTCCTTAAAAAATAACAGACGCGGAGAGCTCCCACGTTTCCTCCTGCAGAGATCATCTGGGACAGGCAGCGAGTCTCCTCTCGGGCAGCCCTTGTGTGTCTGATGGTCCCCCACCCTGGGTGGCCACGAAGGGCTCAGTGGGCCTGTCTTAGTTCCTAGTGTTGCTGTAACAGAAATACCGCAAGCGGGCGGCTTTAACAAATAGACATTTATTCTCCCACAGTTTAGGAGGCTAGAAGTCCAAATTCAGGGCACCAGCTCCAGGGAAAGGCTTTCTGTCTGTCGGCTCTGGGGGAAGGCCTTTGTCTCTTTAGCTTCTGCTTCCCGGTTCCTTGGCGATCTCCATGTGGCTTGGCTTCTGTCTTCCCCCATCTCTGCTCTGCTGACTTGTTTAATCTCTCTTATATCTCAGAAGAGTTTGACTCAAGATACACCCTACAACAACCCTGCCTCCTTGACATAACAAAGACAGCCCATTCCCAAATAGGATTATAACCACAGGCATGAAGGTTAAGATTGACAGCTTATTATGGGGGACATAATTCAATGTAGATGGCACAGGACCGGGCAGTGGCTCGTGCTATTATTCTTAGGGTCACATCAAGTCAGAACTGACTCGACGGCACCTAACAACAATTCCATCCATAACAGGCCCCGAAGGACCTGAACTCCAAAGGGCACTGGTTCTTCCAGGCTGAGCCCTCGGGTGCCACAGAGCCCTTTTCAGCTGGGCACCGGGCAGGCAGAGAAGGACAGAAGTTCTGTCTCACAGCTCCAGGAGGAAGAGGTGTGGCTGGGTTCCTGGGTTCACCCCTCTTCCCAGGCCTGGGGTTCAACTTGCTGCTGCCAGTGAAGGCACAGCCAGCGAGGGGCCGTGGGTCAGCCGGCGTGTACTCCCGAGGCGCCTCACGCAGGCACAGCCCCGGAGAAGAACCACCCAGGCCCCCTGGCACTGAGTGAGGAAACAGAGGCCAGAGAAGGACGAGAATGCCCACGGCTCCTGCCTGCTGCTCTTGCCGGCTGCTCCCCCACCAGTGCTGGTCAGAGGGAACCTCCTGCTGGTGAGCTGGTCATGCCCCAGGACCAAGGAGAAAGGAGGGTGGGCCACCCCGCAGGGGTTGTCGATGGAGCAGCCCCTCTGCTGCCTGCTCCCCGTCAGCACTGGGGACTCTGCTCGCCTGTGCAGGGGAGGTGGTGAGCCTTGTCAGTACAGCTGCCAGGGAGTAGAGGGGAGGCAGCAAGCAAGAGGGAGCCCTCGGGGTGCACAGCACACCGCTGGGGGCAGTTTGGGGTTCTCCTCACTGTGGGTGTAGAACCCAGGGTCGGGCTCAAGTCCCAGCCTCACCACTGGCCAGCCACCGGGCCTTGGGCAAGCAGCTGGACTGCTCTGCACCTCAGTTTCCTCATCTGCCAAGTGGTCTTCTGCATTAGTGCACACAGAACCCTGAGTCAGTTTCTAAACTGACAGCAACAGTACAGCAGCATTTGAGGAGAGGCCGGAGGTCCTCCGTTGTGTTGTTTTAAGGTAACAAGAGCTATTCTCCCCGATCCACCCATCCAGGCTGGGGGGATGAGGCTCGTGTGCACACCACAGAGTCCTGGAGAAACCAGTCGGTGCTCGAGCATTGTTCCCACATCCTTCACATCCACGAGCTCTCAGTGCTGGTCAGCATCTGTCCACCTCCTTGAGAAGCCGGCCATCTAAAGGTCAGGGTTTGAGCGGGGCTCTCTGGTATCGGGTTTGAAGAATGCTCTCTGAGCATCTGTGCAGTGAAATGAGTTCCTTTATGTGGCCTTTTGCCTTAGTTCTCTGGAAAAACAGCTTGAGAGATTTTCTCTAAACCCTGAGGAATTTCTTTTGCCCTGGTTTCCTGCCCGGGAGGGTTTGTTACTTTTGTTCAGATTGATTGACATTTTCTGGGTAAGCTGTAAACAATTTGTGGTTTGATACTTTTTGTCTGGCCCTGGGCTGCAGCCTGCCCTATGATTGGTTGATAGACTATACAAATGAGGTGAGTTGTAGCCTGGTATGCAAATGAAGTGTCTATGGCCTACAGAGAGGGAACTGGTCAGTTCATGGCCCTGGTGGGAGTGCCATGCCCTGAAATTTACGAGGAGTTTGTAGCTATAAGCAGCCAGCCCCACAGAGATTTTTCAGACAGCAAGAAGATGAAAGAAGAGAGAGGTAGACAGAGAGAGCAGTAAAGGAGCCTCCTGAAAAAAGCTGTAACACCAGTCAAGGGCTGTAACACTGAAGAAAGCAACAGGCCTGGAAGGGGCCGTGTGGCAGAGTTAGTGGTCACAGGCTGCAGGGCTAAGAGGAGCCTGTCCTGTGGGGGCCAAGAGGAGCCTGTCCTCAGGGGGCCAAGAGGAGCCTGTCCTCAGGGAACTGAGAAGAGGCCTACACGGCTGGGAAGAGCTGAGAGAGCTGTTGATCCTGATCCTGAGTTATACCCTGTTCCTTAATAAACCACTTAACTGTAAGAATGGTCTGTGAACTCTGTGTGGACATTGCAACAGGTTATTGAACCCAGAAGAGAAGTAGAGAGAGCCATGGGAGGGATAGCTGGTGTCAGAATTGGTAGAAAGGTTGGAGGGTGGAGGTACGTCTGACCTCCATTTCATGGGAATCAGCCTTGGGCTGATCTTGATTCACATTAACCACCCCCCCCACTGAAGTTAGGCAGTTTCCCATGCTGCTGCTACTATTCCCCTTTCACAGGCTGTGACAACACTTTCCCTCCCTCCCATTCTTCCTTCTTTCCCTTTCAAGCCAAACACAGTGGATACAGCAGTGAACAAAACTGGCAAAAACTTCTGCCCGGTGGAGGGCACATCCCAGCTGAAGATGGAAAATTAAGTGAAATAAAAAAGTCCCATGTACAAATGATGGTAATGAATGCAGGGGAGGAGAATTGAACAGAGAAGGAGGGCAGGGAGGGTGGGGATGCCCTTTTGAAGAGGCAGGTCGGAGAAGGTCTCATGGAGGTGATGTCGGCGTCTTTGCTTCTTGACCCTAAAGGAGCAAGTGTGCAGGTGTCTAAGGACGAAGGTTGCTGCTAGAGGGAAGGGCCAGTGCAAAGGCCTGGGGCTGCAGGTGCTGGGTGCTGGAGGAACAGTGAGGAGGCCAGTGTGGCCGGAGCAGCGTGAGCAGAAGGGCAGGACAAGAAGTAATGGGGGCCAGTCATTCTGGGCCTTGAGACCATGCTGTACAGGGGTTTTACTCCGGGAACAGTGGTTGGCACGGGAGACTTGAGCCGAGCAGTGAAGTGACATGCATTTGTGGGCATCACCTGGCTGCTGGGTTGAGAATGTTGTGCGGGCGGGAGAAACGGTTCGGAAGCCGCTAGAGCATCCAGGCAGGGGGTCAAGGCCATTCAGACCATGGTACTTGTGGAGGAGGGGGAGAAAAGGTGCTGGATCCTGGATGTATATTCTTCCTTTTTCTAAAGTCTGTTTTCAGATTTACATATAGCAAAATTCACCGTTTTGTTTGCATCTGAGTTTAAGGCATAGACTCCTTTAACCCCTACTGCCAGCAGTGGAGGACATTCCCCTCACCCCAAAGCTTCGCCTTGCATTGTTGCTCAGTAGTTGGCGGCACCCCCAGCCCCAGCCGCTGGCAACCACCAATCTGTTCTCCTTCCCGAGAGTTTTGCCTTTTTCAGGACGTTGGATAAGTGGAGCCAGATGGGATGTAGGCTTTTGAGTCTAGCTTCTGTCACTTGCATAATGCGTTTGAGGTTCATCCCTGCTGCTGAGTTCATTTTTTTCTTCTCTGTTTTTTTTTATTGTGGAGTAGGATTCCATGGTGAGTGCACCACCAGGCGTTCTCCACTCACTGGCTGAAGGACATTTGGATTCTTTCCAATTTGAGGTGATTGTGAATAAAGCTGCTACAGATTCTCATTGTCTTAGCTCTCTAGTGCTGCTATAGCAGAAATACCCCAAGCGGATGGCTTTAACAAACAGAAATTTACTTTCTCACAGTTTAAGAGGCTGGAAGTTCGAATTCAGAGCACTGGCTCTAGGGGAAGGCTTTCTCTCTGTGTCAACTTTGAAGGAAGGTCCTTGTCTCTTCAGCTTCTGCTTCCTGGTTCCTCAGAGATCTCCATGTCTCTTGGCATCTATGTTACCCCATCTCTCCTCTGCTCACTTGTTTAATCTCTTTTATATCCCAAAAGAGATTGACCCTACACTAGTTAATCCCAGATGGGATTATAACCATGGGCATAGAGGTTAGGATTTACAGCACATATTTCTGGGGGAACATAATTCAATGCATAACATTTACATACAGGATTTTGTGTGAATGTACGTTTTCATTTCTGTTGGGCAAATATCTAAAAGTCGAATTGCTGGGTCACAGAGGAAGTAGATGTTTAACTTTAGATAAAAGTGGCAAACTGTACCAACATAGAGATGCCATTTTGAATGTCCGGCAGCAATAGGGGAAAGTACCAGTTGCTCTGCATCCTGGCCAGCCCTTGGTATTGTCAGGTTTTTCGGTTTTGTTTTGTTTTTATTTCGCCATTCTAATTATGAGTCAGAATTGACTCCGTGGCAAAGGGTTAATGGGTTTGTATACCTTTCCTGGTGTGCTGGGAAAGGTATGTGTCAGGGTTGTATCCTTTCACCCTACTTATTCAATCTGTATGCTGAGCAAACAGTCCTAGAAACTGGACTAAATATCCACTTAAATATCTACAAAATGCCTGTTGGGATTTTATTGGGATTGTGTTGCTCAGCAGATTAATTTAGGGGGACTTGGCGTCTTACCAGTGTTTAGTCTTCCAGCCCACGAAGACCGCGTCTCTCCATTTGTTTAGGACTTTGATTTCTTTCACCAGCAGAAGCTTCCAGCATACATACCCTACACATATTTTGTCCAATTAATATAGAAGTATTTCCTGGTTTTGGTGCTATTGTAAGTGGTACTTTTTTTTTCTCCAATTGTTCACGGCTAGTATACAAAAACGTGACTGACTTTTTTGTATATTGACCTTGTATCTTGCAAGTACGATAAACTCTCCTATTAGTTCCAGTAGTTCTTCTGTAGCTTCCTTGTGATTTTCTACATAGACAGTCACGTTATCTGTGAATAGAGCTGGTTTTATTTCTTCCTTTCCAATATGTATACTTTTTATTTCTTTTTAAGGCTTCTGGTATGAAGTCGAACGGGAGTGGCAATAGCAGACCTTCCTGCCTCGTTCCTGCTCTTAGCTGGAAGACTTCAGTCTTTCACAGTTAAGTTGGGTGTTAGCTGTAGGTATTTAGTAGATGCTCTTTATCAGGCTAATACAGTTCCCTTCTATTCCGAGTTTGCTGAGAGTGTTTATTATAAATAGATGTTGAATTTTATCCGAGGCTTTATCTGCATCTCTCTCGATGGTCAGGTGGCTTTCTCTTCATCAGTCAGTCAATGTGGGGAATTACAGTGATTAATTTCTTAGTGTTGAACCAGCCCTGCATTGCTGGGATAAACCCCACTTGGTCATGTATTATCCTTTTTGTATATCACTAGATTGGATGCGCTAATATTTTGTTGAGAGTTTTTGCATCTGTGTCTACAAGGGACACTGATCTGTAGCTTTATTTTCTTGCATTAGCTTTGACTGGTGTTGGCATCAGGGTACCACTGGGCTCATAAAATGAGTTGGGAAGTACTTGTTCTTCTTCTTTTTTCTAGAAGAGATTGTGTAGAACCGATGTTCTTTCTTCTTTAAAGCTTCGGTAGATTTCACCAGTGAAGCCATCCGGGCTTAGAGATTTATAGGAAGGTTCTAACCACAAATTCAAACCCTTTAACAGATGTAATTATTCAGGTTATGTATTTCTTCTTAAGTTTCAAAGCCTTTGCTGTGCTGTGCTGTTCTGCCCCATGCCTGCACCATTTTGGATCTAATGTTGGATCTGGAAGGTGGTTTATATCATAGTTCAGTTTTCACAGCCTTTGCTGCTTCATGTATGTGCAGCTCAGGAGCAATCCCAGGACTTGTGTTGGTTCACAGAACTAGAGGATCCTCTTCTCCAGCTCTCTTCTCTCTGGGATTTCTCCCACACTCTCCAGTTCCCAAGGATCCTTCTCTCAGTCCTCTGGCTAGAAAGCCAGAGTATTCCGTTTTATTTCTTCTATTGAGTTTTTTAGATCTATCTCTCTGTAGATCTACCCCCTGCATCTGTCGGTTTGTTGTACTGTGGGGGCTCACACGTTGCTGTAAGGCTGAAAGCTCTGCCACTGGTATTTCAAATATGAGCAGGGTCACCCATGGCGGACAGGTTTCAGCTGAGCTTCCAGACTAAGACAGACTAAGAAGAAGGACCTGGTGGTCTACTTTTGAAAAAATTAATCCAGTGAAAACCTTATGAATAACAGCAGAACATTGTCTGTGTGAAGAAGAGCGTGGTTTTATGCTTTGTTAGTGCAGATCTGCGGGAAGCCCAAGGTATCGCCCATGCCCCTCTAACTTGGCAGGATGCAGCATCTAGACTCAGTCTTGTCTACAGATTTTGTCAGAGTTTGGTTTTAGGCTTAGTTAGGGTGGGTCTTGTGCCCCTGGTTGGTATACATGGGTAAATGCGCTCAGCTGTTAACTGAAAGATTGGCAGTTCCAGTCTACCCCGAGGTGCCCCCCTGAGTGGATCTGGTGATCTATTTCCAAAAAATCGGCCATTGAAAACCCTATGAGGCACAGTTCTACTTTGACACACGTGAGGTCACCTTGAGTTGAAGTCAACTTGATGACAACTGGTTTGGTTTGCTTTTGCATTTAGGGTGGGTTTACAGTGGGCCTGACTTTGGGCATGGTCCTTATTCCTCACGTGTGGACTTTCTGGTGTCTCAGCTGGGTGCTCAATGTGCTAATGAGGCTTCAGCTCATGGAGGCTCCCCCTCTAGCCCTCTAGAATGCCAGCATCTCTCAGACAAGCCTTGTGAGGTCTTGCTCCACACACGTGCAGCCCAGCCAACCGAGAATGCATTGGGAAGCCCCTCACAGGCTTCTCAGGATCCCAGTATGCAGATCCCCCTCTCTGGTACTTTGCTTTACCAATTCAAGCCACTTCCACAGCCCCAGTCTCTGATCTCTGCCTTCCATCTCAGCCGGACATCTCTGTCTCCTATCTCAGCCGAACATCTCTATCTCCTAGCTCAGTGGGACATCTCTGCTTCCTGCTCAGCCTGACATCTCTACCTCCTGCTCAGCCAGACAGCTGTGCTCTGCCTAGACTTCGTCTCTCTGTGTCACAACCTAAAAACCGTCCCCAGGCAGAGCTGTGTGATTGTGGAGTCACCTCATGAGTGTCCCTGCTGCCAGAGACTACAGCCTCTCACTGGGGCTTGTCCAGTGTCTGAAACAATCGCCCAATAAATTGTGTCTACTTTGTAGCTGTTTATGACAGAAGAGCTATTCCAGTACCGGTTCTCCTGCCAAGTGGGTGTCATCTGTAGATTTTTAAACACTGCCCACTTTGAAAACTATCCGGGGCAGCTTGTGATAAAAGACTGCTTCAAAGGAATTATTAAAACAATGTTGCAAAGAATACATAACAAAGAAAGACAGTTATCCTAGAATCAAAGTTGAAGATAGCCACTGTGCTTAAGTAGATCTTACACCCTGGTTTAGGAGAAAGAGCAACATTATTTGGACTTAAACCTTTTAGCCCATTGTCTGTTAAAAGGTGGATTTATTGTAAATTCCAGTAACTCTCCTTTGACATGTTTAAAGGTTACGAGCATTCTCCAGGGGCTTCGTTCTCTAGTAGCTCAAAAACAGCTCCTCTGTTTAAAGAACCTGGTACTTCCAGCCTATCGAAGACTTTCAGAGAATCCCAGGGCTGTTGAGGAATAATTCCTGTTTGGGGATTATGAAGCTGCAACTGCCCTCAGCAAGCTGGGGGGGGGGGGGGAGGGGGCTGTTGTCTGCAGCACGGTTTCCAGCGGCTTGGCAAGACCCCGAAGACCCCAGCTCTCAGGGATCAAGAGGGAGGGGAGAGCGCGTCTGGGCCAGCTCACCGGAACAGTGTTCTGAGCCTTGCAGGACACTGGCAGGGATCCAAGCTCAAGGCTCGGTCCCTGTAAACTAGTCTGCTTCAGGCGCGGTGCCCAACAGGATGTGCCCAGTAGGAAGCGCTGTCAGATGTCACTATTTATTGCCCAGAGATGAGGGAGAAGCAGTTGCATCTGTGCTGACCCCCTTCCAGGGGCCACCTGTAGCCTCTCCGGGTGGAGCTCACAGCAGCTTCACCGCCGCTGCCCCCGCCCCCAGGCTCACTTGAAGTACAGATGTACCAAATGGGGCCGGGCTGTTCCCATCCCAGGGACCCTCTCGGACCAGGTTGCCTGGAGCTGCCCCTCTCTGAGCTGTTTTGGTTTTAGCCTTAGTTAGGGTGAGCTTAGGAGCCCTGGTGGTGCAGTGGTTAAGTGCTCGGCTGCTAACTGAAAGGTCAGCAGTTCAAACCTACCAGTCACTCCCAGGAGAAAGATGTGGCAGTCTGCTTCAGTAAAGATTATAGCCTGGGAAACCCTATGGGGCAGCTCTACTCCATCCTGTGCAGTCACTGAGTCAGAATTGACTTGGTGGCAAAGGGTTAGTTCAGGTCTACAGTGGGCCTGACTCTGGGCGTGGCCCCTGCTTCTCAGATGTGGACTTCCTGGTGCCTCAGCTGGGCACCCGATGTGCTAACGAGGCTCCAGCCCACCGAGGCTCCCCCTAGCTCTCCAGAACGCCAGCCTCTCTCAGATGAGCCTTGTGAGATCTCGCTGGGCACACACACAGCCCAGCAGCCTGGAGCTCATCGGGCCCCTAGACTCACACCTTTGTGTCCCTACTCCAGCTTGGGGGAGGCTGGGCCAAGCCATGGAAAATCTTCTGGATTCTTCTAAAACTGGTCTCCATTGCAGGACGCTGGCTCAGCGGGGGCTCCGGATGCCCGCCTGTCTTCCCGTAACAACAGGTCAGGGGCAGAGGCACACATGCAGGGTCGGGGCCAGCGGTCTGGCAGGGAAGCCCGGGGCACTGCCACCCTCCCTAACACCAGTGTTGGCCCTACGAGGATTAGCCAGTTTGTCAGGGGCAGGAAAGTAGAGTGGCTATCGCCAAAGGCCTCTCTGTCCTTCACAGGCCTGGCGTGAGGCCCATTCTGCTGAGGCAGACTGTCCCCTCAGGGACCCGAGTCACTGCCCTGAGGACAGCTGCTCGGCCTCAGGCCTGGACGGCATCTTGGAGAAGAGCAAGCAGGGGTGCTGGCTTCTGGTTGGAGCCTTGAGAATGGGGGCCCCCGGTGCCCTCCAAGGCCCAGAGGCTGGGGACAGTCACCAGCCAGCCAAGGCAAATGTCACAAAGGTTTGGGCAGTGGCCTGGGGTCAGAAAGTGGTTCTGGAGCCGAGGCACCTGAGCCCACTGCCAAGTTCACCAAGACCCGCAAGGCGCAGAGTAGATGTGGGTGACGGCGTGGCACGCAGGCTGGTGCATGTGGCTAACTTCCTGCCGTTCATTCTCCTGACGGCTCGTTTAACAGGAACCCATCGAGTGCACCAAACACCTAAGCTGCATCAGGGCTGGTGGCCAGCGCGGATGCTCCGGAAAGTTCCAGCCAGACCCGGGGGCAGGGATCCACGTGTCTTTTTGTGCTTCTGCCATCAAGGGGCTGCAGAGTCCTCAGGGGGACCTTGAGGCCACAGAGTGAGAGGAGCCCCAGGCTGCGGTGGGAGCCAGCCCAGGGCTCCATCCCGGCTTGCAGCGGCCATGCCCTCAGCCACTGTAGAGCCCAGGGCTGGGAAGAACACAGCCAGGAAGCGGGCTGGCTTGGAGGGATGGGAAGGCCTCCCCACCTTGCACCCTAAACGGCCCAAAGCTGGGTGACCTCAAAGTTCCTGATCATCTGGAGGAGGTGGCCACTGGCCCCCAAAGCACAGCTGAGTATGGCTGGCATGCCCAGTAGACATAACTGCTGATCTTCTGGGAAAGATGGCCAGGTCAGGCCACAGGGGGATGTCCCCTTGACACGGACAGCCTCTGCTGCTGTGTCTGCAGGCCCGGGGACAGCCCCCTTGAGTCCCCGTGTCTGTGGGGACCGCTCTGAGTTCCTGCCACGCCCCAGCACTGGGCTCCATGCTTCTGTCCATCAGCCTGGGATCTTTGCAGTAACTCCCTGAGGTTGAGGGAGGCAGGGGTCACAGTGAGCACGGGCAGTGTTTGCTAGGACACAGGCGGGTTTAGGCACCAGTGCCAGGAGGGGAGCAAACAGCATGCCTCCGCCACCAAAAATAAACTAGGCTGTCAGCGGCTGGAGCTGCAGCTTCTTTCCCAGATTCGGGCACCATCCAGCAGGCGTCTGGAGCCAGTGTTAGTGCTCGGCGAGGCTGCTGGGACGTGCGTCTTTGAGACTGGACGCAGGGCAGTAGGGCAGAACTCGTCCCCATGGTGGGGTGGCTGCTGGGTGAATTCCCACGGGCAGCACCTCGTCCATGTGGTCCTGCAGCTCCCAGCCATTCGGCGGGCTCGCTCACCACAAGCTTGCTTTTGAAAGGCAGCCTGTGGGGTAGGCCCGATCAGAAACTGGGCTTCCCGGGGGCTCCAGGCTGGCAAGTGGGGTGCACACAGGTTTTGCCATAAAAGCTGCACGTCTGGCCATGGCTAGAAGGTGCACCTGATGGTTTGTGGACCCTGGAAGAGATGTTGTCCCCTCCCCCCCAAAAGCAGGGGCTGCTACAATGAGTAGTCCCCAACCTCGGAGTCTCCACAACCTCAGAGTCTCCACAGCCTGGGAACTTTCTGGAATATTCCTGAGGGCTAAGGCAGGAGCTGTGGAGAGGGGCCGAGTGCACGAGTGTCCAGGGAGCCATGACGTTATGTCACGTGGCAACTGAGTTCTCCCGGATCTGGGGAGAGGTCTCGTTTCTGCTGACCAGATGGGTCAGGCAGAAAGTCCTCAGCAAGGGGCTGGGGCAGGGCTGCTAAAGAGACAAGAAGCTGGGGCCCCCCATTCCCTATGTGGGGCCACCCCATCTCATGACAACAGTACCAGGGCCCGCAGCATGTGCTGGGCCAAGGTGGGGTCACACTGAGTCTTTCTCCCCGGAGGCTCCTCATGAGAACAAGGAAGAAGACCTGGACTATGAGCAGTGTGGGCTGGAGTAACAGGGAGGGCATTGTGCAGTAGGAGGCCTCAAACCCACTTTGAAGTTTGGGGGAGGGAGTCCACTCACGAGTTCTCCCAGGACCATTGAGAAGATTCTCCACATTCCCAGCATCCACACTCTGGCCCTGTTGGGGAGATTTGGGCGCCTTGGGTTGGTGCTTGCACCTCCCCAGATGTTCTACTTCCTCCCCCAACCAGCTCAGCTCGATCCCGGGGCTGTCTACCCCACCACCACCACATGGTCAGGAGCCCGCAGCCCCCAGCCCCTGAGAGGCCTGCAACCTTGCTTGTGGCGAGAGGAGGCAGTGCTGGGCTGGCAGCACCGCTGAGTCCCCGGAGCCCACGTGGTGGCCGGCACAGAATCGGAAGCCCTGATGCTCATCTGTGAGTGACTGAGCGAGGGACCGAGCTGCTGAGCCAGTGAGCAATGCTGCTTTCCCAGCATCCCCAATGTACCCCATGCTGTTTCACCCCCACAGATGTCACCGTTCATTTCTGAACTTGGCAGAGAGCGCGTTGCTCAACATCTGCAAAGCTGCTTCTGTTTCTGTCAAAATTAAGACCATTTGTGGTTTGGCGGCCTGCCAGCCCCAGCCCTGTTTCCATGCAGCCGACAAGTGCTGTGAAGGACGTAACAGACATGCTGCTGTGAAGTTCATTTCTGGACTTGGGTTCTGCTCGAAGAAGAAGAGAAAAGACGAGCATGGAAGGACAAACGGCCCAAGAGGCTCGACAGACTGCAGAGTCCCCTGGGTCAGCCAAGCCTGAATCCTCGGTGAAACAGAGACGGGCCCCTGTACAGTCCAAAGGTGCAAAGGCCACACTCGGCTCTGTGCCAGGAATGGCTCTCAGCAGGATGGAGGCATGTCGGGGACAAGGAGGGTCTTGGTGTTGTTAGGTGCCATCGAGTCGATTCCGACTCACAGTGACCCTGTGCACAACAGAACAAAACACTGCCTGGTCCTGTGCCATCCTCACAACTGTTGTGCTTGAGCCCATTGTTGCAGCTACAGTGTGAATCCATCTCATTGAGGGTCTTCCTCTTTTTCACTGACCCTCTACTTTACCAAGCATGATGTCCTTCTCTAGGGACTGATCCTTCCTGATAACATGTCCAAAGTGTGTGAGATGTAGCCTCTCCATCCTTGCTTCTAAGGAGCATTGTTGTTGTACTTCTTCCAAGACAGATTTATTTGTTCGTTTGGCAGTCCATAGTATATTCAATATTCTTCACCAACATCATAATTCAAAGGTATCAATTCTTTGGTCTTCCTTATTCACTGTCCAGCTTTTGCATGCATACAAGGCAAATGAAAACACCGTGGCTTGGGTCAGGCACACCTTAGTCTTCAAGGTGGCATCTTTGCTTTTCAACACTTTAAAGAGGTCTTTTGCAGCAATTTGCCCAATGCGATGTGTCTTTTGATTTCTTGGCTGCTGCTTCCATGGGTATTAATTGCAGATCCAAGTAAAATGAAATCCTTGACAACTTCCATCTTTTCTCCATTTATCATGATGTTGCTTATCGGTCCAGTTATGAGGATTTTTGTTTTCTTTATGTTGAGGTGTAATCCATACTGAAGGCTGTGGTCTTTGATCTTCTTCAGTAAGTGCTTCAAGTCCTCTTCACTTTCAGCAAGCAAAGTTACGTCGGCCGCATAATGCAGATTGTTAATGAGTCTTCCTCCAATCCTGATGCCCCATTCTTCTTCATATAGTTCAGCTTCTCAGGTGATTTGCTCAGCATACAGATTGAATAAGTATGATGAAAGGATACAACCCCGATGCACAGCTTTCCTGACTTTAAACCATGCAGTATCCCCTGTTCTGTTCAAATGACTGCCTCTTGATCCAAGTACAGACTCCTCATGAGGACAATTAAGTGTTCCAGAATTCCCATTCTCCTCAGTATTATCCATAATTTGTTATGATCCACACAGTTGAATGCCTTGCATAGTCAATAAAACACAGGTAAACGTCCTTCTGGTATTCTCTGCTTTTAGCCAGGATCCATCTGACATCAGCAATGATATCCCTGGTTCCACATCCTCTTCTAAATCCGACTTGAATTTCTGGCAGCTTCCTGTCAATATACTGCTGCAGTAGCTTTTGAATCATCTTCAGCAAAATTTTGCTTCCATGTGATATTAATGATATTGTTCAATAATTTCTGCATTCGGTTGGATCACCTTTCTTGGGAAAAGGTGTAAATATAGATCTCTTCCAGTCAGTTGACCAGGTGACCGTCTTCCAAATTTCTTGGAAGAGACGAGTGAGCACTTCCAGTGCTGCATCCTTTTCTTGAAATGTCTCAGTTGGTATTCCGTCAATTCCTGGAGCCTTGTTTTTCACCAGTGCCTTCAGAGCAACTTGGACTTCTTCCTTCAGTACCTTCAGTTCCTGATCATATGTTACCTCCTGAGATGATCAAACGTCTACCAATTCTTTCTGGTACAATGACTGTGTGTTCCTTCCATCTTCTTTTGACGCTTCCTGCATTGTTTAATATTTTCCCTGTAGAATCCTTCACTATTGCAACTCAAGGCTTGAATTTTTTCTTCAGTTCTTGCTACTTGAGAAATGCTAAGTGTGTTCTTCCCTTTCGGTTTTCTATCTCCAGGTCTTTGCATATGTCATCGTAATACTTTACTTTGTCTTCTCAAGCTGCCCTTTGAAATCTTCTGTTCAGCTCTTTTACTTCAAAATTTTTTCCTTTTGCTTTAGCTACTCGACTTTCAAGAGCAACTTTGAGACTCTTCTGCCATCCATTTAGGTCTTTTCTTTCTCTCTTGTCTTTTTAAAGACCTTTTGCTTTCTTCATGTATGATGTTGTTGATGTCATTCCACAACTCGTCTGGTCTTTGGTCATTAGTGTTCAATGCGTCAAAACTATTCTTGAGATGGTCTCTGAATTCAGGTGGGATGTACTCAAGGTCGTACTTTGGCTCTTGTGGACTTGTTCTAATTTTCTTCAGTTTCAACTTGAACTTGCATATGAGTAATTGATGGTCCGATTTGCAGTTGGCCCCTGGCCTTGCTCTGACTGATGACACTGAGCTTTTCCGTCGTCTCTTTTAACAAATGTAATCGATTTGATTCCTGTGTATTCTATCTGGTGAGGTCCACATGTATAGTTGCTGTTTATGTTGTAGAGAAAAGGTATTTGCAATGAAGTCATTGGTCTTGCAAAATTCAATCATGTGATATCCAGCATCATTTCTGTCACCAAGGCCATATTTTCCAACTACCGATCCTTCTTCTTTGTTTCCTACTTTCGCGTTCCAATTAGTGTATCCTGATTGCATGTTCCATCAATGTCAGACTGCAGAAGCTGGTGAAAATCTTCCATGTCTTTACCTTTGGCCTTAGTGGTTTGTGGGTAAATCTGAATAATAGTTGTGTTTATAACAGCTGTATGTGTATGGATGTTATCCCATCACTGACAGCTTTGTACTTCAGGATAGATCTTGGCATGTTCTTTTTGACGATGAATGCAACGCCATTCCTCTTCAAGTTGTCATTCCTGGCATAGTAGACCATATGATTGTCCGATTTAGAATGGCCAATACCAGTCCATTTCAGCTCACTAATGCCTAGGATATCAATGTTCATGCATTCCATTTCATTTTTCATGATTTCCAATTTTCTTAGATTCATACTTCGTACATTCCAGGTTCTGATTATTCATGGATGTTTGCAGCTGTTTCTTCTCATTTTTGAGCCGTGCCACATCAGCAAATGAAGGTCCCGAAAGGTTGACTCCATCCACATCATTAAGGTCGACTCTGCTTTGAGGAAGCGGCTCTTCCTTAGTTGTATTTTGAGTGCCTTTCAACCTAAAGGGTTCATCTTCTGGCACTATATCAGATAATGTTCCACTGCTATTCATAAGGTTGTCACTGGCTAATTCTTTTCAAAAGTAGACAGCCAGGTCCTTCTTCCTAGTCTGTCTTAGTCTGGAAGCTCAGCTGAAACCTGTCCGCCATGGGTGACCCTGCTGGTATCTGAATACCCGTGGCATCAATTCCAGCACTACAGCAACACGCAAGCCCCTGAGTAGACAAATGATAGACACGTGGTGCGGGGAGTCTTGGGGTGGTTTTACTCTGAAGGATCTTGGAGTGCCAAGTCAGAGAGGGACCCCAGGATGAAGCCCTTTGCGAGGACAGCCCCCTCACTTGGCATGAAGCTGTCACACACAGCATGGGTGGACACCCGCCCCTTTCCGGCCCTCCCTGCCCTCCTCCAGCCGTTCTCTCCACCCTCCTCCCTCATCCTCTTCACCCTCCTCCCCCCATCCTCTTACTCTCCTTCCTGATTCTCCCATCTTCCCCTGTCTTCCCCACCCTCTCTCATCTTCCTTCCTCCTCCCCACCCTCCTCTTCCATCCTCCTAGGCTCCTTCCCCATCCTCCGCACTCTCCTCCCCTCATCCACCCACCCTCCTCCCCACCGCCTCCCCTTCCTTGTCCATGTTTCTCTCTAATAAGAGGAACCAGAGCGACCCCCCGGGAGGGGTCTGAGCAGTAACAGCTGCCATCAGCACCTTCTGCGAGGGCATCGGGGTTTCTACATCTCCCCTCCACTCCTGGAAGGTCACCAAGGACTCCAGCATAGGGTCTCAGATGCTCAGGCAGTGGCCATGCTGCTTTAGGACCACCGCATCCAGAGAGTGGGTGCAGATGAGGGGATGGGCATCCAGCTGCAAGCCAGGTCTCTCGTAAGCCAGGGGTCGGGGGCCAGGAGGCTGAAGGGCACAGGTGGCATGGACGTGCCTCTCAGCTCCACGCTTACTAGCATGTGGCCTGACCTCTCTTTGCCTCAGTTTCCCCATCTGTAAAGTGGGGATAGTGTTGAGTGTCAGTTCTCGACATTCGAAGTAGCTGTGTTCTATAAAGTCATCGCCAGCACTGCATTAGCCATTGCACCTGGGGAGTCCAGGGGTCGGTTCCCGTGAGCCTCTGTCCTTAGCGTGTGTGTTTCTGTTCAGAGATGACTTATTGGACATGTATTGTCGGCTCATGAACATTGAACTCATGGCCACCAGCACCATAACTCATGCCTGAACAAAGCTCATCTCACGCGTGTCTTTTCCCCATAAGGCACATCACAGCCCTCCTGTGCTTAGGAACACCCCGGACAGCACTTTAGCATGATTCTGGGGGGTCATTTCAAACCACAGAGTCAGCAACGAAAGTGCAAAACACGGGGCACTAAGTAGACAGTGAAAGGACACCTGTTTTGCAGGCTGAGCGCTGAAACTAGGAGGCAGAGCGTGGCCTTGATGGCCCTCAGCTGGGAACGTGCAAGATGTCACGGCTCTGTGTGTCCCCACATGGATGTGAAAGTACTGATGTGGAGTTTACCTGTCGTCATTGAGGAGTTTTCAACTCATAGCGACCCTCCAGGACAGAGTAGAATTGCCCCATAGAGCCAAGGCCGTGATCTTTTGGGGAGCCTGATGGCACAGTGTTTAAGAGTTCGACTGCTAATGGAAAGGCTGGCAGTTCACATGCACCAGCTGCTCCTTGGAAACCCTTAGGGACAGTTTTACTCTGTCCTATAGGGTTGCTATAAGTCGGAATGTACCCGACGGCAACAGGTTACAGGACTCTCGACCTTCACAAGCAAGCCCACATGTATGGAGGTCCCAGACCTCTCCCAGCGATGGCCTTTAGTGGTTCAACAGCTTAACCAGGAAGTTCGCCCTTGTGTCTAACCTAAGTCCCTCTCACTTTGGTTCAAACGGAATACTTTCCATTCGCTCCCATGTTTCTAGGCTTTTGAAATCCCGGGAGGACGTGTGCATTTTCCCCTGGCCTCCCACCAGCAGGAAGGAAGCGGGCCCATGGGAGGTGGACAAGGGCTCCCGTCAGCACGGCTGGCTGGGTCATACAGCCGCTGCGGACAAGCAGGAATTTCTTCCAGGTCCTCCGTTCCCAGCACCAACTCCAGGCTGCCCCTGTAGCCCCATCGGACGTCGAGCACGTCCCCAAGGGTGGCCATTGTCCACCACACAGACGGGGCCGTACCTTCAGTGGGTGCTGGTGGCTATTTGGGTGTGAGTCCCAGATGCTCCCCATGCCCCCCGCTGGGAGATCAAGGGACTGAGTTGTTTGAGTGCTGTGGGGTGTCCTGGGGCCCCTCTTGTACCCCTGTCCTGGGCCCCAGCAGTGGGACCACCGAGATTGAGAGTCCTGAGACTGTGCTGTGTCCCCAACAGGCCTCTTGGTTTCACGAAACTCAGCGGGATCCATAGAAGGCCCTCTTCTCCCTTCCCGCTGGTTTTCTTTCCTTCCTGGTCCAGCTCCTCCACCTGCCCTTCCTCAACCTGGGGCGCAGGGGCCTGTGCACAGTGCTGACATGAGGCAGCTGGCAGCTCAGGCTCTGGAGCTGTCTCTGATGAGCGGCCACCCAGCGGCCTCACCCTCACTGTGGAGAGGGGGCACCCGGCGAAGCCCCACGCAGAGTAAACCCTTCCTGAATGGAACCCAGGCAGCCTCCAGCCAGCCCCATGAATATGCATGTAGCGTGGGACTTGCAAATTCCAAGCCATTCAAGCTTCACAAACAACCAGTGGAAGTCTTTTTGGCAGAAGACCTGTCAGAGAAAATGCAGCTTGATTGCCAATCACAACAGGATTAGCATCCTCGCTCTGGGAGCACCCTAGAGCCCCGGCCTCATCCCTCAGTCTCAGATGGCGAGGATAGTAACCTAATGAGGGAGAAACGTGTAGTGGTTTGTCTTAGTTATCTAGTGCTCCTGTGACAGAAGTACCCAATAGGTGGCTTTAACAAACAAATTTATTTTTCTCAGTTAGGAGGCTAGAAATCTGAATTCAGGGCGCCTGCTCTAGGGGAAGGCTTTCTCTCTCTGTTGGCTCTGGGGGAAAGTCCTTGTCTCTTTTCAGTGTCTGTTTCTTGGTGCCTTTGGTGATCTTCATGTGGTGCGGCATCTCTCTTCCCCCATCTCAGCTTCTTTTCTTCCTTGCTTAATCTGCTCCTTTTATATCTCAGAAGAGATTGACTCAAGACATACCCTACACAAATACTGTCTCATTAACATAACAAAGAAAACCCATTCCCAAATTGGATTAGAACCATCGGTATAGGGTTAGGATTTACAACAAAAATTTTGGGAGGACTGCAGTGCAGTGAATTACTTAATATGGACCTTTTAGCCAGAGTCTTTTTGACTCCCACAAAATGATAGGGTGGGACTATGGAAATAAGGTGTTTGTGACCCTGCAAGGGACTTGGATAGTCTACTAATAATGCAAATGAGGTGCATGGAACCCTGTGGGAGTGGGACCACGCAAATAAGGTGTATGGAACCCTAACAAGGGAATTGGTCAGTTTTGCCATCTAGGCTTAAAGGAACCCAATACCAGAAGAGGAGAGAAGGGGACCTCACTACCATCAACAAGAAGAGCCAAGATTGGAGTGTGTCCTTTGGACCCAGGGTCCCTGCGCTGAGAACCTCCTACACCCAGGAGACAGATCCTGAAGACAGCGGGAGATGACACAGCAGCAGCTGGAAGCAGCAGCAAGCACTGCAGAATCCAGCGGCAGAGAAACGACAGCAGCAGAACCAGGAGATAGACATAAGATGGTGCACTGGGCTCCCTGGCTCGTGGAACGAGAGATCTGAGCACCTTTGGGCCACGGCTGACTGTGTGGGGTGCCTCTGGGCACTTATTAGCAGAGCTAAAGAGCTTTGTAACACTTGTCGGAGGAGGGCAGAGGCCAGGCAGAGGGCTGAGAGGCTGAGGGCCAGGAAGAGGCCTGCCTGCTGACACTGCCAAGAAGTTGTCCTGACAGAAGAACTGTATCCTGAGTCATTCCTGATCCTGAATTGTAACTTGTGACTTCCTTAATAAACCCCATAACTGTGAGTATGGTCTGTGAGTTCTGTGTGGCCATTGCAACAAATTATTGAATTCAGCAGAGAAGTAAAGGGTGCCGTGGAAGGGATGGCTGGTGTCAAAACTGGTAAAAAAGTTGGATGGTGGAGGTATGTCTGACCTCCACCTCATAGATATCAGCCTTGGTCTGTGGCTCTTCATTCTCTCTCTCCTCCCCGTTGTGAAGTTAAAGGAAGTCTGATGCTACTGCCACCATTTTTTTTTTTACACGGATACAATTCAACCTATAACATAGTTTTCCAGAACGCACACAGCAAGCGCCCCACTGTCAGGCCAGGGAAACAATTCTTTGGAAACTGTGTTTCCCTTGGGTGGGGGCCACTGCTGGAGTCTCTGATGATGGGGGTCACATCCCATCCCAGCTTTCCAGGTTGGAAAGGAAAGTTGTAGAAATTTCCACCGCCATGCACTTGCTCAGTGACCATCTTACTTGACGATGATGAAGGTGGGCAGCTCAGGAGAGCAGGGCGGGCCTGCATGCAAGGACGGTGGGAGAGGGAAGGAGGGAGAGAGGAGCAGAGAAACAGAAAGACGGAGAAGTGAAAAAGAAGGAGGGAGAGACAGAAACAGAGGAAGAGGAAGAGGGGGAAAGAGAGAGAGACAGTAAGAGGAAGAGAAGGGAGAAAAATCAGAGAGATACAAAGAAGAGAGGGAGGAAGGGAGGGAACGTGAGAAAGGCAGAGAGAGAAGGGGGAAGGGAGAGAGAGGCACCACACTCTTGACTTGAGACCTCAGCAGAATGAGGGGATCCGGGGTCTGCGCTGGGTAAGCTGACCTTGCGTGAGGGGTGACTGTTGTGATGAGTGTGTCAGACTGTGTCTCTCCATCAGTTATTCTAGCTGCCCACTTGCTGTGCCTGGTCATTGATAGCGCCGGCGTCCTAAGCTCTGACTGAGCTCTGTGAGATCGTGCACAATCTCAGCTGACCCTCAGGGCCAGCCTCTGGGCTGGGGGCTCTTTTGACCACCCCCATCTTGTGGGTGAGGAGACCAGGCCTCGAGTAGGGAAGCCACTTGCTAAGATGCACAGCTGGGTGGTTGTGGGAGCCCGGGTCATCTGCCGCCAAGTCTGTGACGTCCCGTCGCCTCCCAGCTCCCCGTCCTCGGGGCTTGGCTCATTGGCGCTTCTTTGGTTCATGTCTGAGACTTGCTGGGTGAGGGGCGGCAGGAGAGGATGGTATGAGAGGGGCAAGTAGAGGCGGAAGGATCCAGGACAAGAAGCTTGAGGAGATTTGTGGTGCCATTGGGGGGTACACTGTGAGTCTCCTCAGCCCAGGAGATCTTCCCCGCTGTCGGCCCTGCTCACTGACACCGTGGTGCTTTTTGGCCAGTGCTAGGGACATGGGCCCTGCTTCCTGGAGGGCACGGCCCCCAGAGGCTCCTTACAAAGGTGACATGTTCTCAGAGCAACACCATGTCCCCACGAATCTTCACGTGGTGCTTTTAGTACATCTTCCTCTATGTTATTGTTAGTTGCCGTTGAGTTGGCTCCAACTCACGGCGACCTTATGAACAAAGAGTAAACTGTTACCCGATCCTGGTCCTACACCATCTTCATGATCTTTGGTGTGATGGAGCCTATTGTTGCGGCTGCTGTGTCAGTCCATCTCGTGGAGGGCTCCCTTTGTTTCCACTGACCCTCTGCTTTACCAAACATGATGTCTTTCTCTGGCAATTGGTCTTTCTTGATGATGTGTCCAAAGTAAGCAAGACGAAGCTTTGTCATCGTCGCTTCTAAGGAGCATTCTGGTTATATTTCTTCTAAGACTGATTCCTTTGTTCTTCTGCTAGTCTGCGGTGTATTCGGTGTTCTTTGCCGACATGCAATTCGAATGCATCAATTCTTTTGTCGTCTTTTCTCATTGTCCGGTTTTTGCATCATATGAGGTGACTAGGAAATTTTAAATTGCACTGTGACTCTATCTCTACCGGACAGAGCTGCCATAGACCATCCCCCACCAGAAGGAAAACTTGTTTATCTACTACACAAAAGCCCTTCCACGTGAGCTCTGGGAAGTTTTCAGGATCCAGAGCCTGCCCAGGCCCCCCGGGGTGTGTGGCCCCTGTTGGGCAGTTTGTCCCTCCTGTGCTGGCCCTTATCCTGTTCACTCACTAGGGAAATATTTGGGTGACTGTTGAGTGTTGGCACTGTGCCACCTCCAGAGACCCAGTGTTGAGTGTCAGGTATGCCACCTTGTCCCCAGGAGCCCACTGTGGAGAGGTCGGGGTGGACATCAAACGGGATCACAAACAGTGAGCCCAGTCAACCCACTGACCAGCTCAGGGCCAAAACCCTGGGCAGGGCACTGTGGCGGGCTGATACCCTCCATCTGGCGACCCAGACCCCCCAAACCACCACCTCGTCTGTTGTCCTGTAGCAGAGGGGCAGAACCAGCACTCAGAGGGACGGTTGGCCTGTCCCCACAGAGATGCTCCAACAGTCCCCAGCCCCCAGCCAGCCCTCTTCCCAGCTATGCCATCAGCGTGGTTGTGCAGGTGGAAGAGGAGGGTGTTGGACGGCGGCCTTGGCGGTGGAGAGAAGGCCCCATTTACTGTCCTCAGGGAGGGTGACATCAAAACCAGATTTGCTGCTCTTTCCACCGAAAACTCCAGCGTTGCCGCCCGCACCACTCTAAGCCTGACGAATGAACCAATTATGTCTTTGTGACAAACACATTATTGGGCGGGAGATTAAATTCCTCTTGTGGGTGGGAGCTCAAAGCAGAGGGACGTCATCCCAGAACCTGGAGCCAGCCCCAGAGCACCACCGCAGGTCAGTTACCCACTTCCCTCCTCCTCCTTCTCCCCCCACCTCCCCCTCCTCCTCCCCTCCACCTCCCCCTTCTCCCTGTTCCTGTCCCCTCCTCCTCCTCCCCCTCCTCCCCTTCCCCTCCTTCCCCTCCTCCTCCCCTCCACCTCCCCCTTCTCCCTGTTCCTGTCCCCTCCTCTTCCTCCCCCTCCTCCCCTTCCCCTCCTTCCCCTCCTCCTCCCCTCCACCTCCCCCTTCTCCCTGTTCCTGTCCCCTCCTCCTCCTCCCCCTCCTCCCCTTCCCCTCCTTCCCCTCCTCCTCCCCTCCACCTTCCCCTTCTCCCTGTTCCTGTCTCTTCTTCCCCCTCCTTCCCTTTACTCCTCCCCCCTCCTCCCCCTCTGTCTAATCCTTCTGGACCTTATGCAGATTCTCACACATTCTGTTTTCTGGGTGACCCAGAGACCCTATCCTCCTCTTTCCCCCTTCCCCCTTCTCCTTTGCTCCGTCTTCCTCCTCTTCTTCCTCTTCCCCCTCTCCTTCCTCACCCTTCTCCTCCCTGAAGCACAGATGACCTCAGCTCCAGCTCTGGATCCTGAATCCTCCTACTGTCAGGGCCCTGGCTCAAGCTGCACTGCAGACCCCAAGTGGGGGCTGACCTCACCCCTGTGCAGTATGAGCGGAGCCTCAGGTGGGAGAGGGGACTGAAAGCAGTGACCGACATCTAAATCAGGAGAAAGCTTGCCAGGCTGCCTCCGTCATGGCCTGCGGGGTGGTGGGACAGAGCCAGCAGCCCCATCCCCACCCAGGAGGGCAGGTTGCACTGCTGGGCAGGGACGAGGCTTCCTGCCCATCCTGTTTCCGGGGCAGAGTTTTCTTCCAAGCCGCCTACTCTGAACCCACTTTGGTTTGGCTCACAGTCCAGCCTCCCCTCAGAGGCCGGCAATTACCTTCCAAATCTGTTCATTTCCATCCTCAAAAGAAACCAGTGTGTGGTGATTATGAAAAGCTTGAGTTACCCATGGAGAGTGTGTTCTGAGCTGTAACGGTGGTGAGGGCACAAGACCCTCATGGAGGGAGACGTGACGTCTGTGGATCCGAGGTGGGTGGGCAAAAGTGCTCCCAGCCAGGGGCTTCCTCAGGGGACAGTGCAGCCAAGGCGTGTGCTCGATGTCCTTGGCCCTGGAGCTGGGAAGCGGGGTGGCCCTCTCCTGCCCCCTACCCCTGGGGATCTCCATGAGGGCCGAGCCCGGCCGGGTCCCCGCAGCTCTCGCCCGTGTTCACAGAGAAACCTGCAGGAGGTAGCGCCCAGCTCTGCTCTTGCAAAGGGTCCTGAAGCCATCGATAGACGAGCAGATGTGGAGTTTGCATTGGGATCTTGCTGGGGCCCTCTGTCCAGCACAGGTGACCAGGTGGGCTCAGGACACCCCCACTGCTCTCTCGCAGCACACGGGTATCCCCAATGGCGGCACACACTGGTCACACCACATCTATGGGTCTAAGCCAGTCACAGGCCAGCCCAGACTCCCGGGGGTGGGGTGGAATGGACCTCATGCCTTGATGGGAGGAGGGGCAGGGTCACAGTGGGTGTATACGGGCTGGAGAAACTGGCCGGCATGCTTTTTAAAGCGCATTCCACATCCACAAGGCCAACGTGCTCACTAGTCTTGTTCATGGGAGACACTGTTCCCACCCGGCCAGTGCCTCAGAGTGAGAACCCAGGAAAGCCTCACTTATGGATGGAAGTATGTCCCCCAAAATATGTTTTCAAGTCCTGACCCCCATAGCTATGAACGTGACCCTGTTTGGAAACAGGATTTTCCTTTTTTTATCAGCTGATGAGGTCATACCAGAGTACACTGGTGTTAATCCTCATCCTTTCTGAGTGGACCCATGAAAGGGAGGAGCAGACGCAGACACATGGGGCGGAGGAGGGCCATGTGAGGATGGCCTACAAGCCAAGGAACACCAGGAGATGTCCAGAGCTACAGAAGCTGAGAGGGAAGAGGATCTCCCCCCAGAGCTGACAGAGAGCTTGGACCTGCCTCCAAAACTGACTGTCTGTTATTTAAAGCCCCCACTCTGATATGTGTTTACGACGGCCCCAGGGGACGAAGACATTCCAACCCTGAAGGGATGCCATGTGCTCAGGGCTCTCTGTGGTGACTCAGAGGCCCCTCGGGACTCACAGGACCAAGGGTCCATCTGTGCACGGGCTCAGCCACCTTCGCATCTCACCCAGCCTGCAATCATGAGAAAGCTGTCCCCACTCTGTCCCCCACCGTGGTGCATTTGACCCTGTGAGTCCCTCGTGGTTCCGGAGAGGTGAACCCTTAACCTGGAGGTCACTCGCGGTGCAGACATGAGCGGGGGAGGCTTGTTTAAATTAGCTCACCTTTTGGGGTGGTGAGGGCGGCACTGCTGCACACGACTCCAGGGGGTGCCACTGACGGGCTACAGGGAAGCCGTGCCCACCAGACAAAATGAGCCACTGCAGATGGTACATGCAGCAGGTGCTGCATGATGACTGGGGGAAGTGGATGGGAGGGGAGAGGTGGAAGGTGGGGGTGCAGCCAGTAACATTCCAAGAAGAGGAGCTGGCTGTGAGTCTGCCCCTGCTCAGCGTCTGTGACTGCTGGCATGGGGGGAGCCCACAGCCTTGGGCCAGCCTCCCAGTGCAGCACCAATGGCTGGAACCACAGGGCAGGTCAGCACAACACAGCCTCGTGTCCTGAAATGGACTCAGCTGCCCGCGAGTTCCGGGGAGAAAAAGCTCACTGATGAGTATGTGGGCACCAGGAGCATCTCTCGGCAGTACCTGCATCACAGCGGCCTGGGGGGCTGCTCCCCTGGGGGATAGTCAGCCTCCTGCTTCATGGCTTGATTGTCACCACGCAGATGGCGTCTCGGCCTCAGCCATAGCCGCATCGAGGGACACTGTCTACAGCAAGCCCCCGTGCCAGTGTAGTGGGGGCAGAGCAGGAGGTGAGGCCAACAGCAGAGCTGACCTCAGCACAGCCTCGGGCCTGCGGCCACTTGGCCTGGGCTTGCCGAGGGTCAAGGCCTGGGAGCCAGAAGGTCTTCAGGACGGCCCAGCCCAACACTTCCTTTATGTGGGAAACAGGCGAGGAAGGACGTGGTTGGGCCACTTGGCAAGATTAGAGCCCAGCCAGCTTCCTCTTCACTCCAGTATCTGGGAACCAGAGAAAGCCTGGCCTTGCCCCATCCCACAGCCGTGCCCACACGCACAGCCAGAGAACAGCCATGCTGGCGTCTGAGCCGTCCACAAAGCGTGCAGGCCGAGCTGTTTACTATTTTAAAGAAAGGTCCTGTGTCACTTGAAAGGAGACAGACACATGTGGAGCCTGACACTGTCGTGTGCCCATGCTAAGGTCCTGCCAGTCCTGTGGGGTGGAAAGGGGACGATGGTCTTTAATTGACGCCGGGATAATTTGGCAAGGGAGCGGCGTTCCCTCTGGCTGTCCCGCCTGCACACGTGCTGTCCCTCCTCATTTCCTTGTTGAGCCTTGTCCGCTGGAGCTGCAGCGGCTCCTGTTCTTCAGAGCTCAGACTCCGCATCCGTATGATCTGGTGTGATGGCTTCCCAGGACCCGCACTGTGGTCATTCGGGGGTGAAAGCTGGTGCCTTTAGGATCACACAGCTCCCCCACCCCAGGAGGAGACCCGGCTAGTGGAGCCTGAGGGGTCACTATCAGGGGTTAGGGTCCTGTCCAGCCAGGGGCTGGTCCCATGGAAGAGACATATTGGCTGCATGTTGGCTGAGTTGGGGTGAGTCCCCTGCTGCCATCACTGTGGCCTCTTCAGGGGGCGGGAAGAACACGGCCATCTGTGTCTCCCATCCCCCATAATCATATTCACCTAAAGCAGAGGTGGGCGCTAGTCCTATTGAAGCCAGCAGGAGGTACAGTGGCCGGCTCTGTCGGTGGATGGTGATTGAGAAGAAGAGGGGACAGGATATTTGCTAAACTGCCTACACAATCACATGGCAAGGATACACTGGAAATGGGGGTGCTGCCAGGAGATGAGGAAGGCAGAGAACCAGGCTGTGACTGGGAGCAGATCTCAGAACCCCAAGCCCAGACACCAGTCTTGGCACAAGGGGGCACAAGGCTTCCTAAGTGTGAATTCCAAAACATAAGCCGAATTCCTGCTTGTAACTGTGTGACCCCACCAGCGCATCCCCGTCCCCAGCCCTGCAGGACCTAACCTCCTTGGTAACAGCAGAGGAGTGTGCAAACTTTCTGGAAACCCACTCCCAACCTCCACACAGCCCTGGGGTCTCAATAAAGACCACACCCAAGTTTTCTGGCTTGGAGCAGAGAACTGTCTCTGATGTCTGACTTCGGCCAAGGGCACTTGCTCAACCTCCAAACACCCGGGGCTGAATGAGTTGGCACCACTGTGGATCCCTCCGAGTCAAAGGCGTGCCCTAAATTTTAGAAAAACACTAACAAAAGACTTCACACAGATGATTAGGTTGGCTCACGTCTTGGTGGGAGAGATAGGCCGCGCCAGATCTTACCAAATGGGGAACTGCAGGCAAGGGAGGCTTGGCCGTGAGCAAGAGTATGCACAGAGCTTTGGACTTGTCTTGGGGGCTCCTGTGAGGGTAACACCCTCATCAGCCCTCAGTTTCCTTGCCTGTGAAATAAAACACATTGTCGTCACTGTTAGTTGCCAACGAATCAGCTCCAACTCTTGAAACCTTAGGAAGAACAGAATGAGATGTTGCCAGGTCCTGTGCCATCTTCACAGTCCTCGGTGTGCGGAGTCCAGGTCCTGTGCCATCCTCACCGTCCTCGGTGTGCGGAGTCCAGGTCCTGTGCCGTCCTCACCGTCCTCGGTGTGCGGAGTCCAGGTCCTGTGCCGTCCTCACCGTCCTCGGTGTGCGGAGTCCAGGTCCTGTGCCGTCCTCACCGTCCTCGGTGTGCGGAGTCCAGGTCCTGTGCCGTCCTCACCGTCCTCGGTGTGCGGAGTCCAGGTCCTGTGCCGTCCTCACTGTCCTCGGTGTGCGGAGTCCAGGTCCTGTGCCGTCCTCACCGTCCTCGGTGTGCGGAGTCCAGGTCCTGTGCCGTCCTCACCGTCCTCGGTGTGCGGAGTCCAGGTCCTGTGCCGTCCTCACCGTCCTCGGTGTGCGGAGTCCAGGTCCTGTGCCGTCCTCACCGTCCTCGGTGTGCGGAGTCCAGGTCCTGTGCCGTCCTCACCGTCCTCGGTGTGCGGAGTCCAGGTCCTGTGCCGTCCTCACCGTCCTCGGTGTGCGGAGTCCAGGTCCTGTGCCGTCCTCACCGTCCTCGGTGTGCGGAGTCCAGGTCCTGTGCCGTCCTCACCGTCCTCGGTGTGCGGAGTCCATTGCTGTGGCTGTTGTATTGATCCATCTTATGGAAAGTTTCCCTCGTTTTCACTGACCTGCACCCCACCAACCACGATGTCCTTTCCTAGCTATTGGCCTTCCCTAATAAAGTGTCCAAAATAAGTGAGACAAATCGCACCACCCTCGCTTCTAAGGAGCATTCTGGTTGTATTTCTTCTAAGACTGATTTGTTCGTTCTTTTGGAAGTCCACGGTATATAGTCAACATGCTTCACCAGCACCGCAGCTCTAATGCATAAGTTCTGCTGTACTTTTTCCTTGTCCAACGCCAAGTTCCTTCGCGCTCAAAGCCCAGTGATGACCAGCCCCACGTTTGTGCAGACGTGGGGCCAGGCTGGGGTCGGAATCCCCTCCCAACTCACGGCTGTGCACTGCTGCCTGGCATTTTCAAGGATGTTTAAACCCCTCTAGTTGCTACTTAGCAGATGCCCCACTGATCTGAAAACTCTAACGGGCTTTCAGCTTGCAGATATTTAAAACACGGCAGACGGGCTCTCGGCCCATGTCCCCTGCTGGCTGACTGCAACGGAAGACCCTCCGATGCATCTTTGAGAGGTGCTGGCGCAACTGAAAAGCCATTTGCCACCCCAGATGCTACGCTCGAGCGGCTCACAAGGCCCCCCAGCTGCTGCTGAGGGCTCTCGGCCAAGGCCGCCCCCAGTGCCCGCTGACTTACTCACTCGGTTGTGCCCGTACGTAGGGGAACACTTCCCGAGGGCGCAGGGTCTGGGGCGCCTCATCCTCCCCCAACCTTGAGGCCGTCTCGCTGCCGCCAGCACAGGTGAAGGAGGAAGATGCTGGGAAGGCCATTTCCTAATCCAATTGAGGCCCTCCAGGCTTCGTCAGTGGGCTCCGGACAGCCGGGTTGGTGCCAGCTCTGCAGCCCGGCCGGGAGCAGACAGGATATGGCTTCTGAGGGGCTGTTTACCAAGTTCAGTTCAGACAGCAGCCTCTGGCTCCTGCAGCTTCCACCTACAGGGCTGCACAGGCTGGGGGTGGGGGGGAGAGGGTCTGGAGACCAGAGGGCAGCTGCAAGTCCCTGATGTGGTCCCTGCTCCTTGCTGTCTTGGGGACCTTCCCACCTGGTGCTTCCAATTAGAAACATCCCCCACGGTGCATGCCCCCCACCAGTGCCTGCAGCCACCAGTGCCTGCCCTCTCACAGTCCCTGCCCCCATCAGTGTCTGCCCCTATGAGGCAAGCCTGGGCTCTGTCCATGGTGCTGAATGGCCCAGGCTCCCTGGGGACTCAGGCATTCTCCTGAATCTGAGGCTCTGGTGGCTCTGGGCCATCCTCTCCCAGAAATTCCAAACCAGAAGAAGAGCACGGGGCCAGGGTGGAGGAGAAGAGGGTCACAGGAAGGAGAGAGAAGTGACAGAGGCTGCTGCAGAGGTGCAGCCCCTGAGAGAGTGCCAGTGAGTCGTGGCCTTGGAACTAGACGCTGGTCTCAAAACTTTGCATCTTCTCAAAGAACCACACCCCCACCCCCCGGGATCTGTGCGCAGGGAACACACCCAGCACAGCGTCACTGTGCCCCTCATCTGGCTCATGGTCCACACTCAATAAATACGTGTTTCTACACCTGCGCTCTCCCCACTGTAGGACTGCCCTGTGATGAGGGAAGTGAGAGCTCGGGGCAGACTGCCTGGGTGCAGGGCCGTTCACTCTGCGGCACTTGGTTTTCTCATCCGTAAAGTGAGGGAAACAATTGTTTCGACCTTGTAGATTTGACATGAACATTCAACCGGATGATACACGTGAAGTAATGAGTGTGGTGTAGGCTCTTGGAAAGCATTGCAATGGTTAGCTATGGAGTGTAATATCAGCTGTTGTTAGGTACTGTCCAGTTGGCTTTGACTTGTGGTGACCTCACCCTGGTCCTGTCCCGTCTTCATGGTCTTTGGTTGTTTGAGTTCATGGTTACAGCCATTGTGGCAATCTGTCTCACTGAGGTTCCCCTCATTTTCGCTGACCCCCTGTGTTACCAACCGTGATGTTCTTCTCCAACTATTGGTCTTTCCTAACGCCTCCAAAGTAAGGGAGCCAGAGTCTCGGCATCCTTGCTTCTGTTCTGAGGAACAAGGAATATCAACTAGCAAGTGGAAATTAGAGGGATTCAAAACATTGTTTTTTTATATTGAGCAAAAATCTACATCTTCGTGGTCTCTAGTGGTGGACTGCTTTGTGAAGGGCTGAGTATGCTGTTGCTGGGAGCAGCCAAGCCTGAAGCTGCACAAGGCGTATCTAATCCCTCCTCCCCATGATAGCCTTTTAAAGATGGCCTGCATACCCCTCCTGATTAAATATCCCCTCCTATACCCTGCTCCTCACAAGGTCCCTTTCCTCCAGGAGTCAGCCTCTTCCATGAAATGAGGGGCAGCTCAGAAAAGAGGACAGTTCCCCAGGGAGGCGCAAGGGTCCAGGCCATGTGGCTCCCCCATGTAGCACATGCTCAGGAGCACAGACTCAGCACACACTCAGCACACACTTAGCACACACACCCAGCACACACTCAGGAGCACACACTCAGCACACACTCAGCAGCACATACTCAAGAGCACACACTCAGGAGCACACACACCCAGCACACACTCAGGAGCACACGCTCAGGAACACACGCTCAGCACACACTCAGGAGCACACACTCAGCACACAATCAGGAGCAAACACTCAGGAACACAAGCTCAGGAGCACATGCTCCACACACACTCAGGAGCACACACACCCAGCACACACTCAAGAACACACGCTCAGGAGCACACACTCAAGAACACACTCAGGACACACTCAGCGCACACTCAGCATGCACACAGAAGCACACTCTCAGGAGAGGCCACCAAGTGGCTCTCGTCACTCCTTTTGTGCAACAGCTATTTCATGTGGCTCAAGATTCAAGAGATCACACCTGAGAGGGGGAGGGGAGCCATTGTCTAGGAAGCTGAGCTCCTGTGTGTGGGGATGGTTGTATAATGTGAGTGGTGTCACTGAATCACACATGTGAAAAGCGTTGAATTGGCAAATGTCGTGTTATCTATGGTGCTACAACAACTTAAAGAAGGGGGCTGTACTCTGAGACCCCCTCAGGCACCCAGCCCTCTCCCGTCCACCCACATTGGCCCAGAGGTTCGGTTTCTCTCTGACACTCTCCTGGGCTTAGGACAGAGAGGACGCAGCTCTGTCCCCTGACCGTCAGGACAAAGGCAAGCGCTACACCCAGCCTTCCTCTGTCGTCAGTCCTCATCTTGGCCCCCCGCCAGCCTCATGGTCACGTGGGTGGCCGAGCACCCCATGGTGTGGATGGCAGGACCGGAGTTTTCCCAGACGTCTGCTTTTCCAAGCCAGGCTGCGCCAAATCGCAGTGACATACAGCACTCCTGGAATTAATGGCATCGCAACCCTGGCCTTGCAGAGAAGAGCGGTGGAGGATTGAGGGAAACCCCGAGTTTGCTCCGTATCGGCATCTGCTGGCATTGAGGAGGTTCTGTTCCAGTTGGAGTCTGTCCGGTCCGGTTGTTGTTGTTGTTAGGTGCCTTCAAGTAGTTCCGACTCATAGTGACCCTATAGGACAGAGTAAAACTGCCCCATAGGGTTTCCAAGGAGTGGCTGGTGGATTCGAACTGCAGACCTTTTGGTTGGCAGCCACATCAAATAGGGGGAGTTAAAAGAAGGTCGGCTCTGAGCCTTAGTCTGGTGGGGGGCTGGTCGTCTACTCTAGCTGGTGGTCCCCTGCCAGGCCAGCCCGGTGGGTCCCTGAAGGGTTGGAGAGGGCTTGCACCGGATGCATTATCTCCGCCTTGCCCCTCGGCAGCAGCCTCAGGAGCCGCGGTTAGAAACACCAGGCTTTGCAAACCTGCCAAGTAATGTTTCACACCTTCCCAGGCGGGCAGCTTGGCTGTGGACCGTGAAGACGTGCAAGGCCAGGGGCTGTCCTTTATCTAAGCACAGTGGGATTGATTGTCAAGAGAAAGTCCCCAGGTACAAAACCATTGAAGCCCTGGTGGCACAGTGCTTCAAGCACTCAGCTGCTAACTGAAAGGTTCGTGGTTCAAACCCACCAGCTGCTCCACGGGAGAAAGATGTGACGGCCTGCTCCCGTAAAGATGACAGCCTAGGAGACCCTGCAGGGCAGTTCTGCTCTGTCCCATAGGGTCACTATGAGTCGGAATCGACTCCATGGCAATGGGTTTGGTTTTGGGGTTTGTTTGTTTTTCACAAAACCGACGACTATTCTTCAGAAGGTGGGCTGGGGGCTCTGAGCATTTAAGGGGGAGAAAGGGTAATGGTGAGTCTCCCGTGGGGCTGGCTGGAGGTTCAGGGGAGGAGAGCAGACTGTCTGCTCCCATGTGGGGCCAGCAGCAGGTTCCTGGGACCCCCTCCCCTTCCCTGCTGGGAGCCCCCAGCCTCCTGGGGGATGGAGGTGCCCCCAGCGAGGAGGGAGGCCCCCTTCCCTGGGGCCCCGGGGTACTCTCTCTGTTACTCATCTCAGCTGCTACTCCAGGCAGACCCTTCACCCAGAACTTTCCCCTTGCCAGCTGCCCCTAGACTCTCCCTTCTTCATTGTTTCCCTCTCTCACTCTACCTCGTTTCTCCTCCCAAAATCACAGTGCCTGGAGAGCAGAGCTCAAGCCCTGTCTTGTCGCAGTCCTGTCTCCAGCTGCAGCCCCCAGAGCCTCCCCTCCAGCTTTCCAGGGCAAGCCCTGCCCCTACGACCTGTTTCCTTTGCCTCTTGCCTGCCCCTCAAAATTAACCCTGGCAACTGTTGAGTATGTACCCTGCTATAGAAAAAAACAGTGTTGAAAAGCAAAGATGTCACCTTGAAGACTAAGGTGCGCCTGACCCAAGCCATGGTGTTTCCAATCACCTCATATGCATGCAAAAGCTGGACAATGAATAAGGAAGACCAAAGGAAAATTGACGCCTTTGAATTATGGTGTTGGCGAAGAGTACTGAATAGACCAGGGACTGCCAGAAGAACGAACAAATCTGCCTTGAAAGAAGTACAATCAGTATGCTCCTTAGAAGCAAGGATGGCAAGACTACGTCTCACATACTTTGGACATGTTATCAGGAGGGATCAGTTCCTGGAGAAGGACATCATGCTTGATAAAGTAGAAGGTCATTGAAAAAGAGGAAGATCCTCAATGAGATGGATTGACACAGTGGCTGCAACAATGGGCTCAAGGATAAAAACGATTGTGAGGATGGCGCAGGACTGGGCAGTGTTTCATTCCGTTGTACACAGGGTCTCTGTGAGTCGGAACTGACTCGATGTCCCCTAACAACAACATAGAAAAAAACAAAACAAAAAGAGTTGCCTTTGAGTCAATTACAACTCATGGAGACCCCATGAGACAGCAGAGCTTCCCCATAGGGTTTTCTAGGCTGTAATCTTTATGGGAGCAGATTGCCAGGCCTTTCTTCTGTGGAGCCACTGGGTGGGTTTGAACCACAAACCTTTAGGTTGGTAGTCAAGCACAAACCATTTTCTATAGGCACTGAGCTAAGTATCGTGTTATCCGCATCTTAGAATGAGAAAGCTGAGGCTGGGAGATGGCTCTTGACCTGTTCTGGGTCACATGGCCAGCAAGTGGACCAGTGGGGCCCCTGAGCACTCTGCGACTCCCCGGGGCCCTGCCTGTGCACCGAGTTCTTAGCTCAGGTACAGAGCTGCAGGTCCACAGAGTCCTTCTCGAGAGTGGAAGAGCTGGAGCCGGGGAGCAGGATGCCCTGGGGAGGCTTCCTGGGCCGGGAGGATGGCACGTCCTTGGCCAGGGCCCTCAGCTCAGATACCTTGACTCCCCACAGTCCTGCAAGTGGAGGGCTTCTGTCTTGGTTATCTAGTGCTGCTATAGCAGAAATACCGCAGGTGGGTGGCTTTAACAAAGAGAAATTTACTCTCTCACAGTCTAGTAGGCTACAAGTCCAAATTCAAGGCGTCGGCTCCAGGGGAAGGCTTTCTCTCTCTTTCGGCTCTGGAGGAAGGTCCTTGTCATCAATCTTCCCTTGATCTAGGAGCTTCGCACAGGGAACTCAGGTCCAAAGAACATGCTCTGCTCCCACAGCTGCTTTCTTGGTGGTATGAGGTCCCCATGTCTCCTCTTTTTCTCTTTTATAGCTTTTATAGCTCAAAAGAGATTGGTTTAAAACACAACTTAATTGCGTAGATCGCATCAACGTAACTGCCGCTAATTTGTCTCATTAACATCATAGTAATAGGATTTACAAAACGTAGGAAACTCACAGTAAATCACGTCAGATGACAAAATGGTGGACAATCACATGATACTGGGAATCATAGCCTAGCCAAATTGAGACAAATATTTTGGGGGGACGTAATTCAATCCATGACAGCTTCCTACCAACAGACCCAGCTCTGAGCCCTTGGCCAGAGAAGCCGTCCAGAGCTACCAAGCTGGCTCCAGGGTGGGGCACCCTGCCCCTTCACTCAGCACCCTGTCCTCCAACATGTCCACACGACCCTGGGGTTTGTGGGCAGAAGATTAAGGCAACAGCAACCAACGGCCAACCAGCATTCTGGGAGGATGAACGCAGGGCGGGTGCCTCCACCCCGGCCAAGCCCCCGGCATGAGGGGGAGAGGCTCCTAGAATGCCCTGCTGGGTGGATGGGAGGTGAGGCTCAGAGCTGCCCCCACAGTGAGGAAACGCATCCCAGGGTATCTGGGCCTGGATGGGACGGCTGGCCCCGTCCTGCTGCAGGCGGCAGGCACAGGGGTGTGGGGGCCGTGTTGGACACAGACTGGGCCCAGCTCATTGGCACGTGGTTATCTGCCCCTGCCACCACCCCAGGTGCAGCTCAGGGGCCAGGAGGGAAGGAAGGACCCAGGCTCTTCCGAGGAGCTTGCAGTCACTACCAGGGGTCCCCCAGTGTATACTGAGCACTCCGTGTGCTGGACACCCAGGACACCGAGGTTAGCAGGGCGACATGGACCTGCCCTTGGCAGTCGAGTCCCTGGCCAACAGCGGACAAGAAATAAACACCGGGAAGAGCTAGCCGAAGGAGGCGCTCTGACAGGAACAACAGAGTTGGCGGGGGCCTCTCAGGAGGCGGCGCTCAGCAGGGGGAGGAGCCCCCCGGGGTGGGGGTGTTGCAGGAACAGCAGCCTTTGGAGGGCACAGCCGGGCACAGACACGGAGGTGGGAAGAGGCTCAAAGAGGCTCAACGGGCCCAAGGTCAGCGTGTGGCTGTGTGACCGAGGTGGTGAGCCGTGGGCCAGGGGCAGCCGGGGCCTCCAGGCCCAGGTGGGAGACCCAAGGAAGGGTCAGCAGGGAGGGAAGCTGACTCCCGGGGCCCCTGCCCCGCCCCTCAGCTCACCAGTCCCCGGCCCCGCCAGCCCCATCACCCCTCCCTTCAGAATCCATTCTAGGGCTCAGAAGGCTCGCCCTGTGGGGAGTGGCTGGGGAGCCTCTGGCCAGACTCCACAGCTGCCAGCCACCCGCGCTGGGCCCCCAGAGGTAGCTATTCTCGCTGCCTGTGCTCAGGAGAGGTGTGGTATTTTAAACGTTTTGACTTTTAAGATCTATGTTGGATACATTCTCTCTGTTTACATTAAGCCGTCTGCGGTGACCCACAGGAAATGGTTTTGTCTCCCGAGGTTGGGCCTGGAGGCCCCCAGGACCCCAAGGCCTTGCCGGGAGTGGAGAGGGACTTCTCACCTGCCCTTGGCCACACCAGCACTGTGTGCTTCTGCTTCCCCAACACAGAAAGCAGCCGAGACGAGCAGGGCGAAGGGCGGACCCCTAAGCCTCGAGAGGCTCAGGGGCCAGACAGAGCCGTGTCTGGGGTCGGTTCCCAGAGGCCGACAGAGTGGTTGGCACTAAGGCCAGCTGGTGCAGGATGGCTTTCCCCCCAGGGGTGGGACCAACCCTTCTCCATGTGTTTGACCCCATGTCTGTTTAGCGATGCTGTAATGGGACCTGAAGGTGAGCACAGGCCGCCGAGTCCTCCCGAGCCGAGCCTGGGGCCAGGCCTTCCCTCGTCGGAGCTGTCGGGGCCACAGGCACGACCTTCAGAGGCACAGCCCCAGCCAGTCTCCAAGAAGAGGCAGGCATGGTCAGACAGACAGACGGGTGGATGCCCAGAGCCCCAGGGAGCGAACCTGCTGACTTTCTGGATCCAGAAACCCCTGGCCACAGAACCCTCCAGCACTGCCCTGGTTCTCCATGGCCACTGCCCCCTGTCCCAGGGATCCCCAACCCTCTGGGCCCCTGCACTGCCATGAGGTGTGTTGGCCACGGACAATGTCCTTCCTGCTCAAAGGAGGAAGGTGGGTGTCTGTGCCCAGTGCCTCTGCGTGGGCTCGGGACAGGTTACTGAGCCTCTGTGCCTTGGTTTCCCCATCTATAAAAGGGGAGCACTAGTGCCTGCTTCAGGGGGTGGCTCTAGACTGAGGAGGGGAGAGACACAGGGGCCAGCGTGTGAGAGCAGCTGTGTGTGTCTGCCAGGCTGCCACTGGGTCTTCCTCACCGGGACAATCGTAACCATGGCTGTCCAGATGAAGCCTCACCCACAGGACCCACAGCTCTGCTCGCGGGCCCAGGGCAGACCAGGGTGTGGAGACAGCAAGGACAGTAGCCTGGGGCCCAGGCCAGGGGGCTCCAAGTGTGGGTTCCCCAGAACCTCCTATTAAAAGTGCCGCCACCGAGCCACCGAGCCAGAGCGGGCAGCTTCTCCAAACAACCAAAAGCCTCTTTGCATCTGAAATTTAAAATGAGCCTTAGGAGCAGCTTAGCAGACGCGGAAACAGCAGCCTTCATTGCTCAATCTCAAGAAGGCAGTCTACAAGTGCTAAGAAGCCAGAAACGTCAAAACATTGCAGGCAAGAGAGCGATTAAGAGGACACGCTCTGGGTGGCTGTGAGCCCCTTGGCTGTCACCACTGCCTGGGGTGGAGGCCCATGGGGGCAGCTTGGGGGGACCAGCTCTCCCTCTGCCCGTGAGCCCCCCCACTGCTCACCTGGCCACTGAGGAAGCCTCACTCCTGTCTTGGGGAGCTAGGCAGCCACCCTCCCCAACAAGGCCACGGCTGCCCTGGCTAAGCAAGTGTCTGCAAAGGCAATCACAGCCTGGTGTATCCAAGGAGCTGGGCAAGACCCTTGGCCTCCCTGAGACTCAGTTTCCCTCATACAGGATGGGTTAGCAATTAGGTTAGAGGTTGTGATGTGTGGAAAGCAGCCCCCAGGTGCTGACAAGAGGGGCCCCCACCTTTGCGTGCTCTGAGAGGCAGTTGGGGTGGAGCTGGAGGCAGGCTGTGCTTTTAGCATCGACACTGAACTGCTGGCATACAGGCTCAAAGGTCCTGGGCTCAGCCGTCCTGTTCGAGAGGGCGAAGGGGGAGCGGCCACACACTCGGGACAGCATTCGTGGGCTTGCTGTGCCAGACCTGGGTGCTTAGAGCCCCTGGTCCTTCCCCATGGCCAGGACCCCGCGAGTATGTGTTCCACCCCACACTCCACACCATATTCAGGCAGACCCTGTGCAGAGGGGCTCCCCGAGGTGGCTGGAGTCTGCGACCCTCTTCTGGGCAGGAGTGGGGACAGGTGGAGCTTGTGGTGTGGGGATGGGTCGCAGGCAGCCCAGATAGAAGGACGTTCCTGTGCTTGCAATGACTGAGCACCCCCACATCCAGACCCTGAGCCCCAACCAGCATGCCAGGTGCCCAGGACTGATTTGAAAGGTGACATCTCCCTTGTAGGAGCCCAGACTGGCACAGTGGGAGGTCTGACAGCCACCCTTTCTCCTGCAGGTCAACACCTTCGTCTCCTTCGTATTCCCCATGGTGATCATCTCGGTCCTGAACACCGTCATTGCCAACAAGTTGACGGTCATGGTGCGCCAGGCAGCCGAGCAGGACCAGGTCTACACCGTCGGGGGCCAGCAAACCACATTCAGCATGTCGATCGAGCCTGGAAGGGTGCAGGCCCTGAGGCATGGTGCCCGGGTCTTACGTATGTAACCTCTGGGTCCTCCTGGGGGCGGGCAGCAGCCTAGGGTCACCAAAGGCAGAGCTTCAAAGACACGGGGATGAAGCACGTTGAAGCTAAGACCCAGGAGTTCTTGCTCCAGTCAGGGTCGTGGTGCTGCTTTTCAGCTCCATCCATCCCTTCACCCATCCATCTACCCATCCAGCCAGCCATCCAGCCAGCCAGCCAGCCAGCCATCCCTTCACCCATCCATCTACCCATCCATCCATCTATCTACCCATCCACCCACCCATCCATCCACCCATCCATCCACCCACCCACCCATCCATCCATCCATCCACCCATCCATCCATCCACCCACCCATCCATCCATCCACCCACCCACCCATCCACCTGCCCATCCACCCATCCCCCCGCCCTTCCATCCATCCACCCGCCCATCCATCCATCCATCCATCCACCCACCCACCCATCCATCCATCCGTCCACCCATCCATCCATCCACCCACCCATCCATCCATCCACCCACCCACCCACCCATCCATCATCCATCCACCCATCCTTTCATTTTTCCATCCATCCATCAAATCATCCATCCATTCATTTTTTCTTCCTACCTTCATCCATCCATTTATTCAACCATTCATCAGTGGATGACTCAGGCCCCTTCTGCCTCCTCCTTCCCAGTCCTGACCTGTATTCCAGGGCTTATTCCAGGGCTTGGCCAGAACTGTGTAACCGAGCTTATCACCCTACAAAGGGGCTACCAACCTTTACCAGAGGAGATTTTGGACTCCGTGAGTGCTAGGTCCACCCCAACAACTGAATCGCAGTCTGGTGTCAGCGGATGAGGCCCAGGGTGTGACCCCCAAGGCTCTGCAGATCTAACAGGGAGTCCTGAAGACTGAACCCCCCAAAGGCCCCAAGTCTACCCCGTCACGGGAGAGCAGGGGGGAGCTTATGTTTTGTGTGGGCTGTGGTTCTCTGCCCTGTGTGTCCCTGGGTCTGATCATGCTCAGAGAGGTGGGTGTCAGTGAGGGAGGCTCATTCCTTGACACCTTGCTGCCCGCCCCCCTGAAGGCAGCCCTGCACACTGGCTAGCCTCACATGGTGGCAGCTGAGGCAGGCCCCTAGAACACCTGACTGTGCCTCCTGCTGGCCCCAGTAGCCCTCCCAATCGCCACCCCTAGGCAGACAGCCTGGTGCCCTGCACAGTGGGAATGACTGCTCACCGCTGGTTCTGGGTCTAACTCAGCGCCGTCCAGTAGAGTGTAATGTGAGCCACATAGGTCATTGTGGAATGTCCTAGAAACCACGTTGTCAAAAGTAGAAAGAAGCATAATAGTGTATGTTATTTAACGTGGTAGGTTGGAAATATCTTTTCAAGCCGGGATGTCTGCCGACGGTCAGCACCGGGACAACGTCCCTGACTGCTGGCGTGAAGGAACTGCATCTGAAAAACATCAAACGTGATGAAAATCATGTGTTTTACTTTATGTTTAACACAGGATTTCCATTCCAGCCACGGGCCAATCCTGGGACAGACAGGTGGGTGGGGCGTGGATCCGGGGCACCATTTTCTGACCAAGCCCCTCAAGCGTGGACTCCACTTTGCCTTCTAACCGTGGCACCTTCAAAGCAAGAGCGGTCACTTGGCCTCCCGCAGCTGCTGTGCGCCCTGTGCCTCCTGGGTAGCACATCCCCGGCAGCAGCGTCACCGGCTGCAGGAATCTCACGTCTTCCGCAAGCTCTCCAATCGCACTTGCCTTGTACTGTGGGGTGAACTCTGTTTGGAGGATGTGGTGTGGGGACCGGTTTTCATTAGTGTGATGGCGGCAGCTTCCATGAATTACCTCAGAACATCCTGGAGAGCGAATACTCAGAAAGCGTGCCGCGGCCGGGAGAGCCCACGGACTTATCACTACCAGCCCTGGCCTTGGCAGCGCTGTCCGACTCAGAGAAGCTGGTGAGTCACTTGACTCAGGGCGGTGCCACCCACTGTCAGGGTAACCCAGAGTCCGTGTGAATGTTTTTATAAAAGAAGGAATGATCATCGCAAACTGGAGCGCTGTGTCGGCAGGACCGGCCGCAGAAGGAGCAGAAACCAGCCCCAGATGCCTCCTTCCGCCAGTGCTGTGAGCACCAGGCAACCGCTGCCCTTGGCATCAGGGTGGGCAGGGGAGCTGGAGGGGTGGTGGGCCGGGTGCCCGCTGACCTTCTGGCCCTTTCCATCCCGAATTAAGGATTAGTTACCCATCTCAGACCCGGGAGGGCCCCACGAGAGCTTCTCCCTCCAGCTGGTCAGCTGGGGCACAGCTCAGACTGGAGGTCAGGCCTGACCTCCTCGCCCTGACTCAGGCGGTGCCTCGGCCTTGGGGCAGCAGGATGAGCTACAGGACCATCCATTAAATTCGAATTGCAGACAAACAACAAATGGTTTTTAGCAGAGGTATGTCCTAAATACCGCAGACTCCGTTTGTCTGAAGTTCAGTCTGCTGGGCGTCCGTTATTGTTGTTTGCTGAACCTGGCCAGCCTGCTTTGACCCTGTCCAGGTCTAGCTCAAGTCAGGCCCTGGGGTCCTTCCAGAACAGCCACTAGAGGGGCTGGGGAGGGGTCCACCCAGGAACATGCTCAGGTCTTCGGGAGCCCTTATGGGCTCTGAGGGCCCCAACGCTGCTCCCAGGAAGGCGGGCAACTGGCGCATGAGCCCTGTTGTGTGCTAGGTGCTGACCACGTGGCCCGAGGTCCCCCTTCCAGCCAGGGGAAGATGTTCAGCCAGGAAACAGCAAACAGGGTGCCTTCAAAGGGTGCAACAGGCAAGGAAAACAGTCTCCTGACGCAGGTCCAAACCACTGATGCTACCAGCCAGCTGTGGCCCCAGTAAACCAAAATGTGGGGACCCCAAAACCCAGGGCTTGTCCTTGGTCCCCTGCCTGTGCCCCAAGTCAGGATCTTGGCATCTCTGGGATGGTGATTGTCTCTGCCCGGGAATGGCATAGCAGCCCCACAGCAGCCCACTGCCACATGTAAACCATGATGATGCCATGTGACTCTGGGTGAGACCAGGGCTGCGGCCAGACCAACAGACTCTGAAGCATGGAGTCAAGCTGTGAACACAAGAGCAACAGCAACCTGGCCACGTGTCCATCACCACTGGCACTGGCCCTTCCTCTGTGGACAGGCACCCAGAGCACAGCGGTGGCCCTGGGACTTCTGTCCAAGGACGAGCAGCCAGTGTGGGTGATAGTCACTGCTCACCTCTGCCGGAAGATTCTTCATGCCTGGCTTGGGGCAGGGGTGTTCCAGGACCCATCTCACTGCATCTGCACAGCAAGCCTCCAAGGGGTACTGCTACTGTTGTTGTGAGGTACCATCAAGTCAACTTCAACTCATAGCAACACTACATACAACAGAATGAAACACTGCCCAGTCCTGCGCCATCTTCACAATTGTTGTTGTGCTTGAACCCATTGTTGCAGCCACTGTGCCAATCCATCTCGTTGAGGGTTTTCCTTTCTTTCACTGACCCTCTACTTTACCAAGCATGATGTCCTTCTCCAGGGGCTGATCCCTCCTGATAACATGTCCGAAGTATGTGAGACGAAGTCTCACCATCCCTGCTTCTAAGGAGCATTCTGGATGTAGTACTTCCAAGACAAATTTGTTCGTTCTTCTGGAACTCCATGGTATATTCAATGTTCCTCACCAACTCCAAGATTCAAAGGTGTCAATTCTTCTTCAGTCTTCCTTATTCATTTTCCAGCTTTTGCATTCATATGAAGCAATTGAAAGCACCATGGCTTGGGTCAAGCACACCTTAGCCTTCAAAGTGCCACCTTTGCTTTTGAACATTTTAAAGAGGTTTTTTGCAGCAGATTTGCCCAATGCAATGCATTGTTTCATCTCTTGACTGCTGTTTTCAAGGGTGTTGAGTGTGGATCCAAGTAAAATGAAATCCTTGACAACTTCAATCTTTTCTCCGTTTATCACGATGTTGCTTATTTGTCCAGTTGTGAGGATTTTTGTTTTCTTTATGTTAAGGTGTAATCCACATGGAAGGCTGTAGTCTGATCTTCATCAGTAAGTGCTTCAAGCCCTCTTGACCTTCAGCAAGCAAGGTTGTGTCATCTGTATAACTCAGGTTGTAAATGAGTCTTCCTCCAATCCTGATGCCCCATTCTTCTTCATATAGTCCAGCTTCTCAGATTATTTGCTCAGCATACAGACTGAATAAGTATGGTGAAAGGATACAGCCCTGACACACACCTTTCCTGATTTTAAACCACACAGTATCCTCTTGTTCTGTTAAAATGACTGCTTCTTGGTTTATGTACAGGTTCAGAATTTACATTATTAAGTACTCTGGAATTTACATTATTCATAATGTTATCCATAATTTGTTATGATCCACACAGTCGAATGCCTTTTGCATAGTCAATAAAACACAGGTAAACATCTTTCTGGTATTCTCTGCTTTCAGCCAAGATCCCTAACATCAGCAATGATATCCCTGATTCCACGTCCTCTTCTGAATCTGGCTTGAATTTCTGGCAGCTCCCTGTCGATGTACTGCTGCAACCACTTCTTAATTATCTTCAGCAAAATTTTACTCGTGTGTAATATTAATGATATTGTCCGACAATTTCTGCTTTCTGTTAGATCACCTTTCTTTGGAATGGGCACAAATATGCTACATCCCCATTTTACAGATGAGGAAACTGAGGCTCAGAGAGGAGAACTGCGTTGCTGAGACCAGACCCAGCCCAAGCCCCTGCTCTGAAGTGAGATCTGGGCTTTGTCTTGGTCTCCTAGGTCTGCTGTAACAAGTCATCACAAAGTGGGTGGCTTTAAAAAACAGAGATTTATTTATTGTCACACAGTTGTGGATGCTGGGAGTCAGAATGCAGGGTATTGGCAGGGCCACACTCTCTCGGAAGGCTCTAGGGGAAGATGCCTCCTTGTGTCCCTCAGCCTCTGCAGCCCCGGGCGTTTCCTGGCATTGCTCGGTTTGTAGAAAGATTCTGGCATGTGTGTGTGACTCTGTCTCCGTGTCTGTCCTTCTCTTTGAGAAGACCACTCAAAGGACCAGGACTAGACTCCCTCTGCTCTGGTACAACCTCCTTAAAACCAGTAACAAAAGGCAAACCCTGTTCCCCGAATGAGGCCACGTTCACAGGTACTAGTGTTAGGACTTCAACACCTTTTCGGGGGCAGAGTTCAACCCATAGCACTTTAACCTTTGCAGGAGACTGTGCTCAATGTCAAAATCCAAAACAGCTAAGAGGTTTGAGATGCTGCCTTCTTAAGTCACCGGAGGGACTGGCCTGGGGGCCCCATGAGGCCCTCCCAGCAGAGCCCCTGCAGTGCGCTGAGCCTCCCAGCGGAGCCCCTGCAGTGCGCTGAGCCTCCCAGCGGAGCCCCTGCAGTGCGCTGAGCCTCCCAGCGGAGCCCCTGCAGTGCGCTGAGCCTCCCAGCGGAGCCCCTGCAGTGCGCTGAGCCTCCCAGCGGAGCCCCTGCAGTGCGCTGAGCCTCCCAGCGGAGCCCCTGCAGTGTGCTGAGCCTCCCAGCAGAGCCCCGCAGCACTCTGAGCTTCCCTGCAGCGTGCGGAGCCCCCCAGGGGAGCCCCACAGCACACTGAGCCACCCCCCAGCAGAGTCCCGCAGCACACTGAGCCCCTGCAGCGTGCGGAGCCCCCCAGCAGAGCCCCGCAGCACACTGAGCCCCTGCAGCGTGCAGAGCCCCCCAGCAGAGCCCCGCAGCACACTGAGCCCCTGCAGCGTGCGGAGCCCCCCAGCAGAGCCCCGCAGCACACTGAGCCTCTGCAGCGTGCGGAGCCCCCCAGCAGAGCCCCGCAGCACACTGAGCCCCTGCAGCTTGCCGAGCCCCCCAGCGGAGCCCCACAGCACACTGAGCCACCCCCCAGCAGAGCCCCGCAGCACACTGAGCCCCTGCAGCGTGCCGAGCCCTCCAGCAGAGCCCCGCAGCACACTGAGCCCCTGCAGCGTGCCGAGCCCCCCAGCAGAGCCCCGCAGCACACTGAGCCCCTGCAGCGTGCCGAGCCCCCCAGCAGAGCCCCGCAGCACACTGAGCCCCTGCAGCGTGCCGAGCCCCCCAGCAGAGCCCCGCAGCACACTGAGCTCCCTTCTGTGTTGTGTCCCAGGTGCGGTGGTCATTGCCTTCATCGTGTGCTGGCTGCCCTACCACGTACGCCGCCTCCTGTTCTGCTATGTGTCGAAGGAGCAGTGGACACCGTGAGTACAGAGCAGCCCCCAGCAAGGGAGGTGGGACGCTATGGGGGGGCGCTGCTGAGGGACCAGCTCACAGCAGGTGGTGCAGGTCCCTGCCAGCCGGGTCCTTGGGCCTCTGGGAGGCTGCTGGGCAGGGTGTAATGTGACAGGGCCCAGAGAGGAGGCTCCGGCAGGGAGGGAGGGTGCCGTCGGCAGTAGACGTCCTGAGAAGGTGCTGGCCTGACCCCGGGGCAGGTTTCTGGAGCAGATGAGGAAAGTCAACCCTGAGAGTCGGTGCCCACAATTTAGGTAAATCTGACCGTAGGAAAGGTTCGTCTGCAGGAGAGGACGTGAGGAGGTGTGCGTGTCCGCGCATATTGACACAAGTGCCACACCCCAGGAACATGCCCAGGTTCAGTGGTTTGCCAGGAGGACTCACGGGACCCAGCAGAGAGCCGTCCTCACGGCTGTGACTTATCACAGCAAAAGGACACACAGCACAGTTGGCAGACGGAGAGAGCACGTGGGCAAAGTTGGGGAGACCAGGCGCGCACTTCTAGGGTGCTGCCCATGTGGAGTCCCACAGAGCACGCGTGGTCCCCCAGCAATGAGTGAGGCATGCATAAGTGCTGTCCGCCAGGGAAACTCGTTAGGCACCCGGGGTTCCTCTTGGGACTGGTCGCAGGCACCTCTGCCTGGCATGTACCGACACCCCCAACTCAGAAGGAAAGCAGGGTCAGCACAGACAACATTGACTGTACACAGTCTAGGCACAGGGAGCCCCCTTACCAGTTAGAGAATGTGGGAGCCCTCCCAAAATCCAAGTTCCCAGCTGCCAGATGAGGGCCAACCTGCACACAGGCCCTTCCCCGGAAGGCCACCTCAGGCTGCTCGGGACTTTCCACCCAGCAGGGCTGCCATCTCCAAGGGGTCTTCAAAGTGAAGAGGGGCAGTGGGGGACATATGCAGGGTGGAGGGGGAGGAGAAGTCACAGAGAAGCAGAGCAAAGCCCCAAATGAGGGACTTCCACAGCCTGGGGCTGCCTGGTGGTGGAATGAGCTGCCTGGTGCAGGAAGGAGATCTCCGTGGGTGGAGGCAAGCAAACCAGGGGCGAGATGTACGTCTTCCTAGGATACCCGGAGGGGTTCCTGCCCTGGGTGGGGGGGCATCGGAGTGTTGCAGCCCTAGGATGCACCCCGGGAATCTGCAAGGGGCTTCCGAAGCTGGCAGATGGGGGTCATTGGAGGGAGAGGTGGGGAGGCCACGCGGGGCGGCTGCAGCTTTGCTCAGCTGACGGTCACCAGGTGGGAAGGCAGAGCCTGGGACTTATTAGGAGGCACCCCCATGTTAAAAAATCCACAAGCGGGGCTTTAGCTGTGGCCCAAGTGCATCGCAGGCTGGCTCAGCTTCTCTGTCCTAGGTCTCTTATGGCCTCTGCGGGGCTGGCCCGGGTCTGAGCCCTCCCTCCCACAGGTTCCTCTATGACTTCTACCATTACTTCTACATGCTGACCAACGTGCTCTTCTACGTCAGCTCCGCCATCAACCCCATCCTCTACAACCTCGTCTCTGCCAGCTTCCGCCAGCTCTTCCTGTCCACCCTGGCCTGCATGTGTCCCCTGTGGAGGCACAGGAGGCCAAGGCCAGCGCTCTCGAGAAAGACCAACAGTGTGTCCAGCAATCCCACCCTCTCCAGCAACATCACCCGGGAGACGTTCTACTAGGGCCAAGGGGGATGAGGTGGGGGGATGAGGTGGGGGGACGACTGGGGGCCAGAAGGGCCTCCGCCCTCACCACTCAGAGCTGCCCCCCACGAGCGGGGCAGAGTCAGTGCAGACCCTGGGCAGGCCGGGTGCTGTGTCCCCAGGCCCCATTGCTGTTCAGCCTCCCCGTCTTCCCCCCATCACCCTCCTCTCCTCTTTGAAAGCCAGGGGAGACGTTTCTTGCCCAGACTCCAGAGCACTTTTAATGAGGAGAAATTAGTGCTGGAGACGTGGTTTCTTTGTTCACAGACTAATGGATGTTTAGAGAAGAAAATGAAAGGACGGGTGGGCTGGTCTCTCAGGTGGCAGCTGTGTTCACGGCGACATCACCTCTGATGCTGGCCTGGGAGGACAAGGTGACCTGGAATCACACTGGGGGAGCCGCTGAGTGACGCCCACCACTGCCCAGCAGGCTGGTGGCTGCAGCTCTGCCCGGGACCAGGAGAGGGCGCCATCTCCCATCCAGCTCAGGGGCAGCTGCGGCCTCAGGTCCCTTGGACGCCCTGGTGTGGGCCCTGACATCCAGGCCTGTCCCCTCCATCACAGCCCTGCCCCCAGAGAGGTAATTCCAAGGAAAGCGCTGCCCTCTCGGACCTGCTGTCCCTCAGGCCTGAGCCGGTGAGGGGCACCCTCCCTGCTGCCCTCGCCCCGAGCAGCACAGCCACCCCAGAGAACAGGCGGTCAGGTGAGCCGCCCCCTGCGCAAGAAGGACATGAGGCCTGACCCCTCCTCATCGCCTGTCCCTGGGGGTGGGGAGGGGCTCCCTCGGCTCTGCTGAGCTGAGGTCCAGCCAGCGGTGTCCAGGCACCCCACTGGCCGGCAGCCTCAGCAGAGCCCCACATGTATTCAGCACTCGCTGCTACCGTAGCACAGCCAGCTCCGGGCGCCCAGCAGGACTGGCGCCTCTGGGGTCTCCAGGAGCCAGGCTCCACCCAAGACAGGAGGCTGAGAGCCCCAGTGGAAGGCAGGTCCCAGGACAAGGACACCAGAAAGCTGGGGGCCAGCGGCCAGTATGGCAGAAGGGCCCAGGAAACAAAACTCAGGCCTTTTGTGAGTAGTTAGTATTCAGCTTGCGGCACCATCTGCCCAGAAGGGACTCTGGGGTGAGGGGCACATCCCCTGCTGCGAGCCCAGAAGAGGCGGGAGTTGGGAGGCTGGGTCCTAGTCCCGGCTCTGTGCCTCTCAGACTCAGTTTCCCCATCTGTAAAACGAGGAGACGTTACAGTGTCTGCAGTCGATCCGGCCTGGTAGCTCTGCTATGAATTTTGTGTTACAGGTTCCTTATACCGTTTCTCTGCTGCTGCCCAAACCTCAGTCCACCAAAAAGGGGCCCAGGCAATGCTGACCCACCTGCCAAGCGGAACCCCCTGAGCAGGCTCCCCGGGCTGGGCAAACCTGTCACGGCCCCCTGGCTGCTGGGCCCAGGGACATGTGGCTGGCCCAGAGGAGGGTCTTCCTCTACCCGACAGCTCCCCACATCCAGTCTGCAAATCCAGGGGCTGACACAAGCTTATGCCCCCACCCAGGAGTGGGCATCACAGCTGAACAAGGAACTTTGGGCCCTCAGCTAGATGCCAGGCTTCAGAACAAGCACTTGGACTCGGCCAGGCTGTCGGCCTCAGACCCCTCCCGGGGTTTCCTGGGCCTTGGCTAGGCCACAGCGTCCCCTTAGCCTCAGTTTCCCCGTCAGGTCTTTCTGCCCTCTTGGCCTGTCCCAGGCGAGGACCCAGCACTGTGCGGGAAGCACCCTGAGGTGGGAGCAGGTCGGAGGAGCAGCGAGGATGGCAGGGTTGCTGGAGGAGACTCTCCAGCTGTAACTGGGGGTCTTCTCTGTTGTGTCGCCCCTTAATATAGATGAGATGCACCCCCACTCCCATACGCCACGGGCACACCCCTGCTTTGTGACACCTTGTCTTAGTTGCCTGGCACTGATGTACAAAAAAACACCAACGGGTGGCTTTGAGGATCAGGAATGGACTGTCTCACAGGCCTGGAGGCTGAATCAGGGGCTGGCTCTAGGGGAGCGCCCCTCCTTGTCTGTAGCCCATGTGTTCCTCGCCTGGTAGATATATCTTCACACAACATCTGTCTTCCCTTGGGTGTGTCTGTGTGTCTTTCTGCTGTTTTTATAAAACACCACACAGAAGGGATTAGATTTAGAGGCACCCTACTCTGATATGGCCTCATTACTGTAACAAAGAAACCCCTATTTCTGGGCAGGGTGATATTTACAGGTACAGGGCTTAGGACTTCCACACGGCTTTTTTAGGGACACAACTCAATCCATCACACACCTCGTCTGTCTTGTCAGCTCTGGACCAAGTCCTGTCGTGCCTGTCCCGTGCCATGTAGTGAGTGTGTCCTGTTGCAGGTCTGGAGCCCTCGTGACCACCCCCATGTCTTCTCAAGCAGCTGCTCACGCTGCCGCCCACGCGCGCCTGCAAACCCCTCATATCTATACCAATAAAGAAGACATGTGGACCTGTGACTTGGACTCTGACGTTGTGATGGCTGTGTCCCTGCACACGCTCATTCATTCATTCACTCATTCATTCAACAGACACTAACGCAGCAGCTGGCCCTGCACTGGGCCTGTGACCAAAATGCTTGGGCTTTGGCAGGTCTCCCCAGGGCTTCTGGGACATCAGGGGACGGGACTGCTGGGAGGGGCTGGGCCTAGTCACCAGCTGAGCCCCCTGGTGGGCCAAACAGCACCAGGCAGGTGCAGTCAGAGCATCCATCCCCCCACCCCCACCCCACGAGAAGCCAGACCCTGGGTTATGTGGAAACACCCATTTAAACAATTAGCAAGCTTCAGTCATGTCTCCAGCCCACATGCTGGCAGGCTGGGCTCGGCCACTCTGTCCTCTTCCCTGGGGGCCTAAAGTCCAGTAGAACGGTTTCCGGATCCCCAGCTGATGGCCCAAGCCTCATGTTCCTCATCTGGAAAACGGGATCCTCCAGGCACCTCCTCCGGGATGGTGTGAGCACTGGGCGCAGTGTTGGGACACGTATTGGGACATGGTGCTGCTTCACTATTTATCAATGTCCTTATTACACCCCCTTCCCCGCCCCGTGACCTCTGGCTTCTGGTCCCCAGCATCCTTTGTCACTCAGAGAACCTTCCCTGAGGGCTGTCTTTCTCCAAGATGAGCCATACCTTTGGATCCTCTTGTGAATGGAAACACCGCCTCCCAGAGAGAGTTGGGGCCCAGTGGGCAGGCAGCCTGAGTCACCCCCCAGGAAGCCAAGCCCGCCCCACCCTGCAAGTGAGCTGGTTGGGGGTGGGGGTTGTTGGTTCCGCACCGGGACAGAGGGAGGCCCCCAGCATGCAGACAGGAGGCACCTCCAGCACCAGGAGGTTGCTAGGCAACGGGGGAGGGGTTGGGAGAGAATTCTATACATTTTCAAATGCGTCTGGAGGGAAAAAAAACAGCCCAGCAGGCAGCCTAGTGGAGCCTGAGTTTCCTGCACAGGAAAGCCTCCCGCCTGCCCACAGCCTCCCCACGGCCTCCCCACTGCCTCCCCACACCCACTGCAATTATGATTTGAATTTCAGTTTTGATCAGAACACCATGGAAACCACGTCCAGGCTGAATTTATGAAAGGAATAAGGGAGAGAGAAGGGGGCAAGAGGAAGGCAGGGACAGGAGCCGGAGAAGCAATCTAGAGGAAAAGGAGGAAGGGAGGGCTGCTTCCAGTTCTCGCCAGGAGGTCTGGAGAGGGAGGTTGCATTAGAGGTGCCCTGCCCACGCACACACGTATGCAGTCACACATGTGCGCACACACACAGTGCACACGCATACGTACACTCACACGTGTACCCACACACACGTGCGTGCATACACACACACATGTACACGCATACGTACACTCACACGTGTACCCGCACACACGTGTGTGCATACACATACATGTGCACGTGCATGTACAGGCAGCCTGGATGTCCAGGTCCTCGACCGTCTTGCAGGGACAGATGGACTGGAGTTGGTACATAAATCCCAGTGTCCTTGCCCCTCAAAGGGTCACTGGAGGCTCAGGGGATCCCAGAGACTGACCGCTGCCTCCAGTAGGGAAAGCTCATCAGCTCTCCTCCCTGCCCTGTCTCCTCCCCACTCCATCCCTGTGGGGTGACATCCCGGATAAATTGCTTACACACAAACCCTGGTCTCAGGCTCTGCTTCTGGGGAAAATCAGACTAAAGCATCAGGCTGTAGGAATAGGTGGGGGTGTGCAAGGGTGGGAGACCCAGACATGAGCACCCCCAAAGAAGACTGTCTGCTCCCCTTGGGGCCTGGCACATAGGAGGCCCTCAGTAAATATGGGTGAATGGGTGGGTGGATGGAGGATGGATGGATGGATGGATGGATGGATAGGTGGGTGGGTGGGTGGGTGGGAGGATGAATGGATGGATAGGTGGGTGGGTGAGTGGGTGGATAGATGGATGGATGGGTGGGAGGATGGGTGGGTGGGTGGGCAGGCGGGTGAATGGTTAGGTGGGTGGGTGGGTGGGTGGATGGATGGATAGATGGATGGATGGATAGACAGGTAGGTGAGTGGGCGGGTGGGTGGGTGGGAGGAGGAGAGTAGAGGAAAGAGGGAGGGAAGGGGGAAGGGATACCTCTGGGAGGAAATGACCCCTAAGCTGAGACCTACAGAAGAAGCCTAGAGGAAGTGGACAGGAGGCATATTCTAGAGGGAAGGGCTCCTGCATGCCCATCATTCAGGGCCCACCTGCCTGAAGGTGCAGTGCCTCCTGCCTGCACACAAAAGAGGGACAGGCTGGGGAAGTGGGGCAGGGGGTGGGGGCCCGGAAGACCTGGGGGTTCATCTCTTGTACAGACTCAGCTCAGAACCTGAAGATCCCACACTCCTCTCGTCCACATTTTACAGATGGGGAGACTGAGGTCTGTATACAGTGCTCCTTCCGGGTTGCTGCTACACCACATGGAGACTCCAGGGAGCTGGGCTGTGATGGAGGGCCCGGTCTCCAAGGAGGACTCCCCAGATTTCACCTGCTGCCATGACCATGTCAGGAGAAGGGATGTCCCCTGAGAATTCACACTCTCCTGGAGCTGCTCCCAACCAGCTGTGGAATTCTTGGGTCAGTATCCCAGCTCCCTCCCCAGCCCGGGTGGGCAGGCAGGTGGAGGTAACTCTGAGCGTGTGTTCTATGCTGACTCCCAGGGGTCCCCAGGAGTGACCTCTCAAATAAATGACCTGTACAAAAACCATGTCTCAGGGTGGTCCTAGGATGCAGCCCCTCAAAGTGGGATCCAAGCTACGAAATAAGGAAAAATAAACCAGGAAACCCATGCCCATCATGTTGGAGGGACTTCGAGTTTCGATTTCCCTCCTCCTAAATCCGCCTGCCATTATTCACCCTTCACAACCCGTGGTCATTGCGTTTTGTGTTTTGTCCAGAGTTTTGATCTTTGTCTGTAGGAGGGAGGCTACAGCGGGCTTACTCCATCGTGGCTGGAACCCTAAGTCCACAACTTGGTTTTTACACTTACCACGTCTTAGAAATAGTTCCACACCAGCCTGTCAAAGCTGCACCATGACTGCTCACTCTCCTGAAGAGATGCAGGATGCCGGCTGGACAGCTGGTCTTTTGCTTTTCCCAGGAAGTGGGGATTTCGGGGTCTCTGGGTTTCTGAGCGTGTAGTTATGTTGGCTATTGCCAGACACCCTCTGCAAAGCCTTATCGGGACACATCCCTACCAGCTTGGGGGGGCTTCCATGAAAGTCTTCAGGGCCCCTCTGAAGGTTCCAGCAGAATATTCCCTGACATCCTCTTTGCTGCATTAGCACCCAAGAGCTCAGAGGAAGACGTCAGCCTTGCAGGACCTTTTTAGGACAAGCTGTTTCCCACCCTCTATGAGATGGACTTGGCCTCGCGTGTCCCATCCCTAACAGGTTCGTCACAGGTGCTGGCATCTCTGGCACACAAGGTGGCTTTCCACATCCGCGTCTCTGGTCACCGCCCAGCAGATTCCAAGCAGGAGCGTTGACCACGGTTGGCAACACCACTGGGACTGCTTTGGAAAAGATGAAGACTGCGGATTACGTGGCTGTTGCTTTTTGCTCCAATGGAAGGGAGCCGCCACCAACCCATTCTTCTGGATCCACTTGGAATGCCTCCTGGCCTCAGCCCTCCACCGCCCTGGCACAGCGCAGCGGGAGTTCCTAACAGAAGCCATGCAGCACAGGGTCAAGGGCGCCATCCCTGCCCACCATGTCTTTGGTGTATGACAGCATGACACATACTCACCTCCTGGGCCGTCAGAGACTGCTGGCCAGGTCTGGGGCCCCAGGAGCCTTTGTCGTTTGATGGAAGCTGCCGGCCATTGCTGTCAACAAGGCTGTGCTGACTCGGCCGTGTCCGAAGTTGTCAAAGCCAAAGGGGGCTCCCTGGAAGTTACACCCCAGGGAGGGTGGTCCAGGGGTTATAAATTGAACTGTAACCTCCCTCACCCCAAAATATGTGTTGAAATCCTAACCCCTATACCTGTGGAGGAAAACCTGGTGGCCTAGTGGTTAAGTGCTACGGCTGCTAACCAAAAGGTCGGTGCTCCCTGGAAACCCTATGGGGCAGTTCTACCCGTCCTATAAGGTCGCTATGAGTTGGAATTGACTTGATGGCAATGGATTTGGTTTTGGTTTTTATACCTGTGGAGGTAATCCTTTGGAGAATAGTTTTCCTTTGTTATGCTAATGAGGTGTGTCCTGAACCTAATCACCTTTGAGTTATAAAGAGAGGAGATTAGACACAGACAGGGCAGACCGTGGGGAAGGCAGACTCTGGGTGAGAAGCACCCAGAACCAAGGAACGCCGGAGCTACCCACCAGGAAGGAATCCACACGGCCGAGACACTGGTTTGAACTTTAAGCCTACAGAACCGTGAGAAAATAAGTTTCTGTTATTTAAAGTCCCACACTTGTGGTGTCTCTGTCACGGGATGCCAGCAGACTGAGACACCAGTGGTGATGGGGACACTAAACCCACCAAGGCCCGCGGCCCCCACGCCTCTGGGGGCTTCCAGCGGGGGTGAAAGGACTTGAGCGCTTTATAATGAGCTTCTCTGCCAGCTGCCTCTTCACACCCACAGATCCCCGCACTTACCCACCGACCTCTTTCATTTTCAAGGAGTTCGAGTTCAGCCTCTTTGTCAGGAAAGCATGACCCAGGGCCCCGGGTAGGCGAGCAGGGCCTGAGGTGCTCTTCAGGGCTGCAGAGGTGGGCTCTGGACCTGCTGCCCCACTCGGTGCCCCTGGCCTGCTCAGCTTGCTGTGTGCACATTACCTTCAAAATGGAAAACGTTTGCTCATTTAATTATGAAAGCAATCTGTTCTTTTGAAATGTTTAAGTAGTACAAAGGCATACATAGAGGGTGGCGTCTCCCAGATGCCCGGATCCTTGCGGTGAGCAGATGGGGAGAGCTCCGCCAGCGTCCCAGGCATCGCCAGCTGCTGCCCTGTGAGTACACCATCGAAGGAGCGGTCACTCACACATGCCATGCCGACTGCTCTGTCACCAATCGCGTGTCCCCGTCAGCCCAGGTGGTGCCCCCTCTCTGTGTGCATGCTCCCAAAGGCGTTTTTTACGCTCAGAATTGAAATCATTTTCTGACATCTGTTGCTGTTAGTTGCCATTGACTCACAACCACCCCTTGCGACAGAGCCCCATAGGGTTTTCTAGGCTGCAATCTTTACAGAAGCAGATTGCCCAGTCTTTCTCCCGAGGGGCCTCTGGGAGGGTTTGAATCGCCAACTTTTCCGTTAGCAGCCGAGCACTTAGCTGTTGTGCCACCAGCCCTCCTTTTCTGACATTTAGAGGTTTCCAAAACCAAAGTAGCCCATCTTGGGACTGGGCAGGGTGGGCAGGGTGAGCCAAGGGGCTCCGGGTCCCTGCATCAAGGCCACCTCGGCCTTGAGAAGCGGATGCTCTGGCCGCATCCGTGCACTCAGCCCACAGCACAGGACTCCAGTGTTTGAGACACCCTCCCAGCACCATCCTGCCCCAGCGCCTGCAGACCGGATTCACTGACGTGAGTTGACACTTGAACATCTGCCCCACCCTGCAAGTACGTGGTCAGCGCCTGCCTGTGCTTCACCCAAATGGCCTAGGAGCACGCCCGAGGCTCTGAGCTGTCTGCCTGGCTTATTTACCTTCAAGTCTGAGGCCACGGCTTGTCTGTTGAGTTGTGGTGAGTAAGAGAAGCTGACCCACCAGGACTTTCCAGGTTCCCCGGGTCCAGGGGCCCTCAGAGCCATGGAGAGTCAGGAATGGCAATGGTGACAGGTAAGAACCCTTGGGTTCGAGTTCTGCCTCCACCATTGACCAGCCAGGGGTCTACAGGTGTCATGTCACCTTCCGGGGCCCTCGCCTGGGGTCATGTGTGGACCGAGCAGTGGACCACCATGGGTAGATGCCAGCATGGAAGCAGGCGTGGTGGGCACTGCATCCTGTGGCCGCCACCAGCCCCTCCTGTCCCGGGATGTGGTCTCTACAAGCCTACAGCACCAAGGAGATGCTGTGCTCTTCCCGCTCCCCCACCAGGGCCAGCTTCCCAGGCCAGAACAGAGTGGCTGGGTGAGGGGCCCAGCACACTCCTTCCTGGGCCAAGGCAGCCCCTAACCAAAAACTCGTTGCCATCCAGTCGATTCTGACTCATTGTGACCTTATAGGACACAGTAGAACTGCCCCATAGTGTTTCCAAGGAGTGGCTGGTAGATTCAAACTGCTGGCCTTTCGGTTAGCTCCCAGTCACCCCAAACCCTGGGACCCCAGTGGGCTGAGGAGGAGACGTGGGGAGTGCCCCCGTGTGCCTCCTCCTGCTTCCTGTGTCTTCCAATGTGAGCTGTTAGCTGTATCTTCTTCTTGACTTCCTCACACCCCCATAGTCAGGGTCTTCTCAGAGAAGCAATTGTCTGCCTCTAAGAGAGTGAAGCATGCTGCACCCCAAGATGCCAGCACACTGGAGGGAGAGGTGGAGCCAGACAGGAGCACGCCCGCCACCAAGCATGTATGCGCCACCCACAGGAGCACGCCTGCCGCCAAGCATGTATGTGCCACCCGTATGAACACCACAGTACAGCCTACCTCCATGCACCCCCACCACCACCACACACAGACACACCACATCTCCACATGCATACTGCAGTATACCTCACCTCCACACACATCACAGTACAGCCCACCACCACACATACACGGCAGCACAGCCCACCTCCGCATGCACATACACCCCACCTCCACACACTCCACAGCACAGCCCACCTCCACATGCACGCATGTCCCACATCCATGCACACACCCACCTCGACACACACTCAGCGGCACACCCCACCTCCACATGCACACACACCCCACTTCCACATGCACACACACCACAGCACATCCCGCCTCCACATACATGCACACCCCACCTCCACATGCACACACACCCCACTTCCACATGCACACACACCACAGCACATCCTGCCTCCACATACATGCACACCTCACCTCCACATGCACGCACACCCCACTTCCACATGCACACACCCCACCACCACATGCACACGCACCACATCTCCACACACATGCATGCCACAGTGCAGCCTCAGCCCAGTGCCCTGCCAGGCATTGGATTAATGGCTTTCCCATCCAACCAGAAACTCAACCCCTACATAATTTAAGGAGCATTTACAACAGCCAGGCTGCGGGCTGCCTGCAAGCACGAGGCTGAACTTGGGGTGCACTAAAGCAAACACCCGTGATTTTAAATGACTTTCCATTAATGACTTGCCAGGAAGCCTGAAATAGCTTCTCAACCTATGCACTTCCGTGCATGCCCTCACCCAGACTTGCTTCTAAATCATGTCTACATTTTTTTAAATACATAATTTTATAAACTGCCTAATTTTCACGTAGGTAGTACACACACATAGTACAACATTGCTGTGGTGGTTGTGATTGTGGTTGTTATTGTGTGCCGACAAGTCGATTCTGACTCATAGGGACCCTCTGTGACAGAGTAGAACTGCCCCATAGGATTTTCTAGGCTGTAATGTTTACAGGAGCAGATCATCAGATCTTCCTCCTGAGGAGCCGCTGGTCGGTTAGAACCACCAGCCTTTCAGTTAGCTGCTGAGCGGTTAACCATTGTGCCACCAGGGATCCTTGATACAACATTAAAAAGGGACAAAAGCTGATACAAAGAAAAATCAGCATCCCTCCCACCACCCCCACCCCCAGGCCTCCTCTCCAGGCAGCCCCATCTCCCCCCTTGCCAGGGGTTCATGTCTTCTTAGAGAATCAGCCAGGAAAACATGTGAGTGGACATCCCTCTGTGCTCAGCATGCTCCTGCCCTGCGTCGAGCCTCCTCCACGACCCAGCTCTGGGTCTTTGCACACCAGGATCACAGACCTGCCCTGTCCTTCCATGACCCAGCTCCAGGTCTTTGCACACCAGGATCACATACCTGCCCTGTCCCTCCATGACCCCAGCTCCAGGTCTTTGCACAACAGGGTCACAGACCTGCCCTGTCCCTCCATGACCCAGTTCCAGGTCTTTGCACACAAGGTCACAGACCTGCCCCATCGCTGCAAAGGCTGCAGGGGTGCAAATGTCCACACCCTACTCCTTGGGACCTGTGAATATGTTCCAGGACATGTCACAGGACATGACAAAAGGGTCTTTGCAAATTTGGTTAAAGTTATATATGTTAAGATAGTGAGGAGACCCTGTTTCATCCCTAAGGGCCCAATCTAATCACACAAACCCTGAAAAGCAGAGAACTCTTCACTGGCCAGAAGCAGAGCAATTCAGTGGGAAAGATTTGGCAGGAGGGGAGGTCAGAGAGCTCCAAAGTGTGAAAAGGACTTGACCTGCCATTGCTGGCTTTGAAGATGGGGGGCCCCATCGTCACGTGAAATTTGGGCAAACTTTGGGAGCTGGGAACAACCCCCAGCAAACAGCCAGCAGGGAAACGGGACCTCAGTCCTACAACCTTGAGGAGCCAGATCTTGCCGCAGCCTGGGTGAGCCTGGAAGCAGACTGAAGCCTCCATATAGGAGCATGGCCATCCCACACACACAGGAGCACGGCCATCCCACACAGGAGCACGGCCATCCCACACAGGAGCACGACCATCCCACACACACAGGAGCACAGCCGTCCCACACAGGAGCACGACCATCCCACACACACAGGAGCACAGCTGTCCCACACAGGAGCACGGCCATCCCACACAGGAGCACATCTGTCCCACACACATGGCCATCCCACACACACAGGAGCACGGCCATCCCACACAGGAGCACAGCCATCCCACATAGGAGCGCAGCCATCCTGCATAGGAGCACATCTGTCCCACACACGGAGCATGGCCTTCCCACACACACAGGAGCACGGCCGTCCCACACAGGAGCACGGCCATCCCACACATGGAGCATGGCTGTCCCACACAGGAGCATGGCCATCCCACACAGGAGCACATCTGTCCCACACACGGAGCATGGCCATCCCACACACACAGGAGCACGGTCATCCCACAGGAGCACAGCCATCCCACATAGGAGCACATCTGTCCCACACATGGAGCACGACCATCCCACACAGGAGCACGGCCATCACACATAGGAGCATGGCCATCCCACACATGGAGCACGGACATCCCACACAGGAGCACAGCCACCACCCCCCCAACACACAGGAGCATGGCTATCCCACACACACAGGAGCACGGCCATCCCACACAGGAGCACGGCCATCCCACACACGGAGCACGGCCATCCCCCACACAGGAGCATGGCTATCCCACACACAGGGAGCACAGCCATCCCACACAGGAGCACGTCTGTCCTACAGATGGAGCATGGCCATCCCACACACACGGGAGCATGGCTATCCCACACACACAGGAGCACTGCCATCCCACACAGGAGCACGGCCATCCCCCACACAGGAGCATGGCTATCCCACACACAGGGGAGCACAGCCATCCCACACAGGAGCACGTCTGTCCTACAGATGGAGCATGGCCATCCCACACACACAGGAGCATGGCCATCCCACACAGGAGCACAGCCATCCCCACATGGACTTTGGCCTTGTGAGACCCCAACAGAGAAACCAGCAAGCCCACCCAGACTTCTGACCTCCAAAACCTGAGGTGATACATGTGTGTTTTAAGCAGCTAAGATGGGGTAATTTGCTGCAGCAGCCACAGGAAACTGACATAGTATCCCTTCATGGCTTTGCTACAACGTATCTAACCAGAGCCCATGGGGGGACATACACTCCTTTCCATCTTTTGCTATTAAAGAGGCTTTGCGATAAATATCCCTGTCAGTTTGTCTGTGTGCTCGTGTACACAGGTACCAGAGGACAAATCTGCCCTTGAGCCCTGAGTTAAAAGCTCTCCGAAGGGCTCGGAGATGTTGTGAAGGCAAAGCGTACCACATCGAGCACTTTTGCTGAGGCTGGGCCATCCGCAGAGCAGGTAGAACATCTGGAGCTGTGTAGGTGCCGTTTGAACCCTCATCTTGAGCAGGGCTGTGCCCTGGATCTGAGCTGGGTGTCAATGCAGAAGCGGGGCAGGGCTGAGTCTGCAGGGCCAGCTGGCCAGGGGACCTCAACTCCCTTTGTGTAGAGAAGTGGACAGCTCTGAGCTTGAGAACCAGCAGGGCCCCAAGCACTGCTCTTGAGAAATGTAACAGAGGACAGACTCACTCACCTGGGGGAGCACAGCCAGTCGGTGAGCGGATGGAGGAGGCAGTGACACGTGTTCTGGCTGGGCTCCTTCTTTCTGCCCATCAGGCTGCCGCCCCTGCAGAGACTTCGGCTGTCATGGAAGCAGACCCTTTACTAGCCCCAGGACCTGGCCATGACACAGGTCACCGGCAGGCTGGGCTCGACAGGCTGGATGTCCTCAGTCCGTTTCCTTCCCAAGCCCAGAAGCAAGGACTTTCTCCGCAGCAAAGTGCTCCTGACCATTTCGCAGGGATGGACAGCCGTCTGGCTGATGCACTGGGATCTCACAGGAGCCCTGGACTCAGCAGGCAGTGTTACAAGCTCAAGGGATGAGGTTTGGTCCTAAGTCCTGAGCCTGGTTGTGTGTCCACCACGTCTACCATCAGAGCCCTTTGATCTGCATCAGGGTTTCCTGGGCTCGACTGCTACCTGCCAATCTGCCACAGCCCCACAGAGGGGACTGTTAGAAGGCAAGCAGCGCATGCCTCCGATTTCACCTCCACAGCCCAGGAGTGGGTGGAGAAAGGGATGAGCAGACTGTGGGGATAAAACAAGTACTGAGTCTTACAGGACACAAAGGTGGGGTGGGTGGGGAAACAAGGAAACGTCAGACTCAAAATGTGGTGCCCAATTGACAGGACATGGCAGGGGAGGGGGCTGGGACAATTCTATGGGAGAGAAACAGCTAGCAGATATGCAGAATGAAGGGCATTGTGACAAGAAAAAACCCACACACGAATGTCACATAGTATCAGAGTGGATGGATGGATGGATGGATGGATGGTGGATGGGTGGGTGGGTGAATGCATGGATGAGCAGATGGATGGATGGATGGATGGATGGATGGATGGATGGTATCTTAGGTTGGGTTCTCTAGAGAAGCAAAACCAGTAAAGAGTATAAATATAGAGAGAGAGATTTATATCAAGGAAACGGCTCATGCAATTGTAGAGGCTGGAACATCCCAAGTCCGTGGATCAGAGTAGAGGCTTCTCTCGATTCACATAGCCACAGGGGCTGGTGAACCCAAGATCGGTATGTTGGAAAGCAGGGCTCTTGCTCACAGGCTGTGAAGATCAACAAATCCCAAGATTGGCAGGCAAGACAGCAAGGCTTCTCCTGATTCACATAGCTGCAGGGGCTAGCGAATCCAAGATTGTTAGGTCAAAGAGCAAGCTTCCGCTTACAAGCTGTGAAGATCGATGAATCCCAAGATTGACAGATAAACTGATAGCTCAAGTCCCAAGAACTGGAGGTCAGACGAATAGGTGGCAGTCCCAGGATCCAAAGCAAGCAAAAAAGCCAGAACATCTGCTTATATTTGGATGCAGGCCACACCCCCAAGGAAACTCCCTTTCAACTGATTAGCTACTCACAGCAGATTCTATCATGGAAGTGATCACATATAAACACTGAGAATCATGGCCCAGCCAAGTAGACACACACTCTTAACCATCACAGATGGATAGATGAAAGGTGGGTGAATGGATGGATGACCAGGTGGGTGGGTGAATGGATGGATGAAAGGTGGGTGGGTGGACGGATGGTGGATGAGTGGGTGGGTGGTTGGATGAATGGATGGAAGGATAGACGGATGGATGGATGAAAGGTGGAGGACGGATAGATGGATGGATGAACGGACGGATGGATGGATGAACGGACGGATGGATGGATGAAAGGTGGAGGACGGATGGATGGATGGATGAACGGACGGCTGGATGGATGAAAGGTGGAGGACGGATAGATGGATGGATGAACGGACGGATGGATGGATGAAAGGTGGGTGGGTGGATGGATGGTGGATGGGTGGATGGATGGACAGATACTGAAGGAAGGACATGTGCCGTACACGTGCCTTTGCTTTTCTCATTGACCGCTGGCCCTTCTATCTGAAGAGAGGTGACACAAGCTGCCCTCACTGCAGATCCACAACAGCAGCTGAAGAAGTGGTCAGTGAGAGGTGAACTTTTCCAAGGAAATTTCCATTTGGAAAATAGGATCTTAATGGGTTTGGCCACAGTGCCTGGGAAGCAGCTGTGCTGCCAGGCAGAACTGGAGAGAATTCAGCGCTTGGTTGCACACATCACAATTGTTACTTTCCACTGGCTGCTTCTGTGGGGTGGGGGGAAAGCGCAGTAACAGAGCTGAGGGACACGAGGTTGGAAAATGAGCCCAAGTTCCCGAGCCGCATGCAGGCCCCGCTATCAGCTTGTGCCCTTTGCCTTCAGTGTCTGGAGGGGATGTCTGCCAGAGGAGGGGGGAATGCCACAACAGGGAGCCCCAAACGGGCCTGGCACCAGAGGCTGGAGACCAGATTTCACCGTTCCATGCTTGTGGCTTCCAGATGATTCCTCCCCATTCAGGAGCTTCGCCTTAGGAGGGGTGTCCCACCGCCATCATGGTGTGGGAAAGTGTGCAAATAGGGCCCAGGATAGGGGACAGGAGGGGTGTGTCCTCAGGAGAGGGGTGTTTCTTCCTTAGTGTACCTGCAGGAGCCCCTGTCCTGCCCAAATGCCCGCAGCAACTCCCAAGAAGCCGCTGGTGAAATAATCTGAAACCTTTCCGGCCTCCACCGGCTCCCAACACCACAGCCCCTCCATAGCCAGCCCATGCCCGACTCCCCCCATCCAGCCTCGGGGCATTTTGCTCTCTCACCCCTCTCAGGAAGCTTCCCACAGCATGTTCTCGCCTCAGGACTCACAGGAAACGGACGCCATTTCATCTTCAGAAGGTTTTGAGGGGTTTGTTTAAGCAGAAATACTTGCTCTGTGGCGCCAAAAACGGTCGGGATTTGAGAATCGACGGGGCGTGAATCTGCACGTCCCTTGCTGCACCACCGCTGCGGCAGGTGTCCTTCCTGTAACCTTTTTCGCTTCTAATCTTTATTCCTTTTTTTTTTTTTTTAAATAATTCAAACTTACAGAAAAGTCGCCAGGCTTGTACAAACAGCTTCCCTCTGGAAGACTTGCCTTTTTTAGCATCTCACCGTGTTTGCTTTCAGCCCCTTTCTGTCCGTAAGTACTCTTTTCTGGACAATTGCAGATAAGTTTCTTTGTATATTTTAGTTAATTTTTAAAATAAAAGTCAAAATAGATGTGGTGGGGACATTGCAAACAGCACAGGAGAGAACAGAGCAGAAGGTGACACAGCCACAGCTGGCCCAAGGGCCCTGGCTCTGCTCATTTGTCCTCCAGCTGCCCAGCTGACATCACCATCCCTGTTCATGAAGGAGGAGCCTGAGGGTCAAGGTGGGTCACAAGCCAAGGTCATGGGCCAAGATCACGGGCCAAGGCCACAGGCGGGCTCCACTGACGACACTGCTCTCATCTGCACTCTTCTGTCCTTGGTCCCTGGTCACTCCACGCCCACCCTACTCCCCAGAGACCCCCGTCTCAGGGTTTCCTCCCAGTTCTCCCAGCAGTTACCATGAGAACATGAAACCTGCTAGCACCTTTATTTCTTGATGTTTCACCGTACACGGGAGATTGTTGAGTCCATGCCCCAGAAGATGATAAACATGGGGCGTTCCTGCTCTTTCCCCACTCCCCGCCCCCCCCCCCCCAATTTTTCTTAGTTATCTGTGATTTTTAGCTTTTCTGGTGGATACTTCTGACTCACGATGACCCTGTGTGTCTCAGCGTAGAACTGCTCCATGGAGTTTTCAAGGCTGTGACCTTGAGCAAGCGGATTACCAGACCTTTCTTCCAAGGTGCCTCTGGGTGGGTTCAAACCACCAACCATTCCACTAGTGGTCAAGCACTTATGGGTCAGAATCAACTCAACAGCAACTAAGAACAACAAGTGGATACCTTCATGACTTTAAATAGCCTGGGGAAGCCTTGTTCGGGCCATCCTCCAGACCACAGCCATCATCCTCACCTTCCCCACCCCACTTTCCCATGACGTCTCCATTGTGTTGTCAAGATCTAGGACGTCTGCCTTCTGTTAAATGACTATAAGACTTCCTGTCTGTCTGTGGGGTGATCCTAAAAGGTAAAGCTAATAAACACTGCGCACGCTAAATAAAGTGTTTAAACAGTCGGATGATACAAGTTTTATCTGTGAGAAGCCAAGTGATGTGACATCCCCCTGGGGGAGGAAACACAGTTCAGTCACTGAAGCCCCTGGGTGATGGGGGACCCACCGGGCACCAGCCCTCTGAACCCCTTCTGTTTCTCCTTGGCCCCGGGTCCTGCGTGGCCTCCTCCTCAGGGGCTGCAGGTACCATGAACACTCCAGCCCCTCCAGGCCTTGTGGGCACTTTGCACTCCCACCTGATTAAGCCGTTGGCCGGGCTTCGCAACCGTTCGCGGTGCTGATGCTAGTGTGCAGTTACTGGACTCTGACTCCTGCTCCTCTGGAGTCCCTGGCCGGTGCAAACAGTTAACACACCGGACTAGCTGAAAGGTTCGAGTGCACCCAGAAGCACCTCAGAAGAAAGGTCTGGTGATCCACTCCTGAAAAATCAGCCATGGAACACAGTTCTCCTCTGACACATGGGGTCACCGTGAGTCAGAATAGCAGGGATAGATTAGCCAGTAAGCAAGGTAAGCACGGGTTTACTTATGTTTACCTACTAATCTGTAATGAACAATTTCACCACATGTGGTGAAACCCATGTGAGATTGTTCACTACAGATCAGTAAGTAAGCCCAAGTAAGCCCGTGCTTACCTTTCTCTTTGGATCATCCGTCCCGGCAGAATAGACTCCACAGTCTATTTGGTTGGTTGTTTACGGTGAACCATCGAAAGCGTGAGGGACTTTCTTTACCAAAGGGCTCAGGGAAAATCCACGTCTGTCCCTTGTCATTGGACGCCGTGCAGTCGATTCCGACTCCTAGTCGCCCCACGTGACAGAGTGGAATTGCCCCCATAGAGTGTTTTTTTCCTAGGCTGTAATCTTTGGGTTTGAACTGTCAACCCTTCAGTTAGTAGCTGAGTGCTTAATTGTTGCACCACCAGGGCTCCCTCGGTGTCTTTAGGTTCCGGAATTTCCCCAGGAGGTGGTTCCTTGCTTCAGTCCCTCTGGTGCACAGTGAACACCGATCATTTCTGCCCCTCACGCCCCCCACCCCTGTTCTCGCCTCATTAACGCTGTAGTCCCCACCAGCCCTGGGGCCCACCATGAGTCTGGGGCCAGTCCTCAAGGTCCTGAGAGTCCCTCCCTATGACGGCAGGAAGCACACCGAAGCCTCTGTCCGCACAGTTGGCAGAGGGGACATCGGAGGCTGAGAACGACCCCTCCCACCTACAGAAAGAATCGCTCCTGTTACAAAGAGAACGTTTGCCGTTCTCCCTGTTTACCCAAACAGCCATTTTCTCTGCCGAACGAGCATGAAGACAACAGAGCCGGCTGACCAATAGGGGAGGCGCCGTCCACTTAAAGTAAGTCCAGCCCCTCGTTAATCCCCTTGAAACTGACCGGGTTGTTAGCCAGGCACGTCGCTGCCACAGCCGCGGCTGTCACTGCCTATCCCATGATGGTTCTGAGAGATGAGAGTGACAGCATCCAGTGACGCGGGCGTCCGCAGCATCGATGGCGTGAAAGCCTTCATCTTGGGGGGCCTCTGTGGAGCAGGTGCTCTGTTGTCCTAGGGGAAGGCGTCTTCAAAGCCGACCCCATCCTCTTGAGATCAAAGGGGCCGGTGCTGCATCCAGGGCCCGAGAAGGCCCAGGCAGCAGGCTGCCCGGCAGGTGGGTCTGAGAGCCCCCCCAGGGTGTCTCCCCATGCCGCCCCTTGGACCCACCCGCCCACCTTCTCAGCGCTCTGGTAGCTGCCCCTCCCTGAGAAGGTGACTCCTGAAAATGCACCCACAGAAGACCAGCCAGGGCTCCAGGGGCCAGGAGAGGGGAGAAGAGGGGAGCCGGGTCTGGTCACCCCAGGAGGGAAACACAGTGCTGTCCCACGGGACTCACCACCCTCGGGGAAGGTGAGGGGTGCGCGCTGATGCTCGGGGCACACAGCAGGTGCAAAGCTTGGCTCCGCATTGGCATAGCAGGTGACTCACCCAGCATTCCTGTGCCTCGGTTTACCCACCCACACATGAAGAGCCGATCTTGGCTGGCACGAGAAAGTGCTCAGCACACGGAGACCTATCTTCATGGCAACTTGGGCCCTGCCATCCAGTCTCTGGCCTGGTGCAGGGAGGCTGAGGGGAAGGCCACCCAGTGCTCAAGGCTACCCATTTGCCAGCTGGACAAGGGGCTGGACCAGGACTGGGAGGGCCATGCACCCTGATAGGTGGTAAGTGTGAAGCTGTCGCCCCCAAGAGGCTGGCAGATAAGAGAGTACCAAGCTGAGAAGCTGACCCTCACACCCCACCTTGGGCAACTTGGTACCAACATTGGAGGCAACGGTGGGCACCTCCCTCAGTCCCCAGCCCAACACTCCCCACCCCAAGGCTGGTCACAACACAGGGCGCTGGGCCTGCCCCAGAGTCAGGCCAGCAGGGCGGGAACAAGTTCCTGGGGGATGAGGGGCTGCTGGTGGGGGCTGCACTTCAGGAACCATCGGTCTATCACTACATAGACCCACCTCCCCTTCTTGGGGTCCACTCACAAAGGACATGCATTCCAGGGCAGCACCGCTATCCACAGCACAAACAGGAACCTGTCCCCCAAGGCAGGAGATGGGGACATCTATTAGTGGGCGTCCTCTGCACCCACAAAAACAGCCCCTGTGAAGCCAGGGCCAAGGGTCTGCCCTTGGCCCCCACAGCCCAGGTCAGTCATTCTCTCACACCCCTTAACAAGCACCCACTCCTGCAGCTCACCTTCTCCAAGGGAGGTGGCCTCTGAGGGAGGTGGCCGAGAAGGCAGGAGAGACCTGCGGGGTAGGGAGGGGAGGTGGCTGGAGGCAAATGGAGCCTCTGACCGGGAGATAATTCAGGCCAAAGGAGTAGCTGGGCAGGTAAGATGCAGGCTGCCCAGTTAAATTTGCACTTCAGCTAAAAAACAAAAGGTTTGTAGTGGTAAGTATATCCCATGCAATATTTGGGACATACTTATACTACAAAAATCATTCGTTGTTTATCTGGAATTCAAACTGAACTGGGTGGCCTGCATTTTTATTTGTTAAATCTGCAAGCTCGAAAGGGGCCAATAACCCCCAGGGCGGGTTGGTAGTGCCCAGCAGGTGAGCCCAGCAGGCGAGCTCCGAAGGCGGCCTGGTGGGGAGGGTAATAAATACTGGGGGGCTGGAGGTGTGTGCTGGGAGGACTGATGTCACTGACCCTCAGAACTGCACCCAGCAGGGGAGAAGCATCCCTCTGGGCATCTCGATTCCTCCCATGGAGATGGCTGCCAGTCTGACCTTTCTCTTCGATGCTGCGAAAGGTGCCCTTGAGGCTGGGCCAGTTACCCAGGAAACAGTATCTGGCTTCACTTCTCTCCTGCCCTGCGTTGCTGAGACACTCTCTGAGCAAAGGTTTAGGTCCAAACACAGGCGGGACATGCCCCCTAGAGGTGAGATGCGCTGGCTGCTGCCCCGCGCCAAGCCTGCCTCTCCGCGCCTGGACGCCCCGCCCTGGCTTCTTATTTCTCCATGAGGAGGCGCTCCCCAGGCCGCAGCCCTACCAGCACTGATTTTCCCCACACGGGAGGAAAGCAGCGGGGTGAGGAACAGGGAGCGTCCATCGGCGCCGCTCTTCCAGGCGGGCCACGGTTGAGAGCAGGCAAGACACCTGCCATCTCTCTTCTGTCCCAGCCCACTGTTTCTGTCTGGGTCCACCATCGAGGGCACAGAGCTGGGCTGCACGCTGCACACCCTCCACTGAGGGGCGCTTTGGTTGAATCAGGGTTGCCGGACAGCCACGGGGCTTGCTAAGAGGCATGCTTCAAGGGCAGTTCTGGACACGTGTTACAATCCACCGGACAGACCCTAGCCACCAGCCTGACCCTGCACCCTGCTGGTGCTCGGCGGCCCACCAGCCCCGTCCTGTGCTGGGGGACAGCGATGCCCCAGCCCTGCTCTGATTCCAGGTACAGCAGCCTGCTCAGTGTCAGGCGTCTGGGGACCCGGGGAGGGGGGAGCAGGGGTCCGGCTGGGGTGGGGGTGGGGCAGTCCCACAGGGCGGTGCCAGCCACACTAGGGTGGCCTTCCGCTTCTGTCCCAGAGACTGGGTCACAGGATGAGTGACACACGAGAGCATGTTTAACCAAAGTCTTCCAAACACTGCTTCCACAGACCAAGAACCAGGTGTTCCCTCAGGGGTGGGGGACACAGCTGCCCTTGGGTTAGCACTGGCCCCCACCTTCCAGAGACTGAGAATCAACTCCTCAGGCAAGAAATGCCATTTGGTCAGAACCCAGAGCTGGGCTGGGGACTGACTCACACTGGCCAAACTCACACAAGACTGATATATAAATTTGAATGCTTGTGGGTTCATTGACTACAGAAGAGATCCCTTCCCAATGCCTGTGTGTCTCCCACCTGGCCAAGCTACCTATTCCTGGAATCAAGAGACTTACCGGGCCAAATCCCTCCTCTGAAGGAGATTTAGGCAACCCAGGTCCAAACAGGAGGGTGGCTCGTGCAGTCCAAATGAGCAAGGGTTAGGTGGGTCAGTCAGTTGGTTAGTCCAACAACAGTCACTGCCATGTGCCGGGCCCCGCCTGGGAGGTTGGAAGAGGGGTGCAGAACCAGCCCCAGCTCTGGCCCTGCCGGGGGGGCTGACTGACAGCCCGTGGGGAAGGCAGACACTGAACAAGTTGTCACCAGTGATTCACAATGAGAAGCATGCAAAGTACACTCACTGAATGACTTCGGGGACAGAACAGGGACCCTCCTGGGGCAGTGACATTTGAGCTCGGAGCGGAAGGCTGGGCGGGAGAGAGCCAGGTAAAGGGGTTGGGGGGAGGAGGGTAGGCCTTTGCAGCCCCAGGCGGCTGGAGGGAGTTTACAAGGGGAGTCCCAGATGAGGGTCTGCGGGGGCCAGAGCCGGGCAGGCCAGGAAGGCAGAGGGTCACAGATGGGTCAAAGCTGGGCTTCTCTGTCAAATCTTAACTGTGGACTGTGGGCATTGTGACGGCACCTGCCTCAGAGAGGGATGTTGGGATGAACAGCGGCTTCATGACAAGTGCTCAGCACGGAGCAGGCTGACAACTTGGCTGGGGTGAGCTGGGCTTGCACATGGTGTTGACGCAGCCTCGAGCAGGGGCCCAGCCCTCCAGGTATTTTTTAACGGTCACAGGCAATGCTATCTTTTCACAAAGTAGATAGCTTTATTATTGGTTTTCCTGACCACAAATAATATATAGTCCACTAGATTTTTTTTGTTTATTGTTTGAAGAAGCCACTCACTCATTCACGTGGCTCAATACCAGAACATACAAAAGGAAGCCTAGTCAGGAATCTTCCCCCTGCCCACTGCCCAGCCCCTCGGGACCCTCCCACCCCGCAGGGAGCCACTATTCTCTTACCTTCCATTCTGGGGTTTCTTTATAAATAGACAGACAGTCGGATAGACAGACAGATCTTCAGGTTTTTTTAAATACAGAGCACTTTTTGTCCTTATCCACTATCTTTTGACTCTTTCTTATCTCTCTCCAGGGCTGACTTCTCTGAGGATTTCTCCTCGTTGCGCGCACACACGCACACACGGCCACACGTGTGCACACACACAGACACACAAACTCACACCTAAGCTGACCTTCACTTTTGAAGGACAGCCCTCTCCTCTTCCCACCAACCTCACCTGACACTTCTCACTCCTCGAAGGGTGCCCGCCCAGACCCTCCCTCACTTTACACTGAAGGATGAGGACGTCCCAGGCGCTGCCACTTCCTGCCTTATCCCAGATCCTTGACTGCCCCAGCTGCCCTTGAGTGCTCCTTAGGGATGCACACAGCACCCCGACCCAGCAGTGGGTGATGGGCCAACAGTTGGCACACTTCCTTACCTGCTCTGTGCAGGTTCCACCTGGCCCTGAGCCCTCCCTGCCAAGGCGAAATGGAAACTCCACTTCTTGTTCATCATGGGAGAGCCCTGCCCTCCCAGGGTCACCCACACGGCTGGAGGTCTAGGTGACCCAAACATCCTCCAGAGAGCTCTAGTCCTGGGCAATCCCTGTTCTCCTCCAGGCCTGTGAGGTCCCGGGGTGGGGATGCTCCGTGGTGTTTGGGAGCATCAGGCTCAGGTCAGCTTCCGGTGTCCCTGTGCCCTGTGAAGTCTTGCCGCCCCTGGGCCCCGGGGGCGTCTTCTCTTCGCTGCCTCCTTCAGCGATAAGCCGCGACTCCTTTTCCTGGGTATGATCTGATTCTTCAGCTGCGGCTCCTGGAGCATGGAACCGTGCCCCGTCCAGCTCTGTACCCCGTGCCTGATGCTAGTAGGTGTTCAACTAATGACCGCTGAACACCGAGTGCCAGGGCCGGACCTCCTTCCCGAGAGCTCGTTGGTGGCCCCTTTCCCGAAGGCAGAAACTGAGGCCTGGAGAGGCTCGCCCCCGCGCAGCTGATAGCGGTGGGCGTGGCCGGGCCGGCGGGGGAGGGGGCGGGACGGGGAGAGGGCGGAGCCGGCAGCCCCAGAGGCCTCGACTGGGGGCAGCTTTGAACTCGTCAAGGGGTGGTGTCCTGACTGGCTGCCCCTAGGCCCCGCCCCACCCAGGCTCGCGCCCCTTCCAGGCCTGAGGCACGGGTCCCGGCCCCGCCCAAACTCCGGACAGGCCCTCCACTACCCGACCCCTGCCTGGAACCTACTCAGGCCCCGCCCCGACTCCGCCCCGGGCCCCGCCCCGAACCCACTCAAGCCGCGCCCAGGGCCCCTCGTCCAGAGCGCACTTAGGCCACGGGCCCCGCCCAGAGCCACCTCAAGCCCCGCCCAGACTCCGCCCAAGACCACTCAGGCCCCGCCCTAGCCCCCGCCCAATCCCCACCCCCACCCAGCCTTTAACACCACCCTAGCCCGGGGCCGCGCGGCGGCGGTGGACTCCGAGGGATCACCTGGCCACCACCCCGCACCCAAGGCATGCGGTGTAGGCCTACTGGGCGCAGATGCCCCTTCTGATGCACGGGAAACGCTCAGCTGGGGTGTGGGTCGTGAGCCCCCATGCAGCCCAGTAGCCGGGGCAGGATGGATGTGTGGACCAAGGGGCACAATTAAAGCAGGTTGACGCTGCCCACCCACCCTGCACGGACTGGCAGTACAGTATGTTCTGTTTTTTCTTTTTCTTGACAGCTTTATTGAGATATAATTCACATAGCATACCATTCACCCATTTAAAGTGCACAATTTAGTGGTTTATAGTACATTCAGAGTTGTCCCACCATTACCATAGTCAGTTTTAGAATGTTTTCATCACCCCAGATAGAAACCTGTACCCACGATATTGAACGACGCAGGAAGCATCAAAGGAAATGGAAGGAATACACAGAGTCACTGTACCAAAAAGAATTAGTCACGTTCAACCGTTTCAGGAGGTGGTGTGATTGTCCCAGGGTAAAATCACCACAAAGTCATGATAAAGCAAAAAGAAAGCTTTTACTCGGTATACGTTCCAAGAGGCAAACGAAGAAACCAGACAAGCATGCTGCTACAACCATGTCTGTTCCAGTCCGAGAAACATGACAGAATAGGCAAAAGTGGGAAAATGGACAAGCATCCTGCCGGAGCCATGTCCATTAGAGACTAAGGAAAGTTACAGAATCATCAGTGTATATTAACATTAAAAAATGGACGAAAACATTGAAAGCTTCACCTTTTCACAAATTGGGTAAAAACTGCTAAATCACCATGATTCTGCGTTTAGGATTGTCTCCTAGTAATCATTGGTACAGGTTTTAGTAATGACAGTAGGAGGGTCTCCACTGGTCCAACAAATCTTGCTAACTACTAGACACTAATAAAAAGTGATAACAATGGAAAATATGTGGGTCTTTTGCACTGTTTATGATTTGCTTATGTGAAAGTTTTCCTAAAAGATGTTTTCCAAGATTGTCCTAGCTATTGTCTTTATACCTCAGGGCCCAGCTGATGTGTCCTCGTGGGTCCAGCTCCAGCTGGGTCACATTCTTTATACTCAAGGACAGGAAATAATGGCTCCAATTTTAATCTCCTAAATCATGATCAAGAACCAATGGTACTGAAGAAAGAAGTCCAAGCTGCACTGAAGGCATTGGCCAAAAAACAAGGCTCCAGGAATTGACAGAATACCAGTTGAGATGTTTCAGCAAACCAATGCAACACTGTAAGTGCTCACCTGTCTATGCCAAGAAATTTGGAAGACAGCTATAGGGTCACTATGAATCGGAATCGACTCAACGGCAAGGGGTTTGGTTTGCTTTTTCTAACCTGGCCAAACCACTGGAAGAGATCCCATTCCAAAGAAAAGTGATCCAACAGAATGTGGAAATTATTGAACAATATCATTAACATCACACACTGATAATATTTTGCTGAAGATAATTCAAAAGTGGTTGCAGCAGTACATTGACAGGGAACTGCCAGAAGTTCAAGCTGGATTTAGAAGAGGATGTGGAACCAGGGATATCATTGCTAATGTTAGATGAATCTTGGCTGAAAGCAGAGAATACCAGAAAGATGCTCACCTGTGTTTTATTGACTATGCAAAGGCATTCGACTGTGTGGATCATAACAAATTATGAATAACATTGCAAAGAATGGAAATTCCAGAACACTTAATTGTGCTTTTGCAGGACCTGTACATAGACCAAGAGGCAGTTGTTCGAATAGAACAAGGGGATACTGCATGGTGTAAAATCAGGAAAGGTGTGCTTCAGGGTTGTAACATTTTACCATACTTATTCAATTTGTATGCTGAGCAAACAATCTGAGAAACTGGACTATGTACAGAAGAACACAGCATCAGGATTGGAGGAAGACTCATTAACAACCTGCGTTATGCAGATGACACAGCTTTGCTTGCTGAAAGTGAAGAGGACTTGAAGCACTTATTGATGAAGGTCAAAGACTACAGCCTTCAGTATGGATTACACCTCAACATAAGAAACAAAAATCCTCACAAGTGGCCCAATAAGCAACATCATGATAAATGGAGAAAAGACTGAAGTTGTCAAGGATTTCATTTTACTTGGATCCACAATCAACAGCCATGGAAGCAGCAGTCAAGAAGTCAAATGACACACTGCATGGGCAAATCTGCTGCAAAAGACCTCTTTAAAGTTTCAAAAAGCAAAGATGTCACTTCTAAGTTGCACTTGACCCAAGCCATAGTGTTTTCAATTGCCTCATATGCATGGAAAAGCTGGACAATGAATAAGGAAGACCAAGAACTGACTCCTTTGAATTACGGTGTTGGCGAAGAATATTGAGTATACCATGGACTGCCAGAAGAATGAACAAATCCATCTGGGAAGAAGTACAGCCAGAATGCTCCGCAGAAGCAAAGATGGCAAGATTTCATCTCACATATTTGGACATGTTATCAGGAGGGACCAGTCCCTGGAGAAGGACATCATGCTTGGTAAAGCAGAGGGTCAGTGAAAAAGGACAAGACCCTCAACAAGATGGATTGACACAGTGGCTGCAACAATGGGCTCAAACATAGCAATGATTATGGGGATGGCAAAAGATTGGGCAGTGTTTCGTTCCATTGTACATAGGGTCACTATGAGTTGGAAGTGACTTGAGGGCACCTAACAGCAACAACAACCCATTATCAATCACTCCCCATTTGGCCTCAACCTCCCCTGCCCTAATGCCCACGCGACCACTGCTTTACTTCCCGGCTCTAGAGATTTGACTTTTTAGAAATTTCATATAAATAGAATCATATGATTCGTGTTCTTTTGTGATTGGCTTTTTTCACTCAGCATGTTTGCTAGGTTCTTTCATGCTGTAGCATGTATCAGCACTTCATTCCTTTCTATGGTGAACAATATTCCATTGTATGGATGGACCACATTTCTTATCCATTCATCAGTTAATGGACAACTGGGAGGTTTCTACGTTTGGCTGCTGTGAATAATGCTGCTATGAACATTCTTGTATACATTTTTGTGTGGACATATATTTTCTTTTCTCTTGGGTAAATACCTATAAGTGGAATTGCTGGCTCCAATGGTAGTTCTGTTTAACCATTTGAGGAACTGCCAGACTCTTTCCACAGCAGCTAAACCATTTTACATTCCACCAGCAATGCACTAGGGTTCCAATTTCTCCACATGCCTGTCAACACTTGTTTGTTTTGTTTTTTCTTATTCTAGCCGTCTTAGTGGGTGTGATGTTGTATCTCATTGTGGTTTTAATTTGCATTTCTCTGATGGCTAATGACTTTAAGCATCTTTTCATGTGCTTATTGGCCATCTGTCTATCTTCTTTGGAGAAATGTCTATTCAAATCTTTTGCCCGTTTTTAAATTGGGTTGTCTCTTTATTATTGGGTCGTAAGAATTCTTTATATATTCCAGATACAAGTCCCTTATCAGATATGACTTGCAAATATTTTCGCCCATCCCGTAGGTTGTCTTTTCACTTTCGTAATGATATTCTTTATTTTATTGTGCTGAAAAAATACGTAACAACACGTATGTCATCCCAACCATTTCTACATGTACAATTCTGTAACATTGATTACATACTTCAAGTTGTGCAGCCATTCTCGCTATCCTTTTCCAAATGGATGATGTTCTGTTTTTAAAAAAAGAAGTGTTCTTTTTTTAATTGTGCTTAAAAAAAAAAAAAATCCCCAGATTATAAACGCCATAGCGTGAGTCCCCGCACACGTGGGCGCTGCCCCACGAGAGGCGGCCGCCAGGGGGCGCAGGGCCGGGGAAGGGGGGGGGGGGTTCTGGACCCAAGCAACGCTGCGCCTGCGCGACGCCAGCGCGCGAGCCCGAGCGCGGCCCGCCGCCGAGCGCGCGCCTGCGTGTGCGCCTGCGCGGAGCGAGGCCGCGCCTCCCGCCGGGTCAGCTCGGCCGCCGGCCATGGGGGAGGCCGAGGTGGGCGGCGGCGGCGCCGCGGGCGACAAGGGCCCGGGAGAGGCGGCCACCAGCCCGGCCGAGGAGACAGTGGTGTGGAGTCCCGAAGTGGAGGTGTGCCTCTTCCACGCCATGCTGGGCCACAAGCCCGTCGGTGAGCGCGCCGGAGGCCGCGGACTCGCGTGGGGGTGGGGCGACCGGGTAACCGCCGGGGGGGCGGGGCGGGGCCCCTCCCCCACGGCGCCCCCCCCAACGGCGTGGCCCCGCAACACCGCGCGGATTCCCCCCCACCGCGCGGACACCACAACGCGCAGACCTCCCTCCCCACCGCGCGTACCCCCACAACGCGCAGAGCCCCACCGCGCGGACCTCCCCCAACGCGCAGACCCCCCCCAACCGCGCAGACCCCCCCCACCGCGCAGACCCCCCCCCCCAACGCGCGGACCCCCCCCAACGCGCGGACTTCCCCCAACTGCAGACCCCCCAAAGTGCAGATCCCCCCTCCCCAACGCGCGGACCCCCCCCAACGTGCAGACCCCCCTCCCCACCGCGCAGACTCACCCCAACGCGCGGATCCCCCCTAACGCACGGACACTCCCCCAAAGCGCGGACCCTCTCCATCGTGCCCCTTCTGCCATGTCCCCCCCCCCCCCCCCCGTCTGTCTCCCTGCCACTCCGACCACGGACACCTGCTCCACGGACACCTGCTCCCTCCTCCGCCAGCCCCTGCCCTTCTCCTCTTACCTGCTGCCCACCTCCTACAGGTGTGAACCGGCACTTCCACATGATTTGCATCCGGGACAAGTTCAGTCAGAACATAGGGCGGCAGGTCCCATCCAAGGTCATCTGGGACCACCTGAGCACCATGTATGACATGCAGGCACTGGTGAGCTTTGATTCCTGACCCTCTTGTGTATAGGATCAGCATCCTCTATCCCAGACTGAGCTGAGGCACCCCCTGCCCCAGTGTCTTCATAGAGTGGGCCCAGGCCCTGGGCCAGGCATGGGTAGCTGGGGACCCCCACAGGCCAGGCCCCACCCTCACGCAGGGGCTGACAGGGCAGTAAACAAGGGCTGTCCAGATAGGGCACCCAGTGTGTGGAAACCAAGCTTGCTACTGAAAGCCAGCCCATGGGTGGGGGTTCAGTGGGGCTCTCTCTGGCCCTGGGGTGGGCCTTCCAGCACCAGGCACCCATGCGCAGGAAGCACAGGCACCTGGACCGCTGGCAGAGTGGGTGAGAGCAGAGGGACAGGCAGCAGCCACATTCCACCGTTGCCAGCCTGTGGGACGTCCTGGCACGCTGCAGGCAGGAAGGGGACCTCCATGGTGCCTCAGGGGGCCAGAGGGGGAGTGGGTGAGCTAGGTAACCAGGACAGAGCAGCACTGGACAGGGTGGGGGCATCAGGTGACCAGGGCAGTGGGCACCTGGGCAGGTGCTGGGACCCACTGCGCCCCACGCACTGATTTGGGTGCACCAGTCCGTGGCCAGGGCCCAGGCAACACGTCGATGAAGCTGTGAACATGTGATCGGTCTTGTTGGGTTTGGGGCCTGCTCATCCACTCACTGCCGGTTGCCGTGGGCGAGTTCCCCTCTTCCTGGCTGTGAAGAAGGGGGGAAGACAGTTGCTGTGCCATGGGCTGCGCAGCTGGGGTGTGAATCCCAGTAGTGGGCACCAGGGAAGCTGGAGCCGCTGTTGCTGTGAGTGACTGAGCCTGGGCCCTGGCCACTTACTCCCTGTCACCGCTCTCTGGGTCAGTGGCAGGCTGCTCCCTGCCAGTTCCCGAGGACCTGGGGTGCCGAGGATTTTGCAGTGCCCAGATTCTCCCTGCTCGGCAGAGCGCAGACTCGGCCAGTCTCTGAGGCTCCAGGCCTGTCCTGTCGACGCCCACCCTGTAACACTGCGGGGTCACCTCTGAAGGGGAGTGAGGGCACCAAGCCCCAACACTGGGCCAACAGGGGCGAGAACTGGGGCTCAGAGAGGTCTGCAGCACTGTCCTTGTCCTTGGGGAGCTCGTGCCACAGTGGGGGACAGACTGACAACTGTGAGGTCACAGGGCCTGCTTGTGAGGTGGGCTTAAGTCAGGATGACAGTTACATGAAGCCAGGCCCTGGGCAGCCAGGCTGTAGAAACTGCTCTCATGAGCAGTTTCTGTAATGGCTCATTATATCACTCGGGGGAGACATGGGGACAATCTCTCTTCTAGAACAGGGTCCCCACAGGCTGACTCCAGAACCACCCGGGACCCACCCCAGCAGATGGATTTCAAGGGCTTGGAGTCTGAGGTTTTCGGAGCACACAGGTTTTGATTGTCACACGTAGGCCCACAGGTGTAGGCAGACTACTTGGTGGAACACAGCCCACCTCCCAAGTCAGCCCAGACCGTCCCACGAGCCCACCTTGCCATCCCTCTGATGGTCCTCCGTTTCCAGGGTCTCTGTCCCTTCTGGTACCTGTGGCCTAGAGGACAGGGCAGCCCAGATCAGAGTCCATTGGTGAGCGTGCTCCACTGCTTTGCTTCCTCACCCGAGAGGTCTCACCTAGTTTCCTGAGTGCCACCCATGTGGATGGACAGAGGTGGCAGCACCTGTGCTCCCATCAGCCCCACCCTGCCCTCTGCCGAGTGCTCCCTCAGCCCCACCCTGCCCTCTGCCCAGTGCTCCCTCAGCCCCGCTCTCTGCCCAGTGCTGTCAGCCCTGCTCAGCCCTCTGCCCAGTGCTCCCTCAGCCCCACCCTGCCCTCTGCCCAGTGCTCCCTCAGCCCCGCTCTCTGCCCAGTGCTGTCAGCCCTGCCCTGCTCTCTGGGCAGTGCTCCCTCAGCCCCACTCTGCCCAGTGCTGTCAGCCCCGCCCTGCTCTCTGCGTAGTGCTCTCTCAGCCCCGCCCTGCCCTCTGCCCAGTGCTCCCTCTGCCCCACCCTGCCCTCCACCTCGGACTCTGAGCGGGGTGTGGTCTGGCCAGCTCTGGGGTGAGCAAGCTGTGAGCGCACTGTGCGGCACCTACAACGTTGCCTCTGCCTGGCCCCTGGGAGCGTGTCAGCGGGCAGGCTGGGGCTGCTTCGGGCGCTGCTTGTCCCCAACCCCCAATTCCAGGACACTTGGGTGTTTGCATTCATTGGTTGCTCCTGAATTAGCTTCATACGCTTTTAATGACTGAAATTGCATTTTCTTTGTTTCTTAAAAAAACATAATGCCCTCTCTGATGCCAGCACGAATCTGAGATTCTCCCTTTTCCGAATCCAGAGAGGAACTTCGTCCTTCCGGAGGAAATCATCCAGGAGGTCCGAGAAGGTGAGATGCGGGTGGGAGAGGTTGGGTCTGGAGACTAGAAAAGGGCAGGAGCTGGCCGAGGGTGGCGGCATTGGGTGAGGCCACGTGCCAGGGAGGACCAGGGTCTGGGAGGGAGGTGAACGGGTGCCGTGGGACCCTGCCTCAGCCTGTACACGGGGGGCAGGGGTCCTCCATGGCGGGAGAGGGTCTTTGGCTTGAGAAACGGCCTGGCAGAAGCTGTGCGCCGTCCCGCAGCACCGGCTGGCCGCGCCCCGGCTCTGCTGGCTCACCAGGTGAGCCTCCCCCAGGCAGGGCCCGTCCCCCGCCTCCACGCTCCGGTGAATGTCGGCGGTCTCCCTCCACAGGAAAAGTGATCGAGGAGGAGATAAAAGAAGAAATGAAGGAAGATGTAGACCCCCACAATGGGGCTGACGATGGTGAGTGCAGGCAGCTGGCGTCCCCCACCCAGGGTCAGGCACAGCACCCTGAGAGGCACCCACAGCATGGATGGATTTCACCGCCTGCCTCCTCAGGAGCATCAGCTTGCCGGCCAATCCCTTTCTAATGCTCTGGCTTAGTTTAAAAGGCAGCTCCAGCCTGCTGGGCCGGAACACCGAGATGCGGTGACGTCTTCACAGGCATCCGGGGTGAATGGGGCAGCAGCGCAGCCTCAGTTACTGGTCAGGGCAACATGAGTCCGTTCAACATAAACACGGACAAGATGCCTGACGGGTGTTCCCTGTGCAGCTGTGTGGCAGTTCAGCGTGGTCAGAAGGGGCGAGGGGTGGGGTCATTGGACGGGCCACTGTCGATGTCTGTGGCAGAGGCCTAAGGCCCTGACGGCGGGGAGGCCCACTTACACCCCTCTCAGAGGCAGGGAGGCCACAGCTCAGTAGAGGCCCCCGAGGGCCGTGTGCCCGCGTGGCGTGTTTGAACTGAGTGGGCAGGTGAAGTGCGAGTCGGGACGTTCTGTTTCCAGCATGACCGGCAGTTACAGCCAGATGGTTTTCTTTCTCAGTGTTTTCATCTTCAGGAAGCTTGGGGAAAGTGACGGAAAAGTCCAGCAAAGAGAAAGACAAGAACTCCTCAGACTTAGCGTGCAAAGAAGGGGCAGACAAGCGGAAGCGCAGCCGGGTCACCGACAAGGTCCTGACGACAAACAGCAACCCTTCCAGCCCCAGTGCCGCCAAGCGGCGCCGGACGTAGACACCCCACGTGGGGCGGCGGTGGAGAGGCGGCCACGGGGTGGGGGGGGTGCAGTCAGCAGGGGTCAGCGTGCCCCAGCCAACTGCAGCACCATCTGATGCTGCCTGCCTCAGTGCCGGGGACATGCCATCCTGCCCGGGAAGGGGACAGAGGCTTCCATGATGCCCACTGAGACTCCGGGGACTCTGGGGGACCCTGAAAGACCAGGGACAGTTCATCTCAGATCTTGAGGGCTGCAGAGGGCTCTCAACCGTCTTCTCCTGCATGCGCGTTGCTGCCTGTGACGTCCACTGAGCTCCTGCCCAGGCTGCTGCAGAGGGTCCCCCAAGGCACCCCCATGGAGCAGGGTCCGGACCAGGAGAACGTGCCCGAGCTGGCAAGCAATAAAAATGCCATTTTCTGTCTGTCCTCAGAAGTGGCCATTAGTCTCCCCGAGGACTGGCTTCCCCTCTGTTTTTCTGTCGTCCGGAGCCTCTCATCCAGGACCAGCATCAGGAGAAGGTGGCCTCGGACACAGCTGGCTCGGCCCCACTTGGCGGTGCCTCCCTCGCACCTGAGAACTTTGCCTTGTTCACTTGTACTGTAACGATGTTACTGTAACGATGTGTATAGTTTGGCATTTCACTATTTAATTTTTAAGAAGACTATTTTACTAGTGTTTTATATGAAAAAAATAGCCACAGAAGTTAAACCTGTTGTATTTTTCCTGAAATGTTTTGTTTTAAGGCGATGATGTACTGAGATACTTTTTGCTCAGGTTTTATACGCCAGATACAGAGAAATTGTAGCAGTTATTTTTGTATTCCTAAGGAACTTGCAAACAGACCCGATGAGCGTCCGGAGCAGGCACAACCTGGGGCTGAGGGGACCCAGGGCTGTTGAAATGTACTTCTGTTTGACTGCTGATATTAAAGCACAAAAAAGCAACCTGCAGTCCTGCAACTTTGATACCAAAATAGATTCACTTTTTTCTGCCACAGGAAGTTTTTATTTTTCAAATATCTATAACCAAAGTGTAGACTTACATGATTTAACATTAGTTCGATACAATGTGTGTGCAAAACAGTAACAGGTTGAGGGCAGTTACTTTGTCGACTGACAAGCACTTGGTTACACAGGTGAGGATAACACTCGGTAGACAGTGCGGGGCTGGGGCACAGGTCTCACGCCTTAGCTCATCATTCAGGCTGAACATTCCGGAAGCACTTCAGCCGTGCAAAAAGGAGACACAGGTGAAGGTCCAGCCATTCTAAGTAAGATGAGAGGGATGTACCCTGCCTCCAGGCTCCTTCAGTCCCCGGCCCTTGACCTGGACAGACCACCATGGAACCCAAGGGCGCCTCTGCCCACCACCGGCACTTCTTGGGGTCAGGGAGTCCACCTGGAGTAACGGCCAGCACAGGCCTGGCAGGTGGCCAGAACCCACTGCAGCTGACAGGCAAAGCCAGGAGTCCTTGCGACCACATTGCCCACCTGGGTTGGAAGCTGACCTGCTGCACCCAGCCCACTTCAGGCATGTTCTGGGCCTTGTCTGATTCCTGCCTCAGCTTCCCCGGCAAGGTTGATGCAGCGCGGAATGAAACTCCTGTGCCTGTGACTCCGGCTCACCTGGGAAGCAACTGGTCTTCCAGCCTGCAGGCCCCACATAGTGCTCCCCAGGCACACATAGCATCTGACGCTGTGTGCTGGGTGAGACCAGCTGCAGCTCTGAGCACCCTGGATGTGTCCGCCCCATGCCAGTGGTGCCCCTCCGTGGGAACCAAAGCTGGATCAAAAAGGGGAAACAGCTGGGGCAAGGCAAAAGCACAGAGAAATGGCCTCTATGCCGTGCCCACTCTCAATACAACTTCCATTTAATTGTTCAAAAGCCCCTGTGGGTGTGAGGACTAGGAAGAAAGCAGAGGCTCTCTGGGCCGAGGGCACTTGGACCAGATGAACAAGGTCCCCGTCGTGGACCAGCAACCAGTTTCCTGGGGGACTGCGGCTGGGGGTGGGAATTGGTATAGCAATCCTGGGCGTGTCTCAGCACCTCCTGGTCCGGCCCACTCCAGTGCTCCTGAGCCTTAGCCAGATACACAGCTGCCTCAGTTTTGGAGCCCTGGTGGTGCAGTGGTTAACAGCTTGGCTGCTAACCAAAAGGTCAGCAGTTCGAATCCACCAGCAGCTCCTTGGAAACCTTATGGGGTAGTTCGACTCTGTCCTACTGGGGTCGCTGAGTCGGGATAGACTCATAGCGGCAACAGGGCATCCATTTTAGGCGGAAGAAATGTTCACATCGAACCTGGTCGGCCAAACCGAACTTCCTCAGATTCCTTATCCCTGAGCAGCAACGCCCCCACCGCCCCCTCGACCACCACCTCCTTCCTGGGGACTGCGCCCCAGTGACTAGGCGTGTGCGCGGACAGGGACTTCCTGCCCGAAGCCTGAGGCACGTGCTGGCGCGCGGCCTTATTCCGCTGCCTGGGCAGCAAAGCCGAAGGGACGCCGGCAGGCACCGCGTGCACCACCTCCACACACCCTTATCCACCCCCACAGTGGTCAGGAAGGGCCAGTGCTGCAAGTGCCCCCTTCCCAGAGCCGGTGGGACATAGAATGGCACTGCACATGCCACCTCCACACCCCTTACCCCCACAAAGCCGTCGGAAAGGGCCAGCACCACAAGCGGCCCCCCAAGAGCCATCAGGTCGCAGGCCGGCAGTGAGCATCACCCCCACTCACCCACAAAGCCGTCAGGAAGGGCCAGCACCGCACACGCTCCTCCCACACCCTCTCCCCTCAAAGCCATCAGGACACCGGCTGGCACTGCGCACCCCCCAGACTGCAGAGGCGCGTGCACAGGGCAGAGATGAACCAGAACTGGGGCTCCCTGATTATCACCCCTCCTGACATGAACAGGGCCATTTGCTGAGACTGTTCTTCATAACACAGTGTCTTGAAAACCACTCTCTTGGGGAAGGGGGCCTGCAGCTCCGGTGTGGGTGGCCTATGGAAGGTCCCCATCAGGGCACTGAGCCCTCTGCTGTCTTGTTTCCAGGGGTGGGGTAGGGCTGGAGCCCCCAGCCACATGCTCACATGGCTTATCAAAGCCTCCATCAGAGGCCCTCCGTACACGTGCCAGTAGCTGCATCTCCCAGGCCAGCTGCAAATGACTGAACTGGAGCTTGTCAGGCCCATGACAGTGCCTGCCGCGGCCCTGCCCGGTCCTTGGGACACCTGCCCTGGCCCTTGTTGGGGAGTGGTTTGCAGAAATCCCTAGGGCTCCACAATTTAAGGGAGCCACCCCTGTCCTTTCAGAAAGGTGGGGCTGTCCCTGTGGCGTTAATAAAGCTCCACAGTCAGCAAGGATCAGAGACCAGCACCCAGGGACTCAAGGCCCTACGAGGCCCTTAAGGAGGCGTTTACCCGGCCTTAGCTTGTTGCTACCTTGGGGTGGGGAGAAGGCATGGGGGGGCACCCCCTGGGGGAAGGGGACATCTTCTGGGGTGGAAATTTTGCAGGGTGGGTCTCCTCCGGGGCGGTGGGGACGGAGGCATCCTCGGGGTGGGGGAGCATGGAGGGGAGAGGCGCATCCTCCAGGCAGTCATGCCCTTGTGAAGGGAAGCATTCTGGGGGTGGGGGCATCCAGTAGGGATGCCTCATGTAGGGGTCTCCTAGGGGTGCATCCTCCTGGGGGAGCATCCTGGGGCGGGGAGTATTCTGGGGAGGGGTCGTCCTCCGGACGGACGAAATTGGCAGCCTGCAGTGGACAGTAAAGGCGGTTCTACGACGGGCGGCGGAGGCTGGCGGGCGGGGCTCGGGGCGGGGCCGGGAGAGCCGCCCCCCGACCCGCCCCGGGGCTCCGCCCCCCTGCTTCCTCCGCTTTTACTTTCGCTTCCGCCGTCCAAGCCCGGAGCTGCCCGTGCCGCTATGGACGACCCGGACTGCGACTCCACCTGGGAGGAAGACGAGGAGGACGCGGAGGGGGATGCGGGGGACCCGAGGGCGGGCGGCGAGGCGGCCGGGGACGCGGCCGGGGACGCGGACGAGGAGGACGACGACGACGACGAGCCGCGGGCGACGCGGCCCAGCGCCCTCCAGGTGCGGTCCCGGCCTGGGCGCCCACGCCCGGCGCGCCCCCCGCGCCCCCATCGCCCCGCGCCCCCATCGCCCCGCGCCCCCATCCCCCCGCGCCCCCGTCTCCCCGCGCACATCCCCCCGCGCACATTCCCCCGCGCCCCCATCGCCCCGCGCACAACCCCCGCGCCCCCATCCCCCCAAGCACATCCCCCCGCGCCCCCATCCCCCCGCGCACATCCCCCCGCGCCCCCATCCCCCCGCGCACAACCCCCGCGCCCCCATCCCCCCGCGCACATCCCCCCGCGCCCCCATCCCCCCGCGCACAACCCCCACGCACATCCCCCCGCGCCCCCATCCCCCCACGCACATCCCTCCCGCCCCGCCCGCCCATCCCCACGGCCCCCCAAGTCCACCCCTGCGCTCCCCGCGCCCACCCGCCGCCTGCCGCCGCGACCCACTCTCCATCGACCCCTCTCCGGCTCTGGGCCTCCCCGGCCTCGGGATCCGCCGGGTCTCGGGGTCCCCGCGGTCGCGCGATCCCTTGCGCCCTGTGGGAGGATTTCGCCAGGCCGCCTGGGAATTGGGGGCGGCGGGGTGGACAGGGCGTTCTCTCAGGTCAGGCGCCGGGTCCTCGGCTCGGGGGAGCCCCTAACCCGTAGGCCAGGGCGCTGCCACTGCTTGGGGCCCTGTTTGGGGCCCGGGTTCTCCTTGCCCGTGCCCCAGGCACCCTCGTCCGTTGGTCCCTCAGCCCCAGGCGGGCCCCACTGCCCCGCTGGCCGCTGAGGACCAGGAAATCCAGGGCTACCCTCAGACTCGGGTCCAATGCGGTGTCTGGTGTGAGTGACAACTCCGCAGGAAATGGGTCTCAGCCCTACATGGTGGCCGCCTCCACTGCCCGTCCTGGCCCTAGACTTCCCCCATCAGCCTTGCCCTCCTCCCTGTTTCCGCCTTGCACCCTGTTCTCAACACTGGGAGCCTGGCACCTCTGCACCCAGGCCCTTAAGCCCCCCACTGTCTCCGGCCCAGTGTTCCTTCTGGGTGCCAAACTCCAGAGTTCACTGTCATCTTGGAAGGTGGACTTTGGGGCCGCACTGATGTGACTTGTCTGAGCACCAGGGTTGGCCAGTGGTGCCCTCCATGCCCACTTTTACTTCTGTTTCCATCCCCAGAGCAGCAGAACCCCTCCCTCCTCCTGTTACTGGGTGTTGTTATCCCTGGTTACTCGATGGTGTTACCCCGGTTACTCGTGCTGTTACCCCCAGTTACTCTGTGTTGCTCTCCTCAGTCACACAGCGTTGTCACTTGGTGGTGTTACCCCCTGGTTGCCCACTATTGCTACCCCCAGTTACTCCTGTTACCCCAGTTACGTGATGTTACTCCACGTTATTCTACATTGTTACCCCTGGTTACTCTGCATGGTTACCCCCAGTAAGGGTGCTTGACATCGTTACCACCGGTTACTGGGGGTTGTTAGCTCCTGGTTACTCACCAGGCGTCTTAGTCATCTAGCGCCGCTGTAACAGAAATACCACACGCGGACGGCTTTCACACTCCAATTTATTCTCTCACAGTTAGGAGGCTAGGAGCCCAAATTTAGGGTGCCAGCTCTAGGGGAAGGCTTTCTCTCTGTCGGCTCTCGGGGAAGGGCCTTGTCTCTTCAGCTTCTGCTTCCTGGTTCCTTAGCGATCTCCATGTGGCTTGGCTTCTGTCTACCCCCGTCTCTGCTCCGCTAACTTGTTTAATCTCTCTTATATCTCAGAAGAGATTGACTAAAGATACACTCTACAACAACCTTGCCTTCTTAACATAACAAAGACAGCCCATTCCCAAATGGGACTATAACCACAGACACAGAGATTAGGATTTACAACACACATTTTGGGGGATACAGTTCAACCCGTAACACTGTTGTTATTCTCAGTTACTCCTTGTTACCCCAGTTATGCAGTGTTCTTACCCCCAGTTACTTGACAGTGTTACCCCGGTTACTCGGTGTTACCTCCGTTAACTAGCACCCTGGGTGCCATGCTCTGTCCCGACGTGGGTGCTGTTGCTCCATGGCATGGTGGAGGGCCCAGAATGACGGCCTTCTGTCTGTCCCCAAGTCATGTTTGGATGACAGGTGTCTTGCCCCTTGTCCAGGGTGTTTGGAATCCAGACACTGTGGCCTCTGAGGTGGGTTTTTTCAGTAGCGAGCCAGCACATTGGTCCTCAGCCTACATCTCAGTCTCTGGGGTGGTCAGTGAGGGTGACCCCAGAACCTAGCAGGGTCCCTGAGCCTGCCTGGTGGCCAGCACTTGCCCCCTCTGCTGCCTAGGTATCTACAATGCTGGGGATGGGGTGTGAGTCCTGTGGGGGCAGGGCAGGGATGATGGCCACAGGGTGGGGAGGGGCCTGGAGCTCTAGGCTTGGCAGAGAGCAAGGCTGGGTCGCAGCTCTGGCCCCCTCTAGCTCTGCACAGGACACTGGGGTGCCCATAAAAAGAGCTGAGGGAAGAACTGGCAGGAGGAGCTGGGAGAGGCGGGGTCCTGCTGCACCCACCGTGGCTTGCTGGGGGCCAGGTCTCCCGCAGGGTTCTCATCCCATCTCATCTCTCCCCAGGCCAGGATGCTGGGCTCCCGAAACTGGAGGGCCATGCAGGACATGTGCAGGTACCGGCACCACTACCCGGTACGTCCCCTCCCGGCCCTTGCCCCAGAGGGCCAGCCCCGGAGGTCCTCGTGGGGACAGTGGGGCCGTAGGTCATGCCAGCCCGTGTTCTCACAGAGTGTCCCCAAGTCCTGCTGGGTAGAGGGCTCCATGCTGCCCTTGCCATTGCCAGACCTGATACGGGTCATACCCCTGCTCCCTGTCACGGTGGCTGGCGCATCACCTCCCCTCTGAGCTGGGGCCCTCGCCTGTAGACACACCGGCCTCACACTGCGGATCAGTGATGTCATCACACCGGCTGGGTGACATCTGGCCACAGGGACTTCCCCCACCTGCTACCTGATCACTGCAGTCTCCCTGGGGTGGTCATCCTTGTCCTCTAGTTTGGGACTGGGAGTGTCACCCTGCCCTCTGCACCCACGGACTGCCTCTGGATCACAGACAAAGGGGGCTTCCCAGCCGCCCACCTGCTGAGGATGGCCACCAATGGCCCCCTGCTGGTGACCAGAGGGGCTCCTGTGCTTCGAGCTTGGAGGAAAGTCCTCGCCGGTGGACGAGGGGCCAGGCCGGCATCCTGGGAGTCTCGGGTGAACTGTCAGGACGTCCCAAGAGTAGACCCCCCCCCCCCCCCACCGCCCCCAGGAACGCTCTGGTGAGGCCTTGGGTGCCTGCCTCTGATCCCCACCGCCCCGTGTCTCTGCAGGACCTGGTAGAACGAGACAGCAATGGGGACATGCCCAACCTGAGTTTCTACAAAAACGAGATCCGGTTCCTGCCAAATGGTGCGTGCCCACCTCAGCCACCAGCTGTGCTGTCCTGGCCTGGTGGGGTGTCTGGGCTTCAATGCTGCATGTTCCTCTTTCCACTCCTGGGCTGGGTCCCCACGTGGGACAGTAGCTGTCATGTGGCTCCACAGCACTCCCTGGAGGCCACCCCCCAGGACTCCCCGTCTTCCAGCTGGGTCTCTAGGGTGGGGCCAGCCCCCAACTGACAGCGACCCATGTGTGTCAGAATAAAACTGGGCTCCACAGGGTTTCCAGGTGCTGTGATCTTTAGGAAGTAGATCACCAGGTCTTTCTTCCAAGGTACCTCTGGGTGGACTTGGATTACAGCCCTTTGGTTAGCAGCCAAGTGCTCAGCCGTGTGCACCGCCCAGGGATAGAAAGGCCAGAGAGTTTCTGAGCAGTGACCCAGCTCTGACCTGACTCTTGGTAGCAGCAGAACTGTTACTCCTAAACTAATAGGAGCTAAGAACAATTTTTACATTTTTAATTGGCTGGAAAAAAATTAAAAGTATCACATTTTGTGGCATGTGAAAGTTACATTAAGATCCAATTCTCAGTGTCCCTTGCTGAAGTTTTTTGGGCACACGGCCATGCCCGCTCCTCTGCATGTTGTTCGCGGCTGCTTTGGCACTCCAGTGGCAGAGGCCACGTGCCCACAAAGCCAGCAGCCCTGACCGGCAGGTCCTCTGTGGAAACAATGTGCCAGCCCTGCCCTAGACCAGGTGACAGGCTGAGTTCAACTGGAGGGTTGTTGGGGACAGGGCTCTGGCCTCACAGACGAGGACTGGGGATGCCAGAGGCCACCTGTGCCTTGTCTGCAAGGATGGGGCTGGGTGGGGCCAGCTGTCCTGCAGAGGAGCTGTGGCTCACCCGCCCAGCGTCACCCTTGGCACATTAGAAGGCTCTGTGTCCAGGCTGCAGGGGCCGGGAACCAAAGTTGGGGGGTTGAAATCAGGCAGCACCTGTAATCTTTGGGACGTCCCTGGAGCTCAGGGCGGTGGGTGGTCTGCAGGGGCTATGGTGGTCCACGCTGACGTGTCTCCTGGGGCTCCCAGGCTGCTTCATTGAGGAGATTCTCCAGGACTGGAGGGAAGACTACGACCTCCTGGAGGACAATCACTCCTACATCCAGTGGTGAGGGAGGGGTGCAGGGAGAGGGGCAGCTGAGCGCAGAGGGGAGGGGGCCTCTGTGGCCCTGGGGAAGGAGGGGTCCTCGGCGTGCCCCAGGCAGCGCTAGTTTTCCCCCTTGCTCCTGTGTTCCCTGAGCTGGTTCGCCGGCCTTCAGGAGCTCTGTCCATGTTCCAGGCGCCCTGGATGCTTATCGCAGAGCCGTGGGGCCAGGGACTGTTGGGAGAGGACTCCAGCCTGTGCCACGGTCTTGGGGGGCTTTAGTCCAGCAGTCCCTGTGGTTAGGGGCCCAAGTGAACTTGGGGGGCGGGAAGAGCCGCAGACCAGATGCCTGCTGGACCAGTCACTCCGATGTCCTAGAGGCGATGGGCTGGCTCTTGTGGGGGTGCAGGTGGAGAAGGGGTAGTTCAGGCCCCAGGTACGTCCTTGTGAGACCACAGGGGCAGCTGGGAGCGACTGTCCAGGAAAGCTCACGTGACGGGGCTGGTGGCTAGCGTGCTTGGGAGAGATCCCAGACATGCCATGCACCTGGGGCTGAGGACAGCAGTCTCAGGGAGCATGTGAGCGGGAAGCCCCTCCTGACCTGCAAGGGACCCTGGAAGAGAGAGAACAAAGAATAAAAAAGACAGCCCCCCATCCTGCCTACCTGAAGTGGCCACTCTGCCAGCCTGAATGAGTTCTCCCTCCAGGTCCCATGCTGAGCAGATAACCCCTGCAGACCCATCGCCAGCAACCCAGCCCACACCCCTTACCCTGGGCATTAGGGCCTTGCCCAGGCAGCCCCGTTCTCTAGGGATGAGAGCGTAAGCCTGGTGGGGGTGGGGGTCTGCCCATGTCACTCAGCGAGCGTGTGGCCAGGCTGACTGGCAGCGGGTGGCAGGATTCTATCTGGTGCTGAGCCGACTTTCCCCTGCAGGCTGTTTCCTCTGCGGGAACCAGGAGTGAACTGGCACGCCAAGCCCCTCACGCTGAGGGAGATCGAGGTGAGCCCTGGTTCTTGGGCGCCGGTCGGGAGGCTGGGGGATTACATCAGAATCTGCACGCAGCCCAAGCACACTCAGGAGCCGGCTGGAATGTGGCAGGAGCAGAAGGAGCCCCAGTTTAATTATTCTTCCCCCAAAGTGGTCCTTGTCCCCCTGGCCCCCCGCCCCCGTGGTGCTCCCTGAGGCCGTCAGGGGCAGAGGCCAGGGGAGGACCAGTGACAAGGACTTTGCCTTCATCGTCCCTGGTTTGAGCTCGAGTAGGGCCGCTGAGTCTAGGAGCCTCCCCTGGAGAACCAGAGGGGTGTGGTGGCCGAGCTGCACCTCGGAGGCTCACTGAGGGGGGCCAGGTGTTCCCTGCCCACGTGGGTCCCCACGGCGCGGTTGGCAAGGCCTAGAGCGGCACGGAGGCGTTAGTGTGCCCCCACGGTCACCATCTCGCCCTGAAAGTCAGAGTCTAGGCCTCGCTCTTCCCCAAGCCAGCTTTCTGGATATGCCCACACCCTGACACCGCCTGGGACACTCCCTGGGAGGATCGTCGACAGTGTCTGAGTGCTCCGCGGGTTTTCCAGGCATTCAAAAGCTGCCCGGAGGTCATGGAGCGGTTCGTCCTGGCCTACGAGCTCATGCTGGGCTTCTACGGGGTCGAACTGGAGGACCGGGTCACAGGTGCGGTGTGCCGTACACACAACTACCAGAAGCGCTTCCAGAACCTAAACTGGTGAGGCCTGGCACCTTCCACCCGCCCCACCCTGCCGTGCCGGCTTTCCAGTTGGGGTGGCTTCAGGCAGGTGTGGCGGGGCACTTGCAGTGTGAGGCCCCAGCGCTTGGGCAAGTAACTAAGGGTCTCTGCTGGTGGATGGTGGGGCGCTGACCACAGGGTGGGGGAGTTTAAGGAAACTGCATGTGTCAGTTTTGCTTCTTGCCTGCCCACAGGGTAGTCAGGGTTTCTCAGGGGCACCATCGACTGCAGTGCCTTGGCTTCACCCCCAAATGCCAGGAGCATCCCTGTGGATATGGCCAGCACAGACTCCCTAATAAGGGAGGTATCAGACCCCGACCGAGGGCCACCAGGCAGAAGGAATGGGATCGCAGGGGCTCTCTGTGCAGGGGGCAGGGCCACCCCTGCACCCCTGCCCTGGGCTGCCTCAAGCCATGCTCTTGCCCAGAGGGTAGGGGGAGGACCTGGACCATGGAGACAGCCCCAGAGCCCGTGGCCCTTCTGGACCAGGCACCAGAATTCTAACCCACCTGCCCACAGGCCACCCCCTGGGCCCAGGGAGGCGGGGTGGGTTGGAGTCACTGGTGGGCACTAGGCTCCTGGAGGTGGGGGTGGAGCCTTCCGGCTGCCCTAGTCAGGGATGGGCCTGGTAGGGCAGCACCTCCCAGGACTCTTCAGCTCACTCCACCCCACCCCCCTACCCCAGGCACAGCCACAACAACCTCCGCATCACGCGCATCCTCAAGTCGCTGGGCGAGTTGGGTCTGGATCACTACCAAGCGCCGCTGGCGCGCTTCTTCCTGAAGGAGACGCTGGTGTGCCGGCAACTGCCGGCGGTGCGTCAGAGCGCGCTCGACTACTTTGTGTTTGCAGTGCGCTGCCGCCGCCAGCGCCGCGCGCTCCTGCGCTTCGCTTGGGAACACTTCCGGCCACGCTGCAAGTTCGTCTGGGCGCCACATGACAAGCTGCTGCGGCTCCCCCTCCGCTTGCCTACCCGCCAGCCAGAGGATGACAGTCCCGGGGGCCCCCTCGACGAGGCCGGCGCCCGAGGTCGGACCTGCGGGCCGGGCGGGGACAGTGCGCTCCAGGAGGCAAAATCCCCCAAGGGAGACCCGGAAGATGCGGCCAGCAAGGTGGATGCTTGCGGTGAGCAGGGGCCTGAGCCGTCAAGCCCCAAAGAGAGCAAGAAGAGGAAACTGGAAGTGAACCGGCCTGAGCAGGCCGCAGGGGAGCCAGGTCCACAGAGCGCCTCGGAGGTGGAAAAAATAGCCCTGAACCTGGAGGGGTGCGCCCTCAGTCAGGGCAGCCTCGGGGTGGGCGCCCAGGACCCTGAGGAAGACGAGCGGCCCTGCTCCCAGCCCATGGAGGCCAAGGTGGCTGCTGATGAAGTCAGGAAGCGGCGGAAGGTGGACGAGGGCGCAGCCGCCAGTGGTGAGGCCCAGATGCCGGCTCCCACCTCAGGCCCGGTTGCATCAGAGGGACCCGAGGCCAGAGAGGGCGAGAGGGGTGTGGGCAAGGAAGCAGAAGGTGCGGCAGGGGAGGAACAGGGTGCTCCCGGGAGCCCTGCAGAGGGCGCAGCCCAGGCCACCACCGGGCCCCAAGTGGATGAAGGGGCAGCGGCCGGGGCGGGGCCTTTAGCCACACCCACAGACCCATAGAGGAGGGGGTGCAGGCTGCACCTCCAGCCACCTCGAGGCAACCCTGCCAGTGAGGGGTTGGGGACAAGGGTCCTGGGAGCCCTGTTGTCTGCCTTTGCCAGCACCCGGCAGTGGTGGCGTCTCCCTGGGGGGGTGGGGGTTGGTCAGGTCACTGCAGCGCGCGCGCGCGCGCACACACACACACACACACACACACACACACACACACACACACACACACACACACACACACACACACACACACACACACACACACACACACACACACACACACACACACACACACACACACACACACACACACACACACACACACACACACACACACACACACACACCCCGAGACCCCTTGGGGAAGTCAAATACGGACTGCAGAATTCTTACCTCGAAGGAGAGGATTTCTGGCTGTTTCCTGCCCCAGTCCATTTGTAAATTGACCTTAGGGGTCTGGGGTGGGGGCTCATTTTCTTAGTGTGATGCCGGGTACTTTTCTGAATAAACTCATTGGACGTCAAGTCTTGGGGGCATGAATGGGACCCTGTCAGTGGTGGGTGGTCTCTGGACTTGCTTCCTCCCTGCCCCCGGGTTCAGAGTGGCCTTGTGGGGCTGCAGCACGGTTCTGTTCAGTGGGCGGTCCTCCAGGCTTTCACTGCCCTGCAGCGCACAAGAAGCAGGAGCCTCTCTCCCGCACACCACCAAGCACAGGCACCCCCCTCCCCAGCAGTTTCCTCCAATCTTGGGAAAAATAAGAGTTTTTTTTTTTTTTTTTAATATTTGGTGTTTTGGGTGAAGGTTTACACGGCAGTTTAGGTTCCCACTCAACAGCTTCTAAGCTGAGCACACAGCCTCAGTGTCTCTGGGGGCTGGACACTTGGTCCCTTGGTCTTGTCAACAGTTCACAGTGAGTGAGGACTCGTGCATGGCCCCATAGATGGGCTGAGTGTGCTGGAGAGGGGGGTTTGGAGGCCCCCTGGCCCTGCAGCAGGCTGCTCTGCCTGTCCTACTTTGGGGTGTGTGATGTGCCAGGGGCAGCCAGCTCAGCATGGCTTTCTGCAGTTATGTCTCCCTGCCTCCCCGCCCCGCCAAAAGCTGGCCCTCCACACAAGGTGCCACCCTCTCTAGGCCCCCTGGGCTCCATCCAATCCAACAGCTCCCTCCCAGAAGGCTTGGTGACCCTCAGCCTGGTTGTTCCTGAGCCAGGACCCATCCTTGAGTGTAACGGGGGTTCAGAGGAGGGTTCCAACTCCTGGCTGCCCTGGGGATGAGGCTACTAGAGGTCAGAACCTGCTGGGTTCTGAGGGGGCATAATTCGTTCTGGAGCCCTAGTGGCACAGTGGTTAAGTGCTTGGCTGCTAACTGAAAGGTCAGCAGTTTTAACCAGCCAGCTGCTTCCTGGGAGGAAGATGTGGCAGTCTGCATCCGTAAAGACTACAGCCTTGGAAACTCTATGCAGCAGTTCTGGTCTGTCGTGTAGGGCTGCTGTGACTTGGAATCAGCTCAACAGCGGTGGTAGCTGCGAGTCCAGCCTCCACTTCCGTGAAGTTTGCTGCTCATTCTCTCCTGCGAGTTTCTCTTTTTGTGGGGCGGGGTGGGAGGATGGGCAAACAGGAAGTCCCTGCATTCTGTCACTTCACACTGGCCCTCCTCTCTTCCCACCCTCACCTGCTGGAAGCAGTGGGGCCCCTGGAGGCTGGGCTTCGGTTTAACTCAGTGATGGGGTTTCTGCCATGGAGGGGGACTGGGCACTGAGAGCTGGGGCATCTCATGAGTCACGTTAGCAGGCTGGGCTCCCACTGACCCCTGGTGGCCAGAGTTCAAGTTTGGAAGGAGACTCTCCAAGCCTGGAGTGGGTTCCATAAGAGCAGCTGTTGGCAGGGTGGGCCCTGTGCCGGGGTGGGCATGCAGGGGTGGGTGGGCAGCTCCAGCCTACCCCGGCCTCTGAGCTTTGGGGCACTGATGTCCTGAGGCAGGTGGGCAGTGCTGTGCACTTTGCCCCATCAAAGATGGTGCAGGGAGGCTAGACTCCGGCAGGTGGGTGTGGGTCAGCCACCTGCCACCCGCTCACCAGCCCAGGCAGAAGCCCTCCACCAGGGCCTCGCTATCTGGGGCCTGGCCTACCAAGTGACGCAAAGCAGCTCTTCAAGGACAGAGCATCTCCCTGCAGCCACCTCATCGCCTCACCTCACAGGACGGTCTGCACGGAGCTGGGGTAGCTTTGGTGGAGCTGAAAGGCGGGGGGAGGGGGAGCTGGATCCCAAGCACCAGGTGGTTGCCCCAACTGAAGCAAAGGCCAGCTGTGCTTCCCCTGGGTCTGTTCAGCAGGAGCCCTCACTCTGGCCAGCTGGGTGTGGGAGGGGGGCAGAGCTGGCTGGGGTCAGGTCCTGGAAGAGTGGGACCAGGTAGAGAGAGGAGGGGGAGGGCTAGCCACATGCTTGCACTGATGGCGGTGAGAAGGAACAGTCCTCAGGGTTGGGGGTGGGGTGTGGAGGCTGGAAATCTCTGGCTGGCTGAGCTGCCAAGGAAGTGACTTGCTGTCGTCCCCCTTCATGTCATAAGGCCTGTGTCCCTGGAGATTGTCCCCAGATGACTCTTGGACCCCCAAAAGGGCAGGACATTTCAGGCTTCTCTCTTTTCCTTTCCTGAGATCATTCACCCACACACGCCCCTCCCACCTGAGTGAGCAGCCAACAGTAATCTACCCAAGGGGGAAGTGAGAAGATTCCTCTAGTCTTAAGAAAGATTAGAGCAACACCTTCTTAACTGAGTTATTTTGTTTCCACATACACTCTGTTTCATCCACTTCCTCTGACAATCCACATCATCTCAAACACCGTGAGTTCCCACCTGTAGAAATGAAGCTCGTACAGTGTCCTATCAATTCTAAAGCAGCATTTCTCTGGGATGCCTAAAGATTCAGAGCCCGGGGGTGGGCCTGGGATTCTGCATGTTGGACACGCCCTACAGGTGACTTAGATTTTTTAGAACCACCCCCCCCCCCGCACCTGGGTGGTCACTGAGGCCATCTGGCAGACAGTACTACCCCTTACCCTGCTGTTCTTCTGCCTCTCCCCAGGGTTGGGTGGTGCTTGTACAGACCTGGTGACTCCTGAGATGCCCAAGGCTTGTAAGAAGTGGGAACAGCCCACAGCAGCCTTGGGGTTCCTTTTCATGACAAATTTTGTGCAGGGCCTGGGGTCATGTTGGTGTTTCCGTCTTGCTGCCAGGGTCACCATTTTGCGCTCCCAGAAGAAGAGGGTCCCGGATGAGAGGCTGGTGTTTGCCTGTGGTGGCCGGTATGGACAGATGCCTGCATTCCTTCACTGGGTATAGTCTGGGTTTAGGGGTAAGGGTCCTGAGGGGTGCCTAGCCCAGCAGGCATGTCCCTAGGCATTTGCCCCTGGCAGGACGATGGGAGGTGCTAGGCTGTCTGACCTCCTTGCACAGGCCCATTCACCTTCTCTGGGGGTGTGCCTGGGTCTTAGGGCCCACTCACCCTGGGAAGAGGCATGTGACTCCTAAACCCCATTTCTGGGACTAGGGAGGCCCCTCCAGCGCCTTCTCAAGAGCAGCCCTTCAGTGTGGAATTCCTCCCCCTCTCTGCACACTATTTGAGGCACAGCAGAGAAAAGCGTGCCTTTCTGTTTTGCTAAAAGGTGTCTGTGTGCAGCTCGCTGGTCCCAGGATAGTTTTAACTCAGAGGCTGCCCAGAAAAATGCCGCCGGGTTCTTTCTTTTTCCCCTGGCTGGCGACTGGCTGGGCGGCGGGTGGCGGGGAGGGGCAGCTGAGCTCCGCCTACCCCCCAGGTGGGCCCGGCTGAATGGGGGGCTTGTGCGGCGGCCGGGGGAGGGGCAGGGCGTGCTCGGGCGTCCTTCCCACCCCGCCCGCTGTGGCTCCTGCCGGACACCACAGCCAGCCGGCTCAGAGCACAGAGCACGCGGAGCCGGGACACAGCCATGGCCGGAGCCCCCGCGCTGGCCCTGCTCCTTCTCGGGCAGCTCCTGGCTGTGACCGAGATGCAGGTGAGACCGGGCCACGGGGCACTGGACCCGGGTCCCCAAGCGAGCTGCCGACGGGGGCTTGGGGTCAGGGGCTCTGAGCTTAGTCATCAGGGGCTCAGCCAAGGGCACGACCCCCACCCCCTGCAACCTGGGCAAGCAGCCAAGCCCAGGCCACGGTGGCACAGCTTTGTCGCCCATACCCACTTTGCCGACAGGGTGCAGGAGCTGTGGGTGCCCTAACTGTGCCCCACGAGCGCCGGGATGCCTCAGGATGAGTCCAGGGGCTGCCCGGTCCTTGCCCGCTGGCCGGAGGTCTGGGTGCTGCCGCCACTGCCCGGGACACACAATGTCGCCTTTGTGCTTGGCGGCTCCCTGAAGGCTGGGGGGCTGGGACACAGAAGGCAGATGAACTGTGCGCCAGCATCCAGCGCTTCGCGGCCTGGGCTTTGTGGGGGCTCTGAGGTGGGCAAGGGTCGCAGCTCGAGGGCTGCCCTATGGGGCCCCTGGCTAGCCTCAGCACTGCTCCTGACCCAGAAAGAGGGGGCGCTCTGCCGGGGCCTACCGTAGCCGTGACCAGTGAGGTCCTGCCACAGAGGGGCAGGGGGAGGAAGGCTTTCTAACCTGGAGTTTCTCCATTTCAGAAAGTGGGACCTCGAGGCCCCCCTGGCCCCCAAGGACCTCCTGGAAAGCCGGGCAAGGATGGCATTGATGTGAGATGAGCCCCCTACTCTCACCCGCGGGGAGGGTGTGAGGGGGCTCTGTAAGGTTCTAGCTCTGCCTCCAACCTCCCGGAGCCCCTCCCCAGCCCAATGAATTAAAAATGAAAACCCTTCCCAGACAGAGAAGGGGACATCCTTGGCAAAGAGCCAGCGATGGGATTTGAAACAAGACAAAACCCCTCCTTGTTCCTATGTGAGGCAGATGGGCAGGGTGGTCTTTGCACTGGAAATGTGGGCACAGATGTGTGCGTCTCTGAGTCCCCTTCTTTTGGGGGTCGGTGAACTGTGAGTGCGCCCCTCTGAGTGCTCACACTGGGCACCTCAAGCACCAGACTCCTTCCCGGCTTCTGCACCCCCCGGCTGCCGGGCTGCCAGGAGCTTCCAGTTTACACTTGGCCTTGGGGCCTCAACTAAAGGATTCCAGGATGGTGGCTGTCAGTGGGGGCTGTCAAACAGGGGCTCTGGGGTGCCCTCCTGGGACTCCAGGTGGGTGGGTGGCCCCTGACCAGATGGAGCTGGAGGTCTTTTGGCACCTGCAGCCTGCTTCCTAATGCTCTTAGGTGGCGGGGGGTAGGGGGGTGTCCCAGTGTTTCTGGGGGTTGCAGCCTCAGAGTGGTTCTCAAACGCCGTGTGGGCCCTATCAGGTGAGCCCAGATCTGTCCCTCCTCTGCCCTTTCCCCAGCACCCTCTCTGCCCCGGCCCGTGGTGGGGAGGGGACCTCTTAGGTGGGGTTGGGAAAGCGAGGGATAGGGGGTCCTATCTTGTCTCAGCTGCCAGGCTTGGGGGCTGCCTACTCTCCTGGGGAAGAGTTTCAGGGAGCACTCGGTCACGTGTGGGCATCCCCCACCCCTACTGCAGGGAGAAGCTGGTCCTCCAGGTCTGCCTGGACCCCCGGTGAGTGTCCCTGATGTGGTGAGAGGGCTGGGGGAAGGGTGGACACAGAGAACAGACCGGTCATTGAGGCCTCTCCCACCCTGCTGGGCCCAGGGCCGCCCTAGGGGAGGCCTCAGAGGGCTAGGAGCAGGGGCCGATGCCAGGAAGGGGCTAGCGGAGAGCTGTGGGGTTCAGGGTGTCTGGGCGGGACCTGGCTTTGAGGCTTTCTTTGGGCCAGTGCCCGGTGGGGCAGGGGGGTGGGGGGGAAGGTGAACGACACAGTCCTACTCGTCCACCTGGAGCGAGGTGGCGCGCTTACCCTCATGGAGTGGGGCTGGTCCCCCGTGCCCGTCAGCCCAGGAATTGAGGGTGCAGAGACCTGTCAGGGCCCGTGGGGATCCCAGAGGAACCCACTGGCCCTTAGCTAGGGAGGCCGAAGCGACCTGTGACCGTCCCACAGATGCTGCCGATAATTATAGGGCAGCCTTCTGGAAGCGAAGCGGGTGGGCAGGTGGAGGCTGGGGCTGGGGTCTCTGGGCAGCAAGGAGAGGCTGGGGCCCCAGAGGAGTGGGCCTGTCTTAGATTGCTGGTGGTGCCAGGTCAGAAAACGCTTTTCTTCCTTGGCAAAGGTGAAGGCAAAGGCTAGGGGCCAGCCGCCCCCTCACGCCCTCTGCTTTTCCCTCCTACAGGGACCAAAAGGGGCCCCCGGGAAAGTGGGAAAGCCAGGAGAGACGGGGCTGCCAGGGCTGCCTGGCGTGGACGTGAGTACTGCGCCCCCTCCCCGGCCGTGGGGCTCCATTCCAGCAGGGGCAGGCGGCAGGTTTTAATTGCTGTCCTCCAGCTGGGTCTGCTCAGTCGGGCCAGTCCTGTAGAAGGCCATCCCCGGACGTCCCCCACGGGGACCCCTGGCCCTTGTCCCAGACCTGTGGACGTCTAGCAGATGGCTGAGCCAGCCCACAGCTAGAATGGAGAGCCTGCCAGCTCCTGCTCAGCCAGGAACAAGCCATCATTGTCCCAGTGCTGTCCACACCAATCCTGGTCCCAGCCACCCTGTCTGGCCCTCTGTCCATCTGTGGTGGGGCTCGAGGCCTGGCCCCACGCGGGTTTCATTAGCCAGAACTAGAGACAGCTGAGTTGTGTGCTGTCCCAACGGGCTTCTCCCCACCATTTGCCACCACACCCCCACCCCAGTTCTGGGTGCTGCAGGGTTAGGTGGCGGGCCGGGAGAGGAAGATGCCAGAAATAGCCTGTGGGACTTGCTTCTGTGTGACCCGCTCCTCCTCTGCCTCCCTTTCCAGGGTCTGACTGGGCGGGAAGGACCCCCTGGCCCCAAGGGTGCCCCTGGAGAACGGGTAAGTGCCCCTGGGTCCCCAGGCTGGGCTGGTGGTCTGCACCACTGGGCATATCCTCCAGGACATCTGCAGCTACCAGGCCTCTGCCCCTCCTCCACGCTTCTCTCAGTGGGGTTCACTGACCGGTGCCCCAGAAAAGCACCTGTAGGGCATTGAAGGCCCCTCGGCTTGGGTCTCAGTTTTCTGTGAGGCAGGGCTTCATCCCTGTTCTGCCCCCACAGAGGAGTTGTGAGGACCTAATGGGACTTGGGGGAAGGGGTTTGCCCACAGGCCAGGCCCAGCCCCTCCCTGACACCCTGTTTTCCTCCTATAGGGAAGCCTGGGACCCCCAGGGCCACCTGGACTGGGGGTGAGTACCGTTCTCTCCTGTAGGTGGGAGTTTGGGGAGCCCCAGTGCCCCCAGGTGGGGTGTCGGGTCTGCCCCTCCTTTGCAGCCTCTGGGGCAAGTCCCTGAGCTGTGCTTTGTTGGGGTGGGGGCCCCAGAGCAGACACGCATCCCCTGAGGGCCCCCAGGAGCCACCTGCACAGGCAGGGGTGGGCAAACTCGGGTGTTTCCAGCAAGCTGACCTATGTGTTGCCTTGGCAGGGCAAAGGCCTCCCTGGACCCCCCGTGAGTACCAACCTCCCCCACAGCCCCCCACATAGGCACACAGAGTACCCTGGAGCTGCCCCCAACCCAGAGCCAACCTGGGATGTCCCACAGCATGCAAAGGGGGCAGGCTGCTCAGGGGCAGCAACCTCACCCCCACACTCCAGAGTCCTGTCCCGTCAGAGGGGCAAACAATCCCCTGGGACCCTCAGCAGCTCTCCAGGTGCAGACGTCCCACCCCTTTTTCCTCCCTCTAGGGAGAGGCAGGAGCCAGCGGCCTCCCTGGAGGAGTCGGCCTCCGGGGCCCCCCGGTGAGTGGTTACCCCAGACCTCCCACCCCCTGCAGTGGGCTGGGTTAGCAGGCCCACACCCTCGGTGAGCAGTGACCAGCCATGAGCCCGCCAGGGGCTCCCCTGTCCGGTTGCCAAGGACTGCCTCTTCTCCACGCCCCCCGTCCCCCCTCCCCTCTCTTCCCTTCCCCTTCCTCCGCCTTTCTCCCCTTCCGCTCCTTTCTCCTCTCCTCTTCCTCTCCCTCCTTCCCTTCTTTCCCCATCCCTGCCTCTGGCAGCTGCCGCCTGAGCCCTGGCCAGTGATCCAGGGAGGGGGCAGACCAAGACCAGGCTGACCCTGGCAAAGCCACGGGGGCAGGGGGAGCTGGGGCGCCCTACGAGGGCCACAGTCTGACAGGGCAGCTTCTCTTTGGGAGTGGCCGGTCACCTCACCTCAGGTGGGGGCTGGTCCTGCTCCAGCTAAGTCATAACCTCCCGCACAGGGACCCTCTGGACTCCCAGGTCCCCCGGGCCCGCCGGGACCTCCTGGACCCCCTGTAAGTATGGGGCAGAGGGAGTCCAGGGCTCCTGGGGATGTGCCGGGCATGGGCATGGGCATGGTGTCCATGCAGAGCTGGACCCCCTGTCCCCAGGGCACCAGAGACGGGCCAGAGGACAGGGAACATCAGAGTTCAGGCCTGGTGGCCACCTCTCAGGGACGGGGTGGTTTCTGTTGTTGTCATGTGGCCCCAGCACTGGCAACGTGGGGGAGGGGGGCCTAGAACCTACTCATGGAGGGCTAAAGGGTCCCCAAGTCCCAGGTGAGAGGGAGGGTTGCAGTCTGTGAGTGGGTAGGTGGCAACTGTGGAGGGAGGGAGAGCAGCTGGTGGGATGGTGTCAAAGTCAGCTCTCTGTCTGTTCCAGGGACAGCCAGGGGTCCTCCCTGAAGGTGCTACTGACCTGCAGGTGGGCACTGCAGCCATCGGTGGAGAGAGCTGGGGCTGGGGATGCCGCATGTATGCATATGTGTGTGTACGTGTGTGTCCACGTGCCTGTGTGTGCCTGTGTGTGCCTGTGCCTGTGTGTATCCATGTGCCTGTGTGTGCCTGTGTGTGTCTGTGTGTCTGTGTGTGCCTGTGTGTGTCCACGTGCATGTATGTAGGCGTGCATGTGTGTGTGCCAGCATGTGTGCGTGTGTGCAGGGGTCTGGCTTGATCCCCGGCCTCAGGGACCCTCCAACGTGGCATCCTGCCTGGAGTGGCGAGAAAAGGCCTGTCCCCACCCCCAGGAAGCAGGGCCTGGAGCTCCCGTGGGGGTGGTGGGGACAGGGGCTCCATGCTGGAGGTGGCAGAGCTGGATGGGCGGGCAGGGTCTCTGCAGGCTGGGTGACACCTGCTCCGGCTCAGCCTGGGGCAGAACCCAGCTGGGTGCCTTCCCGTGCCCTCCCCTCACCCAACCCAGGCCAGCCAGCACTGCCCGCAAGCAGCCTCATGGAGTGGCTTTCACGTAATTAGAAAAAATACATTAAAAGCTCAGTTCCTCTGTGCTCCAGCCGCATCCAGAGGCTTCCCAGGCCCGCGTGGTGAGTGGGCCAAGTGGGCAGTGGACAGAGCACTGCAATGGCTGCAGGAGGGTCCAGAGCCGACCTGTGGTGGCTCCGCTGGGAGCCCGTGGCACTGTGTAGAGAGAGAAACCGCAAGTCTCTCTCCTCCGTTTGTGCGGCTCCTAGTGTTGGTGGCACCTCGTTTCCATGGAGCAGGCTTTTGTTCATGAAAGACAGATAATCCACCTGCTTTCTGTGAACTGCCGGCCAACCCCACCATGCCCGAGCGGGCCTGGCGGGCGCTCCCCAAGGACCAGAGACCCTGGGCGGAAGGCAGGTGGAGTTGGCAGGGACACAGGCTGAAGGTGCCGGTTCTGCCCCAGAGTAGCTTTGGAATGATCTGGAAGTCTCAGGGCCTCCAACACAGTGCACTGGCACTGTGCCTGGGAGGCTGCTGGGCTGAGGCCTGGGCTTCTGGGACGTCACTCTCAAGATGCTAGAGCCTGTTGAGTGAATCCATAGGATGTGGATGCTAGAGCGGGGCTCTGCCTAGAACCCCCCGAGGGAGCAAGGGGAGGGATGAGGCTCCCTCGTAAAGCAAGCAGCTATGGGTTGGGTGCTGCTGTGAAGCCTGTGCCCTCCGTGGGTGTCTCAGAAATCTGAGATCCTGAAGGAGGAGGGCCCTGTCACCCTAAGGCCAGTGCCAAGTGGGGCCCTGTCTGGGTGCCCCAAGAGGCTCGTGTCTTCCGGCTCTTCTCACGTGACAACAGCCCTTCTCAGGCCCCTGGGGCTGAGCTCAGTTTCAGGTCGGGTGTCGGCCAGAGCGGCCAGCTGGGCTCCTGTTTGCCAGGAGGGGTCTGACCCTCTGTGCTTTCCAACAGTGCCCTGCCATCTGCCCGCCAGGCCCGCCCGGCCCCCCAGGAATGCCGGGGTTCGAGGTGAGACTCATGCTGGGACGAGGGGCAGCCGTCTCTACATAGGCTGAGACATGGGGGAGGTGGGAGCCCGGGAGTCTGGCCCATGTTCCCAGCATTTTCCCAGGAGGAGGTCAGCTGCCACCCTGCTTGGGAGCCCGTGTTCTGTCCCCATCCCCTCAACATCCTGGTGACACACTGGCCGTGAGGGTCAGAAGGTGGGCGTGGGAGGAGAACTAGTGCGCAACACGCCCTCCCCACCCTGCCTGCCACCCCCCGCCCCCCACGGCCTGACCCCAGCCCCACCTGTCCCCTCTCCCGCCTGTCCTCTGCTGTCTTGGCATCCCTTGGACCTCGATCTTCCCATCAGGCCCAGGCCTGTCTTGGGACCTTTGGGAGGCTGGATTCCATCCTCTTGGGAATGGGGGTGCCTGAGGGTCCGGGTGGGCTGTGACCCATCGCCTGCTGTGTTGGCTTCAGGGACCCACAGGCTACAAAGGGGAGCAAGGAGAAGTTGGCAAGAAGGGCCAGAAGGTGAGGGAGACCGTTCTGGTGGAGGGTGGAGCCTGAGGGTGGGTGGAACCTGGGAGTGGGCGGAGCCTGATGGTAGGGTGGAGGCTGGGAGTGGGCGGAGCCTGGGTGGACATAGTCTGGGGTGGGTGGAGCCTGAGGGTGGGCGGAGCCTGAGGGTGGGCGGAGCCTGAGGGAGGATGGAGCCTGAGAGTGGCCATGAAGTAGAGGGAAAGGAGATTAGAATGGAGACCATGGGTGATGTTCGCACGGAAGCTGGTTGATGTTTCCGCGGACGAGCCTGATATTCCTGTGGACACGTCGGACCACCTTCAAGACAGGCTAATGTCACTGTGGGCAAATGACCCCTCCATGAGCCCCCCCCCAGTCCTGGTAGCTCATCTAGGAAGTGGGGGATGTCCCCTACTGGGAAGGGTGGGGGTAGGTGGCAAGCAGTGGGAGAAGGAGCTGGAAAAGCCCAGGGCCTACCTGCTAACACACTTTCTCATCCCGGTTGCAGGGTGACCCTGGCCCTCCTGGGCCCCCTGGCATCCCAGGCACCGTGGGGCTGCAGGTGAGGCTGGAAGGGGTGAGGAGGGCGGGTGGGAAGCCCTCAGACAGCCACCCCCAAGGAGGGGTTGCTTAAGGCCGGGGGGGCAGTCTGCTCACCCCTAGCGGTGGGGCTGTATGGGAACTGGGCCAGTCCCACTCTCTGGTCCACCTACCCAAAAGCTCTGGAGGCCTGGAGCTGAGGCTGAGAACTTTTAGGGCAAACACAGGGCTCTCCAGAGCCAGGCCCCTCATGTGGCTCCCCAGGGCGGGTGAGGGGACAGGCCCTTGGCTGGGACCCTGCATCTCTGCTCTCCTGCAGGGCCCCCGGGGACTTCGAGGACTGCCAGGACCACTCGGGCCCCCTGGGGACCGGGTAAGTCCTGCTTCACCTCATGGGGGCTGTGTGCTGTGGGATCAGTCTTGCCCCCAGGACACACGTGACCGAGTGGCTGTCTGTCCTTGGTGACTGTGGACCACTCTTCAAGAAAGCCCAGGGGGTTGGGGCCAGCGGCCAGGGGCCCGCCCTGTCACCAGACCTCAGGTCAGCCCCCAGCCACCCCTCTCCAGCTGGATCCTGGGCCCAGCAGCTGGTTAGAGCCCCAGGCTGTGGGGGTATGTGGCAGGGCAGGGGCTTCCCCGGCCTCAGTTCACACGGCATCCACGGGGGAGGCTGGACCAAGTGTCCTCAAGGACTTCCACACAGTTGCACAAAACAAGGCTTTCTGATGGCTCTTGTGGGCCAAAGGGAAAAGGCACTGGGTGGGTGGGGCTGCAGTGAGGGAGGAGGGGCTTCAAGACTGCCAGGGGCAGGGCCAGTTCTAACCCAGGAGGAGAAGCCTCTGTGCTAATTGGTGGGAGGGGCTGGCTGGGGGCTGGGGGTACAGATGGCAGGGGCTGCATACTGCAGGGGGTGCGCTGGCTTGGGACACGTGGCAGGGAGGGTCACGCAGTCGGGGGGCCACATGCAGCAGGGAGGTGCACACCGCAGACTGTGCTCCACATGGGCCAGTTCCAGACTCCCCTCTCCTCCACAGGGTCCCATTGGGTTCCGAGGGCCACCAGGGATCCCAGGAGCACCTGGGAAAGTGGTACGTGTGTCATGTGTTGGGGGGTGAGGAGCACCCCTGCACCTGCCCTTGAGGGGCTTAGCCAGACCTGATCTCTGGGGTGGGCATGCACAGACAAGGGGCTGCTCCCGACAACCTCGCAAACCAGGGCGAGGGTCCTGGGTGGGGGCGCGTTATTTCTCATTATGGACATAAGGCAGGCCCCTATCTCCAACCCTCAGGAGGGTTGGTCCTGCCCTGCTCCTGGGGGACGCCGGCCCTGCAGTCAGGCCCAGCTGCTCTGCGCTGCTGACTCTGTCCCCTCTCCCCTTGTCTCCCAGGGTGACAGAGGTGAGAGGGGCCCAGAGGGGTTCCGCGGACCCAAGGGTGACCTTGTAAGTGAGCGAGAACTTGTTTTCTGTCCTTGTGCAGAGGGTGCTGGGAAGGGGGTGGTGGAGGAGACCGTCAGAGGGCACCTGTGGGGGGGTGTGGGGTGACCTCCCCATGCCGGCCCTTTGCTGGGGTGGGGGTGGGTGAACCCCCTCCGCGGGGAGTGCCCCCACCCAGCACTCCCTCTGCACTGGACTTCTGGAAGCTCCCAGCAGCTTAGCAAGCTCTTGTCCAGAGCAGCCACCGTGAGCAGTTGGGCCGGGGAGTGGGACAGAGCCCTGGTGGAACCCTGGCCAATGTGGCCCCAGGTGGCATGGCTGAGGCTGCCCGCAGGGGAAACAGAATAAAACAGAGAAAAGTGAAGGCATGTTGTGTCGAGACGAGCTGAAGTGGCCGTTCCTGGGCTAGCATTGTCTGTGGACGCTCCGAGCCAGTCACCTCTTCCCTCTTGACTCGCCTGGCCGGCAAGAGATCTGTTTGGAAAAGCGTTGGAGGGACGCTGCACTGTTGCAGGATCCAGCCAGCTCTCCCTGCGCACAGACAAAGCCAGGCTGGCAGAGCTTCTGTATCCCGGGCACAGTGCCTGGTGTCCAGAGCAGCCTGGTCCTCAGCACCAGGGACAAGTACACGGCGGGCAGCGTTTTTCCTGCTGCTTGGCTGTTTCAGCCCATTGCTGTGTCTTTCAGGGCAGGCCTGGGGCCAAAGGGATCCCCGGACTCGCTGGGCTTGCCGGAGAGCCGGTAAGTGCACCCTCGGCCGCAGGGGCTCTTTGCAGTGGACCTTCTGCCGTCTGCGTAATGGCTCCCTCCTCGAGAGTGATTCCCTCCCCAGGGTCCCAGGCCACACACAGGCCGGCTCATGGGTGGCTGAGTCTCAGGGCCCGTGGTCAGTGCGCTGCTGTTGTGGCTTGGAGAGCGTGGTCATTGTTGGACAGGCCTCCACCCTTGTTTGCATTTGCTGTCCTGTCCATCTGGGTTTGGGCTTGTCTGCTTTCCCATGGGGCATGTGAGAAGTAGGGTGCACAGATGTGAGCAGCAGAGGGTCCTGGGCACTGAGCCCTCCCTCCGCACCCTGGCGGCCCTGACCTGCGCTCCTTCCAGGCCCAGGGGGTGGGCCCCTGGGACCCCCTCTCTAGTAGGACATCCTGGTCTGTGGCTCTGGGGGGCGGACCCCTAGGAGGAACCCTGGCCAATTCTGTCTTGGCTCTGAGACAGGTAAGCAAGAGTCGGGACAGGCAGGCTCCCCAGCCTCAGTTTCCCCAGCCTCGGTTTCCCCATCTGTAAAGCAGGAGCCACACACAACTTCCCTGGGCAGCGGGCCTTGCCACCCATCTGCCTGTCCCCACGTCCTCGTGGCCTCTGAGGGTGGCCCAGGGGGGCCAGATGACTGCCGCAGCTACCCAACCACAGACAGCCACGAGCAGCTCAGGCAGAGCCGGCCCGGGAGGGGCAGACACAGGGCGGGGGCCAGCGAGGCAGCTGTGCAGGCTGCAGGAGGACCTCACCCACCCCCTCATCCCCAGGGTATGCCGGGCAAGGACGGCCGGGATGGCGTGCCAGGGCTCGATGGAGAGAAGGTCGGTGCGGCAACCGGGTCCTGCCGAGGGGTCGGCTGGGATGGGGGGAGGGATAGGGTTTGGCTTGGAGACCTGGCACACATCTTCCCCCATCCCCCTCACTTGTCCCCTCAGGGAGAGGCCGGCCGCAGTGGCAGCCCTGGAGAGAAGGGACCCAATGGGCTGCCGGTGAGTGCTGGGGGAGCGGGTGGGACAGGCAGGGGCCACCAGGGTGGATACCCACAGGGCTGGCCTAGGGGTGTGGGAATCGTGCCTATCCAGAGCCTACGTGGTGCTGAGCCGGGGGCTTGCTGGGGAGAGGAGGGACACTCAGGGCTGGGGGCTCACTGAGTAGGGGGGCACACTGAGCATGGGGGCACTGAGCCAGGGGTATGCTAAGAAAGGGCGTGCAGGGGCATGCTGAGGGGGTGCTCACTGCGTGGGGGGTGGGGCACGCGGAGCCTGGGGTGCGCAGAGCCGGGTGCTCCACTTGCACGCTCATCCGTGCACACGCAGCTGTGTGGGAGCGGGTCTTTGGTTCTCCTGGTCGGCCCCATCCTGGGGTCCCAGCGGGGGGTGATGCAGGGGGCTCTGCATTAGAGGCCAGGGCTGTTACAGGGGTCATCAGGGAGACAACTGTCCCACCACTGGGCACACTTGTCCCCGGCTGTGCATGCTGCCAGTGCCGGGGCTCGCAGCTCTGACTGCCACCCCATCCTGGCAGGGACTCCCGGGACGAGCAGGGCCCAAAGGCGAGAAGGGAGAACTGGTACGTGGCCTTCCTGGGGGGCAGGAGGGGGCAGTGCTGAGTCCTAGGTAGGGGTGCAGGCATCACTCAGAGCACCCCCTCCCCCTCCACAGGGCAAAGCTGGAGAACTGGGCGAGGCTGGCCCTTCGGGAGAGCCAGGCATCCCTGTACGTACCCCCCACCCCCACAGGTACCCCCACCTCCTGTCTTCATTCATATTCCTACTCACTGCCCCTGTACATAACCCCAGCCCCCACATCCCTATATGTGCCCGTCCCCCATCCTCTGTGGATCCCAATCACATCTTCCCCTCCTCACGCAGGGAGATGTGGGGATGCCAGGGGAGCGTGGTGAGGCCGGCCACAGGGGTTCGGCGGTGAGTGAGGGGCAAGGCCCCAGGGGTGGTCTCCATCTGCACAGGTGGGGGTGGTTTGGGTACAGCTCATCAAAAGCCCAAGGTGCCCTACACTCCCAGCCTCGCCTTCTGGGTCCCCAGCTGCTCAGAGGTGGTGGAACCAGGCCTGAGCTGCGTATCCTCTGGGCCCTCGTGCCTTGGAGGAAGGCAGCTGGGGCCCGGCAGCTGGAGACCCCGGCTCTCCTGCCAAGCCCAGTGTCCCCTCACTAGCCCAATACGGCGACAGTGCTGGCAATCTTCCTGGGGAGGCAGTGGGCTTCTGACACCATGACAGAGGACGTGCCTGACCTCTGCCACCTACCCCCCTCCCCCAGGAGGCCCTCCCTGTCCACCCAAACCCGGGCAGCTCCCTGTCCGCCCGAACCCGGTTGCCCACGGTGGGTGTTCTCTGGGGGCGTCCCCTCAGGGCTCTCCACAGCCAAGGGATACCCACTTACACCTGCCTTGCACCTTTCAGGGGGCTCTTGGCCCACAAGGCCCTCCCGGGGCCCCTGGCGTGCGAGGCTTCCAGGTGGGTGAGGTTCAGGATGGCGAGCCTGGGGAGGTGGGACCTGTGAGGTGGCGGGCCTGGACTGGAGGGGCGGGGTCTGGGCCGGGGTGGGGGCGGGCCTCCTCTCTGGGGCTTGCTGACAGGCAGCTGACAGGCGGCTGGGACTGTGTCTGCAGGGCCAGAAGGGCAGCATGGGAGATCCCGGCCTACCTGGCCCCCAGGGCCTCCGAGGCAGCACGGGTGAGCGGGTAAGTGGCTGTTCTGGAAAGGGTGACGCACCTCCACCCACACACCACACTCTCAGGTCTCAGCAAGGGGGATGGTCATCTGAAGGCCCTGGATGAGAAACTGTTGTCCGGGCTTCCCAGGACTGGCCACCTGGGCCCCTGCACTCACCAGTCCTCACGCCACGCCTAAGTCCTCACGCCACCCCCCAGTCCTCACGCCACCCCCCAGTCCTCACACCACTGGGTGCCATGCTGAGCTGGGCCTGACCCTACCTCTGTGGGTCCTCATGGCAAAGGTGCCCCCCACTGCAGCACGAGGGGTTCAGATCCACACCAGTTGCTCTCTGCTGAATGAGGACAATGGGGTCTCCCATCAGAGGCCGAGGGATGGCAGTCTCGGTGCACTGTCACCGAGCTCCTGGCCGGGGTGAGGGGACAGGGTGGCAGCTCCAGCCCCCACACCTTGGACTTGAAAATAATTTTGAAAGCACTGTTTAAGAGATTGTAATTGTCACAGTTGGTAACTCTTCACAGCTCTATTGGCCTCGCAACAGTGGTGAGGCAGGTTCAGCTGGGGAGGGGCTGTCCTCATCACAGCTGGGACCCCGCGCAGGCGCACAGGCGCGAAGACGAGCCTAGGGCAACGCGGGGACCAGGAGCCTCGGTGGGGAGATGGGGCTCCTGCAGGGCCTCCAAGACCCAGTGCTGTCCCGGTCATTGGGGAGGAGCTGGTGGGCTGGGGAGACCCCCCATGTGCCCGAGACCGCCCCGCCGGGTGAGGACAAGGCCTCTGTTCACCGTTGGCCCAGCATGAAGGCTCATACCTGCTCTCCAGGAAGCCGCGCGGATGTGGGAGCGCGGTCACAGGCGCCCCTTCGCTCCAGGAGGGCGAGGACACCGCTGCCCTGCGGCCAGATGGACAGTGGGTCCTTTATTAGCCTCCAGGGTGGAAATTCCAGGGCTCGAGGGGCGTGCCAACAGCCCAGACCTCTGAGATGGTGGAGAGGAAGGGGGGCTGACAGCCCCGACACCCGTCTGTCCCCGCTCCCCCTGCACACTGTCCTGCCTGTGGCGGGCGCGTGGGAGGGGGCGGTGGCTGAATTTCCTGTCTGGCCCACGGGGAAGGCAGCATACTTTTTGCCCTTGGCAGCTTCTCGCCGACGCTGCGGTCTTAACAAATGGCTATTTTTTATGTATTATTTTACTGTATGCACCTAATCTCTCAGTCCGCGGTTGATCCGAGCTGGCAGGCGTGAGGGCGGACGAGTCTGCGCAGATGTGGGCACCGATGCGCCCGTGGTGCCGACGTTGCCGCGTGTGTGGGTTCCGACTCCCCTCGGAGCTCGGTGGGATGCTGTGGAGCCAAAAGGGGCGGCCTATGGGAAAAGGGCGCATGTGGGGCGCAGAGCGGGGTCTGGGACGCCCTCGCAGACTGAGATCGTGGTTTGGCGTTTGGGTGCACACACGTGGCCGGGCACGTTTCCGCACCGCTTTCTGTGCGGTGTGGACGCGGGACGCCACCTTGGGGGTCCTGTAACCCCTCTACTGCATCACTTTCTCTCCACCCGCAGGGCCCCGTGGGAGCCGCAGGTCCGAAGGGAGAACAGGTGAGAGCACCTGCGTTCCCATCAGAGGTGGGAGGAGCCCAGCAGCTGCCTCCACCCCCACCCCTCACTGCCCCCCAGCCCACCTGGCCCGGAGGCTTCCGCGTGTTCCAGAAACTTCTGAGCAGGGCCCTTGTTTCTCAGTTTTTGTCGCCCTGGTCCTTCCTTTTCCCTCTTGCTGGCTCGCTGTCATCCCCCACCCACCTAGTCCAGCGACGACTGCTCTGGGCACCCAGCTCCCCAGGCCAGGGGCAGGGAGCAGTGTCACCGCAGGCAGCCCACCCGTCTGGCTCCCAGGGCACCGATGTCTGGGCTGGGGCGGCATGGGGCCGATAGGAACCCCAGGGGAGGGCGGCCCCCGTGTCCTGGGAGCAGACTCTGTAAGGATGGCAGGGTCTGGGCTCTCCCCACGTCTGCAGGAACAGATGAGACGGGTTTGCGTCTCTGCAGCACGTTCTCTCTAGAAACCCCGGGTAGGGTCCCGTGTAGCTGCTCACACTTCGGCTTCCTTCAGCCCCCAGGCAGCGCCTGGGCCTTCTGGAGCTGGTCCACAGACTGTTGTTGTTGTTGGGTGTCATCAAGTCAATTCCGACTCATACTGACTCCACATGACAGAGTAGAACTGCCCCAAGGCCTTTCTAGGCCGTTATCTTTACGGAAGCAGATTGCCAGGTCTTTGTCCTGCGGAGCCGCTGGGTGGGTTCAAACTGCCGACCTCTCGGTGAGCAGCCGAGGCTTAACCACTGTGTCACCAGGGCGCTAATGGCGGGAAAAGGCAGACTCCAGGTCCTGGACTTCTGGACTCATCTGGGATTGGATTCTCATCAGCCCCTGGGTAGCTCTCATGCACCCTTGGTCTGAGTTCAGCTAGCTTAGGGCAGTCAGACTGGCTTGGGGACAGCTCCCCCTAACGTGGGTGTACCTTCCAGGGCACCGCCGGCGTCGATGGGCTTCCTGGGGATAAAGGAGAGCTGGTAAGTGTGACACACTGACCTTTAGCAGCTTTTGGGAACAGTGAGGGTGAGGAGCCACGCTCAGCAGGGCCACCTACAGATCCAGCTGAGAACAAGTGGCTGAGATGCTGGTCGGTGTGGAGGCCCTGGCCACTGGCTGTCCCTCCAGGCACACAGGCCAGGTCTGAAAGGAGAACTCACTCTCCAGCCCCCAAGCAAAGGCTGCAGCCACAGCTGCACGGCCCGCTCCCACGTTCCCATCAAGGGATCCGCCAGCACCTGCTCTTGGGTAGTTACACCACCTGGAAATGTCACTCCATCGGGGTCTTTCTGCATGAATTACGCATTGTCTCCACGAAGAAAACGGTGCTTCCGCAGAGCTAGAAATCACGTAAAATAACGTCCTTGACTGGGCGACGCTTTTCATGTTGAGCCACCATTCCTGTATCGTCTCTGCATTTCTTCTAGAGGTGACTGCAGTGGACCATCACTGGGGTTGGGGGACAAAAGATCTTTCTGGCTTGGGGTGGCCGGGGTGTTTAGCCCTACAATTAGCCTTCCCTTTGGGTCTGGATGAAGTGGAGAACAGCTGAGCCCCAGGGAGCCTGTCTCTGGCAAAACCCTCGTAACCCAGTGCAGATTTTGTGTTATCTCCAGCCAAGACAAACTCAGTTGCGCGTGTGTGGGGTTAATTGTTTGGTGCGTTCTCAGACCACCTTGACAAACAGGACTGTGGGAATCGGGAGAAAGCCTGGCCCAACCCCACTAATCTGATGGGGTGGCAAAGGGACGGTGTCTGCTCCGAGCTGGGGAACCTGACCCTCAGCTCCGAGCTACTTCAGCAGCCAGACAGCGGGAGGAGTGTCCCTCCCTGGCTGCGACCACACGCCCAGGTCTGTCAAGCCCCATGGGTCCGAGCAGAGCTGTATCCACAGCCCAGCGCCCAGAGGGCAACGGCAGAGTCCAGTCAGGCCCAGGTCCCTGCTCACATGCTTGGCCAGCCCTAACCCTAAGCCACCCTGGGCAGTTTCCTGAGGACACAGCTGGGAAGTTGGGGACCGAGCTTCAGGACCAGAGATTCATCTTGGCCGCGTTTTCTTTATATATATATATATAAAATTGTGTTTTCAGCGACAGCCTATACAGCACGTTAGATGCCCGTTGAACAATCTCTAGACGAGTCGTTCAGTGACGTCATTCAGTGACGTCGTTCAGAGAATGTTTTTTCACCATGTGTCAACATTCTCATCGTTTCTGCTCTGGTTGTTCCGTTTCCATTAACATGGCATCCCTGCCTCTCTGGCCGCCTCACCTTTGCTTTGGGGTAAATGGTGACCGTCTGAACTCAGATAGATGATTGTTTTTACTCTAAACGAGATCATTTGAGTAAGAACAATGGGAGACAAAGTAACCGTGTGTGAGAGAAAGTCTTGTAAATACAAAGAGCACGTGGTGGTGGTTGGGTGCCATCTGATTCCGGCTCCTAGCGACCCCAGGTGACGGAGTAGAACTGCCCCACAGGGTTTTCTAGGCTGTAATCTTTATGGAAGCAGATCGCCAGGCCTTTCTCCTTTGGAGCCACTGGCAGATTTGAACCACCAACCTATCAGTTAGCAGCCAAGTGCTTAACTGCTGTGCCACCAGGGCTCCTTGAAAAGAGCATAAGTAGGTATGATAAAAGAATAAGTGGGAATGACTATTATTAATGTTTTGGTGAATCCAAATTATAGTTTTATGGACGATTTCATTTTTTTTATTTCATTTTTTAACTTTTTAAAAAATTGTGGTAACAATATACACACCAAAGGATTCACAACACAACTTCCGCGTTTACAATTCAATGACATTGATTACACTTTTCATGTTGTGCCACTGTTATTGCTAACCTTTTCCAAACTATGAGGCTTTGTCTTAATTCATCCTCAACTAATAAAGTGCTAACCTGGTGCCTGGGTGGCTGATTCCATCCACTGCCAGCTGCCACACACAGGACATTAACACCAAGCCCTTTTCTGTTTGCAGGGTCCCAACGGGCCTGTCGGACCCAAAGGAGGGGTGAGTGCTGGCGGGTGCTCCGCACCGCCAGCCCCGGGGAACCAGGGCACCCTGTGGGGGCATGCCCAGACCTGCAGCTAGTTCACAGGCTCGGCCAGACAGCAGATCAGCGGCCACGAGGGGTGCACGGGATGGTGGCCCCAGTTGGGGCCTGGCATCTCACCGTTTCTCTGCTCTTTCTGTCCAGTCTGGTGATAGAGGCGAGCTGGGGCCCAAAGGCAAGCAGGGTCCCAATGGCACCAGTGGCATTCAGGGGGTCCCAGGCCCGCCTGGCCCTGTGGGCTTCCAGGGGCGGCAAGGCATCCCTGGAATTACGGGAAAACCAGGCATTCCGGTACGTTTCCTCGGATCTTGGTGGGATTTGGATGTTTTTTCCTAAACTGTCCGTTACTTTTCCGAGTGTGACAAGGGGCCGCTTGCTGATGGGTCTGTGGTGACTTTCAGGGGAAAGAAGCCAGTGAACAGCACATTCGGGAGCTGTGCGGGGGCCTGATCAGCGGTGAGTGGGAGGCGGGTATCTGGTCCTGGGTGGGTCCTGGGCAGGTGCCCGCCCCCGCCTCATCTCCCCAGATAGGCCCTGCCCTCTCCTCCCCCCGCCGTGGGGGCTGTCAGTGCCTAACCACCTACACTTGGCTCTTCTACTTCTTGCCCATCTTCACCCGTGTGCTGGCCGTGCTCCTGCCTGCTGGCCCTGGTGTTAGCCCCTCGCCCCGTCCAGTCCTCCCTGGTGGCACCCCCTCGCCCCGTCCAGTCCTCCCTGGCGGCACCCCCTCGCCCCGTCCAGTCTGCCATCTGTTCTAGACAAAGTTTGTTCACACGTGCCTGGCATGTAGCAGCTGTTCCAAGTGTTGCTCACACAGTCACAGGAAACAAGCCTGCCCTTGCGGCTCTGAACGCGGTTCCCAGGGAATCCGTGAGGGAGGGGCATCTTCTGCCCCAGAGCTTCACAGGGCTGTAAGCAGCTCCCAGAGAATGAGAATGTCCTTTCTAGCCCTGTGACTCACTCTCTGGAACACGGAAGAAACCTCCTAACACTTGTGGTGCACTCCAAGGCAGCCGAAACTGTTGTCAGTCAGTAAATGAAAACCTCCTGAAAGGCAGGCTGGGTATTTTTATGCTTTACATAAAACCGTTCATGACGATCCTCATGAGGTAAATGTTTGCATCCTTGTTTCCCAAAGAACAAATCGCACAGTTAGCCGCTCACCTGAGGAAGCCTTTGGTGCCGGGATCCATTGGGCGGCCCGGTCCAGTTGGCCCCCCGGGCCCCCCAGGCCCCCCAGGCTCCATTGGCCACCCCGGCGCTCGAGGGCCCCCTGGATATCGAGGTCCCACTGGAGAGCTGGGAGACCCCGGACCCCGAGGTGAGTGAGTCAGCCCCGCAACACCGTGTTCTGCTGCACCACAGGGGCTCCCAGACATCCCTCCCATCAGGAAACTACACAGACCTCCCCCTCCCCATGACAGATGTTCTCTGGAGACCCCAGGAAGAAAGAAAAGCGGGGGGAGAGTTAGGGTCCTAAGGCCTCCAAGTTGCCTCCCCCCAGTCTACCTACACGGCTCACCCAGCACCTTGTAGCTGTTATGTAAGAAATGCCATAAAAACTCCCGCTGTCTGTGGAAGCCGCTCAGGCATGTCAGGTGTCTCACCGCCCCAAGAACTCGTGGAAGGCTGCGCCCCTGTGCGTGCGGGGCCTAGCACAGTTAATCCCATTAACCTGGCAGGTCCCAGGGCACTTTTAAGTAATGTGACAGTTTTCTCAAATATCAGAACAGCGTTTGGGGGAGGAACCCACTTAAAAACGTGAGAAATGAATTAGTGGGAGTCCCATTTCTACTCAGCAAAAACTGGCAGCGTACGAAAAGTCTGCTGCAAAAGGCAGAAATATAAAATCCAAAAATGTCTGCAGCCTATGTGAAGGGCTGTGAAGAACCAGGGAAACCTGAATTAGGGTGAAAACCACTGGGCGCGTGGTGATGGGTGAGCCCACAGGGTAGGTGAGACTTCATCAGTGCGGCTTCTGACCCCCAATCACTGGGAACACTTTGGGGCACCCACATATAAATGGGGGGCATCTGGAAGCATGGATAACACACAGTTGTGTCAATTTTTGGAAACTGACGTTTTCCAAAACAGCCTTTAAAATTTAGACAAGCAGTTGGCCACCACCAAGCCAGGAGCCTCAGGGCCCAAATCGAGGACTGGAAGCTTGGCTCCAGGTGGCATGCCTCCCAGTGATCAATTCTACGTTACTGACCATCTAACTTTCTGCTTGTGAAAAATAACAACAAAAAAAAAGATTCAAAGAAAATTGTAATTCTGTGAATTCCTTTCTTCATCTTTGAGACGGAAGTCCAGTTCTTCAGCAGGTGAAAACCATTCCGTAATACTTAAGAGACTGAAGAGTTTCACCACTAGGGGGCAGACATGCCAGATCCATCTCCCCATTCCATACGCGATATCCACCCAAATGACCTACCAATAGCTCCATCTTTCCTTAGACACTTTCGCTTAGGGTCTTCTCCAGGCCTCCCCTGCTAGTGTAAAGCCACATGAGGAGCTGCTGAGGTCCAGAAAAGGCCAAATAAGATGTTTTTTACATAGGGACGTGAATTCCTTCAAGACTTTTGAAAAGAAAACTCAGAAACAGCATAAATCCCAGATAATGCTGGTTCTCCCAGATAAAACAGTAAGACAACACTAATTAAACAAAGTCAAGGCCACCACAAGAAGGCGCAGACGGACGGACACACGTACTCCTCAGGAGCTTTCTGTCCAAAGATGAGCCCCTGTGCAGAGGGGCCGGCCAGCTCCACCCAGCGCGTCTCCCTGTGGGAGGCTGGCACTGTGTGGAGCCCAGAGGGTTACCATGACAAGTGAGGGTTTCACACAAGCGGTGGAGCACACAAGAGCCAGTTATACGGGGTGTTCCTTCCCCTCCCCGGGAAACTGGAAAAGCAGCACCGGGCAGGAGCACCCCATGTTCACCAAGGACACCCCAGGTCAGCAGCCTGAGTCTGAACCAGCTGGCTCCTGTGTCACTGAGGGCAACCTCATGTGGGCATCAGACACTATTCAGCTCAGTGCCCACTGGGGAGGCCAGCTCGCAGCTCTTCAGCCATGGACGCCACTCCCCACCCACTGTCCATGTTTGATGGACACGTGAGGACTGGTGACAGCCACAGGGTGCTGCTAGTCGATTTTAGGAGGTAACAGTGGAAGGCTGAAAAAGGTACAGGGCACAGGCTGGCTGCGCGGGGAGCTGGTTGCGCGGCTGCCGTCAGGCAGAGACTCTCTCACCTTTACCTGCAGTGTCTCTATGCTTGTCAGAGGTTCAAGGTGCCGGCACGTCACTCTCGAGCGACTTGTTCGTGTCTAACATCAGATTGTCAGAACAAAGCAAAGCCTGGTGACTCTGGCAGCATAATGGGGGGCTTTAATGCACCTCTCTCAGTAATTAAGGATCACACAGGTGGAAACAAGCAGAGACGGATGATTTGAACTATACAACTAGAGGGGCATTTAAAACACCCGCTTGGGGTCGAAATCGACTCCACAGCAATGTGTTTTGTTTTCTTTTTAAGTCACTCCTGGGTCAAAAGTCATTATTTCACAAGTATAAATATTCTGAACACAACTAGAGTCCCATCAAAAGTGGATGCCCACGCCAGCAGTCGGGGGAGAGGCTGGTTACGCTGGCTACGCTAGGTGCACGTGTCCCGGCCGTGGAGCCCAAGGCTGGCGGTGTGAGCTCTTCTTGGCGTCTCAGTGCGTCAGTACAAAGCTCTAGGAAAGGGGGTGCCTGCCTTTTCCAAGAGGCGGTATCAGCACTGGTGCGGCGTGGTTTACGATACTGCACAGACATCTCTTTCTTTAAACTTGGTAACTGATATTCTGAAACGTCTAAGTGCTCAATGTCTTGTGACAGGTGACCAAGGTGACAGAGGGGACAAGGGCGCCACTGGCGTTGGCCTGGCCGGGCCTGAGGGAGATCCAGGGCTCCAAGGTATGAGGCCACTGTCGCTGCAGGGCTGTTTTCTCAGCATCTTTTCCAGGGTTTCGTAGCTTCACACAGGGGAGTGTCTGCCTTATTGCCGTGTCTCCTTTTGTTAAAAAGACACCTTTTTTCCTTCTGGCAAAGCATTCTTGGAGGCAGGATTAGGAATTGCTTTAGTAACCACTTTAAAAAAAGTTTAAAATGTTTAATCAGTAAACAGATCCTCCTGTATCTATTTCAGTGAAATAGATTTAAATTCCACTGAAAGCTGTTCAGTGACTATTTCAGTTAAATTCTGAGTCTTCTCTGCGCTGACCCACGCATACACTGGATATTTACATTTTTAAAATGCTGACCATCAATGCTTTGTCAAGGAGGGTGGAGGTGTCTGTCCCTAGCAGAGGCCACCCCTCGCCAACCGTGTCAGGTCCCCTGTGCCTTCTTGGGGACTTTGTTCTGGATCATTCTCATCCAAACACACATCCTCTTGAGTCTGGGCCTCCTGTCGCGGGCACACAGCGTGAGGGTGGGGAGGCCCCCATCTGCCTCCACATCCCCACTCTTCTTCCCGCTGCCTCCTTGCTGTCCCCCTGAACCGCTCTCTCCCAGCCCGGCCGCGTTGCTCCGGTTGCCTCCTTTGCTGACCCAGCACTTCCTTCCCAAGCCCCAAGGCTCAAGCACCCCAGGCCAGGGTGGCATCGTGGGTGATTGCGTCCCTCAGTGTGGCATTCAGTGCCCTGTGTTGAGGGTCCCGTGGATGCCAGCCTCGCAAACTGACCCCAGTAAGGGCCTCGCAACCCCCTACTGGGTGCACGCACAGCCCACCCCCACCTGCACGGTTGCCACCACTGTCCGTCACCAAAGCCCCCAACAGCCTCCCACCCGGGGTCTGCTAGCTTCCTCTCCTGCCGACCCCAGATCCATTCTTCACCCAGCAGCCAGTCAGACCTTCTTAAGTCGGCTGCGCTGCAGCACAAGGTCACCCCCAACCCGGCCCGGCCATGCTTCGCCTCCGGCTGCGCCATGCACCACCCCCCCGTGCTCGTCCTGGCTGTCCTCACGCCCCGGGCATGCAACCCTTGGCCTCTTCTCAGGGTTAAGAAATAGTATGGGAAACGGAGGGAAGGAGGACTAGGCCTTGAGATGATGCTGCATCTAAACTCACCTCCCTCCACGGTCTGTCTCTAGGGCTGCAAGGGGTGCCTGGAACTAGCAAAGACGGTCGGGACGGCGCTCACGGTGAACCCGGGCCTCCTGGGGATCCTGGCATTCCCGGCGCCGTGGGTGCTCAGGGAACTCCCGGGGTCTGTGACACCTCGGCCTGCCAAGGAGCTGTGTTAGGAGGGGGCGCAGAGAAGTTGGGCCCCAGAAGCTTATGAAACGTGTGAGGAGGTGACATGTGACTGACAGCTGAAGCCACGTGCTCCGGGAGGTTTCCGGCCAGCTCATTACGTCCGGAAAGCCCTCCTGGCCTGTCCCCTCAGCATCATCCATGGCAGCTGCCTGGACACTGGTCCCTGAAAGGACCCTTTATCAGCTATTGTCAAGTTATCCATTCATCTGTGACATCATATGTCAAACACAGGCCCTATGTGATACAGTAGTAACCCAGCACTGGAGGGGGATATAGAGTGTATATAGAACTTTTGAACAATTCCACGAGGTCAGAAATACTCAGCAACTTGTTTACATAGCACTGTGTAAGGACTATGATAAAATCCCAATAAAGTGATACCTTAAATCTTCAATGACTGGATACAGTGTAACGAGAAACCCTAACATCCCCTTCTCTCCAGAGACCTAGCCTGAGTCACCTGCTTTGTCTTGTGTACAGACTCACAACTGTCTCTAATAGTATTTATTGAAGGTGACTCTGTATGGCACTAAAGTCTACTGGTATTGTCTGTTGTAATAAATAAAGCCACTCATTTGAAAAAGTCAGTTCCAAACACTACAGTTTATTACACATAAAGTAATGACTCTCAATATGAAAATGCGGGCATTTAAGCAATCTACTGTGACAATATTTCATTTATGGACAAAAGTAGCTTTAGAAGGAGTCTCTGGAAATTTTTTAGCAAAAGGTTTAAAATAGCGCTGCGTTTCGCAGTACAGTACCACATGCCTGGGAGTTCTTATGGGGGGGGGCGGGGGGTGACAGAACTGAAATGAAATAAAATTGCCAAACTACTTCTAGGTGAGAACAACTGAACTTGTTCCAGTTGCTAAGTGGGCATATTTAAAGTGTAAAGAAAATAAGTAAAAAGCAATGTGCCCTTCAGGACTAAACCAATGACAAAGGATGTTAATTTTTTAAGTTATCATGTTAAAAAAACATGATGTAATCAGGCAGATGATTGAAAAATTACTAATTGTTGTCAAGGTGTCTTCATCCCCAAATGGTCTAAGAGGACATTAATGGGTAAATATTTTGTTCTAGATAAATATGTTTACAAAATATGCTTTCAAAGTCCCTACTGGAGTCCCGTCAACTTGAGCCACGCCACTGTGTTCCAGTCAGAGTGGGGCTCCAGACCGCAGGAGACGCTGTGGGTCGCGACGGGGAGCCGCCACTTCAGCAGAGCCAGTGTCCAGTTGAGCTCACTTCATCTCCGTAGCTGGGCTGCTCGGGAGACTTTCCTGGGCAGGACACGTCACCAAGGAGTCGGGTCTGCTCAGCTTTAGCCTTCTGCCAGTTTTCCCACAGAAAACACTCTCAAATTCCTAAAGTCGAGAAACGATCAGGAATGTACTGAATTCCTGGACATGCCTCATCTACGAGAGCTGCTATCAGAGGGACAAGGGAGAAAAGGGAGAGGCAGGTAGAGTGCCCGGGGAGACAGCCCGCCTGTCGGTGACTCACAAAGGACGTCACACCTGGTAAGGGGGCCGGGATTCAGACATTTTCCCCAACAGTGAGTATGTTTTACATGTATTTTAGTCTTTGCAGAAAATTCTCAGAATGTCTGACCACAGTGTGAAGCCTGCTTGTATTTTTTTAAAAAGCAGCCATCTGTGTATTTTTCAAAAAGGCCTTAATTGTAGCGGCTGGGTTGGGCAGACCCCCGAGCTCACAGACTGATCTTAATCTCACGGAGAGAAAGCCACCAAGAGACGCCTGTGCCTCCTGCCGAGGGTGAAGCAGACAGTTCTCACCAGAGAATTAAACCTGAATCTCAACGAGCCCCTTGGCCACCCACTTATGGGCAACACCAGGAACACCTGACCTAACAACAACAAGAAGGGGCACCAACCACCGTGGAGATCAACATGCGGAACGTGGGGAAGGCCGCGGACAGTGACGCCCTTCCTTCAGTAAATCAGTGGCCAGAAAGAAGGGGGGGCTATTATAGCAAAAGACATTTAAGAGCTGTTGGCCAAATGCAATTCTAAAATCTTGATTCAAATAAACCAACTGTAAACAGGCATTTTGTAAGCCAACTGAGGAAATCTCAACATGGATTGATATTAAGGAATATTGTGGGGCTTTTTAGGATGATAATGATATCGTGGTTATGCTTTTAAACAGCCCCTCTTTTGTAGATACATTTATAGATGAAACGATGAGATGTGGGGAATTACTTTAAAGTAATGCCACAAGGAGGTAAAGGCAAGACAAAACCACGGCTGGAGCTGAGCTACGGTGACCTGGAGTGCACTTTCTAGTCTCTACTTTTGCACACATGAGAATTTCCAGAAGATTTTTCTTTTTTTTTTTTTTAAAGCACAGAAGGGTTTCCAAAGCACAGAATTCTTATACAATTAAATCTAGGTTTATATATATATATATATATATATATATATATATATATATATATATATATATATATATATAACATAAAATTTACTATTTTAACCATTTTTATGTGTAAAATTCAGTGGTGCTAATTATATTGACAGTGTTGTGCAACCATCAATGCCATCTATTTCCAAAAGTCTCCCATCACCTCTGGACCCACTGCCCAATAACACTCCCATCACCTCTGGACCCACTGCCCAATAACAGTCCCATCACTTCCGGACCCACTGCCCAAGAACTCTCCCATCACCTCCGGACACACTGCAATAACACTCCCATCACCTCCAGACCCAGTGCTCAATAACACTCCCATCACCTCCAGACCCAGTGCTCAATAACACTCTCATCACCTCCGGACCCAGTGCTCAATAACACTCCCATCACCTCCAGACCCAGTGCTCAACAACACTCTCATCACCTCCGGACCCAGTGCTCAATAACACTCCCATCACCTCCAGACCCAGTGCTCAATAACACTCTCATCACCTCCGGACCCAGTGCTCAATAACACTCCCATCACCTCCGGAACCACTGCCCAATAACACTCCCATCACCTCCAGACCCAGTGCTCAAAAACACTCCCATCACCTCCGGACCCACTGCCCAATAACACTCTCATCACCTCCGGACCCAGTGCTCAAAAACACTCCCATCACCTCCGGAACCACTGCCCAATAACACTCCCATCACCTCCAGACCCAGTGCTCAATAACACTCCCATCACCTCTGGACCCACTGCCCAAGAACTCTCCCATCACCTCCGGACCCACTGCCCAAGAACTCTCCCATCACCTCCAGACCCAGTGCTCAATAACACTCCCATCACCTCTGGACCCACTGCCCAAGAACTCTCCCATCACCTCTGGACCCACTGCCCAAGAACTCTCCCATCACCTCCGGACCCACTGCCCAAGAACTCTCCCATCACCTCCAGACCCAGTGCTCAATAACACTCCCATCACCTCTGGACCCACTGCCCAAGAACTCTCCCATCACCTCCGGACCCACTGCCCAAGAACTCTCCCATCACCTCCAGACCCAGTGCTCAATAACACTCCCATCACCTCCGGAACCACTGCCCAATAACACTCTCATCACCTCCGGACCCAGTGCTCAAAAACACTCCCATCACCTCCGGAACCACTGCCCAATAACACTCCCATCACCTCCAGACCCAGTGCTCAATAACACTCCCATCACCTCTGGACCCACTGCCCAAGAACTCTCCCATCACCTCTGGACCCACTGCCCAAGAACTCTCCCATCACCTCCGGACCCACTGCCCAAGAACTCTCCCATCACCTCCGGACCCACTGCCCAAGAACTCTCCCATCACCTCCAGACCCAGTGCTCAATAACACTCCCATCACCTCTGGACCCACTGCCCAAGAACTCTCCCATCACCTCTGGACCCACTGCCCAAGAACTCTCCCATCACCTCCGGACCCACTGCCCAAGAACTCTCCCATCACCTCCAGACCCACTGCCCAAGAACTCTCCCATCACCTCCAGACCCAGTGCTCAATAACACTCTCATCACCTCCGGACCCACTGCCCAGTAACCCTTCATTCCCTTCCCCCCACCCCCAGCCCCTGGGAACCTCTGGTCTACTTTGTGTTTGTAAACCTGCCTATCCTAGATAGTTGATATAAGTGGGATCATACAAAATTTTCCCTTTTGTGCAGTATCTGCTGCCATCGGTGTAATTTCTGAGCGGCCAGGGTGGCCACGGCACGGTCATTCCACCAATCCGCATTTCTCGTGGCTTCCCAACCAAAGCCATCTGCCGTTCGCTGCTATCACTCACATTCACGCGCTACATCTGCATAGAAGTATACCGTAATTTTCCTCCCAAACCTTAAAAGGTTTAAAAAAAGAGAGAGAGAGGAAGACTCTCAATGAGACGGGCTGACACAGTGGCTGCAACGATGGGCTCAAGCACAGCAACAGTTGCGAGTCCGGCGCAGGACCAGGCGGGGTTTCGTTCTGTTGTACACAGAGTCGTGCGCTGGACCAACTCAACGGCACCTAACAGCAGGATCTGAATGTAATTTAAGATGAGCTGTGTTTTAATAACTCCCTATATCCTGACACCCAAGGCCCAAATATAAAACATCCACTTATATTTGGTAAGGTAGAATTTACCTTTTAGAATAACTAAATAAAGGTCAGAAAAAGAAAACAATCATTTCTCAGACAGGATTCACAGGACGATGAGGCTAGCCCTGGGGGTTTGTCTTTATTCTCAACAGTTTTGCCAGCAGTGGGGTGAAGCTATGGTTTCTGTCCACCCCTCACAGGGTCCCCAGAGTGGAGGGGAAGCGACAATTCACTGGAGTTGGGTGGGGGCTGGGAGAGTGAGCCATGTGGGCCTCTTCCTTCCCCTCACAGGGCCGAGGCCAGAGGCAGAAGCAGTGTCCCAGTAATTCTACTTTCAACAAAAAATGTGAAATAACTTAGCTTCAGAGGATGCTCACCACTTATCAAAATCCCTTGGGATGGCATCTGACCAAAGTCAACACGTTAGATATGCAAACATGAGAATAATGTAATAATAAAAATTGTATTTTTTGGTGGGAAAAGAGTTCCAATTAGAGGCCGGGAAAATGTGCCAGGAAGTATTAAGAGGAAGGAATCTGGTGGAGTAAACGTATCAGAAAAGAGAGGATTCAAGGCACAGGAAGAAGGGAAACAGACGGTACTTCAAACTGATAAACGAACTTCCACCCAAGAGGAAGACGGAACAGGCACAAACTGCAGGCACCGAACAAGACCCGGGGGCTCCGTGGTTGAGAGCTACGGCTGCTAACCAAAAGGTCGGCTGTTTGAACCCACCAGCTGCTCCTTCGAACCCCTATGGGGCAGTTCTACTCTGCCCTATGGGGTTGCCATAAGTCAGAATTAACTTGACGGCAACAGGATTTGGTTTTTTTGGTTTTTAACAAAGCTCTGAAATACACAAAGCAAACCCTGAGAACACCCCAAGGAGCCCTGGCAAGTCCAGTCGCGGTGGAGAGGTCTCCATGTACGTGGTCTCTCACAAACTACCGGCCTGGCAGACAGCTGAATCCCGTAAACGTGGAGAAGTCTCCAAACAGGAACACACATTCCTTCCAAGCAAACATGGAACTTTGGAAAAATCGACCTCATAAGAGGTCACAACGGAAGTCTCAACAAACTTGAAAACATCACTTTCTTACACAGTCCTCTTTCATTGATGACAATGTGACAAAAAGAGAGATGGACAAAGAGCTGTTTCTGAAAAGACAGGAAACCCTACATATCTGGGTGCGTAAAGACCTACTTCCAGATGACTCCTGTGTTGAAGAAGCAAAAACAAAACAAAAATTACAAGACACCAAAACGGAACGATGATGAGAACACTGCATCCTAACCGGTGGGCAGCTTTCAAAATAGCACTGGACAGAAATACGTCCGAAGTGCATTTATTAGAAAACAAGATTGAAAATAAACTTCCAAGACACCAGGAAAAAAAAAACCTAACGTAAAAAATGAAGGAAATAATAGAATTGAAGATACAGTTTTCAAGTAATAAAGATAAAAGCAAAATATGACAGAAAAAACACTACCACTCACCCCTCCACACACAAACCCACAGAGTGGGCCGACCACCCCACCACAGACACAAGGCTCAGGGACAAAACCACAGAGACAGAAGAGCTGAAAAAAAACGAAATGCGTGTTTCCACCCTGCTTTCTCCTCAAGCCCCACTGTGGGCCGACTGACTGGAACCAAAAGGCATAAGCTCATCGGGACAAGAGGCGATGCAAAATTCCGGAAGGTGGACTGTGTGACCCGAGGGCCAGCTAACTTGGAGCCAGAGCACAAACTGCAGAGCTGGCGGGCACAAGACCACAGGTAGGGAGGGGCCAGTCTGCGGCACGGGGCCCCAGTCTATACAGGGCGTCTTCTCCCCACCCCATGCCGCCCACCAAGCCAGGCAGCTGATCCCCACTGTGGACAGGATGGCGGGGGCAGGACTTGGGGGAGCCACATGTCGTGCAGGTGGGAGAACCACATGTGGTACAGGTGGGGGCCACAAGTCGAGTAGGTGGGGGGGCCACATCTCGAGCAGGTGGGGGAAGATGTGGTGCAGGTAGGGGAACCACATGTCGGGTAGGTGGGGGCCACATGTGGTGCAGGTGGGGGGCCATATGTCAAGCAGGATGGGGGACCACATATTGAGCAGATGGCGGCTACACGTGGTGCAGGTGGGAGGTCACAGGTGGCACAGGTGGGGAGCCACATGTCGAGCAGGGTAGGGGAACCACCCACCGTCTGGTGAGGCTTCAGCTCTCTAGGCCACTCCGTCCCTGGGCCCCGGACCCTGGGCAGGAAGCTGGAGAAGAGAAGGCCTGCCCAGTGAGGGGGGAGGGACACCGGGGGGGTGGGCAGCATGCAATGGCTGGGTCAGATGCTAGTGAGAGGGCAAGTGAGGCGGGCCCGAGACGAACCCCTGGGGCCCCCGACTCAACAGGCTGGTGAAACAACAGCCAAAAGCCTGCTGGGAGTGGATGTAAGAGGGGAGCCGAGACAGGAGCACAGACAGCAGGGAAGGAGGGCCGAGGCCACAGAGAAACACCGACAGCCGGGTCGTGGTCCGAGTTGCAGCAGGGGCTGGGAGAGCACACCAGCGTCGCCTCAGATGAGCAGGGGTGACGCTTGCTGTGACGCAAGGAGGGGAGGGACAGAGCCAGGGAGGTGGAGCAGGGCCGCCTGGAGAGCCTCCCTGAGGTGTACGTCAGGAACTCAAGATGGTCTCTCCTGACAACTCAAGGCAACGGGGATGTGGGCCTGCATCCTGACTGGGGAGAAAGAGCTATAGGGGGTGTTACTGGGACAACAGGCACAATGTGACTGTTAGCTATGAATTAGGTTAAGTCTCCTGATTTTGATCATTGTATTCTGGTTATCTAAGACAATGTCCCTTTTCTTAAGAAATACACCCCGAAGTATTTAGGTACAAAAGGCATGATGTCTGCAACTTACGCTCAGGTGGTCGAGGGGGAAAAAATAAAATAAAAAATATGTATATAGACACATAGAGCAAGAGATTGCAACCGACAGAACAAACAGGGCCAGAAGTTAACAACTGGTGAATCAGGGTAACCTGGGTCTACAGGAGCTCTTTCTGCTATTCTTGCGATTTTTCTGTAAGTTAAAAATTATATCAAAATTAAAAATTATCATAAACAAATAAGGTGAGCCATCTAAATCCAAAATGCAGGCCATACTGCGGACAACTGGCCTAATCATCTCAAAATGTCAATGTTGTAAAAAACAACTGGGGAAAACAGTGTGGCGGGTCCTCAAAAAGTTAAAAATACAATTACTACGTGACCCAGCAATTCCGCTCCTATGTATAGACCCAAAGACTTGAAAGCAGGGCCTCAAATACTCGTGCACCCATGCTCATTGCTGCATTGTTCACAGTGACCGAGGACACAACCCAAGAGTCCATCCACGGATGAACGGATAAACACAATGTCCACACAACGGACTATTACTTAGCCATAAAGAGAAGTGAAGGTCTGATACATGCTCCAACGTGAATGAACCTTGGAAACATCATCCTAAGTGAGACAGTCACAATGCTGTATGATCCCACTTACATGAAACATCTAAAATAGGCAAACACATAAAGAAAGAACGGAGACTGGTGGTTAGCAGGGCTGGGGAGGGAGCACGGGAAGTCACTGTCCAGTGGGCACTGGGTTTCTACTTCAGGTGATGAAAAGGATCTGCAAATGGACAGCAGTCAGGCTACACAGACTTGTGAGTGTGCTTAACGCCACTGAAATGTGCACTCAGAAATGGTTACAATGGTAAATTTTATTTAACGAAACATCGGTGGGTGGGGTGGAGTGCTGTAGCTGAGAGAGACTGAGGGAACACAACCAGTGCAACCACGAGGAGTCAGTTTGGAAACACTGCGGGGAAATCTGAATATGGACTGGCTATGAGATGATTCAGGAGAATTACTATCAGCTTGTGAGGGCGATAATGGGACTGAGACATGGTTGTTCTTTGGAGGTGCGTGCAGAACTATCTAGAGGTAAAGTCTTATGATGTCTGTTATTTTCTTTGAAATTGTCCGTGAAGGTGTGTGTGTGTGAAGCAAATATGGTAAATGTTAACTGCTGAGATTAGGGGATGACTATACAGGCACTCACTGCACTGTAAGTTCATTACACAAAGACCTCCAAGTGAGTCATCTCTTTGCTGACGACTCCCCAGTTTTTCTCTCTGACCTGCCTGCGCTCCAGGCTCCCAATTGCCCCACCACCTTCTCGGCAGCCCTGCTCCCGCCCCCTGGGCGCTGGAAGCTTAGCGGGAGGAGCAGCCCCTTCCTGTTTTGTTCAGTCTTCCCATCTCAGTGGACAGCGCCAGTCCCGGCCCAAGTCCCATTCCTCTTTTCCATCAGTCCACGTCCAGCACCAGCAGACGCCACAAAGCCCTGTCTTCGTTTCTGCTGCCACCACCTGACCAGGCTGCCTTTCGCCAGAGCCACCGCAGCACCTCCCCGCAGCCTCTCCTTCCGAGAATTGTCTTGCCACACGGTGGCAGCAGCGACAGGGCCTCTGTCCTATTCTAAGTACCCCCAGCAGGCCTGGCTACAGCAGGCAAGATTTGCTGAATGCAATCAGTATTGGAGAAGTTTGGGACAATCACCTAAAACTCTCATGTACTGTATCTTTAAGAACAGAAATATTGAGTTGTACACCTGTAAAAAGTGAGCTGACAAAAGTTGTGTGATAGATATATCTGCAACAATGACAAAAAAAAAAAAAAATGTAGCTGCCCAGGCTGCTTATGTACAGCCAAACACCTCATGGAATTTGGTTCCTTGGTTTAGAGGTTTAGGGTCATGATTTCATGGGTCATTCCAATTAACTGGCCTAATAATGTGTTTAGTGCTTCTGTTCTACCTCCTAGTTGATTACATAATGCCTGGGGTCTTAAATGCTTGCAAGTGGCCATCTAAGGCAGAACAATTGGTCTCTATTCGCCTGGAGCAACAGAGGAAGGAGAGTCAGGAATAGGAGGAAGATATGGAAGGTGTGACTAATTGCCTCCAAGAACAACTGCCTCCTTTGCCATGAGACTGGAAAAACTAGATGGTGCCCAGCTACCATTACTGAACATTTTGATCAAAGATTCTATAGAAGAATCCTGATCAAAAGGGGGAAAATGTAGAACAGAATTTCAAATTCTCATGGATTCCAGACTTTCTGGAGCCAAGGGGGCTAGATGAATCCCGAAACTATTGCCCTGAGATAATCTTTAAACCTTAAACCAAAAATATCCCCTGAACTCTTCTTAAAACCAAACAATAGTTGAGATTAACTAGTTTAAAATGTCTGCCTTGAAAGGAAGAATACCAAAGACACAAGGAAAGTATTAGCCCACGAGACAAAAGGGCCACATAAACCAAAGACTTTATCAGCCTGAGACTGGAAGAACTATATGGTACCCGGCTACCACCAATGACGCCCTGACAGGGAACACAACAGACAGTCCCTGATGGAGCAGGAGAAAAGCGGGGTGCAGAACTCAAATGCTAGTACAAAGACCAGACTTAATGGTCTGAGACTGGAGGGACCCCAGAAGGCATGGCCGCCGGGCTCTGTTAGCCCAAAACTAAAACCATTCCCAAGGCCAACTCTTTGGACAAAGATTAGACTGGACTATGGGACACAAAATAATACTGGTGAAGAGTGTACTTCTTAGCTCAAGTAGATACATGAGACTAAATGGGCAGCTCCTGTCCGGAGGTGAGATGAGATGGCAGAGAGGGTCAGGAGCTGGTTGAATGGACACGGGAAATCCGGGGTGGAAAGGAGGAGTGTGCTGTCACAGTATAGGGAGGGCAACTAGGGTCACACACAGTGTATATATAAATTTTTATATGAGACTAACTTGAACTGTAAACTTTCACTTAAAGCACAACAATAAAAAAAAAAAAAAAGAAAAAGGAAAATGTTTGCCTTGAGCATTCGGCTCTTTTAAGAACTATCTATGTGGGATCCAAGCGACAACAGTAACTGGAAAGATTAGATAAGAATTTAGAGGTAGTGACACTGATTGCCTTCTTCGAGTTGCACAACCATCCTCACCCTCCTTTTCTGAGCTGTTCCTCCCCCACTGACATCAACTCACTGCTCCCTAAGTTCTCATCTGATCTTCTCGGTCACCCTTGAATCGGTGTATGTTTTGCTATGTACATTACTGACAACGACAAAATAAAACAAAAAAAAGAACAAAAATATTCACGCAAGAGGGGGAAGGGCCCTGAGGAGACAGCTAAGTGCAGCTGGGAGCAGGCTGTTTCTGTTCTAACTCCCCTCAGCCTGTGTCTAATAAGCTAGCCCAGAAACAGTCTATAAGTTCAATGCAATTACATTTCAGAAATATCCAGGAAGCATAATATATACACATATATATGTGTGCGTGTGTGAGATATAATATTAATAGCTTTTAATGTATTTAATCTTTGAGAATACATAGATACAGGTAACAAAAGGTTTCGTTAAGTCTAAAAGTTATAAATACCTCAGTCATATTTTAATAAATTGCATTAATAGTAATTTACTACTAATAGGCACACAGAACCAATCATTAAATCGTTTTTAAAAATATAAAAGCTTCATTTTATTAAAACAAACCAATTATCTACCTCTAGCATATAATACGAAAGAAGAACTGCATCATAAATTACTACCCATTGCCGTCAAGGCGATCCCAGCTCAGAGGGACACTACAGGACAGAGGAGAACTGCTCCACAGGGTTTCCAAGGAGGAGCTGCTGGATTTGAACTGCCAACCTTTTGATTAGCAGCTATAGTACACCGTTGCTCCCAACCACTGTGCCACCAGGGCCCCATAAATTACTACAAATGGTCCAATTAGAGTAAATTTGGCACAAAATGAGGACTGCACTTTAAATAGTGCAATTCTGTATATAGTGAAACTAAGGAGCTGGATGAGACTATGTAACACAGAAAAGGGGAACAGACAAGGCAGCTCCTATTACAAGGCCCACAAGAGGGGCACCCCACGTTCCACACGCCTAGGCCTATGTCAGCTGTGGGAGGAGCTGGACAGACACAGGAAACCCTTTTTTAAAAAAAGGGTCCATGTTTATTCTGCCAATGTGGCTCAGTTCCCTCGTCAGATGCCTGCTGGAGTCAAGAGCTGTGGAGCTTGGACAAGGTTTGTCCTTTGTGAAAACACTGTGTCTGAATCAGGACCCTGTGGAGCGACTCGCTCGACTACCAGAACTCAGAGCCAGGACCTGGAACCACGCAGTCCCCGAAGGCAGAAGCCCGTCCCAGTGAATGCCACCACTCTCTCATTTGAACCCCAAGGGGCCAACTCAACTCTCGTTTGGATCGAGCACCCAGCTCCACAGTGCTTCCTGACAACCAAGCACGCTTGCTGGGAACCACAGTGGAGGAGGGACAGGACCAAGGCAATGACGGCCACATTGCACCACCTGGAACACACGGGGCTCCAAGCCCCCGAGTCTCCTCCGATCATCTGGCAGTGGAAATGTGTCTCCTATGCCTTCTTAAAGCATATGAAGTCCTGACTATTTGGTATTTATCTGCCTTTTTTGTGTGTGTGTGCTATTTTTTCTTGCTTTCATCACTTTCAAACATTAAACTTTTCCAAGGACAAAAACTATGTCCTACATGTCTCTGAAACCTTCAAGCCCCAGTTCAACACGCTGTATACAGTGGATGCTTAACTTGTTATTTGAAATAATTGATAGTTTGCAGTCGTTTATACACTATTGTTTAGAAACAAATCTGGGCTGTGATTTTTATTCCTTTAATAAATGACAAGTTACAGCATTAACGAGTAAAACTTTGTTTGTATCGGACTTAGCATTTGATATTAGATTTCAGAAAACAAAGGACAGTTTGAGGTATCTTAGGGAACTAAGGATAAACAAGAACATAAATAGGTAAAATTTATAAAATTCTGACAACCTACCCGGCATAACTAAACGCTCACCTTTTTGAGAGAATCTCCGTGTCTTTCCTGAATGTACTTCAGGAATGCCGTTGTCCACTGGAGAGTTGTCGCCTTGTCTGTCTCGGCGTTGCAGAACGGGACTAAGAGGTTCAACTCATCACAGCAAATGCGGATTCGGCGTCTACAGTCAAAATCCAAAGTAACGACAGAGAGAGCTGAAGCAAAACGGAGGAGTCAAACGAGAGGCTTCATTGTGTCACCTGAAGGAATGGGCACTCAGAAAGCCTGGCCACTGGGTGCTTCAGAGGTGGTCACCCCTACACAGGAAGTCCCACCCAAACCCAAACCAAACCCGCTGCCGTCGATTCGGACTCACAGCGACCCTACAGGACAGAGGAGAACTGCCCCACAGGGTTTCCAAGGTTGTAATCTTTATGGAAGCAGACTGCCAGGTCTTTCTCCTGCAGAGCAGCTGGTGGGTTTGAACCGCTGACCTCTCGGTTAGCAGTCGAGTGCTTAACCACTGTGCCACCAGGATTCCTAAGTCCACCCAGGGAGGAGTAAACTCACACTTCCCCACAGAGGTAACCTCTGTCCTCAAGCTCTAGAATGGACCAGTGCCTGGCAGTCCCCTGGCCTGGGCATGCTCTCTGGAGCTGTGTCCCGAATGACTTCTCAGGGACCAGGAGCAAGGACCAGGCTCCTGTCTATAGATCGGGGGGCGGGGAGGGCTACAAACGCCGGAAACTGGAAGGAAAATCTTGTGAATGTGCTTCTTCTGGCAGATCATCCTTCCCCTCAACACATTATTACTCGCCCTCCACGTGCCAAGAACTGTGCTCAGAACTCATCCAGAGCTTTCAGATTCTCCAAGGGGCCCTGACTCAAGAGATACCCGGAAACCCAACTCTCACAAGTTCACTCTTCTTCTTCGACTGTCTGTAACTTTCCCACCCCACAGTCAGTATAATATGTACGACACAGTCAGAGCTGTCGATAAACTGGCACTGAGAAAATCTACATAAAATGGCGCTCAGGGTTCATCTTCACCACTCCGTATTTAGTTTAGAGACTTTGTAAAGTAAAAACAACCACAGCCGCATTTACTACATGCTTTCTAACGTTCAGGCCCTGAGCTCAACACTCTATGTACCATCTCATGTAACTCTAATCACAAGCCTATGAGGTAGCTACTACCCCTATTTTATAGACGAGGAACTTGGGCTGAGAGAGCTGAAGAACGTGCCTAAGGTTGCTAAACTAGGAAATGGCTGTTGGAATGCAAACTTCTACTGTCAGCACGAAGCATACGGCTTTTCACATAACCAAAAAACACCAAACCCATTGCGGCCGAGTCGATTCCGACTCCTAGCGACCATACAGGACAGAGTAGAACTATCCCATACGATTTCCAAGGAGCGCCTGGTGGATTCGAACTGCCAACCTTTTGGTTACTAGCCGTAGTTCTTAACCACTATGCCACCAAGGTTTCTACATGTTTTCACATACTAGGTATTGAATAAATGTCTATTAAATAAACGTGCGAATAGGAAACAAGGAAGTCCTTTACTTAGTGTGTGTGTGTCTGTAAACACATATAGAAAGTTTCTACCTATGTATCTATCTGGAGCCCTGGTGGCACAGTGGTTAAGAGCTTGGCTACTAACCAAAGGGTCAGCAGTTTGAATCCACTAGCTGCTCCTTGAAAACCCCATGGGGCAATTCTACCCTGTCCTATAGGGTTGCTATGAGTCAGTATCAACTCAACCGCAATGGTTTTTGGTTTTTATCTATCTCTTGCTTTAATATGTTCCTTTGAAAAGGAGATGAACTGCCTTAGCTCAACACGGGACTTTGAAAGCCAACCATTATTCTCACTCAGTGTTGTACTTCCTGGGGACAGACTACAAGCTGGTGCACACCAAGGACTCAACAAATGACTGATGAATGAATGATGTATTAAGGAAACACTGTAAAAATTCAACCGTTAACAGAGAAAAGCGCATCACCTTTTGATTTCACACAGAGGGACAGCACCAATAAAATCACAGCTAAAACAATTTAAGTAACAGTTTAACCTCCTCCCACAACATTCTTTAAAAGAATCAAGCAAAACCAAGGTACCTAACATGCAGGCCTGACTGCTGTCTTTTCAAAGGTCTGCTTACAAGGCTGGCACTTGGCTGGCGTCATTTCAGGAGGGTTCCTGCCACCATTCCCTGATACAAATAAATGGCTCATTTCTGGCATAGTTGTTAAACGCTTGGCTGCTAACTGTCGGCAGTTCGAATCCACCAGCCACTCCTTGGAAACCCTATGGGGCAGTTCTACTCTGTCCTATAGGGTCACTATGAGTCGGAATCGACTCAATGGCAACGGGTTGGGTTTGGTTTTTGGTTCACCTAAACTGGGCAAACAATGTGGTTTATGCTGAGCACTGGCTTTCCTTTTGGGGCATCTGGAGTCTGGGTGTGTGCCAGACGTGTCCAGGCAGGGGGTGGGGCACTGAGCCTCTAACGAGCTTCCCTGGGTGGCAACACTTCACATATGTCATCACAACTCACTGCTGGGGGAGGTAAGCGTGTCCTGAGTGACTCTGCTGGGTGAGGACTCTTGGATGCTTGCGCCTGGTTTCCGTGTCTTCGTGCCGTGTGTCTTTTCCCTTTGCTGACTGTGCCACGTATCTCCGGCGGTAATAAACCTTAGCCGTGAGTACGGCTCCATGCTGAGCCCTATGAGTCCTCCTAGAGGATCGTCAAAGCTGGGGGCAGTCTTGGGGACCCTGATCCACCTGCAAAGCTAAGTTCATGTTTACTCTTGCTCCTTTTCCTCCCTTTCAAGGCAGAACCCGCTTCAATGTTGTTTTATCTGTAATTAACTTGCACTTCTAACGTAACTGTATACAAATCGACCTGGCTGCATCAATCACACGCGTTACCTTCTATCTCTTTCCATTCGGTTATGCCTCTCCCTACGCTGAGACCTTCCTCCCTGGGGCCCGCTCTGGGTCTGCTCCCCCAGGTTGGACTGTGAGGACTCCGCTGACTGCCAAGCGCCCTGTGCGGCTGTGGAGCCTTCGCCCACATTCTGAATTTCTCCAAGGGCTCTTCGTTCTACATTTGTGTCCAACTGACGTATTCTACTTCGATTCCTCTTATTTATTGCTTGTTTACATAGCGCTTCTTCTTTGCAAAAGAAGAAAAAAGTGGTATTTTAATTTTTTATTCTTCTTAACTTATCTCCATTAATGCTGAGTGTATTTTTCCAGCATTTTCAACCCAAGATACAAACATTACTAGGCAAGTAGCACAGAGAACGAAACCAGTAAAAGCTGCATTACTTCGATTATTCAGAAGGGTTATGAAACCCTATTTCATGCTATAAAATTGAACATGAATTTATAATGACGTTAAAATATCCTTCTGTGTATTATGCAATCAATCAATATAGCCTTGTCAAAATTCCTCCTATTTATACTTTTTAATCAACAAGTGTTAAGATACCTACGCATAATGAAACCAAGTTGTTCGACTTTCTGATATTCAGAATGGGGGGGGAAAAAAAGCCATAAGTATTTTCTCCAAAAAATGATTTTATTTTTATACGATTCTTCTAATATGACAACTGATATTCTAACAGCAATGCTCAGAAGAGAGGACAAAATCAAGGTGGCTTAAGATTGAATATGTCCTCACCTTAGAGGTGGCTCTCCCCACAAAAAGAGCAATAGCATCAGTTTTTATTTATGCTATGGAAATGTTAAGTTTCCATCAAACACAGAAAAGCAGGCATTGAACTCTTATGTGGAGATGTGCATTCCCCATATGCCACAGAGCCAAATTCTCTGTGGCGAAAAGAATCGCTTAACACAAATGTCAGAACAGTGGTAACTTTTCAAGGGGGATGTAGAGAGGAATTCAAAAGTATTTGTAATATTTTATTCCTTAAGCTGGGCAGTCAGTACAGGGGCTATGTGAATATTTATCTTTATATAAGTGTTAATACTTTTGCATAAAACATGCTGTTATGGACTGAATTATGTTCCCCAAACATATGTGTTGTAAATCCTAACCTCCCTGCCTGTGGTTACAATCCCATTTGGGAATAGGTTGTCTTTGTTATTTTAGTATTTTAGGATTAGTGTAAGGTTTATCTTAACTCTTTTGAAATGTAAGAGATTAAACAATCAAGCAGAGCGGAGATGGGGAAAGACAGATGCCAAGCCACATGGAAATCTCCAAAGAACCAGGGAGCAAAAGTTGAAGAGACAAGGACCTTCCTCCAGAGCCGACAGAGAGAGAAAGCCTTCCCCTAGAGCTGGCACCCTGAATTCAGATATCTAGCCTCCTAAAATTTCTGTTTGTTAAAGCCACTCACTTGTGGTATTTCTGTTATAGCAGCACGAGAGAACTAAGACATGTGCCATAATAACAACGGAAAAAAAAGATTAACATGGTACAAAGTGGTAGCTCTCAATTCTTACTCTATCTTCACTAACTCTTGAAAAACTGAGTGTAAGCTGTGTTATTTAGCTGTGTATCTTGAAAAATACTTATTTTCTGGGGAGGAAAGGCTTGAGAGATCACTTTCAAGGTTAGCAACGTTTGCCTTCAGTAGTTTATTTCTAAAACATTCTGAATCACCTATGGCCTCTTGTTCCCAACTCACTCCTGTGTCCATCTGCAGACTGTCCTATGATTGTTCACCTCTCCTAAAGCTTTTAGGTTCCAGACTCCTGCCTCACTCATGAAGTATAAAATAAAGGGGAAAAAAAGATTCAGTGTTTTGGGTGTAACTTGAAGAGGGGTGAAAATTTACGGAAGTCTATCATTTTTCTATTTACTCATTTACTTTACTGTTTATTTTTTAAGAAAAATTAGAACCCAAACTCAGTGTTTCCAATCCTAAGTATAACTATGATGTTCAACATTCAGAAGAACGTTCAAAGTGAGATGACGGGGGGAAGAGGGATGGAAGAAGGATCCCTAAGACGTAAACATACTTGGGTAAAAAGCTCATACGTTTATAAGCCTCCCTGCCCAGCCTCTGCAAGGTGAAATGACACTAAGTGCAGTGCTTAGTTAGAGGACAAAAACGCCTGCTATCTTCTGCTTTATATCTTACCTCCTACTTTAATCCAAACCTGCTCAGGTAAAGCTTTGTTTCTACCGCCTAAAGTCTGTTTAGTGGATTCAATTTCCTGCTGATAACAGAAAGAAAATGCTCTAGGCAATCCAATATCCTGATGTTTGGCAGCTTCAAGTATAGAACAGGAGTTACCAGAACTCTGGAAAAAATGAAGCAACAGCAATTTTATCAATCCGTGGCTTAATGTCTTTACCGCACAAAAAAAATACACTTTAACAGAAGCAACATCAAAGCTATTAATAAGCAATTTGAAGAACTTTAGGTGCACTGATGATGTTTAAATAATCCCAAACCACATAAATACTCTCAATTTTAAGAAGTTACTAAATTCAACAAAAAGAATAAAACCTTGGGACCTCAGTGACAGTCACAATTCAATACAGAAGAGCAAAGCCCCACCGGTCACCTTCCCTACCTGTGTCTGTGAAAGGTTAGAACTTCCAGCAGCAGAACAAGCGTTTGGAGCGAAGAGCGGGTACGTGAACTGCAAAGCAGTGGTTGCCGCGGCAGTTTTATTTTTCACTAATGTTGTGCATTTGTTCTGTTGCTGATGAAGAGGAACATTCATTAATTCAGACGGATGTCGGATAAGAGTTACCAAACTGCCAAGACAAAAAAAAAAAAAACCCCAGAAACTCATGAAGAATGTGTGGAGGGTAGGTTTCCCGAAATATTTCAGTTACTACCACACTCCACTGGGTGACATTCGATTTTCTAGACAGGAGTGGAGCTGTTACAATAAACACCTCTCATCCCGCAGACTTCTACCGAACAGTGATCAACCACAGTGGTGGCGGCATACTTTCTTCTTCCTCAGGGAGAAAAATGGGGCCATGTGTCAACGCGATCTCTGAATTATACCTCCTCTGCCCACTGCACATCTTTTTTTTTTTTTTTTTTTTTTTGCCATCCTCCAAAATCTGATGAAGACGGACAAAATGAGGCAAACTGGAAGGGTCACTCCTCTATGACAGAAGAGGTGGCCGGGGGCCTCTGCTGGAGCATCACCATCGGGGCTGCCGACTTGGAGCTTCCGGTTAGCTTCCATTCGCAGGGCTGCGTCTGCACGTGTGAGCTGTGGGCCTGGCCCACATCCCGGGAAGCAGAAAGGCTTCTGGCGACATTGAGGCAGGTGATCTGGGCAAAACACGTGGCCCCCAGCAACCTGTGTGCCGTTATCTGACTTCTTCCTCTCCCTTCGTGCGCAGGCCCGGAACAAGCATTCAGATCCCCGTGGGGGACACGCGGGGGGCTTGCAGGCAGCACTGGCAAGCGCTCACCCCGTGTCTGCCCGGCCGCTGGGGCCTCCCCCCGAGGCTCGCCTTCGTCTACACCGCCACCGCCACCGCCCTTTGGGGTCTGTGCCCGCCCCCCGCCCGGGCCCTCCCCCCTCCCGCGGAGCCAGGGCGGCGGAGCCGTGGGTGGGAGGCCGAGAACACACTTGTTGAGCGCGACGCCCGTCTCGGGGGTCTCGGAGCCGCGCGGCAGCTCGGCCGGCATGCTGTTGAAGCGGTCCTCCAGGCGGACGCGCACCGCCGACTTGGCCCGGGCCTCGGGCGCGCCTTCGCCGGCCGCCGCCGCCGCCGCCGTGTTCTCCTTGGTGGCGCAGTCCGCGGTCTTGGCCCGGGCCGCCGCCTCGCCCGCGCCGCCGTCCGGCGTCTTCTCCGCCGCGTTGGCCACGGCCACCGGCAGGCTGGCCTCGCTCAGCAGCATCATGCGCAGCTCCTGGAAGTCGATGTGGCCCAGGCACGGGTTGGAGGCCGCGAAGCCGCCGTCCGCCGCCAGCGCCGGCGGACACAGCACCGGGTACACGGGCGGCCCGCCCGCCGCCGCGAAGCCCGCGCCGCCCGCCGGGGCCGCCGACGCCGCGAAGCCCGCGCCGCCCGCCGGGGCCGCGAAGAAGGCCGAGTTGAGGCGCGTCTCGAGCTCGCCGTCGGCCGCCTGCGCCTCCATGTGCGAGTAGAGGATGTGCTGCAGCTGCGTGTACTCGATCTCCGTCATCTCCACCAGGCTCAGGTCCGTGGTGGTGAAGCTCAGCGCCGGCTCCAGCGCCGCGTCCCCGCCCTCGCCCGCCGGCCCCGGCCCCGCGCCCGCCGACGCCTCCCGGGGCGCCGGGCCCGACATGCCGCCCAGGCCCGCTGAGGGCGCCGCGGGCCGGCTGCCTGGCTCGCGCCGAAAACGGCGGGGCGCGCTCCGCGGCCGGGCGCGCGGGCCTCGGAGGCGGCGGCGGCGGCGGCGACCGCGGGGACGCGGCCGAGCTCAGCGCAGCCGCTTCACGACGCCGCGGGCCCTGGCTCGTTGGGGGAGGGAAACCGCTGCGCCGCCGGCGCGCCTGCGCGGCCCGCGTGCCGGGCACCACCCCCTCAACGGTAACCACACCCCTTCGCTGGCCACGCCCCGTTACCCGCCTCCGGCCCCGCCCCCCGCCCAACCGCCCGCCCTTTCCCCCCGCGGCGCGCGGAGGGGGCGGGGCTGGGCGGGGGGTTGGGGGCGCTGGGCGACCCTTCGTGGAGGTGCCGGGGTCCCCGGGGACTCCCCGAGACGACCCCGTCCTCACTGCCGGGAAGGACCGGCTCGTGCACGGCGTCGAGGCTTCGGCCCCGAGTGACCAGCGGGAGCAGCCGCGTCAGGTGCCCCGGCGTCCGAGACCAGGCGTCAGAAACTAGCCGCGGTCGCCCGCGCCGAGACCAGCCCCGCGCCGAGGAGACCGGGATGCACTCGGCAGCCACAGCCCGCGCCGAGGAGACGGGGATGCACTCGGCAGCCCGCGCCGAGGAGACCGGGATGCTCACGCCGTAGCCCGCACTGAGAAGACCTGGGATGCACACAGGCAAGTTGTGGGCAGTTGAGTGTGTAAGTCACTCTCGAGGCCCCTCCAACACCTTTCCTGGTGGCATTTTGTGAACGGACGTTTGCAGCTCCTCCAGTTCCCAGCAGTACTGCAATCATAATAACGTCCCACTTCTCAGTGCTTCTGGAGATATGCTTTTGCCTCAGTTCGAAGTGGACCTTAATAATATTCAAATAAAACAGCTGCCCTAAGTTTATGTTTGTAACAAGGTAGGTTATACATTAGATAAAAAATTCAAATAAAATATGCATATCATGTAAATATTAGCTCACCCCTTACCCCCAGCACCTAGAACAGTGCCTGGCATATATAACTAAATGCACTCAAATACCGGTGAATGAATTAAAGATTTTTTTTCTAAACAGCATTGTTGAGATATAATTTACATATCATACAATTCACCCATTTAAAGTGTAAGATTCAGTAGTTGCTAGTGTATTCACAGAGCTGTACAACCATCACCACAATCTATTTTAGAGCATTTTCATGTTCTAAATGAGATTTCCGCCCTAAAAAGTAACCTGTACTCATTAGTCAGTCACTCTCCATTACCCTTTTCTCCCAGCCCTTGGCAACCACTAATCTACTTCCTGTCTCTATGGATTTGCCTATTGTAGATTTTTCATATAAATGCAGTCATACAATATGTAGCCTTTAGAAAACTACTTCCAGAGTCAAAACAGTTGCTTGTTTTCTAACTAAGAACCAGGACATGTAAAGGCCTGTGACTTAAGCATAGTTTTCCTCCAGATAGGCTCTTAATCATTCACGTTTTATCACGGTTTAGGTGCCATTCATCTTTGGAACGCATATCTACTTCATTTGCAGTATTTTTTCTTTGAGCAAACCTGGGATCATACTATGTGGTTTTATATGCTTTTCTTTTTTGCCCTACTTAATATATCCCCGTTGGGAAATGATGGACTACTTAATCAATGATATCAGGACAGCTGATTAACCATTTAAAAAAAATTGTTAGAGCACTTATTTCACATCTAACAGAAAAATTAATTCCAGATGATTGAAGCATCTAAATTTAAAAAGCAAAACTTATAAAACCACTAACTGTACAGATTGATATTGATAAAATATTTGAGTGAGAAAGTCATTCTAAGCAAGACACCCACACAGACCATAATATTTACAGAATCACCTGAAGATCTTGTTAAAATGCAGATTCTGATTCAGCTGACTGGGATGGGGCTGACAAGCCCCCAGCTGATGGCAGCGCTGCTGGTCAGTGGACCCCACTTTGAGGAGCAAGGTCACAGAGTACAATGAAGTATCTTCAGAGCTTCAACAACAACGTTTAAAAGAGGAAATAAAATCAAGAATATATCCAATTTTGATTTTTATTTATTGGAGATAAAGTCCATTGACACCTACGCTATTTTTTGTTTCTTGTTTTGTGACGTTTTTGCAGATAGCAGTTTTGAACCCTCTCTTGTATAGACATGAAACATGAGAATGGTCTGGCTTTATGGGCTGATGTTAAGACAAAATGCAAATAGAATACCAAACATGGCTTTTCCAAACTCCAAACATGGGTTCAGTGGTTCTGCTCTTCCCCTTGGGTGTCAACCCTCCTTATCCGAGAACCCTAACTGAGCTAGCGAAGAAGGTTATAAGCAGAACCCAGGTGAGCAAGAAGGGGAGTGAGAAAGACCCTAGCCGTGCCTCCTTTGATCAAATAGCAGGCCTATGTCCTCGAATGTGAGAAAAACAAGAAAAATAAATAAATAACAACTGTAGATCAGTTCCAAAATTCTAGGGGGGAAATCAGTTTATTGTCTCGGGAACATGTGAAAACAAAACAAAGCAAAAAACAAAATATCAGCGTGAACCAAGTGTAGCAAGGGTAAGTGCTGGACGTGAAACTGTTATACAAATATACGTGGACACGCTCTGGGTCACTGTGTAAATTTTGTTTCTTATATTTTGCAGTTACAATGGTGTGCGAACCAGTATTGGATGTCAGGCAGTAGAAAGTCTGACTGGTGAAACCGAAGATTACAGGAAACGTTAGTTTCAGCAGCAGAATTTGTTAACTTGGAAAAAGTGAACTCCTATCCCTACGATGACACATCTTCATTTCTGGCGCTTCTAACAGTGCAGCATGGTTTTGCTTACCACCAACTCCCATGCACACTCCTCTGAAAGGAACCAGTATTCTGCGAAGATGCCTGATTCCACACCTTGGAGGAGGAAAAGCCAGCATGGACCTGGAATATCCTGTTTGGCTGAAAGCAATGTGACTTTCAAGGATGCTGAGGGGGTGCTGAAGGGACAAAGGAGTCCCATTAACCAGAAGTACAGCAATTTATTCATTAAAAAGAAAATAATTACATTTAATTGGAACAAGCTGTGCCTGTTAAGGAGTCTCTAGATGGTGCACACGGTTAACATGTTCAGCTCTAAACTAAAGGTTAGAGCCTTGAGTCCACCCAGAGGCATCTTGGAAGAAAATGCCTAGTGATCTATTTCTGGCAAACCAGTCATTGAAAACCCTGTGGAGCAGTTATACTCTGAGTATACCCCCATTATACTCAGGGAGTTGCCATGAGTCGGAGTTGACTTAATGGCAGCTGGTACTGGACTGGTGCCTATGAAAGACCAGGTGTCCATACTTATTTATAGGAGAGGCAAATTAATATAAAGTAGTTGTAATGTAAAGTAATAGTAGATATGATAGGACATATTTAATTTCAAGTTGGTTTCTTCTTTTAAGTGTATGTTTATAAAAATTTTGAAATCTCTATGAAGTATGACTACAGATAACTACCACCTCAAAGTGAGAACTGTAGCAAGATGAGGGAAAAACGAAAGGCACCACGTAAGAAGAGCACCAGCATTGACAGTAAGAACCAATAAGAAAAGAAGTCCAGCAGATGATCGGCACCGAGGGCCTGAGGCACCAAGATCTGAAAAGAGAATCAACAGAGTACACCAAGAAGAGGAATTAGCCAAATGACAGGAAAAGGAAACACAGCATCTCAAGGCTGATCCTTCATCTCCTAGGAGATAAACCTATTCTAAATTTTAATAAAATGTTGATAAGTCACATGTTTCCAGTAATACTACAACCAGACCAATATATCACAATGATTCAGCAATAGGTTATAAAATGTCAACCGTGTGAAGTTAAAATATGTATACAGTCTTAGTTAACCAATGCTGCTATAATAGAAATACCACAAGTGGATGGCTTCAACAAAGAGAAATTTATTCCCTCACAGACCAGGAGGCTACAAGTCCAAATTCAGGGCATCACATCCAGGGGAAGGCTTTCTCTCTCTGTCGGCTCTTGAGGAAGGTCTTTGTCATCAGTATTCCCTTGGTCTGGGAGCTTCTCCACGCAGGAACCTCAGGTCCAAAGGACACGCTCTGCTCCCAGCACTACTTTCTTGGTGGTATGAGATCCCTTTGTCTCTCTACTTGCTTCTCTCTTTTATATCTCAAAAGAGATCGGCTTAAGACACTTCTAATGTTGTAGATCTCATCAATATAACTGCTGCTAATCCATCTCATTAACATCATAGTGATAGGATTTACAACACAGGAAAATCACATCAGATGACAGAATGGCAGGCAATCATACAATACTGGGAATCGTGCTAATCAAGTTGACACATATTTTGGGGGACACAATTCAATCCATGGCATACACATTAAAATAATACATAATTTTTTGGTAAAATATCAGGTTTTTAAAAACCAAAACCAATGAGGAAGGCATGGACTTAAAAGTGTCAGGGACATAGCAATAGAAGTTATCCAAGATGAAACAGAAGAAAGACTAAAATAGAATGAGCAGGAATCGGTAAGCTGTGGGAAAACTTCAAGAAGTGTGATTAGGAGTCTCCCACAGGTGGTGGTGGCGGGGAGAGTATTTTAAGAAGGAATGACCAAAATATTTTACCGTCTTGGTAAAAATTACAAACCCACAGACCCTAGAAGGTTAACAAACCTCAAGTACAAGAAACATGAAGAAAATGACACCAAGGGTCATTATTACCAAATAGTTTAAAATCAGTGATAAAGAGAAATCTTAAAAGCAGCCAGAGAAAAAAGACATTATGTACGGAGGAATATATGGTAAGAGTGACAGCAGACATCTCGTCAGGAACAATACAAGTCAGAAGACAGTGGAGCAACATCTGTAAAGTGCTGAAAGCAAGCTGTCAACTTAGAATTCTATATCCAGCAAAAATATTTTTTTAAACAAAGGCAAAGTAGGCTTTTTCAAATATACAAAAGCTAAAGCAATTCATCACCAGCAGGCCCGCATTACAAGAAATGTTAACAAAGTCTTTCAGATCGAGGGAAAATGATAATAGATGGAAATCTGGATTTACACAAAGGATTGAGGAGCAAAGGAAAAGGTAATCACATGGGTAAAAAAAAAAACTGAAGTTAAAAACAGTGTATTGTAGGATTTGTAATATAAATAGAAGTAAAACGTGTAACAAAAATAATGCAGAAGAATCTACAGGACACAATCTACATGAACCACAGCCTCATCTACCCTGAAACCAGAAGAACTGGATGGTGCCTGGCTACAACTACTGACTTCTAACCAGGGCTACAATAGATGGACCCTGATAAACTAGGAGAAAAATGTGGCACAGAACATCAAATTCTTTAAAAAAACAAAAAACAAAACTGACCTACCGGTCTGGTTGAGACTGGAGGACTCCCAGAGAATATTACCCTGAATGTTCTTCAGACCTTGAACCAAAACTAACTCTTGAGGTCATCTTGTAGCTAGATAACAAACTGGCTCAAAAAATGATAAATATCACCTGTAAATAATGTGCTCCTTTGAAAAACCACCTATATGAGTCCTAATAGTCAACAATTACTTTGAGAATGTAAGGGAGCAGGGAAACTAGATTAATGGAAATGGAACAACCAGAATGGAAATAATGAGGATGTTCATGCATTGTGAAGAATGTAACCAATGCCACTGAACAACTTGTTTAGAAATTGTTGAAACCTAAACTTCTCTGTAAACCTTCACTGAAAACACAATAAAATATTAAAAACGCACACACACACACACACACACACACACACACACACACACACACACACACAGGCCAAGAAGGGAGAAATGGGAAGTATACTGTCGTAAGAGTCTTATGCTGTCCATGAAGTGGTATAATATCACTTGAAAACAGACTGGAATAAGTTTATATTGTACAGTATAAGCCTTAAAGCAACCCCTAAAATAACACCAGCAAAGAGTGATTGAAGGGAAAACAGGCTTTGAGAGGCCAAACATGGCTTCCCTCATGGTTTCCATTAGTTCACTGCTGTTTTCCAAGCCTCTGTTGTGACCTTGCTGAAGCAGTCTTACGTAACTCTCTGGCTTGAAGCCATGTTTGTCCTTGACCACTATAAAATTTCTGCCGCCCTGCTGCTGGCTGCAGAGATCTGCTTTGGTCCTCTTGCTGTCGGGGACCACTGCTTCGGTGTGTAAATCTCCCTGATAAAGACTCCTTCATTGCCACACTGGAGGTGCCTGCCTCTTTCTTTGGTCTCTTCGTACCCTCCAATTTTGGAGGCAATTTTCAAGTTATTGGGCCATGCCTGGACAATTGGCAAGCCAGCCAGGAGTCCGAGAAAATGGCGAGTGGAAGTGAGTCATCCACAGGGGAAATCCCGGGTTAGCCAGTGACCTGCATGTGGAGAGGTCTACCCTGTATGCTTGATGCATGCAGCCCACTGCATGAGTATGGGGATGCCCTGAAAACGACAAGGACATATCATGGTTATGGGCAGATGCTCACCTTCATAAGTGTGGAAAGAGGGTAGGAGAGTAGCAGTGGCCGTGGGATGGCCACTGCTCTGGGCTGTTAGGCTGGCCACTGAGGCCCAGCTAGCTGCTGAAGCTTGCATAAGAGCCCTGCAGGAAGAGCTGCAGTTAGAGATGTTCGCCAGTCCTGTGTGGTGTATTAGAAGCTGTACCCAAGAGCAGGAAGAGCAATTAGAGACACTCACCTGCAGGTTTGTAAAGCTGCGGGGAAGCAAAGTGCCAAAGGTAAGGATTAGGGCAATGTCAATGAGGGGCGACTGGGATGTGAAAACATGGAATCCGTAGGAGAGCATATCAAGTAGTGAATCAGAGGTGGGAGTGATAGTGGAGGAGTCTGACAGTGCAGAGCACCCACACCCCACCCCCCACGGCTGCTCATTATTCATAAGATGAAAGCTACCTGGGAGCCTGATGACCCCAGACACAAAATCCTGCCAGCCAGTTCCGTGATAATGTGGGAGTACACCCCTATAAGCTGATTTTGTGTGGGAAATTCCAGCAGAAACGGAAGGAAACTATCGCAGCTTGGTTACTACATCTGTGGGATATTGGGGGAGACGGTGTCTCTTTAAATGGAGCCGAGGCTGAGAAAATGAGCAGTATAGCCACTCGCCCAGCCTTGTGGAAGCGTTTACTCAAAGCTAGAACACAGAGGGCATACACACCCTCACAGGCTGGATCATCCACTGTTGCAGAAAGAGAGTGGCCGAATGAGGGGATCTTCCCAGTGTGGTTGAGAAATGGTCCTCTGTAGAGGAGTTATTAGCAGTTAAATTGGGAGTTAGGTGTGTGCTACACCATTTATGCCAAGCACTTCCAGGGGCCAGACAATGAACTTTTTACTGCGGAAATGAAAGCAAGGATCCTGCAGGCAGCTCCTTCTTCCTGGTAGGGCACGCTGGTGGCTATTGTTAGTCCCTTAGTGGGCCGGACAGTGTCTCAGGTGGAACAAGCTGTAGCTGATTTGGGTGAAGCCTAAACGAATAGAGAAGGGGTGTGAGCCATGGGAAAAGAGAAACCAAAGACTGAGAAGCCTGCAGGACGAACGGTCCAGGGCCCCTTGAAAGTGACCCAAAGGCAGATGTAGCTGCATTTGGCGACTGCTGGGACCGCAGTGCACGAGATAGAGAAGCAACCAAATTCGGTTTTGGTTAAATCCGAAGCTGGAGCAAGAGTGTTGCCCTCCAGGTCCTACTGCCCTCAGTGAGGAAGTACCCCTTGCCACTGGGTGAACTCCACCCACCCCTAGGAACTAGGGACTGGGGTGGGGCCTAGGTCACCCGCAGGTGAGGGCCCTGCAGGGGGACCAGAGGCCCCATGTCGAGGTCACAATACATCAGTCGAGAACAAATAAGCAGCAGGTGCTAGCTCTGGTTGACACCAGGGCTGAGCGCACCCTTATCTTTGGAAACCCTGAGCAGTTTCAGGGATCCCCTCTTGGCAATTGATGGGTATAGTGGAAAGCCTATCCATGTATGCCAGGTACTTCTGAACCAGCAAGTGGGACTCGCTCCCCTTAAACCTTATCAAGTTTAAATTTCTCCAGTACCAGAATACGTTCTAGGGGTCGTTGTCCTCATGGGACTAACTTTGACCACCTCTGTGGGAGAATTCTGACTGCAGGTGAGGATGGTAAAAGCAGTCCTGAGGAGTCATGTGGCATCAGGACCTGTAACCCTGTCCCCACCATGAAGAGTAGTAGACATCAAGCAATATAAGTTGCTGGGAGGGCATAGGGAAATCAGTGAAATTGTTTTGGAATTAAAAAGAGTAGGTGTCCTCTGGGAAGCCCACAGTGCTTTTAATAGCCCTGTGTGGACTGTGAAGAAACCAGAGGAGTCCTGGGGTATGATGGTGAACTATAAGGAATTTAACAAGGTGATCCCCCCATACAAGCTGCAGTCGCAAACATGAACTTCTTTGCTAGAAACCCTTAGTAGAGACCTGGGCACGTATCATGCTGCGTTAGATCTGGCCAATCCATTTTTTAGCATCCTGCTAGCCTCATCTGCCCAGGACCAGTTTGTCTTCACTTGGGAGGGGCAACAAAGGACATTCCCAGTGCTCCCCCCAAGAATATCTACATAGTCCCACTATTTGCCATGATAAGGTTGTTAGAGATCTGACTCTTTTCCCTTTCCCCACCACTGTTCATGGGTTTCATTAAATTGATGACATCACGTTAACCGCTGAAGATGTTTCTCTGTTACAGGAAGTGTCTAGAGACCCTAATTAACCACCTATAGTTGGGAGGATGGGCTGTGAATCCCCACAGGGTGCATGAGTCAGGAACATCGGTAAGGGCAAGACCCGTGTGTTGCCTGAAGTCATAGTTGAATGGGGCATTCTGAGGGGAAAGCTGCCCATTGGATTCACCAGAAAAGCAGACACTGAAGTGCCTGTGTTGGTTGGAAAATAGCCAAGGAGGCAGGCACAGCAGTAAAGTGTAGTGATCTGGTGGGTGCTATACAAAATTGTCCCCTGTGCTCACGTCAATGCCCAAGGCATCTGCCACACGATCCTGGGAAGGTACATGAGGGAAGATAGGTAGTGACGGACTGGCAGGTAGATTTCATAGGGCCACTACTCCTAGTAAAGGATCAAAGTACTCTCTCATTTGTGTGGACACTGTCACCGGCTTGACACAGGCATTTTTGTTCCCATGTAAACAAGCAAACCAGGCCGCTACAATAAAGAGGTTACCAAAATGGAGTGTTACGTATGGGATACCCCAAAGGGTTGACAGTGACCAGGGGACACACTTTACACGTCACGATGTTCACGAACGGGTGGCTGACAACAGGGTTAAGGGCCAGGGTTCGTGGGTGATTGCCATCCACGCAGCCCTTAATTTGGCCCTTTGACTGCTTTGTCCTGAGCCAGTTTCAAACCAAATGGTATCAGTGGAGGCTTGCACAGCCACCACCATCCACAGTGGGGGCATACCTCAGCTAGAGCCAACTATGTACCAGGCATCTGCTGGAGGGGAGGGGAGGTGGCTTCCACGGCACGCTAGCCTGTGCGGGGGGGTCATTTTGATATGTCACTGGACCAAGTACAACTCGTAACTCTTGGAACAATGGACTGGCAGAGAAGGGACTGTGTTGTTGCAGGTATGCATGCCATTTGGTCAGCGGTTCTGGGTGATGGCTGATGACAACTTGGGAAACAGCCCATTGACTCACCCATTTATGAGCAGAGCTATGGGAAGAGTGACAGCTCTTGCCCCTGTTAATGGCTCTATGTGGCGGAGAGCATAGTAGGCTGCTAACAATTGTTTCTCCATGGGATTGCATCGGTTTTTTGCCCCTTTCCACTGTTGGGACCAAAACCCTAGGAAGACTTTAGTTCCATCCTGGTCTTGCTACAAGGTACAATAGCATTACCACCTGCCCTACAACCCCCAGGCAATGGGCCTGGTGGAAAGGAAGAACAGTGTCCTAAATCAACAAATACTAACCTTACAGGCAAGGCTTCCCCGGCGGGGTGGACCAAGGTGCTTCCTGAGGCTTTGAGGTTGATAAATTCAGCTCCCACTGGGGCTTTAGCCCCGTATACCAGACGTCACGAGCTCTGGAAACGTATCCACCAAGGTTGTTGCCGGAACAAAACTGCATGGCCCTCCGGACACCCCAGGACCTGGCGCTGGGAAGTGGAACCACCTATTGGTACCTGTCGTGGGTCACCCCACTGGGGTGGATTGGTTACTTCATCCCTCTGGAGGCAGAGTAACTGATCAGCCTAACATGGGAGCCCCCCATCCTACTGCACGGAGGGCCACAATGGTCACACTCCACATGGAAGGGAATGGCGGCTATACCACGAGGGACAGAAGTGGGTCTCCTTTTCTGGCATACAGCAACCCTTTACTCACAACCCCTCAGGTGGCCTCCCCGGGGCAGCAAGTATGGTACATTTGGTCAGGGAAAATGCCTAAAGCAGCCGCTGCTCTCACTACCCGAGAGGAAGCCACTAGTGTGATCCTTACAGAAGGGGAAGATTTACCCTTTTTGATACCCCCTAAACAGCTGTCTTTCCGACTGTAGGTGTGGCCCACTCTACTTTCTTCCCTTCGGGGCTGCCAGTCGCTTCTGAGAGTGGGCTCCCAGCTTCGCCGCAGTCCACAGCAAAGGCAGCTGCTGGGTCTGACAACTCCCCTTCTCAAGCACCGACAGCATGCCTTGGAGCGTGGAGCCCCTGACCGGAATCGATTGGGTAGTCCTCTAGCTGGTCTGGCCTTTTCCTGAGTATAGGGATTGTCTGCTGTGCTTGTCTATACCACTGGTGTGGTCTGTGCCTCCAACTACGGTAACGCTGTCTGTCCCTGCAGTGACACCACCTCTTCGGACCCTCAGGGACTTTGCGGAGGAGGAAGAACCCATTAGATTGTAAGAGCCTGCCACGAGGGGTGGACTGAAGGGAAAAACAGGCTATGCGAGGCCAAACATGGCTGCCCTCATGCTTTCCGTTAGTTCACTGCTGTTTTCCAAGCCTCTGATGTGTGACCTTGCTGAGGTAGTCTTATGTAACTCTGGCTCGGAGCCACTTTTGTCCTTGACGACTATAAAACCTCCACCTCCCTGCTGCTTGGTGCGGAGATCTGCTCTAGTCCCCCACTGCCTTGGTATGTGAATCTCCCCGACAAAGACCCCTTTACCACCACATTGGACTGCCCGTTTCTTCCTTTGGTCTCTTAGCGCTCTCCAATTCTGGAGGTAGGTTTCAAGTTACTGGTCCATGTCTGAACAGTGGTATGGAAGCTAATAAGCCAAAAAAGGAGGTAGATGGAATCATAACTCATCTAAAAGAAGGCAGAAAAACAGAACAAAGAATATATGGGATGAGTAGATAACAAATAGCAAGATGGTGTATTTAAGTCCAACAAAATCAACAATGACATTAAATGTAAATAGTCTCTTATGAAAATGCAGAGATTACCAAAAAGGACAAAAAGCAAGACCCTTGAATGCCTTCAAGAGATTCACTTTAACGAGACAAATAGGTTAAAAGTAAAAGAATAGAAAAAGACATGAACTGCTAACACTATCAAAAGGAAGTTGGAGTGGCTGTACCAACGTCAGACAGAGTAGATTTCAGAGCTGTCATGGGTTGAATTGTGTCCCCCCCAAAATATGTGTCAACTTGGTTAGGCCATGACTCCCAGTATTGTGTGGTTGTCCTCCATTTTGTGATTGTAATTTTATGTTAAAGAGGATTAGGGTGGGATTGTAACACCCTTATTAAGGTCACATCCCTGATCCTATGTAAAGGGAGTTGCCCTGGGGTGTGGCCTGCACCCCCTTTTATCTTATAAGAGATAAAAGGAAAGGGAAGCAAGCAGAGAGTTGGGGACCTCACACCACCAAGAAAGCAGTGCTGGGAGCAGAGCGCATCCTTCGGACTTGAGGTTCCTGCGCAGAGAAGCTCCTAGTCCAGGGGAACACTGATGAGAAGGCTGACAGAGAGAGAAAGCCCTCCCCTGGAGCTGACGCCCTACATTTGGACTTTTGGCCTACTTTACTGTGAGAGATTAAACTTCTCTTTGTTCAAGTCATCCACTTGTGGTATTTCTGTTAGAGCAGCACTAGAGGACTAAAACAAGAGCGAAGAATTTTACCAGAGATAAGTTCATTTGATCATGAGATAGATGGTCAATTCATCAATAGGAATAATACTCCTAATTAGATTGTTCCCAATTAGAGAGCTTCAAAACACATAGAACAAAAACTGATGGACTGCAATGAGGAACAGACAAATTCATAATTATAGTTGGAGATTTCAATATCCTTCTGTGAAAAACTGATGGAACAAGCAGACAGAAAACTGGAAAGGATGCAGAAGGCCTGAGTAGCTCTATCAACCAATTAACCTAAATGACATTTACAGAACCCAACAACCTCAGAACACACCGTCTTTTCAGGTGCAAATGGAACATTTATCAACATAAATTATAAAATTTGTTTATGCCATAAACACAAAACATAAAGCCATAAAATACATTGTCTTATCTTTTGTTGTTAGGTAACATCTAGTTGCTTCTGACTCACAGGGACCCTGTGTAAAACAGAACGAAACACTGCCTGGTCCTGAGCCATCCTCATGATCATTATTATGCTTTAGCCCATTGTTGTAGTCAGTGTGTAGACACTGCATGTCATTGAGGGTCTTCACCTTTTTTGCTGACCCTCTTCTTTACCAAGGCATGATATCCCTCTCCAAGGACTGGTCCCTCCTGGTAACGTGTCCAAAGTACGTGAGATGAAGTCTTGCCATTCTTGCTTCTAAGGAGCATTCTGGTAGTACTTCTTCCAAAACAGATCTGTTCATTACCTAGAGCTGCTATAACAGAAATACCACAAGCGGATGGCTTTAACAAACAGAAATGTATTTCCTCACAGTTTAGGAGGCCAGAAGTCTGAATTCAGGGTGTCAGTTCTAGGGGAAGGCTTTCTCTTTCTAACAACTCTGGAGGAAGGCCCTTGTCTTTTCTGAGCTTTTGCTCCTGGACAATCTTCATGTGGCTTGGCATCTCTCTTCCCCATCTCTGCTTCTTTCCCTTGCTTGTTTAATCTCTTTTATATCTCAAAAGTGACTGAGTTAAGACAAAACATACACTAATCCTGTCTCATTAACATAACAAAGACAACCCATTCTCAAATGGGATTATAACCACAGGTCTAGAGATTAGGATTTACAACACATGTTTTGGGGGGACAGAATTCAATCCATAATGTATGTCTTAATAAATTTTAAAAGTATAACTCATACAAAGTATATTCAGTGGACACAGTAGAATTAAATTACCAATCGTTAAAAATATTTGAAAAATCCCCAAACATTTGGAAACTAAACATGTACTTCTAACTATTCCAGGGTTCAAAGAAGAAATTAAAAGAGAAATTAGAAAGTATTTTGAAATGAATACAAATGAAAATACAACATACCGAAATTTGTGGAATGCAGCTAAAGAAGTACTTAGAGGAAATGCATAACACTAAACACCTCTATTAGAAAATAAGACAAATCTCAAATCAATGACCTCAGCTTCTTCTTTTAACTAGAAAAAAAAGAGCGAAGTCAGCAGAAGAAAAGCAACAACTAATATCAGAGCAGGAAATCAGTGAAGTAGAAAACAGAAAAGCAATAGAGAAAAATCAACGAAACCACTAGATGGGAAGATTGTTGAAATGTTTTGTCACCTGTATATTTACCACAAAACAAAGTCAATGATATCAAAAGCTGGTTCTTTGAGAAGATCATAAAGTCGATAGACCTCTTTCCAGAATGATCAGGAAAAAAAGAGAGAAGACACAAATGACCACTATCAGGAATGAGAGAGGTGATAGCACTAAAGATCCTACAGATATTAAGGGAATATTATGAACAACTTTATGCCAATAAACCCAACAACATAGATGAACAGGATAAATTTCTTAAAAGACACAACTTACCAAAGCTCACCCAAGAAGAAATAGATAACCTCGATTGCCCTGTGTTTATTAATAAAATTTAATTTGTAGTTAAGGACCTTCCTACAAAGAAAACTTCTGGGCCATATGTCTTCACTGCTGAATTCTTCCAAACATTTATGGAAGAAATAATGCCAATTCTATAGAAACGTAGGAAATCAAAGAAGAGGTAATACATCCCAATGCATTCTATGAAACCAGCATGACTTTGATATCAAAATCAGACAAAGAATTATAGGAAAAGAAAATTGCAGACTAATACGTGACATGAATAAGGATGCAAAAAATTCTTAACAAAATCTTAGCAAATTGAATCCAACAACATTAAAAAAAAAATGAATCTATCATGATCAAATGGAGTTTATTCTAGTAATGCAAGGTTTGTTTAACATTTGAAAGTCACTCAATGGAATTTACTATATTAACAGACTAAAAAAAAGAAAAGCCATATGATTTCTAAAAACATAGAAAAATTCGCTTCACAAAATCTAGCATCCATTCCTGATAAAAATTTTCCTCAAATCAGGAATAAAAGGAAACTTCTTCAACCTGATATGTACAAAAAACCTAGTTAACGTCACCCTTAATGGTAAAAAACTGAATGTTGCCCCCCTAAGATCAGGAACAAAGCAAAGATGGACATTATCACTTCTACTCAGTGTAGTCCTACAGATTCTACTCGGTGCAACAAGGCAAGAAAAAGAAAAGGCGTTTGGATTTAGGGGGGAGAAAAGAAGTATAACTGTCTTTATTTGCAGACAGCATAGTCATCTCTGTAGAAAATTATATTGCTGTTGTCAGGGGCTGTCCAGTCTGTTCTGACTCATAGCGACCCTATGTACAACAGAATGAAACACTGCCCAGTCCTGCACCATCCTCACAACTGTTGCTATGTGTAAGCCCATTGTTGCAGCCACTGTGTCAACCCATCTCATTGAGGGTCTTCCTCTTTTTTGTTGACCATCTACTTGACCAAGCATGATGTTCTTCTCCAGGAACTGCTCCCTCCTGATAACATGTCCGAAGTACGTGAGATGACGTCTCACCATCCTTGCTTCTAAGGAGTACTCTGGTTGTACTTCTTCCAAGACAGTAATTACATATATATGTAAGATTCTTTTCTGAGAATAATGAGGAGCCTGCCATCTCAGAGTGAAAGGCTTTGCCATCCTCCACAAAGAGAAACTGTGACTGATGGCGGTTCACAGCCCAGAGTGGAACTTACTTCTTTCTGTCCTAATTCTTTTTTTTTTTTTTTTTTTTTGGGAGGGACTCAACTCTGCTAGTTACCAACCCAATATTCAGTCTCCCCTTCATCTTCTTTTTTTTGAAGTCTGGTTTGTTGAGGTATAATTTACATACAATAAAATTTACGTTTTGGGGGTGCAGTTCTACAAGTTTCAACGAGCACAGTCATGTCAACCAACACAAGAATCAAGATATAGAATAATTCCATCACCCCAAATAACTCCTCTTCCTCCCCTTGTAGCCCACCCTGCCCTCACCCCGGTCCCTGGTCACCAATGACCTGCTGCCTGTCCCTTGAGTGTTGCCTTACCAGAATGCCATATAAATGGACTCATTCATTAGGCAGCATTTCGTGTCTCGTTCCTTTCACTGACCATAATGCCCCTGAGATTCCTCCATGCTGGTGTCTCAGCAGCTCGTTCCTTCACTGCTGCGTGGTCTCCCACGGCACGGGGGGAGCCATTTGTTTAGCCATTCACCTGCTGAAGGATGTTCACATTTTTTCCAGTTTGGGGTGATTACAATAAACCACTACAAACATTCATTCACAGGTTTCTGTGTGAACCTGTTTTCATTTCTCTAGGGAAGTGTTTCTCAACCTTTCTAGAATTATTGCTCCCCTAAGACTTTTTTTTGGAGCTCTGGTGGTGCAGTAGTTAAGAACTCGGTTGCTAAACAAAATGTCAGTAGTTTGAATCCACCATCTGCTCCCTAGAAATCCTATGGGGCAGTTCTATTCTGTCCTATAGGGTTGCTATGAGTCGAAATCGACTTGACAGCAATAGGTTTGGTTTTTGGTTTGAAGAAGACTTTTTAGACTTATTTTCCATGAAATTTAATATCACAGATGTACTGTGTATCTGTTTACGCCCTGAGACCCTTTGGAGGGCCACAAAACATTGTAATCGCTAAGATTTTTTTTTACTTCCCCATCAGTAACCAATTTTCACCCCCATGGGGCGAACGTTGGCCCTGTTGATAACGCATGCCCTAGGGCAGGTGTCTAGGCGTGGGATGGCTGGGTCACATGGTCATTTAACTGGCAAGTTACTCAATAAGAAACCACCCAATGTTTTCTGCAGTGGGGCTCCCAGTTTGCCTTCCCACCAGCAGGGCGTGGGTTCCAGCTGCTCCGCACCTCGCCAGCGCTCAGCGTTGTCAGTTTTTGGACGTGCAGCACATGGCACGTGCTGTAGTGGTATCCATTGTCATTTTAACCCTCTTCTTTTTTACTAACAGCCCCTGACTTACTTGGATGAGGAGTGATGTGTCCACAAGGACTCCTCAGCCTCCAGCCTCTCTTGCAGCCACGGGTGACCTCAGAAGCTGAAGAAGGGGGCCAGAGGTGGCCGGCACCCCCAGTCTGCTCTTGGGCTTGCTCTTGCCCAGAACGGGAAGTAACACCTGAGGTGCAAGAGCCATCTTCAGCCACAAGGACAAAAGCCACCAGCTAAAGATGGCAGGGCAGGAAGTTATGTGGAGCCCACGGGCTCGAGGACATCAGGAGCCACACCTCCAGTCCAGGGCTGCCCACCCTTCTTATGTGAAGCCCACGTGCATGAAGCCCTCTTGTGCTTGAGTCCCTGTTCATTGGGCTTTCCACTTCTCGTAACTAAATGCATTTCTTTAGTGACATAATCCTAGACATCAGCAGCGTATGCATAGACAAAGCAGGCTGTCACGGATTGAATCATGTCCCCCCAAAAATGTGTGTATCAGTTTGGCTGGGCCATGATTCCTGGTATTGTATGATTTTCCTGTATGTTGTAAATCCTGCCGCTATGTTAATGAGGGAGGATGGATGGCGGTTGTGTTAGTGAGGCAGGACTCAATCTATAAGATGGGATTGTGTTTTAAGTCAATCTCTTTTAGATATAAAAGAGAGAGGGGAGCAGAGAGACAAGGGGACCTCATATCACCAAGAAAGCAGTGCCAGGAGCAGAGCGTGTCCTTTGGACTCGGGGTCCCTGTGTGGAGAACCTCCTAGTCCGGGGTACGATTGATGAGAAGGACGACAGAGAGAGAAAGTGCCCCCTGCAGCCGACGCCCTGAATTCGGACTTTTTAGCCTACTTTACGGTGAAGAAATAAATTTCTCTTTGTTAAAGCCATCCACTGTGGTATTTCTGTTACAGCAGCACTAGGTGACTAAGACAATGCTGTTAGCCTTGGTTGTTTCTGGACGGTGGCATTATGAGGGAATCCTGATTTTCTTGTACACGTCTGTCATTTCCCTTTTTATCCCCAGTGAATGCTTGTTGTTGTGAGTTGCCAAGGAGTTAGTTCCAACTAATGGTGACCCCAGGTACATTAGAAGGAAACGTTGCTCGATCCTGCACCATCTTCGTGATTGTTAGTATTCTGGAGTCCATGGCTATGGCAACTGTGTATTTTGAGTGTCTTCCAACCCAGGGGCCTCATCTCCCAGCATTATATCTGACAATATTCTGTTGCATTCCATAGGGTTTTCATCAGCTAATTTTCAGCAATAAATCGCCAGGCCTTTCTTCCTAGCCTGTCTTTGTTTGGAGGCTCCCCTGAAGCCTGTCCACTATGGGTGATCCTGCTGGTATTTGAAATACTGGTGGCATAGCTTCCAGAATCATAGCAACACACTAGCTACTACAGTACAACAAACTGACGGACGCTGTTGAGTAGACTCTGTGTGCTCAGACACTCACAAATCTTCTACAGGCAGCATGTATTCTTTTTTGATGTATAATTTATTTATTTTTATTGTTGTTGAGAATATACACAGCAGAACATGCACCACTTTCACGTTTTTGTATGTACAATTCAGTGACACTGATTACATTCTTCAAGTTACGCAACCATTTTCACCCTCTTTTTCCGAGTTGTCCCTCTCGCATTAACATAAACTCAGACTGCCCCCTAAGTTTTCTATCTAATCTTTCGAGTTGCTATTGTCAATTTAATCCCATATAGATAGATCTTAAAAGAGCATAATGTTCAAGGTAGACATTCTTCACTAGGTAAGGTAAACTATTGTTTGGTTTAAAGAAGACTTCAGGGATATTTTTGCTTTAAGGTTTAATGATTATCTCAGGGCAATAGTTTCAGGGGTTCATCCAGCCTCTATGGCTTCAGAAAGTCTAGATTTCATGAGAATTTGAAATTCTGGTCTGCATCTTCTCTCTTTTGATCAGGGTTCTTCTATAGAATCTTTGATCAAAATGTTCAGTAACAGTAGCCAGGCACCATCCAGTTCTGGTCTCATGGCAAAGGAGGCAGTTGTTCATGGAGGCAGTTAGTCACACATTCCATATCCTCCCCCTAGTCCTGACTCTGCTTCTTTTCCTGTTGCTCGAGGCCCAAACCCATTACCAGCGAGTCGATTCGGACTCATAGTGACATTAGAAGATAGAGCAGAACTGCTCCATAGAGTTTCCAAGGCTGTAATCTTCTGTTGGTTTGTTTTAGTTGAGGAAGTTGTTCACTGTTTTTGCAGTGGGGGAGAATGCACACCATGGGGAACCATGGAACATCTTAATAAAAGGGTGCTTGACTTACAGGATGTGTTAGGTGATTTTGTGGATATCAAACAATTAGGTGATTTTGTGGTTTAATGAAGCAGGGCTTTGCTCTGGTTTGGGTGCTTTTAGGAAGAGGCGGTAATTCTATGATTCGGTATCTCAATAAATCGGTATCTCAATAAATCTTACCCAGAAGGAGCAGGAAGACTAGTGTGAGGCTAAGACTGGAATTAGTAAAGAAACAGTAGTTACTCATACTAGGCAGGGGCCATGGGAATGTTCGGTCATTTTTGTGGCTTGGACAATGTTCATGTTTTGATAATGCTCAGATGTGACTATGGAGTTCATTTATTTTTGTCTTTATCTAACAGAGTAGTCTTGCTGTTGTTCTATGATATTGTTCACGTTCAGCAGAACACCATGGCGTGATTTTCCCAGGCCAGCTCCTAGATGTCAGGGACCGATTTTCTCTTATTACTCTCACCAAGACTGTCATCTTTACAGAAGCAGACTGCCACATCTTTCTCCTGAGAAGCAGCTTGTGGGTTCGAACCACGGACCTTTCGGTTAGCAGCTACCACTGTGCCACCAGGGCTCCTTGTTGCTCCAGGCAACAGCATTTATTCTTTTAAAATACAAAACTTCCTAACAATGCAAAAATTGTAAATACTGCTTTTGTGCTTTTGATAAGCATTTGACGCCTTTGGGAATTACCAGGCCATGACAAGCAAAAAATAGATACTGAAGTGTATAAAATCCCACTTTTGTTAAACAAAAAAGTCAATAAAGGATGCGCAGAGGGAAAAAAAGATTGAAAAAATTATATATACCAAGATGCAAACAGTACTTACTGCTGGGTATAAAATTATGAGCGGTTTTCCTCTTTAGTTTTTCTTTTTCCCTAAAGGTTCTATGGTATGCATGGATTACAATCAGAAATACAGGAGCCGCGTTTTTGTGCCCCTTGCCCTCCCTGCCACCGGGTTATCTGGGTTCATTGTTTGACACCTGCCTTTCCTTTCCTGGTCAGGATCTCTACATGAGCACAGCCACAGCCACGGTCCCCACTGCTGCTTCGGCCTCAGCTGTCCCCACCCCTGGGGCACTGCCATGTTTGCTTGTCACTGGACTCACCTATCCTGTAGGGCTCAGTGTGGCCGAGGGCCCGGTGTTGTGTGAGGGACAGGGAGACTGCCCTGCTCCCTTTGGCTCTTATCCTCTTCAGAGGCCCCAGTGTTTCCCAGTGAAATGGCTCTTTCCATTTTCCTTAGAGCTGCCTCTGCAGGATGCAGATGAGAGACCGATGAGGTGCTGGAACTAGGAGCTGCATCTGCTGACAGACACTGTGGCTCTCGTTCCCCTGGGGCTTCTCTGATACGAACACAGCTGCTGTGGGTCCTGGGCTTTGCGTGAGCCCCGAGAGCAGGCTCAAGCTGGACCCTCATTATAGCCACGTTTCTGGACGGCTGAGTCCAGCACATTGCACACTGGATTGTGGAGAGGAGTCATGAGTCACTGGGGTGACGGATCCGCAGGATTGTTGAGAAGCTAAATTCTGGCACAAGGTTACAAGGTTGGGGTCAATCACACGCAGCCTCGTCAACCAGTTGAAGTTCAAGGGCAAGGAGCACCCTTCCACTTGTGTCCTGTGTTTTCACTTCACCTTGATCTGAGAGCCCTGAGTCTACTGGTCTGGCTCCGCCACCACATCTGGGCCTCAACTCTGCCTTAACTCCTACGTCGCTTCCTGACCAGCCTGCTTCAGCCTCTACCCCTTTGGCTTAAGCTCCGCCTGGGGGCCAAGATGGGCCTCTCAGTGCCAGCCCTGCAAGAACCTCCAGATCCCGAGATTTTTGGCTAACTCCTGACAAGGCCTCGGGTGCACGGCCCTTCCTCACCGAGCTGGGGTCAGCTCTGACCACCCCTGCCAAAATGCGGGCCCTCCCTCCTCACCGAGCTGGGGTCAGCCCTGACCACCCCTGCCGAAATGTGAGCCCTCCCGACGCCCTGCAGGCTGGCTCTGGACGTAGCATTGTTCTTCCACAGACCAGGCTGTCCCTCGCTGCACTTGGTGGTCCTTGATGGCTGGGACTCCTGGGGGGGGGCTTCAGGCTTCCTGTTCTGGCACCTACATGAGCCGCACAAGGCTGTAGGTATGGATCTCTGGGCTGGCTCAAGGTCAGTTGCCCGCGACCCTGTCTTCTTTACTGCCTGAAGGTGGGCTGTGAGGGCCAAGTGAGGTGGCGGTGGGACGCCCTGAGCTACCTCCACTGGCACTGTCCTCCATGCTGGGCGGGCCTGGCCACCCGCCAACAGACAGTGCTCATGCACCATCAGGGCCGGGCTGGCGGTCCAGGTGCTCGGGGCTCCCACAGGCACACAAGGTGACCGATGGGGAGAAACGGGGCTGTGGAGGCGTCCATGCCAAGCCCCAAACTTCCCAACATGAAAAGACAAACAGGCTAAGTCATGACGCACTGAGACAAAACACTTTCTGTAGATGTTTATTCTACTTCAAGTAACAAAACCTATGAAGTTCCATGTTTTCATGTACAGTGATACAGTTTGCAATATAAAATACAATTTACAGAAATTTCTATCAAGTAAACCTAAAGAAACACACTTGATTTTTACATTTGTGTATTTAAATTAGAAAATTTTAATTTTATATGTAAAAAACCCTTCATATCGTATTAGATGTTGGAACTTGACACCTACTTTAATGTAATTTAACCTACCTGATTGGTATAATACCAATCATCCCAAATGTTAAATTCTCCGTGTTTTCGTAACTTAAAAATTTGTGCTATAAAGTGAAAAATCTGTAGTGATGTACAATGGAATAATAGACTCCGAAGAACAAATGAAAATCTCTAATTTTACATTTGCAAAAGTAAGTTTATGAAAATATAAAAAAATTATCAAAGTGTATTTGTACAGTCAAATAAATTAGCAACGTTTTCCCTATTCACACTTCAGAAGAACTTGAAAAACACATGGCAGAAGCCGTACGCTGTATTTCAGTCAAACAATTTCTATTTAGTTTATAGTTCTTGAACTGGTATCACTATTTTCTGTTTCAGACTTTATACAAATACTGTTCCATTTTCAATGACAAACTTTACATCACCTGACAAATGCAACAGTTGGAAGCTTAGTGCACATTCCCTGGGACACAGGAAGACTGGTCAGAGGATCAAACTCTACAAGTAAAAAGCTCCTGATTACTCAAAACAAAGACTCCCCCCCCCGTTTTAAAAAGCACACTTCATTAGTTCATTTACTCTCTTTAGGATGGTAACATGTAAACAACAATAAATTGTTACTTAAAACACAACAATTTCTACTCAGACAGATGTTGCTTTTAATCACGTTTTTGGGCGAAAAAACAAAAGTAAGACAATATATAAAAACTGAGCAAAACTAAGAAATGTGTTTTTGTTTCCTGGCTGAAATTCTGAAACTCAAACTTCTTTATAACAAAACAAAAATGCACGTATACGTTTTGTGTTTCTCAACACTCCAGATACAAACTAGTAACACTGCTTTTCCACAATCTTGCCACAAATACCTGCAGGCCACCCCGTGACACCCCTACCCCGACACCACCTCACCCCTACGGAAAGCCGCTGAAGACAGATACCAAGAGCATCCTTTTAAAGACAGAAATGCGGATGTCAGCAAAGTATGGCTTTCAGGTCCACCAAAATCCCCTTAAAATGTACAACAGTCGAGTTCTTAGAAAAGATAACTTTATAATCTGAAAAAGCAATATGCTTTTGTCGACTTTCCCATTTCTGTCATTTTAAATGGAAATATTAAGAGTTCTTAGATTTTTACAAAAGCATCAGAATTGAAAAGATGTGAAATTTTGTAAGAAACCATTACACACAAAATTACAGTAATTTTGAAGTCCAGAATATTCTGTTCTTCATCTAAGTTCATAGCCATTTGAAAAACTATTTGTTCAACACATTTTATAAACTTGGCTTTTAAAAGGATTTCTGCCAGGCCGAGACTATCTACACTGGAGAGCAAGGCTGGGGCCCGGCTGACTCACACCTCTAGGACTGGGCAGAAGGGACGGGCCCTCCCGGGTCAGGGCCCCGAGGGGCATCCGGCTTCGGCTCGCGAGCCCGCTCTTTGCTACGGCTTCTGTCTCTCCGCTCTCGGCCCTTCTCCCGGTCCTTGTCTCTGGCTTTGTCGCGGTCCCGGTCTCTGCTCCGAGACCTGTCCCGGTCACGCCTCCTGTCCCGGTCGCGGTCCCGGTTTCGGTTCCTGTCCCGGCTTCTGTCCCAGTCCCTGCTCCGCTCCACCTCTCTCTCCTTGTCCCTGTTGGCGCCCCTCTCCTTGCTCTTGTCCCACTCGCGGCCTGACTCCTTATCCCTGTGTCTGTCCCAGTCCCGGTCGCGGCCCCAGCTCTTGCCGCGGTCACGCTCCCAGGCCTTCCCGTGCTCCCGATCGCGACGTCTGTCTTCAAATGCCCGGCCCTGCCGACCGTCTGGCAGCTGGGCCTCAGACTCGTCCAGGGCCTTCTCTTTGGGCCCGGCCTCGAACCGCTCCCTCGGCCGCCCCTCGAAGGCCTGGCTCCTGTACTCGTGGCCCTTGCCCTCTCGAAAGTCTGCCGGCGGCCACGGCGCCTCGGACTCGGGCCCCAGTGCGGGTGCGTTGGCAGCCAGGGCGGCGGCAGGGCCGGCATCGTCCCAGCGGTCCTTCCTGAGCTGCGGGGGGTGGCTGGGGAGCTCCAGCAGGGGCCTGGGCGTTGGCTTCATGCCCTGTGGGGGCTGGCCCTGGAAGTGAAAGCGTGACGGGGTGTGCTCGCTCTTCTCCGAAAAGGGCACGGAGCCCCTTGGTCCCCCGAACTGGAGGGGGCCCGGCGCCCTCTGATTCGCAAAACGCGGTGGCGAGTTCACCCTCTGCTCCTCGAACTGCTGTGGTGGAATCCCCCGGGGCCCTGGCATGAAGTTTGGGGCCTGGCCTCTGGGCCCTTCAAACTGATTGGGATGGGGCCCCCTCGGGCCCACAAAATGACCAGGGGGTGGTCCTCGCTGGCCTCCAAACTGGGAGGGAGGGGGCCCTCCTCTGGGCCCTTTGAACTGTGACAGCAGCGGCCTCCTCTGGCCTCCAAACTGGAAAGGTGCGGCGCCCCGAGGCCCCACGAATGGGGTTTGCTCCGGGCCTTCAAACTGGGCCGAGGGAGCAGCCATTTCGGCATAAGCGGCGTCCTGGAACTCTCTCTTCTCCCCGTGGGGATCTCTGCGCTCTTCGAACTGGGGTGGTGCCACCCCTCTAGGCCCACTGAGATATGAGGGCGAGGGGCCTCTGGTATCCCCGTGAGGAGGTGGCCCCTGCTGCCCAGAGAACAAGGAAGGGATAGGCCCCTTCTGGGCCCCGAACCGGGTGGGCAAAGGTCCCCGTGGTCCGTCGTTACCAACACCGTCATCTGAAAATGGGGGGACTGGCCCCCTCGGTCCTGGAAAGCTGGGACCATGGAGCCCTGACATTCCAAAAGTGCGTGGTGCAGGCTCCCGCTGTCCCTGGAACTGGGGCAGCAGGCCCCCCGCTTTCTGCGCAGGTAGGGGGAACGCAGCAGACCCCTCACTGGGCTTGGGCTGCGGCTCTCTGTCTCCCTCCAGTTCAGCCGTTGGCTTGTCATTTTTCTCAGCAAACTGAGGGTTTCTCGGATCCTCACACTGGGCCAAACTGAGAGATTTTTCCTGAGATGCAAACACTGTGCTTGGGGGCGGGTCATTTCCTCCAGGAGGGCTAAAGTTCTGCAGAGGGAAGCTGGGCTGGAAGGCAGCGCTGGGGGGCGTCGGCAGCAGGACTTTGCGCACAGGCTTGGCCATGGTGTCTGCAGCCCCGGGGGGGCGCGCACCCTCTGCCAGGTGCCTGGCTGAGTTCTCGGGGGGTGCACTCTGCTGGCTGTCCTGGCTGAGCATCGGCAGGGCCTTTTCCCCGGGAGTGTCTCCCGGGGACGGGGCGCTGCAGGTGGGGTTGGCCAGTGGCCTCGAGAGCACCTCGGTCTCCCCGCTCTCGGTGGCCAGTCTCCTGGCCTGCCGTGGGTCGCGGCTGGGCCTGGCCTCTGGGCCCTGGGCTGCCTGGGCTGCGGCGGGAGGCAAGGCCGGCCGGTCTGGGGTCTGCTGCTCCGGCTGGAACAGCTCGGCCTTGGTCAGCGCCGACTTTGGAGGGGGTGACATCAAGGCGTCTGACACGGAGAAGTGGGCCATGGAGACCCCGACAGCAGCCCTCTGCTGCCGGAGAGCTTCTTCTTGCTCCTCTAGCTGTCTCTTCTGCTCCTCGATCTGCTTGTTCAGTTCTTCCAACATCTTCTGTTGTTCGACCAAAGACGGAGGGGGGATACCGGAAGCGTAGTCGGCAGACCTGTCTGTGGTGCTGCCTCTAACGTCGGCACACATTCTGTTGGGCAGGTCGTCGATAGTCACTTTGGCTTCTTCTAGAATAGTCTCATCCTCTGGGTCGTAGGCCACCTCCTCTCGCTCCGCGGGCTCGGCAGCCGTTTCTGGGTCGTGGTGTCTGCCCCTCTCGGGCAGCGGCGTGTCGAAGGCCCTCTCAGGATCATACTCCTCCTCGGGGTCGTAGGGCCGATCATCCTCCTCCTCGTCCAGAGCTTTGTCCTTTGAGAACTGACCGAACTGCTGAACGATGGGGTCCAGCAGAGGGGCTGACGACGCTGCATCGTCCACTTTGACCTTGGAGTCCTGCATGGAGGCTGTGGCAGACTCCGCTGGGTCTTTGGCGAGAGGGTCAAATGATTTCTTCTTCCCAAAAAGAGTCTGTAGGATGTGCTCGAGGGGCGAGGCTGTCTTTGAGGCAGACGAGGTGGCCGTGGAAGCCACAGCTGTAATGGCTGGGGATGCGGCTGCCGTGGCAGTGTCTAGGGCTCCCGTTTGGAGGGACAGGATTTTTAATACGGATGATGCCGAAGCTGGAGCCACTGGTGGTTCTGGGGGCGGGGGCGGGGGTGGAGGCGGGGACCCGGGGGGCGGGGTGCTGGCGGCGGTGTCCGTGGGGTAGAGCTGATACTTGGAGGCCTTCTTGTCGGCCTGAGAAGTAGGAGTTATTTTGGGATAGATGGAGGCATCCGTGTCTTCCTGAAGTCGGCTCCGCTTCTCCTCCATCTTGTCCAGCTCTCCGGCGTTTGAAGGACGCTTTATTTTCTGACAGATTACTAAGCCCAGGATTATATTTGGACGTGGTGACTCAAGACCTGAAAAACAAAATACCCGTGTCAGTTCTGGAATCCAAATCAGTTTTTATCCTTTGAAAGCAAACTTTGTCAAGGGCTTTGGTGGGGAATGTTTTTCTAGGTCCAGGGAAGAAACGGTGGCAAAACAGAACCAAGTGTTGAATGCAGAGCTCAACGCACCAGACTTAAGGCTGCAGTGTCACGGACACACCACCTGCCCGGTCCTCACATCGGCCTCTGAGGGGCCACGAGCTGAGCCTCAAACCACAGAACCAAGGACCCAAAACTCACGAGTAAAAAGCATCCCAGTTGTCAGAGTTCCCGTTACGTTTTACAGTGATCACCAACGCCAAAACAATACTGTGGCAGTGGTACAGGGAGGGCCAGCATCCGCATGTCTGAAACCCCCTCCAGGGCTGGAAGGTTATCTCCATGCTAGGATGTCTGTAGAACAAAGTCTTAGTGAGCTATGTCCTCTTACTTGCCTCTTGCTACATGGGGCACTGGGAAATCAACAGTCCTCTTCGTCCTTAACTTCTGAGTTGCAATACATAAATGAGTCTAAACACGCCAATATTCAATGTTCAGTCAGGGGCTGATTCTTCAACTCAAATATAATAATCAAGAAAGCACAAACCACTAGGTAAATTCACTAGTTTCTGATGTCAAGATTACAGTTAATGGGCGGAAATGATGCTACTGATCGAAATGATCAAGAAAGTGCTGCTTCGGTCTGCATAGGCTGATGAGCACTGAGCCTTCGAGAACGACCTGCAGCTGCGGCCTGTGGGCACAGGACCTGCTGACAGGGAGCCCCGAGGATGGGGAGGGACAGGCCACTGTGCAGAAACAGGCTGCCGTCTCTGGGCAGACACAGCAGTTTTTAAAGTATTTTTTAAAAAGGATATTTCACAGCAGCAGTGGGAACAGACACGCGCACCAACGTTCACTGCAGCGCTTTCCACAGTGGCCAGAAAGTGAAAACAACCCAAGTGTCCATCAACGGATGGTGGATAAACAAAATGTGGGATAAAGGTCAAACGGAACACAAGTCAGTCATACAGAGAAATGAAGTCCTGATGTGCGCCACAACGTGGACGAACCTGCAAACATCCCACTGAGTGAATAAGCCAGTTGCAGGACAAATACTGTATGATCTCATTTATATGAAATAAGCAAATACATAGAAGCCAAAAATTACCAGTGGTTACCAGGGTGTGGGGGAGAAAGCAAGCGCTTGCTTAGGGGCACTGAGTTTATGTTAATGGTGGCGGAATACTTCAGAAAAGAGCAGCGAGGATGGTTGGACAACCTGAAGAATGTAATCAGTGCCACTCAATTACCAGGTGGAAACTGCTGAACTGGTGAATGTTTGCTGTGTGTATTTTCACCACACACACACACAAGACGTTAAAGAAAAAAAAAAAAGACAACACTCCAAACATTCTAAGAGGTGGTGGGTGATGTCAGGGATGCTTAGATTCCAGAACTGACCCCTTCTCCCCCCATCATAAATCCAGAACGCCGATTGGGGAAAACCCAAGAAGTGTAACTTTGGGAGCAGTGAGACAGCAAGGACAGCAACTTTGTTTCAACAGCCCATGTTACTTAAAATGAATCAAACTGTATGAATTCAGTTTATAGACAACTGTGAGTACAAGATGGGCACATTACACAACTTTTCCAGTCAGCAGGAAGATTTTCCCAGCCTTTGTGGTTTAAACATTTACAAGGGAAGTTACTTCACCAAGTTGTTCTCAGACACACTTCATAGTCCTGAAGACACGGTGTTAACCTTCCTGGCTGTGCCCACAACAGAAGGAAACCCACGTGCGCAGAGTTGGGGGTCCCAGCACCCCTTCCCCAGTGGGGCTGACACACAGGGGTCGCCATGAGTCGAGATTGGCTTGATGGCAGCTGGTGCCGGTCCCGGTGTCCTAAAGGTCCTTCCTGCTTCCCAGGCTGGTGTGTAAGAGCTGAGATCCGCAAGGAAGGCAGCAGAGCCCTGAGCTGTCACTAACAGACCCCAGCATCCTACCACATCCCTTCACTGGAGAAATGGCTCTCCAACTGCCCTAGCTGCCCCTCTGGGAACACATCAGTGAGGAGAGCTGGGCAGGGGTGGGGAAGCTGCAAAGCTGGGCACAACTACACTGAGTACACAGCCATGTTTTTCTGCTCGACAAACGTGAAGGGCAATCTACCAAGTTCACTTTCTAACTAACATGAACTACAGCTACTCTAACTTAAAACAGTACTTCTGCCAATGTAATAGCTCTTTACTGAATACCTTATCGCTCACTCAAACCAGGGTCTGGGCATGGTCAACTGCTGAACTGGCTAGCATGGCCTACCAAATGTATTTGCTGACAATGGTCCCCAAACTTGCAGAACAGGTTTGCACACAGAGCCACATGCCTGGGATCTACATGGGACGGCTTCAGAAGAACCCAAGCAGAAACGAAGGGATGTGCTTGACCTTGGGGCAGGGAAGGAGTGCTGGGCGGCCAGGGCTGGGAAGCTCTGACTCGGCTAACTCACCGTCAGCAGCCCAGGAATGACCTATCCTCAAGGCAGAGGGCTCTGCCACCTCACCAAGGGCAAATCTCAAATTCCAAAGGGCTAACAGGAGGGCTCTGGCTTCGAATCAAGTTTTGGACCAATGAGCTGCTGAGGCAGGTGACTCATGGTGTTAAGCCTGGGCAGATGGGTGCACCCACCATTCCAACTACCACTTTTAATGCCCTAGTATGCTCATTAGAGAAAAAGAATGAGTACAGCCAGGCCTGGCAAACTCTTGAGATGCTCGTCTGCTGTCATGTGTCACAGGTAGAGGGTCATCACTCACACTGGTTTTCAAAACTGCAGGCTACCTAGATGTCTGCATCTGAGGAAAAAGCTCACGTTTTAAGGGCTTCAGTCTCGAGCACCTCATGTGTACACCTTGGTGAGTGGGCCAAAGCTCCCAAATCAGATTGTGTGTGAGCCTTCAACATCCCCACTCATCCTCCCCAAGATTTTCCACCGGGCGGTTCAAAATGCACGTCTATTTGAAAGTAATCCAGTCTTGCCACCGGATTCACGTATTTAAATGTTACAGCTGCGTGAATATTTGAAGTGTTACAAGCTCCTTGGAAATACCCTGTGTCTATGACAAAGACTGAAAGTCACTAATCTGATTGGGACCTTTGGAGCAACCTCTACTGACCTAAGGGAGACATGCCACCTTAACCATGTCCCACACTGCCCTAAGGTCTGGCATTACACCACCAGACAATTTAGGTCAAAGCTCCCCGTAAGCTCCTCTACCCGTGCATCCATGTGGGGGCAGCGTGACGGGGGCCAGGCTTCCTTGTGAATGTCCCATGCCCAGCTGGGGGGCTCCCACTCCAGGCTCGCCAGTTTTGGTGGCCACCACGCTAGGTGCGTTTGCCCTTGGAGAGTGAATAGGGGTGGAAGAGGTGCCGAGGCCAGCCGTGAGCAGCCTGGCTGCAGTGTGGGACTGTGACCTGCTGAAGGCCCCGTCCCAGGGCCAGACGGGCCAGGCTCAGAGAGGGGTCTCTGGTTTCACAAAAACCTCTTCTTCTCCACCGTGAGAGGGGGAGGCCTACTTACCCACCTCCCCTTTGGGGCTGCTGTGGGTTTGCAGATCATAAAGCAGATGAAAACAGCATTAGGTGGGTGGGTATCCAAGTGGCAGTGGCAGTTAAAACGTGCCACCCCCGACTTCTAGACAAGGACAGCTTATCAGACAAGGGTGCTGGCCCCCAACCCCCCGAAACACAAACCTTCAAAACGTGTCGTGTGTGGTAAGCCCTCTCAGCACCATGCACACAGCCCTGTGTTTCCCTGGTGGTAAAGTCCAGTCTCAGACCCGGTGGTTAGTGGGCCTCGTGTGCAGGAACAGAAAGAGAAGCCCGAGGACAAGGGTGTAGAAAAGACGTGTGTCAGCTCACCGCCTGAGACAAGCCAACACCAGGGCCCGGGCTCAGATGTGGCAGCGAGATGGGGTGGAGGAGCGGGCAGTGACTGAGCGGACAGACCCGCTCTGGTTCTAAGGACGCTGCCTGGCAGTCTCAGCACACACATCAGGCCTGATACGTGGGGATGAGGCTTAGCTCTATGAAGGGGCCCGTCTGAAAGCCGACTCCTCCTCTCTACCCCCAAAGCTATCAAACGATGCTTGTACCCCGAGTCTACCTGTGTGTTCCACTACTTGTGACTTAAAATGAAAACCCTGATGCTCTGAATCCATCAAAATGGGATTTGCACACCTGCTGGAACAGAAACGGTGTGGGAATTAATAAACAACACTGAAGTCTGACTTGGAGAGACCTGGCAAATATAGCAGGAACAGCAGACCTCCCTACTGTACCGAGCACACACACTCACACAGACCCCTCCCGTGTTGGATCCCTCGGCCCCCAACAAAGCCGCTGGCCTCAGTGCTCTTGGGCCAGTTAGGAGAGCTGTCCATCTTCGCCAAGGCCCACGGGCCGTCTGCGCACTGAGGCAGACTTGGGGCTGGGCGCACAGCAGAGGGTTCTCACGGTGGCTCCTGACACGGAAAGGTGGGTAGAGACTGCTGTCAGAGGACCTGTGGCAGGCGCAGGAGCTACCCACAGCTCACGTGTAAAGAAACATGACCAGTTTCCACAAATCACTTTTATTGATTTTGAAGAAGAAAGAGGAGTACATTCCATTCAATACTATTTTTGACTTTGATTACAATTTCTGTGCAAAGCTATTGATACACACGTGACAGCTAAAGCAAGGCTGACCTGACTGACAGCATTTCAAGGCACAGGACTTTTCAGCTCCTTCAAGATGCAGTTACACATGAATACAAAAACAAGACCCTACGGATCCAGGCACTCTAAGACGTGCTTTCCAGTGTTAAAGACCCTCTCCATAAAGCACCTAACAGAGGACAGCGGTGTCCCTTCACTGGGGAAAAAAGAGTGTACTGCACACCTGTGTCTTTTAAATCTGAAGTTAATTGACAGGCGCCCCAGAAGAGAGACCCAGGCCCTAGCAGCAATGCCTTTAGGAATGATCAAGGTCTGGTGTACTCAGTGAAAACCAGCAAGGGCCCCTTAGCTTCCAGTCAACTTCTGTTACACTCACACACAGATCCCGACAGGCCTGGCTTCCACTCTACTAGACTCTTCCTGCCGCGGATAAGGCTCCACAATCTCACGTACCTGTAGAGTGATGGGCCTGCGCGGGAGCAGAGGCCCCCAGCCATCCTCCAAAGACGCTGCCCCAGCATGGCGCGAGGCCGCGGGACAGGACAGGTGGCCTGGCACTTCCTGTGCACAGGCCACGAAAGCAGGTGAGGACCAGCGGCCCCGAGGAGCTGTGTGTGGGAGCCACTCCTCAAGGTCACTGTCACTGATAGCAGCTGTGGCGCTGAGGACGGGGCCCTGCCCAGTGGCTGGTGGCTGGCAGGGGAGCTGCTGCAGGTTAGGGTGCTGGGACAGGCGCGGCTTAGGCGCCCTCACCTGCTTCCTGAGAACAGCAAGGGCTCGGGGCGAGCACATTTTCTGTGGCCGAGATGCCTGTACCTGTGACAGTCTCAACGCCCAGCGGGCAGGGGCAGAGCCTCGGAAGCCTCACTGGGTGTGAGCTTGGGCCAGAAAGTGGAAGTGCTCACACGTGCAGGCTGCTGTGGGGTAGGGGCATCCTGGAGAGATACGTTACCTTCCTGAAGCCCCCACTGCTGCCCTCCCAAAGGGCTGTGGACAGAACTAACTCCAGAGGGAGGGGCCGCTGCAACGGTGGGGAGACAAGACACAAATCCCACAGTAACCGCACACAGACAACTACGCCAGGACACACATGCACACAAGGGTCTACACCACGCCAAGGCACGCACAGCAGAGCTATGAACACGTGACACATGTGAAGATCACCTGGCCTGGGGCCAAGGTTGTTAGCTAATACGGAAGTGTGTCAAATATTACACGCAAATTAATAACATCAAACATGGTATCAGGAACATGAAACCAAAAAAAAAAAAAAAAAAAAAAAGGCTAAATTTAACAGGCTTAGATTTAGAAAAAATGCCTTTAAATTAAAAGCATTTAAAAGCATACTGGCAAAATTTCAGTGACTATTACTTTTCTAAAACCTTTTTCATATTTTATAACAAGCCAAATTTGTTCTTTATTGTATAGGGAAAGGTAAAAATCTTCGCATGTCTCCCCTCGGGTATGTGACCACACAGAGCAGGGCTGAGACATGTGAGTGAGAGGCCCACCACGCCAGTGGGGCCCAAAGCACCAAGAGGGCAGGTGGCAAGGGCGTCCCTGACTGGGCCGGCCCTTCCCCCTGCCAGCAGTCCAGACCACGCCCAGTCGGCTCCTCCTCCCCTTCCCCTGCCCACTGTCGTGGGGTCCACTCACAGTGGATTCCCTGCCTGCCTGGACCAGGCCAGGCTGCCACCGGGCCCTGCTGCATCCCGGGCTGGCAGACACGCCAGGTGTCTTTCAGCCCCTGCCTCCCAGTTTCCGGCTCCCCAGAGGACGCTTCCACTGCTCAACTGGGGACGGAGCAGGTGAGGGTTGTATCCTGCTTTGTTTTTAAAAAGGGAGGCTCCGTAACTGCTCACCAGCATCACTATGAACACAGAGTGCTCTGTGCCCTTCTGCGGGTGTATGTTCCCAGGGACAGCACACGCACACTCCATCCTACACACAACTATTACACGTGGGACTGACCGGAGCTCTCGGCAGACGGCCAGGTCAGCTTCCTGCTCTTCACCTTCAGGAAAAGAGGACGCCGCTTCCTTCCAGCGTTCATCATGGAAGCTGGCCGGCGCTCTTCATTCCGCTGGTCACCAAGAACCTTCCGTGAGGTTCTCTCTGGCCACCAGTGAGGTGGTGTTTCTTTACCCCAAGAGTGTTAGGGACATGTTGAAGCACTTTGCTTTTCAAATGTATGTGGCATTAAAATCATGTAGCATGCCAGCAAATATTTAACCCTGAATTGTTGATACCAACCAACACCTCTACGGGCACAATTCCAAAAAGGAGGGACCAGCCAACCCAACACCACCAGTGTCAGAAGCAAGCTCCAGCTGGGTCCTGGAGGCCAGGATTGTGCGTGAGGGGACTCTGGCCCTACACAGGAACCCTGCTCGTTTCTGTGCAGTGAGTGGTGTCCCGCCCTGCCCCCCTGCGGCTACGTGAGTGTGCAGGTCCGAGCTGTGTGCGGCGGTGGGCAGAGCACTCGCCAAGGGCTGTGACGGGAGGAAGGACATTGAGGGGCCAGCGATCTACGCCAATGCCCGCCTTCAGCACTCAGGGTGTCCGCCACTGCTTCTAGAACAAAGCACTTTAAAGAACATTTAAAATGCATTAGGAACGTCACCTTTTAGGTAGTATCTATCCTCTGTGGACTTTACGGCCAAGGAGAGACTTTAATCTAGGCAGCTTTTATTAGTTCCCTGACCTAAGTCACAGGAACATCTACTCAGGGGTTAGCAGAGTGGACACAGACTCAGCTACTCACCTCTCTCAGACCACGTCCCCAAATCACCTCAACCCTTGACAAACCTGAAGTGTTTTTGCAGGTTAATTTATAAGCAATGCTTTAAAAGCAGCACTTTCTAAGGAATGAGTAAATACAATGCAGTTTGCCAAAGACAGAAGAACTTATTACAGTTCGTGTAAAAGAACTACAAGCAATTATTTCTAGAAGTACTTATCTAGTTCGCTACTATGTTATGTACGTTTCTTGGAAACCAACGTGCCTGTTGAAGAAGTGAGCCCAGAGGGCAGGAAGCTGCTTCCTGACACTGGCTCTCTCCTGAGCTGGATAGTAAGAATAAAGATCCCAGTCAGAGAGAAGACAGGACCCACCAAGCCTGTAAGCAGGGTTACCTCTCCTTTCCGGCTCATCCTTGGGTTTCTGTGCATCTGAACATCCCACTGACTGGATGCCAGGACAGGCAATTGGCAGTTGTGGATTCTTCCCTCCTCATAAAACTTGCCTACACGATTTACGCTAAAAGGGCGTCCGTCTAGGGCACGGCTCCTACGCCTGGCAGCTTTAGTTTTCAGCTAACACTTCTTCACTTGTACTCCCAGCCCGTTCATAGGAAGCAAGTCAGGTCCCACAGCCTGGTCTGCTGTGTGACGAGCTGAGACTCAGTGTCGGGGACGAGGGCCATCTGGTGACCAGGTGTGCCTAATTACCACCCAGAAAGTCGGTGCTTACCTGGTCCCTCAAATGGCAAGAGTTTGGATGGGATGGGGTCCTTAGCACTCAGCGGGATCAGGTAGAGGTCCTTGATGTGCCTGTTGTTGTTAGCAACCACCCCAAAACGGCCGCGGCTACTGAAATACGAGTACAGGGAGATGTAGGCGACCTCCTCTTCCTCTGTCGCCGGCTGGAAGCGGATCAGACAAAGCTCCTACGAGGAGACACAGGACGGGAGACACACTGACTGCGGCTATTCGAGGGAGCGCCCCTCAAAATGGGCATCTGACATGCACACAGGACTGACGTGCACACAGGACGGGAGACACGCTGACCGCGGCTATTCCTGAGAGGGCCCCTCAAAACGGGTATCTGACGTGCACACAGGACTGACGTGCACACGGGACAGGAGGCACGCTGACCGAGGCTATTCCAGAGAGGGCCCCTCAAAACGGGCATCTGACGTGCACACAGGACTGACGTGCACACAAGACAGGAGACACGCTGACCGAGGCTATTCCAGAGAGGGCCCCTCAAAACGGGCATCTGACGTGCACACAAGACAGGAGACACGCTGACCGCGGCTATTCCAGAGAGGGCCCCTCAGAACGGGCATTTGTCATGCACAGAGGACTGACGTGCACAAAGGACGGGAGACACGGTGACCGCGGCTATTCCAGAGGGGGCCCCTCAAAATGGGCATCTGACGTGCACACAGGACTGTTGTGCACACAGGACTGACGTGCACAAAAGACGGGAGACACGGTGACCGCAGCTATTCCAGAGGGGGCCCCTCAAAATGCGCATCTGACGTGCACACAGGACTGACGTGCACACAGGACAGGAGACACGCTGACCACGGCTATTCCAGAAAGGCGCCCTCAAAATGCGCATCTGACGTGCAAAAGCAGGCTGCAATGGAAAACACCAGCAACTCTTGGGCTCTGGTTTCCAAAGTTCCACTGGTCAACATGTAAAAGCAGCCACACAGCAGGGAGAAGGGTCCAGTCTTGATCTCCTCTGAGTTACAACACCTACCTTGTAGGGTCATGGCCTCTGTGAGACAACCCACATAAGGTGTGGGCTGGCCAAATGACTGTGAATGGCCGTGCACACAGCACAGGCCGCTAACCGACGAGTGCTGCGTGCGCCCCCTAAACTGGGAGGATTAAAGGAGTCAGAGGGTCCAAACCTTCCTGTGGTGCTGATGACGGACCCTTTCCAAAGCCAACTGCATGCAGACGCACACATGGCAGCTGCAGCCACGGGTGTGCACAGAAAGCGAATCCCACTCAGGACCCCAGGCCCAGGAGGCCGGGCCAGCCCACGGCCAAGGTGCCGCTCTCCACTTCTTCCGTCACAACAACAATAAAATACAGCTTGTATATTTCTTAGTACAACCCAGCTGTGTAGTAAAATGAAAAATAATAAAACTTCTATCACTTCACTGCTCAACACACTCTCAGATAAGCTATCATGTTCCTCCACTGAACATTTTAACCCTTAAACATTCACCTGAAAATACCTAGTAAAGCAGAGACTGCCACCGTGAGCGTTCACGTGAGAAACGAAAGACAGAGATGTGTTTACCTAAAAGCACTGTCGCACACATTACATGATGAGCGAGTACCTTGGAAACAGAAGATCTGAGTTTGCCAACATAATCCCAGACTGTCTTCGGTGAGATCCTCCCTCCGATGTGAATCGTGTCTGGTAAATCCTAAACAAAAAGCACTGAGTCAGTCACTGGTGAGAGCACAGCATTTACAAAGACATTCATGGAGTAACTTCACGCACAGACGACCTGAGATTCGAGAACACCACAGCGATTGCCAAGAAAATGGTTATAATGGTAATAACTGCTGGCTGATTAATGACTTACTGCCCGTAAGCAGGGCCTACCAGGCTCAAGGCGGTGTAATAATAACCATCTCGCAAACAGGGTCACGTTTAGAAGGTACTGCCTGACACCTGAGCTACCTTACGTGAATATACGTACATGGCAATGATTCAGTTGCTGCCCAGACGTGACGGGCTGACCGTCCATGCTAAGGTCATAAACACTACTGCTGTTGTCATGAACTCTGAAAGGAGATAGAGCAGCCGTGGGTGGTCACACCCAACTGTGCCGAAGGCTGGGCACATGCTCAGCTGAACAAGACGGAGGAGAGGGAACCGCTCTGTCAGAATCGTCAGGATGACCCATGCCCCACGCAGCAGTCTGCTTTGCCCTCAGAGAGACCCAACACCTGGACTCTTGGTGCTTGACTCTGGTGTGTCACCGAACTCTGACGTGAGACGCACGCAAACACACATACACACATGCCTGCATCCACGGCACTGACCTCACTGAGGTAATCAAAACACCCAGACACAGGATACGCCTTCGTGACGAATTTTGCCACGCTCTGCATGTTGATGAAGCCTTTCCAGATGGTGCCAAGCCGAGACAGAAAGAGCGTTGTGTCTCCTTCGGGAGGGGACTGCGACTCTGAGATGCTGTAAAACAACCACAGGCATTTAAGTCAACCTCCCTTGTTCTGCGCAGTGATAACTCCAAAAGTGCCACCACTTCATGGGGTTAAGGCAACTGAGCTCCTGCAGGTTTTGGCAGCGGACTACTTCCAATGAATTACTGCAACCACAGGGACATAAACAGACGTTCTGGCCAAAGGGAAAACAACCGGGCAGGCAACCAAACCCCATGGGCATAAACTGAACTCTCTGCTTTCAACATCTCTCTCTAAAATGATGATTATGCATCCTAAAATCAGGCCTTTTAAAATTAAAGAATAAGTCTGCATTTCCAGGTGGATCACAGAGTTGAGATGTTTAATCACTGATTACTTTTCTTGCTGTTAGTCTCAGAAATGACGAGCTCCTGGCTCGCCCAGCTCTACCTGATGCTCAGTGACAAAGAAACTGACAAGCACCTTGGTTCGGGTGACGAGGAAGGCTTGGCCAGGATGGACTTGGGCATCACCACAGAGGTCAGGGCGGGCTTCAGAGCGTCCTGTTTGGTTTCTGCAGTGTGGGCGCTGTCCGGGAGAAGGCTGCTGGTGGGGCGGGCAGCCGTGGAGGCCGGGACTGTGCTCACACCACTCGGCACAGTCCTGGGGTCTCTGCCAGACACTGTGACCGTGGTGACCACAGGGCCCCCACAGGAGGCCGGGAAGGAGGTGAAGTCCTGCAAGGGGGATGGCTCTGGATGGCCGAGTTCTGGAGGGACAGGGGGACAGCTTCTCTCTGCCTCTGGGCGAGGCGTGCGCTCCGGCTCGGGCTCAGCAGCGCCCTCGGGTGGACTTTCTGGCATCCCTTCGTCTGCACGAGGAGCAGGCTCCGAGTGCACGCTGTCGTACCTGGACCTGGTGTCTTCTCTCTTAGCAGAAGTCAACAGCTTTGGTTTTTTCAGCATTGGCTCATCTTCTGAAGATGGAACCTGACCTGAGGTATATGAGGAAAGATTTCTTGGGATATCTAACACATCTTACCCATTAACAGACACTCGTTTCTCGCAAGAATCAAAAAGCAACACTACAAAGGGATGGGCTAACTTTTTCAACCCAGAAAACCATCCCAAGAACCCTTCTGCCAAACGTGGGTCCCGTACAGTTGCCATCAGAGGGTTCCTGATTTGAACAAAATCTGGTCTCGCTTCTAGGGTTTCATTCCCAGAGTCATGCTCACCTGTGCAGATTCGACAGTTGAGATCAAACAGGTGTGCCCGGTGCTGGCTGGTGGTGTCTTTCAGCATACTGCTGAAGACGTCCAGAAGGGGCACACAGCTCTTTTCAGGTACAGCTCGCACCGACTCTTGCTGTTCCTAAAAGCAAAAGAAGAAAACCACCAAGTGGGTCATTTCTTCTCCAAACCCACCTCCAGATTAACATCACATATTTAAAAAAAAAATCTCATGTGATTAAGAACCACTGAATACAAATACTTAACAAAGAACACAATTACATATACCTGTTATAAGCACAGTATCTCTGCCCAATGATTTCAGTGCCTATGACTATTTTAATGGGTCAATCTTACTCTGTATTTCTGAGTACTTCAATTCCAACACTTACATCCGAATCCGACACTGGCGGAGAGTCTTCCATGTCAGGGATGGTCTCCTGTTTCACAGCAGTCTTCTTGCTTTCGTTATGCGATTTAGCTCTGGCCTCTATCGCCTAAAATGCGGAAGACAAATGAAACCTTAAACGCCGTTTTCTCGGCGGACAATGTATCACTTGGTGAACAGCCCACGGCGCTATCTGGAGAAGCCACGGGCCCAGCGCCTCAACAAGGCACGCCTTCTGTTAGCACTCACAGATTTTGCTGGTCTCTCTTTCCACGTGGAAAGTTCTTTAGATACGAGTTCTTCTGGCTTCATTCTCACAAGTTTTGCCAACGAGATTTCTTCACGCAGAACACGATGGAAAAGTCCCTGTGAACAGACACCTCTCAGTCATGCATTTAAAACACCTGCAAATCGGTGCTGAAGGTGCCAGAGAATGTGTACAGAACTACTCTGGATTTTTTCGCAAATAATGCCCCCACATAAACACACCACATACTTAACACGGCTATGAAAATACTGTGTGAGGGACTGCATGGCTGGCCAAAAATCACACACCTGTAACGTGCACATTACTTGACTAAAAACACGGTAAGCGGTACAGCCCGAGCCACATCCTCCGGGGCACCTGAGGAGGACCAGTGCCACCCGTAGCAGTTATACGGCAAGCGGGGGCCACAAAGGCTAAGGACTGAGACCGTGTGGCTGATTCTAAGGCCCACACTGCTGCAGTTCCACTAAAGAATGCCCCCTGGGAAAACCAAGGCCATGAAGATAATGTGGAAGACAAGGCGCACAGGTACAGCACTAGGCAGACAGGCCAAGCCCATCTCTGCTGCGGGCTGTCAACCATGGAGAGATGGAAGGAGAGAGCACCTGACGCCACTCTCAGACGCAGGCGAGCGGTCAGGAGGGGTCAGAGACCAAGCCCACTGCCAGCCAGGGGCCCGAGTGGTCAGGAGGGGGGCAGAGACCAAGCCCACAGTCAGCCAGGGGCCCGAGCGGTCAGGAGGGGGGCAGAGACCAAGCCCACGGTTGGCCGGGGGCCCGAGCAGTCGGGAGGGGTGGGGGCGGTCAGAGACCAAGCCCATGGTCAGCCGGGGGCCCGAGCAGTCAGGAAGTGGTCAGAGACCAAGCCCGTGGTTGGCCGGGGAACCAAGCAGTCGGGAGGGGTGGGGGCGGTCAGAGACCAAGCCCATGGTCAGCCGGGGGCCCGAGCGGTCAGGAAGTGGTCAGAGACCAAGCCCGTGGTCAGCTGGGGACCCGAGCAGGCGTTGCCTTTTCCTGGCTGTGACACTGGACATGTGGTCACCTTCTCACCCCTATGTCTGTCTTGACCCAATGGGACGGCAGCATCTGCCCCCCCGGCTGCCGCTGAGGGTTGAGTCCTCACATCCAGTGCTGTGACAGCTCCTGCTGTGCCATCCAAACGGTGAACACGACAGTGTTTGCTGTCATCACCGTCATTACTAAGAAAATACGGCACAAAAGCTTGTGTGAAGTCATCCACCAGGATGAAGAACCAGAACTTTACTCTGGAGACAGCAGGAGCCGACTAAGCGAATGTTTCAGAATTTACAGGGGTGTTGAACAGCATCTCCCTGGGCCTGGTGCAATGGACGATGCACTCAAGGTCAATTCCGAGAGGTAACGTTCTTGGTGCCAGGAGCAGGGGGCATCACAAGGAGCACAGCAGAGGACACACACACTTGCAGCTCTCACTGCAGGGACAGAAATGTTTCCAAATGCTGCACTCAAGACGATTCCTGGGAAACTCAGCTAAGAGAGACAGCCAGGCCACGGGCAGGCTTGTTTCTGTGGCAGGAATGCTCCGCTCCGCAGTGCTCACACACACCTGGTTTTTAGGATCCTTGAGGTTGAACATGATGCTGCGGTATTTGCTCTTGTAGCGATTGTCTGTAACTTGAAACAAGCTGAACATCTCCTTCTCGATATGGAGGGCAACTCTGCCCACTTCGTTCTCTGTCATGATCAGGTCGTCACTGTCGCTGACTCTACAGGGCAGAGGGGACTCCATAAACCAGTGCACTGTCATCGTGCTGATCTTTACACCCTTGAAATAACCACACTTTAAACAGAAAAATTCCCGCATTAACAGATAAGAAATGAAGTAAAACAGCCCACCTTTTCCATAAAATCTCTTTTAGAGAGCGCCTGATATTCTGTCGAATCTGCGAATTTGGCTGTGATGGGGCGGAACTCGCAGCCCCGAGCCGTCCCGGTGCTGGGGAGGCCCCAGGAGCAGACGGAGGCCCTGGCTTCCTCAGTGCTCCAGCCACAGCAGCAGGGCCCACAGCTGAGCCAGGCAGCTTCTTGGGGGTGGACGCTGCTGCTGCAGGCGCCAGCCCCGGAGGCTTGGCAGCAGGGGCACTGCCGGCGGGCGCGAACCAGGGCCTCCTGGGTATCGTGCCCTTGAAACCCGAGGGCGACTTCTTCATGGCCTGCTTGGCTGCTGACACACGAGTGAAAGCAGGCGACTTCTTCGGGGCGAGATTCCCAGACAGGGGAGGCTGCTTGCCGAGCGCAGGAGCTGAAGGAGCCGTTTTCCTGGGCACGGTGACAGCGGCCACCCTCTTCTCTCTCGTCCTCTTGTCGTCCTTCACGGCTGCAAAGGGACAAGATGCAGGCACTCAGAAACCCCACGCACGTGCACTGTCATCTGAGCCTCAAAATTAACCAGCAAAGCTTCTCCGGTGTTCGTGTACGTGATAATCTCCAAGAGTAAATTCAGGAAAGGAGTGAGAGAAATTGGAGCTGCCAGCAGGGTTATGATAGTGACACGCTGTACTACTACAGGGGGAAAAAACAACTTTATTACATTAAATCAAACGTTTTCCTCCGCCCAGCGAACTCTAGTTATATCAAAAGCTCAATTTAAATCATTAGCTAAGTTTTAAAATGGAACAAATGTCACATTATAAAAAAAAAAAAAAAAAAGCTAAATTTAGAATAGCACTTTCATCATTAAGGATTCAAATACAGTATTTCTGTAAACGTGAGTTTCAAAAGTGTTTTCCAGAAAGGGTAAAAGGAGCACGTTCTCCCTAAATGCACACGCAGAACTCCTCCTGCGGACCCACGTCCTCGGGCCAGCAGAGCCCCAGCTCGGGGCCAGCCTGGACCCACAGGGGCGCCTGCTGTTCTTCCGGACAAAAGCCAGCTGGAGATGACATCATTAGTAAAAGTACGGAAACGCTGACAGAAATTTATAAAACGAGGAAAACCAACCATTTTTATACTAAGAATTAGACGCAAAAATCAAGTGGCACTGCTACAGAAAGACTCCTATCTCTGACTCCTGAGCTGCCTTCAACAGAGGAACAAGTGAGCACTGAGCACTTCACTCTAAAGGAGAGCTGCAGCCAGGCTAACACAGCAACAAAAACCTTTCCATGAGGCCAGCACTGTTTCTTTAAAAAGATAAAAACGATACGCTACAGAACCAGTTACATTATAATCCTACATCAGACCAGCAGAACTCAGGTCTTTGATAACCATGACACAAAGCAGAAACAGGCAGTCCCCGAGAGCCACAGACCCCAGAGCTGCACAGGGCAGAGGCCCAAGGGCCAAGGGGATCTATCCACTCCTTGTCTGGGCACAGAGGCATGAAGTGGCAGTCATCAGGTCAGTGGGACTGGAGGTGGGCTCCTGGGGACCCAAGGCTGCAAGCCACCTCAGCGCGGGGGGGGGGGGGGGGCAGTGCCTGCCGGCCTGTCAGAGGTTCGGTGCCCAGTGAGCCAGAAGGCATCTGCAAGCCACCAGGCAGGTGATCAAGTTACACGGGGATGACCTGAGAGGAGGTCTCCCTCCGTGTGTGCTTTTCACTCACTGCCCAGGAAGCAGCAGGCCTCCGCAAACTCCTGGCCAGCTAACTGGGGAACCCCTCCGGAGACCCCTGCCATTTTATGCCGGGATGAGACAGACACCCACAAATCACTGCTCCTCCCACTGCTGCTCCTTTGTTTTCCAACAAACCAAGGGGAAGGCATGACACGGGGGAGGGGGGAGGGGGGAGGACAGGAGGCCTTTATCTAGACAAAACCTGGCCAGCCCACAAGCCCCTCGAGGTGTCCCAGATGGGGAACAACGCCCTGTAGTCTGGCTCCTTCTCCAGCAGTGGCAAGAGACACGGCTTTTGTCAAATTCATACTGATTGTCACAGACCGGCACTAAAAGCTGGGGCTTCAAGTTCCTTGTTTTATAAAGTTTCTTAGTTTTGCAAAACATGCAACAGCACTACACAGACCCAACCTGACAGCAGAGTCAGAAGACTTGCGTTTTCTCAGGCATCACCTTTGACTTTGCTGAGGTTTTCTGTCCTTAACAGAATCATTTTAACGGGAATAATTCACTGAAGTATAAACCCCATAAAGTCCTGCCCCCTGCAGAAGATGGCCATCCCAGCTTGGGGGTCAGCGTCTCCAGGTTTCCCAGCTGCCCTGCTGTCACCTATGCCCAAGGCCACCCCACGCCCGCCTCCCCCTTTGGGAGCACAAAACCAGGGACATGTTAAAAACAAAGACAAAAACCGCTTTTCATTGCCTGGGGTACTGTTTCTGCATTTCTTCAGTATTATTTCATCACACCAAGTTAAAGTATCTGACGAGTTACCTACCATTCCTTAGCACCTGGAAATCGTTCTTTAACGAGCCACTCAGGTCTCGGCAGCAAGGTCCACAGCACCTAAGGAAGTGCTGTTGCCACCTAAGCTTAAATCACCGAGAAGACACTTTTTGGGGGGGAGGGGGCTGAGGGAAGGGGCAGGTGTGGCAGCTTAGGGCCCAGGAGGGACAAAGCGCTACATGACAGCATCCACCACACTGATGTGGAGCACAGGCGGAACGAAGCTCCGGTCTGCACAGGTGATGCAGGTGTGGGACTCGGGAGCCTGCTGGGCAGCCAGTTCAGCTACTGCCCTTTACAATCAAATTCGGCTGAGTATTTTAATAGTGCACTTTTAATTAACTCTGCAAAGCTGGCCTGATGCATTTCCAGAGAAAGTAACATGGGCATCTGTGTGATGTGACCCGAGAACAGAGCCTTGGTGACTAACGTTTCAGGATACAAACGTGTTTGCTTCAAAAGCGTCAAGACTTTGGGTCTCCAGATCATAAAGTGGTAGGGGGTGTCCAGCTGAGGGCAATGCTCACAGTGGTGCAGTTTCTGCAGGTTCATTCAGGGAAAACCAAAACCAAGAGATTTTCAGGACATTTCCAACAAGGGACTAAACGAACTGCTCCCCGAGAGTGGAAACAGCAAAAGAATGCAGCCTAAGCGGGGAGGGGCTTCAATGTCCCTCCCCTCTACCTCAGGGTATATAAACAGAGAAGAAACACATTACTGGCAAAATGTTCTGAAAGTCGTGGATTCCAACGGCAAGTGGGGCATATCAGAACACGTTAGGCTGTTCTATTTTGAAGGGAAATGTTTAAAACTCGCAGTAAGTTCCATACAGAAATGGCTATACAGATGCTGGTGCATCCTTGTCCCCCGTACGTCGGGTGGACTGAGTGAGCTGCTGCCAGAGTGACAGTGACAATGGTGGGATGTCGAAGAGCCGACAAGATAAAAACTCTGAGTTAAAAACTTGCAAATTCCTCTAAATTCACTTCTGTGTTATATTGTATACAAATGTGCAGAAAGGCAAGGAGTCACCCTGTAACCAACTGGAAAAAATCCCATCCTGGAAAAGCAGAAGCACCACCCCCAACACCAAATGGAAGGCTGGCTTGGCCTGCTCTCGGGCACGAACGACCCCAGGCGCAGTCACCGTCTCCAGCTGGCCAGTAGTGGGGCTGCACATTAGGCAATGCAGTGACTCGTCACAGAACCTCCCAGTGTGTCCACCCACCATCCTGGACGGAGATGACCCGGGAACGTGTGCCAGGGCTGCCCCATCCTGTTCGTAAGTGCCCCTGGAGCAGCCACGGGGCGTCCCTTGGGGAGAAGTGTCGCCTGAGCCCCAGGAGCAGCCGTCCAAATTAAATCAGTTTCTGCCAAGTCTGGCCATTTGATTATAATGGAGACAATGCTCAGGTTTAATCCTCCCATAGAGCTAAGCAAAGCAGGCTGTTGTGCCAACAGGCCGGCAGCAAGCTCTAATTGGCTCATTTCCAAATAAGCGTTAACCGAAGTATCTGGTTACAGATGAACACCCATGGCACCGCGGCACCGCAGGGTGGCGCCAAAGGGCCTGCAGGGGGAAAGGGAGATCTACGCTGGAGGAATCCCGGGAGGGGAGTCCTCTGGATAAAACCGGTGCCACTGCCTGCCTGCTCCCAAACCAAACCGTGGGCAGAAGTGACAACACGGGGCAAGAGGCAGTTTGCAAAGTCACAACCTGCCCCCAGTCACCTACATCTTGCTGACCCCTCTCTGCACAGGAACACGAATTGGTGCAAACCACTCAGGGCCACTGCAAATGTCTCATCCCTCTGGGTCTCTCCAAGCTACACACAAGACATCTTAAAACCCAGAGGAAACTTTCAGTTGATGATGCCTGGGTGGGGGGAAGTTAATTCGTAAGGAGTTTGCAGCAACTCTCTGGAAAACTTAGAGTTTCTAAATAGAGCAACGATTGACTGTAAAAGCCCAAACTAAGGAATCAAATGGAAAGTAAGCTTCTGGTATAGACTGTAGCCCTGGTGGCACAGTGGTTAAGAGCTATGGCTGCTCACCAAGACTGGCAGTTGAAACCATCAGCTGCTCCTTGGAAACCCTATGGGGCAGTTCTACTCTGACTATAGGGTTGCTGTGAGTCGGAATTGACTAGAGAGCAATGGGTTTGGCTTTCGTACGGACTAGTGAACCCAAGACATCTTTTTCAAGGAGTGTGCCAAACAGTAATGGCCAAGGCAACCCAGAAATGCCAAGTCAGGGTGACTGCATGTCCTTCGGTACAGGTGTCCCCACCAACCAGCCCCGCTTCCATGCCGCTTACTCGGCACTGTGGCATCTTAGCTTGATATGGTCACTGACCTCCGGCCCCCAGTCCCTGCTGTTTGGACTCCAGCATCAAGTGCTGTTTCTGTAACGTGAACCTGCCAAGCAGGCCTGTGATCCCTGGAGAAATGGGAGGAGACACGTGTCTTTACTGTGACTCAGCTCTCACTATGACACGTGTACAGTGAAGTTTCCCACTCGATTCTGCTTCTTCGTGATCAAGACTTTTCCTAGTGTGAAAAATCAAGGGCCAGTAGCAAGACAAAAAGGCTCTGCTCTTGCACCTCTCAAAATATTTAAATACGTCCAAACGAATGATTCTTTTAAAAGTGTAATACGTTATGGATTTCTTTTTTTTAATCAGAAAACATGGATAATTCTCAAACAACACTCAGAGTGGCACTGGTGCTCCTCGGTGCAGATTTCAGTGTTCTACAGAAAGGCCACAGTCCAACTTCCATAATGTCGAGAGATGTAAATTTGGGATGTTATTTTTTTCCTTACTGATGCCCAATAACTGAGCTACTTACGCCATAATGGCGAGATGCACGTTTAACTCTCCAAAAGAAATGTAGGAAACTCAACTATGCACCTGAAGCCAGGCTACCCTTCCTGGGTTTAACAGTCTCATATACAGTGTTGAAATTAAACCTGATTCATGCTGGGTTGGCATTCATAATCTACAAAGAACTGGTCAAATTACACTTCAGCACGAACCACAGGAGTGAAATGATCAGGCCGCGTGTGGAGACAGGTGTTTCACGACCCACGTCCACAGCTGGAATCTCTGGTCTGGCCCAGAGGTGCAGTTGTCCCACGTGGCTGCCAAACTCGAGGATCATTTAGGGAGCTGCTGCCATTTCTGGAATCTTCCAAGCCAGTAACAAGCACTCTCACTACTTTAATAAGGTCACGTTTTAACCAACGTCCTGTTTGCACCTGAATTGTTTACTACTTACCCCAATGACAGAGGCATGCTAAAATAGTCTATTTGCCCTCCCGTATAACCCTCCCAGTCCCAAAGGGTCATACTCTATAAAAACCCCAAAATGAACTGTAGACACAGTGAAGGAGTATGCAGCCAATTACCTTATTTTCTTCGTGCTGAACTCCTCCAGGCTCGTGGCAAATGAAAGTTGCCCAAACTTCATTGAAATCAATGAAAGTGGCAAAAATTCTTATCAATCTGTTACTTCTGCTTCTCTAATTTTTAGAAGCTAAGAATATAACTATGTGTGTGTTGATTAAAAAAAAAAAAAAAAATCAAGAACGTCAAGCTTTCTACAAGTCTATCTGGGCTTCATTCCCGGGCTGCAGGAACTAGCGGGCTTCCTCAGGGGTGGCCTTTGACATCATGTAAACTGATGAACCACCAAACGGACTTTCCTACAGCATCAGTCTGGAAACATCAGCACAGACCTTGACTGCCAAAAGGGTGTATGTCGTTCACCAGAGAGAGGTGAACTCAGTGGGACCAATCCTGCTGGAAATGTGGGGCCTTCCCCCACCCCACCTCCCCCGGTGGCTAAAGCCCAAGGAGAGGGGAACAGTTCTGGGATAGACCTGGAGGTCAGCCATGGAGCTGTGCTGAGGTGATCCCATCCTGCACATGGGATGTTATGGAGATGTGACACCTTTCCCTGACTCGATTTTCTGGACAGTAAGCTATTTTTTTTAAACAGTTAAACACTTCAAAGCATCAAAAGAATGCCATTATTGACAATCAAGAAAAGTCTCAACTATTTGGATAACATTAAAAACAGCTGTCAGTCTAAACCCCTCATCGGGATGAAGTTACTGAAGACACACTCAGTTTTGGTTTTTCCTCTAGTTGGGGGCGGAGACTGGCTCCAATGTACAAGATCTGGCTGGCACTTGATTTGCCCCAACCTCAGCTTCACTGCCATGGACAAAGCTGGAGGAGATGCCAATGGCTCATGCAACCGTGAAATGTTTTATGCCCCTCCCCCCACTTTACATTTCTGCAGAATATTCCTGGAGCTCAGTCCCCTTTGTCTTTTATTTCAGGGAATCTGTTCATCTTATTGCTTGCAGTAAGGGAATTTGCTTGCAGAAGATTATGCTCAGGCTGCTGGCGGTGTGACATCGGCCCCTCTCCTCTAACCACCTCCATGTCACTCAGACCACATGGGTAGGGGGTAAGATGCACAGCAAGCAACCTGGATTTGGGTTCACAGGCTCTGTAGGGCCTTTCATTTTTATGTCCAAAGCCTGGTGACATGGACTGCAGAAATCTCACTTTCCAGTCAAAATCTGTCCAAATTCCCAGGGTTCTAAATCACCTCATGAGCCGTGTAAGAAGCCCCAAGTCCCAGGACAAGGATTGTGCCTGTGAATATAAACAAGCATTCCACCTCAAATCCTAATAAACCAGGGACATTTTAGGAAAAATGGCAGCCCTCTTCACGACAAGAATGGGAGGTGAACTCAGTGGAAATGAAGAAACAGGGAAGAATAAAGATCTAAAAACACAAATCATCGTATTGGGGGGATATAAAGCACAAATGGTTTCTGCGAGCTAAACTAACTGTACAGGACAACCTCAAGCCATTTTTTGAAAACGAACTGGAGGAGCAATTATGAGTATATTCAATTACATCACCTGGGGACAGCCTGATGCAACTTTAATGGACACTCCTCCTTAAAGGAGCAGCAGGACAAAGCTGCTCTCAGAGAAAGGTCTTTCCCATTATCAACAGGAGAACTCCCCCACATCCGTCTGCTGAGAAGTTGTACCTGTGCCGTCCACGCCCAGGGTCAGCACTAATGACCTGGGAAGGAGAAAGGAAATCCAGCATACTCCCACGGGCTGCAGAGTCTCGGCTCCCTGAACTGCTGGGCGTTCTCAGGGCGCACACTGAGTGTGAACCAGCTCACAAGAAAACGGGCCTGAGTATAGCAGGCCAATGTGGTGAGCTGCCTCCTCATGGAGCTGCCCCAGCAGCCGCCTCCCACCGCTTCTTCCCCTCCCTGAAAGCCCGCTCCGCAGCCAGCCAGGGAGGCAGACCCAGGCCCCTTGTGGGGACGCAGGGTTCTGACAAGCTGTGTGCAGCCCCCTCTTGCTGGACCTGCTGGAGTCCAGGGGAAAATGCAGAGATGGTTTAGGGAGAGAGGGGGGAAGATGGGAACCGCTACTCACCAGCGCTGAACTCAGATCGCTCGCCAACGACCCTAGTCTCCTCCCAGTCATCTTTGGGAAGATGACAGTTCTGGGACAACAAGGATTTATCAGAAGCAACTAGCTCAGAAGTATTTCCCTCATGCATGCGAGGAATTCTGGATAGCTCAGTTTTAATTTAGAGACGTGGAGGGACATGCTGGGAAGACTAATTATAGTCATTCATCTGTCCCCAACTTTCTGCCACGGAACCTTCAGTGGAGAGCAGATGTGTAGAAGTGCAGGAAAAGGATGGAAAAGGTCAGAGAAAAATCCACCAACAGAGAAATGGAGACTCCGCACTGACGTCCTCTCTCCTCCCGCCCTTCCCTAGAAAACTGTGAGGCAGAAAATGGGCATCCGAGGGGGACTGGGGCCCACCATTCCATCCCACGCTCCCCATCAACTATGGCTCTCCCACATACATGGTCTCCTAAAACGCCACGCTTGGAGTCTCAGGGACAGCTCCCCAATTCTGGCCGACAGATGGAGAGGAGTTGGGAGTGCCCTCCGACCATCTGTGCCGTGGTGTGGTCCCAGGGTTGTGTTCCTTCATTCTGCACATGCCTGCGGCCAACTGAAAGGACTTCGGCACAGCAGTAACGAGTGCCCACCCATCCACAGATGGGCCGCGCTTCTTTTTAAAGGAGGCTCCTTATTCTGTAGAGGCGCTATGTTGTAGAGGCGCTATGTAATTTGCCGGGAATTTGAGACTTGTACTTGTTAGCATGAAATGCTGCTCAACCTAAGTGCATGAAGACTCCTGATGGTACAGCAGTTGATTGATGCCGACCTTTAACGCTTCACTCGCTCCTGCAGACCGACACTCGGATCGTACTCCAGTGTCGCTCTGCAACTGACTTGGCTCCATTCGGAACTCGTGCCACTGCTTACATTCTGAAAACCAGCATTTCAGACGGATGTTTCTAACCACGCTATATCTAGTGCCTCCCGTCACCAGAACCCTCCCATAGGTGACTGGTTAAAAGGCTGGCTGGAGAACGCAGCACTTTCCATGGAGTTCAGGGCAACCTCACCCGGTGCTTTTAAAAAGGGCACAAAATGCACGATAGGTGGCATAAATAAATACTGAGCGGAAAATACTCTTCATTACAGAATGTGGTGGGCTCTACGGATAAAATACTCTTCAGGGCAGAATACGATGGGTCCTACGGATAAACACTCTTCAGGACAGAATACGATGGGCCCTACAGATCAACATTAGGTTTCTAAGAATGCAGCTCTGAAGCAATACGCTGAGAAACAAGAACACACACAAGTGATTCCAGCTGCGTTATCTAACTTGGGGACTAAACCATCTCAAATACCTTCATTTAAAATTGGGGGCAGGATACAGTACTGAAACAGTGTAAACCTGCAAGAGGCGAGTCAGGAAGCCAGTGAGACCTACTGTGATCAGGCCTACAGTAACTTACCTTTGGCAAGGACAGAAAGCGCATCGTACTCACTCACCACGGTGGGTGTCGTTAAGCACAGTAAAGAGGCCTTCAAAAGTCAGGTGTGTGTAGGTGTACAACATGTGAACAGGATGTGAAAAGAATTTCTGCCTGTTCACTCAAAAATAAATGTAACCCCTGAAAATCAGGGGTAAACTGAGTACCAGTGGCAGCACCAGTCTGCAGAGCTCCCCACAGCATATGAAGAACTGATGCCTGTCTGCGCTGAGGAGATGAGGGGAGACCGCGGGCTGCAGAGCTGCAGCTGCTGTGCGGACAGTGAAGGGGTATGGTGCTAGGCAAAGTATCTAGACATCACAGTTTGTGGACGATAACACAAATACTTACCGGAGCCTGATAATAAAAACAGAGAGATTACAAAAATCAAGCACCAAGGTGAAAAACTGGCAGCGAGGTTTGTACAGTGTTTTGGAAAACAGCGGTGAGAAGTGGCACAGCCTCAGATGCACATGGCCTCAGAGGCATCTTGCACATGAGCATCCCCTTCAATCTCTGGAGGCGCAGCAAGTGTCTGCCATCAGACTAACAACATGGCTGCAGCTCCCAACCTCGGACTGCCACGTGGCGGCTACGCGGAGGACGGGAAGGGCCCACGAGGCTAAGCTCTAGGAGATACATACATTTACACAACAGTGACACCGGGAGAGCAGCAGTCTTTTCTGGCTTCACTGCATTGTAATTGTGGTCGCTTGCCCAAGACGGTGTGCCGCTTCCCGGCGTTGTTTCTGTGACAGGCGCGTCGCTCCGAGAAGGTGCCACCACAGTCTTCTTCACAATGTTTTCTTTTTTGTCTGGAGCTGGTCTCTTGTGCATAGAAGAAATTTTAATGCCAGCCTGGATAACCAGTAAAATTGCAATCATTGGGGTGGTCCAAAGTTACACCTTCATGTCACAACAAAGGCCGGGATGCTATCTACCCACCCACTGCCCCCGCCTCCCCACCACGCAAGCCATTTACAGGGCCCCTTGCCCACCCGGGCCTGCCACACTGTGTTGTGCTCAGGGCTGACCACGCGTGCACATCGAGCAGACCCCACATCCAATGGCAGTCAGGATGCCGGCTCTCTGAGTGAGGGGAAGGTGCCCGACACACAGCACTCTACTGCTGTGGAGGGACGAGGCTGCCAGGGTGCCGGAAGAGCCTCCTGAGCCCGACAGTGGAATAAGACCAAGTGGAAATGGTGTGAGCAGGAGCTGTGCACAGCACCTGAGCTATGCCTTTTTTTTCCCTGGGGGGTGGTGGTGAAATTAGGAAAAAAGACCGGAGCAGAAACGGTGTGAGCACTGAGACACAGGGACCCCGGCAAGAGCTCTCAGCACCTCCCCTCTGTGCAGCAGACCCTGCTGCTCTGGTTCTGGGATTCAAAATGACAAGCTGTGAAAGACTGCGTCATCTAAGGGCTAGTTGTTGGTGGGGGCCATCGAACTGATTCCAACTCACAGCAACACCCTGTGAGAGACAAACTGCCCCACAGGGTCTCTTATGCTGTAATCTTTATAGAAGCAGATTGCCAGGTCTTTCTCCTGTGGAGCAGCTGGGTGGGTTCAAACCACCAAGCTTTTGGTCAGCAGCTGAGCACTTAAGCACTGCACCACCAGGGCTCCTAAGCATTTACAAATAACCCAGGAAGGAGAGACTCCCACAGAGAATGAGGTACGCTTCGTTTGTCATTAAGTTTAACAGGGACTGGGACACCACGTCAGCCCAAACCGAAACTCTGGGACTGGTCTCCAAGTGTAAAGACAAGTCTGTGGTTTTCAAACAGTCCCTGGATCCTTCCCAAACCATGTGTGATATATAAACTAGACAAGTGTGACAGGCAGGTCTAAAAGTGAAGCACAGTCTGCACCAGAACGTACTTGCCACCTGCCCACCCCCTGTGAAAACACTTTCCACACAAACTACAAGTGGTTAGTGTCTCCCCTTGGCAAGTCCGTCTGGTCCAGCCTTACGCTTCACATGCAGAGCCAGCGCCTGCATCTGCTTCACTGCATCTATGACTTAACCCTCAGCCAAGGGACAGAGCAACAGGAAACAATACATGATGCTTATTTATATCCTGAAAAGAAAACGGGCAGAAAGCGAAAATAAAGACAAAACTATCTGCATTACGTTTATGCTGTTTCCTACATTCTACAAATAAATAGATCTAAAAGAACAATACTCTTACGTATTCTTTGCTTAAACTGTTCGAATGGCTGGTCAACTTACCTGAACAGTACATTTTGGAAGACTGAGCTTTTCTGGTTTCATCTTGAGCTTTTCTTTAAGTCTTGGTTTTGGTTCTTTACCTGAACTGAGGAACTTCATAGTAGCCGCAGCATGTTTAAGAATGCAGTCACTGCTGCAGTAAACCGAGTCGGGCTGTGCCACGTTACAACAGCCAGGGCCAATGCACCTCGAGGCACCAGGAGCCTCGACAACCTGCAGAACAAAACACATGACTTCAAACAAGGTACTTACCAAGCTTAGCAGTTAAAACACTTGCCAAGATCACTGTTCATAGCACTGAGATCCCTCTGCTCTTAACAGCATTCAGAGACACTAACAGTACTTTTAACGTGAGTAAAATTTTCTGTTTACTCAAATGACATAGATCTACTTGCCATGTGTATGACATTCACGAGCTTAACTGTCCCTTATGCCACCTGTGCTGGGCAGAATTCTGAGAACTCCCAACATTCCTGACCCCTGGTGCCTGCCCTGTACAACCCTGCCCTGAGTGTGAACAGGGACTGGGCATATGATGCAGTTTCACACCCACTACCCATTGCCCTCAAGTCGATTCTGACTCACAGTGACCCTACAGGACGGGGCAGAACTGCTCCACAGGGTTTCCAAGGAGCGGCTGGTAGATTCAAACTGCAGACCTTTTGGTGAGCAGCCGAACTCTTAACCACTGTGCCACCAGGGCTCCTCATACCCATTAGGGTCTGCCATATGTCAAACATGCAGGGATTTCTAGATGTACTCAAGGTTTCACAGGAGCCGAATTTGAGCTCACAGAAAAGTCTGACTTAACCAGGTAGAGGGCCTGGGCCTTCAGAAGAAACAAGACGCCCTTACTGCTTCGTCATGAGCTGCCATGTTGTGGAGAGGGCCACATGGCAAGGATCTGAGGGCAAGGTTGCCGGATAAAATACAGGGCACCCAACTAAAATTAATTTCAAATAAACAACAAATAATGTTTTGGTATAAAAGCACGCCATGGAAATTCATGGGGCATCCTTACACCACACAGCCTGGAGTCTGGATGTGGCTCTTTCCCCAGTCCAGCCTCTGTTGAGACCGCAGCCCCAGTCCAGCCTCTGATGAGACCGCAGCCCCAGCCCCACCACCCCTGACTGCAGCCTTGAGACCCTGAGCAGAGGAGCCAGCTGAGCCACACCCGGATCCTGACTCACGGGCACTGTGAGATAACAATGCATGTATGTCGCTGTGAGCCATTAGGTCTGTTATACAGCAACACGAAGCTAACACTCTCACAAGCTCTAAACACAGCTGCTTCTTTTCACAATTTACTAACGTACGTTTTGGTGGCCATGGTTAATTACACACGAACGTCTTCCTTAAAATGTACTTGAGCAAAATCTTATTTCTCAAGTTAAATATTTAAGATAATTGTTTTTCCTCCACAGAATCTAAGTGTCACTTACAATAAAATTTAGGCTTAGTCTCCAACATACTGACAATGTTGTTGGTGTTGCTAGGTGCCATCGACTCAGATCTGACTCACAGCAACCCTAGGGACAACAGAAGGAAACACTGCCCGCTCCTGCACCATCCTGACACTCATTGTCATGTTTGAGCCCACTGTTGCAGTCACTGTGGTAATAATCTCACTGAGGGTCTTCCTCTTTTTCACTGACCAGGGGGATGTCCTTCTCCAGGGACTGGTCCCTCCTGATAACATGTCCAAAATATGTGAGACAAAGTCTTGCCATCCTTTCTTCTAAGGAGCACTCTGGCTGTACTTCTTCCAAGACAGATTTGTTTGTTCTTTTGGCAGTCCACGGTATATTCAATATTCTTCGCCAACACCACAATTCAAAGGTGTCAATTCTTCTTTGGTCTTCCTTATTCATTGTCCAGTTTTCGCATGCATATGAGGTGACTGAAAACACCATGGCTTAAATCAGACACACCTTAGTCCTTAAGATAGCACCTTTGCTTTTTAACACTTTAAAGACATCTCTTGCAGCAAATCTGCCTAATGCAATGCATCATTTGATTTCCTGACTGCTACTTCTATGGGCATCGATTGTAGATCCAAGTAAAATGAACTCCTTGACAACTTCAATCTTTTCTGTTTATCACGATGCTGCTTATTGGCCCAGTTGTGGGGATTTCCGTTTTCTTTACGTTGAGGTGTAATCCATATGGAAGGCTGTAGTTTTTGATCTTCATCCGTAAGTGCTTCAAGTGCTCTTCACTTTCATCAAGCAAGTTTGTGCCATCTGCGTATCACAGGTTGTTAGTGAGTCTTCCTCCATTCCTGATGCCCCGTTCTTCTTCATACAGTCCAGCTTCTCAGATTATTTGCCCAGCATACAGATTGAATAAGCATGCTGAAAGGATACAACCCTGACACACACCTATCCTGACTTAAAACCACACAGTATCCCCTTGTTCTGTTCGAACAATTGCCTCTTGGTCTAAGTACAGGTTCCTCACGAGCAAAATTAAGCGTTCTGGAATTCCCATTCTTTGCACATAAAATCAAGGCAACTTTTCCTATTATGTTTACATTTCCATTAATAATCTGTCTTCTAATGAGTACGTGGGACACCAACAGCTGTTGCCCGCCTCCTCAGTAACACATTAAACGGCCCAGTCCTCAGAGAACTCAGTGGGCTCTATGTGAACCCAGGGTGGAGACCCCGGATGCTTCTAGGGAACAGCCCCTAAGCCTTCTGCACTCCCAGCAGCTGCCGAGGGACAGGCCACGGGGCAGGCCGACTCCCCTAACCCAGTAGGCAGGACAACAGGCAAGCCCCAGGTCAGAGGCTGGCCAGGGTCCAGGAAGGCCTGTAGTGAAAACAAGCTGAGTCATGCCCCCTCTGGTGGGAAGCTGATGGGAGAATTACAAGTGCAGGACAGTTTTCTGCAGCAGAAGGTAAAGGTACCTGGAAAATACAGCAAAGAATCCTGGCCATGAAGGGGCAGAAAGACCTGTTATGCAGGAGAAAGGCATACACCAAGGCCAGGGAAGCAGAGACAAGCTGAACATGAGCACGCGCGAAGGTGCACGCCCGCATGAAGGCACAACCAGCGCAGGGTCACGGAAGCAGCACCAGCCCGAACGGGCAGGCGCACCCTCGCTGAGACAGTTCACCCTCCAGGCACATCCACGCGGGAGCTACCCCCTCCCCCTCACAGGGAGACAGGAGTTATCTCAAGATGTTATTGGGTGGCCCAGAGATGGACAATTACTTCAATAATTAAAAAAAAATAATTTTGCTAATATGAAAATACATAACTAACGCCAAGCTCAAAATGTCACCAGTCTGAATGCTTGAGAAGGGGCTATTTAAAAGAATTAAATGTTTAAAAAGTGAGTCCACTTAAACACAAACATTCAGTAAGTAACAGTACAGGAGGGGGCAGTGAAAAGCAGGTCAGCAACAGTTCCAGCAGGTGATGTGACATGGAGGCCGCCTGGAAGCCAGGGAGCGGAGGGCAGCTCTGGCGGCACGGCACCATGGTGAACACACAGCTTATTCCAGACCAAAGACACCTTCTGGGTCTCAAGTCTGAAATCTGTAAGGTTAACCCCTTAACATTTACCTCTGTGAAGAATATACTCACAGGCTGAAATATCTTGAGCTTTTTCTTTCCGCTTGGATTTGCAGCTTTCTCAATTCTACCCTTTATTCCTTGGTCTTCACTAGATTTTTGCTCTACTATTCCTATGCTGGTGAAATCTGTGCCATCAGCATCTCCGTGTCTACATTTAGGGTCCTGCTGATCTGTGGTTTCTGAATTAGTCTCGTCCTGCCCTTGCAGAATGGTGCAGTTTGGGCAGATATAGTCCTCCCCGTTCCTTTCCAGAAGCCTCCCTCGAGCCTCAGAAATGCCCACACAGTCGCCATGAAACCATTCTTCACATCGGTCACAGCAGATCATAAACCTGAAGTGAAAAAGCAGCAAGATCAGGGATGGGAACAAGCAGCAGTCAGCAAACCCTCGATGTCCAAAATACTTGTAAGTCAAACTGGCTTTAACTTCTATCACGTGTATTAAAAAAAATACAGAAAAGTAGAGAGAACAGTGGAAAGAACACTTGTATACCCTTCTTTTGATTTTATTAACATTCAACCCAATTTGCTTCATCCTTTAACTGGAGCATTTTCAGAGTAAACTGTAGGTTTCAAGGCCGGCCACCCTAGCCACTTCAGTGCACAGCTCCACAGAACAGCAACATCACCTTCATCCCACCTAACAAAACCGACAGCGGTTCCCGAACACCTCCTGGCACCCAATCACAGTCCAAGGCCCTGAGTCACCCCACATGTCCAAACTGGGTCCGATCGAGGCCTGCACATGGCACCCTGCTGGGTCTCGCGTGTGTTACTTGCCAAGAGTCTACAGCAGTGTGCGCCATCTGGTACAGCGGCTACCGGCCACGTGGGAGCCCGCACTTCATTCAGTCCCACCACTGTGGCTGTAAGGAGCCACGCAGGGCCAGTGGTGACCACGGCAGGCAGTGTGGCTCTCGGCAATCCCTACCCACGCCTTCTGTTTCTTTCTGGATACCAAGTCATCTTTTTCAACTGAACAAACCATTCACCCAGCCCAGCCTTTGAACTCTAAATCACACGAATGGCAAACTCTCACCACCTGGCTTTCTGTGAAAGCTGGGCAGCCCGCCCCCTCCTCCCCCAGGACCTACCTGTTGTTATGAGGCTGTCGGCACAGGCAGTACAGGGCACTGGGGTCGTAAACCTCACACTCGGGTTTGTGCTTGATCGACTCTCTGGGCTCTTCCTCTTTAAGTCCCTGAGCTGCTCTCCCTTCCGGCTTACTCTCCTTGTCATCTCTCGCCACCTGGAACACGGCCACCTGGTCAGCCTCAGGCTCGGGCTTGCTAGGCGGCGGGCTCTCAACGGCGTCACCTGCCTCAACATCCACAGTCTCTGCTGGGTCCTCCTCACGCCGCTTCTTCCTCAGGCGGTTCTGTATGCCTTTCAGGGGCCTATCGGTTGGCTCTTGTTCTCGCTTTCTTCGAAGGCGATTCTGAAGCTCTTTCAAAGTCAGCCCATCGCTGTCACTATCAGAGGTGTCATCCTCCTCGTCACCTCCTTTTGCCTTTTCAGAAGAGGTTGGTCGTTCCTTAACATCTGGGGCGCCAGACTTCGGGCCACCTTTGATTTCAGAGGTGCTTTCTACGCTGCCTTCGGAGGCAGTTTCGACATCGGTGACCGGACACGACGTTGGCTCAGCCGAGTCTTCCAGGGAGACAGGAACGCTCTTCCTCCCTCTGCGCCTGACAGTCGTAAGGAACTCCTCCACCCTTTCTGTGCGCTTTGGTTGCCTCCCACTGCGTCGCAAGGAAAGGCTCTGCTGCGGCGGCTGTGGCGCCTGCTCCAGAGAGTCCGCTTCGGCGTCTCCCGCACCCTCACGCTTGGCAATTGTGGTTCTTCGGAAGCCCCAGGTTTTCCTGAACTCTTTACTTGTGGGTTTGATGGCCTTGGGCGTTTCATCACTGCTCGGGTCTCCTTTATCATCCATGCCTGATGATAAAACCAACATCATGAGCTTACATTTCTTGGCAACTGACCAATAAACCACTGAGCAAAAGATGGCCACCTTCAGTCCCCCCAGGAGGAGCAGCGGCCACGTCGCGTAGGTCTATGAACAGCAACGAAACAACAGTGTTCTACCTCAAGAAGCGAGCTTCCCATTACAGCAAGTCACTGTGACCAAGGGAGACGAGCTGAGTTTTTCATGAAGGAAATTTTAATAGTTCCATAGTTAATGTTTATTAGAAAAAATGCAGCTAGTAAATTAAATCTACCCTTTTACTATTTTACTGCTTAGGACAAGGGGAAGGAGTGGCAAGGACACGACCCAAATGACCAAGGTCAACAGACTGCCTGACTGCTGTCTGGCTGGCAGCCGCAAGTTCTCCAGCACTCCTGGGTGGGCAGACGGGGTCCACCTCCCTCCCTGGGAATCGGCCAGCTCCAAGCTGAGAGCACAGTGTGGGGACGCTGTGCCAGCTCTGGGTCAAGCCCTCAGGAGGACCGCCGTGTCTGTCTTGGGCTCTCGAGGTCCTACTGCTCCCTGGAGAGGCACGGAGAGGGAGAGTGCCCAACCGAGCCCAGCCATCAAGCTGTCATCACCCAGGGCCAGGCACGGGAGGAACGCTGTCTCCAGCCCGCCACACCAGCTCAGCTGCTGGCCAAGTGCCCACGAGCCTAGTGGACACCAAGCAAAGAGAAGAACTGCCCAGCTGAGCCCTGCCCAGGGCCTTCACCTACAGTTGGTGAGATATAAAATGGCTGTTTTTTCAGCTTCGGGCTTTGAGGTAACTGTGTAGCAACAGCTCACTGGAACACTCAGAAAACACCAACTGAGGCAACCGCTTGTAAGAAGTACGTCTGTCTGTCTTCTGCACTTTCTTTCTAACAGATTACTGAAGGATCCTGGTTGTGAAACCTTTACGCTCCTGTGTAAAACGACGAGACCAAAAACGGCAACATATACCTGAGGATTCCTTTCCGGGCTGTCCAGGCTTCAGTCGCATTTAAATGCTGACGACACCTCTGACTTTATGCCATGTTCCATCCTAAGGGCATGACTGGCATAGAATGAAAACCTTAACAATAGAAAACATATACATTCAAATTTGCTTGCAACCTAAGTTTTTATGTGGTTTTTTTTGGCTTCCATTTTCCCACCCAGCTCTGTTGGCGCTATAGACAGTGACTTAGGCTGTCTTGTAAACCTGTCCCATGCTCCCAAGCCACTCAGAAGCTCAAGGGAGTGGCTGTAACAATATATCACGTGTTGGGTCACCTGAGGGGACCCACATGTAAAAGGATGCAGTTGAACTCAATCGGGGTGGCCAATTCAGAGGGAAGGCCCCTGAAGCCGCCTGGGGGGGGGAGGCGAGAGCCCTGGCAGCACATGCCCACGGTGAGCAGCACTGACCGTCCCTGGAAGGTGGGCTCCAGCTCCTGCCGGTGACCCTGACCAGGTCACATTGCACTGCTCTCAAAAATGGTTCATCCCTAATGGTGTGGGCTTTAAATGTGATAAGTGACACACAAACCCCTCCGAAAACAGACATGCTCCTTACAAATGTACATGTGATACTGCTTACTCTTTCTCTAAAAATTTTACTCTTGGGAAACCAACTTGTGGCAAATCTGACAGCCCTATTAGAAGGGCAGTAAGTGCTAATTTTCACGTAACATTTTGAAGGGCCACAGCACCAGCAATTCTTTACCATGAAGGGCCTACACCAGCCTCCCCAACAAGTGCATGGGGTGCATACCTGTACCGCAGAGGGCCCTTATGGGACCCACAAAGCTCAAGCAGGCCCGGAAAACCCATCCCACCTAGTAGGGTGGCTTCCAAAAGGAAGAATCCCCCTCTACAAATACAGTTCTCACCAAAGAGAGACTATGCAAGGTCAACATATATGCATTAGTAAAGTAACCAATGCGAAATAAATGAACACTCCCAATCAAATTCTTTAACAGCTCAAACCTTCCAAAAACCCGAGGTAAAGGTAGAATATTTCAAGCAAACACAAATGCTATATCAGCTTCTTTACAAAGGAAATAACTTTAGAACCAGAAAATACAAGTTAAAATTGTGCTACTGTTCAAGACTAATACTTTACCTGCCCCCACGCTGAGAGCACGGACACCCTCCTGAAGTCCCAGGTACAACGGAAATCCGGGCCGATGAATGAAATCACCCAGTCCAAGTCAACAGCCACGCCTCCAAACAAGGCTGTCGCCAGTCACTGTTCACAAAAAAACAGGATCTGTGGTCTCAACAACTCAAATTATCTGACTGCTCCTGTGCAGTGAGCTCCTAGAGAAGGGAAGAAAATATTACAGATCTAAGTTAATCACGACTAAAATCACATACCCTCCCTATCCCCCCCCAAAGAAAGGGCACCAAACTTTCTAAGTAACATATTATTTGAGTATATAGTAGGTGTCCTACAAAGACACAGGGGAGTCCAAAAAAACCCACAACATGCACCTCCTTTAAAGACAAGGAACGGAAGACACCATTAAACTAAAAGAAGGGGGAGGCCAGTCTTGGTGGCGCACTGGCGGAAGGTGGGCCTGGAACTAACAGCCAGTGGGCGCGGGGCTCCCGCCAGGTGGAGAGGAGAGTTTTAGAAATCTGTACTCATGTATTAGCCTCTTTCCAATTACCATTCTACTTCTGAGATCGACACAGCTCAGGTAAGACCCACCACAGAACAGAAAAACAAAAAGTGAAAAAGCTGAACAACAAAACTACTTATCATCTACGAACGCACTCAGATTGCTACTGCCATCGACAGGGATGGGACTCACGGAGGAGAACAATATTGACACAGGGCAGGTAAACGAGGAAAAGAGAAGATTCACGGAGGAGAACAATATTGACACAGGGCAGGTAAACGAGGAAAAGAGAAGATTCACGGAGGAGAACAATATTGACACAGGGCAGGTAAACGAGGAAAAGAGAAGATTCACAGAGGAGAACAATATTGACACAGGGCAGGTAAACGAGGAAAAGAGAAGATTCACGGAGGAGAACAATATTGACACAGGGCAGGTAAACGAGGAAAAGAGAAGATTCACGGAGGAGAACAATATTGACACAGGGCAGGTAAACGAGGAAAAGAGAAGATTCACGGAGGAGAACAATATTGACACAGGGCAGGTAAACGAGGAAAAGAGAAGATTCACGGAGGAGAACAATATTGACACAGGGCAGGTAAACGAGGAAAAGAGAAGATTCACAGAGGAGAACAATATTGACACAGGGCAGGTAAACGAGGAAAAGAGAAGATTCACGGAGGAGAACAATATTGACACAGGGCAGGTAAACGAGGAAAAGAGAAGATTCACAGAGGAGAACAATATTGACACAGGGCAGGTAAACGAGGAAAAGAGAAGATTCACGGAGGAGAACAATATTGACACAGGGCAGGTAAACGAGGAAAAGAGAAGATTCACGGAGGAGAACAATATTGACACAGGGCAGGTAAACGAGGAAAAGAGAAGATTCACGGAGGAGAACAATATTGACACAGGGCAGGTAAACGAGGAAAAGAGAAGATTCACAGAGGAGAACAATATTGACACAGGGCAGGTAAACGAGGAAAAGAGAAGATTCACGGAGGAGAACAATATTGACACAGGGCAGGTAAACGAGGAAAAGAGAAGATTCACAGAGGAGAACAATATTGACACAGGGCAGGTAAACGAGGAAAAGAGAAGATTCACAGAGGAGAACAATATTGACACAGAGGGCAAGGGCAGGTAAACGAGGAAAAGAGAAGACGGGTGTTAGGACGGCAGGAGTCCTGCTTTCTTCTTTCAAAAATTCTTACTATTGCAGCCATGTTATCGATTTGATTAAAATTTTAATTCAAATAAGTTTTAGAAGACTAAGGTTGATGACTACTAACCATTAGTGTGTTTGTCATCTGTGTAGACTTAAAACCCATTTCTCCTTCCACACCCTCTTTCAAACAGCTTTACCTACTTTAAATGCTTGCTAAAGATGCCTTTGTTTCTAGCTACTTCCTGGATATTTATCTTTCTAACACATGTACCGTTCTTCCCAGAGCCCCACTCTCCTGGAGCTGAAACCCACATCTTACCTCTCCCTCAGCCTCACTCCAACTGCCTTCCCTGTAACTGTGGTCTCCCTAGTGACTTCAGAACAGAGGGGCACAAACACTCCCCGTCTCCTTTTAAAGAGACAGTGAACACAGCACTTAACAGTGTCTTCTAACGTTCCAGGGTCCGGATTAGCCAAACGACACCACCATAATCACATTATCTCTTTAGCGTGCTAAACCCAGCCTCAAAACGATTGCTTCGAGAGTTCAGAAACTTTACTTCTCAGAAGAAACTGGAAATAAACTTTACTTTTGTATTTCACAATACTGAGCACTTATAAAAGCAAAGACATTAAGATGTTCTCAGGAATGAAAAAACTCACTACCAAAACCTCAATTTAAATGTAAATCTGAAAAATAAACTTGTTTTCTAGATTTGATTTGAGTTCTGAATAATTAATCAGAAGGGAAAGTAGCTATTTCTATTAAACAGGATGAGAGATAAAGTACATATTCAGAACGACTCAGATCATTTCAGATAATTTGGTTCATCTATCTCGACTTTTTGGAACCCTCGTGGCACGATGGTTAAGAGCTTGGCTGTTAACCAAAAGGTTGGCAGTTCAAATCCACCAGCTGCTCCTCGGAAACCCTATGTGGCAGTTCTACTCTGCTCTACAGTGTCGCTTTGATTCGGAATTGACTTGACGGCAATGGGTTTGTTTTTTTTTTAAAAATCTCAACTTTAGATCTACAATACTGGTTTCTCTTCACAATTCCTTCAACATAAACTCTAATGCACAATTTTGGACAGCGTGTGAAACTGAAAACATACACGTCAAGGCAAAAGAAAAAAAAAAGTGTTGAGTTCCTAGCACAGCTTAGAATTTGCACGTAATTCTACAAACTATAGCCAACGAGACTCCGATCACCTCATGTTAATAACAAATCTCCCCAGAAAGGAAGAGGAAGGTAGCGACCCCGACACTGGCAAAGTAAAATTGTAGGTTAACGCTATACTGAAATAAATGTTTCTTTTCTACATTAGTAAGTGCAAGGCAGGGGTAATGCTATGAAATCTCAGCCTTACAAAACTCACAGGGGCCAGTGCTTCTCCTTGTTCTGTTAATGAGGGGCCCAGGTGACAGATGGCAAAAAGTGACCTTCACAGACCTTGAACCAGTGGCCCTCCAACTTTTTGGTCTCAGGACCCCTTTATACACTTAAAAACTGAGGGCCCCAAGAAGGTGGTTTATGTGATATATATCTGTTGCTGTTTCCAAAATTAAAAATATTTATTCATTAAAAACATAAACCCATTACACATTAACACTTTTTAAAATGAAAAATGGTATTTTCCACAACAACATCACAGTGATAAGAGTGTCAGTTTTATATTTTTGTTTAAAAAAATGTACTTTTTTCAACATATATATTTAATATATTAAAAAATTAGAAATATTTTTCTCTAGTTTAATAAAAGACAGGCAGATCTTCATATCCACTTCCGCATTCAATCTGTTGCCATACACTATTCTCGTTGCAATATATGAAAACCTTGCCTCACCCAGGTAAAGCATTAGAAAAGGGCGGAGCACGCGAAGCCTTTTCAGCTACTTGTGGCCGTTCTCCTTCGGAACGACACCAAACCTCCCAAGTGGTAGTTTGTAAGGCTCCCGGCAAGGTGGAATCTGAAACCACAGCAGTGAACTTTCCATACTTGTTTCACTGAAGTACACTCTGAAGGCATCTTTTAGCCCTGTGTGCAGCGGTCTGGAAAACACTGGCTCACTGAGTCACTCAAGGGCTCCACACGTCGACAGGTTTTACTAGACAACATAAAAGGAGCACGTTTGTCAGTATCCACACCACTCTCCTCAGGGGTCTAACTACTGGGAAGCTGTCAAAGCTCGTGCTGGCAGATACAAGTTTTCCAAACTTCGAGTTTTTGCTTGAAAGCTTTCGTTTTAGCATAAGCGATCAGTACTGTAGAGGCTGCTTTCCCTGACACGCGGCTCACTCACTCTCCAGAAACAAACGCAGACACCCACGTCTGAGTCACATGGTGTGCCTCTCAGCAAGAACGGTGAACTGGGAAGGGTGGCTGGCACCGTGCCCAGCTCAGACCACCACGTGAGCACCATTCCTGGCAACAACACCCCACTTACAGGTACTGCCATCCCATCACAAAGAATGTAAAAAAACGCACACCGAGGGTTGAGACTTAATAAAGTTAATAATTCTCACTGCTCCATCAAGAACATTTTGGAGAAAAACTGGAGTTTTTTGAATGAGCGCGTGGTGAGCAGCACTGGGGAGCGTGATGCTGCGGCTGGATGTGCTTTTGCACCGTGGATCCCAAGTCAGTGCGGGAGCGAGGCCGATTGCACCCGACCATCACCAGGAACGCAGCCGGCAGTGCTCAGCCCCTGGTGCACACCGAGGACTTTCGTCACATGCCGTTTCTGTTAGTTTAGGAGCACATCGGCTATGTGCAATTCAAGCACACCCATCAGGGCTTTGGGTAGAAGAGACTTCAAACATTTCCTTCCACAATTTGTTCTAAAGTAGCCTATAAATTTTCCCTTCAGATCCCCCAACTTATCAAAATGCTTAAGCTTCCTGAACTTCTTAAAAACAAACCAAAATATATTCTCCCAAAATAGATCAGTTTTATGTTATTAAATAAATTTTAAAAAACCCACAAACATTATACATGATTTCATAACCATCGTAAAACTAAAGACTCAACTTTTACTATTAAAGTATACTTAAAAAGAAGAGTTGAGGCATACTCTAAAAATTTTTAGCTCACAGACTTCAGAGAGTGCTTTCTTAGTCATCAATCTCTAAAGACACTTTAAAAGATGATCCACAACCACAATGAAGTTCCTATTCTCAAAGCAGGCAAGCCCAGGAACAGTGGTGGCTTCCTCCCGAAAGATAACAGACAAGGCCTTGTTTTGCCCCACCTGGTGGCAAAATATTGTTATTTCCTCACACCTTAATTATTTTCCCCTGAAACAAGACTCAAAACCAGCAGTAAAAAGTAATAGTTCTTAAAATTTCAATGTAAAAACTGTCATCTCAAAACAATTCTAACCTGCCAGTCAGAAATTATACTTGATGTTACAAGACCTCACTGTTTTGGACTCAAAATTTTTGTTAGTTCTGACAGGCTAGGCCAAAATTTAAATTTATTTTTGGAGTCCATGGGTGCTGCAAACAGTTAAGCACTCAGCTGCTAACCAAAAGGTTGGAGATTCAATTCCACCCAGAGGCACCTTCTGGTGATCTACGTCCATAAATAGCAGCCACTGTAAACCCTATGGGGCCCACGGGGGGTTGCCGTAAATCCAAACTGACTCCACAGCAACAGGTTTTTTTAACAATATTTTCTAAAGGGCCTTCTCTACCAGCAACTAATCCTCTGCTGCTGTAGGTGACGGGAGGCTGAGAATATGATGGCTAAAAGTTAAACTACTTAAAAAAAAAAAAAAAGAAAGAAAAACTTTCAACAAAAAGACTTTTAGGGTCGCTCAGGGGAACACACCTAGACTTTTCAGACAACTCGACTTATACTGAAAGTCACAGTGTTGGAGCTCAATTGGCACAAAACGCCAGCGCTCGTCCGCACCTCACCCGGTCTCAGGTCTGCGCGAGAGAGCACCACGCTTGTAGGCAGAGCAGAGGAGAGCAGCGGCGGGCCCACTGAGTTTAAGTGAGGAAATCCAGTTTCATTTAATTTCTACACAGAATCTGACCAAGTGTGTGAATTTCACTTACATTTAAATCCTTCAGAAGATCATAACTAAATCAAAGTTTTGCATCTTACCAAACTGTCACTAAAAAAAACGATGAAGCTAGGGTGCCCACAAGACAGTGATTAAGTCCTCACGTGTAAATATAAAGAAAACTCCAGAAACAACCCTACTGAACTAAAAATTTTGTAAATATTTTTGCTTCCCAATATATGGAAACAAAACGTGTAACTTGTAGCTCAGGACACAGACGAGCTCTGCACTCATGCTGCACTTCAGCGCACCCGTGCAACCCTGGCGAGTGTGTAAAGGATCCCTCTGGTCCTCTCTACCCAGTTTCTGATGCAAAGCACAGGACTGGGACCATGGCGGGCAACTCAGATGGGAATTTCAACTCCCCAAACAAGCATCAGGAACCAGAGCAGCCCCATAGTAAATACAATTATTAAGGTCAAGTAAGAAGAAGGCAAAAATGAGATTTTCACTGTTCTGTATCAAAGTTCTTCAAATGCTACCTCTGACAGACTTCCTCTTTCCTCTTAGTAAGAAAACCTGGCTTCACACACTGTCCAAGACCATCCAAACCCTACGCTCCGGGGGATGTGCTGCTCTTGGTTAAAGGGCCCCACCTGGGTCTTAGAATGATTTCAACTGTGTGGCTTCTTGTCCTCATCAGGACATGTGTCACGTGTGACAGGGTTGACGGCTAATCCCCAACAATAACATCAGGGATGACCTCCTGGGCTAGAAGAAGGGGGCTGGGTGCTCAGAGGACCCTGGATCACTGGAGGTCATTTCGCAGGACGGTCACTTACTTGCGCTGAAAGCACCAGGCCACTGCTACAGCACAGCTGGGGCTGCATCCCCGTGGAGCCCCAGGTCCTTTAGCTGTTAATTCATAACCCTGATGCTCTGTGAGTCCCCTCCCCAGCTGCCACCCCACTGCCTTATATCCACTTTTGTCTGTTTGGCTCCAAGTACATCTTTGAGGTTACTGGTTGGAACCGCTGTGCCTCCAACAGCTATGAGCACCAACAAGGCGGCCCTTCGCCTTGCACCCCACGCAGGTCCCTATGTTTGAGTTCTGCCTCCGTTCACCCTGGTTATCCTTTTGGCGATTTCTCCTAAAGGTACTGGTCTGAGAAGTCCCTAATTTCAAACCCCAAATACAGGCTACTCTCACCACCTCTTCATGACTGCAACAGTGCTGTTGTCAAGGAGCCAGTAAGAGGCTGTGCACAATGAAAGGATATCTGACAATAAACGCAGAGCGCCATCTGAGGTACACAACTGCGGTGCCTCTCCCACTCCGCATCTCACCAGTCGGCCTAACTCCGCAACACCCCGCCCAGCAGGCTCCATGGCCACACACTACTGAGGAGCACTGCAGAGCTGCATGACGCAACACCACCCTCACCTGTGACAGCAAACCAGACGTACTCCACACGTTCCCCCAAAAGCAAGAACCTCACTGAGCCAGTAAGAACAGTGCAAGGACACTGCCTATCTTCCTAAAAGTTGTCAACGTTCCCAGGTGTAAAGTTTAGCATCCACTAATTTTTTAAACGCTCACTTCTCAACAGTAATAGTTTCTAACTGCCATCAGAGTGTGTGTGGCCCAGGGGCCCTTTCAGAAGCTCTGAGAGGCCAAAACCTCTCATCCAGCAACACCAAGTCACTCGCCTTTTCTCGCTTGCTCTCTCAGGACTAGTTTTCCGTAAGCTGAAGGATGTGTGATACTGCAAAAGACTGAATGCACAAGCAGATGTTAGGATCCAGCTGTGGTCTGTTAAGCCAGGCATTAAGGAGATTTGTAAATATGGAAAAACCATGCCACCGTTCTCACTGAATTGTTTTTGTCTTGGAAAATAGAGCTCATTTTCATAAAATGTTATTTATGTTAACATGTAAGGATTTATCATCGTTTTAAGATGAATAAGATATTTAAAAATGTCTTTTAAAAAATGTCAAACATGGTAATTAGATAAAACATGCATAAAGTAAAGCTCCTTGGGATCCTCAATTTTTAGGACTGTAAAGAGGTCTTGAGTTCAAAAAGTTTGAATCAGGTGACATAAAGCACAGGTTTACACTAAGGGTGACTTCAAAAGGCTGACCCCCACGTCCCAAAAGAAATCCTGGCAGCCTTTTCACATTCAGCGAGGACTGTAAAGACAGGGATAAGAACTGCTTCAGTGTCTAATTTTCTGACTTTTCTCATTCACAGCTTTATGATTACCTTGTAAGTGAGAAGTTGCCCATTTCCAATTATGAAAATGTAGCATTCGGAGCAAGAGTGCCAGTAAGTTCAGTCAAAGAGAACGTGGTTAAAAATGAAAGGAGAAAAGAAAAGGCCTTCTCTCACAAACACCTGCTTCCAGAGGTGGAGCTGTCTCTGAGAAAGGCAGTAGATATACTGCAGCCCAAGGGGCAAAAGTGCTTAATCCAACTGAACTTGAAAAGCACCTAGGACTTTGGAAACTCATTAACTCAAGAATTAACTCCGTATTTTCATCTGGATTCTTTCTTTCCTTCCCTGGGACACCAGTTTTGTTTGTTTGTTTGTTTTGGGGAATGGTGGAGGAGGTCTAAGCTTAAGAGAAAGAGTTACAGAATCAATTGCAGGGTTTTCTGTATCCACCTTCACAGATTCATGTTTGGCTGAATCTGATAGTCAAGTGTATGTATGATGCATCTTCACAGTGCTCCTGCTGTTACTGCATGGGTGGGAAGAAGTGAAGAGAAATGGTATCTGACTACCAACACGACACTGTTAAATGTAAAAACACTGTCTAAATTACTATCTGACAAACCCGAGTGCGCGCCTAGCCTCCACAGAGCGCAGTGTGTCCCCAGGGGGCACTGCTCCTCTCTGGGCAGGTTAACCATCCCTGGTCCTGACCTCTACAGCCAGCAGGGCCCACCCCGATCACTACAGCAAGACCAGCCCAGACATTTCCAAGTGGGGTGCATGCCCAGTTAAGCAAATCTGGGGGTGGGAGTGCTCCAGGAGTAGCACAGGTTAAGAGCCCAGTGTTAACCTCAGGATGTCCCTGGGCCTCAGTCCCAGTCGCAGACGTTAACAGCCGTGTGTACTGGGTAAGGGCACTTCCCTCTGGGCCCTACTTTTCTCTCTGTAAAATGGGGTAACACTGATCTCCGAAGGCTTCCGAAAAGGATTTCTGAAATTACACTGCATCAAGAGTCAAGTGAGTATGTGCCTGCACACAGCAAGTGTGCAACAAATGGCAGCTATCACCTATGAAAATGTCAGCACTGTGCTGGTGAGGGTTGGGGCAAAGGTGAGTCCACTCACTTGACAAATATTTACTGAGAGCCCTTATGTGCCCAGCACAGGGGACAGATAAGGAGACGGCCCTATTCTCAGGGAAAGGGAGAGACGGCTTCACTTTGACCTAGTAGAAACAACTGGTAAGTACGGGTGCATCCATAGGGATGCTCCGAGCCAAACACTGAACAACAGTGACAAACCGAGCACAAACTAATGCCTATCATCAAGAGACTAGTTTGAAAAAGCAAGAAACAGTTATGCAACGGAATCCTCTAAGACCATAATTAAAAAGATGAAGGGCGTTCAGGGACTTGGAAAGGGCACGTTACAAACCAGATGTGCACAGTGATGCCTTCTCTAAATATGCCCACATAGCAACGCTCACCGCTATGGGAACAGCTATCACAGGGACTTCTGGATGGTGGCGCTCTGGTGTTTTACTTCCTTTTTTATACTTTTTCATACTGTTTAAATTTTCAATACATGTATTATTTTTGTAACCAAAAATACAGTAAAAGCTATCTGCATTGCAGAAAAAAATTTTGCTCTACGTTTTCATAAAGATATACTAAATGTCTGTACGCACACATGAAAAACAAAATCGAAGCATGTAAGCCTGATACTAAGAGAGAAATATTTGCTTGACAAATTACACACCAACTACCACTTTAAAAGTTTTATAGTTGTGGCTACAAGAATTCTTATTAAAATATGTACAATTACATATTCAACTTCATGTAACAACCTACTCTCAATATTACTACTCGAAAATAAAATGAGGAGCTCCTCGAGGTAAGGGTCTGCATCCAGACGACTAAGTGAGCACAACTCAGCCTTTGCCTCTGACCTCCTTTTTCTGATTGGTATGTTTTCACTGACTGTTAATCATTTAACCTTTGTAATGCAATTAACACACAGCATTTGATACTAACCATAAAGAAGCTAATATTAGACACCCTCTATGAAGGACTCCACTGTTTAAACAAGAAGAAACGCAAAAGAGAGACCTCGTTTAGGGAAAACTTGCTCAGTGGACTTCCTGTGTCCACCAGGCGCGCGAGAAATAAGGCCTCTAGCCAACACGGGGCCACACCAGCAGGGACTCGAGGGCAATCATGAGCTGGCCTGTAAATACTTTCAATCTTTGCTCCTCTCTACAAGCCAAAGGAAGTCACTTGGTATCATCAGTGCTAACCACAGTTTAGAACAATCAAGACCTTGAACAGATCACAAATACCTACAGAGAACTACTCTCTGTGAGTTAGGTACTCTAAGGCCTTGGAAAGACTTACAAGTGTCAACAGCAGGACCTGCAAACCTGACTGACAAAGAAAAACGGGCGCCAAAGTCCTCGCTCCAATCCCTCCCCAGCCCACGTGAAGACAAACCCCAGGCACCCTTCAAGGCCACATCAAACTGCACTGAGAGCCCCCTTCTCCAAGCCCCAGTGACAACAGCTTCTCAACAAGCCACTGTGAGGCTCACACATACCAACTGTGAGCCTCGCTGTCTGCAGGAAGGAAATCAGTAACCATGGGTACTAGGCAGAGGAGGAGGGAAGGCCCAGCCAATCACACAAATTTATATTTTATCTGTGCCCCTGTTTTAACAGAAAAGAACCCACTTTGCTTGAAACAGCCCCAATTTAATCAAATACTAACAAGGGGCAGCTCTTGGTAGGAAACCAGAGGAAAAATTAAAGATGTCCAAAAACCAGACAGGAGGTATCTCACTCCTGAAGCTCAGTGTTAAGATGAGTCTGCCTGCACTGACCCCGCTTGCCACCTAGCACACAGGCACACAGGCAAAGCAGAGGCGGGCTTCGGACAAGGGAAGTTTCACAATGGGTCCACCGACTGAGATGTCTCTGCTATGTTTACAACGGGAAAACAAGGAGTAACTAGTCACGGAGGATACTCCAACCAGAAGTGCCACTAAGGGGGAAACTGGTTGGTAACACTTAAAGGAAACAGCTGGAACCACCTCCAGTTCCCCATTAAAGCTGTCCTCAGGAGGACCGGGACAGCACCCTCCTCAGTCACTGCCACGTGCAACAATGCTGTGTGCAGTAAGTATTTGCTGGATAAATCCAAGAATGCGTCTAAAGTCATGTGGGCTTTACGTCCTTAAAATGCATAGCTTACACACCTTTCTTGGAAGTTTATTTCAGCCAGGGCATGTGCGGCTCTGAGGAAACCACAAAACATTTATGTCTCGTGTAGTAGCTGAGAGCACGAGCCAGACAACCTAGTTTCGATTCTCAGCTGCAAGATGTTGGGCAAGTTACTTCCCTGTGCTTCAGCTTCCTGGAGGTGAAAACGGGTCCACTAGCACCCTACCTGACAAATGAGCTGGCACACAGACCAGGAAAGGGCTCCACACGCTCTAACCGCTCAAAGGGTTGTGCGCTAAATGGAGGCTCTGCTTCACACTTAGTATCGTTTTATGGGTACGATGAGGTCATAGGAAATACTATAAAGTTCTTAAAAGTTGCCTTTTCCTCCTGTAAAACGTTCCTAGGTATGTTAGACCCAAATGGAATTCTATAATTATACAAATCTATAGTCAAGGAATAAAGTCTCTTCATTAACCCATGACTTAATTCACCAAGCTGCGGCTGTTACCTAGGGCCCAAACTGGAAGCTTACGTATGGAGAAGCCACATTCAAAGTAGAACACCCAGCCCAGACCTCTAGTGCCACAACCTAGCTGGGGAGCACAGCAGACACCACAACAGAGAGGGGAGGGTGCCACAAAACTGGGCGTCAGAGCTGGGTGAGAGATGGAGAAAGGGGGCAACCAAGGGGCTCCCTCCACCAAACGCCAAAGCTGCCCTTTCTACTTTCAGAATTGGGGGAGGTGGGAAGGGAGCAAAACATGGCACAAATATACAGTATACGCTAAACTAACAAAACAAGTCACGCCACAGAAAACTAAAAATCAGTGTTTTAAGTTTAGGTATATACTCTCTAAGAAAAGGAAATCGATTTTCTGAAAGCCTTTGCTTCTTAAAGCGCTAATTATTCCACAAATACTGTAATCTTATCTTTTACTAGAGTAGTAAACTACAAGTCAAAACGATCACGTTAAATGAAAGCAACAGAAAAAACCACATTTTAAAAAGATCCTACCACAAAGTTTCTCTCCAAGGCTGTCTACAGGGATAGTATTGGCTTAATTTTAAAAAAAAGGGAGGCGGAGATTCAACGCAGCTAGTTAAACAATTGTTTGAAATACATTCATTTATACGTATAAACCCAGCTAGGCTTGGCTCTTCCAAAAGCATATCCCCCTCAGGACCTTTCGGATTATTCTGCCGCCCGCACTGCTGATCTGGGTCGTTGGGGGAATACTACTATCATCCTTATTGTCTCTCAGTCCAAACTGCGACAAGGACACAACCACTCGGCACTCAGCAGTGAGCAACCGCTTTTCACGTTTAGTCCGACTAACAGCCGGGAGCCCCGACTCGGACCTGCGCCCGCCCGCCCGCCGCCTGCGCCCTGTCCGCGTCAGGACGTCACGAGGAGGCCACTCTGACCCGCGTCCACTCGCGCCGCTCACCGAGCGCGGCGGATCGCCCCTCCCCGGGCGGACGCGGGCCCGGGCCCCGGCCAAGCGCGAGGCCTGCGAATCTGCAAGGCGCCCGGTGGCCCCCGGCCCGCGCGGCCGCGCTCCCTCCCGCCCCTCCCCCCTGGGCAGCCGCCGCCATTTTCTCGGCGGGGGCGGCGCGGACATCCCGGGACCAGCGGCCGGGCTGCGGCGCAGCCCTTAACACCGCCAGTTCCGCTCCCGGGCGGCCCGCGCACCAGCCCTCCGCCCGCACCCCGGACACCACTCACCGCGGGCCGGACGGCCTCCAACGTCTCGCAGCCATTTCCTCCTGAGCGCTGCGGAGGGGCGGGCGGGAGCCGGCGCGACGTCGGCCACCGAGATGACGCCGCGGCGGCCAGAGCGCCCGGCCCGAGAGGCGCCCCCGCGCGGCCTGAGGACCTCGCCCGGCAGCCAGCCCAGTGCGCACGCGCCGGCCGACGCCCGACGCGCGGGCCCGGCGGAGCGCGCCTCCTGTGGGAAGCCTTCCGGGTCTGCACCGTCCAAAATGCGACTTGTTCCCCCAACCCCGAAATTAAAGCCGGGGCAGAGTCAGCGTCCAGGATTCCCCTGAACCGCCCTGGGCGGGGCAACGGGCAAAGCAGTTCGCCCACGGCCCCCCAAGCCCTTCGGCACGAAGTCACAGCCGACCTCCACGCGGTGGGCGCTGAAACTCCGGCCAGGCGGGGGACTCGCTCCTCTCGTCAGTCAGCCAGCCCTTGATGGAGTACACGGATTAACGTTTCGAGTTTGTGGGTCTCGGGGGACGTGAGGGAACAGGATAAAGAAAAGGCGCGTTTTTCTTTTCCCGATTTCATTTCTCAACTTCGTCCCTGTCCCACCCGGCAAAGTTCTGCTGAACCAGCAATATAGCTCACTCAGACTTTAAAGGGGCCCAATCGTCCAAGTCCTACAGTGACGGGCAGGCCAGGCAGGCGGCGTGTGGACAGCCCAGGGCACGGGCTTCTCCAGGGCTTTCGGATCCGACCCCGTCCTACCCCCATGCCCACGCCGTGCCAGAAACGAGGGAGGGGGCAAGGACGAAGGAAGGGAGTTAAGGGCGGTTCAGGGCTTCAAGGATCACAGCAACATCGTGCAATTCATCGGGGGTTCAAAACCCAATGCTGCCAAAGCTGGGCCTCCTGGCAACTAGGTCAGCCTCGCACTCGGAAGTACTGAGGCGCTAGAGCTTAAACAATTCACGGGCAAAGCTGCCCATAGGGGTTGAACAACATGGAAAAACGACCGTCTACCTGGATTTTCTCCAGTTCACTCAATGCTCTCTAGAGTGGTACCCCATCACCGGCCTGGCCCTAAATACCTCGGGGACAGACCTAGGAGTGGGTAGGACAATGACTGCTGCCTTGGGGCACTGTGGACACTGGCCACTTGAACTTGCCTCTACAGTCCTCTGCTTCAACTTCTATGAAAGGTGACAGTGTCCTTGGAAGCAGGACTTCGGTGCCAGTCCCTGGCATAAAGCAGAAAGATGCCCTATGCACCGTAAAGCCCCACCACTGACAGTGTCCTTGGAAGCAGGACTTCGGTGCCAGTCCCTGGCATAAAGCAGAAAGATGCCCTATGCACCGTAAAGCCCCACCACTGACAGTGTCCGTGGGTTCTGGGGCCCTGTGGGGAAGGTTCCCTTGAATGGACGAGGATTTGTGGGCAGGCGTGTGTTTAACAGGTCCCAAGATGGCACAAACTGCTTGTGCTCAACTACTAACCTAAAGACTGGCGGTTCAAACCCACCCAGCAGCACTGTGGAAGAAAGGCCTGGCCATCTGTAATTGTAAAGACTACAGCCCAGAAAACACAGAAATGTAACAGTTCTACTCAGTAACGCATGGAGTTGCCATGAGTTGGAATTGACTCGATGGCAATGGGCTTGAGGTTTTGTTGTTTTTTTTTGCTTAGCAAACACCTCTAAAGATTCGAAGGCCCGACAGTTTCTCAGATAGATCGCCTTTCGTCTTCAAAGGAACACACAGCTTGTTTCTAAACAAACTGAGGGCTATGTTGGTATGACTCATTTAGGAACACCTTAGCTCAATCTTGCAGGAATGGTCTTAACACTTTTCTGTCTTGATTCTACCTTCAGGCTGAGAAAGGAGGTCTGATGGCTTGTGCCCTCAGGTATGGTGTGGTGGAAAGTTTAAAAATCAGATCAGGCCGAAGCCCTAAGGGACAAGCAGTTTGATCTCGGGCAAGCTGTCTGTAAAATGGGGCCGTTGTGCAGATCAGAGGGCTCTCAACCCGGAGCTGTTACTATCGGGGAATCCCTGTCCATCCTTCTTGAGGCGGATGTGTAAGTGAAGCAAAACCAGCAGCAATTTCTTTCACAAGAAGGTGAAAGGTTGTCAACTGTCAGGTGGAAGTTTCAAGCAGGACATTCAAGGTGATGAAAGGGGCTGAGGGTGGAGAAGAGAGCATAAGAAACCTCAGAGCCTAAACCACGCAGACAGATGCGAAAAGGCACAAGGAAACACTGGGAAAGGAAGAGCAGACAGTCCTCACCCCTGGTCACTACAGTCCTCAATAATCCTTCGGCGGCCTCTTCAGCCACACAGGAGTCTGTTCTCAGGGCTCCCGCGTGCACGCGGAGAGAGAAAACCCAACGGGGTGCCTTTCCTTTTGGGATCTACTGCCAGAGGAGGAGAAAGTGTACACACCACTCCGATCTGAGTCTCGGATGGTCTACAAACAGCACTTATCTCCCCCCAACACACACACACCTGTTCAGGTAAGTCCAGGAGGCGTACAGGCAGTTTACCGGATGCCACTCCTCTGGGGGTGCCCCTCCTTGGCGAAAAGGGCATTTTCAGAATGAACAGCTGGGCACTGTTAAGTTGAAGTCTACCAGCTAAAGAATTCTTCCTAATGAAACTTATTTTAAAACCTAAATCCAGAGGTTTTATAAGATAAAGAGTCTCCAGTTATCTCAAGGAATTCTTCCCAAAATACCCCCAAACCTACAATCAAAAATCCGATAGTGCCGTCGACGACGTACAACAGGGCGTGGCCCAGAGGACTGCAAAGAGGCAGCGGAAAGCTCCAGCTAGAAGCCTTGAGAAAGGGGAACGGAGCTTTTGAGAAAAAACTTGACCGTGTATATCACAAATGTGTGTAAACAGTACATATGCATAATGTGCAGAGAGACACAAGTTTCTGCCACTTCCAGCCCAGGGAGAGAGTTTACATAAAGTTTATAAAATCAGAAAAGCACGACAATCCCGAAAACTCAACAATTCTTTTTTAAAAAGTGCTTCCAGGTGCTTACCCTCTGACACTTGAATCAACAGCCCTTTGGAGCTCAGGGTCACAAGCAGAACCCCCTGATTCAGAACAAAAGTACGACTGCAAAAACGCAATCTGAAGCAGAGAGCCCATTCTATCTGGTTCAACTGCAATCACTTCAAACGGGCAGAACATTTCTGTTCCGATCATTTCGTGATTTGGTACAATTTCTTTAACTAAGATGTCCCACCCTTTAAAACGATTTAATATCAGGCCAAACATAAGCAAATTCGGCTTTATTACGATTCTTAGCTGGAATTCAGAGAGGCAGAGCGGCGAAGACTACTGGGTGAGCGAGCACTCACCCACGGCTGCCGCCCAGCAGCAAGCCCCACGCCGGCCCGGCCGAGTCCGAGGCTGCCCCTCCCGCCCCTGGGCAGGCGGCCGGGCGCAGCCCCGCGGCGTCCTCCGCGCCCACCCTCGCCTTCAATTAAGCCCGCGGCCCTTCCCCGGGGACCCCTCTTCCTCTGCAGCCCGTTTACCTGGCGGCCTCCGCGGCAAGGCCCTGCTCAGCCGCCGCCCAGCCCGGCCCCGGCCTTCCGGGCTAGGGCAGGGGGCGGGGCCGAGCGGAGCCCCGCCCCGGCGCCGGGCCCCGCCCACCCCTGACCCCTAGCCCCGCACTGGGCCCCGCCCCGCCGACCCGAGGCGCAGGGTTCCGAGCCTAGGGGTTCGGTCCGCTTTGCACTTCTCCCTGGGCTCGGTCATCAGTTTTAGAAGAAAACCCGCAGGACTCTTACAAAACGGCAACCGCCACCAATAGCCCCGGAGTCATTGCCTGGGCGGCCTATTTCGGCAAAGTGGACCTCGCACCCAGGCCACTAGGCGTTCATGGGGTTAAAAGTGGAGCAGACACCGCGGACCTCTGCGGCCCCACGCCCCTTTCAAGGCGCCCCGACTCCCCCAGCCCGCGCGTCTCTCAGCCTTCATCCAGGAACCCAGGAGGCCGCCGACCCTCCCAACCCCAGTCAGACCAGGCCGGGGGAGCCGATTCCCGTGACAGGGTCCCCCTCTCCCACAAGACCTCTCCCGAGCTATTGGCTTGTCACTACACTCCCAGGGCCCCCAGGTGCCTGGCCCCCAGGCCGGCTGGGCTCTTTAACAAATTCGTTGAATTAACCGGTGAATGAAAAGGTAATTATAAAATGCCCCTCCCCACGCCCCAGGGATAGAATATACATTCACAGGGAAAGGTAGAGCGAGTATTTTTTATTGCTAACAAAAGCTTCCACCGCTGCCAATTTTTTGGAGAAACAGGACTTTTCATTACTTTTACATTTTCTGAGGCCAGCTAACTTTAACAGTTAACTTTAGATATGCATAGTACCACACTCAGAAATGCTAAGAATTTCACAATCAACATGACTACCTCCTCCCAAACCAGAAAAGAACACAGCGCTAGTCTTCAGCTCCTCTCAAGGAAACAGCAGTCACCAGGCTTCACCAGAACTGGGCTCTCTGGCCAGCAGGGCACACAGCACATTTGCCTAAGGCCACGAGAGGCAACATCACAGAATCCACTGGGCAGGTGGGTTCACTGGAACACTCTGTTCTGAGGCAGCAAACTGTCACAGTGGAAGAGTGTGGAGGGGGCGGGTTTAAGAGGAACTGGCAGGATAGAAAACAAGATAAAACCAAACCTTCAAGGAAATCATATTACAAAGGAGCACAGAAATATACTTGGTGGTGGTACAGATTAGGGAGATATTCTTGGTGGTGGTATGGATTAGGGATGCAGCTACAGTTTTTGTAAAGGCCAAAATTTAAGAAATTATTTTTTTTCCAAATGAAAATACTTAAAAAGTGAAAAGATTATTTTAAGTCAGGTCAAAACAGTGTTTTTTCTGGATTTGTCCAGAATAGCAGTAATTGTATAAATTAGTCCCTGCTCCTGCCAAGCTCGAAGAAAACAAAATGGCAAAGTCAGAGTGTAGAGGAAATACCAATAATAGGAGAGGCTGAGCTATTAGGAGTTTCAGCAGGATACCCAAAAGGAAACTTTACTTTTATTCTGAACTTCAACAAAATCAATACACATAAATACCAGAAACAATCCAAATTGATCCAATTGCTTCTAAAATTCAGGAATTATCTGAAGTGTTCAAAGGAGAAATAAGACCTGCCTAAATCTGCCTGCGGAATGCTGGAGACCAAGAAGGCTGCCTTTTATGGCTGTGCAGGGAACTGAAAAAACTTCGGAGCCTGTCCGTTTCTCTCCTCTCAATAAAAAAAATAAGCCTTTAAAGAGTGAGTATAAGAGGCTTTTAATCAAAAGTTAAAAAAGTAGAAATTTTCAAGTGTGTAAAAAGAAGGAGACTGTGGCCATGAATTGAGAAAGGCCTCGTCTTCATTTGACACACACACACACCCGCTTCCCCCATCAGACACTGACTCAACAGCTGCTTGTGTGAAGAAATTCCTAAAACATGTAGCTACAGCTATGGATATATACTATGCGTATATAAGTATATGCATACACACACTTATGTATGTACACACACGTTTTAATTTAAATAAACAATTCCAAGCCAATGTATCAAATCCTTGACCAGCCAGGTCTGAAGGGCATAATTAAATCCAGTATGAAACAGTATATAAACATGTTGCCTTGACTGGGCAAATGATATAATTGCTACCCCCAAGAGCGTTCTGGTGGACTCTCCTGCTGGTGGGCCATGTGTGCACCCTGTACGTGTGCACGCACAGTATACGTCCACAGCGATATCTGTACTTTCAGGAGCTTCCTCCCACCAGCCGCTAGTGCATCAGTGCCTGTTTCAGGTCACAGAATGATGGGCCCAGAGGGTCCGCTGAGGCTGCTCTGACCTCAGCAGGTGTTAAGGGTTGAACCAAAGAATCAAGGAAAATATCAACTCTTGCTTTTACCCGACCCGAGCAATGCAGGCACTTCCTACATCACCAGTGCTGTCTGATGTAGTTGTCTCAGACAGAGGGGAAATCAAAGGAGGGAGACGGAGGGCGGCGGGCGGCTATACAAGCAACCCCGACTCAGCATGTTGTCGTTTGCTGCTGTCAGTCGATTCTGACTCCTGGCAACCCCTATGTGCAGAGAACTGCTCCACAGGGTTTTCAAGGCTGTGACCTTTCAGAAGCACATCACCAGGCGTTTCTTCTGAGGCGTCCCTGGGTGGGCCTGAATTGTCAACCTTCCGGATAGTAGTCCAGTACTTAACCATCTGCGCCATCCAGTATCTTAGTTCAGCATAGACATGTGACGTCAGGATATGTGCTAGATAACAAAAAAACTCTTCCTCATTCCTTCCAACATTCTCATGAAGAAACCTTTATGATGGTAACAAGTGAACTCAATGGAAATTGGCTTCTAGGTATTTGCGGCTTATGTGCACTAATGATCCTGAACCACCACAAATGATCGATTCATACGTTATCCCTAGCGACCAGGCAGTTTGAAAGCCAAGGGCTTCAGTACATAGGGGTTTGGTTTTATACTTTTGGGTTTTGAGAGTAAAACAGAAACATCTCCCAAATAATGTGTAAAACAGTTGATATTCTGTTTTATGGGTCCAAATTAACTCGACAGCAAAGGATTTTTATTTTTATGATCTCAGTAAAGGAAACTTTGTGTATTTTATTCTCAAAACGTTTTTCCCTTATTAAAAACCTCATTAATGTTCTTTTAAAACTAATATGCCTTCAACACTTCTTTTTACAGAACTTCTAATCTCTCTTTAAGAAGCCCTGGTAGTATAATAGTTAAGCTTGGCTGCTAATTGAAAGGTCAGCAGTTCGAATCCCCCAGTGGCGTCCTGAGTACAGCCTAGAAAACCCTATGGGGCAGTTTCACTCTGTCACATGGAGTCAAATGGGTCAAAAATCAACTGGAGGGCAGCCAACCACCACCACCTCACTTAAAAAGAAACAACTTTCTCAAGTTCAAAGCCACTACCTTAGCTGGGAGAACAGTGGAAGCTCTGGCCACACGGCCACTCCCTCTGGCTGCCCGCAGGGCCCGGTCCTATGGTGTCCCTCTCCCAGCCACCCACCTTTCTCACCAGGTTGAAATCCTGGTCAACTTGATCACCGGCCCTGATGGTAACCCGTGCGACCCTGCAGCCTCCCTTGTTCCTGGACCCATCTACCTCTCTCCAAGTCCCTGGTCCCACTTCTCTGTCATCTCACTGGGCAGGCCCACCACATGTTCGTGTTCCGGGCACGGACCGGCCCTCCTCTCTCCTCACCCTACACTCTCACTGATCTCATTCACACCCGGACCTATCCCTCCATCCACTGCCTCCCTGACTTCTCTGCTCGGATGCCTCACATGCCCCTAGAAACCTAAGCAGGCAGAAAGGACCCACACACCCAGGCCTCCCCTGGGCTCTCAGCCAGACACTCAACTGCACCAGCAGAAGCTTGAGACTGTCCTTGGCACACCTGCCTGCTACTGCAGTCCCACCTGCTCACGTGGTGTGCAACCTGAACCACTCTCGAAACGGTCTTCACCTCGCCCCTCACCTCAGCTCACTGCAGTCTAACTTCCCACCAGTCACTGGGCTTTGCTTCCGTTACCAACAACCATCAGGGTCAGCTTCTGCTGAGTGTCACACTGGGCCTCTGCTGCATTTGCCACCGCTAATCCTGTCTTCTCCAAACTCTCTTTGCTTGAAGGATTCTGGGGCAGCCTTCTGAATCCCCTTGTCAGCCGCCTCTGGCCTGTTGTGTTCTCCTGGATTCCGAGCCTAATCCACTCTCCTTCCATGCGCTACTCTCCCTGAATACTTATCCACTTCACTCTCACACGACCTCACCACAAAATCTTCAATCCAACCCCCTTTCCCTTAGCTTCAGATGCGTCCAGCAGACGCCTCCAATTCAACATGGCCCAAGTGCATCCCTTCCTCCCCACTTCCAGCTCCCTCCCGTGTTGTTCCTCAGCTGGTACCACCACCACTGAGCTAACAGACCAAGCCACCCACCTGGGCACTACTCACGACCCTCCCCCCAGCTCCCACAAACTGTCAGTCACCAAGGATGGCTAGTTTTCCCACCTCATAGGAGGTCGCCCCTTTCCATCTTGGCTTCTACTGCTTCCAGTTAAGGTCCTCTCATCAATCACTCACGTCTTCCTTCACCTGCTCCGCAAATGTCCACTGAACTCCTACACCATGTACCAGAGGCTTCAGCTAGAACCAGGTATGTCCCTGCCCTAAGGAAGCTTATGTGCCTGAGGAGCCTCATTACACACTCTCAGGCAACAGTGAGTTTGGACATAATTGAGCATCAAGGGGAGGAACTACATCCAGCTTGGTTAGGGAGAGTTTGTTCAAGGAAGCCACATCTCAGTTGGGATAAGTAGGTCATGGGAGTTGGCTTAGGAAAGTGTTCTACCCACAGGGCTGGGCTGGCAAGAGCAGACAGAAAAGCTTGGTGAACCGAGAGAGCCTCAGATAGGTGGATCGGCGGGAGCAGAGGGAGAGGGTGATGAGGCTGGGACGTTGAGACTCCTGTGCCCCCTTAACTTGCTTGGGCAATGGGGGGGGTCCCTGAGGGTGTTCCAAGGGAGGACAGAGACAATGAGAGATCACCCTGTCTGCTGTGTGGGGACCAGAGAGGAGCAGGCAGGACTCCAGGAGGGACACCAGTTAGGAGGCTGTGGCAATCCAAGGGACAAAGATGACGGCCTCAATGCTATGACGGTACAAGGAAAAATACAAATTAAAAATAAGAGATTTTAATTCTCCCTGTTAAAAATAAGGAAAAAGGCTCCCCTCCCCCACTTCTTTGAGAATTCACTTTAGATAACTTGTAATTGTAAATTCTCTGTCTCAATGAAAAGTATGTAAATCTAAGATGTCTCCACAAGGGTCAAGCACCAACCACTTTGAAATGTAACTTCAGATGGGCCTCCCTTACCTTCCCATTTCCTGAGAAAAATTAGCATTACCTCAGGTGGCCCAGCTCCAAACTGCAAATCTACCTCCTGCCATAAAAATACCAGAAAATTACCACTATTCTTTTGAAAACAGGAACATAATGAGTTGTATCCCCCCAGCTACAAGCTGGTTAAGATTTCTTCCAGTCTGCAATCTCTTCGGCAGATCCTGTGGTGCACCACATTCAGGCTAAGCTTACTCAGCAATAAAACTTTCCTTTCTTTTCTGTTTTTGTAGAGAGGTTTTCAGGGTTGAAAGCAGATTCCGTTTTTAGTAACTTTTCCTAAAGTATCATAATAAAGTATTTTAACGTACTATAATTAATAAAATCTTATACATCTTACCTACTCTTCACTTATTGACTATCACGTTATCGAATATTTCACATTTACGACAACAGTAAAAAATCTATCTATCTTGCGCATTAATGACACGTCTCGAGTAAGGAACACCGAGGTGTGAGGCGAGAACGCCAGCTGTGACGGTTAAGGTTATGTGTCAACGTGGCTGGGCAATGATTCTTAGTGGTTTGGTAGTTATGGAATGATGTAATTTGGCAGTTATGTAATTATGTGATTAGACACTTATATAACGATGTAGTCATCATCCATTTTCACATAATGCTGATTTTTGTGTAACGACTTGGTCTTTGGAGCATAACCACGTCAATGAGTGAGTGAGTATAATGAAATGTGCGAAGACCTGGAGTTAGAAAACCAAAAGGGAAGAACATGCTAAGCAATTCTCAGGCTGAAAGAACTAAAGAAAAAATTCAAGCCTCAAGTTGCGATATTGAAGGATTCTGTGTGCAAAATACTGAACGATGCAGGAAGCATCAGAAGAAGATGGAAGGGATACACAAAGTCACGGTACCAGAAAGAACTGGTTGATGTTCAACCATTTCAGGAGGCAGCATATGATCAAGAACCGATGGTACTGAAGAAAGAAGTCCGAGGAGCACTAACAGCACTGGCGAAAAACAAGGCTCCAGGAACTGATGGAATACCAGTTGAGATGTTTCAACAAATGGATGCAATGCTGGAAGTGCTCATCTATGCCAAGAAATTTGGAAGACAGCTACCTAGCCAACCAACTGGAAGAGATCCACATTTGTGTCCATTCCAAAGAAAGGTGATCCAACAGAATGCAGAAATTATTGAACAATATCATTAATATCACATGCAAGTAGAATTTTGCTGAAAATAATTTAAAAATGGTTGCAGCCAAACATCGTCACGGAACTGCCAGAAATTCAAGCCAGATTCATAAGAGGATGTGGAACGAGTAATATCATTGCTGATGTCAGACGGATCTTAGCTAAATGCAGAGAATACCAGAAATACGTTTACCCGTGTTTTATTTACTACGCAAAAGCATTCGACTGTGTGGATCATAACAGATTATGGATAACATTGCGAAGAATGGGAATTCCAAAACACCTAATTGTGCTCATAAAGAACCTATATGTAGACCAAAATGCAGTCATTGGAACAGAACAAGAAAATACTGCATGGTTTAAAATCAGGAAAGGTGTCCGTCAGGGTTTTATCCTTTCACTATACTTATTCAATCTGTATGCTGGGCAAATAATTCGAGAAGCTGGACTTTATGAAGAACTCGGCATCTGGAGGAAGACTCGTTAACAACCTGCGTTATGCAGATGACAACAACCTTGCTTGCTGTAAATGAAGAGGACTTGAAGGACTTACGGATGAAGATCAAAGACCACAGCCTTCCGTATGGATTACACCTCAACATAAAGAAAACAAAAATCCTCACAACTGGACCAATAAGCAACAGTATGATAAACAGAGAAAAGATTGAAATTGTCAAGGATTTCATTTTACTTGGATCCACAATGCCCATGGATGTAACAGTCAAGAAATCAAACACACTACACTGGGCAAATCTCCTGCAAAAGACCTCTTTAAAGTGTTAAAAAGTAAAGGTGTCACCTTGAGGACTAAGGTGTGCCTGACCCAAGCCATAGTATTTTCACTCGCCTCGTATCATGCGAAAACTGGACAGTGAATAAGGAGGATGGAAGAATTGATGCCTCTGAATTGTGGTGGTGAAGAATACTGAATATACCATATGCTGCCAGAAGAACAAACTAGCTGTCTTGGAAGAAGTACACACGGGACACTCCTTAAAAGGGAGGACGGCAACACTTCCTCTTATGTACTTAGACATGTTACCGGGAGGGACCAGTCCCTGGAGAAAGACATCATGCTTGGTAAAGTAGAGGATCAACGAAAAAGAGGAAGATCCTCAAGGAGATGGACTGACACAGTGGCTGCAACAATGGGCTCAAACACAGCAACAGTTGTGAGGATGGTGCAGACCCGGCAGTGTTTTGTTCTGTTGTATGTAGAGTCGCTGAGTCAGAACTGACTTGACGGCACCTAACAACAACAAAAACGTTTCCTCAATAAGGGAAAAGGTTGGAAAACAATAAAAAGCAGCTGCTTTCTATATGCAGTAAAGGTGGAATCAGTAGGGCTTGGTACCTGTTTGGCTGCTGCGGGAGGGGGTATTAACTGTATTAACCAGAGGGAAGGGCACAGCTGAAGCCTCTTTGGGCTGGAATATTCTACCTCCATAGGACACTAGCCTTCAAGATTTTTGCTTGTGTAATCCGAAAAGAATTTTAAAACTCTGTATCCCCGTGCACTTTCTTAAGTTGATATCTAAAGTTATTTATCATAAGTGTAATCAGTTGCAAAAGTTGCAGTTACTGTCATATATTACACAAGCGTTTTAAATAAATTGTGTCAAAACTTTGGACCTACAGATTCAGCTCGTTCAAGCAACGGAAAATGGCCATAACCAGTCTTCACGGGCAACCCTATCTGCCAAATTTGACTTGCTTTCGGTCAGATAAAGTTTGACATCACTTTGGTCGTTATCCAGATCGCATAAAGATGAACAAGAACCACACGAAACCATCTCGCTCCTGACTTCTAATTCAGAAAACCTTGCCGTGAGATTCTCACCGGACGATGTAAGGCACTGCCCCCTCAACATTTCTAACATTTCTTCCCGAAGCGCTCTTAAATGTTTTAACTTCAATGTCCAGCAACGGGAAATCAAGACCCTGAGCTGGCGGAGCTGGCATTCTTCTTCAGAAAACAGACACAAATAAGGAAATTAACCCGCAAATGCGTGCTACGGCCTCGGCCGGCGCTCATCCGCGGCCGCTGTCTTCGTCCAAACAGCCCCCCGGGCAGGAGAAGCCGGGCCCCGCGCGGCGGACTGGGCGGCCGCCGGGGAGAATGGCGCGCCGCCTTCCCCAGGTCGTCTTCCTCGAGCCCCCGTCCCTTCCCTCGGCGCAGGCGGCCCAAACGACCGTTTGCGAGACGACGTGACGAGCGCTGGGCGGGAGGCTCCCCGCCGGCAGGATGCTCCGACCTTGTCCACCCATCTGGTCTCGAGAGGGCACGCGCTCAAGGACACTCGTGGAATAAACTCAAGGAATTCACCTCAACAGCCCTCGAGAGAGCCCACTCCCGGCCCAACCTAACGGCTCCGCCCTTGGGCCTTGGGAAGGCAAGCGCCCGGGAAGCAGGCCGTCGGGAGGCGACTCCGTCTGCAGGCCGGCCTAAGAGCACCGGGCATCTTCTCCCCCGCCCCTGCCCCATTCCCCCGGCCTCACACAAACGACGGGAAAAGACGCTGGGACCTTCGCTTCCGATTCAGTCTAGAGGTCGCCATCCCCGCGCGGAGTTTCCGCACCTCGACGCCGGGGCGTCGGCCATTTTGCCCAGAAGCGATCGAGGCCTTTTGACTCTCGCGCCAACCCGTAGAGCGAAGGCTCTGCGGGAGGGGAGTTCTGCGCAAGGACGGAAGCTCGTGTTTGCGCTTCCGGGTGGCCGCCGCGCCCCGCCCCCGTGCGGGAACGCTCTATTGGTTGCCGCCTCGCGATCTCGCGAGAGGAGGCTGAGGGGGCGGCCGCCGGTGAGTCGCATCCTGCTCCCCGCCTCCGCTCCACAGAGGCCACAGTCTCCTTCTCCTCAGGCGTCGCCGCCGCAGCCGCCGCCCCCTCCTCCCCAGCCCGGTCCCAGCCCCCTGGAGCGACCGCGGAGCCGCCGCCGCTGCCGAGTCCCACGGTAATATGGCTGCGGCGGCCGGCCGAGCGTCGCCGGGAGCGCGGGGCGGGCGGGCAGGCCGGCGCCCAGGCCCGTGGGCAGGCCGGGGCCGGGAGCTGGGCGGGACGGTCCCGAAGGGGGTCCCGCGTGGGGGTGTTGTGGGGCCGAGGCCCGAGAACGGGGCGCGTTCTCTGGAGGTGGACGTGTTTCCCTCCTCGGCCTGTGATGATGGAAGCTCAGATACCAACAGGGTCACCCAGGGTGCACGGATTATTTAGTTTGCCTTGGTTTTGGCCTTTTTCTTCCCGCCCGAAGTAGACGCCTAACCTTGGCTGTGCCTCGGAGCTGTCACCCAGTTTCTCCTCCTCAAGAGAGCATCTTTCACGTGAAAGCGCTGACGTTCAGAGGCGGCCGCCAACGAGAACAGCAGTAGTTGCGCGGACCTCTTATATCTGTCTCCGCCAAGAACGATTTCTATAACAAACCTGCTTTTTAAAAGCAGAAACTGAGCAGGTAAGCACGGACGTTGTGGCGTGGAAATCAGGTGGTCGTGGCCCTTGGTGTTTTGGGGATGTATCTTGGCAGTTAAGGATTTGTGATGCTGGCCTGTTTCTGTTGAATATGTAACTGTTGGAGGTTGAGGCTGTCAGTTCTTCCTGCAGAAAACAGATGGGCCAGCTCTCCACAGTGCTGCTTTTTAAGGTCGAACTCACCTCTCCCAGGTGGTCCTCTGTGATTGCTGATTGCCAAATGGAAACTGAGAAAGGGGCCTTTTGTAAAGGGCTTTTCGTGTTGGTCCTTACACTCCATTGCGATCAAGTCGATTCTGACTTATAGTGATCCTGTAGGACAGAGTAGAACTGCCCCCGTAGCGTTTCCATGGAGCAGCTTGTGGATTCGAACTGCTGACCTTTTGGTTAGCAGCCAAGCTCTTAACCACCAGGCCAGCAGGTCCTTAGGTTACCTTTACTTGTTTCCGAGTACACATTTCATCTTAGTGAGTGATGGAGTTGACCTGGTATTACAAGAGATAAGTGTGCAACAACACATGTTGGTTTTCCTTAATACTTTTCATCACACTGCTGCTGGCACCTCCGTCTTTGCATGCTGTTTATGTTTTGGCATCCTCCAAGGACGTGAGGGCTTTGTCTTGTTCCCCCTCTGCCTCCCCATCTACACTTTCTCCCTAGGTGATCTTTGCCAGACTCTCTTCTTTAAATATCCTTTGTTTGTGGACCTTTCCTTAATTAATTCTTCCAGCACTGAGCTTGGGGCCTATAATCAGGTGCCTGCTTGACTTCTCCACCTGCTTGTCTAATAGTCTCCCCAGACTTGCTGTTCTCCTCAAACCTGTTCCACTCCCCATCCATCCTTCTTATCTGTGGCCTCATGCTCCAAGGTCTCGAGCTTGGCACCTGTGATCTTCCTGGACCCCTCCCTCCCATTGCCCCACCTTCAGGCCATCGGCAAGTCCCAATGGCTCAGTGTTCAGAGAATCCCGATCTGGCCCGTTTTCCCATTTCTCTTCTACCATCTTAGTCCACGCAGCCATCCTTTCTAGCCTGCATGTTGCCTCCTGGTCTTCCTGCTCAGCTCTTGCCATCCTGCCTACCTTCCATCGTCGGCCAGAAAACCAGAGCCATCCTTCAATTCCCTTACTTATTGAAACAATTGATCATGTACTTCACTATGCATAAAGTAATATCCATAGCATGTACGTAAGTTACAAAGCCTAAAAATGAAGCAGACAGTTGTGCGCTTCACGCATCCTAGGAGCCATGCTCCAGCTCTGAACGCTGGCAGAGCCGCCACCCCTTCCCCACAGGTAACCGCCCCTCAGTTTTATATTTCACGCCCTTATAAAAATGGGTTTGGCACGTATGCGTTTATTCCTAAAGCATATACAATTCAGTTTTCCTTGTTTTTTGGTTTTTACAGAACTATGCCACACTTAGGTCTCTGCAACTTGCTTTTTCATTCAGCGTGGTTTCTAAGAGTCATCTTCGTGACTGTGTGGGCTCATTGTAACTGTTCTGTTAAATTCTGTTGTGTGAACAACTGCACTTCCTTCTCAGCAAAAACTTTTGTTTTTGTTTTTAATCCATTTGGGAGCAGGTCTTACTTGTATAAGGCTGTTTGGTGGCTCTTATTCCCCTTGAATACTTGTACGTCTCAGTGAAGAAATAATGTGTGATTATGGGGTGCTGCCTCAGACCCCAGTAAGGATGTTATATAAATATGTGGTAAATTGTGCCACGTAATTGTTCTGTAACCTGAAGAATTCTGAATTCCAGAACACGTCAACCCCGTGGTTTTGGACATGGGATTGTGGTTCTGTATCCCACAGTTCACTTGTCCACATTACTGTTGAATGGACATTGAATACCTTCCAGATCGTTGCCATTTTGGATGGTGCTTCTGTAAGCAGGCTTGTATATGTACCCAGTGCACGTTTGTGAGTTTTTCTAGGGTGTATACATCTAATAGGGGCAGAATCATTGGGCTGTAAGGAGTGTACCACCTGTCAGTTTGTTGTACTGTGGTGGCTTGTACGTTGCTATGATGCTGGGAGCTTTGCCTCTGATATTTCAGATACCGGCAGGGTCACCCATGGAGGACAGGTTTCAGAGGAGCTTTAAGACTCAGACAGACTAGGAAGAAAGGCCTGGTGATCTGCTTCTGAAAATTAGCCAATGAAAACCCTATGGATCATAACAGAATATTGTTGAATATCGAGCTGGGAGATGAACCTTCGAGATTGGAAGGCACTACACAATAGCTGCAACAGTGGCCTCAGACACACCAGTGATCACTACGATGGCACAGGCCCAGGCAGTGTTTTGTTCTGTTGTACATAATGTTGCCATGAGGTGGAGCTGACTCGATGGCGGCTAATGACAATGAGGAGTACATGTGTTCAGCCTTACAAGAGAATGCCAGGTGGTTTTCCGTGGTACCAGTCTATTCCAACAGCAGCATGAAAGTGTTCAAGAGAACTCCATGTCTTTGCCTACACTTGGTGGTGGTGTCTTAATTTTTGTCAGTCTAGTGGGTATAGATTGTAGCCTTCTTTTTAGAACATACATCATAGCATGTAATGTTTGAGCTTATAACTTCAGTGGCTGTCCTTTGCACTTAGAGCAGAATCTCAATTCCTCTCTCCGCCTGTAGGGCCTTCCTCAGCTGACCCCAACCAACCTCTCGACTTCTTAGTTCTAAGACATCTTGGTGAGCTCTCACATTTATCCTGCCTTCTAAACACCCTGACTTTTTCCTGGTCTCCAGATACACGTTTGGGTCTCAGGCCTGGTTTCCGGATTTAAAGGCTTCCTCTACTTTCTCCTTTTCATTTTGATGACATGGCTGTGTGTTTATTTTGGAAACCGTCATGATTGTCAGAATTCTTCACCACTTCCTTAAGATATTGTTTTTTTCTTGTAGAAATTAATCAGAATGAGTTATACAGAGAAAACCGATGAAATCACGAAAGATGAGTGGATGGAAAAGCTCAATAACTTACATATTCAGCGAGCAGACATGAATCGGCTCATCATGAACTACCTTGTCACAGGTAAAGGTTTGCAATAAGTATACTAATTCCTGGACGTGAATTTCCGTTTTTGTACACACAGGTAGAGCTTTCCCACTTCAGTTCAAGGGTAAAGGTATGTTGTGTACAAAAGATAATATAAAAAGTGAAAATGTAATAAATATACAAACTATCATGTTTAAAGAAGCTTCTCTGGGAGATTAGCTATTCCAGATCTCTGAGACCTAAGGAAAAACTTGTCTCCTGATCTTTGGTAGTTTCACAGCCACATAATCAAGATAGTCAAGAGTGTTGAGAAGTATGTGAGAAGCCTAGATAGTTGACCTCTCCTGGCCAGAAGCGTGTAAAAGTGGTCTAGTATCCTAAGACTTAGTCCTCACTGATATTTGGGAGGAAAAGGGGTAATTATATATATGTGGTAAGAAAGTCCAGATGTTTTCAAAAGGTATGAAATGAAGAGTTAGTCTCCCTCCTCTTGGTCCCCAGTTCCTCTCCCCGAAATTAGTCTCTGTTTAAAAAGTTGGACAAGTGATGAGGAAGTGCCGGCCTTCAGCTGCACGTGTGTAGAGAGAGAGACAGACAGTCTGGGTTGTTGGTGGACTGTGGACTCACTGCAGATGGGACTTGCCAGGTCAGTGCGCACAAAGCTGGCACCACAGGCACTTTGATGGCTTGGCTGATCTGTGGTGAATCACCCAGAACCAGCCCTGCGGCCTCTGAGAGTCTGTAGGGTCTTGGTCTCTTAGAGGCATCCTCACCAAAACTCTGAGCTCGAGGTCATCATCCCAGGCTTCTAGCTGAGATGCCAGAGTGTGTGTGGATGAGATGGGAAGGAATGAATCACGCCCTTTCATTTTCTGTATCTCAAGTAGCAAATTAAAAATCTGTTGCCGTCGAGTTGATTCTGACTCATAGCGACCCTGTAGAACAGAGTACAACTGCCTGATAGGGTTTCCAAGGAGCAGCTGGTGGATTTGAACTTCTGATCTTTGGTTAGCAGCCTGAGCTCTTAACCACTGCACCACCGGGGCTCCAAAATGGAAAAAAGTAGTCAATTATAAAGGTATTAATATCAAATCCCAAGAAAGTCCTTTTTGTATCAGAGGTTACTTAATGGCACAAGTGGGCTTCCTGGAATGAAAAGTCTTTATCTTGGTTTCTTGCTAATATTCCTCGCAGTGAAGATGTTTTCATTTTCAGAGGGCTTTAAGGAAGCGGCAGAGAAGTTCCGGATGGAGTCTGGGGTTGAACCTAGCGTGGATCTCGAGACACTGGACGAACGGATCAAGATCCGAGAGATGGTACTGAAAGGTCGGATCCAGGAGGCGATCGCGCGGATCAACAGCCTCCACCCGGAGCTCCTAGACACAAACCGCTACCTGTACTTTCACCTGCAGGTGAGTGGCAGCTGGCTCGGGATGGTCCGTAAGGAAGGTTGTTCGTAAGAATTCAGAAACAACCAGGCTCGTTTGCACTAATAGGGTTTTGTTTCAGTTTATGTGGAGAAGGGGTTTGAGTTAGCTGTTGTTTGTCGTATATTTCAGAAAGGATTTCTTGTTTAAAAATACACCTTATCGCTCAGAGGTGCTGGGAAAAGCCGCCTCTGAGGTGCACTTGGGACTAGAAACAAGCTCGTGCTGTCGGGCCGGCCTGGGTGCCCGCTGCCTCAGCCGCTGTCTTTGCCCCCGAGCAGCAGCAGCATCTGATCGAGCTGATCCGGCAGCGGGAGACAGAGGCAGCGCTGGAGTTTGCCCAGACACAGCTGGCGGAGCAGGGCGAGGAGAGCCGGGAGTGCCTGACGGAGATGGAGCGCACGCTGGCCCTGCTGGCCTTCGACAGCCCTGAGGAGTCGCCCTTTGGAGACCTCCTCAACATGATGCAGCGGCAGAAGGTGAGGGGCCCAGCTGCCTTCAGTGGAGCCCAGGACTGTGCACATGTCCCCCGAGTGCCTTGTAGCTTCGCGCTTACCCTTTGGAAAGCATGCTCACATAGAATGCTCTCCAAAGGGTATGGAAATGAATTTATTAATCGCTTCTGCTCTATATCTGGTACTTTATAACGCAGCTGTTTTCATTGGGTGTGGTTATTTTCTAGGTGTGGAGTGAAGTTAACCAGGCTGTCCTAGATTATGAGAATCGTGAGTCAACGCCCAAGCTGGCAAAATTACTAAAACTCCTACTTTGGGCTCAGAATGAGCTGGACCAGAAGAAAGTGAAATACCCTAAAATGACAGATCTCAGCAAGGGCGTGATCGAGGAGCCCAAGTAGAGCCTGCATGAGGGACCTGTGCGCCACCACGTCCAGGACGTCACAGCCGTGGGTGGCCGCAAGCTCTTTACTGCAGTAGAGAACTCCTTCCCCCCACTTTTCCTGTTTCTGAATCGGCATCTTTTCTGAGGGGAGAATGCCCTGTCAATTGCTGGAAAACATGCAGTGAAAGCCTCCGTGTCTGCGGCAGTCTGTCTCAGGCGCCGTGTGCGGTGCGTGCTCCCCGCTCGCGGGGTCTGGCTGCTGGAGGACTCGTTTGCATCGAGTGCTGTCTTCTGCAGGGCGCCAGTCCCAGAGCCTCCCGCTCGGGACGTGGAAGGCGCTTACAGGCAGGCAGTGTGTTTTCTCAATTCTAAGGCTCGTCCGGCTTCCATCTCAAGGTTCTTTTTTACCCCCTTGGTTTTTGGTTTGTTTGTTTTTACGTAGCACAGAATATATACATTTGTAAATCCTAATTCAGGACTCTTACGTGTGAGGGTATGGAGTTTGATTTTCTTCCATTTTGGTTTTGGGTTGTGTGGCTTCTGGGGAGCTGTGTGTGTGAGGGACGGGCTGCATGATTTTTATTTTTTTAACGTATATTTTGGTGCTGTGCGTGAGAGACGTGCTCACCGTGGGTCCACGGCCCGTCTTCTCTAGGTAGTGTTGCTGGAAATAAAGCCTTCTCTGATTTCAGTAACGACCAAAATGGCCTCTAAGGAAGTTCCCTCAGCTGAGACAGACCTTTTGTGTTCTAGGGTTGGCTTTCCCCTGTGGTGATGGCAGTGGCAGGTCCTGGGACCTGGCCCACGGGTGTGGGAGTGGCCCTTCACAAGGCAAGGCCGCCCAGTGCAGATGGTGACAGCTGTCTGAGCACAGGGTGCTGTGGCTGCCGGCGTGAGGCCGACAACATGAGGCCGCCGGGAGAGGCCTTGGTCGGTCAGAGCCTTCGTAGAGCCACCACGTGCAGCTCAGCTGGCCTGCACTCCAGCCTTTCAGAGCATCCGTCCATCTCACCGTTGTGTCCTCATCTGTCACCCACGTGCTTGCCCCTGCTTGGAGGGGAGCGTGCACGGTGCTGTGTATGCCCCTGCAACCACAGCTCAAATACACGGGTTCTCTGCAGGAGGCACTGGGCACGGGGTTCTTTGCAGGGAGGTGCCGGGCATGGGGTTCACTGCAGAGAGATGCTGGGCACGGGGTTCTCTGCAGGGAGGTGCCGGGCACGGGGTTCACTGCAGGGAGGAGCCGGGCACGGGGTTCACTGCAGGGAGGAGCCGGGCACGGGGTTCACTGCAGGGAGGAGCCGGGCACGGGGTTCACTGCAGGGAGCCACTGGGCATTGATGGCCTTTCCAAGACAGTGCTGGAAGCCGCATTGAGAATTCTTCTAGAACTGCTGAGCCTTCAGAGTGATCCTGGAGGCATCATGAGTGGGCCCTCACGGCACCTGGGCGCTTCTGCTGCGGATGCCGTGACTCGGTGGCCTTGACTGACTGCTCATGCTCAAACAGGTGTCCTGGCACCGAGGCTCGGGAGAGAAGACCCCTGCCACTGACTGGGGACATCTGCCTTGTTCTTGGGAAGCAAGAGGTGCCTTGGTGACCAGGCTTATGCGGGGTGTGGGATGGCCGTTGGTGGGGGTAGCACACTGTGTTTGCACTGGGTGTCTGTGATGCACTCTGGTCCCTGCACTTCCTGGCTTGTTTTTCTTTCATCTAGAGTCTGGTGACATTTTTCCAAGTTCTCTGCTTCTGTTTTCAGTGGGCAGGGCTTTGACAGTGTTAGTCTTACACACGTATGGTTTATGAATTTAGTGACAGGTGCAGGGATGAGGTCATTAGAATGTTCTAGTCTCCAGACTGACTGATATGTCTAGGTTTTGTGAGGCTGAGTGAGGGGAAGTGTATCCTGACCTTAGCCCTAGAAACAATGTGTTTCAACTGTCTCAGCCGCCACCCTCAGATGTGACTTACTGTGGGGTTATTTCCTCTGAGGTTTGAGGATGAAAATAAGCTAGAGGAGAAGGGAGTTTTAGTGTTCAGTAATTAATAGGTTATATAGCAGAAGCTAGAAGACGAACATTAGGAGAGAAGTAGAGATGAAACTACATTTTTGGAAAAGCACAAGGTAAGTCAGCATATTCCTGACTGTCTTTATTGTTAGTATATGTAAGGTTGTTTACATAGTAAATAATCAACTGGACATATTCTTATGATCAGCAGGTCTGAGCTGTATGGTAGCGGGAAGTCCTCGGTACATGGGGTGATCCACAGGCTAGCAGGGCACTAATGGGTTTGTCACGGGTGTGAAACGTTCCCAGGTGTGCTGTTTACCACTTCAGTCCTCGAGTGGCTGAAGAAGCCATGCTAACAACCAGTATGAATGAGCTAGCTGTCAGTGAAACTAGTTAATCCACTTGTTATTCTTGGTTTTTTGTGTGGGGGATGGAGTTAACTTCCTCTGATCTGTGAGTGGCCTGGGACCTCCTTCCAGGATCGTGGCTGCATGGGCTTGTCCCCTCCGCCACCTTCTTGTGGTCTTTTTTTTTTTTTTTCTTTTTCAGCAAGCAAATAAAATTAAGCCACTTTGAGGTAGTGAAAGTTACAGAACAGTTAGATTTCTCTACTTTCTCAGATTAGGTTCTCACTGTCCTCTGTATTAAAATCTAGTTATGTCTTATAGAGGTAGTTTATTTCTTTTTTTTACGCTTTCTTGTGGAAAGTGCCTTGAAGTAAGTACAATTTGAGAATATTTGGTACTCTGTGATCCTGATACCGTGAACTCATGTGAGGAATACCCTCTAGTGTGGAATCTTTCTGAAACATAGGGATTTTTACAAATCAAACGAGAACTAATATATTTTGTCACTTGAATTAAGGTTTCTGGGTTTTAGAAAAGGCAAGCATTTATCGGGACTTGTATTTGAGACAAAAATTGACTGTAGCACGTGGCTGTGGAATGATGGCTCTGTGGACATTTGCTATAAACTTAGGTTGGAACTCACGTGGCCTCTGAGCAAACATCTCTGTCTTCATCCAGCCATCCCCTCACGTTTGCACACAGGAGTGACCTGGAAACTTGGAAACGATGTGTTTTGAGGACAGCTTTTCTAAGGCAATGTGATGTCTTTATTTTCTGCTTTCTGTATACTGCTCATCTTGGAGAGTGGCGGAACCAGGGGTTTCAGAAAGAGTCTTATGCATTTTATGTTAAAGACAGTGAAGTCTTCATGCAAATGGACCAGGATCCCTTCTGGTTGTCTGATCAAGTCTCGGCGTGGACAAAAGACCAAGTTAGATGCGTGAGGGGAACTGCAGGCTCGGTCTGCTGTTGTGCAGGCTGAAGATGGCCACCTGCGCACAGTGGGATGCCATGTGGCGTGGGACCCCAGATGGCAGAACCCAGGCAGCGGGCCTCATGGTACCCATCAGCCCTCGGTGACTGCTGCTTTGTTGACAGACTGTATTCTGACACCACATGTGTGCATTGTTTTGACAACGGCTGTGTTTTTGTTTCAGAAATGTATCGTTCTTTCAGATTTACAATAAATGGTACTGTCTGTTTTTGTCATTTTAAATCCTGTATGAAAGTATAATCCACTGTGTTTTGTACAAATCCGATCCTGTAATTCTGCTCCATTCCAGTGGGGCCTCTCTGCCCCACCCTTCCCCCCATATCTTTTGAAAAATGCAGAACAGCTTGCTGATTTTGCTGCCTGTTCTTAATTTGATAGTAAAAGTTTTCACATCTTCTTAGAAATGGTCATCTGAAAATTTTTTTTTTTGGTCTCTGTAAAGATATTTTAATAAGAACGAGGAATTAAATGTGATGCTAACAGTTCTATTGAAAGTTGGTCTATTAGAGTTAGAAGGGATGAAGGAAGTTTCAGTTTTCTGTAGCTTATTCTTTGCTTTTGCTCTGTCTCCACTCTGAACGTTCCCTTTTCTGTGTGTGGGGCTGGAAATCTGTCATCAGTTCACAGTATGGCCCTAAAGTGTCATAAACTTTCCTTTCTGTGAAGGAAATAGGTCAGAACTCTCTCTGCTCCCCACTGCATGATTTCAACCTGAATTGGAATAACCTAAGTAATTTTTTTTTTCTTTTTCTTAAATGAAAATTTCCAAACGTATCACAGCAAGGGGGACAACTGTGACGGGCCCCTGTGTGTGTCTGTCACCCAGCTTCACCAACCACTGTCGTCTGTGAGCCTGTGTTGGAGACCACGTGGGTGTCTAACCTTGAGGTGCTCCCTGTGTTCTCGGGAACGTGAGCGCCTGACGTGTGAAAAGAAACGGGGGGCCCTCAGCAGACTTCTCCATCGACCTGCATGTTGCTGATGAGGCATCGGGCTGGAGCGAAGCCGGCCTTGTGGGGCATAAATGAGATAAATGACGAGTCCACTTTGTTCTAGAGAAAGGGGAGCCCTTCCCTCGCCGTCCCTGCCGCTCCCCGCCCAGCAGGGGCACCTCAGTGGCTCTCGTGGTGCCCGGTGCCCACCGCCCACACCCGCTCAGCCCCCAGAGAAGACAGCTTGCTCACAGCCGTCCAGAGGCCAGCAGGAGCACGTGCTGCTTGTGTGTCGGGCCGGCCTGTCTTGGATGCTGTGCCTTAATTTTGGAATGCCGTCTCAGGTGTCCTCCTTCCTCACCTGCGATGTTTACTTGTATAAGGCAGGATAGCGGCTCAAGCGGACTGTGGGTGTAACCAGCGTTGGCAGAGTCTAAGTCTGTGCTTACGTAGGGGAGCGGCCTGGCAGTAAATAGACCTGTTCCACAGAGCCCAGGCAGAGGCGCCGGTGGAACCTGGTCTTGTGAGGAGGGGGCATGGGAAATGGAGTTTGTCGCTGATGCTAGTTGGTAACAGCAGTATCCCTGCATTTGCAGGGTGGGGTGTTCTTCGTTTCCGAGCGTGTGTGTGAATGATGTATAACAGGAACGTGCTGCTCTGACTCGGCTGTGGTGTCTTGGCTTGTGCGCGAGTGTGTGTGTTCATGTGTGATGTGTAACAGGAATATGGTGCTTTGACTCGGCTGTGGGGTTTTGTGTGTGTGTGTGTGTGTGTAATATAACAAGAATGTGGTGCTCTGATTGCTGTGGCATCTTGCATGTGTGTATGAGAGTGTGTGTGTGTGTGTGTGAGAGAGAGAGAGACAGAGAGGTATAACAGCTAAGTGGTTCTCTGACTTGGCTGCAGCGTTTTGAACTCTCACTGGACGGCCAGGCTCTCAGTCCAGGTGGAGCCTGCAGACTCATCAACACCTGCTTTCAACCAAATAAGTGACAAGTGAAGACCAGTGGATTCCGTCCCCGGCCGTCCTTTGGAGTCAGTGCATTTTCTAAACGCCCTCCTGTCCATCTGCCGTTACTGAGTCACGCTTGTGACGCAAGCTTGCGGAAATTGGACACCCATCTGCAGCTTTGGGAGGAAGATGACAGGAATACGGTTGTTATAAGCTGTGCCATGTGACTGTGTTTGGGGTGGTCGTGGTGTTTTGGGGTGGAATGTACGAGTTCAGTACCAAGGGGAGGAATTGAGATGCATGCCGTGGCCTTGACCTGCTGCCTGCCAGGAAACACTTTCCACCTGGCTGCAGCTGCGCTTTTTCCAAATACACGCAGGCAGTGGGCTTCTCTGCAAAGCGAGGTCTCCTCCTGCTGCCAGATTGCTGTGCCTCACGGGCTGATGCTTTACCCAACTGGCTTTTGAAAGCAAAGCAGGTGAACCTCCCCCAAGAGCTCCATGCGGAGTTGGAGGGTCTCCCGGGGTCAGGGAGGGACAGCACCAACTAAGGGGATGGCGCTGCTCCTTGCTCGGCCCTCCTGCGCACCTGTGCACGCTGCCCCCCCCCCCCGGGCCCTCCTGTACACCTGTGCATGCCAGCACCCCCCCCCCAGTCTCCTACACATCTGTGCACGTGGGCCCCCCCTGGGTCTACTGTATACTTGTGCATGTAAGGCCACCCTCTTGGCCTACACACCTGTGCAAATCAGCCCCCCCCCCCGACCTCCTACACATCTGTGCATATCACCTCCCTCAGCCTCCTACACACCTGTGCTTGTCAGCCCCTACTTGGCCTACACACCTGTGCACATCACCCCTCCTCGGCCTCCTACACACCTGTTCGCATCAGGCCACCCTCCTGGCCTCCTACACACCTGTGCACGTCCTCTGCAGTGAGATAGATCACTTTCGTGTGGCCTTTCCAGCCGTTGTCTTGTAGCTCCCACCAAGTTATTGGGCGGTACTGTGTGGTAGGATAGTTGTGGCCCACCAAAGGGATTGGTCAGTTCTGCCATCCTGCTGGGCTCAAAATGAGCCACCCCAGAGGCAGGGAAGAGAGAATTCCACCACCCCCAAGGAAGAACAGCCAGGAGCCAGGACGTTCTTTGGACCCCTGATCCCTGCGCTGACAAGTTCGTGGAAGCAGGAGACAGAGAGAGTGAGAGAGAGAGAGAGTACTGTAACCCTGAAAACTGTGAGAAGGTGGCAGGAGAGACCCGGCAGCAGGAGATGGCGCAGGGAGTTTCCTGGCCCACCGAGAGAGTAAGCTGAGGGCCTTTGGGCAGAAGCCTAGGGCCAGACAGAGGCATGCCTGTGAGCACAGCTGGGAAGAGGCTGTCCTGCTGAAAGAACTGTATCCTGAGTGTTTCTGAGCCTGAATTGTAACTGTCACTTCCCTAATAAACTCTGTAATCGTGAGTACAGTCTGTGAGTTCTGTGTGGCCATTACAGTGAATTATCAAACCCAGCAGAGAAGTAGAGTGCTGTGGGAGGGACAGCTGTGTCAGAGTTGGTAAAGATGGAGAGAGGAGGCATGTCTCACCTCCACCTCCTGTGAATCAGCCTTGGGATGTTGATGTTGATCCTCCTTCCCTTCTGTGAAGTGAGGAGGTCAGGCACCGCCCCCATGCGGTTTGTACAGCCTCCCTCTACCCTCCTGCACACCTGTGCACGTCGGGCCACCCCCCCCCCCCCGGCCTCCTGCACACCTGTGCACGTTGGGCCACCCCCCCCCCCCCACGGCCTCCTACACCCCTGTGCAAGCCAGCCCCCCTTGGCATCCTATACACCTGTGTGTGGGGCCCACCCTCTCAGCCTCCCACACACCTGTGCACGTCGGGCCACCCCCCCCCCTGCCCGGCCTCCTACACACTTGTGCATGTTGGGTCCCCCTCTACCTTCCTACACACCTGTGCATGTTGGCCTCCCCTGCCTCCTACACACCTGTGCATGTCAGCCCCCCTCGGCTTCCTACATACCTGTGTGCATCGGCTCCCTTCTACCCTCCTATACACCTGTGCATGTCAGCCCCCCTCAGTCTCCTACACACCTGTGCATGTCAGCACCCCCCCACACCTGTGCACTTTGGGGCACTTCCCGCTGCCCCTTTGCCCCTTCCTGCCCTGGCAGAGCCCCCTTGCCTCTGGCACCTGGCTTACTGCAGTGGTCTGTGCTCCCTGCCCCCACACCAGCGTCCACACTGTGGCCAGGTGAAAGCCCAGCTGGTCTTCACCTGCCCCTAGGCTGTGGGACTGGCCCTCCCCCATGCTCTGACCTTACCTCCCACCTGTCCCCGTCTTCAGCCTGGGCACACGAGGTGCCCTGTGCTGACCTTCACAGTGCCTCCAGGCCTTTGCACTTGAAGCTGCTGCGCCCTCCCCCCAAAACACACACACACACACACACCACACACCACACACCACACACACACACACACACCCACACACACGCACGCACGCACGCACGCACGCACGCACGCACGCACACACACACACACACACACACACACACCTGCACAGCTTATTCCATCACTTTGTTCAAACACCACCCAAGTATCTCCTCATCAGGGACCTTCCCAGCCTGGCTACCTGTTCTTCCCCTTGTTCGCTGTCCACCCCGAGAGCATCAGTTTCTGTGGAAAGGGCTGCCGAAGTGCCCACCCAGTGTGATGCCAGGTCTTCCATAGACTTGTTACCATCTGATCTGCACAGCCCTGCGAGGTGCAGACTACAGCCGCTGCTCCCCATTTTACAGGTGGGGGCCTAGGCCCTGTGAGGTGGGACTGCCCCCTCCCCCCATTTTATAGGTAGGGGCGAGGCCCTGCGAGGTGGGGACTGCCCCTCCCGTTTTCTAGTTAGGGGCCCAAGGCCCTGCGAGGTGGGGACCGCATCCCCCCGTTTTATAGGTGGGGGCCCGGCGCGGGGTTCAGTAACTGCCCAGAGTGTACCGGGTGGTCCGGACCAGGGTTCCTGCCGCGGGCTGTCTGCTCCGAAGCCCGGCACCCTGCAGATGCAGGAGGAGGCGCAAAGCCCACTGGGGCCCGCGCCCCAGGCCACTTCCTGGGTTGGGCAGGTGGGCGCCCTGGCCGCGGTGCCGGCTGGCCCTGTGGAGCCCAGGGAGGTGTGGCCAGGACCGCGGGCGCAACGGCGGACCGACCCCAGACTTCCGCGGCGCGGGGCGGGGCCGGCACCCGAGGTGGCGAGCCCCGCCCCACCCGCCGGGTGGCCGTCCGGGGGCGACACGTCCTGGGAGCGCCGGACGGAAGCACCGCGGGACTGACACGTGGCCCTGGGCGGCGGCGCTGCCTCGTGGGCTCAGCTGAGCCCCATCGCCCGGATCGGTACTGCCGGCCACCGATGCAGCCGGCCCCGGACGAGGGCCGCAGGGACGAGGCCCAGGACGCCCAATGGTCCAGGTGAGTGGTGGGTCAGGGCATTGGGGAGCGGGGTCTGGGAAGGCGCTCTGCTACGGGGCCGGGGGGGGGGGGGCCGGGAAGGGAAAGGGTGGCTGCTGAGACCCTCCACAGTCTTGGAGGTAGGGCCACCTGTGTTCAGCCTAGGGGCCTCTTGGGGGCCACCCGCCAGGAGAGAGGGAGGAGGAGACAGCCTGCCTGCGCTGTGGGGACCTGGCAGCCCTTGAGCCCTCCCCAGGCAGGAGCCCTGCAGGTGGTGGGCATCCTGGGGCCTGGCAGTGCCCCGGGAGGTGAGGCTGGCGGCAGGCACAGGCACAGCCCCTTGTGTCCTGGAGCTACACCACCAGGCGGGTCCACGCCTGGGCATGGGTAGGAGGCCCACCAGTGACTCCCCACCCAGGTGGTCACCAGCAGCGCCCCCCCCCCACAGGTCATGGGCACAGGAGAGGTGGAGGCAGGCGAGGTGTGGGCCCTGGTGCCCGGCCTCCTCGCCACTACTCACACCTCTCCTGCCCAGGGGCTCCCGGGGGACTCACAGTGGCATCTCCTCCTGCCGCCTCCAGGGCAGGACACCCTTCTGTTCGAGCCCCGTTCCCACGGCCACTGCCTCCAAGAGGGTGTCAGGGCAGGGGCTGTGCTCACAGCTGGGGGTGAGACATGCTCAGACACTAGGAAGCCAGTGCTGGTGACCCATTGCTGAGCCATCCGGTGAGAGGGGACCCTGGCCCCAGAAGAGCCCCCACCCCATGGCTCAGCCTTGCTCTTCTGTGGGTTCAGGCCCTTGGCCAGCCTGGCTGGACCTTGAGCCCAAGGTCAGGCTCTGGGAACTCCTGGCCTGTCTGCCACCAGCCCGGGGATCCTGCTCATGGCCTCTGCCCAGCAAAGGGAGGGGAACTGCACCTTTCCTGGCTGCCTCCTCCCAGCCCAGCCGAGGCCTAGGACACTTAGCTGCCAGGAGGGGCTGCAGGTGAGACCTCCTTAGGAGGGCAATGAGTGACAGTCCATCTGATGCTGGGGCCACATGGAGGCAAAGCTGGAGGGGAGGAGGGGAGAAACCCCGGCGGAAGATGCCCTCAAAGGCCAGAAAGCCCATAGGAAGAGCAGCATGATGCACCCCACAGGGCCCCAGAACTGGCATCTGAAATCCCAGCTGGTGAGCCTCCCCACCAGGTACCAATTAGAGGGAGGCAGCTGCCCTGGGGCACCCTGATCAGGGGGGCACCTGCCCCTCCTCTCACTTCCTCCTCCAGCCTGCAGCTCACCTGGTGAGTCTGCCTGGCCCCTGCTCACCCTGCAGGTCTACCCAGCAGCTCCTGTTCACCTGGCGGGTCTGCACCGCCCCTGCTCACCCAGCCCAGCCCCTGTTCACCTGGCCTGGCCCTGTTCACCTGGTGGGTCTGCCCGGCTCCTTGCTCACTGGGAACTGCCCAGGGGGCCACCCTGGGGCCAGCAGAATGTTCTGCAAACTTTGCTGCTTTGCTTCCTCCTTTTCCCACGGTGCTGATGAAGGAGGCACAGCCCAGACTTGGAGAAGGGCCCCCGGCAGTTCTGCCGGCCTTGCTGGTGTGCCGAGTGGATGGGGCTCGGCTGGGTTGGGGGAAAGGCCTTCCACCACCTGTGTGTGGATGATGATGATGTCTGCCTTCAAGTGGATGGGCCTCTCAGCTGTGGCCTCTGAGGAGGCCCCTCCTGGCCCGGGAAGTGGCCCCTGTTCTTGGAACCGTTCCAGCCTGCTGGAGGGAGGGTCCATCTCAGCTGCTCCTAACTGGACCTCTCATCCAGAGAGCAGCCAGGACCAGGCCAGCAGGGGCTGCCTGGAGGGGAGTCTGAAGGGGAGCTGGGCTGCCCTGGGGGCGGATCTGAACCACAGGTGACACTGTCACTGTCATTCTGATGTAAAGGAACAAAGCTGCTTTTAACCTTTTCATGCCCAGCAGTGCACATAGTGACCATGAACTTTTCAGCCTCTGAAGGATTATCGGGAAGCGGCTGCACCACTGATAGCATGCGCTGCCGCAAGTTACTGTTGTTGCAGGGACTGTAGGAGGTGTCTGAATCTCGGGTAGGAAAAATAGAAATTTTGAAAAATTTGATTTGTTGTACCTATGTCCCAGTAGAGTCCAGTGGGGACTCTGGGGTAAGTTTAATTGTGTATCATATGCACCAAGTGACACTAGGTAGGCTTGTGGGAGGGGCAAGAAAAAAGATTCATGCTAACTCCTAAACATTCAGACACACTCAGTGATGCTGCATGCTTCCAGTAATGAAAACGTGTTATCAACAGAAAATTCAAAGCTGAGAATAACTGGATCACCAAAGGGTTAAGGAACACTTGGACTTTGGAGGTCTGTGGGGCATTTGAAACTTTGCTCCCACGCCCCTGCCTCTAGCTTTCTGCAATCAACCAGTTAAAAAACAAAATCTGTGCAAACACCAGGTACAGAAGGCTGGTGGGCAGGCCACTGGGCACACTCCTGAGGGCCGAGGGCCAAGGGCCTTTCACAGCTGGCCTGTGTGGGCCACCCAGGACAGGCCTGCCAGGGCACTGAGCTGCTGCTTCCCACACGGTGGACACTGTTTTGACCGGATGGCTTGGACTGGTCCTGCTACGTTTCCCTGGTGACCTCAGTGGAAGTGTTTGCTCAGGGCCCATGTCCTGGACATGCCTGCAGAGTTGACAGAAACACAGGGCCCGTGTCCTGGACAAGGCCTGCAGAGTTGATGGAAACACGGGGCCCAGGTCCTGGACAGGCCTTCGGAGTAGACAGAAACACAGGGCCCACGTCCTGGACAGGCTTGCAGGGTTGACAGAAACACGGGGCCCGCGTCCCGGACGAGGCCTGCAGAGTGGACAGAAACACGGGGCCCGCGTCCCGGACGAGGCCTGCAGAGTGGACAGAAACACGGGGCCCGCGTCCCGGACGAGGCCTGCAGAGTGGACAGAAACATGGGGTCCGTGTCCTGGACAAGGCCTGGGCAAGTCCTACCAATGGGCCTGGGAGAGAAGCTGGGGCATCTGCCTTATGGAGGGACCACTGCTCCCTCAGCGCCCCCAGAGGGCAGCCCTCTCTCTCAGGTTTGGGCGGGGGTCCCACGGCACAGTCCCAGACTGGAGGGGGAAGGCGGAGACCCTGGTTCCTTGAGGGCCGCTCCCCCCTGCAGATTCTCACCGCATGTCTCGGCTGTCTGGGTGTGGACTGGGGACTTCCTGTGCCAGAGGGTCCCTTCCATGGGGCCCGGCCTCCCCTGGTCTTGCCAGCCCTGGGCCCCTTCCTGGCTGACCACCAGCCGAGTGTGGAGTATGTTGGCTGCCTGAGCGTCCCTGGGGGCTGGCTAGCCTTGAAGTTGCAAACCCACCCCCATCCCCAACTGCCTCAGAGGCATCGATTCTGTAAAGAAAACCAGCGGTTTTGGGCCATAGCCCCAGAGGGGGCAGCAAGCTGCCCCAAGGAATTTTGCCCAGGGTTCGAATCAGAACCAGCCCTCCAGGGCACAACTGGAGTTGGCCTCTTGGAACAAGGAATGCCACCTGGATGGCCCACAGCTCCACCATGCTGCTGACCCCCGTTTTCTGGACATGGAATCATTTCAATGAGATTTTAATAACCAGGATGTCAGTGGGATGGTGGCCAGGCCCCTCCCTGACAGTCACTGAGGGGTCACTGGGCTGTCCCCAAGAGGAGCACCCTCCCCTGGCCCCAGCAGCATGGCCAGGACTCTGGGACCCCTGACACTGCAGAACTTGGGGCTGGCCTTTATTCCTCACGGGACCCTTTTCCACTGGACTCTTACTGGATGTTCCCATCCGTGGCAGAGGTGGCGACAGACAGGCCTGGAACCCCCCTCCCCCACCCTCCATTCCACCCCTGAGTACGTGAGAAACTCAGTGTGAATCCTGGTCCAATCCACCCTCTTCACTGCAGATGGGAAATTGAGGCCCAGGGAAGGGAAGGGACTCCCCAAGTCCTGCCAGGGCCCAGAATGGGTCCTGGGTCTCAGCTCCCAGATGTGTGCTTCGGAGCACAAAACACTCATCTGCTTACTGAAAGGTTGGAGGCTTGGGTCTGCCCAGAGGCACCTTGGAAAAAAGGCCTGGTGATCTACTTCTGAAAAATCAGCCATTGCAAACCCTGTGGAGCACAGCTCTGCTCTGACACGTGTGGGGTCTCCGTGAGCTGCAGTCGACCCACAGTAGCTCGTTCAGTTCTCCAAAGCCGATAGGACTTTGGCATCTGTAATTCCCAACCTCTAAATGGGGGGCCCTGGCCTGACAAGTATGGGGGACATTGGGCAGGCTCTTTGGAACCAGAACATTCACCAGTGGTGGTAATTCCCTGAAGGTTCACCTGTAGGGGGTTGCGTTCCCTGGAGGAGCACCCCCTATGGGAGGTTCCAGACTCCAGTTTCGGAAGGGAGTGCTTGGGGGCAGAAGGCCTGCGTGCCGAAGGGGGGGCCTGCTCCCTGGAGTGAGGGCAACATGGGCGTTGGGCACAGCCTGGGCGTCGGGCACAGCCTGGGGGCCCCCTTGGTGGTGTGGCTGTGCACAGGAAGGACAGAGGCCCCCTCAGGAAGTCGCCCTCGAAGGCCCGAGCCTGGGGCTCAGCCTGGCTCACCTGGCTGTGGAAAAGTACAGCTTTGGTTTGCAAAGTGGGCACAGACCTGGGCAGACATGTCAGCCAGAGGAGGCGGATGGTCCCCTGTTGCCAGGCCTCCCTCCGAGCCAGTCACAATGGCTCCTTGTTGCCTGTCTGGCACTGGGGACTTCGGGGTCAGGGGCGCTGTCCTCCAGGCGCTCGCAGACCTACCTGGCCCTGGCCCCTAGAGGGCACTGTGGGATGAGCCCATTCTCAGAGGAGGGGACAGAGGTTCAGAGGGGCCTGGCGACCTGCCGCATGTCACACCAAGTGGCCCCAGGGAGCCTTGGGGACCCACAGTTGTCCCAGAGAGAGAACAGCCCCGGGCGATGCTATGAGACCTGAGTCCCGCGCAGTGGGCACATTCTCTGCAGCGATCTCTGGCTCTGGGTCAGTCCCCTGCCACGGTGGGGTGGCGGTGGTGCTGCGCGTGAGGCTTTCAGAAGCTGGAGCTCTTGGTCTGGGGGCGGGCTGTCCCCTCCTGTCTCTCTCCCGTCCTCTCCCCCGTTTTCTTGCACTCTTACCTCTTCCTTCCCTCCCCCTCTCTCCCCCTCCTCTTCCTCCTCTTCCTCCCCACCACCCTCCTGTGGACAGCGGCAGCGCCCTGCCACCCGACCCCCCCAGCCACCCGAGGCTGGAGGCCTTGCGGGGACCCTCCCCAGGTCATCTGCGGGTGCAAAAGGTAGAGGGGGCTGAGATTCGAACCCAGCCCGCTGACCACTCAGCTAAAGGGCCTTCCACTGTTCGGCAGTGAAGGATGTCTCCAATGTCTGCCATTGATTTTGAAACAGCTTCCCCTTACAGAGAATCTGAATTCAGTGCACAGCCCCCTGGAGCCCCTCAGCAGGACCCCCACCCTGCCACTCCTGCCTGGGCTCCCGAGGGACCGGCAGTCCCCATGGCTCTGACCTCCCAGCTCTGCCTTCAAGACCCTCTGCTGGGCTGGCTCTCGTGGGGGTCTTGGGTGGGCTCTGGCGGGACCCTCCGCCTGCCTTGGCCCTGTCTCCTCTGGTATCCGGGCCCTCTTGCCCAGCAGGCCCCCTCATGGGTTATGCTCTCAGCCCGCCTGGACCCTTATCGGAGTGCTGGAGACTGTGGGTGTCAGACGCCCTTGGTCCGCAGCTCTGGGCCCCGGCCAGTCCTGGCAGTGAGCAGCGTCCAGTGCCCACAGGCTGTGCTGTGGCATCGTTGCTGTCCTGAGGACAACCTCTTGACTGGGCCACCTCTGCCATCAAGCAAGGCAGTGTACGCCGAGTCTGCACCTGCTCACCCCCTAGGAGTCACCAGAGACACTGGGGGCTTTTGGGAGGCCACCCTGCTGGTGTCCAGGGAAGCCGCCCATTTGCTCTCTTCCTGACAGTGTGACTGCGTCCCATGCATCCTGGGTGGGTCGGGACGATGGAGGAGGGACTGCGCCCAACTGCCGCCCTGTGCCCGCAGGCCCGAGTGCCAGGCGTGGACGAGGACGCTGCTGCTAGGCACTTGCCTGCTGTACTGCACCCGAGTGACCATGCCCGTGTGCGCGGCCTCCATGAGCCAGGACTTCGGCTGGAACAAGAAGGAGGCTGGCTTTGTGCTGAGCAGCTTCTTCTGGGGCTACTGCCTGACACAGGTGGTGGGCGGCCACCTCGGGGACCGGTAACGCCTCGCCCCATGCCTCCCCACCACACCCACAGGGTAGGGTGAGGATGGGCTGGCTGGGAGGGGGGGGGCCATTGGTGAGTAAATTTGGGGAGAGGCCCCGCCCAGAGGAAGAAGTGAGGGGAGAAGAAAGGCCACAGGGGCAGAGCAAGTGGTCGGTTAGGAGGAGCTGATGGGCTGCACGCACACAGCAGCCCTAGGGAGCACCCAGTGTCCTAGCCAGGTGACTCTGGGGCAGAGTAGGCATGCAGAGACAGACGGATGGACAGATAGGCCCCCCCATCTCCCATTGTCCCCCTCCCCATCCTGGGCAGAGTGGCATGCAGAGACAGACAGGTGGACAAACCGGCCCCCCATCTCCCATTGTCCCCCTCCCCATCCTGGCTCCCTACACCCCATGCCACCCCCCATGCCCCCCTTCACCTCTCACCACTCACCCCCCCGGCCACCCTTGCCTCTCCCCAGGATCGGGGGTGAGAAGGTCATCCTGCTGTCGGCCTCTGCCTGGGGCCTCATCACAGCTGCCACACCCCTGCTCGCCCGCCTCGGCAGTGCCCACTTGGCCTTCATGACCTGCTCACGCATCCTCTTGGGCCTGCTCCAAGGTGAGGGCACGGCCAGCCCCACAACACTGCTACCAGAGCGGACAGAGCAGGGGAGTGTGTGCACGTGTGTGTGTTGTGTTCATGTGTGCACATGTGTGCATACATGCATGTTGTGTTCATGTGTGTGCATGCATGTGTGCTGTGTTCACGTATGCATGCATGTGTGGTGTGTTCATGTGTGTTTTCATGTGTGCTGTGTTCATGTGTGATTGCATGTGTGTGTGTGCATGTGTGCTGTGTTCATGTGTGATTGCATGTGTGTGCATTCATGTGTGCTGTGTTCACGTGTTTGCATGTGTTATGTGTTCACGTGTGTTTGCATGTGTGCTGTGTTCACGTGTGCATGCATGTGTGTTGTGTTCATGTGTGATTGCATGTGTGCTGTGTTCACGTGTTTGCATGTGTGCTGTGTTCACGTGTTTGCATGTGTGCTGTGTTCACATGTGTGCATGTGTGTTTGCATGTGTGTGAGCATGCATGTGTGTGCGTTGCATTCACTTGTGTGCATGTTGTCTGTGTTTGCACATGCATGCTCGTGTGGGTGGTGTGCACTCGTAGACCCTCTCAGGAATGACACAGTGAAGACCAGTGAAGCACACGCAGTGAATGCCCCTGCCGGCTCCCAGCTTTGTTGTTAAACACGTTAGACCTGTGAATGACAAGATTGCAGCCATTGGGACCCACTTCAGTTTCCAGTTTTCATACTTTTGTGTCACTCAAATGCAGAGGATGCCTCCATCACTGGGACTTGGAGCTACTTGATTGTTGGGGGCTGGGGGGTCCCTGCCAGGTGGAGCCCCTTTTGGGGATTCCTGGAGCCTACAGGGAAGCTTCCACCCCCACCCCACCCCTGCCCCTGGGCCCCTGTGGCTCCAGGATGTGGGCCAGGCTCTGCTCCCCGAGAGCCCAGCCCTCTGTCCTCTCAAAGTCCAGCAGTCTGGACGCCTCCTCCCAGGCCTCTTCCCTCCTGCTTCTCCCCCTCCTAGCTCACCGAGCTTCAGACCCTGATGGTGTCATCCCTGAACCTCTCTGTCCCCGGAGAGAGAATATGCCTGTGGTCAGGGTATTGTGTGAGAAACACAGATGCTCCAAGAATGCCAGGCAGGACCCCAAGCCCGGCTGCAGCCAGTCCTCAGGCAGTGGTGGTTGCTATGACCACAGGTGCCAGCCAGTCCTCAGGCAGTGGTGGGCGCTGTGACCACGGGTACGGTCAGTGCCAGCCAGCCCTCAGGCAGTGGTGGGTGCTGTGATCACGGGTACGATCAGTGCCAGCCAGCCCTGGAGCAGTAGTGGGTGCTGTGACCATGGGTACAGTCAGTGCCAGCCAGCCCTCAGGCAGTGGTGGGCGCTGTGACCATAGATACGGTCAGTGTGAGGGGTGTAGCTATTGTTTAGCCCTGTTCCAGGCTCCCACAATCACAGTTATGCGTCCTCAGCTCACCCCCAAGCATGACACAGGGCCAGCCCACCAGAGGCCCTGGGTGACAGTGACTCAGATGGTGGAGGAGGGAATGAGTGAATGAAGGAAGGAATGAGTGACTGGCCAGCCACGGTGATAGGAGGACAGCGGCTTTCAGTTGGGCCTCCTCAGAGCTGGTGCAGGTGTGGGCAGGTATAGGCAGATGTAGGCAGGTATAGTCAGGTGTGGGCAGGTATAGTCAGGTGTAGGCAGGTATAGGCAGGTATAGTCAGGTGTGGGCTGGTGTGGGCAGATACAGGCAGGTGTGAGCAGGTATAGGCAGGTATGTGCAGGTGTGGGCAAGTATAGTCAGGTATAGGCAGGTGTGGGCAGGTATAGGCAGGTATAGTCAGGTGTGGGCTGGTGTGGGCAGATACAGGCAGGTGTGAGCAGGTATAGGCAGGTATGTGCAGGTGTGGGCAAGTATAGTCAGGTATAGGCAGGTGTGGGCAGGTATAGGCAGGTGTGGGCAGTGTGGGCAGGTATAGGCAGGTGTGGGCACTGGGCAGGTATAGGCAGGTGTGGGCAGTGTGGGGAGGTGTGGGCAGGTATAGGCAGGTGTGGGCAGTGTGGGGAGGTGTGGGCAGGTATAGGCAGGTATGTGCAGGTGTGGGCAAGTATAGGCAGGTGTGGGCAGGTATAGGCAGGTGTGGGCACTGGGCAGGTATGGGCAGGTATAGGCAGGTGTGGGCAGTGTGGGGAGGTGTGGGCAGGTATAGGCAGGTGTGAAGAGGACAAAGCGGCCTTTGGTCAGAGAAGGCATTGTCAACATCCAGGGCAGCCGGCCTTTGGTGCTCAGAGGGTCCTCGAGACCCTGGGCTGGTGGGACAGGGGTGCTGTCCTGGTGGGTGGCTGGGCCTGGGAAGGTTTCCTGCCTATGGCACTGGCTGGCTTGCTGTCTGCCACACCCTCGCTGGGGCGATTTGATTGTGCGCAGACTTGGCACTTGAAGCTCATTTGTTTTCTAGAAACACCTCGAAGGCCAGAGTGTTTTAATGTCAGACGCCACTCCTCTGCCAAAGCGTCCAGGCTGTGGCCTGGGGGCAGCACTTGTGGACTGTGGTTCGGAGCAGTGCCACCTCACCGCCACCCATGGGGGATGGCGGGGTTCCTTGTGTGTGTGCATGTTATCCGCAGGGGAGGCATCCATCTTTCCCAAGACCAGGGGTTCTCAGCCCCGGGGGCTCTGGGTGGCCCAGGAGAGCCGGTGGCAGGGGTCACTCTGCTCTCGAGGGCGTGGGGATGGACCTTTGCGGGGCCTCAGCTTGGCTGTTTCTCCATGTCCTGGGAGGGGGGGCTCTGTGTGGCTGGCGCCACTCGCAGCCTGGAAGCTGGCCACCGTCACGGCCCATTGAACTGGGGCAGACGTGCTCGAGTGGCACCCGTTTGAGCATTGCCACTCTGGCCTGGCCCCAGGGGAAGGTGGGGCTCCCTCTGTTTCTGCCCCGTTGGCTCAGGCTCAGAGGCATAGTGGGGGGGGGGAGCATTTACCCCCAGGGCACAAGTCCGAGGGGGCACCAGATGATGCGTGGAATGACATTCCGAGGCACCACGAATATGAAAGTCGCCTGACTGAGGCAGCCAGACAAGCTGACTTCTGACGTCCCTCTATCCACATCTATTCACCTTGAAACTGGGGGAGCAATTCAGAAATTGCCTGTTGACACACCCCTGCTCAGGCTCCCCTCCAGGAAAGTGGGGTCGCCAACCCCTCCCTGTCCTCACTGAGATTTACGGGTCAGAAGCAGCCAAACGGGAGGAGCTGCAGCTTTATTTAACCCTTTGCGACAACTGTAGATTCATGGGAAGCTGTAGAGAGGTCCATCCCTGTGGTGACCCTCGCAGACCAGACCACAGTGCAGCCTGAATCCAGGAACTGACTCTGGCACCCACCACAGGCCGATTTGGATTCTGCCACCTATACATGCACGAATGTGAGTGCATGTGTGTGCGTGTGAGCATGCAAGTGTGTAACTGTGACGAGTGCATGAGCATATGTGCAAATGTGTGTAAGTGTGCATGCGTGTGAGTCTCGTGTGTGAGAGCATGTGTATATCCTGTGTGTAGCTGAGCGTTAGAGTGTGTGCACAGCTCCATGTGGTTATATCGCGTGTGCAGGTTTGTGTAACCGCCAAAATCAACATACGGAACTCCACGCAGGTGTTTAAAAATCTACAAAACGTACTTGCTTCTTTGCAAAAGCACTGCCCACGCTCTTTAGAAGGCACAAACGTTAGGGCAAAAACTAAATACACAAAAGCTCGCACCCCTTCCCCGCTCCCCCCCCCCTGCCCGCACTCTGACAAAGGAGCTTTGTGTGGCTGTGTTAAAAACAGACAGTCGACACCTCTGCTATTTGGTTATTGTGACAGACACCTAGGTGGCTGTGGAAAAGGAGAAGCAAACATAGTCAGAAAGGAGGAAGCAGGAGAACTCCCATCACCGCCTCTCTGAGCTACCCCAGTCAGCGTTTGGGGTCTCCATTTCCATCCGCTCCCCTCGGTCCTGCTCCGAAGACAGCCTCGGTCAATGCTGACTGCGCCCTTTAGGTCGGCCACTTCTGTGCTGTCCCTCAGCAGGTGCCCGAGGGCCTCTGCTTGCCTGCATGTCCCTCCGTCACAGAAGCTTTATCACCGTCTCCTTCTCATGCCCCTGACGCTGGGCGTCTCAGGCTCCGAGGCAGCAGCTTAGCTTGAACAAAGACAATCATCTCAATGAACAATTTGTGATAAGAACGTCTGTGAGTTCACCAGGCAAACACTCCCCATGGACTGCAAACATGCAGAGTAATAATGTGGGATGGAGAACCGACGCCCAGAGGCAGCAGTCCTTGGATCACACTGCATGAGCCTGCGTTGCCAGCATCTCTGTGAAAGCTGCAGGCCTTGGTGGATCCTTGGCAGAGCCCCTTCCAGCCTGGGGATTCCTTCCTCCCTCTTGAACGGAGGAGACATAGGCTGTGGTTTTCAAACTTTTTAAAGTTGCTGCAGAATCCTTTGTCCAAAAGAATCCCAGCTCAATATCTAAAACAGGTAAAGACAGAGCTGCCCTGGGAGAAAGATGTGAGTATCTGTGTGTGCATCTGTGTGTGTGTGCATGTGTTATATGTGTGTGCCAGTACACATTATATGTGTTTGTGTGTGCGTGTACATGTATTGTGTGTGCACATGTACACATCAGTGCAAGGGCTCCGTGGAGCACAGCTGGAAGCAGGCGTGATGGTGGTAGAGGTCCTGGCTTGCAACCAGAAGCCTTTGCAGCTCCTTCAGGCCATAGGACATGAGCCTGAGTCCTTAGCCGAGTGGTGCCTGAATTCACAGTACAAACTCGAGGTGTCAGCCTCCTCCTCATCATCATTGGGTGGGGACCCATAAGGTCCTCTCCAGACCCCCGAGTGACCACTCCGGGCCATAGCCTCTACACCCTCTCTTGCAGGTGTCTACTTCCCGGCCCTGACCAGCCTGTTGTCACAGAAGGTGCGGGACAGCGAGCGGGCCTTCACCTACAGCACCGTGGGCACTGGCTCCCAGGTTGGGTGAGTAGGGCCACCAGGAGGGACGTGCAAGGGGAGGGTCCACCCTCCGAGATGTTGGCTCTGAGGGCTGCTGCCGCCCTGGGGCTAAGAGCGGGGGCTTTGGGCGCTTGGGTTGGGGGAGCGGCCCCTTCATCCTGCTTATCTATGCTGGTGGGTGAGTTGAGGGTGCTGCCCAGCCCTGTGTGGGAGCTGTGGCCTGAGAGCCGGCGGGCTGCCTGTCCACCACTCAGAAGCCCTTCCCCTCTGCTCTCCTTTCCAGCACCCCCCCCTCAGACAGCTCTGGGCCTCCGTGGTGCCCTCATGTCCCTGTTTGCGGCCTTTCTCGGGGTGGGGGAGCATGTTGACACTGTTGACACACCCCTGTGACCACCTCACAGGGTGGACCTATGCTCAGGCTGACGGACACCTTACCCCACCCCACCCCGGGCTTAGGACCCTTGTGAGGTCAGAGAGGGGAGAGCTCAGAGAGGCAGAGGGGTGTGGGGTGTGGCTGGAGCAGCCGGGCCGGCAGAGTTGGCCAGCTTTAGCCAATAACTGCAGAGTAAGTGCAAACTCCAGGTGAACGCGGGATGGACTTGCATTAAAAAGACCCATGTGACGAGAGGTTTGGGTTTCACCTGGCCTCCTGCAGTTTGTCTGTCCCCACCCCAGCAGGGGCACAGAGGGGCACTTCTGGGGGGCCAGCAAGGCCCCTGAATGTGCCCACCCCATGTGGCCCTGCCCAAGCTCACCCGCTGGGGCAGTCTCGGAAGGTCATTCAGTGAATACCTGGAATCCTCCTCAAAACGGCAAGCTGGGGGTTTCCAGCAGCTGCCCTTGGACATCCAGGGTGGGACTCCAGGGCGTCTCCTTGACTGAGGTATGGCCAACGGCCCTATCTTTACAGAACGCTGGTGACCGGAAGCGTGGGCTCCCTGCTCCTAGACTGGTACAGCTGGCCGAGCGTCTTCTACCTCTCAGGCGGGCTCACTCTGCTGTGGGTGTGTTACGTGTACAGGTACCTGCTGAGTGAAAAAGGTAACGGCAGGCGGGGGCGTGGGGTGGCAGGCTGGTCCTGGGAGGGCAAGGGCCTGGCTGACCCTCCTGGTAGGGGCCACTGGGCATCCAAAAATCAGGGCCTGCGGCTGCTGGCTCTGTAACCTCCCAGAAAGGCTCCTCTAGACTAGCTTGGATGTTGTTAGCTGTTGTTGAGTTGGCCCGCAACTCGTGGGGACCCAATGAACAACAGAACAAAACCCTGCCTGCTCCTGTGCCATGCCCATGATCCATAGGGTTTTCATTGGCATGGATCACCAGGCCTTTATTGCTGGTCTGTCTTAGTCTGGAAGCCCTGCTGAAACCCGTTCAGCATCGCAGCAACAGGCAAGCCTCCACTGACAGAGGGGTGGTGGCTGTGTATGAGGTGCATTGGCTAGGAATCGAACCCAGGTCTCCTGCATGGATGTCAAGAGTTCCATCCCAGACCACCACTGCCCCCAGACTAGCTCCAGAGCTTTAGAAAAAAATGCCTAGGTGCCAGGCTCTGAGCCTGCTCATGATACCACATTCAGTCCAGAATGTTCAGTTTGGAGATAAGGCAGCAGCTCAGGAGGGAGGGTGGCCTCTAGCCAAAGATGGTGGAGCAGGGGCTGCAGGACTGGAGGACAGGCCCTCGGGATCCAGGAAGGACCTTGGGATTGGCTGGGATGGGCTTCTGAAAGCTGACACCCCCAGCCCACCTGCAGGGGTGGAGGCTGCGTGCTCAGGACGAGGTGGGCCGAGGGGGCTGAGCAGAGTGAGGGTGAGGATGGCGTGGTGAGCCAGCAGGACCCGGGAGGGGCACACTGACCCCGTGGGCTGCTCCGTCCTGGTCTGCTACAGCGTCCGCTGTCCAGGCCAGAGTGGATACCACTCTATCATGACTGGTCCTCAGATCTCGTGATGGCCCTGGGTGTGTTTGCACAAGGCCCGCCCATGTCCAGACACACCAAAGCCCGCTGGAGATGGCTCTTCCGGAAGCCTGCTGTCTGGTGAGTCGGGCTGGCCGGTCTCACAGTGGGGCAGGGGCAGCGGTGCAGAGCCGGCCCAGGCCCAGTGCCCACTGACCAGGGCGGGCATGCCAGCTTCTCTCACTGGGCTACACCTGGGGGAGGTTCCATGACCATGGCCAGGCCAGCTCACAGAGGGTCTTGCCTACCTCCTGGCCTGGCCACCGTAGCTGTGGGAAGGGGCACAGTGGCTAAGCCATCCAGTCCCTGGCCCTGAGCGGCCGCCCGCCTGCCCCAGGGCGGCTATTCTCTCCCAGCTGTCCTCTGCCTGCACCTTCTTCACGCTGCTCTCCTGGCTGCCGACCTTCTTCAGGGAGACCTTCCCCAGCGCCAAGGTGGGTCTGCTGGCCCCGTGACGCATGCAGGCTGGGCTGGGGATGGAGACAGAGGTCTTGAGGTACCTGGCCCAGCATGGAGACCATGGGGACCCTGCGGTGGTCGGGACCCACACGGGCTCATGGCCGGAGATGCCTCATCCACCGCATTGCTCCCACTGTGGCTCTGCTGAGCACCCCGGGGCCGTGTCCTGCAGCCCTGCTCCCGCCGTGGCTCTGCTGAGCACCCCAGCGCCATGTCCTGTAGCATGGCCCGTGAGCAGCTGCTTCAGGCCCAGAGAGCCCCACCCTGAGGGCCTGGCACGCTGGGCTCAGAGGGAAGTTTTCCCAAGGAGGCCTAGGCAGGAGCCCAGAATGGGGAGAGGTGCTGTACCCAGGTGCCTAGGCGTCCTGGTTTTGGGTGATTGGGACCTCCCGGGGAAGGGGCATCACCCTGGCTGCCTGGCACTGCCCGTTGTGGTGTGGGGTGCTGTAGGGTGGGAGGAGTGATGAGGGGGATTGGGCTCCAGGGAAGACAATACCGCTGGTAGACCTTAGGTGGAGGTGGCCCTGGGCGGCAGAGCCATGGGCGTCAGTGGGCATGTGGGTAGAGGTGGGCAGAGGTGGCAGTGGCTGTGGGTGTCATCAGGCGTGGAGCCTCTTCCATGGCGGTGGGTGTGGCTGGCCCCTCTGAGCTGCCTCCCCACAGGGCTGGGTCTTCAACGTGGTGCCCTGGCTGGTGGCGATCCCCGCTGGTCTGTTCAGTGGATTTCTCTCGGATCACCTCATCAGTCACGGTGAGCCCCCAGGGAGAGGGGGCGGGAAGTGAGGGGATTAGGGCCAGGGGGTGGGGGCAGGCCGGGCCATGAGCCCAGCCCCTGGTTTGCCTCCGTTCAGGGCCCAGGGAGGCTCCCCCCTGGGAGGGCAGCTACAACGCTAGGAAGAGGCCCATGCCCTGGAGGCCTCCGCGGTGACCGAGTGAGACCCCCCCCCCCACTTCAGAGGTGGCCCAGGCCTCAGGCATGGACACAGCAGGGGACAGTGGGGCCCGGGAGAGGCCTGGCTCTGGTCGACACCCAGGCCTCAGCCTGCCTCAAAGTGCTGCCCCAGCCTCAGTTTCCCCATTTGTTAAAGGCAGGGGGTTGTCATGCAGTGAGAATACCCCAGTCCAGCTGTGGCTGTGCCACTCTTCTGGAGGAGGGCAGACTCCTGGGGTCAGCAGTCAGGGCATCACACTGCTGATGGGTCTGGGTTGGGGACACCCTGTCCCTGAGCGCATCCACCCACACTGGGGTCCAGCCCCTTCCCCCACAAGAGCAGCATCCTCTCAACACGCATGTGCAGATCCACACGCGTGCTCACAGGCCCACTGTCACAGGGCGAGTGCTTTCTCCTGGCTGTGAACTGACAAGCGCTCACGATGGAGCACTGGACTATCGGGAGAAACACAGAAAGCGCGAGGCGCCTCGTGGCTGTCGAGTGTCCGCTCACGTGGCCCTCCCATGCCTGCCTCCCAGATCGCAGCCTCAGGATTCTCCCAGGGCACGTGCGTGGCGTGCTGCCTCAGGAATCTCCCGGGGCACATGGGTGGCGTGCTGCATAGATGCGCATCACACACACACGTACACACACACGAGTAAACACATGCATATTAACCATGGCACAGAACACCCCCATCCTGAGTACCAAGGCCCCGTCTTCCCCCTCCCGGGCTCTGAAGCTTGGCCGAGTGTGTTCTCCTTCCCTGCAGCTGTGACGCTGGATCCGGCCCCAAGGTGCAGTCCAGGGGCCAGCAGCCAACAGGCTAATGGGAACCCCTTCCTCCGCCCCTCCCCCTCAGGTTACAGGACCATCGTGGTTCGGAAGTTCATGCAGGTAGGAAACCGTTCACCTGCTTCTCTCTGGACCCGAGGACTGTGCCCTCAGATCTCCCAGTTTCTGGGACCAAGGCCCCCCTGAGGGGCCAGCACCAAGACCCAGAGGTGGCTGGTTCGGCATCGCAGCGGGAGGGCACGCTGGGGCTGGTGTTGGGGATGATCTGGCCGACTGGGGACCCTTCTCTGGGCTCCCCACACGGGCCCTGTGCCCCTTTCTGGGCCTGAGCTCATGTCCAGTGACCTCCCCTAGCTCTGACCATGGGCTGGTCTTACTTGTGGAGCACCACATCCCAGTACCTTCCAGGAAGACTCATCCCAGGAGGGACAGGGGTCAGATATGACCTGCAAAGTCTGGGGCATAGTCCCCACAAGACATCCTCACTTCAGACACTAGCGGCGAGTTCCGGACCCCCACGACCACCCTCAGGCTTGGTAATGTGCTGAGACTACTCAGAAGCTGGGACAGCTCTGTGCTCAGTAATCAGAACTCAGAGAAATAAGCCAGGACAGCTCTGCACTCAGTAATCAGAACTCAGAGAAATAAGCCAGGGTAGCTCTGTACTCAGTAATCAGAACTCAGAGAAACAGGACCAGTAGCCCGTTGCCATCGAGTTGATTCCGACTCATAGCAACCCCATAGGACAGAGTAGAACTTCCCCATAGGGTTTCCAAGGAGCAGCTGGTGGATTTGAACTGCTGACCTTTTGGTTAGCAGCTGAGCTCTTAACCACTGTGCCACCAGGGCTCCAGGACCAGTAGGACATATATATATATATATGAAAGAGAGAGAGATTTATTCGTCTTGAGGTATTGGCTCACACAATAGTGGGGGCTGTCAAATCCAAAACCTGCTGGTCAGGTGACAGGCTGGAAATTCCGGCAGTCTAGTGTTGCAGTCAGTGGGTCAGGCCGTGGGGGAGAGAGGAATTCTGCAGGATGTCTCTTTATAGCCTGGGCAGAAGCCTCCCTCAGGAAGCTTCCGCTTTTGCTCTTAAGGCCGTCAGTTGATGGAGGGTGGTCTGCTTTACTCAAGGCCAGCTGACTTAATCACATGTAACTACTTCGTAGAAACATCTAGACTAGTGTTTGACCAAACAGCTGGGCACCACAGCTGAGCCACGGTGACACAAGATGAACCATCACGCTTGCAATGACAGATTTGTTATAGCAGGACACAGACCAACCAGCTGAAGGAAAAGGCACACTGTGCAGGGTCTGGGAGGGGTCCAAATGAAATGAGGAGGGTCCTGGAAAGCGTCATCTCCTCCTGGCCACGACATGTGACACATGCACGGAGTATTGCCAACCTAGGAAGCTCACCGAGCCTCAGTGTCCAGATTTTAACTGGGGCTTCACCACATGGACATGATTGATTAATCACCCACGTGGTTGAGTGCAGTCTCCAGCCCCTCACCCCCTAGGAGGTGAGGCTGATGGCTCGAGGGGCCACCGTAGTCACCTCTTTAGCATTGACTATCAGATGGAGTCCCAGGAGCCCAACCTAAGTGACAAAGACACGCCTTCCACTCGGGAAATCCCAAGGGTTTAGGGTCACTCCCAGGACCCAAAGTGAAGGCCAGCCCGCTTTGTGGTCGGACCCTGGATGCACACGCCCCTGTTCAGGGAGGCCAGGCAACCGAGAGGCGGGGGGGTGTGGCCGGGAGAGTGTCCCTGTCTCCACACCATCTCTCCTGCAGGCCGTGGGCCTCGGCCTGTCCAGCGTTTTTGCCCTGTGTCTGGGTCACACCTCCAACTTCTGTAAGTCCATGGTCTTCGCATCGGCCACTATCAGCCTCCAGACCTTCAACCACAGGTGAGGCCCCACCTGCCTTAGGCCTCCCCACCGCTGTTTGGTCAGGGACGGGGCTGTGAGTAGCAGCCCCCGCCAGGGAGTAAATCCAGGAGGGAAGGGTGGTCCCGGCCGCTCTCATGGACCCAGGCGCCTGGGAAAATACACTGCAGGAGCGGTGGGGGGTGGGAGAGGAGGTGCTTCCCTCTGCTCTCCAGTGCCAAAGCTCCTCTTGTCCCCAGGGGGCGTCCTGCCCTCTGAGTCTTTGCCCCTTGCCTTGCCCGACCTGGTCTGCTCTGCAGCACTTCATGGGGAATCTGCACTTGGTGCCGGTTTTCACAAGAACTCAACAGCAACAGGACATTTACTGCACTTCCCCTGCTGCCCACCGGCCCATTTGTCCCTGGGAGTTGGGGTCTGGAGCTCCTGCTGCAGGCCTCTGGGGGAGACGAGGAAGCCTAGGCCCCGTGTTAGGTGGCAGGTGGGAGTCCTCTCCCAAGCTGCCCAGCCCGCCTTCCCCCTCCCGCCTCTTGGCTGCGGTGTCTAAGGCTGACGTTCAGCCCATGGGGGTGGCCCTATGGCACACCCCGCCATCTCCCTGTCTTCCTGCAGTGGCATCTCCGTCAACATCCAGGACCTGGCCCCATCCTGCGCTGGCTTTCTGTTTGGTGAGGACATCCAGCCCCCAGCCCCACCCTGGATCCCCAGAAGGTGGCATGGAGGGTCCTGGTGGCCTTCTCTAACTGACCAGCCCCTATTCCTGCTCTCTGGCCCTTCGCAGGTGTGGCCAACACAGCGGGGGCCTTGGCAGGTAAGGGGGCTCCATACCAGGTCCCCCGAGAGGTCAGGCCCCCCCAAGATGAGCCCAGAGGTGGGGTGCCCCCGGCTGTACCCTGCCCCACCCCATTCTTTCACCTCTTCCCAGATCCCCCAGGCCTGCCCAGGGTGGGTGGGTGTGCCCTTAAGTCCGCGATGGCAGACTGGTGTCAGGGGCACAGAGGAGAGCGCAGGGGCTCACTCGCACCCGCACCCACCGGCAGGTCTGGCCCAGATTCAGATGTGAGGAAGGGAGCCGGGCTGACCTGTCACATTCTCAAGCCATAGTCCTGGTGCCCCAGCCTTGCAGTGCCCCACGCCCAGGCTCCTCTTTAGAGGGGCTCACGGGGCCCAGGCACAGGGACCCCACTGGGTGGGCCATTCCTGGGTGGGTGTGGGCCTCTACACCCCGAGACCCTCTGGGTCTGAGGCCACCCGCCTTCATCCTGACCCCTCGGATACGGGAATTCTGCTCTCAGAACCACGGGGCTGCTTTCCACTGGGCCCTGCCGGGCTCCGATCCCGGTACAGCCCACATGGGGCCTTTCTGGGGTGGTCTGGGGCCAGGAGGCTGTCAGGTGCCCTGGGTTCCGCGGGCCCACTCAGCCCTCCTCCTCTCTCGGGTCCAGGTGTGGTGGGCGTGTGCCTGGGCGGCTACCTGATTGAGATCACAGGCTCCTGGACCTCTCTCTTCAACCTGGTGGCGGTTGTCAGCAACCTGGGGCTCTGTACTTTCCTGGTGTTCGGGAAGGCCCATCGGCTGGACCTAAGCCCTACCCACGAAGACCTCTAGCCCCTCCCACTGCGCTGGGCAAGCCAATATGGGGGCACAGTGATGCAGGGGTGCAGGACGAGGGGATGCTGGATGCGGGTGCATAGGGGTGCAGGCGAAGGGGCAAGGGGCACAGGTGTGTGGGGACGCGAGCATGTGGGGCATAGGACCAGGTGACGTGGTTGCCCCAGCTTCCCAGCCCAAGCGTGGCAGAGGCAGCCCGGGCCTTGCTCTGAGCCTCAGTTTCCCCACCTGCAATGGAGCAATCCTGCCCTCACACGGGATTGGGGTGACCATCAGGGATTCAGGGTGCAATCTCTCTAGTGACAGCAGCTTCACTGCAGACATGGTCCCGTTGCAGTAGACCCAGTCAAGCCTTGCAGGGGGACCCCACCTGGGGGACGGAGTGCTGCTTGGACCATGTGCCCACCCCCAACCCCAGGCGGCTCTGCTGTTCCCCTAACCAGACTCTCCAATGTGGCACACTGATATTCCTGAGGATCCTTCTCTGGGGTGGGCCGCCTTGTGCACTGTGGGGTGCTGAGCAGCATCCCTGGCTTCTGCCTACTCGATGCCAGTAGCCCCCTCCCCACCCAGTCCTGAAAACCACAAATGTCTCCAGATGTTGCTAAATGTCCCCTGAGGGAAACCACCCGGGCTGAGACCCGCAGCCCTCAACAAAGACCATAGAGGGGCCACGTGTTTCCGCTTTTCCCAGGAGCAGGCTGCCCCCGCCCCCACCCAGTTAGAGGGCCCTGGCTCATCTCTGGGGACACCCGGCTACCTCCACCTCCACCCTGTGGGTTCTCGGTATTGACTATGCATTTTGAGAATGCAGCAAAGGCCTCAAAGCCGCTGTCAGAACCTGCGGGCCCATCCTCCCTCCTGCCGCACCCCCGTCACCAGCCCAGGGCTCCCAAACACCCCAAGGTGTGCACTGTCGGGGGGCATGCTGTGTGGGGGTACTGCCTTGCCTGCTACCCGGTGGGTGGGTGTCTAGGCACCCTCAGCAGCCCTACCAGAGCTGGACCCCAGCAGTGGGTGAGGTTCCCCAGATGGAGGCGAGCCCCCATTCCTATAACCCGAGGAGCCGGCCATGTCATGAATGAGCAAGTGGTAGATTTTGTAAGACGGGTATGTAAAGAAACTACAAAAATGTGCAAAATCACACCAAAGCCTTGTTTAAATGATGACTATTAAAAACCGATTTCAATGAAGACCTTTAGAAACACTTGTTTTTCACCCACAGCCGCCTGTAAAGTGAGAGGAACCTCCCCTCCCCATGGAGCCCATAGTCTTCCGGGGTCTCCACTGCCTTGAGCCCCCAAGAAGGGGGGTGCCAATATGGGGGGCTCTGCAGGTCACCCGAGGTGGGCGGGTCCTTCCCACCACGCTCGCTCGGGGCCTCCAGGGGGAGGTAAGACATGGGGGCGGTGGGGGGGGGGGGCAGGTAAGCCGCTCAGTCATGGCAGAACTGTGTTCCCAGGCCTCTTGGGGTCCACGTCTTGTCACAGTGTCCTATGTCATAGCTGAAAGGAGGATGGTGTGGGGGGCATTGGGTCACAGGCTGGACATACAGCAGATGGGGTCCATGTGGGCAGGCCGGAGCAGGCCTGTGCTGGAGCCAGGGTGCCCTCTGTGGTGTGGGGGCGGGGAGAGCATGTAAGGGTCCTGGGGCAGGAGGGAGTGGCCCAGGGGCAGAGGTTGGTGAGTATCGAGCTCTTTTCAGGTGCAGCCAAGCTGGAGGGGAAGTCCCTTACCTGGTTCAGACAGGCGACTACTCCACACTGTCCCCACACCATCCAGGAACCCTCTGCCCCTGCTTGACTCGCCCAGGGCTAAAACAAGGGCCGCCATGAGGGAAGGACCCCAGTCCAGCAAGAGCTAGGAGAGGGTGTGCTCACCCACCCACTCACTCAACACTCTTCTGACTCTCTCTCTCCCTCACTCCCTCCCTCCCTCTCCCACACTCCCTCTCCCTCACTCACTCCCTCACTCACACTCACTCTCCCTCACTCCCTCTCACTCACTCACTCCCTCACTCCCTCACCCTCACTCACTCCCGCACTTCCTCATTCACCCACTCTCTCCCTCACTCACTCTCTCCCTCACTCCCTCCCTCACTCTCCCTTACTCCCTCACTCACTCCCTCACTCCCTCACCCTCACTCACTGTCTCCCTCACTCACTGTCTCCCTTAGTCCCTCACTCCCTCACTCTCCCTCACTCACTCACTCTCTCCCTCACTCACTCTCTCCCTCACTTACTCACTTTCTCCCTCACTAACTCACTGTCTCCCTTAGTCCCTCACTCCCTCACTCTCCCTCACTCCCTCACTCTCCCTCACTCTCCCTCACTCTCTCCCTCACTCCCTCACTCCCTCACTCTCCCTCACTCCCTCACTCTCCCCTCATCACTCCCTCACTCCCCTCACTCTCGCTCACTCACTCACTCTCCTCCCTCACTCCCTCACTCTCCCTCACTCCCTCACTCTCCCTCACTCCCTCACTCTCCCTCACTCTCTCCCTCACATCCCTCACTCTCCCTCACTCCCTCACTCTCTCCCTTACTCCCTCACTCTCCCTCTCACTCCCTCACTCTCTCCCTCACTCCCTCACTCTCCCTCACTCACTCACTCTCTCCCTTACTCCCTCACTCTCCCTCACTCCCTCACTCTCCCTCACTCTTTCCCTCACTCCCTCACTCTCCCTCACTCACTCACTCTCTCCCTTACTCCCTCACTCTCCCTCACTCCCTCACTCTCCCTCACTCCCTCACTCTCCCTCACTCTTTCCCTCACTCCCTCACTCTCCCTCACTTCACTCACTCTCTCCCTTACTCCCTCACTCTCCTCCCTCCCTCACTCTCCCTCACTCCCTCACTCTCCCTCACTCTCTCCCTCACTCCCTCACTCTCCCTCACTCCCTCACTCTCCTCTCACTCCCTCACTCCCTCACTCTCCCCCTCACTCACTCACTCTCTCCCTTACTCCCTCACTCTCCCTCACTCCCTCACTCTCCCTCACTCCCTTACTCTCCCTCACTCACTCACTACCTCACTCTCCCTCACTCACTCACTGTCTCCCTCACTCCCCCTCACTCACTGTCTCTCTCCCTCACTCCCTCACTCTCTCACTCACCCACTCACTGGCTCTCTCCTGCACTTGTTTAGCTACAGCTCCTGACCCCGCCCCTGCCTGGCTCAGTTCTGGCTCGGGAAGCTGGCCAAGGGGCCCACACTCACCTCATGCAGCCCCTTCACTTCCAAAAGAAGGTGTGGGGGTGGCTGAGGCCATGTGTGTGATAGACTGTGTGAGTGTGTGTGTGAGGAACTGTGTGCATGTGAGTGTGTGGTGTGGATATGAGAAGGTGTGCGTGACTGTGTGTGTTTGTGTGTGCCATGTAGGAGTGGTAAGTGTGTGTATATGTATGACGGTGTGTATATCTGAGTGTGAGAATGTATATGAGGAACAGTGTGTGAGTGTGTGTGTATGAATACATAAGTGTGTGTGTGTATATGAGTGTGTTCGCATCACAGGAGGATGAGGTGGTTGTTGTTCCTTGTCTGGCCGACAGAGGGCACCATCAGACAGGGCTGTGTCTACTCCCTGGGGAATGGGAGTGAGGCCACCTGGCGGCCTGTCACCTCCCTGGGTCACGACCCTGTCTCCGTCCCATGTGGCAAAGCTCTCTCAGTGTCCACACTGACAGAGCATTCACGTCCTTCAGGATCACCTTGGAAGGACATTCAGGGGGTGGGGGACAGCGAGAGCAATGGCCAGGGGAACGTCATGGCACTCTTGGCAGGGTGGAGGGTGGGTGTGAGGGGACACCCAGGTGGAGGGGTGCTGGCACAGGAAAGGGGACCTCTCAGGAACTGGTGTGCGTGTGGGGGGCACCTGGGCACCATTCTGGTTTGGGGGTCTCTTGGCCACAGGACCCCTTCTCCAACCCCTGCTTCCTGGTCTGGGGTTACAACAGTGAGGAGGAAGAGGAGGAGGAGGAAGAAGGGGTGAAGGAAAAGGAGGAGGAAGAAGGGGGAGGAAGAGGAGGAGGAGGAGGAAGGGGGATGAAGAGGAGGAGGAGGGAGGGGGGAGGAAGAGGAGGAGGAGGGAGGGGGAGGAAGAGGAGGAGGAGGGAGGGGGGAGGAAGAGGAGGAGGAGGGAGGGGGAGGAAGAGGAGGAGGAGGGAGGGGGAGGAAGAGGAGGAGGAGGGAGGGGGAGGAAGAGGAGGAGGAGGGAGGGGGGAGGAAGAGGAGGAGGAGGGAGGGGGAGGGGGGAGGAAGAGGGGGAGGAAGAGGAGGAGGAAGGGGGGAGGAAGAGGAGGAGGAGGGAGGGGGAGGGGGGAGGAAGAGGGGGAGGAAGAGGAGGAGGAAGGGGGGAGGAAGAGGAGGAGGAAGGGGGGAGGAAGAGGAGGAGGAGGAGGAAGGGGGGAGGAAGAGGAGGAGGAGGGAGGGGGAGGGGGGAGGAAGAGGAGGAGGAGTAGGGGGAAGTGGGGAGGAAGAGGAGGAGGAGGAAGGGGAAGGAAGAGGAGGGGGAGCAGGTGGAAGGGGGGAGAAAGAGGAGGAGGAGGAGGAAAGGTGGAGGAAAAGGAGGAGGATGGGGGGAAGGGCGGGTTGCCGCATCTTTGTGAGTCCTGGTTTATGTATTGCTGTTATCACATTCATTTTTGAAATGTTGAAAAATAGGGGAAAATGTAGGGGGAACAAATCTCCCCAGAAAAAGGCGTCTTCAGCCATTCCCCCTGGGGTGTCCCCCTGAGCACTTGCCATCTGCCCTAGAGTCCTGCCTACTATCCCCGCTGGCACATCCCTCCACCCCTGGGTGGGCGCTGGCCCCTGCTCCACTCCACCAACTGCCCAGCCCCACAGCCCCAACCCCTCGACCTCCCTCACAAGTAGTGGGTCCCCATCTGGTCATCAGGATTCTTCTCTGTCCTCCCTTAAAGCAGGCTCTTACACGTAAAGGCACCTCTCAGGGCTGCTCCCACCGTCCTTCAGTCTTTCAGCTGGAGACCAACGCCCTGGGGGTCCCCACCTGCCTGCCTTGGGGCCTCTCTGCCTTAGTCCCCTTGGCAGGTCATCCCCACTGCTGGGTGGGGTCTGCGGGGGCCGCCCTAGGACTGACACGATGTTCGATGTTCGGGGTGCCCCTAGTTGGAGTGCCTCTGGGGGCCTCCCTCCGACTGCAGTGTTAGGAGCAGGAGCGGCCTGGCTGGCCTCCGTGAGGCTATCTCAGCCCGTGCTGCAGGAAGGAGGAGGGAGGAGGCCACGCTGGAAACACACATACGGGATTTACTTTATTCTGTTTAACTGAGACACGTGAGTGGCTGCATGAATATTCACGCTGGTGGTGGATGATTCGGGGACTTGTCCCAGCAAGGGGCCCTGTCAGAGGGGGAGCATTGTGGGAAGCTATTAATTGAAATAGCTTCATTAATTAGTAATTAACAGTAGGGTAATGACTATGTCACCAGTTATATTTCAGTGAATGCCCTTCATATGTTACAGGCCTTTAATTAAAGGACGCACGTTTTAATTAAAGGCAAGCTCAGGCCGGCCTTGGGAATACAAAAGACACCCCCACTGTCAGAGAAGCTGGGGGCTTTGTGTGGCTGCGAGGAGCTGAGCCTGGGTGGCGGCCTCACCCTGGGGGACCTGGCGCCTTGCAGCCCCTCGGCCCGCTTCTTGGAGTCCAGTGGACACCGTGGGTCACAGACACCGAGGGAGGTCCACTCACCCCTCACCCCAGCCCTAGATAAGTTCCCCAGAGACAACCAGGTCGCTAGACCCACCAGCACCCCCAGCCCTCCCCAAGCATGGGGACCCCAGCAACCTGGCTCCGTCCTACCGCTCAGGGCTGGGCTCTGGGCTCCTGTCACGTGGTGTGGTTGGGGCAGGGGGTTCCCCTGGTCTGGGGGCTCCCACAGAGCAAGGCTCACCCCAAGCAGCATTGGTCTCCCAGCCCAGCCAGTCCTGCTCAGGGCCTGCTCAATGACGTCATTGACTAAATGAAGCGCAGAGACCCCGCCAGGTACCCCGTGCTCTTCTCTGCCGCTCCTCACTTTTCTGCCTGGTAGAAGCACCCAGCATCAAGAGGAACAGGGGACGGGTCACTGACTGGGCATCTCTGCATGCTGTCTTGGGGAAAGTGGGGACAGGGTACTGGAAGGACCAGCCCTGCTTTGGATGCTGGGGGCTGTTTTAAAACCTGGCCCCAAATCCTTTCCCTGGGGGAGGGGTGGGTCTGGGTCCCCCTACTGGAGTCTGGGCGGGCTGTGACTGCTTCCAGGATTGGGTGCTGGGTGACTCCCGAGGCCTGCTGGCTACAAGGGGCCACCAGCTTCCACGCGGCCCTCCTGGGCACTCACCCTGGGAGCCCGGCCCCTGTGTAGTGATGCAGGAAGAGAATGGGCAGGGGCCTGGGACAGAGCCCGCCAAGCCCTCCCAAATCCCCACCCACACACCTGAGGGGACCATGGCAGGACTGAGCAACGTCAAGTTGGCTTTAGGGCGATTTGTTTCTCAGCAACAGAAACTGAATCAGAGGGGGAGAAGATTCCAGAATGACGGACCAGAGGCACCATCCCAGAATTGTCTCCCACGCTCCTTGGGACGGGGGCTAGGAGGAGGTGGGTTCAAGCTGGCTTGACAAGCTGGAGGGGGAAGGAGGGAGGCTGTTCCACCAGCGGAGAGCAGCCCAAGGAGGGCACAGGGGGGAGCCTCGGTGGGCCAGAGGGCTGACTTGGGGGGCAGTGGGGAGCCCGAGAGCACCCAGCAACGCCCTGTCAGCAACTGCACCTAACCCCACAAGCAGCCGCCCCAGCTCCACTGAGGTGGCGGCCTGACCCTGGAGTCACTTTTGGAAAAGGCCTTTAGCCAACAGTGTCAGTGCCAAGGACAAACCAATTGAGAGACCACTAAAAATGGCAGGGACAGGCGACATCAAATACAACCTGTCCGAGTAAATTATTTAATGCATTTAGCATTAATTACCATCTTCCAGAGCACGCATGGGCCTCATTTTCCCTCCTTCCTCGGGCTTGGAAACATCCCCCTTCAAGTCAGGCTGGAAATGCATCTTAACCGTTTCTCCTGCGCCTCGCCCATGAAGAGGAGGTGGCACCCCACCCCCATGTGTGCGCTGGCCAGGACATCCCCCTGCGAGCAGCACCCCCTAAGGCATCACCCCAGGCACGCTCCACACCCAGCACCACCCAGCGCACTTGCCAGGTCTCTGCCGCCCCTCTCACTTGTCTTGACGCCCAGCTGACCAGTGGCTCCTCTGAACAGAGGTGTGTGAGGTGCTGTTGAACATCCGGCACTTACCTGGCTTTTTGGGAAGGCCCAGGCTGGGCTGTGTCCACCCACCCTCGCCCCCACAATTTTTAGGACCCTGTGACTGGTGGATAAGGAGGTTTGAGGGCAGCACCCCGGGGGCCTCCTGCATTTGAAGGTAGAGGGTGGGGAGGAACCCGCCAAGGAGACCAGGAAGCGGGGTGCATGGAGGAAAGGTCTCGGGGCTGTATGGAGGGTGAGGGCAATGTTTTGAGGTGGGAGGGGCCGACGGTGTCACGGGCAGAGAGCCTGAGCAGATGTGGAGACTTGACCACTGCACTCAGCAGTGGGAGATCACAGGCTCTGGAGTGGGCATGAGAGCTCATGGGTGAGGACGTGGAGGGACAGGTGGGTGGGCGCTGTGCTGTGTCCCCTTTGGACCAGAAGTGCTTCCTGCTGAGGGCTCACAGCTGAGTCCCCAGGGTCAGCTTGCACCAGTCAGGGGGACCAAAGGCCCCGCTCTGGCCCCCATTGTGGCAACCCTCATCATGGCCCAGAGCTCCTGTGGGGTCAGTGTGTGGCTGCACTGCTCCCCCAATCTCCGCTCCCGGGCTAGTGCTGGGACCCCTTCCAGCGAACCTCCTGCAGGCGGGTCCCCAGGTCTCCAAGTCCTCAACTCAGTGTCTGTTTGTAGAGACCTGCAGGAGGGCCTCCCACCTTCCTGTCAGAGCTGGGGTCACCTGGGCACCTTCTGTTGCCAGACTCTTCACAGGTTAGAAAGAAAAGAAATGCCAAGACAGGGCTCAGAAAACCCGTGTAGGTGAAACGCTGACCGTCACCAAGCAACAACCTCTCTGATGCCTTCAGAGCTGCTCAGCTGTGTTGGCTGTGGGTGAGCTCCAGTGGAAGAGCTGTGCTGGCCAGGGTGGGTGTGGGGCCTGGCCAGCAGCTGTGCACTGGGGGTCTTGTCTTCTTCCCCCCAGCACCTGATGGCTGGACAGGAGAAGTATGTGCTGGGAGACACCTGCACATGGCCGGTGGAACCCAGAGGCAGGTGGTGGCAGGCAGGAGCCCAGCATGGTCAGCCTTGTTCGGGGCAGAAGGACCCAGGCTTTAGAGACTCACAGGAGCCCATCAAGACTGCAGAGTGGCCAGAGCTCCTTGGGCAGTGAGGAAAGAAGGGAAGGGCCGGCAAGGGAGGCGCCTTGCCCACTGCCCTGTCCTCACGCCTCTGCCAGGAGTCTGGGTCCCGTTGGAGGCCTGAGGAAGACTCCAGGCATCTGTCAGCTTGCCTCAAGTCACCCCATTCTGTGCAGCAGCAGGGTGCGTGCCATCAATCTTCCCTCCAGGCTGGGTACCTGCCTTTCCTCTCTGCTTTAAGATGTTACCTTGATAAACCAGACACAGACTTCAGACTCTGTCTAAAAGGCACAACACGCAAACAAGCGGGGAGAAACGGCCTGGGAGAGGCACCACTTCCAGGTTATTGAACCTTCTTCCAGCTCTTGTCCACGTGCACGTGTGTCCACCCAGCATGGCTCACCCTGGGCCCTCTGCTCCGTTTTCCCAACAGGATGGCGTGCTCATCTCTCCTTGCCAGTGACTGTCTCACACCTGCTAAGCCCACTTCCCTGGCCTCCAGCTTGTGGGTGCTCAACAAGGGGCTGCTCCAACCCTGTCTGCGCCTGAGGTCCAGGTTTAACTGTTCCTTCCTTCCAGCCAAGGCGCCCCCTTCTCCTGTCTCAGGTGATTGGCAGTGGGGCTATCACTTCCCCATTTATGCCCCCAGGATGATAGTCCTGCCTTATGTGCAGGGATGAGGGGATTTTTCAGTACATGTAGTTCCCGATTTATGACAGGGTTCCATCGACTCAGTTCTGATGTAAGTTGAATACCTCATTTTTTTTCTTTTTTAGTTTTCATTATTATTGCCTTTTATTATCAGTATCTTTATAAATCCAATGTTTATTTGTCTTTGGGGGTTGAAACATTACATATGAACTTACAGATATATTTTAAGACATACATACATACAGAGTAGAACTGCCCCATAAGGTTTCCAAGGAGCAGCTGGTGGATTTGAACTGCCAACCTTTTGATTAGCAGCCGAACTGTTATCCACTGTGCCACCAGGGCTCCAGTGAACTAACAGATATATTTTAATCCACACATACATAAAAAATTAACAAATCGTAAAAATTCACTCCAACAATGAAGAAGAGTTGGATGACGTTGGTGTTTAGTCAGTTGCGGTAATAACTCCACTTGTTCAAGGTTCTGGATCATCTGGATTATCTTTGGGAATGGGGATGGAGTTTCTAGTCAGGAAATTAGTGAGAGTTGTCTGTATGGTCCTTTTCTTTTTCCTTGATATATTTTGTGGTGACATCTCACTGCTTCCTGAATCTGCCTATGAACTTTAGCAAAATGATCAGCGTTTGCGTCCATGTTTTCAAGCAACTGAAGCCCCTGATTTAGTTTAGAAAAAATGTCAGCTAATCATTTCACTGTAAACAAATGTTGACTCCTCTCCTTCCTATCCCTCATTATTTCTTCTTCAGCATTTCTTTCCTCTTCAAAACCCATTAAGTCCTGACCTATCAATTCCCCTTCTTTGTGCGTGATTTATGACCTGTTCCACGTCAGCGTTAGGAAGTTCTAAATTCAGCATTCTTGCCATGTGGACGATTTTTCCATCAATCTCTCCCATCACATCATCCTGATCAAATGCTTGGAGCGTGTTCACATAACTCAGTAATTTTTTCCGTATCCCCGGTGTGCAGTTTCCTGTAACTTCTTCCCAGGAAGATGCAATGTTTCAGATACATTGAAGAATATTATAATTCTCCCAGAAATTGTATAGTGTTACCGTACCTCCATCTGTTGCTGCTGTTGCCTGCGCAAACGTGGTCCGCAGGTAGTCTGCCTTGTAGCTGAGCCATAGGCTACATCACAGCTGCCGTGTTGGGAGGTAGATACACCACTTTCACTTCTTGATTTAGATCATCTAGCTGAGGAGGCTTCCTGGGGTGTTACCAAGTAACCACTGTCGGGCGCGTGTGAAGTTCGACTGTCATATGTCATTAGAGTTGAACTTTGCCCCTTTCTATCTGTTACGTCTCCTGGCAGCGACACTGACTTCATTGTCGACCAGGCCATAGCCTCTGTATGGCAGTGTTTTGAATAGTAAATCATAACACTGAATGTCTACCAGTGAAGATCTGAGAATAACAACAGCAATTACATGACGCAGCATTGTACGTAGTACATATCACTAACGATAAGATGTACAGAAAACAAAAAAGACGGTTGTAAGCGCAGGTTGTCATCTTAAGTTGGGAACTACCTGTACTAGAGAGGTCCAAAGCCACTCCTGAAGGGAATCTGAGCAATTTAGGGGCTCGGGTGACTGCTCCCCTCATGCCCCTGCTGAGGACCCAGGGACGGGAGACTGGACTCTGCAACGCTCGCCTCCCCACGTGTCCCTGCATCTCCGTGCCAAGCCCCATGGCGGAAAGCCCTCTGGGCGTCCTCGCGCATGAGCTCTCATACCCACTCCAGGGCATGAGATGCAGTTGTGTTGCTGGGCGCAGACCTGGCCCCTCCATTTCTCCAGCATCCTGTGTCCCAGAGAAGGCCCGAGCTCTGGCATGAGGGCTTTGGGGACAAGCTCTGCAGCCAGGACATCTCTTCTGCCTCCTGTTGGCCTGTGGGGGACGAGCTTGGTGGGCAGGGAGATGGGAGCAGGGGGTGGGAACTGGAGAAATCGCTCCTGGTCAGCACAGGACCCTCGGGGGCTGGAGTGTTTTCTAGACTCAGCCCCACCATTTCGTGAGGTTTTTCTCTCCAGTCCTGATGAGTTTTCTGGGAAGGAGAACCGTTCCTGCACTTTAGGCTGTTTTTCTGCCCCTGTTTTCATCCCAAATAGATGATCTGAACATGTGGTATCTCGAGGCAGATCCAAAGGGGCCGGTTGACGTCGGCCCCCACAGTGCTATACCAAGGACAGGCTGTCTTCCATGTTTGTGACGGAATTCCATCAAGCTATCAAGCTAATGGGTTTTTGTGGGGAAACTTTCTCTGGGTTTGACCTCATTAAGTCAGCTAAGTTCCTTAGTCAAGATTCTCTACAGCCAGAATCACTTCTCCATGTTTCCCATTCCCACTTTGGTTTTACTGAAATGACTTTCACCAGGATTAAGTCTTGTCTGTGGACAATTTACTACAAGGTTTAGCTATTTGCTCCACATCAAAATGTGCCAGTAGGAATTCCTGACTTCTCTTGCAGTCTCTGTTTCTCCCAGGTCCGTTTTTCTGGGTCAGAGGTACAAGATCTGCTCGTTGTCAACCAGATTATCCTCCTGTCAACCTTCAGGTGATTGCAAGCGCAGCCGTCAAGCCAAGTTTGACAGATGTACAGGCCTGGGTGTGAAGGTGGCCCAGGGTCTGGATCAAGAACAACGTTCATGGGGCCAAATCCTGTGCCTGACTCGAGTCTGCTGCCTGGCTAGTCCTTCCTTCCCCTCCAACCAGTGACGGTCAGTGAGGTCCCCTCCACCCCGCCTCGTCCTTCCTCCCCTCCATCCAAGGATGGTCAGTGAGATCCCCTCCACCCCGGCTCAGTCCTCCCCTCCAACCAGTGATGTCAGTGAGGTCCCTTCCACCCCGGCTCAGTCCTCCCCTCCATCCAGTGATGTCAGTGAGGTCCCCTCTGTCCTGGCTCATCCTTCCTTCCCCTCCATCCAGTGACAGTCAGTGAGATCCCCTCCACCCCAGCTCAGTCCTCGCCTCCAACCAGTGATGTCAGTGAGGTCCCCTCTGTCCTGGCTCATCCTTCCTTCCCCTCCATCCACTGATGGTCAGTGAGGTCCCCTCCACCCCGGCTCATCCTTCCTTCCCCTCTGTCCATGGGCTGAGGTGGAAGGTGGGCTTTGCCCACCCTGGAGCTTCCTGCCCCACCTCCACTGCAAACCCCTGGCTGGTCTTCCTACCCTTGGTCTGAACTGTGTGGAGGGGAGGGGCAGTGGGCAGCCTCAGGCCAGTCTCTCCGCCCGTCCTGGACCCATCTGCTGTTTGGAAGCAGCAGGGTTTGGGGAGACAGCGGCCGGTCGTCTTGGCTGTCCATCATGGGGACTGTCCAAGTGCACTCCAGCTTCTTAATTAGCCCACCCTGCCCGCCACTCTGACCCCATCCTGAGCCAGCTGTGGGTTTCCCGTCACGGAGCCATCTCCACAATTGGCCCTAATTGGCAGCTTTGTGGCAGTTCCTGGTAGAGAGAAACAGAGAGGCGGTGGAGAGACAGACAGACAGACAGAGGGGAGAGAGGGAGAGAGAGAGACAGGAGAGAGAGGAAGAGAGAGAGATAGGGTGGGAGACAGAGACAGACAGATGGTGAGAGAGGGGACGGGAGCTGCCTCTCACGGCTGGGGTGAGGATGCTGTGCGGGACAGCCGGCTGACCCCTGCCCACTCTTCATGAAGGAAGTGCTCCTCCAGACTCAGCGAGAGGATCGAGCTCTTCGCAGAACTCAAGGAGAGCAAGAAAAGCACCGGACGGGGCTTCCCCAGAGGCTGCGGGGTCCGGAGGCCCCAGGGGCAGGACAGGCTGCCCACCTGCCTCTCACCCCACGAGCCTCCTCCCTCTCCACCTGCTTCCGGTGGCCGAGCTGGGACAAAGCCTCCTGCTTGCAAACCTTGGGTCTTGTCCCAGGCAGAACCAGGCTGCCACCCTCCCCAGCCGGGTTCAAAGGGGTCTGAAGAATCAATGTTTTCCTAAGTTTCAGCTGACATTCAGTTTTAATGACTTTCTAAACAAAGTGACGATTAAACGAGCCGTTTTACGCTTTCCTGATGTTTGACAGGTGTTCTGGCCTGTGTGGGAAGCAGATGTTAATAGCCTGCTCCCTAATAGCTCATAAATAACCGGCATTTAGCATTCCCTTTGTACACAGGCTGCCGGTGGCCCCTTTGCTCTTCAGAAGGGGCCACATGTACCTGCCAATCAGCTCTTGCCCAAGGCAATTTTTGGTGATTAGAAGCCCCTTGGAGAGTGAGAACTCCAAATTAGTTTTAAATAAAAAATAAGAATATTCATGCTGTTGAACATCTAAAGGTAAAAGAACAACAGATTCCTAACTGCCGCCTTGGTGTCCCGGCAATGCTGATGGAGGGGGACGGTGGCCCAGGCCCACGGGGACCCCGCGGGACGGTGCCCGAGATGAGGTGACAGGTGCACCGGAGGAGGGGGAGGTAATTCAAGTGTCAACCTGAAAGGCTGCCGTGCATCTGCCCGTCACATGGGTCACACGGAACGCCGGCAGGCCGATGCGGGAGCGTTTCACGTTTGCTCGTTTGCTCGGCATGGTGCTGGGACATGAAAGCACAGAGCGGAGACAGACTCCTGTCTGCTTGAGAGGACACCGGTGTCCCTTTGAAGAAGTTCTGGAGTGTGGGGTCGGGAGTCGAAAGAAACTGCGTCTGGGCAGCTTATGATCCCCGAGCTTCCTCCGCCTCAGCCCTTCTCCTCCCTCTGGTGCCGGGCACCCCCTCCCTGTGTCCACCCTCTGGGCCAGGCCAAGCTGGGCCAAGTCCCCCGGCCTCACTTTCCCCTGGGGTAGGTCACGTGGTCTCTCTGTAATAACCCAGTGCTCTGCAGGGTCCTCCCCTCTCTGAGGGGCCCCCCAGCTCCAGGCCCTGTCTCAGATGCTGGACGTCAGGGTGTCACCCCAACACAATTCCTGTCTCGGCTCACAGCACCTGAGTGGGTGCGAATCAGATGGCAGTGTGCGTAGTGAGGAGTGGCGGGGGTCAGGGGTGATGGGGGTCGGGGGTGATGGGGGTCGGGGGTGATGGGAGTCGGGGGTGATGGGGGTCGGGGATGATGGGGGTCAGGGGTGATGGGAGTCGGGGGTGATGGGGGTCGGGGATGACGGGGGTCAGGGGAGATGGGGGTCAGGGGTGATGGAGGTCAGGATGATGGGGGTCAGGATGATGGGGGTCAGGGGTGATGGCGGTCAGGGGTGATGGGGGTCGGGGATGATGGGGATCAGGGGTGATGGGGGTCAGGATGATGGGGGTCAGGATGATGGGGGTCAGAATGATGGGGGTCAGGGGTGATGGCGGTCAGGGGTGATGGGGGTCAGGGATGATGGGGATCAGGGGTGATGGGGGTCAGGATAATGGGGGTCATGATGATGGGGGTCAGGGGTGATGGGTGTCAGGGGTGATGGGTGTCAGGGCTGATGGAGGTCAGGATGATGGGGGTAGGATAATGGGGGTCATGATGATGGGGGTCAGGGGTGATGGCGGTCAGGGGTGATGTGGGTCGGGGATGATGGGGATCAGGGGTGATGGGTGTCAGGGGTGATGGGGGTCGGGGATGATGGGGATCAGGGGTGATGGGTGTCAGGGGTGATGGGGATCAGGGGTGATGGGGGTCAGGGGTAATGGGGGTCAGGGATGATGGGGGTCAGGGGTGATGGGGGTTGGGGATGATGGGGATCAGGGGTGATGGGTGTCAGGGGTGATGGGTGTCAGAGTTGATGGGGATCAGGATAATGGGGATCAGGGGTGACGGGGGTCAGGGGTAATGGGGGTCAGGGATGATGGGGGTCAGGATGATGGCGATCAGGGGTGACGGGGGTCGGGGGTGATGGGGGTTGGGGATGATGGGGGTCAGGATGATGGGGGTCAGGGATGATGGGGGTCAGTGGTGATGTGGATTGGGGATTATGGGGCTCAGGGGTGATGCAGGTCAAGGATGATGGGGGTCAGGGATGTTGGGGGTCAGGGGTGATGGGGCTCAGCGATGATGGGGGTCAAGGATGATGGGGGTCAGGATGATGGGGGTCAGGGGTGATGGGGGTCGGGGGTGTTGGGGCTCAGGATGATGGGGGTCAGGGATGATGGGGGTCAGGGATGATGGGGGTCAGGATGATGGGGGTCAAGGGTGATGGAAGTCATGATGATGGGGGTCAGGATGATGGGGGTCAGGATGATGGGGGTCGGGGATGATGGGTGCCTGGGATGAAGCGGGTCAGGGATGATGGGTGTCAGAGGTGATGGGGGTTGGGGATGATGGGGGTCAGGGATGATGCAGGTCAAGGATGCTGGGGGTCATGATGATGGGGGTCAAGGATTATGGGGGTCGGGGATGATGGGGGTCAGGGATGATGCGGGTCAAGGATGATGGGGGTCTGGATGATGGGGGTCAAGGATGATGGGGATCAGGGATGATGCAGGTCAAAGATGCTGGGGGTCATGATGATGGGGGTCAAGGATTATGGGGGTTGGGGATGATGGGGGTCAGGGATGATGCAGGTCAAGGATGATGGGGGTCAGGGTGATGGGGGTCGAGGATGATGGGGATCAGGGATGATGCAGGTCAAGGATGATGGGGGTCAGGGTGATGGGGGTCAAGGATGATGGGGGTCAGGGGTGATGGGGGTTGAAGGTGACAGGGTCGGGGGTGAGAGGGAATGGGGCTGGCCTGAGGATGTTGGAGTGGCTTCCCCCGAGGAGGTGGCGTTCTGGCTGGATCTGGTGGACGAGCCCCGTAGAGGTTGGGGCAGGGCGGTTGGGGCTCCAGGAACAGGGTGTTCAAAGGCCCGGTTGGGGTGTTTGTGGTGGCAGGTACTGAAGGCAGAAGCACTCCAGGGGTGATTGTTAGGGTAAGTTGGCTGCATGGAAGCTTCTGTAAACTCCTGATCCCCACTCTGCTCCTCTGGCTCCCAAGGGAAGCGTTGGGCCGAGGGCTTGGGGTGATTCAGGGGCAGCCTCCTTTCTGTCCACCTGGGGCCTGTGGGCAGCAGGTACAGCTGGGGCTGGATGGGACCAGGGCCAGGAGCAGGGGGCCGGGAGGCAAACTCTGGTGGGCAGGGCCTTGGGCAGCAGGGGCAGGGGTTTGGGGCTGAGGGTGGGGACACTGTTTGTTGACTGCCAGCCAGGCAGCAGCATAACACACTCTTCCAGTGTCAGGCCCAGGACAGGACAAGTGACCCCAGCAGCCAGTCTCCCCAGAAGGTTCCCTCGACAGTGCCCCACTACCCTAGCCCCCACACCCGTCCCTTCCAGAGGAGTCCTTCGGGCTGTGGGGTGGGTGCTTAGACTGGACACAGCCACAGCCGCAGGCTCAGGAGGTGCTGTCCCCCATCACTGTGTCCTCTCCTCCCAGAATCAGCCCCTCCCGGGCAGGCCATCCCTCTGCTTCCTGGTCCTAAAGTCTCTGCCAGATTGGTGGACGTGTGGACGCTGTGACTTCGGGTGCACTCAGGGGTGTGTAGGTAGGTCATCTGACTGGAGGACATGGTTCGGCCCGGACACCGCCCTTCAGCCCCATCCCAGTCTGAGTCCTGCTGGGGGGTCAGAGGTCAAGAGCCCCAGGCCCAGGTGTTTGGGCTGCTGGGGGCACAGCCTCAGGAGCGTCCACTTCTCTGACCTGGTGTCCAGTCCCAGGGTTCAGTGTCCTCCGCTGCTGTCCCAAATCTGCCCCAGTGGGCAGGGGCTGGAAGGGGCCGTATTTTAGGCCAAAAACCAAATAAAGCCAGCCCCTCCCCACCCAGCCCTGGCCCATCTCTGCCACCCAAGGATGTGGCCGCCTGCTTGTCCAGCTGCAGCTCTCGCCCTCTGGGCTTCCTGGCTGCTACGTGTTAATAGGCAACTATAAATCCCATTTCCACCTCTTCCTCCTGAGTCGGCTCCCCTGCTCTGCCTCTCTTCCAGTGGCTCTGGGGCCGGCAGAGTCCAGCTGGGCAGGAGACGTGGCCGGGGCTCCGGGTTGTCCCTGGAAGGGCAGGGAGAGCGTGGGTTGATGCATCCTCACCTGGTCTCCCCGAGGACGGCCCGGCATCGTGGCCCTCGGTCTCCTTGCTGGCCGTCTGGCTGGACAACAACCCTTGGAGCCCAATTCTCGGCACTGGCTGACCTGGGGCTTCTGCGTGGGACCCTGGCCACTGTGTCCCACCGTGTCTCCACGGGGGCTTTGAGGTGGCCCATTTTGGCCACAGGCTAGAACTTGGAACAAGACGCAGATTTTTTTTTTGTTTTTGTACTTTTAAAAATTTTATTGTGGTGAAATAGATACAACAAAACATTTGCTGCTTCAGCTGTTTTTATTTTTATGGTTTAGTGACATTAATTATATTCTCCATGTTGTGCAGAATTGCTGGGCGATGCAAACAGCAAATTCCCAGTTCAAGTCCACTCAGAGGCTCCTCAGAAGAAAGGCCTGGTGATCTGCTTCCAAACAATCATTGAAAACCTTGTGGAGCACAGTTCTACTCCGACACATGTGAGGGCGCCAGGAGTCAGAGTCCACTCAGCGGCAGCTCGTTGACTTTATGCTGTGCGACCATCACCGGTGTTTGTTCCCAAACCTTTTCATCACCCGTAACAGAAAGGCCAGACCCCATAAGCGACCCCTCGTTTCCCCCTTCACTCACCCCTGGTCACCACTAATACGCTTCTGTCTCCATGGATTTGTCTACTCTGGACGCTTCGTATGAACGGAATCACATGGCACGTGACTGTGTCCGGCTTCTTTCTCTCAGTTTGATGGTTTCAAGGTTCATCCACCTGGCAGCACGCATCAGTGCTTTGTTCACTCTATGGCCGAGTAACATTCCGCCGTGCAGCCAGAACCCAGCTGGGCCGTCTGTCTGTGGATGGACACTCGGTTGTTCCCACTTTTGGCTTCGTGAATAGTGCCGGATATTCGCGTAAAAGTGTTGACTTGAACCTCTGTTTTCAGGGGTGACTGTCTCGAGTTCACAATTCCTCCCTCAGCATTGGGTTGGTTAATGGTTTGGGGGAGGTTTACAGCGAACCGTCCCCACCCCTGCCCCAGAGAGGTTGTTGTTGTTAGCTGCTGTCAAGTGGATTCCGACTCACAGCAACCCCACATGTGCAGAGTAGAACTGCCCCACACAGTTTTCAAGGCTGTGACCTTGTGGAAGCGGATCGCCAGGCCTGTCTCCTGAGGTGCCTCTGGGTGGGTTCGAACTGCCAACCTTTTAGCTAGTAGTTGAGCTGAACCAGCAGTACCTGGACCCAGGCACACCTAGCCCAAGGGGAGCAAATCCTAACTTCCCAGCCAAGGAAGAGCGGCCTGAGCAGGACAGCACCTGGCTACCAGTTTCCTCCATGCTGGTGCCACCATGTCAGTCACCCGGGCCCCTGTGTCACCCAGGACCCCAGCTCACATGGGGCCTGTGGGCTCCTGACTGGAGCGTCTGTGTCAGCATACGCTGGCGAGCCCCAGTCTCCAGTTGAGCCCCAGCCACACTGCTAAATATTTTAGCAAATAAAATTTCCTAAACGTACGGCCAGATGTCCATGTTGACAAAGTGCTTAAGGCGTTTGACTGATAAAACGCCGGAGCCCTGGTGAACAGGGATTTAAACCTGCCCCGAGGCCAGTGCGCCGTATTAAAAACATCCTGGGCCGCCGAGGTTTGACAGCAGGTCCATCTGTCGTGCGCTGTGTCCGCCACACAACAAAGCAGCACGGTCTTGGGAGCGGTGTTCTGCAGCAACCTGACTGGACCACGCTGCGCATCTCCCACAAAGGAAGTGCCATCAATATTCATGAGTGAGCACTGGTGGCCACAGGGGGCCTGGCCAGTAGGGAGGGCTGACAGAGGATGAGACAGCCACCGGCAGGCTCTCTCAGCGAACCTGGTGTTTTGCCTGGGTTGCTGGAGAGAAACAGCTTCCCAGCAAACTCTGCCCTGTCTACAGAAGTGTTTGAGGGACAGATGGAGACCACATGGACACCATGGGACTCTCCCTGCAGAGAACAGAGGTGCCTGAGGAAGCCAGATCTCTCCCCAAACGATCAAGGGACTGGTGTTGCCTGGGGAGGGGCCCCAAGCATTCCCAGGAAGAAAGGGAGCTGGAAGACCCCAGGAGGGAGGGGCCCCAGGAGGGAGGGAAGCCCAGGAAGGAGGGAGACACAGGAGGGAGGGAGGCCCAGGAAGGAGGCAGACCCAGAATGGAGGGGGCCAGGAGAGAGGGAGACCCAGGAGGGAAGAGGCCCAGTAGGCAGGGAGACCCAGGAGGGAGGGAAGCCCAGGAAGGAGGGAGACACAGGAGGGAGGAAGGCCTAGGAGGGAGGCAGACCCAGAAAGGAGGGGGCCCAGGAGGGAGGGAGACCCAGGAGGGAAGAGGCCCAGTAGGCAGGGAGACCCAGGAGGGAGGGAGACCCAGGACAGAGGGAGGCCCAGGAGGGAGGGAGACCCAGGACGGAGGGGGCCCAGGAGGGAAGAGGCCGAGGATGGAAGAGGCCCAGGAGGGAAGGAGGCCCAGAATGGTCCAGGGTGGGATGCCAAGCCCCTCAGCCCTCAGCCATGGGGAGGAACATCTTCTGGGGGCACCTCATGCAATGCACTCGCCCAGAGCGACCAGATAGAACAGCAGAGGGAGGGGCGGAGAGCCTGACTCGGTGTGTGTGGGGTACGGGGTTGATGCTCATTCTGCTCTCCCGGTGGCTCTGTGAGGGCGGACCGTGGACACTCGGGGCCGTTGTGTCATCGATACATGTACGAGCGCTTTTGTCTCAACAGTTTGAACCGGTCGGCTGTGTTCTGACGTCGCTGTCGTCCGGCGCGGTCCAGTCGGCTCTGACTCACAGCGACCGTGTGTACAGCAGAGCAAACACTGCCTGGTCCTGGGCCATCCTCACAATGGTTGCTGTCTGAGCACATTGTTGTAGTCACTGTATCGATCCATCTAGCGAGATTCTTGCTCCTGTTCCGACGTGCGCCCTTTGCAATATCGCGACAGCAACCGTGACACTGGCTGCTGTCTGTTGTGTCCCTCCCACGGGCACACCCCGAGCACTGCATTTATTCTGCCTGCAGACCACAAGGAAGGGCTGGTGTCCACGGCCATACAGAGACGCCAGAAGTTGGACTCCAGTTTCAGGAAGGGGCCTGGCTCCAGGGCGTCCTGGTTCCCAGCGTCCTCACGTCCCCCGTGTCTGTGACATGGGGCTACCCACGTTTCCTTCCTGGCCCAGAGGTTTGGAGACGAGGGTCTGTATGGATCCCGGGAGTGTATGGACGCCCCATCAGAGTGTGGGTGTATCCATCCGTGGTCCCCGCATGTGGGTCCCAAAGTTCTGAGACAGGGCACCTCCTGGCCACACTCATGGTGGGTGAATGGGAATGCGGCTTCTTTCTCTTGACTTTATAATGTGAAACTGACAATTCTTGGACCCTAGAGCCCCTGTTCGTAGGCACCACGTGCTGTCTTCTCAGGGGAGCTGGTGCTGCAGGCCGTGGTTCTGCACAGGGACTAGGTTTGATGAAGGACCTGGGGTTGCCGCTCAGGTGGGGCACGTGGTGCGGGTGATGGATGCAGTACAGGCCGGGTGTGCAGTCAGGTGGGGCACACGGTACAGGTGATGGATGCGGTACAGGCTGGGTGTGCAGTCAGGTGGGGCACGCTGTGCAGGTGATGCACGTGTGCAGGTGGGGCTTGAGGTGCAGGTGACATGTGCGGTGCAGTGTCACCTGGTGGGCTGGCCAGGCTGGCACGCAGCCTCTTGGAGGATGCAACCATGTGGGGGGTGGTCTCCAGTTCTGATTATATTCAAATGCAGGTCTTCGAGCCTTGCTGCTTCAGAGCCGGGAGCTGGGAAACTGACGTGAGAGGATGAGAAGCCTCAGGACAGGACTCTCTTTCCAAAGTGTCATTCAACGGACTCCTGTGCACCCCATCAGGTGCTTTCTCAAGGAACCCCAAGTGAGCCATTTGGGAAGGGTGCATCTGCGCCAGTCTGCCCTGGTCCAAGGGTGGCATGCCTGTACCCCACCTGAGTGATAGCTGAGTGTTCATGCGCGTTTCACAGACTCGGTGTCGAGCCCAGGGCGTCCAAGGCAGCCAGGGCTCACGGTGGCCCCAGTCTGAGTTCCTGGTCCCTGCCTGTCACTGCCACCTCTCCTGTGTCTCTCGATCACACTCCGTGTCCGCAGGCCAGAAGAGCATGGGGAGACACCGCTGCTGTCGGGGAGAGCCAGCCGGGAACACCCCTGGACCCAGAGTTGATAGCCCTGTTATTTTCCAAGCAAGAAGCAGCGGATGAGGCCCCAGCATTCCCTCCTGCATGTTCTAGAAAAACCTCAGCTTAGTTTCAGAACAATGGAAGCTGTTGAAAATACTGCAGATGACGTGTTATTACTGCGGTTTTTATATCGGGCCTGAGACAGCCACTCCGGTGACAGTCATTACTGCCATTAACCCATCAAGTTAATTAACATGGCCATTTGTCACCCTCAGTAACAGACACTACCAGGGACTGGGAGAGACAATGAAGCCGCCTGCTTCCTCTCCTAAGCGCTTGCTGAGGACGGGGGCATCAGAGCAGGGGGACGAATGGGCCACTGGGACTCAGAGGGAGGGCCGAGGGACCCCTGCAGGGGTCCAGGGCTGAGCATCCTGCTGAAAGCTGAGAAGTGCAGCCCACAGTGCAGCCCACATCCCTGTAGGTGCCCCTACATGCCAGCCCTGATGAGCATGGAGGACCCTGGAGGAGTGAGGAGGTTCCCTGCTCCTGGGGTGTGCCCACTGAGAGCTGGGCGAGCAGGCCTGCTATACAACGACCTCCCCAGGGAAGGGAGCACTGAATGCAGATGAGGTTGAGGGGAAGAAGAGGAGGCTGAGGGAGGAAGAGGAGGCTGAGGGGAGGAATATGAGGCCAAGGGAGGAAGAAGAGGCTGAGGGGAGGAAGAGATTGAGGGAGGAAGAGTAGGTTGAGGGAGGAAGAGGAGGTTGAGGGCAGGAAGAGGAGGCTGAGGGGAGGAAAAGGTTGAGGGAGGAAGAGTAGGTTGAGGGAAGAAGAGGAGGTTGAGGGCAGGAAGAGGAGGCTGAGGGGAGGAAAAGGTTGAGGGAGGAAGAGTAGGTTGAGGGAGGAAGAGGAGGTTGAGGGCAGGAAGAGGCGGCTGAGGGGAGGAAGAGGCGGCTGAGGGGACAGCCGTCTCCAGAGGACAGGGGGTCACTGCCTGGGAGATCAGTCAGCAAAGACCCCAGAGAGAGGGTAATGATTTGGTCTGGATAAAGGATGGACAGAGAAGTCTCCTTAGTACATGACCCTGGTTGGGAGATTTACACTTGACTACAGAGCTTGGAGAATCAGTGCTTAACACAAAGAAATGAACATGTAAAGGTTGAATTCAAACCCTGGAGATGTCTGTAGGGAGTTCTTTTATATACCAGGAGAGGTGTCTTTGGGTGGTCTTCCTTCTGTCCATTCCAGTGAGCTGTCCTAGTGAGGTGCTTTTCACACAGGTCCACAGACTCTTTGACACGCCTGCCCTCAAAAGGGGAAGCCGAGTTCACTCCTCTTGAGCGTGGGCTGGCTTTCATGACAGAATGTGGCAGAAGGCATGTGTCTGATTCGCCTCAGGCTGCCGTAATGAAATACCACAAAGTGGGTGGCTTTGAAGAATATTTATTGTCTCACAGTTCTGGAGGCTGGGAGTCAGAATCCTGAGCATCTGCAGAGCTGTGGTCTCTCTCTGTCAGCTCTAGGGGAACGTCCTTCCTCATCTCTTCCAGCTCTGGCAGCCCCAGGTGTTTCTTGGCATTCCTTGGCTTGTAAATGGGTCTTCACATGCTGTCATTCCCTGTGTGTGACTCTGTTTCTATGTCTGTTCACCCCTTTTATAAGACACAACTCAGAAGGAATTAGAATCAGGACTCACTCTACCTTGGGTGTTAATTTAGCTGATAACATCTTCAAAGACCTTCTCTCACAGTTTCTTCAGGTCAGGAATTTGGGAGTGGCTTAGTTGAGTCAAGGTCTCTCATGAGGTTATGGTCAAGATGTTGGCTGAGGCTCTGGTCATCTGAAGGCTGGACTGGGGCTGAAGGATCCACTTCCAAAATGGCTCACTCACATGGCAGTTGGCGGGAGGCCTCAGTTCCTCACCTTGTAGACTTCTCCTTAGGGCTTCTTGAGTGGCCTCACAACATGGCGGCTGGCTTCCCCCAGAAAGAACGATCCAAGAGAGAACCAAAAGGAAGTCCAAGAGCCCACTGTTCTTGTCACTGCAGTGCTTGTCCTCAAGGGCACCCAGTCAGTCTCTCAGCACAAACGTCCACATCTGTCACTTGTCCATCAGCTCTTTGCCCCAGACTCCTCAAGGGCAGGAGCCGTGCTCTCCTGTCCTCACCACACTCTCCCTAAAGCAAAGACTTGCTTTGGACAGGTGAGGGCAGGTGAGGGACTCTGGGGACACACACGTTTGTGAGTTTGTGAGTGTGCACGTGTGTGTGTGGATGTGACTCTGGGGTACCAGAATTGGGGGGGGACCCTGTGGTATACGGTGAGACGAGTACTCTCTCCTGGCTGGGCCTGGTGTCCAGCCTGGTTGGGTGGCAGGGCCCTTCCCCTACTCCCTGGGTGGGGCTGCCTTCACGGCTGGGTGACCCACGTGGTCACACAAGCCCTGCACTTAGAGGCCCCATGCTTGGCTCAGTGCTCAGTTGTAGCTGTCTGGACGCCCTTCATCATCTCTGAATGAGGGGCCTACATTTCATTTTGCACGTGGCCCGAGAATCCTGCAGCTGGTCCTGGTTCCAGAAACCCTACTGGGCCGACATGCATCTGACCTCCAGAGGAAGGGGCACCAAGGTGGGGCTTTGGCCGAGTTAACTTAGGGAGGCCCGGGGGCTAACCTTGCAGGGGCAGGGATATGGCCAGTCTTAGCAAATAAGATTGCAGAACAGCTAGTTACATTTCACTGTGGTGGCTTGTGTGTTGCTATGATGCTGGAAGCTATGCCACTGGTATTTCAAATACCAGCAGGGTCACCTGTGGTGGACAGGTTTCAGCAGAGCTTTCAGACTAAGACAGACTAGTAAGAAAGGTCTGGTGATCTACTTCCCCAAATTAGCCAATGACAACCCTATGGATCACAACAGAATGTTGTCTGATGTAGGGCTGGAAGATGAGCGTATGTTGGAAGGATAACACCACGCACTCAAACACATCACCAATTATGAAGATGGTGCAGGACCTTGCAGCGTCTCCTTCTGGGGTCCGTGGGAGTGCCGGGAGTCAGAGCTGACTCAATGGCAACAAACAACAGTTACATCTGAATCCCAGATAAGCAACATTTTTAGTATAAATATGTCCTGTGCAATACTCGAGACACAGTCACGCTAAGAAATTATTCTGTTTTTTATCTGCCAACCCCAGCTGAGCCGTCCGGCCATGGGGGAGCTGGGCATCTCAGGAGTTTCCATTTGTCACCCCAAAGGGTCTGCCAGACCTCGGTCCTGGGACAGGCCTTGTCTCTGTGCTGAGCAGGCTCTCCCCCTTCCAGGGACGCCTGCAGGTGGCAGGGCTGGGCCACCTCCTCTGCCCAAAGCCGGCCTAGCTGTGGGGCCTCGCCATCTCTGGAATGAAGGTTGCCGCTTCCTGTGCATAACGGAGGAGAAGCGGTCAGCCTCCAGCCTGGCGCCTATCATGGAATGAGGCAGCTGCTTAGGTCCACCTGGAGGTGCTTGATGCGCCCAGCGACTGGCTCAGCCGGCAGCCTCGCGCGGCAGACGTCGGCCCATCTGCGTTGAATGAGCAATTTCAGATTAAAAACGAGCCAAACAACAAGGCAGCCATCTACACTAAGTCTTGGCAAAACGAAGAGGGTTGTTCCACGGTAAAATTCAATCACAGCCTCGTCCATAACGTCCCGCCACCCCGACGGATCACTGAGCTGCAGCGCGGGATTATGAAGGCCTTCTGTTTGTGGAGATGGCTTCCGGATCTGCTGACCCATGGATAATGCATGTGACCCCGTTTGGGGCCAGGCCTGGGACGGACTCGCTCACTCCCACACGTGGATGCAGGCCAGCCCACTAGAACATCAGGGCCTCACTCTCGCTTTGCCTGTGACAGACTTCTCCACATTTTTCTCCATGCAAAAGAATCCAGCAGCTCACTCACCACCGTTCACTGCAGCACTGTATACACCGTATACACAGCCTCCAAAAGGTGCAAACAGCCCAGGAGATGAGCGAACAAACTGTGGTACATACGTTGTTGCTGTTGTTCGGTGCCCTCAAGTTGATTCCGACTCATGGCAACCCCACCTGACAGAGTAGAACTGCCCCATAGGGTTTTCTAGGCCGTCATCTTTATGGAAGCAGATCGCCAGGTCTTTTCTCCCTTGGAGCTGCTGGGTGAGTTTGAATCCCAGCCTTTCTGTTAGCAGCTAAGCCCTTAACCATTTGTGCCAACAGGACTCCTTGGTTGTTGTTGTTCTTGTTAGGTGCCGTCAAGTTGGTTCTGACTCATAGTGACCCCATGTACAATGGAACGAAACACGGCCTGGTCCTGCGCCATCCTCACAATCATTGTTACTCTTGAGCGCATTGCTGCAGCCACTGTGTCAATCCATCTCGTGGAGGGTCTTCCTCTTTTTCACTGACCCTCTACTTTACTAAGCATGATGTCCTTCTCCAGGGACTGATCCCTCCTGATAACAAGTCCAAAGTATATAAGACGTCTCGCCATCCTTGCTTCTAAGGAGCATTCTGGTTGTGCTTCTTCGAAGACAGATTTATTTGTTCTTTTGGCAGTCCATGGTATATTCAATGTTCTTCGCCAACACCACAGTTCAAAGGCGTCAATTCTTCTTCCGTTTTCCTTATTCACTGTCCAGCTTTCTCATGCATATGATGCAATTGAAAATATCATGGTTTGGGTCAGGCGCATCTTAGTCCTCAAGGTGACTTCTTTACTTTTCAACACTTTAAAGAGGTCTTTTGCAGCCAATTTGCCCAATGCAACGCATCTTTTGATTTCTTGACTGCTGCTTCCATGGGTGTTGATTGTGGATCCAAGTAAAATGAAATCCTTGACATCTTCAGTCTTTTCTCCATTTATCATGATGCCTGGTCAGGTACACCAAAATACCAAACTGACCAATGAGAGGTGATGAGTGGAATTAGTCAGACACAAAAGGACAAGTGCTCCGATCCCACTCACATGGAATATCTAGGATGGGCACACGCACAGAGACTAGGGGCCGGGGGGAGGGAAGGGAGGGGAAATTACTGCTTTAAAGAAAACAGTGAGAGAGAAAAACACCTCGGTGGTTTGCTAACTGGCATGCACTTGATGGATGTTACTGAAAATTTACCAACCTCAAGACAAGTAAATTAAATATTACTTAGTAGGCAGTTCCTTTGTGCTTCTTTCATGGATTTCTAATCGATCAATCAACAGGAGAACAGAGGGCTGAGAGGAGATTATTGTAAAAAGAACCTTGCATGCTTCCGTCGCCGGGACATGATGACCAGTGGAGGGTGCTCGCATGCCCTGTTGTGTCTGTGCGCTGTGACTATTGTGTTGACTACATGGCATCCGTTCCCTTTGCTACACTCTCCCATTCACCACAAGAGTCTCGTGATGTCTCATGGCTGCTGTGTGTTCCGTGGTTGCTAAGTTTCCAGCAAGGGGCTGGGTGACGTCCCTCGGCTGACGGACCAGCATGTGGCTCAGCGGCAGCCCTGGGGGTGCTGAGCTCATGGGATAGTCTCATTGGAGGCACCCCCACCCCTCTGTGACTGCCAACCAACCAGCCGTGAGCCTCCATCTGTGACTGCCACCCTCGGCCTGTTGCCCTACTGCTGTCTGCAAGGGTGGCGCCAACGTAGGTGCCATCAGCTGACTGGCCTGTTGATAGACAGGCCTCAGCTCGTTTCCAGGAGGTGGGTACACCTGTGTGCTTGGCATGGCGTTGGGGTGCTCCTCCCCTCAGGGCCTGGGGCTGGCATTTCCGGGCTGGTTTTGTACCGTAGACGGCATCCTCTCGATGTTGGATCGGCCAGCAGGTATTGGTCCAGACACGGACGGGAGCTGGGGGGGGGGAGGGGGGAGGGGCGGGGAGGCGTGAAGAAGAGGCAGGGAGTCAGGGGGCTGCCTGCCACTGCACCCTGGCCCTGGGGGCTCCTCGGATCAGGATGGGGGTGTCCTTCTCTTGGGATGGTGTGGTGACCGAGTGTTTTCACTGTGAAGGACCTGGGACAGTGCAGAGCATGCAGGCATGCCCTGTAAGTATTGATCCCACAAAAATGACAATGGTGGCCTTCTCTGTCCTCAGCTGGACAAGCAGCTGGGTAAACAACAGGCCTCTAGACCAGTCCCGTCTGGAGGGCTGGGGGTCCTTCTGGCCTGAGCTCTCCCTGTGTTCCGAGAAGGCCTGTGAGGCTGGAGGAAGGATACGGAGCCCCTCTTTAGAGAGCATGAGCTGCCCCGTGCCCCAAGTAGAGACCCCCCAGCTCGGGAGGTCATTGGGGTAGACACACTCTCCTGGTTTCTGGCCCCACCTAGGGGCTGCCCGGAGCCCCGGCGCCAGAGTCTGCATTGTGCCATATTGGAGGTGCTTCTGCCTCTGGCGGGGTCGCCTCAGGCTGGGTCCGGCCTTCAGTGCAGCAGCCTCCAGGCACCTGCGCACGGTCACCGAGGCAGACGCCCCGATGCTGCCTCTGTGGGGTGCAGCTGGAACTGTGGGCCAGTCTCATTAGCGTGCCTGCTGGGGCTGGAGGCTCTCCATGAGGCAAGAGGGGCTCTAAGGCAGGGCCCCCAATCTTCCTGTGCAGGGGGTGGGGTGGGAGGTAAATCCCTGAGACTGAAGCCGCGGGCTCGGCTGCAGCTACTCCGCTCTGTGGTGGGGCAGACACAGCCAGAGATGAGTGTAAAGGGGAGGTCTTTTTTCAATCACTAAAAATGTGAAGCCCATTCTCAGACCTCCAGGTCTGTAGAAATCAGGTGATGGCCAGACATGGCCCGGGAGTGCAGTTTGCTGACCTTGTTCTAAGCGCTAGGCCCAGGGAACTGGTTCACGGCTGAAGTGGGGCCTGTTCTGACACTCCATCACATGGATAGACCTCAGTTAGTCCATCTGTTCATCTGTTGATGGGGCCTTGGCTTGTTTCCACCTTAAAACCAGCTGCCATTGAGTCAACCCTGAGTCATGGCACCCTCATGTGTGTCAGAGTAGAACTGTGCTTCATGGGGTTTTCAATGGCTGATTTTTTGGAAGTAGATTCCCAGGCCTTTCTTCCAAGGCACCTCTGGATACTAACCTCCAACCTTACGGTTAGCAGCTGAGCGTGTTCACCGACTGCACCATCTGGGGACTCTGCTTCCTCTTTGAAAAGGGTGAATTTTACTGTATGTAAATTACACTTTAATAAACGTGAGTTAAAAAAATCAGATTGTAAGACAGTGAGATCCCACTTAAAGTGCTCTTCCTCCGCCCGCCGCCCTCCGCCGGCCCTTCTGGTGACCTTGTGCCAGGAGTGACCTCATCATCCCGGCCACCAGCCTCCCTTCAGCCGAGTCAGAGGCCTGGGCTGCAGGCCGCCTGGCCCTCCCTGCCTGTCACTCGGGTTCATGGTCATCGGTGTGGGTCCGAGGCCTGGGGGCGGCTGCCTAGTAAAGGCTTATGCTGATTAAGCGCTTACAGGGGCCTGGTGGGCTGTGAAGCCCAGCCTTCGAGCCCTCTCCATCCTCCCGACAGCCCCTGCCCTGGTGCTCTCGCCCCGATCATCGGTTAGGGTTTCAGCCCAGAGGGGTCTATGATGAGGGGCTCCCGGCTCAGTCTCCTCGTGTCTGTTCTTCAGTGCTGATGACAGCATCTCTCCCTCCAGCCTGTCCCTGCAGGCACGTGTCTTCCATGAGCCCCTTCTCACCCAGCTCCCAGGAGGGCTGGGGAGGTGGGGTCTGGCCTCCAGGGCGCGTCCCCCTGCCCCTGTGGTCTGAAGGCAGCTTCCCTGTGGGCAGGCGGTGGAATGCTTGTCAGAGCTGCCCTGTGGGGCCACTGACTTTGTTGTTTGTTTGTAATTATTTGGAAACACTCTTTGTTCACCCAAGGAGAGGCTGCTGTGGAAAGCCGAGTGTTGTCTTTAAATGGCCCTGAACGCAGGCGGTAATGAAGCTGCTTAACGAAGTCCGTGTCCTTGAAGGTTCTCCTTCCGTCCTCCCCTCATCTGTCAGCTCAGCCGCCTCCTGACACGAAGTTAATTAACCACAACACCCCCACACGCCGGAGAGGCCACCATCAGGAACCACAGGTTGAGGGGAGCCACAGCCCCACAGAACGACTTGTTAAACCAGCCTCGTTAAGTAGGAAATTAGAGTCATGTCGCCCGATGCTCATTTAGGAGCACTGATCCCCAACGGCTCCGGGTCCGACACCTTCATTACCGCCTCTGCCGTCCCCAGACCCTGCTCCTGTAGGGGGCCTTTTCTGAGACCCTGCTCCTATGGTGGGGGCTTCTCCCCAGGCGCCGCTCCTGTAGGGGCCTCTTCCTGGACCCTGCTCCTGTAGGTGGGCTTCTCCCCAGAGCCCCCTCCTGCAGGGGCCTCTCCCCTGACCCCGCTCCTGTAGGGGGCTGTAGAGATGTCTTTTCTTTCCAAAAGAAGCCGAAGTTTAGAGAGAGAGAGCAGGGGTTGGGGGGATTAGGGCATGGGTACTTGGGGATGCAGCATGCCCTCTGGGACTTTCTGGAGCATTGCGCTCCATTCCACCTGTCACCTTGAGAGCTGAGGAGGTGGAGGAGGAGAAAGAGGTGGGGGAGCCGAGAAAGCAACCAGGTCTGCTCACTCCAACGAACAGCAGTTGTTCCCAAGTCTGGCGTAGATAAAGGTTTTTAATTCATTTTGGACACCCAGAGTCCGACCGTAAAATAAACACCTTCCCACCTGTGTACAAGGCTTGGATGAAGGGTTAACTCCACAAGATTCCGGGAGAGCTGAGGGTGAGTGTGCTCTGGCAGCTGAGCTTGCTCTCCCCTGGGGCCGGCTGTGACGTGATCACAAGGAGACCTCGGTCCCCGAGTCAGCTTGCTCAGCCGGTTTCTTCTGTCAACAAGCTGGTTGCAACATGGCCACTTTGCCACTCACTGATTCATAAGTACGTGGGTCACCACAGCCCCTGGGTCACTTATGTTTTATGAAGCGACCACGAGGGACAGGCCAAACCCTTTGGTTTGCATTTGAGCAGGTGGTGTCCAGGCTGCTCTAACGAAACCGCACACACATGCACACACGCACACAGATACACGCACACATGCACACACGCATACAGATACACGCACACATGCGCACACACATGTGCCTACATTCACATACTCACGTGAATGTAATACTCTCACACACACCCAAACACATTTACTTGCACACACACATACATATTCAAACATGCACACACACACACATACAAGTGTACACACATGTACACACAAGTGCCAACATTCACACACTCACATAAATGCAATATTCACACACCCATACACATACTCACATGCATGTACACACTCACACATGCACACATACATATTCACACATGCACACACTCACATTCGCACACACATATTCACACATGCACACACTCACACACATGCACACACGCATGCACACATACATATTCACACATGCACACATACATATTCACACATGCACACACATACATGCACACACACTCACACACATGCACACACACATATTCACACATGCACACACGGACAGGTGCACACACTCACAATACAGCTGTGGAGACCCAAGGTTTGCGTCTTCAGTGCTGCCTGCACTCATCAGCAAGGAAGTGTGGGGACGCAGATTGCTCAGCTCCGGGGCACAGCACTGTGCTGCAGAGTGACGGTGACACAGATCCACTGTGTCAGGTGCCCACAGCCACCGGAAAGCTTCACAGTCCCGCCTATGTCTCAAGGTTTGCGGCCAAATGCCCAGATTGGCTGCGATCCCATCAAGACAGCCCAAACCGCCCCGTGGAGCAGGGAGACGGCTCATGTCAGGCCATATCAGGGGCCGGGGGGAGCACTGACTGTGGCCTCACTGCTTTCGACAGGACAGGGCCAGAGGCACAGCCGGCCGGCCGGGGAGAGGCCCAGACGTCTCTAACGTGCGGCCGAGCTGCTCGTGGGAAACCCTCACGCTGAGATGATGATCTGATCCAGGGGGCCTCATCGCATGAGCAGGCCGGCTGGCTCCCAGGGGGGTGGTACCCCAGGTGACCCTGTTCATTGTGGGGCCCGCGCTCGGCTCTGCACTACTTTCTGATGGCTGTGCCTCGCTGCCACTAAGGTAGCAGCCCTCTGCATGGCGCCTCACTTCCATGACTCCCACAAAGGGACAGACACACAGTCAGGGCCGTGTGGTTCATTCACACACCTCTTCCATGTGTACGTCTTACGTGGTTACACCTTCATGTGGACGTTATGTATGACCCTGACCGTCTCCCCACTCACTGAAAATAGCCTTTACACACTTATCTGAATAAGCACAACGAGCTCCACGGAGCAGAAAAGCCCAGGCCGGTCGCTTTTTAAAACAAGGCAGACACCGAAAGGAAAGGAAACTGCTGGTTACGTGAGCCCTTCTGCATTCACGGCACCGGAATTGCTGTTTCGGGGTTAAGTTGGTGGACGTGCATGAATGCTCTAATTTTATGGAGCAGGCTTCTGTTGGGGCCCCGGAACATCACAGCCAGTATTGTGAGTCCAAAGAGGTAATTGTTGGAGAAATGGTTTAATACATCGCAAATCCCTCCACTTCCATCCTTCCAAACGGGATGTCAAAGCGATTACAGACGAGAAGCAGATCACAAGCAAATTCACTTTATAAAATTGCTGTAATCATTCTCTGAGGGATTAACCAAGGCTTAGAGCCTTTGCTCAGGGCTCTGGCCAGAATTCTCTCAGATGGTAGAGGCAGAAGCCAGACCAGCTTTTCTGGTCAGAATGGTGGCTGGCCATCTCCCCCTCCTCGTAGGAAGCTGATGCGTGTCCCCCACACAGAGGTGCCTCCTCTGTCCCTGCCCTCACCTGCAAGGGAAGTGGACGTGCGCGTTTGCACAGCGAGCTTTGCGCTGGGTGCTCCTGGCGCAATCGGAGGGTGAAACAACATCCCCCAGTGATTCTAGTCACATCTGCACATGTGAAAGGAGAAGCTCATCTTCGGATGGAGTTAAAAGCAAAATGAGACAGCAGGAAGCCAATGTGCCTGGTACATGGAGCCTGCTGGTCCACATAAGCAGATGGGGCACTGGCTTGGGCGAAAGGCCCCTGGAGGTCCCTGGGGAGTGTTAGGCCTTCTGGGTTCAATGCTGCTTTAGGTGGGGAGTGAATTTCTTAACCGGGGGAACAGAAGATCTTTGGGTATGAAATGTCGTGGGCACCATCGGAACTGAAAGAGCCAGGGCCACGGCGACCCCAACTCATGGAGGAAGCTGCATCAGACAGTATGGTCTCCTGCCGGCAAAATGACAGCTGAGGGGCTGCACTAGTTTAGTTGGGCAGAAGCCACAGGGCATCACGGCACTCAAAGGGAGCGAGAATGTATTGATCCCCTTCTGCCTGAGCAGCCTTGGCCGGCTGGGGGATTGTAGCCAGGCTGAGGGCCACCGGGAGAGTGGACACCGAAGGTTGGCCCCAACAAGGGACTCCTACAAACGACTGGGCTCAGAGAAGGCTGCCCCAGGCCCCCATGAGCCTGGCTTTGCGAAGGGATCCCTCCCTAACGACAGCCGAGCAGGTGGCTGCAACCTGAGTTTGAACATGTCTTAGTCTGCGTTTCCTCCAGCAGCCAGAGCTGAGATGCCCTTAGTGTGGTGGTTTTCCCATGGAGAAAGAGGAGGCGGCCTTGGCTTTAAGCTGGGAGTGGGTGAGGGCCCAGGGTCTGAGCCAGTGGCCATCACCATGCTGGGCCACTTTGGTGGGTTCGCCTTGTAACATGCAGCATCCCACCAGCTCCCAGGACTGGAGAGGATGGGACTGCCCAATGCGCGCTGGTCAGGCACCTTGGTGGGCACGTGGCCACCACCTTCTCTTGGTGCAAAGCAGACAGCAGCTCTTCTTGCCTCCTGCCTGGCCCCAGCGGACCCTCTGGAGAGACCCCAGGGGAGTCAAGGATTGAAAGCTCAATAAGGCCGGGCACTGGCTGGCTGTCCAGCTAGAGAGCACCCTCAGCAGTGGGCATTTCTGCTATTCTTAACAAGAGGTGGAGAGAAAGGGCACTGGAATGCTCCCCACTTTCACAGATTGGAGCTGGCACCCACTGCAGTGGCCACTGAGCCCTTGCAATGAGGCTGCTCTGGACTGAGGTGGGCTGTGAGTGCAAGCTGCCTACTGGGTTTTGAAAACCAAGTATGAAAAAAAGAACATGAAACACCTCATTGATAATTTTTATATATTGGTTGCATGTTGAAATGATTGTTTTTGATACACTGGGAGAAAGAAATCATTACAATAAATTTCCCCTGCTTCTATTTACTTTTTACGCGGCTGCTAGAACGCTGAATATTGCACACAAGGCTCACGTGGTGTTTGCGTTGGACAGCACTGGTTCAAAGGGGTGGCATGAGGGTCTAAACCCCAGGGACACTTTCCTGAACCCCTCCACAGCTGTGTGTCTTCTTTACACAAGAAGGATCTAAAAAACGGGTGTCTGAGAGGGCGAGCTCAAACCTGAGTTGTAAGCAAAGCTCTTTCTTCTTCATCCGTCCCTCTGACCTGGGAGATCCTGGGGAGATGTGGTTTGAGCTGATCCATGGCAGTCCTTAGCACACCTGCGGGAGTTCAGCCCTCAGGAGAAAAGACAATGCCGGCCACCTACCGGGTGTTTCTGGTGGCCACAAGCCTGTAGAAGGGCAGAGCCAATGACTGGTCAGTTTATTTTGCTGCTGCCTGGTGTGGACACGAGGGCCTCGGAGGGTCAGGTCTTTTGTGCCAGGAAAGGTCTTCCAGTGCCGAGTCTGGCTTCCATTGGGGAGTCTGCCACGCCAGCTCAGAGAGGCAAACGTCATCTGTTTTGATAGACTGGACGGCTTTGTTAGCGGCTGCCACTGAGAACCCAACCTCATTTCACAGTGAAAAACGATCTCTGCTCAACCCCTGGGTGAGGCACGTTGACGTTCTGAAGAGCAGTGGATAAACAGCTGTACAATTTTTAACAAAAGTGTTTCACTTTACGTTTTATTTAAACCAAGTTATTGGAAGGATGTATGATTAGTTAAGTGTTTCTTTTTAGAAGTTGTTGCTTTTCACCCAAGTAGGGGAGAGAGATTTTTCCCTTTCTCTTTTCTTATAATTTCAGGTATTTCGGACGTTACTAACGAGTGGTGCCTTACAGATGAGTTTCCAGCCTCAGAGACTTTTTTAAGTTCTGTGATTCAGACACATGTGGCCCAAGTTGGAACAATGATCTGAAAATTGAAATGATGAATTCAGTCATAAGCGAATAGAATTTAATTTGATATTAAAATTTGATCATAGTATTTAAAAACTAAGTTGAAATCAAATACTTTATCCTAAATATAAATGATGTATGAAATATCTCTGGCTTTAACCAGAACCAGCAATTCTGTTCAGAATTATGGAACCTAACTAAATTATAATGTTGATTACAGGTCCCTTGGAGATGACTCCAGAACTAGAGGACATTTGGGTTTCCAGATTTCTTGCCTTAAGTTATCTAAAACGGATTTGGAAAACAGTCTCTGCTGCTCAGCTTTTTGAACGTGCAAAACTGATAAGCTGGTCTGTTAGGGGGAAAGACAATGAAGAAATAAAAATGGAAATTAGCAGAGCCAGTATTAAGCATATGTCTTTATGAATATAGCTTAATCATACACTTCATTTTGCAAATACAAAAGGGCCTTTTGAAATGTATTAATTAAAGTTAAACGCTATAGACAGGCCGCTTGGGGGTGCCGCGCTACTCTCCCCATTAGCATCGCATTAGCGACAGCCGAGGAAATCGGGTTAATAGAGCCGGATGCTGTAGCCGGGCGCCCAGCGCCAACCAGCGCGGTAGCTCTGTCCCGAGGGGGCCGGCGTGACTGTGTGAGGCGTCTGAGACCCTGGAGGGTGCAGAAATCTGAGCTGTGCACAGACCCATAATCACCCCACTCTAAAAGAAGCAGACCCATTGGGGCGCGTGGGCCCCCAGCTGCGTACTCACCTCAGAAAGGTGCCGGGAGATGGCAGGGAGTTCTACCGGTAGCCAGGGCTAGACCGGGGCCTCCCCTAGGCCCCCAGGCCCCTCCTCCAGCAGCCCCTTCAGGCAGAGGGCCCGGACTGTCTCCATCCAAGGGGGCGCGGCATTGTAGCGGGTGTGGGGGCCGAGCCCAGGAGTATTAAGGGGCAAATGCCCGCAGATTTCTGGGGTGACCACTTCCTGCGCCTCAAGGCAGGCAAGAAGAGAAACAAGACCGTTTGCCGACTCAACTCAGACTTGCGAAAGCTGTAAACGCTGGCTGCCTTGCATCTTCCTCCGACCGCGGTCCAGCTCCTTTTGCAAACGACAGTGGCCGGGTTGGTCCGGGGGCATCAGGAGGCTCCACTGCAGGGGCTGGGCTTGTAAGGCCGGCCGAGGTGAGAGGGGCCCCGGCGACGTGAGTCCTCAGAGACAGGCCCAGCCAGCGAGCTGCCCTGCAGTTTGGTTAGAGAGGCAGACAGGGGTCGAACGTGCACCCAACGCTGGGGCCGCAGCCTGCCGAGTCCGACTGTGCCCTGTCCCTGCGTCTCCTGCAACCCGCACTGGCGACGGGCAGGGTCACACACAAGTCCTTGGTTGGGCCAGGACCCGCTCCCGCTGAGGCCCTGGGACCCGCCATGGGCTCCTTTGACGGGGTGACTGGAGGCGCCTGGAGGAGCAGGGTTGGCCACCCTCCGTCCCCAGGCTGCAATAGCGCTTGACACCTCCACGGACGTGGGGAGGATGTCCAGCAAGCGCTGCAGGTCCAGGCGCATAGTCCAGCGCCTTGGCTCTCTCTCCAGATTAATCCCGCGCGGGGACAGGCCTTGCCCTTCCTGCTGGAAGTGGGATCGGGCCGCCCCTCCCTCTGCGGGGGTCCGTCCCAGCATCTCTGGTCAGGACAGGGTGACAGTCATCAAGGACAACGTGAATAGGAGGACGGGAGCGGAGAGGAGGGGCCGGCCCGGCCGTCACGGCTTCTCATTACAGTGTTTGCAAAGCGCCGAGGGCGTCCCGGGGAAGGCGGCGCACTTGTCAGGACAGGGCCCCAGCGCGGCGCCCGCCGAGAAGGGGTACACCGCGGCCTGGCCGAAGGGCGTCAAGGGCGCGGCGGCCACGGGCGCGGCCAGGCCCTGGCCCTGGTTGAGGTAGGCCACGAGGCGCCGCATCTCGTCCAGGGCCTGCGCCTGCATGAGGATGTAGTTCTTGGCCAGCAGCAGCGTGGCGATCTTGGAGAGCTTGCGCACCGACGGGCTATGCGCGTACGGGATGACCGCGCGGAGCCCGTCCAGCGCGTCGTTCAGGTCGTGCATGCGCCGCCGCTCGCGGGCGTTGATGCTCAGCCGGAGCGAACGCTGCTCCCGGGGCCGCCGCCGCCCGTCCGCAGCCCCCGGCCCACACCGCCGCCGCCGCTGCTCGAACGCGTCGTCCTCGTCGCCACTCTGCTCGCCGCTGCTCTCGGCCGCCGCCGCCGGGGCGCAGGGTGCGGGCGTCACGGGGAGGTCGCCGCCTGGGTCCGGCGCGCAGTAGCCGCGGGCCGCCTCGGGCCCCCGCACTGCCCCGTAGGCAAGACTCGCCGCCGCCGCCGCGTAGCCGTGTCTCAGCGCCAGGTACGCATCTTCCGACAGCGACTTGAGCTCGGCCATGGCCGCGCCGGTGGGGCCCGAAGACGCGCCAGGGGGGCGGGAGCTCATGCGGCGGGGCCGGGGCGACGGAGCGCGGGCAGCTCCGTGCGGCCGTGCGCTGTCCGCCTATCGATCCCCGAGCCTCGGCGCGCGGGTCCTGTCCCCCGCCCCGCCCCTCCTCGTCCCCTCCTCCTCGCTGCCGCCGCGCGCAGGCCGGGCCAGGGGCGGGCTCGGGCTCCCACTCGCCCTTGCTTCGGTTTTAAGTCACGGAGGCGCCTGCAGGGACTTCGCGACCGTCCAATCAGAGGGGACCTGGTGGCCGCCTCTTCCTCAGCTGCGTTCCACCTGCCCCCGCCACCCAGGTGCCCCAGCGGCGCAGACCGACGGCGCAAGAGTGGGAGCCACTGGGACCAAGGGAGCCGGAGGGTTGGACAGAGACGCGGTGGGGGTCTCCACCCCAGGGTTTTGAGTGCGCAGCCCGGCGGAAGCGCCGTGGCCGAGCCGCAGCGCCGCGCTTTTCCGAGTCCTGCCCGCCCCGGGGCGCTGCTTGGCCGGCGGGGCTGGGCTGGGGACTGGAGATCTGGGATCTCCTGTTGGTCGGCCCTTTCCTGGGCTTCCAGCCCCCGCGCCACGCTGTTTCCCAGGACAGTTACGCCTTGAGTTTGTTTCCACGGTCCCCAAAGTCGGGTAGAGATTTGAGGCTTGTCGTCATAGAGAAGACTTCTCTCAATTCTTCGCTTGGGTGTCTTGAGGGTGAGTGCTCGGTCATGGAGTTGGGGACGATGATGCTGTCGCCCTCAGCAGCAGACAATGTTGGAGGGTGGTGCTCAGGGCTGTGAAGGACTAGAGGGGTGTCGTCTGTCCCGGGCCTGAGCAATGAAACCCTCCAGGGGCACCTCGGTGGAGCCCAGCAGGGCGGCAGATCAGGGGTGTGGTCTCGGAGGGTGGAGGCTTCCCTGGGGTGAGGGGTTAGCAGAGCTGGGGTGCTGACTGGCGGCAACTCCCTGCTCCTGAGCTCTGAAGGCAGGTGGGCATGACTTTAGCAAAGGATGGGGATGTTGGGATGAAGCCCTTTCTGAAAAGCGACACCAGGCTGCCTTCGTGAGGGGACGTGAGCCTCAGCTCCCTGTCCTGGGTGGTATCAGGCAAAGGGAGGGTGGTGGGGAAGCGGCAGAGACCCGGGTGGGGGTGGGTGGGAGGGCAAGGCTTTGGGCCAAAGTCTGAAGGGCAGTGGCGTCACTTGGGGGCTGGCCCGCAGGTAAATGAGCAGAGCAGGGGCTGTAACTGGACCTGTGTGGTCAGGGACTGGGGGTCCTTTGTCCTCTGGTGGCCCCAGGTGGGGTGGGGGTGGCGGCCATCAAGAGAGGCGATAGAGGGGCTGATGGAGTGCTGGTCATCTAGGATGGCCTCCTGCCCCAGGTCTTGGGACAGGAGGACGAGGACATGCGTAGACAGGAGGATAGTCCCTGTGGACATGTTGAGTGCGAGGGCATCAAGTGCCGAAGGGGGTGCCGGATGGGAGCGTGTGGCCGTGGCCGCATGGCAGTGGGTCAGTGGAGGTGTAGGGATGAAGCACAGGCACGGGTGAGACCGGCTTCACAAAATGTGAGAGCAGCTTCTCAGGATCATGGAAGTGAGTGAAAGCTGGGGTCCCCCACCCCAGGGCTCTGCTGTGGTGTCCGGGGCCTGTCCTGGGCGCTGGGGTTCTGAACACTCCCCGCCCAGAGAGGGCCGGGAGTTTCCTCATGGCCAAGTAACTAAGAGCCTTAGTGGGCACACCTTGGTTGAGAAGGCTGGGGGCAGAGGAGAACATGGTCAGGGGTGAGGGCGGGGAGACGTCTGGGTCCTGGAGCCATCAAGCATCTGGGGAGAAGCCCAGCTGCTGGCAGCACGAGGTTCTCCTGCGAAAAGCCAGCAGCAAACCTGCCAGGAACTGAAGCCAGGAAAGCAACTTTCTTGGTCGCATGCTGCCACCTCGTGGCCACCTGGGGGATTGCGCTCGGCCCCAGGGCTCAAGGAGACCCCACTGCCTCCCCAAATGGTCCCTGGTTAAAAGGCCAGTCCTCAGGCCCCTCTTGGGGATTCCGACTCTTTATGGGGGCTGCCCCACAGGAACCAGGGGTCCGCGTGGTGGAGGAGGTGAAGGCACCTACCGGAAACACAGCATTTCATTCTCACCAGCCCTTGACGTTGGAGGCTGGCTGATACCAAAGGCAGGGCTTCAGGCCAGGGCCGCCCGGGAGGGAGCAGAGGGAGCAGGCCAGTCCCTCACCGCCCCTAGGCCTCAGTGGGCACGGGCGGTGGGGGGCCGCCATCCCAGCTGACAGAGCAGCCACTTCAGCTCTCTGGGCCTCAGTTTTTGCATCTGGACATTGGGGGCGTCTTCCTCACCATGTGGTCTTCAGACATCTCTGAGGGTGGGGTCGTCTTGGTGGTAAGCCCCTCACACATCAGGACATCTGGATGGCTCGGTACTTGTTGCTGCTGGGTTTTTTTTTCTTTTTGTTTGTTTAATAATAATAATAATAAACCTAACACGTAGTCATTGAGTCAATTCTGACTTATAGCAACCCTATAGGACAGAGTAGAACTGCCCCATAGGGTTTCCAAGGAGTGGCTAGTGGATTCGAACTGCTGACTTTTTTGTTAGCAGCTGGGCTCTTAACCACTGTGCCAGCAGGACTCTTTGTTTAATAGTAGACTTTATTTTTTAGAGCAGTTTTAGGTTTACAGAAAACTTGTGCAGAAAGTACAGAGTTCCCTCATTCCCCCTGCACGGCCCTCCCCTCCGTGGTCCTCCCTTCCACTGCCTTCCCCTCCGCGGCCCTCCCCTCCAGAGTTTCCACTGTTTTTACAGCTTGCATTCCTGCCTCTGTTTGTTACAGCTGATGAAGCACTGATAAGTGTTATTAAATGCAGTCCCTAGTTTACAGGAGGGCTCACTGTCGGACAGCTCTGTGGGTTTTGATAAAGGCACAACGTCACGTGTCTACTATGCCAACACATACAGAACAGCACCACTGTTCTGAAAATGCCTGTGCTCCCCTGTTCAGCTCTGTTCCCCTCCTCCTGATCCCCTATGGGCCTATTTAGTTGTCTGGTATTGCTCGCTATCCACCTTCATGGGCTCCTGAGCTGCTCGCAGCCAGCCCCACCCCCTCATCTGGTAGATCACACATGACACACACTGGGCAGTGCCCCCTTGTCCTGGGCCCCCACTGGGCACCTTACAGTTGTCAGTGTGGACAAAGAATGGGCAGGGGGCTGGGCACCCGTGGGAGGCTGGGCACCCTGGGGGGAATGTTGGGTGCCCGTGGGGAGCTGGGCACCCATGGGGAGATGGACACCCGTCGTGCGGGGGGGGGGGGTCACAATGAGGCCTGACTCTGGCCCCGTGGCACTTGGCAGACCAGAGAACAGCCTGGTGTTCAGGGCCAAGGCAGAGGGCAGGCTGCTCACAGGGCGCCTGTTCTCCTTCTGGCCTCCAGAGGGCAGCATGCCCCTGGGTTTGAGTCACCAGTGGCGGCTGATCCAGGTGAGGCCTTGGGCCGTGGGTGAGAGCCCAGGGGAGCCAGCAGGTGTGGAGGCAGGAGCTCAGCCGCCAAAACGGTCCTTGGTCACTCCTGGGGTCAGACCACGGGGCCTCGACCCTCGGAGTAACCAGGGCACTGTCCGAAGGGCCAGGTGGGCTGCCTGTGGAGGGGAGTCAAAGTAACAGAATGGGAGGAGGCAGCCTGATGGAGCGGGGTGGGCCCGCCTCCCCTCCCCTTGGCTCCTCTCCTTGCTGACTCCTGCCTTCCTGCAGCCCCTGTCAGGCAGGACCCAGAATGGGGGAACTGCAGGCAGCAGCAGCAGGCGAGGAGAGTGCTGGGGAGTAGGGTTACCAAGTGGGGGAGGACTGGACAGTGGGGGCGGGGGTAGAGAAAGAAGTTTCTGGGTGTCCTCCAGGCGCCTGGTTGTGGGCTGGGCTGTGAGGGCCAGATCGCGGAGCCCAGCTGTCGGCCCTGTACTTTGGCCTTTTCTAGAAGTTCATGCGGGTGGAGTCATGCAGCACGCGGTCTCGTGTCTGGCTTCTTTCACTTGGCATGGTGCTCCTGAGGTTCACCCAGGCTGTAGCACGCGTCACGTGTGTTGCAGCGTGCTTGTGCCGTGAGTACCGGGTTGTATTCTGTGGTGTGCGCCCATCCTCCTGCCGAAAGACTTGGTTGTTTTCAGAGTTTTACTGCTGTTAATCATGCTTCCTCAGACATTAGTGCATGTGTGCTGTGGCAGACATGTTTTCATTTCATACTTAGGAGCGGAATTGCTGGGTCATATGGTAAGTGTGGAGCCCTGGTGACACAGTGATTAAGGGGTCGGCTGCTAACCAAAAAGTCGGCAGTTCGAATCAACCTGCCGCTCCTTGGAAACCCTACGGAGCCATTCTACTCTGTCCTACAGGGTCACTATGAGTCGGAATCGACTTGACGGCAAGGGATTTGGTTTGGGTGGTTTATGGTAAGTGCATAAGGGCAGTGGTGGCTCAGTGGTAGAATTCTCGCCCTCCATGCAGGAGACGCAGTTTCAATTCTCAGCCAAGACACCTCATGCGCAGCCACCACCCATCTGTCAGTGGAGGCTTGCGTGTTGCTGTGATGCTGAACAGGTTTTAGTGAAGCTTCCAAACGAAGATGGACTAGGAAGAAAGGCCTGGTGATCTACTTCTGAAAATCAACCAGTGAAAACCCTATGGATCACAACTGTCCAATCCGCGACAGATCGTGGGGATGGCGCAGGCCCGGGCAGTGTTCATTCTGTTGTGCACGGGGTTGCCATGAGGCGGGGGCAGACTTCACGGCAGCTAACAACAACAACATAGTAAGCGCACGTGTAACTTCAGAAGAAACCGGCAAACTGTTTTCCAGCGTGGCCGCACCATTTGACTTCCCACCAGGAGTTTCCGGGTGTTCTGGTTGCTCCATGTTACTGGGCCTGCTCTGCCAGTAGTTGGTCTGGTCAGTGGGTCTTTTTAGTGTTGGGTGTGTAGTGGTGTCTCGCTGATGACGTGTGATGTCGGGCATCTTGTCCGGTGCTTATTTGCTGTCTGTGTATCTTCTTTGATGAAAGTCTTTTCCATCTTTCGCCTGTTTTTTATAAAGTTGTTTGTCTTATTAATGGGTTCTTTATATATTCTAGATACAAATCCTCTACCTGATATATGTCTGCAAATATTTTCTCCCAGTCTGCAGCTTGCCTTTTACTTTTCTTAATGATGTCCTTCAGGGAGCCCAAGTTTTTAATTCTGAGAAAGCCCAATTTACCAATTTTTTCCTTTATGGTGCAGGCCTTTTGTTTTTTATCTAGAAACCTTCCCCGACCCGAGGTCCCGAAGATTCTCCTGCATTTTCTTCCAGTTTTGTGTATAGTATGAAGTGAGAAGGGAAGTTCATTGTTTTCTCATATGGATGTGAAATTGTTCCACTGCGCCACCTCAGCACCTGCTGAAATTCCTCCAACCAGCTACGTGCGGGTCTGTTTCTGGGCTCCCTCTTCTGTTCCATGGGTCTCCACGTCTGTCCTTACGCCAGTGCCACCCTGCTTGGTACTGTGGCTTTTCAAAATCCTTGAAATCAGGTAGTATTAACCCTCCAACTTTGTTCTTCTTTTTCACGACTGCTTTAGTTACTCCAGGTCCTTTGAATTTCCACGTGCCTAATGGAGGCAGCTTGCCAGTTCCTATGAAGAGCCTGGCTGGGGCTGTGGTTGGGATTGTGGAGGGTCTTTTTGGGGGGCGCCAGCCACTGTGGGCCCTGCATGTCTTGCACATGTGAGGCCGGACCGTCCCCTGACACTGAGCGGCTGCTGTGGCTGTCACGTGGATGGTCAGGTGGTCAGGGTGGCTTGATCACTCCCCGAGGCTGGCTGACTGCTGCTGTAAGAGTATGGAACCCCGAGAGTATGGCCCCCGGACACCCTTTTAGCCCAGTACTGAAGTCTCTCGTGAGGTTCACCCTTCAGCCAAAGATTAGACGGGCCCATAAAACAAAAGCAGACTAAAGGGGCACACCAGCCCAGGGGCAAGGACTAGAAGGCAGGAGGGGACAGGAAAGCTGGTAACAGGGAACCCAAGGTCGAGAGGGGAGAGTGTTGACGTTTGGTGGGGTTGGTAACTAATGTCACAAAACAATATGTTGATTAATTGTTTAATGAGAAACTAATTTGCTCTGTAAACTTTCATCTAAAACACAATAAAAAAGGTGTACAAACCCCCCACCCCCCAAAAAAGCACGTGGAGCCCATGGCCCTGCATCCCTCGTGAGTGACAGGCGACTGCACTCCGACCTCGGAATCTCGGAGACGCCTCCCTGTGCCCGTGGAGCGGGGCCCAGCTACCCCTTGTCTTCCTCTGTGAGGGCGGGTGAGGCCCGAGGCCAGTGCTCTGAGCAGGGAGCCCAGCTAGAGTGATTTTTTTGGAAGGGAAAAGGCGACGGCCAGCATCGATGTTCTCACCCAGAAGGTAAGAGCAGGTGAGTCCCCCTCTAGAGGCCAAGTGTGGAGCGTAGGACAGAAGAATGTCGCCCGAAGGTGCCGGTTGTTACAGCCCTTCCACGGGATGGGGACGGGGAGACCCTGGGTGCTCGGGGGGCCCAGTGCATCTGTCCTGACAACAGGGTCTCCATGGGGCCAGGCGCCGAGATGCGGGCAGGTAGCGAGGGAAGAAGGAGCCCTGGTTGTGCAAAGGTTAAGCGCTCGGCTGCTAACTGAAAGATGGTTCAAACCCACCTGGCAGCAGTGAGGGAGAAAGGCCTGGCAATCTGCTCCCATAAAGATCACAGTCTAGGAAGCCCTCTGTCACGTAGGGTCGCTATGAGTTGCCGTCGACTCCGCAGCACCTACCAACAACCACAGAGAGGGGAGGGAGGCGAGGGGACCAGTCTTCCTCGTGGAGGGCGGTCAGAGCTGAGGGGGCGGTCAGAGCCGGGGAGGGGCCGCAGCCAGGCTGTCCCACCCCAGCCCTCCTCAAGCTGCCCGCCAATCTGCTTCTTTGGATGTCCGTCGTGATGACCACTTTACGGCCAACCGAGGAGCCTTCCCAGGGCTGGTCTGTCCCCTGAGACCTCGGGGACGCTGGGGCTGCGTGACTGACGGGGTGGAGGATGGGCGGGGCCCAAGGAAGTCCTGCACAGGGTGCCCGTGCACTGTGCCCGCCTGCCCCATGGTTGGGGGGGTGGCTCCTCAACTGTGCCGGCAGTGCTGGTGTCTGCACACCAGGCTGTGGTGATGCCCTGGGTCACTGAGGACCCCTGAGCCTGGCCAGGTCTGTGGTCTGCACCAACCAGACATTTGTCTGCCCAGACCCTTAGAACCTTCACAGAACTCCCTCCCCTGAGACCGGATGCCCGCGGAGGGACTGAGCACCCCACAGAGGGACCAAGCCTTGGCTTCCTCAGGACAAGCCACAATACTTCACACCTGCCCAGCCTGCCCTGCACTAGGGTCCCGATCTGACAGCCTCAGAGAGGAGGGCTGGGGTGGGGTCTCTGTCTCCAGGAGGGACTTGAGGCTGCAGCCCCTCCCTCTGCAGCACGGAGGAGCTCCCCATGTACTTGCCGCCAAGAGCCTGAGCAGGGGGGGTCAGGGGCTCTGAGGGGTGCTAGGGAGTGTGGGGGGCACAGAGACTGAGCATGGGGGGTTGGGGGCTGTTGGTGGGGGCTGGGGAGTGTGGGGGCACAAAGCCTGAGCACAGGGGGTCGGGGGCTGTGGGGGGGGTCGGGGGTGTGTGTGGGGCACAAAACCTGAGCACAAGGGGTTGGGGTGTGTGTAGGGCACAGAGAATGAGCACAGGGGGTCGGAGTGTGTGGGAGGCACAGAGCCTAAGCATGGGAGGTCAGGGGTGTGTGGGGGGCACAGAGCCTGAGCAGGCAGAGGGAGGGCTTCGGGGGGCACAGAAAGGGGGCTGCGCTCGCCGACCCCAGCGAGGACATGAGCTCTGACAAGGGGGTGGAGCCCTGGACATCAGGGCCCCTGGAACCCTGGTCTTGGGGGAGAGGAGAGATGGTCCCAGGCGCTGCCCCCTCAGCAGGCAGAACCAGCTCAGGAGGCCGCCTGGCCCGGCTCTGTGCACCGGGAGCTGCAGCCCTTCTCGCAGGGTCTGAACAGGCACGAGTGTCCGGGGAAGCCAGGGGGCCGTGGCGCCCGCATTGAGAGCTGGCTGAAGGCGTCTGGTTATTGACTTTTATTCCCGTAGCGCCCGCGTTACTGCACAGATGGTTCTGTACTCGGTTCAGATTAAATATTAATAAATAGAAAATTAAAAAAGGAGACTTCCCAGGCCCCTAAACAATTGCTGATGGCACAATTAAAAAGCAAATTAATGGTATTCGTCAGGAGCACGTGTTTGTCCCAAGTTTCGTTTGCAGAGCCTGGAATCTCCAGGGCTGTGGGAGGGGACACCTGTTGGGGTGGACAGGAGAGCTGTCTGGCCGCCCGCTGGTTCTGTTGAACGGGCATTGCTGGTTATGAAGGTGCTGGAATTTGTGTGAGACCAGACCGTCCACCCCATACAGCCAGAGGCGCTTCGGGTTTTCGGCCAACTTGGCGCCACCTTGTGGGGAGAGGTGGACACCGTTCACAGCCGGCTCAGACGTAAGCTTTGAATTTAGGCAAATGTTGAGTGATTTTCAGAAATGGTCGGAGATTAGAATTATCCCACATTCACGTCATACGGCGGTCCTCTAGAAGGATGTGAAAAATTAAAAGCGCAGCATAAAAATATTAGCACAAAACGTCACCGTACTTTACGCGCACATGCGCGCACGTGTTGTCCTTGGACACGCAGTAAGGATGCCTCTGATCCCGTCCGCTGTGGGTTTGCTCAGACCCGGGTTCTGCACCCCGCAGTACCCGGCTCCGTGCTGCCGGTGCCCTGGGGGCGCTGGGCCGGGGGAGGCGGCGCGGGCCGGTGGGGGGGAGGCGAGGGGACGGGGTGGGGGAGGCGGCAGCACCCCACTGCTCCTGGATGTCCTGTGGGAGGCAGATCCTCATTTCCTTGTTTCTAGAAGTTCAGCAAGTAAGAGCTTTTATTAAGTTGTTAATAAGATTTCCTTCTTGCACGGATGCTGTGGCGCTACATTACTAATTTAAAACTGTATTTAGCTCCACGCCCGGCCGGGCCTCATTGCTAATGCATGGCCGAGCGCCTCTTTTTAATTAAACGCCGTGATTCCGAAGCTGTGGTGGTCTCAGCTTTCGTCGGCCTCCCCCTCCGCCGCCCGTTTCTCTCCGAGGAGGCCCCTCCCGCAGGGGACCCCAAGGCACTGGCTTCACATCACTTTCTCTCCCAGGCTCTGCTCTGAGCCAGGCCTCCTCGGAGGCGGTATCTCAGGTCCACTCACCCTTTGTTCATTACACTGACCCCATGGGGGCCGAGCGAAAGCAGGCAGACGGGCTGGGGCCCTCATGCTTCTCAAGGTCCCTGGCATCATGTCACTTGTCACCTCATCACAGGGGGCAGGTGGCCCCAAGTAGGGTGGGGCTGGGCACATCTGTCTCTAGGATCTACCTCTTGCGTCCGGGGGAATGGAGGGTGAGGGCGTCCCCCTGGGAGGGGACATGGAGCCAAGCCCTGAAGGACAATGAAGCTCACACTGACTGCCCATCCCTGTACTGGTTTTTCCTTTTGGGGTTCCCTTGATTTTCAGTGGGGCACAGTTTATTTTGAGGAGTCCCAGGGGGTGGGGAGTGACAGGGCTGTAATTCGGTAAAATCAGTTGCCATAGAGTCAGCCCCAACTCATGGTGATCTGTAAAAAAAGCGTGGGGAGGGGGTGGCGTCTGACCTCCTCGCCCAGCTTCACAAGGGGGAAGGAGAATCAAGATCAACAGCCCAAGGCTGATTCCTATAAGGTGGAAGTGAGTCCTGCCACCTCTCTCCACCATCTTTACTGGTTCTGACACCAACCATCCCACCCACGGCACTTTCTACTTCTCTGCTGGGTTTGATAATTCATTGCAATGGCCACTCAGAACTCACAGACGATACTCATGATTATGGGGTTTATTAAGGAAGTAACAGGTTACAATTCAGGTTCAGGAACACTCAGGATACAGTTCTTCCATCAGGACTGCCTCTTCCCAGCATGCCTCTCCCTGGCCCTTGGACTCTGCGCAGCTCAGGCAAGTGTTACAAAGTTCTTCTAGGTCTGTTGGTAAGTGCCCAAGGCACCCCACTCCACCAGCAAGCCTTCTGCTGGAAGGCACTCAGCTTTCTCACTCCATGGGTGGGGAAGCTCGCCACGCTGTCTCCTGCTGCTCTCTCCGGCCGCTGTTTTTCTTCCACCGCTTCTCACTGTCTTCAGTGTTACAGTTCTCTCTCTGTCTCCTGAGTCTAGGAGGGTCTCAGTGCAGGGATCCCAGGTCTAAAGGATGCACTCCACTCCTGACTCTTCTTTCTTGGGACGGTGACATCCTCCCTCTGCTCCGGAATTGGCTCTCTTTTAAGCCTAGCAGGATGGCAAAACTGACCAATCTGATTGGTGGACTACAATTACCTTATTTGCATAGTTGCACCCAATCACTTGGGTGGGAGTTACAAGACCATGGTGTGAAAGGCCACACAAAAGCGATCCATGACACTGCATGACCCCATGTGTGTCAAAGTAGAACTGTGCTCCACGGGGTTTTCAATGGCTGTTTTTTTTTGGAAGTAGCTTGCCAAGCCTTTCTTCTGAGGCAACTCTGGGTGGGTTCAAACTGCCTCCTTTTGGTAGTAGCTAAGCATATTAACCGTCTGCATTGAAGCCCACCGGCATAGGAGGGCATCTATTTTGAAATGAGTTTGCAGGGAGAAGCTCCTCTTTAAGCTGTTGCTTCGTGTGGTGGGCCTTCTCTTCTCCACGTACATGCTTGTTCCAGGATTTAGGTCTTTCCAGGAAGCTGTTATTTCGGAACACAGAGAAGATGTGTCCCGCAAGCATGCATGCACGCCCTCACCGCCTGCCTTTCTCTGCTTTCTCATGATGCCCTGGTCATGCGGCGCTTGTTCCGAGTTGCTGAGACCCGGTGGACGCGAGTCCTGTGAGGTAGCCTACCCAGGAGGAGGGACACCGCAGCAGAGAGCACTGGAACCCCGCTCCGCCACGGCTCCCTCCAGCCTCGTTTTCTGCTTTGCAGTCCTTGCAAACTGCAGCTTCTAACTGTGGTTTGTTCCGAGCGCTAGATATTTGCACATGTGCCACCGCGGTTTACAAGGACCCAGGAGCGAGAGACGAGAGCAGAGGGAGCCACGGAGGAGCAGGGTGTCAGTCCCTCCTTTAACGGGTTCCTTTTATGCTTAAAAGGGGTCTAGGGCTGGAGGTCTCATCTTCTGTAGCTTCTTCATGCTGAGAGAGGGTGGTGTGAGGGACCAACATGGAACCTGTGTATTGCTTCTTCTCGAGGGATGGGCTGACATCCTTGGGACACTGCCATCTGGAAGTGAATGTGTTGAAGCCTGGAGGACACACACTTTACTAGAGAGTGTTCAAAACACAAGGACCAAACAGGAGCAAGAGAGAAACTGCCGCAGAGGAAGGGACCGCGTTACACTCGGAAGGTTGCTTGCTCAGCTTGTCAGGTATCTTGTGCCGAATCTTTTTGGTTCAAGTTGTGCAACCACTCAGCCTGGTCGGAAACACTTATTTCTCCTTCCCCTGATATATTCCCATATGTACAGCAAGAGGTGCTGTCTATGAGTCAGTTGCCTTTGGTCCCCAAATGCTAGGGTGGTTAACGGTGGGGTCCCTTGCCTGCACGTGCAGTTCCACAAGTTGGTAAAATTAGATAAAGGCCAAACAAAAGCTGGTGGTCTCTGCCCGCGGGTTTCTGTGACATATCCAGCATTCTCCAAGCTGTACTCCCCGGGCAGTGATGGCAAACACGGACCAGGTGGTTATCCTGCCACACGCCTTCCTCTTCTGCCTGAAGGGGAGATAAGAGGATGTTCAGGAACAGGAGAAAAAGCTTTCCCTCTCTCACTGTGTCTCTCCACAGCCAATCGGACCAGACTTGTCTATGAGGTGGCAGGAAAAAGAAGGACAGAATGAGATTTGGAGGGAAGGTCAGAGGTCACAGGAAGGTGGGCAGCGAGAGTCTTTCTACTCAGCTTCTGGTGAGGTTTTGATCACCACGCGGGGAGGTCTTCTTCAACAGGTACTGCAAGTCATCTATCGGAGAGCATTCCTGCTGCTCATCTGTGAGGTTCTCTTTTCTCAGGTTCTGGAGGTGGAGGTGCCTTAATCCTGGAATAACAGATCCAAGGTGTAACACCTGCTAGCTTAATGGAAGAGGGCATAGTTAAAAGAATTTCATAAGGGCCTCCCAGTGTTTTAGGAGAGCTTGATCGCCCGGTTGGAAAGAGTGGAGGTGGGTGTCAGAAGGGAAGGAAAAGGCTTCCACAGCATATTGGGTTATCGACGAGCAGACTGCCTGCAAGGCCTGCAGGTAGCCATGGATCAAGACCATTTGTTCTAAATGAGGGTCCCATCCTTCCTGCACGCCTGAGGAAGGGTCTCCCATAGGATATTCCAAAAGGGCTTAATTTAAGCCTGCTTCTTGGGCTGACCCTTATCCTCAAGAGAGCCAGCGGCAGAGCCTTTACCCGGGGCTGGTGGGTTTCTTGGCGCAGTTTTTTAAGGTATGGTTCATCTTTTCTACTTTTCCTAAAGATTGGGGCCTCCAAGCCGTGTGTAATTTCCACTTGATTCCCAGTGATGAGGGGATGGATTGAGTCATCTCGGCCACGAAGGCCGGCTCATTATCTGATTGGATGGAAGCAGGAGTCCGAACCACGGGATGATTTGTTCTAGCAAGGTTTTGGCCACCTCGCCAACTTTCTCTGTCTTGCAGGGGAACACTTCAGTCCAATTAATTGGTGAAGGTATCCACTAAGACCAGTAAATGTCTTAGACCTCCGGGGCAGGGGCATGACTGTAAAGTCCACTTACCAGTCTTCTCCTGGATATCGGCCTCTATAGTGTATTCCTTGTAAGGGGGGCAGCCGTGTGTGTTGTGGATTGTTCTGTGCACAAGTCTCACACTGGCGGGCTATTTCTCGGATGACACGGGTCATCTGAGATCCTGCCATGATGAGCCCCACCCAGTCCCGAGTAGCTTCCACTCCCCAGTGGGGGTCTTCATGGAGGGTTTTAAAGATTACTCCTAACTGACCCTTAGGTACACATACCTTGACCTCAGGGTTTTTATACCCGTGTCCTTCCTCCCTAGTGAATCCCATTCTTTCCTCCTTCAGGAGTGTGAATGGGCTGGAGGTCCTTTAGGGGGCCCGTGGGGATAAGGGGGCACAGCTGGGTTGGCCTATTTGAGGGTGAGCCCACCTGTCATGCTGCCTGTTTAGTGGCCTGGTCAGTGAGGTTGTTACCCTGGGCCTCTGGAGAAGTCCCTTTTTGATGTCCAGGACAGCACGCAACTGCTACCTCAGCAGGCAGGAGCACTGTCTCCAAGAGTTCTTTGATTTGTTGTCCAAGCTTGACTTCCTCGTTGTTGGCTCCAACAATCCTCTTTCTTGCCAAATGGCACCATGTGCATGCACTGCAGAAAAGGCATAATGTGAGCCGGTCCAAATCGTGACCCTCTTTCCTGTGGCAATTTGGAGGGCTTTGGTTACTGCTATTATTTCTGCCTTTTGAGCTGACATCCTGATGGGTAGGGGCTCAGCCTTGATCACTCCCGGGGTGGGTTTGATGGGGACAACCACATATCCTGCATGCTGTATACCCTCTTCAACGAAGCTGCTGCCATCAGTGAACAATTTTAAGTCTGCAGCCTGTAAGGGCTGGCCCTGTAGGTTGGGACAACTTGAGAAGAACTCTTTGATTGTCTCAGTGCAGTCATGTTGCAGGTTCCCATCTGGTGATGGACTTGGGGAGGAGGGTGGCTGGACTTAAGGTGGTACATACCTTCAATGTGATCAAGGGATTGTCTAACAAGACGACCTGGTATCTGCCCAACTGGCCAGTAGTCAACCAGAGTCCTCCCTTTTGCTCCAGCAAGGTCAAGACTGCGTGAGGAGTGTATACCACCATGGGCTGCCACATGGTCAGCTTCTCTGCTTCTAAGATTAGATCACAAGTGGCTGCAACTGCCCTAAGGCAGGTGGGCCACCCTTGGGCTACAGGATCTAATTGCTTTGAAAAATACCTTATGGGTCTCTTCAGAGGTCCCAACATTTGTGTGAGGATCCTGACAGCAACTCCTTGTCTTTCATGCAAACAAAGCTCAAGAGGTTTAGTTAAATCTGGGCCAAGGGCGGGGACCCTCATAAGGTGAGCTTTTAGCTCTTGGAAAGCCTGTTGGCACTAGGGCATCCATACAAAGGGATTGCTGTCTGCTCCCTTTGTGGCCTCATACAGGAGCTTCATGATGAGCCCAAAGTTAGAGATCCAAATCTGACAGAAACCTGCCATCCCCAAAAATCCTCAGAGTTGCCACTTTGTTGAGGGGACCTGGGTTTGGCAAATGGACTCCTTACGGGCTGGGAGTAGAGTTCTGTGTCTCTCTTTGAGGGAGAAGCCTAGCTACTGGACCTCTCAGCATGAAATTTGGGCCTTTTCCCTTGAGACCCTATACCCTGAGGCAGCCAGGTGATTGAAGGCTTCAATTGTATTTTTGTCCGAGGCCTCTTTACTGGTGCTGGCAATTAACAGGTCATCAACATATTGGAGCAGGACCCCCTCCTCTAATTGTAAGCATTGGAGATCTCTCCCCAGGATTTCCCCAAAAATCGAGGTGCTATTCTTGAACCCTTGGGGAAGCACAGTCCAGCAATATTGGGATTTCCACCCAGTTTTGTCTTCCAATTCAAATGCAAAAATCTCTTATAAGCCTTTCTCAAGGGGAATGCAGTAAAAGGCATCCTTTAAGTCCAAAGCAGTGAATCATTTGCTGTTCCCAGGGAGGAGAGACAGTAGGGTGTATGGGTTGGGGACCACTGGTTGGATGTCACTTATGATTTGGTTGATGGCTCTCAGGTCCTGTATGAACTGGTATCCTCCGGTCGGCTTCTTCACCAGAAGGATTGGAGTGTTGTAGGAGATTGGCAGAGTCGGGTCAATCCATGTTGTAGAAACTTGTTTACCACCCCTTGGAGCTTGTCTTTAGCTTCTTGCCTGATAGGATACTGATGTAGACGAAGGGGTGGGAGCTCCTTCTTTGAGCAAGATCTTAACTGGTTGGGCAGAGACTGCTGTCCATCAGCCCATACTCAGGGATCTACCAACTTCTCCCAGTCTTCTCTGGGATGAGGTTTCCTGTCTTGGGATTCTTGGGTGTTAGCAAGAAGTGCTTCTAAGGCCCATGCTTGCTCCAGGGGTACACTCACCTCAACTGTTATGGAAGTAATCGTCAACTGGGCCTCAGCAAGGGAATAGGGCATTCCAGGGTATAGAGGAAGATGGGCACTAAATGGTGAGCCCCTGCTTTGCAAGTGAGGGGTTTCAGAAAATTTCTTTTTTCTTGTCACCTTGTGACCCCTACAACTTGAGTTTTTTTTTTAGATAAGGGGCAGGGGCCTGGTTCAGGACCGAGTAGGTGGTGCTGGTGTCCAGTAAGAACTCAACTTTTTCTCCCCCCACTTGCAGGGTTACCTGGGGTTCTTTGGGGGAGATTTTTACTGACCTCTGAAGGAGGTCTGTTGTATTCCCCGGGCCCCATCACTGCTGACTTGGGTTTTGAATCACCATTTGATGCTCCCCCTTTCCCATTCCCCTCATACGTTTTTCACCAGGGGCATTCTCGTTGCCAGTGGCTCTCCTGTTTACAGTATGCACACTGATTTGGGCCCAAAGAGGGGTGGCTTTCCTGCCCTCTGAGCCTCCCTGGCTGAGCTCTCAGCTCTATTCCCCAGTGTCAGGAGGCTTGGGGCTGGCCTGCAGGTGTGGGCTGGATGAGGACCACTGCCAGGAATGTAGCCTGCCATCTCATTTTCTGGTCCTCTTTCTGTTTGTGGTCCTGATCCCTGTTGTTAAAAACCAAGAATGTAATTTCTACCAACTGGAATTATTGGCATGCCCGCCCCCACTTCTACCTTTTGGAGCTTCTTCTTGATGTCCAGAGCACTCTCCCCTATGAAAATCACATTAAACAACCACTGGTTCTCTTGTGCTTCTGGGTTCATATCTGTGTGCTGCTGGAAAGCCTGAAGAATTCTTTCAAGAAACTCAGAAGGATTTTCCTTAGGTTTTTTACTGCTTTGTATATCTTAGACAGATTTTTCTGTTCTGGAGCCCCCTCTTCTAGATCTGCTAACAGGTGCTGTCAGTAGTGTCGCAGCCTGCTCTGTCCTAACTCTAGATTGGGGTCCCAGTCGGGGTCCTGCCCTGGTACAGCTAGAAAAGCCTCTTGTTTAGCAGGGTCTTGCAGATTTTTAGTATGTTTCCATTCTGCCTGCTCTCAGGCTTTCTCCAATATCATCCTCCTCTCCTCGGCAGTGAGGAGAACCTCCGTTAGGCCTGACAGTCTGCCCAGGTGGGCTGATGAGTGTTGAAAATGGAGGAGAACATGTCATGCATCTTTTGAGGTCATCTGTATAGGTAGGCAAATTGTTTTTCCAACTGAACAGGTCCGAAGTGGTAAAGGGCACATGAGTAAGAGTGTACCCTCATGGCTGCCCCTCCTGTGTGCTCCCAACTGGCATTTGTCTCAATGGGAATTGGCCTCCACCGCTTGCAGATATCGGTGTCCTCTGACTGAAAGATGCTGCACTTCTCGTGTGGGAAGGGGAAATCATTCCTTGGCCTGAGCTCTACCCTCCGACTCTCCAGCCCTTGACCCCGAGTCAGCTGGGCTATCTGGGGAACCTGGGGTTATACGGGTTGATATGCAGGAGGGTCTGAGGGTCTGAGAATGGGATCCTCTCCTGGCTGCGTTAAGATGGGGGGGAGGTCTCTTCCTTTCCTCAGGTTTCTGCTTTCCCCCCTTCTGAATCATAATCTTACATTGCTTTTGTAGATCCTTGTTGTTATAAAGAGCCATAAAGGTCTGCACATAGGGCCTCTCATCCCACTTTTCTTCCCTCTTGCAAAATAGGTCCAGCTGTAAAATGGCATTTTAATCTATAGACCTGATGCTGGGCCAAATTTCTTGGTGCCCTAGTTGGTACTGGGGCCAAGCTACATTACAAAAGAAAATGAGCTTTTTGTCCTTCATTCCCTCAGATTTGAAAATTCTTTATGACACATCCTAAAGGGGAGTCACAAGGTATCAAACTGTTGTTCCCCATTCCCTCTAAGTATTTACCACTACTAGGTTTTCGGTTCTGGCGTTCAGTTAAGGGGTGGGTGCCATGATTCCTAACCCAAGTTGCTAATTCTTGGGGTTACAATCTACCCAGGGGTAAAAAGCCACACTTTTCCATGTGGAGAAGAAAGAGAAAGTAAATAAAGAATGAGGAGCAGAGAGAGAGAGGAACACCAGAATGGAAAGGTGAGAAGAGTGTTCCAAAAGACCATGAAGGAACTCAAACCCTCAGCAGGGCAACCACGGAGGGACTCGAACCCTCAGGTCACTGACAGGGCGACCACGGAGGAACTCAAACCCTCAGCAGGGCGACCACGGAGGGACTCGAACCCTCAGGTCACTGACAGGGCGACCACGGAGGAACTCAAACCCTCAGCAGGGCAACCACGGAGGGACTCGAACCCTCAGGTCACTGACAGGGCGACCACGGAGGAACTCAAACCCTCAGCAGGGCGGCCACGGAGGGACTCGAACCCTCAGGTCACTGACAGGGTGACCACGGAGGAACTCGAACCCTTGACAGGGGAACCACAGAGGAACTCGAACCCTTGACAGGGTGACCACGGAGGGACTCAAACCCTCAGGTCACTGACAGGGTGACCACGGAGGAACTCGAACCCTTGACAGGGGAACCACAGAGGAACTCGAACCCTTGACAGGGTGACCACGGAGGGACTCGAACCCTCGACAGGGTGACCACAGAGGGATGCGAACCCTCAACAGGGTGACCGTGGAGGAACTTGAACCCTCGACAGTGCAACCACAGAGGGACTCGAACCCTCAAGTCACTGACAGGGCGAGGGCCCCTTAACTAGGCGAGAGTGGGTCCCAGAAGACCACGACCCCTATTTGCCTGGTTTGGGGAAGGGACTCGAACCCTTTGCTATGGGGTCTGGTCTTAGGACTGTGCTTAGCCACCCTCTTTCTGCCTAGTTTCTCTAGACCAGTGGACCAACCTGGTCAGCTCACTTACCTAATTTTAGAGGCCTCTCCTGTCCGGTTTCTGTTTCTGAGCTAAGGTGGGGACCCGGTGGACCTTGTCCCGGGGTGGGGATCATGGTGGCCGCCAGAGACTCCTTACCGATCAAACGAGATAGGGGCACACCTTAAGGGGTTACGGGGGTCTGGATACTCACGACCTGGGTTTTGGAGTCTGCAGGTCCTGGTGGAGTCGCTAGAATTTGTAACTGAATTCCTTTCGGGCTTGTCCTGTCCTATTAAGCAATCGAAATAAGACAGATGCCAATTGCAAGGGAAACAGAAAGTGGCAAATTTATTGTCCGCGCAGACAAGGAGCAATGCAGGGCCGAGCGGCCGAAAGACCACATGCTCCCCGTCTGAGGGAGTCGGAGATTTTTATTTCCTCGAGTCTCTGGGGGGCAGGGATTGGCACCTGAAACCCTACACACTGGGTCCTCCTATGTCCAAATTTGGAAATCTGGGTGCTGAGTCATTCTTCGTAGGAAGTTTTGGTTGTGGACCTTCTAGCTTTCCAAATGGGCTTGGGTGGAACTGTGGGCTGGAGAGTACCTTCCCTTCCGTGTTGCTTGTCCTGGGGTCGGGTAAGGACAGGATTCCCTTGCTTTGCGCAGGCGCCATGATCGGGATTCGCGCATGGACAAAGATCTAGCGCTAGGACCAAAGCGCGATTAAAAGCCCTGGGTTGCAAGGATGGCAGAAGGGGAAAGAGGAGCTGGGGAGCCGTGGCTGAGCAGGGTTTCAGCACCTCGGGTTTCCTGCGGGAAGTTCCTGCAGGGCCTCTACTCCTGAGGGAGGGAGACCAGGGCAGTGTCGAGGATCTGTTTTTGTACGGCTATGCCAGACCCTGCACGTTGCTCTGCCAGGCCCCCTGGGGCTCTCACGTGGCGCTGCTGAGGAGAGCAGCGGTAATCTAGGATCGTGCTTCCATAGCGAACCAGCTGCGCTCTTACAGGAGTGTGTGTGTGCCCAGTGGGGAGAGCAGCCCTGGGCTGCCACTGCAGAGGAGGTGGGGTCAGGGGCTGCGGGAGAGCAGAGCCGGGCGGGGTGGGGCGTGGAGCCCCGAGTCTGCGGGAGGTGCTGTGGCGACGTGATCTGTCAACAGGAGGACCGGGTCCGTCTCTTCCTGAGTGCGACTCACTGAGGTGGTCTGACGGGGGAGGCTTGGGGTATGGGGGGCATGGGCCGGTCTGGTGGGGGGAGGCCTGGGGCATGAGAGGGTGGGGCCTGATCTGAAGGGGAAGGTCTGGGGCGTGATGGGATGTGGACCCCAGAACCTGCCCATCCCAAGAGCAGTCCCCAAAGTGGACTGAGCCCCCCTGGGGGCCGCAGGGCAGGTGGGGGGCGGGGCGGGGCAGGACCCGTGGGAGTCTGCAGCCCCAATGCAAAATAAGGATGGAGGGCTTGCTCAAAAATGATTAAGAATTCAAGGATGCGGACCCCGAGCGTGGACCACGTGAGCGTCGCAGCAGTGAAGCCACTGAGGGAGGGCCCTCCACACAGGCCAGGCCTCCTGTCAGCTGAGCTCCAGGCAGCAATGTCTGTGAACTGTTTTAACGCCGAAAGGAAAACATACTGACCACACCACAGCCAGACTATGGAAATGGGATGCTTCCAAGTGGACACAGAGCATCGTGGGCCTGCTTGAGGGGCAGATGATGTCCCAGTGGATGGGGGAGGACCTGGACACTGTGCAAGGCCCTACTCAAACACCTGTTCACCTGCCAGGCACACACCTGCACACCTGCTGGGCACTGCACACCTTCTATTCAGTTTAAGAGCTCTACTGAGATACAAAATTGAGCAAAAGATCATTAAAAACCCAGGAAAGAAAGAAAGACCAAAATGGATGTCAAAAGAGACTCTGAAACTTGCTCTTGAATGTTGGGTAGCTAAAGCAAATGGAAAACGCAATGAGTTAAAAGAGCCGAACAGAAGATTTCAAAGGACAGTTTGAGAAGACAAAGTAAAATATTATAATGAAATGTGCAAAAACCTGGAGCTAGAAGACCGAGAGGGAAGAACACACTTGGCATTTCTCAAGCTGAAAGAACTGAAGAAAAAATTCAAGCCTTGAGTTGCAATTTTGAAGGATTCCATGGGCAAAATACTGAATGATGCAGAAAGCATCAAGAGCAGATGGAAGGAGTACACAGAGTCACTATACCAAAAAGAACTGGCCGATGTTCAACCATTTTAGGAGGTAGCATATGATCAAGAACCAATGGTACTGAAGGAAGCTGCACTGTGGTGTTGGCGAAAAACAAGGCTCCAGGAACTGACGGAATACCAATTGAGATGTTTTAACAAATGGATGCAGTGCTGGAAGTGCTCACTAGTCCATGCCAAGAAATTTGGAAGACAGCTACCTGGCCAACCGACTGGAAAAAATCCATATTTGTGCCCATTCAAAGAAAGGTGATCCAACAGAATGCAGAAATTATTGAGCTATATCATTAATATCACACAGAAGTAAAATTTTGCTGAAGATCATTCAAAAACAGTAGCAGCAGTACATCGATAGGGAACTGCCAGAAATTCAAGCCAGATTCAGAAGAGGATGTGGAATGAGGAATATCATTGCTGATGTCAGATATATCTTGGCTAAAAGCAGAGAATACCAGAAAGATATTTACCTGTGTTTTATTGACTATGCAAAGGCATTCAACTGCGTGGATCGTAACATATTATGGATAACATTGAGAAGAATAGGAATTCCAGAACACTTACTTGTGCTCCTGATGAACTTGTACATAGACCAAGAGGCAGTTGTTCGAACAGAATAAGGGGATACTGCATAGTTAAAATCATGAAAGAGATGTGTCATTGTTGTGTCCTTTCGCCGTACTTGTTCAATCTGTATGTTAGCAAATAACCCAAGAGGTTGGACTATATGAAAAAGAATGTGACATTAGGAAAGGAGGAAGTCTCATTAACAACCTGCAGTATGCAGATGACACCACCTTGCTTGCTGAAAGCAAAAAGGACTTGAAGTGTGACTTGAAGCACTTACTGATGAAAATCAAAGCCCACAGCCTTCAGTATGGATTACACCTCAACATAAAGAAAACAAAAATCCTCACAACTGGACCAATAAGCAACATCATGATAAATGGAGAAAAGATTGATGTTGTCAAGGATTTCATTTCACTTGGATCCACAATCAACGCCCATGGAAGCAGCAGTCAGGAAATCAAACTATGTGTTGCATTGGGCAAATCTGCTGTAAAAGACCTGTTTAAAGTGTTCAGAAGCAAAGACGTCACTTAGAGGACTAAGGTGCGCTTGACCCAAGCCATGATATCTTCAATTGTCTCATATGCATGCAAAAGCTGGACAATGAATAAAGAAGACCAAAGAAGAATTGATGCCTTTGAATTATGATGTTGGCGAAGAATACTGAATATACCATGGACTGCCAGAAGAACGAACAAATCTGTCTTGGAAGAAGTACAGCCAGAATGCTCCTTAGAAGCAAGGATAGTGAGACTTTGTCTCAAGTAATTTGAACATGTTATCCGGAGGGACCAGTCCCTGGAGAGGGCCAACCTGCTTGGTAAAGTAGAGGGTCAACGAAAAAGAGGAAGACCCTCAATGAGATGGATTGACACAGTGGCTGCAACAATGAGCTCAAGCATAATAACAATTATGAGGATGGCACAGGACCGGGCAGTGTTTCATTCCGTTGTACATAGGGTCCCTGTGAGTCAGAACCAACTTGACGGCGCCTAACAACGACATTGAAATACAATCACATGCCGTGCAATCCACCGTTTGAAGTGCCCTGTTCGGTGGCATTTGGCAGTGTTCACAAGCTTCTGCAGCATCACCACTGTTTAATTTAGAAATTTCCACACCCCCCAAAAAACCCCTGTATCCACTCTCAGTCACTTCCCAGCCCCCACCCTCTCATCTGCTTTCTGCCTGTCTGGACTTGCCTGTTCTGGGCATTTCCTATAAACAGGATCACACAGTAGGTGCCCTTCGCCAGGACAGCAGCCTTCTGAGCAGCCTGGACTTCCCATTCGAAGCCAAACAACCGAATTACCCAGCCCTCCGCCTGTCCTGGGATGGTTCTGGACTGACTTTGGCAGAGCAGCTGGCTCTGGGATCAAGCAGAAGTTCATTACCATGGTAATGTACCCACAGTGCGTGGGGATGCCAATGGACAGCCTTGTTCATTACACCTTTGAGGTGAGACGGGCCATTTCCTTGGAGGGTGGGACGTTAGCTTCTCCTGATTTAGTGATGCACCTGCATCTTCAGGCCCCTCTCCACCGGGACTCCCACCTGGCCTCACCCTGTCTCCTTGAAGAGGGGGAGGTGGGCCACGTCTGGGTGCCAGTCTGGGTGCATGGAGATGGACTGAATTCATCAGACGCTCACACTGCTGTCTAATCGGGTTTACAATTAGCGAGGGTGCTGGGGGGTGTTGGGAGGACTTCTCGGGTGCCCAGTAACAACCACTCCTCCCCAGGAGGGCTCCGCTGCTGGGTTGCCATAATGTGGCATGAAATTAAAGCTTGCTGTGAGTCGGCAGCAAAATTTCAATGTTCCTTCCCTTCCCCTCTTCTGTGCAGAGTCCTCTGATGGCGAGGGGTCTTTACGCCGCCATTCACGCTGGCTCCCTTGGAGAGACTGCTCAGGACAGAGAGTGCTTTCTCTCTAGTCTGGTCCTGGGGTGCGTGAGTGTGAGGTGGGGTCTCTGTTGTCACCAAGGCTCTGGGCCCAGAGGGGGTGCCACATTTGGCGGTGGCAGGATGATGCTTCTTTGGAAGCAGTTCCATGTGGAATTCTGTACATCTGTTTCTGGTTCAGAGAGGTGGGGTGCCTGCCTTTTTTTTTTTTTTTAATTGTGCTTTAGGTGAAAGTTTACAGCTCAAGTTAATTTCTCATACAAAAATTTATACACATATTGTTTTGTGACATTAGTTGCAATCCCACAATGTGACAGCACACTCCCCCCTTCCACCCCGGGCTCCTGTGTCCATTTGATCAGCTCCTGTCCCTTCCTGCCTTCTCATCCTGCCTCCAGCCAGGAGACGCCCATTGGGTCTCGTGTATCTGACTGAACTAAGAAGCACACTCCTCATGAGTATTATTTTTTGTTTTATAGTCTTGTCAAATCTTCGTCTGAAGAGTGGGCTTCAGGAATGGTTTTACTTCTGGGTTAACAGAGCACCTGGGGGCCATAGTTTTGGGGGTTCTTCCAGTCTCTATCACACCATTAAGTCTGTTCTTCTTACTAGAATTTGAGATCTGCACCCCACTCTTCTCCTGCTCCATCCGGGACTCTCTGCTGTGTTCCCTGCCAGGGCAGTCATTGGTGGTAGCCGGGCACCGTCTGGTTCTTCTGGTCTCAGGCTGACGCAGTTCCTGGTTGAGATGCCTGCCTTTTGAAAGTTAGCTCTGCGTTTTTGAGACGCTCCAGTCTCATAATACATCGGAGAAATGGGATCGCCAGAAGAAGCCATGGCTGCCTCTGCTTATGCGTGCAGGGGGACCCTGAGCAGAGCTCACGAGAGAGACATACAGCTTGGTTCTTTGCTCTGTTATTTCTGGTGAAGGTTCCAAAACGCCTCAGATTCCCCCAAACCGCTTGCTTCTCCTTTTTCTGCAGGCTGAAGCTGGTGAGCACACACGCATGCACACACGGACGCACAGACCCACACAGGTACATACCTGCACTCACGCATGCACACAGGCACATGTGCTCATGCACACACATGCACACACGGTACTCACCCCGCCCCCACTCTTTGCATCTGAATCTGCCTGAGTCCGTCTGAGACCAGCCTGGCCTGGACAACTGGGCCCAGAGGAAGTCATTTAAATTCCACCCCCTGCCCCCACAGAGGCAGTGCCTGTAAGCTCCTTGTGCAGGGAGCCACCCACTCCTGGGATGCAGTGTGAGCCTCCCACAAGTGCTCCCTGTCCCAGGCTTTGCCACAAGCTGGCTGGCTCCTATCCCCCTCCCGAGGTGGTCAGCTGGTGGTTTACTCTGTGGCCCTGTGGGGAGTGGGGTCTGAGGCAGCCAGAGCGCAGAGGCACAGAGGACTAATAAATATTTCATGGTCTGGACCCAGCCAGGGAGAAAATGAATAGCTACGTCCTCAGTTAAGTGCTGGCTTCTTGCAGAGGGAGGGCCGTGGTCCCACCCACCAGGTTTCTTCTTTCCTTCGTCCCGGAAAAGCATGTGGCCGAGACGTGGCTTGTCTGGAGCAGGGAGTCCCAGCCGACTTCACCTAGGGGCCTACAGTGCTTTTGGGGTCCCCCTGGTGGGGTCGGAAGACTCTGGGGGCCTATCTCCAAGGAGACCTGTCTGTGGAAGAGGAAGTGGGGTCCCAGAGCCCCCAAGGGCGAGCCTGGTGGTGTTAGAGGCGGGAAATGCTGGCTCTGAGCCCCTTCTGCTGAAGTGGGAAGGCTGGTCATTTCTTGGTTGCTATTGAAAGTCACAAGTGACAGTGAATAAATACACAGACATTTCATAGGCCAGATTGCCATTTCCTAAGTCGTGGCAGAGGACAACAATGGTCACTTCCAGTTACGTAAAAAGTGTCATATTGCACCATAAATGGGACACCACCTGTCTGTCAGTGTGTCGTACTGTGGTGACTTACATGTTGCTGTGATGCTGGAAGTTGTGCTGCCAGTATTTCAATACCAGTAGGATCACCCATGGCAGACAGGTTTCAGCGGAACTTCTAGACTAAGATGAAGACAGAGTAGGAAGAAAGGCCTGGCGATCTACTTCGGAAAATCAGCCAGTGGAAAGCCCATGGATCGCAGCAGAACATGGTCTGATATAGTGTTGGAAAATGAGTACCCTGCATTGAAAGACACTCAAAATACACGGTGACCGAAACAATGGACTCAAACATACCAAGAATCATGGAAATGGCTCAGGACCGGGCAGAATTTGGGTTGTGTTGTACATGGGTCACCATGAGTCAGAGTCAACTCAGCAACTAACAGACAACACCGCCTTAAGTGTATGTCTGTGACCGAGTCCTCGGGGCCTCGCTCAGTCACCAGCAGGAGAAAGGCAAAATCAATACTTTACCCTGCTCCTACCCCTCCTGTCTCTCTTGTCGAAGGTGGGGGGGAGGCCCCTCCTGTGGGAGTCAGCAGCCACCCCCGGCCAGATCTCCGTGCAGCCAGAAACAGTTACACGTGTCTGGTCCTCTCGGGTGTCCTCTGGAAGTGTGTTCTCCCGGTCTGGGGCTTGTATTTCATTTCCTTAATGATGTCTTTTAAAGAGAAAGATTTCTAATTTTGATGCAGTCAATTCATCAGTTTCTCTGTGGCTCATGCTTTCAGCATCATAGCTAAGAATCTTTGCCTAACCCAAGGTCACAGAGATTTTCTGTTTTTGTTGCCCGGAAGTTTTATAGTTTTGCTGTTGTTATGGGCGCCATCGAGTTCAGTCTGACTCACAGTGACCCCATGTGACAGAGTAGAACTGCCCTGTAGTGTTTTCAGTGCTGTGATCTTCACGGGAGAAGATTGCCAGGCCTTTCTGCTGCAGAGTTGCTGGATCAGTTAAAACCACCAACCTTTCCGTTAGCAGCTGAGCGTTTAACTGTTGCGCCACCAAGGCTCCTCTCTTTATAGCTTTAGCTCTTACGTTTAGGTCAGTGAGCCATTTTGCTCCATTTGTGTACAGCGCCAGGTAAGGGGCTAAGTTGAGAGTCTGCAGATGGATGTCCATTTGCTGAAAGGACACGTCTTACCCGTCGGGTTGTCCTGGCACATTTGGCCAAAACCCACTGACTGCAGGTGTAAGGTCTGTCCCTGGGCTTCCGTTTTGTTCCGTGAAGCACGTCTCCTCCGTGGTTTTGTCCAGCCCTGGTTCTGTGGTCGCTTCCCTCCTTGGGCTGCCACATCCTAATGGCACTTGAGGGTGGGTGGGACGGCCACACATCTTCAGAGAACTTTTACACCTGTGGGTCTTTGTTGTTGTTGTTGGCTGCTGTCAAGCCCCTGACTCACATGATCCAGCCCCTCGCTCACGGTGACCCCACACACAGGGGAACAAAATCCTGCCGAGTCGCGTGCCATCCCCATGATGGGTTATGGATCAGACCATTGTGATCCATTGTGTTTTCATTGGCTGATTTTCAAAAGTAGATTGCCAGGCCTTTCTTTCTAGTCTGTTTTAGTCTGGAAGCACCACTGAAACCTGTTTGGCATCACAGCACCACACAAGCCTCCACTGACAGACGGGTAGTGGGAGCACATGAGGTGCATTGGCCAGGAATCGAACCCAGGTCTCTGCATGGTAGGTGAGATTCTACCACTCAGCTACCACTGCCCCCGGGTGGTCTCACTTAACGTGCAGTAAGCTCCAACAATGGGTGACCACAGATCACAGCCAGGGGTTTCAGGGAAGTCACGACTCACCCAGTGGCGGGGCTGGGAATGCTGGCCTGATGTCCTAATCCCACCTGGGGTGAGTCAGCTCCCAGGACATTGCCAACAAGTGCTGCCTCGAGTCTGGGGTGCTTCACTGCCCTGCAGCAAGAAAGGCCCCATAAGCCACCGAGTGCCATTTATGAGCAGCAGATCCACCCCAGCTTCGACTCCTGCGCTGGAGTCTGGCAGCATTGTCTGTGCCCCGACATTGAGCAGTGACCCCGCCTGCTGACAGATGTGGCTCAGGACGCGCAGGCCAAGGTAGGCAGCGACCCTCACAGCACCAGGAATAAGGGTGGCCCCACTACTCAGAATCAGCCTCCGGCCCTGGAGGACCCTGTTATAGTTCACTCGGGATCCAACTAGAAAAAGACGTTCTGGAAAAATCCACATGTATGAGCATATTTACAGTTTTCTTCCCAACTTCATATAATTTGTGTCGGGCTAGAGGCTGTTTGGTGGGGACCTTTCAGTGCCTCCCAGAGGGACCCCCAAACACAGGGTATTTAACATGTCTGGGGCTCTGGATAAAAGAAGCCTCTGTTGCCCTTGCTCCGCTCCCAGCCTGTCGGCTCAGATGCAGCAGCCAGCGATTAGCCTGTGGATGCTGCAGTAGGGGTCGGTGGTGGTTCAGTGGGATAATTCCCGCCTTTCGTGCAGGAGCCCCAGGTTCGATTCCCGGCCAGTACACCTCATGTGAAGTCACCACCCGTCTGTCAGCGGAGGCTTATGTGTTGCTGTGATGCCAAACAGGTTTCAGTGGTGCTTCCAGACTAAAACAGACTAGGAAGAAAGGCCTGGTGATCTATCTGAAAATCAGCCAATGAAAACTCTGTGGATCACAACCGTCCAATCCCCAGCTGATGACGGGGACGGCGCAGGACTGGGCAGTGTTTTGTTCTGCTGTGCATGGGGCCACCATGAGTTGGGGTGGCTTGACGTTTGCTGACAACAACGGAGGATGCAGAAGTGAACTGATACACAACTCCCCCCACCCCCCGCCCGCCCCAACGCACAATCTAGAAATAAAGGAAACAGATCTCACGCTCAGTAGCTGCCCTGGCTTTTCTTGTTCACATCGGCCTCGACAGGGAATTTGCCTGGAGAGAAGTGTGGCTGCGGATGGTGTCAATGCTTTATAAATGTCACCTTTTTGAATATTCAGATCTTAAATATTTCTATGTGCCCCATCAGCCTGGGAGCCGAAGTCTTCCTCAGATAGCTATGAACCCAGGATGCAGTAATTGTGCTCAAAGACCTGCTGTGTTTTGGGGCGAGAAGGCATTGGCGGGGAGGTAAGAACAAGATCTGAGAGTGGGGGGTGGAGGCCAGGGCTTCATTGACCCTTGGTGTCTAAACTGCCATTTGGGTTCCTTGAGACAGATGCGTTGGGTCTGCTGTGTGACTGGCTCTGCTGGTGTGTACGCGGCGGTTCATACACCCACAGCCCTGTTGCCCTCCCACGGCCACATTCCCTGGAGGACAGAAGGTGCCTCGCGGCGACACAGTTTATGTTGGGCCGTGCGTCTTTCCATGCCGAGAGTGCCTAGAAACCTCCAGGCCCCGGTCCCAAGAACAGACTCCAGCTGACGGGTGATTCCGGGGACCATGACATAGATTCAGGGAGGAGGGTGACAGGCAGGGGAACTGGGTGGACTATGGTGGGGCATGGTCCGTGGTCCTGTTAACTGGTGTGTCACATGTCGACAGCGCCCACTGGCGGGGCAGGCAAAGGCGAGAGAGACATTGTTTGTGAGCTCGTCATATCGTATAGCTGATTATTTAATTACCCTCGTTTAAAGTTTTACCGGATTTAGCATCAAAACATAAAAATCTTGTGATTGAGCATCAGAAAGTAATAATGCAATTAATATGTTTGCGGGTAACATATTACCTCGGTTGATTGCAAGATGCAGCCCTGGAGGAAAACCACAGCTGGCCTGTGTCGTGGGCATGGGGCCCGGGCAGCAGCCGACCCGAAAGGAGGTCCTGGCCCTGCTCCTACAGCCTCATCCACTCGCAGCTCACCTGCTGGCCCACCCCCTGCTGCCTGCTCTCCACCTGCTGTGCTGCAGCCTGGCTCCCCCTCGCCCCCTGTGTTGGCCTATCCCCACGGCAGCCCACGAGATCCTCTTAAACAAAGTTTAGGTCAGGTCCTCTCTGCTTCACTGCCCCCCTTGCTAGGTATAAAAGCCAGCACCATAAGAGCCCTTGGTGACGCTGAGCCTGACTAATCAGAGGTTCCTGAAAACACACTGAAAATTTTTATAGCAAGTCCACGTCTGTGCACCCATGTCTGTGCACAGCTCCTCACGCCCCTCCGTGATCCAGCCCCCTTGCTGCCCTCACCCCGGGTTCCTGCACCCCCTCTGCCAGGAGCGCCCCTTTCCCTTTGACACCCACAGCCTCGCTCCCTGCTTGGAGAGGCTGGCCCTGACCCCCAATTTGAAATTGCCCGCTGCCCTGCCCAGTTTCTCCTCCCCTGTCATCATTGACCAGCCACAAGGACCCAGCACGTCAGGTATAGGCCCCCCCTGGGGGGGCTCCAGATACTGTGTTACCCTCTGCTATGTCTCTAGCACCTAAACACTGCCCACCACAGAGGAGGGCCTCCAGAGTCATTTATTGTATTTATGAATGAGTGAATGAATGCATGCATGAAGAAATGAGTGAATATGTGAACAGATGAGTGAATGAATGCATGAAGGAATGGATGAGTGAATGATGCATGAACAAATGAATGGGTTCCCACAGGAAGCGAGCACTCAGATGGGCCGTTGGGTGGGTTGGCTCAGGGGATGATGGCCTAGGGGGCAGTTGGAGGACGTATGCTCCCTGGAATGAAGAGCACAAGAGGGAGCAGCTGCCTGAGCCATGGGTGGACGAGGCCCCTGGCCTTCTGGGTGGGGCAACTAACAGAGACCCAACTGGGGGACCCAGACTAACCCCACCCAACAGCTTGCCCTTCCATCCTTGGTTCCTGGAGGCCCATTGGCCGAACTCACCCAGAGCCAGAGAAAGGGACCCCTGGGATGTCCACAGAGGCTAGCCACCGGGGACCCAGAGTGGGGTGGGCTGGGGGAGGCGATGGGGGTGGGGCACCTCGATGCTGACTCAGGTCCCCTTTGTTTTCTTTGTGGCTCGTCAGTGCAGGTAACAGGGAAGTCCATCTGAGCGTGAGTTGCCTTCCTGCCTCTGATTATGTGAGGCAGAGGAACAGGGAGGACTACAGAGGGGCCGGGAGGACCGCAGAGAGGCGGGGAGGACTGCAGAGAGGCGGGGAGGACTGCAGAGAGGCAGGGAGGACTATGGAGGGGCAGAGAGGACCACAGAGAGGCAGGGAGGACCCCAGAGGGGTACAGAAGACTGCAGAGAGGCAACGAGGACCACGGAGAGTCAGGGAGGATCATGGAGAGATGGGAAGGATCGTAGAGGGGCAGGAGGATCATGGAGAGATGGGAAGGATCGTAGAGGGGCAGGAGGATCATGGAGGGGTGGGGAGGATCACAGAGGGGCAGGAGGATCATGGCGGGGTGGGGAGGATTATGGGGGGCAGGGAGGACCTCTGAGGGCAGCAGAGAGGCAGGAAGGGCTGGGGAGGACCACAGAGGGATGAGGAGCACTATGGACAGTCTCCCCTGGCGGGACCCTGTGGAGCTCTGGGTCTGCTCGTCCTGCTGGTCCTGCACAGACCGTGGGTGTTTTAAGAGCCTTTCAGATGCTGAGCCTAACAAATTAGAGACTGCCAAAAAATAATCGGGGTTATGATTGGTGCCATCCCCCACGCAGCCCAGGTCGGCTCAGGAACTGGACAGGCACACAGGGCAGCCTGGAACCCGAAGCCCCCGCGACGAAGAGACACTCACGTCCCCGGTGCACTGAGGAAATTAGGACGTTTGGTGCCAGATTGCCCGACTAATTAGATTTCCATCAGCTCCAGAGGGACCGGCTGAGGCGAGTCTAATTTAACTCGGCCTCAGCCCAGCTTCGAGCATTTTGCAGAAGGACACAGCCGAGCGGGCGACCCTGTGAGAGGCTCGTCGCCTCCTCCCAGCTCTGGGACGGGGGGCTTCGACAGTCTGCCCCCATCCCCCTAACCACGTCCCCTCTTCCTGCTCTCTGTCTCTCTGTCTCTCTGTCTCTGTCTTTCTCTCTCTGGGGGGCTGTGCAGTGCCCACCTCTTTCTGTCCGGCATCCCCTTGGCCTTGACCTTCCCTGCCAAAGGGGTCACACCCTTCCTTGAGTCACTCCTGGTCCTGCCCTATGTCCCACCAGCACATCCCTCAGCTGCTCGGCACAGTGGGGGCCTTGCTGGATACAGGATGCCAAGTCCTGCAAAGTTGTGAGATTTTAGGAGTTGAGCTGTGTTTTGTGTTCCCTGGAGAACCCAGCTGTTTGAAGAATTCAGTGTGGATCCTTTGGAAGCTGGGACCCCCTCCCAATCTGCAGGAGGGAGCAGGACAGGCTGCTTTCCTGAAGGGTAGGGAGGGGCCCCTAGTGGCATGCAGGCAGCCATAAGCATCCAGTGTCTCAAGGAACATTTTAAGAATTACACGTATTGATTCTGAGAGTGTGTTTGGAAAAATTAAGCCAACATATCACACCCATGATTTCACGGATATTTTGCTTGGATCAAGACTGTAAAAGGCATGTAAATCAACTCATTTATTAACCTAAAGAAAGATGTAATTATCTAGGTGGCCCCCCCTCCCGGAAGCCGGCCCCTAAACAAGGGTGGGGGACAGGTTGTTTGTTTAGGAGGAGGTGGCCCCTGGGAGCTCAGGAGGCCAGGGGGCAGTGAGGTGGGGAGCCAGTCAGTGGCTCAATCCCCTAGCCAGCCACCATCACGGGCATTCAGGTGCAGCCTGCTGGCGCACTCTGGGCGGACAGCATGGAGCACGCCAGGTGGTCCCCCCGCCCTGGCTGCAGGCTGCTCCCAGGGCGCGGACTCCCCATGCGTCCAGCCTGAGAGGGGCAGAGAAAGCCCCAACTTCAGCTGCAGGGCTGTGGGGTCGAGGTCCCAGTGAGTGCCCCAGGTACAGCGGGCACAGCTCTGCCGTGAAGGTGTGGGTGTGAGCTGGGCAGCTGAAAGAGGAGGTGAAGGTCTGGATCAAGGCCCCCAGGCAGACCGGGGCAGGGTTTGTGTGAGTGGACTTTAGTGGGAAGTGACCCCATAGGCCAGGAGGGAGCAGAGGCCATGCGGGGGTGGGCATCTGGTGTGCAGTCCTGCTGTGGACCCCAGGAGGCAGTGCAGAACAGTCCCTGAAGTGCCCCTGAGGGCGAGAAGCTGGAGAACTGGTCACCAGCCCGCCCACCCTAGGCTAGGGGTTCTCTCCTGGGTGGGAGCCTGTGCAGGCCGAGCTCAGCCTTGGGCAGACTCAGGTGCAGGCTGAGCCCCTAGGGCTGCCCTCGAGGCTACAGGTGACCTCGGGCAGATGCGTGGTCACGGGGCCCCAGCAGCACTTGTTCCTGGTGCCAAGTGACCTCCCACATGCCTCCCTGAGGTCCCAGGTGCCAGGGCCACACTCCAATCAGAAATGGTGTCCCCCTGGCCTGCACCCTGTCACTGCTCCCCATCCAGGGCCCCAGAGCCTGAGCAGTGGCACCAGCCCCAGACCCGAGCCACATCCCTGCCCGGTAGCAGTGCTTGTCGATGCCACTCACTGTAATGTGTCCCCACCCACGGTGCTGGGCTGGGGAAGGGGCCCAGGGTCTGCCACCATCATGGCAGCCTGCATGATGGGTTGTGGGGTTCACAGACCACTCGGATCTAAGATTGCACACCCCCTGCTCTTCTCTGGAGTCTTGGAAGGACTCTCCTCTGGAGTCCAGCAAAGTCTCAGACACCAGGACCCTGAGGCGAAGCCAGGCTCCCTGCCAGGCCTCCTCTGAGCCCAGCGCCTGCCCACCGTGGTAAACGCACCTGTCTTGGTTTTCGGGGGATGCACGGCCTCCTTGGACTTGGCCTCTCTCCAGCCCACCTGGGGACTGTCTCCCAAGACCTCCCACCGCCCCAGTGACTCTGCAGGGATTAGAAGCCCCTGTGGGTGGCTTCCTGCCCTGTGCCCTGCACGCTGCTGGCCTGAGGCCTCAGAACTGACCTGGGAGTGGGTCGGACCCACAAGGCTGGCCTATGAGAGCAGGCGGGGTCGGGGGAGACACTTGCAGCGACTGCTCCCCGCCTGGCCCGAGGGCCACAGCCAGTACACCCCCCGCTGCCCCTCCCTCACCCACAGGTGCTGGCCAAGGGGCTCCTACCTCGTCCCCTGTCCGGAGCTCCCTCGCCACGTACCACTTCCTGTGAAACAAAGGGGATCTATTTTGTTTGTAAAAAGCTGATTATCATAGATAAATGTATCTAATTAGTCTCATTTGCTGACACACATGCCTTTAATTGCAAGTTGAGTAATTAGACATATCTGCATATGCAAATGAGCATGGTTATTCCCTATGCCAGCCTCTGACTGGATTTCTGCAGAGACAAATAATTCTCTGTTTCAAGAGAGAACATGATATGTTAATTTACACAGACAAACTTATTTAGAGTCGAGTGTTTGTTTATAAAGCAATGATGAGAGAAATCGAAGTGACGTCATGTTAAAGAAGTACCTGGAGGTTCTAGCGTACGAGGGCGGGTCCCTGCAGGAGATGGCACCAGGGCGTGGTAGGGGCTGTGGGTGAGGTCCCCATGCCCGGGAGTCCTGCTCCCCGCCTGGATGCAGCTCTGGGCCTTGGGTGGGGGTGTTCCTGCTCCCAACCTGGAAGCAGCTCTGGGCCCTGGGTATCCTGCTCCCTGCCTGGACGCAGCTCTGAGTCCTGGGTGGGGTGGGGGTGGGGGGTTCTTGCTCCCAACCTGGACGCAGCTTTGGGCCCTGGGGATCCTGCTCCCCACCTGGACGCAGCTCTGGGCCCTGGGTGGGGGGGTTCCTGCTCCCAACCTGGATGCAGCTCTGGGCCTTGGGGGTCCTGCTGCCCACCTGGATGCAGCTGTGGGCCCTGGGGTTGTGAGGCCATCCTCCCTGTCCCTTCCTGTACCTCCTCCGCCCACCCTGCCGGATGACAGCATGGTCAGTCACTGCTCTGGGCCCAGTGGCCCCTCAGCCTGCAGCCTGGCCCGGTGCATGCTGGGATGTGTCCCTCAGCGGGCGTGAGCTGCATACTAATAATGGCTGCCTGGCGGCCGCTTGAAGCTCAGCCCAAAAGCCCAAAGCCAGCTCCAACCCAGGCCCAGGTGTCAGTGGCCAACCCTTCCCCGCTGGCTCCCTCCCCTAGAGGCCTCAGGACAAGGCCGGATGCCGGTGCTGGGATAGGGTCTCTGATCCGTCTACCCAGCCTCTGCCCTTGTCTGGCCCACAACTCCGCTCCAGCCTCCAGGAGCCCGGTGACTGCCCCAGGCACCGTCCATGTTGTCTGTGGCATTTGGCCCAAGACGTCTGCCCAGGAGGCACTGGCTGGCACAGGAGGGGTGGAGCCAGGATGAAGGATGCGGTGTCGGGGTGGGGCTGCCCTGGACAGCAGGGCTGGCCCCCTCAGCACCCACCCTATGGTCACGTGGGCTGAGGAGGGAATAAGCCTGGGGGGCTCTCACTGTGGCGGTCCCCCCAGCTCTGCTCTAGGCTCCACCAAGCCAGGCAGAGCAAGAGGAATTCGGGACAGCATTCCCTGTTTTCTAGAAGGCCTCCATCCCCACCCTTCTGTCGCCATGGCAACCAGCTCCGTGATGCTGATGGGAGCTGACACCGTCCCAATTCACCCTTGCAGTCCCCTCCCTCCCTTCCCTGCCCCCGGCCAGGAGCCGCCAAGGGCAGGATTGGCCAGCAGAGGGCAGCAGTGGCCTGGCCACTTGGGGGCAGGAGGGCTGGCGGCTTCGCTGGACCAGACCCTGCACTGGGCACCTGCACAGGCCAGCCGGCCCGGGGGCTGCCACCACCACATGGCCCCCTGGGTGGCACTCTGGGCCAAACTGAAGGGACAAGCACCTTGTCACCCAGCCCCCAGCCTGCAAAACAAAGGGGATCTACTTGTTTGTAAAAAGCTGAAGGACTGGAGGCCCATTCACAGCCCACCCCCAGGGCTGGAGCACCACCCATGACGGCTGGACCCTGTTGCTCCATTCACTTTATTCACCCACTCACTCATTCACTTTTTCACTCATTCATTTGCTATTCATTCACTCACTCATTCGCTCATTGTCTTGTTCATTCATTCATTCACTTGCTCATTCATTCTTCCTCACTCCCCCCACTCACTCGTCAGGTACTGAGAGCCAGGCGTCTTTCTTGGGTGTCCTTATAACAGTTCCCTCCTAGGACCCCGGCATCCCTCGAGGGCCCATGCTGATGGCTGGTGGCGTGCGCCACCCATGGAGTCACCTGCAGCCAGGCTCCGGCCCTTGAGCTTCTCACACACACTTGGGGAAAATATGGGCTGCCTTTTCCTTCCTGGGCAAGACCTTTGCTGAGTGCCTGAAGCAGCGTCTGGTCTTGCTGGTCTAAGCGTGGACACGAAGCGTGGCTTCATGGCTGTGTGGTCCCTGGAGTGAAGTCCAGGTGATGCCTTTGTTCTCCAGTGGGAGGAGGCTTTGGCCCCTACCTCCTCGTCACTTCTTCAAAGCCCCCTCCCCCACACCGTGGTTTATCTAACATCTTAACCCCAAGTCAGACACAATATCCCCCTGACCTTCTTCCCAACTCAAGGAATGTAACTAGTGAAGAGAGAGAAACGCAAGCAGAGAAGGGAGAATGCATCACTGAGACGCGCCCATCATTCATGCTGACCACGTTTTTTGAGGCGTTGTTAATGGGGTGGAAGCATTCTAATTGCAGTTGCCAGCATGAAAGGGGACATGGCTCTTGTAAAGCTTTATTAAAATCTGCAAACCCAGCTGAGGCACAGGGCTGGGACACACAGTCAACTCTGCTCCCTCCCTGAGGGGCTGTGGGTTAGACGAGCCTGCCCACTGGGAAGCTGATTTGGACATGGCTTCAAGAACCAGGGGGTTTTCAAGAGGAGAGAATTGGTCTGAACCCCTGTGGAGGTGGCCGACACTCCACCACCCCCTGCCCTGGATGCGCAGGTGTTCTCATGTGTGTATGTGTGTGCATGTTTGCCCAGAGCAAACACGTGTGTCAACGTGTGTACATATGCACACGTGTGTGTATGCACATGAACGTGTGCATGCATTTGTGTGCTCTGTGTTTATGTGTATGCACGTGTGATTCTGCAGTGTTTATGTGTGCATGTGTGCACACACACATACATGCCCACGCGTGCTGTGTCTGCGCACACGTGTTTGCTCTGTGTGTGCACGCGTGTGTGTGTGCATGTGTGCACGTGACTGCTGTGTGTGCGTGTATTATGTGAGGATGTGTAGTGTGCACACGTGTGCTGCGTGTGCATGTGTGCACAGTGTACATGTGAGCACATCGTGCACCACGTGTACGTGTATGCATACGTTTGCGGGTGTGCACATGTGTGCACTTGTGTTTGTGCTGTGTGTGTGCTCCAATGCACTGGCTGGGACTGACGGTGCTCCTGTGGTGCTCAGGGCAGAATCCTCAGCCTGGACGCCCCTTTTCTGAAGTGAGCAGTGGGCAAGCTGCAGTCGCGCGGCTGATGGCTTCTTTGTCATCTGATGGCAGATGGCAGATGTGGCCATCCAGGGTCACAAAGCAATGCCTCTCATTTCCTTGGTGGTGAGACCTGCTGGCTTGACCCACTGAGGGTGGAGGGGAGCAAATGGGCTGTCCAGGAAGGATCGGAGTGAGGTGTAGAGGCTCACATGCAGAATGGCGAGGCCTCTGGGCTGCTCTCCTTGAGGCCAGTGAAAGCCCCACGGCACCACTTGGGTCCAGCAGTGCAGGGAGGAGGCCTGTGGCCAGCAGGCATGGCTGGGGAAGAGTCTGCTTTTGACACACAAGACTCAGTCTGTCCTGGGGATAACGTAGCCTTGGGTTGGGTGGGGAAACTCCCTGCTCTTAGCGCCCTCCCAGTGTGTGCATGCATGCGTGTGGCGTGTGCATATGTGTGGGGTGTGCATATGTGGGGTTTGTGTGGGTGTGTGTAGGGGTGTGTAGGGGTGTGCATGTGTGGGGTGTGTGGGGGTGTGCTTGTGTGGGGGTGTGCTTGTGTGGGGTGTGCATGTGTTGGGTGTGCATGTGTGAAGTGTGCATGTGTGGGGGTGTGCTTGTATGGGATGTGCTTGTGTGGGGTGTGCATATGTGTTGGGTGTGCATGTGTGGGGTGTGCATATGTGTGGGGTGTGCATGTGTGGGGTGTGCGTGTGCAGGTGGGCATGTGGGGGGGTGTGTATAGGGTGTGTGTGTGGGCAAGTGTACACTTGCAGACATGGGTGGGCACAGACAGGACCCAGAGCCTCTGCCCTGGTTCTTTGTTTCTCCTCTCTGGGGTCCTTGCTCTGAATGGGGCTCACGTTGGTCCCGGCTCACCCTGGCCCTGCTCCGGCACAAGTATGCAGGGCGTGTTGGCCACCAGGCTGCTGTGCGCTCTGCATCAACAATGTCCTTGGATTAATAACAACCATAGCAGGAATAGCCAGACACAGAGGGCCCATCTCACCATCCCCAGTACCCTGCGCTGTGTACACTTCATCCGGCCACCCACAGGGAAGGTGCTCTGGCTCTCTCCTCGTCTGCAGACTTGGATGTGTCGCCATCTGGGGCTCAAACGTGGTTGGTCAGCCGGGCCTGGGCCTGGGCCTGCAGCATCCTGGGAAGGGTGGGGCTGGGCATGAGGCCTGCAGGCGCCTGCAGCTTGTTTGCTTGGTGACATCTTCAACTCCATCTCCTGGTCCCACACGACCCAGCTGTGCTTGTGGCCTGGACAGGGACCCCACCAGCCTCTGTTGATCTGCACAAGCCCCAGCTCCCACAAACAGCGTGGGTGAGCTGCGACAAGGCGACTCACAGCTGGGACTCTGAGTGTCTCTTAGGGAGTCTGTCTACACCACCACAGAGGGGCTGTTTTGAGGAAGGATTGTTTCATGATGTGGGCCGTATGGCCACCTGCAGAGGCAGAGAGACTCTATCCATAATGGAGTTTGACTGTCAAGCCTGAGGATTGGGCATGTAGCCAAGAGGGCGGGAAGAGGTTTACTGACGAGGCCTCGGGGCAGACAGGGTGCTCCAGCAGGCCTGAAATGGCCTGGGGAGCCGAAGGACACGATGCGTTTTTATTAGGAGTGGGGCCAGGAAGAGGCTTCGGGGCAGGGGCATGAGGGGTTTGAATCTCCTCACTAGCTCAAACGAAGGATCCTCCATCTTTCGTATCATTTGTCCAGGTGTGGGTGCAAGGGGCAGAGAGAGGGTGGACCCTAAACGCTGTGGGCTCAGAGTCCCCATCGAGGGCTCTACACGGCCCCTCCAGAGCACGCTACATGACCAGGGACTTGGCTGATGCTGGAGGGACCTCGCCTCTCCTGGGCCTCGGTGTCGACGGGCTTATCATACCTAGACTTTGATGGGTCTGTGGGTGCGCTTCTTCAAAATCTGGGGGGGCTGCTTTCTCCAGCCCTGGCCCTTCGCCCCAGCCCGGAGCTCCGTGCACCCCCAGGTAAGGATCAGATTGCGGGACAACCTTCCCACTGCTCTTCTTTCAAGGCAGACCCTCTCCCCCGCCCCCCAGCTGGTGCCCAGAGAAGCACCCACTTCCGGCAGCTGACGCACAGGGAGGAGTCTACTTTCGGCAGCTGACGCACAGGCGGGCACCCTCTTACGGCAGCTGACGCACAGGCGGGCACCCTCTTACGGCAGCTGACGCACAGGCGGGCACCCTCTTACGGCAGCCTGTTTTTTCAACCTGGGCCGATTCCTGGAGTCGAGGTTTTCCCCTACACAGCCCTTGCTCCTTTCCCTCTGCGCTGAGAGCCCACAAGAGGCACCTGTGGGTAGCGGCCCAGCTCGCTCCCTCCCTCCTGGCCCACACCTTCGTTTCTGGGGTGACAGGAGGCAATAAGGGCTGCCTGAGAGGTCGGGAGACAGGCAGGCCGTGGGGGACCTGTGCCTCCCGAAGCCCGCCTTGCAGGCCTCTGAGGGGCCGCAGAGAGGAAGGCGAAGTGAGGTGTTCCAGCAGAGACAGCAGGAGGGCGGGCGGCACAGGCACCCCGAATGCACAGGGCGCCAGAATCCTTAACCCTTCCCAGCCCCCTCCTCAGCCTACCTGGAGGCACCCGGAGCCGGTGGTCCAGGTCATGGGGGGCTTTTCCAGGACGAGGAGGCATTTTAGAAGACAGGGAGTCAGGACCTCCACCCCGGGTGGAGAAGAGCAGGGCTTTGGAGGGAAGGCGCATGGCAGGCATGTGACAAGGCTCCCTCGCTGAAGCCAAGTTGAGGAGGAGCCGCCAGGAGGCTGGCTGTGGTCAGAATGGACACAGTTCAAGAGGTGGCCACGAGCCCCTTTTTTCTGGGGGAAGAGCAGGCACACCGAGCCTGAAAGCACAAGTGGCCAGGAGCCCCTTCCAGGGTGGAGCCCCCAACTCCAGGGCTACATTGCCCTGGGCTGTCCTAGAATCTGGTCTTCCCCGCTGGGCGCCTCATTGGAGCTGGCGCAGAGTGGGTGACGGCAGGGCCTCGCAGGTGAGGCAAGCACTGAGAGGCCACCAGTGTTAGTGGGGTCCCACCTGCAATTGTCCTGGTGGGGAAGGAGGAGGCCGCTAGGCTGCCAACACAGGCAACACTGGGGGAGCGCAGGTTCTCGGGGTCGAGCTGCCCAAGCTTCGTCCGAATGAATGTACCTGCTGGGATTAGTCAGCTCTGAAGGTCAACCACTGTCTTCACATGACCGGTGTTGGGGGAACCAGCGCCAATAAAATGTGCATGTGTCCCACGTGCAGCCACACCTACCACTTGCTGTCTCTGGGCTGGTGGAGCCGTGGGCCAACCCCTTCTCCGAGTGGGGTGAGATTGGGAGTGTGGCCACGCTGCCAGGGCCCAGGGACTAAGGGCAGGGCCTGTTCCTTTGAGGAGCACTAGCCTTTAAGAGCTGCTGGTTGGAGACACTTTTCAATGCCTGGTTGAGTGGCTCCTGCCTCAGGGAGCTGCTGCTGGCCCCACTCCTGTGAGCTCCAGTCAGGCCTGGGGGAGCAGGGACGGATCTTACAACACAGGGCCCTGGCTGGCATTGGTGCCTGCGTGGCTCTGCCTGGGATGCCGGCAAAGTCAACCTCCTCGCCACCCTGCCTGAAGAGGCGGGGAGTGCCCACCAGGCCCTGGTGGTGAGCCGGCTCTGGGATCAGGCCCCAGCAGCTGGGCCTGCGAGGCCCTCTCCAAGGTGCTGATGATGCACCATTCCAGCCTTTGTTTCCGAGGGCAGGCATCCTCCGGCGCGGTGAGGCGCTCTACCAGCAGAGACACCTCATAGCTGCTTCTGCAGAGGCCAGCTCAGCTGTGCTGTCTAGCATGTTCGTTGATGATGGTTCTGCCTCTTTGTCTTTTGGGAAAATGTTAGTTGCTGTGGAGTTGATTCCAACTCACGGCAACCCCATGTATGCCGAGTAGAACTGCTCCACAGGGTTTTCAAGGGTGTGGCCTTTTGGAAGCTGATTGCCTGACCTGTCTTCTAGGGCACCTCTTGGAAGGCGTCTGAGCCATTTGTGCTACCCAGGCATGTCTTTGGGAACGTGAGCCTTTTTACTGACAGAGTCAGACTTGAGCCTTTGGCAGGTCCTCGGCGGGTCCAGATCAGATCCTTTCTTCTCCCGCTCCCCAGCAGTTCCCCAAAGGAAGGATGCCCTTCTTGTCTTGGTCCTTGAGATGATGACACAGAAAAGCAGGAGCTTTTCCTCACCCTGAGAGTTGGAGTTGGGCAGGGGGCAGAGCAGACCTGCCTGGGCGCCTCTCAGTGTGCTCACAAAACCCCCGGACCCCAGGAGGGGTGATGTGGAGGAGGTACACAGAGCCCCCGGAGGTGGGCTGTGTCCTATGCCAGTTAACAAAACAAAACATTTAGCTGACCAGCGGTTGGTTCACGTTCTGAAATCGGCATGAGGCTGTTTGTGCGCACCTGGAGTATCTGCACCTGGAGCATCTTCTGCACCTGGAGTATCTTCTGCACCTGGAGCATCTTCTGCTGGGAAGCAGAGCTCCAAGCCCCTGTCAGCTAAAGGGGTCCTTTCACTTGGCTTTTAGTGTTCACCGTGGCAAGCAAGCGTGCCTGGCCCTGCTGTCCTGCCCTGCGCCTGGTGCTCCGTCATCACATCCTCATGCTCTTCCCTGGTCCTTGTCTTTGAAGAGAGGCCAGACTCAGAGGTGGGGAGGTGGGGGGTGGGGGAGTGGTGTTGGGGTGGAAAGGGGAGGAAACGAGGGGAGTGGGAGGGAAGATGTGGTAGGAGAGAGGAGAGGGGGAAGTGGGAGGAAGGAGGTGGGAGGGGGAGGAGATGGGCAGGAGAGGGGAGGGGGAGATGGGAAGGAGCTTGTTCTCTTCCTTGGCTGGCTGCTGGGGGTCCAGGTGGGGCTGCCGATGGAGCGACAGCCTATGTCTCCCCAGAGGAGCCTGATGCTGGGTAGGTGGAGTCCCGTCGACCCACCTCCTGTGGTTGGCAAAATAGAGAAGCTAAGGGGCGGGATTTGGAGCCAGAAGAAGAGGCTGGGCAAAGGGACAGTCCAGCCTGGCTGTCAGGATGTAGATCCTGGACTCCAAGCAGGGGTGACCTTGGGGAACAAAGATCAAATAGCTCATTTTTCAAAATAAGCTATTTGTTAGAGCAGTTTTAGGTTTACAGAAAAATTGAGCAAAAGATAGAGAGAGGTCCCACATACCCCACTGCACCCTGCACAGTTTCCACTATTAACACCTTATATTGGTGTGATGCGTTTGTTACAATTGATGAACCAATACTGATACTTATTAACTAAAGTCCATAGTTTTTTATTGTTGTAAATATATATATAACACATTTGCCAATGTAACGTTTTTCATGTGTACAATTTAGTGACATCAGTTACGTTAATCCTGTTGTGCAGCCATCACCAATATCCATTGCCATAAACAGAAGCTCACAGCTTCCTACGCAATGACTGCCCTTTCCCCTCCCTCCGCCCCTGGTAACCACTGGTGGCTCAGCCGTTAAGTGCTCGGGGCTTCAAACCCACATGACAGCTCCACAGGAGAAAGACCTGGCTATCTGATCCTGTAAAGATTACAGCCAAGAAAACCTTACAGGCCAGCTCTGCTCTGTCCCATGGGGGTTCTGAGTCGGAATCGACTCGATAGCACCCAGCAACAACACAGTTTACATTAGGATTCACTCTGTGTGGGGGGTTTTGACAAATGCATAATGCCCTGTGTCCACCATGACAGTGCCCTACAGGACAGTTACATTGACCTGCCAATCCCTGTGCTCCCCCCATTCACCCCCTTCTCCCAGCGACCACTGATGGCACTGTCTCAGCGAGCTTACCTTCCACTTGTCATTAACTCCTCAGTATCCTTGCCTACTCAGTGGTCACACTGTTAGGAACTCTGGTCCCTTGGCAGCGCTGTGGCTTTACAGTGTTGCTGATGGGCGCCTGAGCCACAGTGTCCGGGCAGGTGAGGGGCACTGAGCCCACCTAGTGCTTCTCGGCAGGACTGAAGGCTCACAGACTCTCTTCTCTGCAGCTGAGACTTCTGCCAGCATCCCACAAGCTTCTGGGCCCCCCTCCACGCTTGTCTCAAGGAGTCCAAGTCGGCCGTAGGTGGCTCTCCAGGACCACCCTGGGCTCTGGTCCTGGCTCTGTGGATCCACTGGCCCTGCCGAGGGTCAGCCTGGAGCCTGAGGCTCACTGCCCACTGTGGGAACCCGCCTACCACAAGACCCTGGTGGGACCAGATGGCAGCCCACGGGTGGCTTGGCAAGAAAAGCTCTGTCCAGATGGCAATGAGCTGGGCCAGTGGGTCCTCTCTGTGCCTTCCGGTTCAGGGCTCTAGGATTGGAGGGGAGACCCTAGGGTGGGGGGAGGGGAGGCCCAAGGGTGTGGGGAGATCCTAGGGTTGGGGGGAGGGAACCCCCCAGGGGGAAAATGGAAGAGGAGATCCCAGAGGGAGGTGGAGGGAGAGGTCTTGGGGGTGGGGGAAGGGGGGTGGGGGCCAGTAGAAGAGGGGGTTCCTGAAGGGAAGGGAAAGAGGAGGTCCCTGGGAGGTGGTGGGCAGCAGATGGAGGCCACCTGGGAAACAGGGTCTGATCTGGATGGGCGAGCAAGAGGCAGTCCTGAGCATGAGAGGAGACCCCAATGAGGGCAGGGAGGGACGGACATCTGGGTGAGGATCAGCAGCCGGCACACGCCCTCTCCAAGGGGCCATGATGCGGGACAGCGTGAGAGCAGGTGGCAGCGGGACATCTTGGCAGAGCGGTGCCCTCAGCCACAGCCCATCAGGACCTGTGGGGAGGAGAGGCCGAATGCAGAGCCAAGGTGCTGGGGGACCCCTGGGCTGTGTCAGCTCCCCGAAACTCTGGAGGCCCTGTGGATTGGGACACAGGGAGGGGGTGGCCAAGAGGGCGTCCCCATCTCCCAGATTCTGTTGGGGGGTGGGTCTCATGAGTGGCTGGGAGAGCGGATGTAGGAGGAGGGCTGCAGTCCACATTTGGGCGGTTTGGAGGCAATAACGCTGCTTCCGGTGCTTGGGTTTGGGCTCAGGCTTGGGAGGGTTTGGTCTGCACCAAAAAGCAGCCACTTATCAGAAAAGAGGGGTGTTGGGCCCCCACAGGGAGGACTGTGTCCTGAGGGTCAGGATCCCCCACCCCCGACCCTGGGTGTCGGGTGACAGGGCAGAGAGGAAAGGCAGTCTGGGAAAAGCAAGCGGAGCTGGACCTGGTCTTTTTCACAGATTCGTAAACCAGAGAGAAGTTAATTCAGATGCTGTGATTTCTCTGACAAACTTCAAAATATGTAAATATGGAGCCTCTTCCTTCAGTCACTAAAACAAATGGAAAACAGGTTTATTAGCATACAGATGAGTTTGATCTAATCAGCCCGAGTACAAATTAGCTGCAGGAAATGTAATGAGCTGGGAATTAATTAGCAGCATAATGATAGCTTGCATGCTGATTACCTGGGGTCAGGCTTTCGGCCTGTCCCCTCCACGCTGATCTTTGCTGTGAGCCCAACTGGCCTTCCCATGGCTCCTCACCCTCGGGACCCTGGGAAGGAAGGCAGCCGTTGGGGACCAGGATGCAGGCCCTGTGTTCTCAGGGGAGGTGGAGCCTGCTCCCCCTCAGCTCCACAGGGACCCTTCTACAGGGCCCACCCCCACTGGGAAGAGCCCAGTGGTGGGGGAACGAGGTCCTGGGATTGCAGAGGCCTTGGGGCCTGGTGTTGCGAGCTGTCTTAGGGGGTTTTCAGGAAGGAACCCTGAAACCGGCTCCTTTGCCTAGCCCTGGGGTGGGCCAGGCAGGGGGCTGGCCTGCTCCAGAGGTTGGGGTGGTCTCCCGACACAGAATCCTAGAGACTTTGGATCCCACTCAAATGTGGGATTCTGTGATGTCTGCTCCCCACCTGAACTGGAAGTGCCTTAGGGCCCCAAAATGATCCTCTAAACTTCAAGTCTGAGGGAAGCCCGGCCCCGGAATTCCTGAATGGGAATCCCAGCATGAGACTGTCCAGTTCCAGCAAGGTCGAGTCTGTGGTACCGTAGCTCTTGAGGGAAGTGTCAGACAATTTGGGCAGCATGTTTTAAACCACCAGGACACTCATTATCTACATTCCTTTCCTCCCACGCAAAATTCCTCCAACCCCCCCAAGACTCCCCACGAGTGTCATGCCATCACAACATCAGGCTGAGGCTCGAGGTCCCTGATCTTGTAATTAAACCAGGTCCCGGTTCAGACAAGGCTCAGTACAGCTGTTCAGTATGGCTCCTCTTGACCTACATTAAAGCAACAGGTTACTGCCCTCCCCCACACCTAACATTCAGTGGTGGGGCAGGCATAGGATAACTGCTCTAGACAGGATGTTCTTAAAGGGTACACGTGCAGCAGTAACGCTCCATGGCAGTTCTGAAACCCAGCCAGGCACCTGCTGCCACCTCCTTGCCATGGCTCCACCCAATGCCTGGGACTGTTCTCTGTGCTCCCTGTCTCTGCTCTCTGTCATCTTCCTTTCCCATAAACAGTAACCTCTGCTTGCAGCCAAGCAGTTTTCTCAGCCTGATATTCACCTGTAGAGATTCAAGAGTTTCATTTTGTATGCCTTCTGTCCCTTTTAATCCCAGCCAGCAGTGCTTCCACCAGAACAATTCTCTTAAAACTTAGTGGGTTTCCTATGAATCTTACTAGAGTTGACTTCATTAGACAAAGCTACACTTGCAAATCTCTATGATACAGGCCTTTCTCTGTCTTGGGTCCCCTCTGAGGCTCCTGAGGCAGCAATGCCATTAAAATTTTTAGAAGCCCTATGTTTATTTAGTGTACAGGATCCGAAAGCATACCCATAAAGTCCTTAGAAGGTCCTTTGTCTATGGGGCACCACCTTAAATCTTTCTGAGGCCAGAACCGTTGGTTTAAAACTTGCACACTGGATTCAATCTTTGCCCTGAAGCCACTTCTTAATTCAAGTATCTTGGAGATGCTGTAAATGAGAGAAAATTTTATTTTCAAATGAAGCATGGCCTGGATTTCCTCCAAAATTGACTCACAATCGAACAATTCATCCCCCAATTCCTGCATCTCCTGCCTCTTGCATTTTACAGTAGGCAGCTGGGTCCGCCTTCAACACTCTGCCTGAAAGTCCCCTTAAATGGCTCGTCAGGTTCATCAGGCACATTTCCTCTTTTCCACGTTGCTGCAGGCAGCACTGTTACTAAACTTTCCACCACTACAGAACAAGGAGCCCTCTCCTTCTTTCTTTGAAGCCCTTCTCCCAAAGCTGCCTAAAGGCCCCTTCATCGTCCCCCAGGCCCAGAGCCTTTAGGGTTTTTCTTATGGCAACACTCCACTTCCTGGTACCAAAACCCATCCGGTTACCATTTCTGCCACTGCAAAATTTAGTGATTCAAAACAGCAACACTTGTCCAGCTGGCAGATAGACCAGCAACCTGGCCAGGACTCAGGGCGAGGCTCACGTCTGCTCCATGTGGCTTCGGCTGGGGCAGGTGGGCTGGGCTCTGGAGAGTCCACCCCCAAGCTGATGCACTCACATGGCTCATGGCCAGCCGGTTGGTGCTGGGCATCCGCTGGGCTCGGCTGCTTTCCCCATGGACCTGCCACCTACTGTTTCAGCTTCCTCGCTGTGCAGAGTGTCCCCAGAGAACTGGGAAGAAGCAGTCACCTTTTATCACCCCAGAAGTCACAGATTGCCGCATTTGTTGTTGTCACCAGCCCTCCCTGATTCAAGGAGACCCCAGCCCTTCGAAGGGAGTGTCAAAGTCACATGTAAGGAGAACATATGGCTCGAGAGATCCAGCACTTAATTCTCACCAGCTGTGTGGGGCCAGGGAGCCTCCTCTCCGAGTGGACTTGAGACCCGACAAGCAGTCCGGGCACCCTGCTGTTCTAAGCACGTATCAGCAGAGGGGCAGAGGGGGCCACAGCCACCCTCCCCAGGCTGGCAGCATGTGTAGGGTGGGAGGCAGCGAGAGCCCGGGCAGCTGCCCACCCACCTGGGCCTCCAGCTCCGTCCAGCTCATGGGTGCTTACTGGCTACCTGCCCTCCCTGGGGCCCGAAGCAGCACCTGACACTCATGACACCCCCTTTCCAGGCCAGCACCCCTCCCTGGCTGAGCAGAAGTCCTGGGTCCTTCCTGAGTCTACCTGTCCCCTGGGCCTGTTTCAGAATAGAAGCCACATGTCTGAGCAGCTCCAGAACCATGTCTCTGTGCTGGCCTGACCCTGGGAGAGTGAGAGCACTGTGGCCGAGGCTGGAGAGCTGTGGGGGTTGTTGACGAGGGACGGCTCCTCCTTCGCCCGATGTAGACTCGCCACTGCCTTCCCACAGTGTCCAATCTGGCGCCAACCCAGCTTCCCTGGACCCTCCCAATCATCCAACCAAAGACCACATCCATAGTTTCTGTCTCCCACCCTCTTATGTGATGCCCCACTTCCCATGGCCTGGGCTCTCTCTGTGCCACAGGTAGTAATCTCCACGTGATCAACTCCAGGCCTGTCCCCGAGGTCTTTAGGGGAGGGCACTGCCACCTCGAGTCTTTAAGAAGACGGACGGGACAAGACCAACCTTTTGAAACTGCAGCACTTTCAGTGTAGAAGCCAAAGGCCACCTCCCAACGCCTCTGGGTCTGAGCCCCTTAGTGAGCCACGAGCAGTGACCCACCAGTTCCTGGCAGCCCCGAAGCGCCAGCCCATGTCTGTGTGCTCACCAGGCCACCTTTCAGCCCCTGAGTCGTCAGGACGGAGCTCACTTTGAGTCCTGCCGCAGGTCTCTGGGTCTATGGACGGCGCCAGTTTGGGGTTTTAGCTCCATGAGCTGCCTTCCCCATCTGGGACTTTCTCACCTGAAAGAGCTGAACTCCTGATTATACCTGCAATGCCTGCTATCGCTCGGGAGGAATTGAAAATCTGCTGCTCACACACACAGTGGAAGCTGCAAGGGGCCGGCATGGGGCTCCTCACCACGGCAGGTGCGGGGAGGAGCTGATCCACATGCCTACAGGTGAGGCCCCCCTGCACCAGGTGAGCCCACCACTGCAACCCACCTGTCCACGGTGATGTGCCAGATCCTGTGGCCTGATGACTACCACTGACCCACTTTTATGGGAGATGCAATGAGGCCGATCTGCAGCAACACTTCAGTTTTCAGGGAGAAAGCTCCAGTTATGGCTGCCACACCCCCTCATCCCCCTAGTGCTTGCCCTTATCCCTCCCCACATTTAGGGGTCTCTTCTGAGGACATGCCCCATATATTCTGGGGTAGGGTCATGTACATGAGCTGTACTGTTCGTGGGTGGGATTAAAGTGTACGTTCTCCAGGGTTTAAATGACCTCAGAAAAGTCCCAACCTTGAGGGAAAACTACTTTCCCTGAGGAGGGAAATCGCCAAGCTGGAGTTCATGGCCAGGCTCCAGGCTTCTGCTCTGTGAGTTGGCCTTGTGCCTGGGGGTTCTCTCGGCTGCCCCCTCCACCTCTTCTCAACACGAGTCTGGGGCATCAGCCAACTCTGAAGGAGCTTCTGGGGCATCAGCTGGCTGTGGAGGGGCTTCTGGGGTGTCAGCCGGCTCTGGAAGGGCCTCTGGGGCATCAGCTGACTCTGGAGGGGCCTCTGGGAACAACTGCAGGCTCCTACACCACAAGGAGACAACCCCCCCTGGTCGAGCTGCAGGCATGGGCAAGGAAGGCCTGGGGGGCCGGGGGGACCCCAGGTTCTGACTCGTCCTTCCCTCTGCCCAGAGCCTCCGATGGGTGGGTCGTGCCGACCCCTCCCCAGATGCCCCACTTGGCACCTCTAAGGGTGGCGGGTGGACAGGGGACGGTGATAAAATGGTGAGGCCAGGGCAGCAGGGACGGGATTTGCAGACCCTCAGATCATCCTGGGAAGTTCTTTTCTCTGAGGAAGCAGGCAGCCAGGCTGTCTATGCGCACACACCTCATTTAGCGATCACTCTTCCTTGTGCTGTTCCAGGTGATCGCCTTGGTGGGTCTGACCCTGGGCACCATGTCCACGGGCCTCAGAAATCTTGGGTGGGTCACTGGCCAGGCAGGGCCAGGTCCTTGCTGGGATCCCCTTTCCTCTTCCCTGTGCTTTATCTTCAAAACCCTTTTCCTTCACTCTGACTCGTGGCCACCCCATGAATGTCACAGTGTCACAAGCACCAGGAAGGGGTAAAGCCTGACCCCTGAAGGCTTGGCCCAGCTCCAACAGCAGGGGACCCCTCTGCCACCTGCGTGTCTAATGAGCTGCCTCTGGTCTGCTCCCCTGTGCGCCGTTCTGACGACATGTCCCCAGACAGCATGGCCTGACACCCACAGACAGTGTGTGAAGGGACAGCTGTGACATTTGCTGCTCAGTTTCCTTGGGAGGAGGGACGTGCAGGGGCGCTGCCATGTCCAGTGAGACCCTGTCTAGCCCCTGTCATCTCACCGAGGGTGGAAGAGGAGATGGTGGTTGAAGGTGTGGACGGGCGTCGCCAGGGCAAGTGCCGTTCCAGGCGCACATCTCCACGCCTCCACGCCCAGCTGACATCAGCCGCCACATCCAGTCTCTGTGACGTCTAGCTAACCGCGGCTGCAGCCCCCATCCACACACCTGCCTTGGGGTCAGGTCCGCCTGGGGCTTGATCCTTCTTCCAAAGGGCTTCGTTGTGGGGAGGCTGGAGAACACTATGGATTCGAGAGCACCTGAGCGCCACCTAGTGGGCTGATTACTTATGGCCCCACGCAACGAACAGATCAAACTTTCTCAATTTACAAGTCTGAGTGAGTTTTCAGCACTGAGCTGCTGGAACCCTGGACACTCTCGTTCTCCCTTGGGGCCTTGTCAAAGCAGTACCCCCAGGAGAGCGGCAACGACCCTAGGCCGGCCCCCAGAGCCGTTTGATGGTAAATGCAACGCCCATGACTCAGACCCACTGCAGCACGTTGGCTCTGTCCCCGCATGCGGGCATTCAGAGTTGCTGAGGGCAGGTGGTCCCAGGGTCCCAGGTGGGGATGAAGGTCAGGGAGAGTAGGGCCTTTCTGGGTCCTCTTCCCACAATTGTCACCCCCAGGGCAGGGCTGCATTTGGGGAAGCTTTGTCCTTTAGGGGGACCCCAGGGGACAGAGTCCTGCCAGACACAGAGCACACAGGAGACACCACGTTGTAACAGAGAAGACAAACGCATAAACATGAACACACAGAACATGGCGCTAGGAGATAAAAGAACACCGGAGCCAGTCGGAGGCCTTGACTGGGACAGCCCTGAAGGGCCACTGCAGCTCCAGAGCTGCTGTGGGGTCGGCAGAAGCCCCATGTGGCTGCATCGCACCCCAAAGTCCCCTCACCCATCCTGCTGTCCTCCTCCCGAGCTGGCACTGGGACTTCTCAGTGAAACCCCTGTGGCCAGTCCCCAGGTCCCCAGGTCCCCAGGTCCTCAGGTCCCCAGGTCTTTAGGTCCCCAGGTCCCCAAGTCCTCAGGTCCCCAGGTCTTTAGGTCCCCAGGTCCCCAGGTCCCCAGGTCCCCAGGTCTCCAGGTCCCCAGGTCCCCAGATCCCCAGATCCCCAGGTCTCCAGGTCCCCAGGTCCCCAGATCCCCAGATCCCCAGGTCCCCAGATCCCCAGGTCCCCAGATCCCCAGGTCCCCAGATCCCCAGATCCCCAGGTCCCCAGGTCCCCAAGTCCCCAGGTCCCCAGGTTCTGGGTCTCCATCTCAGCGTCTGTCTGCACCTAGGGGAGCAAACAGATGGTTTGGGCAGTTTTGTGGGAGAGAAGAGTGAAAAAACAGGTGTCAGCCAGAGAGGATGAAGCCGCAGGGTGTTTCGTAGGGTGGCGGTCCCCTGGAGGGGTGATTCAGCAGGGAGGACACACTGGTGGTGCAGGAGAGACGGGAGGTGGGCTGGGTGACATGAGTGCCCACTTGAGGATGGGGGTGGGGTGGCTCGGAGCGTGGCACCCCATCTTGTGGTGGCTCGAAGGCCAGGAGGCAGCTCAGAGGGAGCACACCAAAGCGAACGTCTGTTTCCTGTTCCCATTCATGAGCCTTTATTTCTTCCTGGGAGCCCTGCCTTCTTGTCCAGCTGATCAACCTCTGTTGAGCACCGCTACAAGAAAAGGGACACGAGCTGGGCATTGCGCCCCACCCCACGGCCCTGCTCTGTGCTGGGTGCGAAGGGGCCAACTTCAGGAGAAGCAGCAGGTGGCCCCACCTTTGATGACTGCAGAACCCAGTGGAGGGGATGAGACTCACACCCACAACAGGACAAAAAATGCAGGACCATTGAAGGAAAGGCTTTGATGCCACAGCCTGGGCCCTCTCAGCTTCAGCACCGCAGCTGTGGACAGCTCCGCGCAGTGGCCGGCCTCCACGCAGTGTGCAGGGCACCTCTCTGCTTCACTTCCTCAGGGCTGAAGAAAGCTGGGCGTGCATGCATGGTGCACCCGGGGTGAAGGAGGTACTGCCCCCACTGGGGCAATCACCAACCAATGAGAGAGTGCCTCGGCGGGTAGATGTCCCAGCCTCCGCCCCATGGGACATTCCAGGTGGGTTCTCCCTTGTGCCTGGAGCGGCCCCAGCACGACTTCTCTCTGCACCCCCCACCCCCCACCCCCGTCTCACTGCCCTCGCTGCAGTTCCTGGCATCACCTACAGACAACTACTTCCCCCAGGGCCTTGTCGCAGAGTTTGCTTAGGGGAACCCAAATAAAATGGGAGTGTGTAACTGATGCCGGGTGAGTGGGCTGGATCCTGCTGTCCTGGAGCCGTGAGGAGGGACTGACTGTCCATGGGGTAGGTGTTCTGGTGCCGGCCCCAGCCCAGTACTGATGGGTGAGGGAGCAAGTGTCCCCCTGCTGTTGGTGGTGTGGGCAGAGGCCCAGCTGTGGGGTGGATGTGGATTCCCATGGTGCTGAGGGGCAGTAAGACAGGCTGAGAGAGGAGGCTGAGCTGGGCCGTCATGGGGCCCCTGCCAGGGGAGTGGAGTGTTCTCCCTTCATTCTTGCTCTCACTGTGCGACACCCCAAACCCCTCTGTCTGGTGTAAATGTGAGGGACAGAAATGTCAGAGTTTGTTGCTTAAAGGGGTCCCAACAAGGCAACCCTGAGCTAATGAGTGGATGGGATGGATCCACAGAAAAGTCAAGTCTCCTGCTTGTGCAGAATTCCCTCTGTTTTAGTGGAACCCATTAAGTCTGGGGGTCCCCAGGAGGTGTAAACGGTTTGCTCTCAGCTACTAACCAAAAGGTTGGCAGTTCAAACCCACCCAGTGGTGCTGCAAAAGAAAGGCCTAGTGATCTGCTTTTGTAAGATCACAGCCCAAAAAACCCTGTGGAGCACAGTCCTCCTCTGAAGCACATGGAATCAACTCGATGGTGGCGGGTTTTTTTGGTTGAATGCAGGGTGCTACAACAGCCCACAGAGGGGACACAAAGACTCAAATTTTGTAAACTGAGTCTGACTCTAATTTTCAAACCCAGGGCCCCTGGTAGTGGAAGCAGCAGGAAACATCCAGACTCTAGAGAGGACAGCGAGACCTGCCTTCTCTTCCCTGGGTGGGGGCCAGGCCAGGAAATGGGGTGGAGGTGGGCAGAGCCACCTAGGAACGCCCAGAGTCAGATCCTCAGCCACCTGCCTGTGATCACCCCACTTCCTAATTCACAAAATGGGGATTATAAGACTATCAGCCCACCGGGGGCGGATGGGGGTGGCTTTTGTGCAAATGACCCCTTGGCAGCCAGGGCTCGGCTGTTACAGGAGCCCCCCCCCCCCACCGCCCATGACAACAGCTGGTCCCTTGTTCTGTGCATGGATGACTCCAAGTCGAGGACCAGCCACCTTGCTGGGGTCTCAATGGTCACCCCAGGTCTCTCCACACTGTCTCGTCCATAAGTGGTCCCCGGTGGGGGAGTTACCGAGAACTGTGCGTGCGCTCAACCAGTGGGAGGCCAGCAGGGGTCAGGGCCAGACCCTGTCGCCTCGAGGCTGCTGCCTGGGCCCGCTGTGTGTGATGGGCCAGCACCCTCCCCCACAGCCTCCATGGTCCCCAGCAGCCTATTCCGGCACCGTGGCTCCATGGGCATCCCCCCTGGTGTGAACACTGCTTTCTTCGTCCAGATGTTTTTGTCTTGTCAAGTCACTTTACTTCATAAGCAGCTTAGAAACGGAGTCCCTGGGCACTGCAAGTAGTTTGAGTGCTTGGCTGTTAACTGAAAGGTTGGCGGCTCAAGTCCACCCAGAGGCACCTTGGAAGAAAGGCCTGGCAATCTACTTCAGGCACTGAAAACCCAGTGGAGCGAAGGGGTGCCACTGGTGATGGGGGGAGTGCAGGAGAGGGCAGGTGTCTGGGGGTGTCAAGGACCCTCAGGCCACCACGCAAACAGCCAGGTGGCCATGGAACTATGGGCCCCCTGCCCCATGGGGTCACCCCCTGGATGCTGCCAGCAGCTCCTGAGCCCCGGTGTACCTGGTGTCTACCTTCCGCCCCCCTCTGTCCCCCCCCCAGGTCACCCGGGGACTTTGACGTTGCAGCTCTCAGCCCCACTCCTGCCCAGCCTGCAGATTCGTCATTTAGAGACACCCATTTCTCCCGAGCCAGGGGTTTTACGACTCTGAGGATGGAAGCTGTTATCCCAGGAAAGCCCCGAGCACTGTCTATTCTGATTTTACGGTAAGCTTCACTAAGAAACTGTTTAAAACATATGCTAATGGTTTGTTGTGTGCTTTAATTATCATGTGTATCATTAAGGATGCCTCCCGTTGGATCTCAGGGCCCTACGGCCTCCCAAGCCTTGTTCCTGTCTGTGTGCGTGCACGTCTGTGCGTGCGTCTGTGTGCCTCCATGTGTGTATCCGTGTGTCTTTGTGTCTGTGCACATCCACGTGTGTATCCGTGTGAGTCTCTGTGTTTCCATGTGTGTGTCTGTGTGTCTGTGCGCATCCACGTGGGTATCTGTGTGTCTGTGTCTGTGTGTCTGTGTGTCTGTCTGTGTGTCTGTGTGTCTGTCTGTGTGTCTGTGTGTGTCTGTCTGTGTGTGTCTGTCTGTGTGTGTCTGTGTGTGTCTGTGTGTCTGTGTGTCTGTCTGTGTGTCTGACATGGAGCTTCTCAGAACGAGCAGCAGCACTTGTGCAAGGCTGGCTGTTGGCTCCGGGTGTGCATTTAAGCAGAGACTTGGGCGTTTGCAGGCCCTGCCTGCCCTGGGGACAAAGGCAGGAGCAACATGACGTAATACCACACTGTGTCTCGCAGCGTTTGCCGTGATTGATTTCAAGTCAGTCTGCAGATAGATCATTTCTTCTCCTTTGGGGCTCAGTCTCTTTGAAGTCCAAGCCCGCTTGGCAGGGGGGAAGGGAGTGGCTGTCACGGCTTTTTGTTTAAGGGAGTGGGCGAGAGGAGGAAAGAACGGCGGAATCAGTAACACGTTACACATTACATGCGTATTATTTTATGCAGTGGTTTTTAAAATCAGTTAAAAGAAGAAAGGAGAAAAATCACATTTACAGTGTCTTTTACAATTTCAGCAGCGCTGGTTCAGTGGTAGAATTCCCGTCTTCCCTGGAGACCCAGGTTTGATTCCCGGCCAAGGCACCACGTGCACAGTCACCACTCATTTGTCAGTGAGGCTTGTGTGGTGCTCTGATGCTGAATAGGTTTCGGCAGAGCTTCCAGACTAAGACAGACTAGGAAGAAAGGCCTGGCGATCTGCTTTCGAGAATCAGCCAACGAAAGCCCTATGAACCACAACCATCCAATCTGCAGCCGATGGTGGGATGGCGTGGGACCAGGCAGCATTTCGTTCCGTTGTGCTTGGGATCACCCTGAGTCGCGGGACGCACGGCAGCTGCAACAGCAACCTTTACCTGCTGGAACTTTTTGTTTGTTCGTGTTGATTAGAATCATCATCAGGAGTCATTTGCTTTCAGTTTGAAGACTTCCCATTGACATTTCTTGTGCAGCGAGGTCTTCTTGCTTCTGAACTCATGTTCAGGAGCACAGAAATATGGGGGGCTCTTGGACGCCCACTTCTGCCTGGGGTGCTCAGTGGGAAATGGCCACTTCTGAGGGGACATGAGCTGGGTTTGATCTCTGCTAACCAATCACCTAGGACGACACCTCCTCCGTGATAACCGCGTGCACCCTGCGTGACTGAATTCCCAATAGTCCTTCCTGCCCAGCCCCAACCTAAGTCACTGATTTAATTAAAAAAAATAAAAAGCTGCCGTTGAGTTGACTTTGACTGATGGCAACCCCATGTGTGTCAAAGTAGAACTGTGCTCATAGGTTTTCAGCAGCTGAACTTTTGAAAGTAGATCACCAGGACTTTCTTCCAAGGTGGACTTGATCCTTCAACCTTTCAGTTAGAAGCCGAGTGCATTGACAATTTGCAGCACCCCAGGACTCTATATTCCTGTTTTTCCTCACATTTCTGCTGGCCATAGCTTCTACTCCTGTGGGTGAGAGTTGCTGCTTTCACATTGGCTTTTCTTCCCTGTTCTGTGGCCCAGGATCCTGAGGGATAGAATTCCTGGAACATCTTTGGATGCCCAGGGACCCATGTCTCACTTTGCATACACTGGAAGATTCTTTGGGCTTGGGAGAGCTCCTGTGAACTGGGGTCCACGTTTTCAGGTATCAGGAGAAGCACTTGATGGGGTGACAGAGGGCAAGGGGAGCCCCCGGAGGTGCCCAGGGTCCTGGTAAGGATGGTGTTGGGGAGGACAGGGGGAAGCTGTCAAGGAGATGAGCCCCATGCCCCATCGCTGTTCAGCCACACTTGTCAGGGGACGCTGGTGACGATGCAGCTGACAGGTCCCCCCCCCCAAGTGCCCCAGTGAGGGTGAGGGAGACAGCTCTCTGCCTGGATGTTCAGACTGCGATATGTTCTCGGAGCTGGAGGAGTTTCTGTGTCCGAAAGAGCATAAGGTGGGTGTGTGCAGTGGTGATTTGAACAACTACTGCTGAAGTTTGTTTTATTTCGATTTTCGGGTGTTGTGATATTAAAGCAAGGAACGCTGGTGGTGCAGTGGTTAAGTGCTCTCCTGTTAACTGAAAGGTCAGTGGTTCGAACCCACCCAGCAGCTCCGTGGGAGAAAAGCCTGTCGATCTGCTCCAGTGAAGAGGACAGCCTAGAAAACCCTAAGGGGCAGTTCTACTCTGTCACGTGGGGCTGCCATGAGTCGGGATCAACTCGAAAGCACCCAACAACGACAGCCATTAAAGTGATCACAGTGATGACCTTTATAAAAAGTGTTTGCAAAATGGACCCTCTGGGTGGTGGGCAAGAAGCCCCAAGCTGGGGGGACATTCTGTGCGACGGTTTGCTAAATCAGCCCTTAGATGCTCGTCCGAACACCACCCCTCTGACTGGGCTGACACTGAGGGCACAAGGCTGACCTCACAGGAGAAGCCCACTGGGCGGCCTCCCCAGCCTGGACAGCCAAGGAGCATTCCCGCGACAATGGGCTGCCAGCTGGAATCCCACCAGGACACAGGCCAAGGGGTGATGTGAAGAGAAGCTAGTCCCCTGTCTAACAGAAGAGGCCACAGCCCGGCGTTCACCAGCTGTGCCTGGAAGTCCTGGGGGAGACTTCTCAGAGGGCAGGGAGGGGTGGGCTGCCTGTTCTCTGGGCTTGGAGGGGCTCAGTTTCTGGGGTTTCTGGGAGTGGGCTTTGGGTTTAGAGAGACCCAACCCCACCTCTTGCCAGCTGCACAGACTTGGACTGAGCCTTGCCCTCCCTGGGACTCAGTGTCCCCACCCACAGATGGAATAGAGTATCCCCTCGTCACAGGTCCCGGTGACGGTGAGCTGCTCCAGCGGGGGACACCCGGGCACTGAGCCTGCACTTAGCAGGGTCCTGTTTTTCCTGTTGCTGTGCTAAAGGCTGTTTCCAGAGTTCCCCTCTATGGATGTGTGCACACAGCGGCAGGGCTGGCGTGGGAGCAGGCTCGAAGGCATCTCCCTAGAATGGGGGACGTGGAGGCTGCAAATGACGGGGTGGAACAGCCTGTGCGTGCGGGCTGGGGAGTCCCCGAGGACTGTGGAGGTGGCCCGGGGAGGACCGAGCTTGGGAACCCAGGGCCGGCCGGGTTGTGCTGGCGGGAGGATGCGCCTGCACTGGGGTTGCCAGCCTGGCGGCCGAGAGCCTGGTACCCAGGGAGGTGGGCACAGGCATTAACCAGTCTGTAAACATGCGCAAACTCTGTAGAAGTAATTGATTAGTAACTATCATGTAATTGCAGGGTAATCACATGGTTATTTTTTGCTTTGCAAATTAAAGTGTTACTATGGGATTGAACAATTACGCAGGGTAATTAGACACCAATTCACATGCTAACTCGGGTAAGACCATCAGGTAATCCATATAATTGTGCATTAACGGGAGGGCGATGGCCTGGGGAGCGGGCACACTTCCCCAAGTCGGGTCTGTGAGCCCTGACCTTCCCCTGCACACCTGGGCACCTGAGCAACCCTGCCGGGAGGCACGGAGAACATGCCAGTGCGCCCGCACCATGGGGCCGACTTCGAGCATAAAGCATATTCCAGGAAAGCCATTCCCTTCTTTTAAAGAACTTTTTATGTGGTAAAATGTAAATAAGAAAACATGTGCATTTAACCACGTTAAGTGTATAATTCAGCGGCACCGACTGCGTTCGCTGTGTTGTGCAAACCAACCAGGTGCCATCTGGTGGACTCTGCCCCACGGCCACCCGACAAGTGTCAGAGCAGAACTGCACTCCACGGGGTTTTCAATGGCAGTTTTTGGAAGTAGTTCGCCAGGCCTTTCTTCTGAGGCACCTGGGGATGGACTCGAACCACCAACCTTTCGGTTAGCAGCCGAGCACATCAACTCTTTGCATCACCCAGGGCCTCCTGTGCAACCATCATCACCACCATTTCCAGAAGTTTCTAATCACCCCAGTCCCATTAGCAGTCACTCCCTGCTTTTTCTCCCCACCCTCACCCCAGCCCCTGGCAACCACAGATCTACTTTCTGTCTCTGTGAATTTGCCTACTCTAGCTTTTTCATATACATGGGATTATATGACATTAGTCCTTTTGTGACTGGCTTCTTTCATTAGCATGCTGTTTTCAAGGCTCATCTACGTCGTGGGGTGTACCAGGACTTCATTACAAGAAAGTCATTTTCTTCTTAATACCCCGGGATTATGGCAGCGCTGGCTGCCAGCCGAGGGAGACACTCTGAGGTGAGAACCCGCCTTGGGGACACGGACTCTTGGGGACTAGGTCCCTACCTAGACAGGGACCCTAGCTGCACCTCCACTCAGCACCTGGATGTGCCTGCGAGGTGGTCTCACCTCTGGTGCCGGCTTCTTGATGGCCCCGGTCCCACTGGTGACTCTGCCCCTAGTGCCAGAGAGGGCTGCACTCAGCAGACATCTGGTCACAGATTCATCCGCTCACGTACTCACTGACTTACTTCTTGCCATAGAATCTCAGCCAGAGTTTGAAGAATTACTATCCTCGTTTTGCAGATGGGCAAACTGAGGCTCAGTGAAATATGCCTCGAGCCCGATGGTGATTATGTGAGAGACGTCCGCACTCTGCTCCCCAGCTCTGGCGTTTTCTCTCTTCTCAGGGGTCTAGACTAGAGCTTCCAACCTCGGCACTGTGCACATTTCGGGCCAGATGACTCTGTTGTGGGGCTGTCCTGTGCACTGTAGGATGTTTGGCAGCATCCCTGGCCCTGGCTTCTACCTATTAGATCACCCATGAGGTGTAACAATTAAAAATGTCTCCAGACATCGCCGAATGTTTCCTGGGGTCAAAACTCACCTCTGGTTAAGAGCCAGTGGTCTAGAGCAGGGTTTAGCAAACCAGAGCCCAGGGACCAAACTCAGCTCACCACCTTTCTGTTTTTGTAAATAAAGTTTTATTGGCACACAGCCACACCCATTCATTTACTCCTTGTCTGTGGCTGCTTCTGTGCTACAAAGGTAGAGCTCAGTAGTTGGGGCAGACACCTTGCAGCCCACAAATCTAAATGATTTGCTTTCTGGCCCACTACAGGGAAAGGTTGCCGACCCTGGTGCAGACTGAATGTTGTTGGCTAGTCCAAGCAGGTTTAGGGAATTGAGAAAGTGGGCTGTGAGTGACCTAGGGGTTTGACAAGCTAATAAGCTATTTCTAGGACACTCTAGAGGTACTAATGCATTAACTGTATGAAGTGCAACAACCAGCAGGGCTCAGCTGAGCCCCTTCATGCACGGATCGGGGTGGGCTGCACCCGGGGACCCTGAACGGCCTGTTCTGCTTGGGAAACAGGGAGGGAGGGCTCCTGGGTGCAGGCCACACAGAGCCCCCTCTGGTCTCTTGGTGCGCTGCCCTGCACGTCGGTGCTCACGGAGTCATTGAAGACCACAGACCCGCATCCGCACAGCTCTCAGACCAGAGGCGAATCACTGCAGCACCTACCTGCTTACGTGGGTTTTCACCCGACTGTCAGCGTGGGGGGGCCTGGCCTCACTCTTCGTTCCCACAAAGCCATGCTCTTAAGCCCCCACCCCTGCCCTTTACTGTATAACTTCTCCACCCCCCGGCCCAGAGCCCCCCTTCCACTGCTGCTCTCCACTCACCCCTTGGGAAGCCTCCACTTCGTCAATTTCTGTCCCCGAGGTGCCTGGTCAGCCTAGAGCTTGTCTCCCCTCGGTGCATGGCTATCTTCACCGTCACTCATTCTATGTGAACGTGCGCCATCCTCCCACCCACCCCCTAGGATCCGCTGGAGGTGAGGCTGTCCCTGGCTCAGAGCCCGTCACTCAGGGAGCCTGGGGTGTGCTGGGCACCACGTGCTCCTCGTTCGACTCAAGGACTTGAAGCTCCAAGGCCATCGGCAAGGACACAGTGGATGGATGTGCCTGGGCCCAGAGGCCCCTCTGTGTGGAGGGTTGGGGCAAGCAGGATCCCAGGCTGCAAGGATGCCCAGGGCTCATCGGAGGCGCAGTTGGGGGAGCTGCCTGACGTGGGACTTGCAGCCTGGATGTGGGACATGCAGCCTGGACGTGGGACAGTGCAGCCTGGATGTGGGACAGTGCAGCCTAGATATGGGACAGTGCAGCCTGGACGTGGGATGTGCTGCCTGGACGTGGGACAGTGCAGCCTGGACGTGGGACAGTGCAGCCTGGATGTGGGACAGTGCAGCCTGGACGTGAGACATGCAGTTTGGACTTGGGACGTGCAGCCTGGCTGCCCTCCCCACTGTGCCTCCTAGAACGAGGGTCTGGAGGGTCCTCTCCTGCCACAGCACCAGTGCCTCCCTGGCTGCCAGCATCTGTGACAGGGCAGATGACTTCCCCAGGCCAGCGGGCACCCCCCAGACAGGCGCTGGGAGGTGCAGGAACAACTCCGAACCAGGCGCGCCCCATCCGCATGCCCCACAGTGATGCTCCTGGATGATCAGGCACAGAACAGGGCGGACGAGCCAGTGGACGCCAACTCTGGTCAGTGGCAGTGGCCGCAGAAGACCTGCTGCAAAGCCACACCTGTGTTTTCGCCAGAATGAAAAGGGCAAGAAGAAAAGGTGGATAATGTTTGAAATTAGACTAACTGCTTCCTTGACATTGTGGGCACACCATGAGTGACTCCGAGGATTGGCAACTGAGCAGTCAAAAAGAAAAGGGTCACCACCCCGGGGCCGTATGGTGACAAAGAGGCGGCGGTGGTTTGGGGAAATCACACTGGCCTTGTTGATTCTGGATCTTTGGTCAAATTCACCTCGTTGGAGGGGCTGCGCCCTCATGGCCTGCCAGGTGGGCTAGGGTGTGTCCATTACTGGTGCCAGCAGGGAGGGAGCAGCCTCTCCCTGCCCACCTGCCCGTCCGATGGGGGCTCAGCATCTCCCCACCACAGCCGCAAAGCTCTTCTGTGGCTTCAGCTCCCAGACTCCCGGGCAGCTGGTGTGGCCAGAAGCAGCATTTTGGAAGCAACGGGCAGGCAGAGGAGATCATGATGGGAAGGCCAGCAGAGGATTCCTGCTTAAAAACGTGTCGATGTGCACGTTGGTGAGCAGGGCTAACTGCTAGGCAGAGACATTTGTGGTCACGCCCTGAATAAACATGCCGCCGCCAGCAGCGGTCGGTAACACACAGGCTTGGGGTGGCTTAGAAGCAATTCGACGCCTGAAAAAGATGGAAAATGGGGAAAAACTGAGCACGTGACTTACAGAACATGGGAAAATAGAAAAGCTTGTTAGGTGTCGAACGTTTCGTTAACTCGATCAGGCGTGCAATTTAAAAATCGCTTTGCCCCTTACTGAAAAATAAGTTAATTATGACAACCTCCTGAACCAGCCCAGGGAAATTTGGGACTACACGGTTCCCCGAGAAAGGCTGTCCACATCACAGCCAAGCCCACGTGTGCAGGACGTTTCAAGGGAGATTGACACAGTTAGCTGAGCACAGGGAGATGCACGCTCAGTAGCTGGAAGCATCCTCACAAAACAGTGAACTGCTCAAGGGGGCTGGGGGCTTCCTGAGACACGTGGGAGCCAGTGGGAGGAGCTCCTGAGTGGTGAGTCCAGGTCACGTGACGTCCTTTCCACGCGAACACTGTGAGCTGTGCAGGAATCAACCTTGTTTGGAATCCGGGCAAACGCCTTGCTGCAGCAGTGAACAGAATTCTGGAGCCCCAGCCTCTCCAAAGCCTCTTCCATCCTGACTGTTCCATGAGGTGGAAAAGGTGCATCCCTGGTGACAAGGCAAGTGGGGAGAGCTGGACGCAGGGCTTGGGGATGCACGCCATCACGAAGTCCCCATCACTGCGCCTTTACCGTCACACTGAGGTTCTTCAGGGAAGTGAGTCTGTCCAGGGCAACAACAGCAAAGGGCGTTTTCTGTCTTCTGCTTTACTTGGGAAAGCAAAACATCATCTAATAGCGGGGTTCTAACCCGTCTCAAGAAGTCCTGCTTGCACAGTGGTTAAAGTGCCCAGCTGCTAACTGAAGGGTCGGCGGTTAGAACCCACAAGCTGCTCCAAGGGAGGAAGATGTGGCAGTCTGCTTCCGTGAAGAGTCACAGCCTTGGAAACCCTATGGGGCAGTTCTATTCTGCCCTATAGGGTCACTGTAAGTAGGATACAACACAAAGGCAGTGGGTTTGGTTTTGGTGGTTTAACTCTGTCTTAATGCCAAGAAAGAAGTCCCGGGAAGAGGGGTCCCCACGTGCACTAAAAGATGCTATGAATCAGGTCCGTGGTCGAGGGTGCTCCGGGGCCGTGGATGAGGGAGGGGTGTTAATGGGACACAGAGACCACTGCTCAGAGAGAGGGCAGGCCCCCAGGGACAGGTTACCCAATAAGCAAGATCACCCAGTTATCAAAGATGTGGTGAAACCCCTGTGAAATTTTGCACTACAGATGAGTAAGTAAACACATGTAAAGCCCGTGAGTACTTTGCTTACTAGTGAATCCATCCCTGGGGCAGGGTCCCGGGTCCAGGCTAGACCAGCCATTGCTGGCGCGAAGGCCAGTCCAGACACTGGGCCCAGCAGCCTGTCGGGGACCAAGCTAGGGCCTTTGCGTTCGAAGTCACTGTCCAGTGGTCATCCCTCAAACTCCAAGCCTGACCACCCTGTGGCTGCCTGCCCACCTAGGTCTCCTCCTTCACTGGGCCCCTGTGTTTCGTCAGCTCCCCCAGGCTGGGGGTGAAGCGCAGATTTGGGGCAGGCAGCCTGGAGGGAAACCCTCTCCCCAGTCCTCACATGAGTCTCTGGGCGGTTTGAGGACAGGATCAGGGCTGAAGCCCAGGCCCAGAACACCTACTTTAAGGAACCCGTTCGTTCACGTGACCCCAGGGGAACTGCTCTCTCGGAGCCCGGCTATGTGGAAGCTTGTCCTGGGGAGTGCAGGGTTCAGCCCGGCTCCCATTTTGCCAATTTGGAAACTTACCTTTGCACCCTGAAACCCTGGGTCACCTCTAAGAGGGAGTTCCTGTGACGAGGGCCGCCACATGAAGTACTGCATGTCCACGCGTCAGATGTATTTCCAACACTCGGGACGCACTGGTACTAAAATCCTAGTTGTCGTTCATCTGAAATCTAATTGCGTTGTTGTTTACCTAATTGGCCACCCTAATCATGATTCCAAATTGCAAGTGAGACCCTCAGGACGTGTGGAGGCAGGATACCGGTGGACATGCACACCCTCACTCCCAGTACCTGGGGGGTGTGGTTACACCACAAAGAAGTTGGGGTGCAGATGGAAAGAAGGTGCTGATGAGCCAAGCTCAGATGGGGAGAATCCTGGGTGATCCAGGGGGCCCAGTGGAATCTCATGGTCTTTAAATAGAGAAGAGAGAGGTAGGAGAGTGAGGGATCCGTAGTGGGGAAGAAGCATCAGCGGGATGCAGCTTTGCTGGTGTTGAGGATGGAGGAGGAGCTGTGCGCCGAGGAACGAGGGCAGCCCTGGGAAGCTGGACAAGGCTCAGACCTGTATCCAGCTCTGACCTCCAGAGCTGTAGGATCACAGCTTTGTGCTATTTAAGCCACTGAAGTCATCTGTTTACTCCATCCTCAAGGCCAGCAGCAAAGCATCTTCCTATCTCTCTCTGCTCTGTTGCCCCAGCTCCTCTTACCCCGTCCCCCTGCCTCCCTCCCACACCAGCCACCGTCCAGTCGACCCCGACTCCTGGCGCCCCAATGTGTGTCAGAGTCAGACCGTGCTCCATAGGGTTTACAGTGGCTGATTTTTTGGAAGTAGATTGCCAGGCCTTTCTTCCGAGGTGCCTCTGGGTGGACTTCAACTGCCAACCTTTGGATTAGCTGCCGAGCCTGTTCGCTGCCTGTACCAGCCACGGCCTCCTCCCTCCTATGATGCAGCTGTGATCACACTGCCCACCAGATAACCCAGGACCAGCTCCTTTCTCAAGAGCCACACCTTTATCACACCTGCAGGGTCCCCCTTGCCATGCATGGTGACAGGAGTGAAGGTGTGGACATCTTTGGGGGCCGTTATTCTGCCCCCACACCTGCCACCTGGGCAAGGTATTGGTCCAGTGAGGGGGTACCAGACTCTTCCTTGTTAGTGGGATCAGGGCGGAGGGGCTTGGTGAGCATGTCCCCAGCGATGAGGCACAGCGGTGAGGACGAGCAGAGGGCTGAGGCAAGCCATGTGTCTGTTGTTCTGGCCTCTGATTTTATGACTGAGGGGTTGTGTGAGGGGCTAGGACCCTCTGCTGCCTGTCACTGTCTCTGGGCCCCCATCCCTCGCATCTCAGTGGACGGGTCACTGGTCACCAGGCCCCATCCCCCACGTCTCGGTGGACAGGGTCAATGGTGACTGGGCCCCGTCCCCCACGTCTCAGTGGACGGGGTCAATGGTGACTGGGCCCCGTCCCCCACGTCTCAGTGGACGGGGTCAATGGTGACTGGGCCCCGTCCCCCACGTCTCAGTGGACAGGGTCAATGGTGACTGGGCCCCGTCCCCCACGTCTCGGTGGACAGGGTCAATGGTGACTGGGCCCCGTCCCCCACGTCTTGGTGGACAGGGTCACTGGTCACCAGGCCCCATCCCCCACGTCTCGGTGGACAGGGTCAATGGTCACCAGGCCCCATCCCCCACGTCTCAGTGGACAGGGTCAATGGTGACTGGGCCCCGTCCCCCACGTCTCAGTGGACGGGTTACGCCCCGTGGCTGAGCCTGCCCGCCAAGCCTAGGAGCTGTGCCTTCGTCCCAGGGGCTCCTGCTTCCAGACTCTCCTGTGTCCATTCTTTCCAGAAAAACCTGTGAGTGGCAGGCAGGAGAGGGGAATTAAGGAGGCGCAGAAGGCGGTGGGGTGGGGGATGATGTCTCCAGGGTGAGAAGCCCCCTACGCAGTGGGGATGCAGCAGGCTGGGGGTAAAGCAGACCCCTGGGTGCTCACTCTCCGCTCAGGCTTGGGGGGGGCCTCCTGGCAGAAGTCCCCGTGCCCAGGGGTTTTTCATCCACGGCCTGAAGGCCTGGTCTCCCTGGGGGTGGGTCCTGTGCCTGAGTCCTCCCCCGGGAAGAAGTGGGGGAGTAGGGGGGACACAGGACGGGCTGGCATGCAGGCAGCTGGGGGGGCCGGCCTGCCCTGCCTCCCCCTCTGTGAGGAAAGGGGCCTGCGGCCTCAACCCCTCCCTCCAGCCCACTGCAGCCAGGAGGGCCCGTCACCATGGGCATCTGCGGCATGGGAAAAGGATGGTGTGCCCTGGCACCTCTCACAGCTCATGGAGAGCATATTTGTTAACTAAGGCATATTGCAAGTGATGAGGTTTTAATTTCAATACACTTTGTTAAAAATAGATCGGCTCTCGCCAGGAGAAGGGCCGCAGGAAGGGGCTTTAAGCGGCTCGTCTTTGGAATATTAATAGCATGTAAAATGTTATTAGAATAATTTTTCATCATGAATAATAAATTAATGGAATAATTTGGTAGTGCCACGTGGCACCCTTGTAATAGAGGCTTTGTCTTTATGGACGGAAGGCGGGTCTGGGTGTGGGAAGCAGGAGGACTGTGGAAGGGGTGGGCGGGCGGGGGGGGCGGTCCCTGCAGGGACCAAGAATGCCCAGAGGTAGCTGGGGTGAAGGTTGGGGCCTTGGGACTGACTCCCACAGGGGAGCTGTTAAGATGAAAGCTTGGGGTCAGTTCTCGCCTGGGCCACCTCCTGGTCCCCACAGAAGACTGGGAAGACCCTGGTCCTGTGTGGACAAGTGGGGGACGGGGGGTGCTCCACGGGTCTCCACACCCCTTTGCTCTCTCTTCAGCAGTTTTTCTCCTGGCAAATGTCAGAGGTTTCACAAGCCATCAAAGCCCTGGAGAAATGGCCTGAATGAGGCCAGGTCTGAGCAGAGCCTGGGGACAGATGCGGACTGGGGCCTGGACCTCCTCCCACCTCTGCCACTCAGGGCAGAGCCCACTCAAGCTGCCCACCAGCTGCCGCCGAAGCAGGTTACAGGGACAGCACTGGACGGCCTTCCCGCCCAGCCGCATCCACACAGCGTGGGCGGAGAGCCTGTTTCCAGCCAGTGGGCCACGGCCGGAGCAGCGACAGGTCTGAGTCTCTCTCTGTGTCACACACACAGGTACACAGACCCCAGTGTGAGAGTGTGTGAGCATACGCAGGTGTTTGTGTGCGAATCTGTGCCAGTGAGTGTTGTCTGAGGGTGTGTCTGAGCCTGTATGTGCAAATGAATGTGTGTGTGAATGAGTGAGTGTGTGTGAGTATGGGAGACTGTGTAGATCTCTGTCTGCATGTGTGTAGATCTCTGGGTGAGAGTGTGTGTGAGTGTGGGAGACTGTGTAGATCTCTGTCTGCATGTGTGTAGATCTCTGTCTGCATGTGTGTAGATCTCTGGGTGAGAGTGTGTGTGAGTGTGGGAGACTGTGTAGATCTCTGTCTGCATGTGTGTAGATCTCTGGGTGAGAGTGTGTGTGAGGGTCTGTATGTGTAAGAATTGTGTGTGTAAATCTGTGTGTGAGGGTGTGTGTGTGTGACTGTGTGAGAGAATGTGTGAGCGTGTGTAAACCTGTGCATGGGTGTGTTCAAGTGTGAGTGTGTGAGAGAATGTGGGGGGGTGTGCAGCAAGTGGCAGCTGTGGCCACTCCCCGAGTTCAGTCTTCTCTCAGAAGGCCCCTGAGGTCTGGGTGCAGGTCTGGGGGATCTTTGTGCCCAGACCCAGGGGCTTCTGCGCCATAATCACCCTCCAAGACGCCCGCCCGGCCGTGGCACCATCCCGCCCTCTCCTTTCTGTAGCGTCTCCCCTGCAGCTGACAATTAATGCTCCAAAGAACACGAAATGGAGGAGAAATTACAGCAATTTATCAGCTGAAATTATAGGTGTAGACACACGTCAGCAGAGGAAGCAGTTTCTATCAAAATTAAAGTATTTGGAGATTTTCCTCAAATTTCGCATTATGCAAATTCCATTTTCTCGACTTCCAGGCTGGGGCTCTCCTAGCAGCGTTGCCAGGTACTCAGAAGTGGTGGGCTTGGGGTCCTTCACCCAGCCATTGCTCTGTGGCAGGACCGGGCCAGAGAGACTGCACGGCAGGGAGGGCAGCAAGGCCTACACGGCCAGTTCACACGTGCACCTGCAGCATGAGGCCCACGCGGCCAGTTCACACACATACCTGTGGCGGCGAGGCCTGTGCTGTGGCTGATGGGGTGGCAGCTGACCTCAGGGACGGCCAGGAATTGGCGCATGGCCCCCTCAAGGCACAGAGGCCAGAGGTCCAGGAAGGCCTCAGCAGAGTCCAGTGGCCCAGATTCTTGGTGTGAGCAGCTTCCCAGGGCAAACCCCTGGAGTCCTGGTTAAAATGCAGACTCTCCATGTTTCTCACCAGCTCCCAGGGGATGCTGCAGCGGCCAAGAGCTTAAGGGCAAGGGCTGCTGGTGGGGCTGTCCCTGCAGCTCTAACTGACCCAAGTGTGGCGGGGAAGCAGAGTGACCTTGAGCTCCGTCCCCAACCAGGTCCAAGCTGCCTGGGAAAGGGACCTGCAGTCTGGCCTTGGCCATTGGCTCTGGGAGCGACCAAGGTCCCAGTACTCCGTCCGCAAACCACAGTCGCCGTCACTTATTCCAATGTAACTGATGTGGGATCAGGCATCCGGACGCCTAATGAATCTGCTGTGATTGATGGTGTCTGAGTTGGCGGGCAGCCAATCGGAGCACGCTGCTGATGGCTGGACGGTGGGTCAGGGACGCAGGGGTCAGGGACAGGGCAGAACAGAACAGCAGGCAGGTAGGGGCCCTAAGCCTAGCTCAGCCCCTCTCCCGGGCCCCACGCAGACCATGTAATTAAGCTGTGCTCCCAAAGCAGCCTGGAGGTGTGGGTGTTGTGGTCTGGTATCCAGCAGGACAGATAATGGGGAGGGGGAGGGAGGGGAGGAGAAAGGGGAGGGGAGGGGCAGGAAGCGAGGGGGGAGGGAGGGAGGAAAGAGAGAGGGGAGAGGAGGAGGAGGGCGGGGGTTAGTGGGGCTTATGGGTGGGGCTGGGGCACCCTTCGAGAGGCTGGAGGCCCCTCCTTTCCATTTGATCCAGAATGTCAGGTTCTGAACAACTTGCAGAGGAGAAGCTGCCCGGTTTCCCACGTCAAGGAGTAGGGGTGGGGGCTGCTGAGAAAGAGGCTGCCCCAGTCACCTGCTCCCCTCAGGGGCCAGGGAGAGGACTGGACTGCACTTTCAGGCGCTTCTCCTTGGGGTAGCCTCCTCACAAGGCTTCCCAGATGCCACCCTGAGTCCCCGACCCAGGCAGCCAGGTGAGACCTCCAGGCGACTGATCCCCCAGGAGGCCCTGATGCCCAGGGCGGGCCCCAGAGCAGGTCGGCCAGGCTGGCACAGGTGTCTCTACTCTAAGAGCTTCCACAGAGAGCCAAACAAAACAACCATGACAGCACAGAGCCTTTCCCACCTCGACGTCTGTTCTGAAGAGGATTTATCATCCCAGCGCTTCAGGAGGGGGTCTTGTGTGGAGCGAAGACCACCTACCTGCATAAAGTTCCACTTGAACATCTGGGTAGGGCCCAAGGCACCCAGAGCTCCCAGGCCTCACCCCCTGCTTGAGGGATTCCAGACATATGTGTGCATGTGTGCATGTGGGCGTATGTGTGTGTGTGCTTGTGCATGCGTGTGTGCATGTATGCATGCACGTGCGCGTGTGTGTGCGTGTGTGAGAATATGTGCATGTGTGTGTATGTGTGTGCATGTGCATGTGTGTCTGTGTGTGCATGTGTGCGTGTGCATGTGTGGGCATGTGTGCATGTGTGAGCGTGTGTGCACATGTGAGTGTATGTGCATGTGTGCGTGTGTGTGCATGTGTGTATTCGTCTCTGGGGGCTGCTGTAATGAAAGCCCCAAACAGCAGAACTCACCTCTCCTGGCTTTGGTGAGAAGTCCAAAACCCAGCTGTCAGCGAGACGGCCCCTGCCAGGTTCTAAGGGAAAACCATCCGCCTCCCTCCCAGCTCCCAGGCTCCAGCATTCCTGGGCTGTGGCAGCATCGCTGCTCCCTTGGTGTCTCCCCTCCGTGTGTATCTCCCATAAGGATAGTAGTCCTTGGACTTAGGACGCCCTGCTCCAGTATGACCTCATCTTCACTAATTACATCTGCGAAGACCCTTTCTCCAAATAGGAGTCCCTGGTGGTGCAAACAGTAGGCACTCAACTACCAACCCAGAGGCCCTTTGGAAGACAGGCCTGGTGATCAACAGCAACTGGTTGTTTTTTTTTCCCCAAACAAGACCACACTTTGAGGTTCTGGGCGGGCATGAGTGTTGGGGACACCACTGCACTATATTTAGAAAAACGGCCTATCCCTCTCCAGCCCTCGGTCCCGCCTGCCCATCCAGACCAGCACAAAGTGAGCCGGATGCTGTCAGCAGCCGCAGGACTACAGCAAAGCTCCCCCCTGGCAGGGGCTGGGTGTCGGTGCTGTCACGACTCTGTGACCTCCTCCTCCTGGTCACCAGTCTTCCATCCTGAGGGTGTCACTTCCCAGGTGGGAGCCCCCGAGCTGGACGGCTGAGACAGAATGTGTTCAAGTCTTCACCTTAGTTTTGTGAAAATTTGGAAAGCTTTTCCCCTTAGGAAGAGGGTCGCCACCCCGGGCCCCGTGAACCAGCCCTGCTCGTCTGGTGCACATCACCATTTGCGGTGTACTTTTTATACGTTGCTGGTTTCAATTTGCTAATGTTTTGTTGATAATCTTTGTGTCTAAGTTCACAACAATATTGATGGACAATTTTCCCTTTTTTTTTTTACTGTCTTTGGTATCAGGGTAATACTGGCCTCATAAAATAAATTGAGAGGTGTGTCTTTCTTTTCTATTTTCTAGGAAGAGATTCGGTAAAATCAGTGTTCATTCTTCTTTAAATATTTGGTAGAATTCTCCAGCGAACCCTCTGGGTCTGGACCTGTTTTTTCAGGAGTTTAAATTACAAATCCAAGTTACCTGATGGCTGTAGGAGTGTTCCTGTTGTTTATTTCATCTTGGTCGAGTTTTGGTAGTTTAATAGTTTGGTCTATTTTCTTCTGAGTTATCAAGTTTATACACATAGGATTTCCTCATTAGCCTTTTAATGACAGCAGATCTGTAGTGATATCCTGTGTTTCATTCCTGATATTAGTGACTTGTGTCTTCTCTCTTTTTGTCTTTGTCAGTCTTGCTAGTAGTTTATCAAATGTATTAATTTTTTTGAGGAACCTGTTTGTTTCATTGGTTTTCTTTATTGTTTTCCTGCTTTCAGTTTCATTGATTTCTGCTCTTATCTTTATTATTTCCTTCCTTTTGCTTTCTTTGGCTTATGTTGCTGTTCTTAGTTTCTTGAGGTGTGGGCTTAGATGGTTGATATGATACTTTTCTCTCTTCTAATTTAGGGCTATAAATTTCCCTCTCAGCACTGCTTTAGCTGCATCCCACATACTTTGATACATTGTATTTTCATTAACTTCTTTTTTTTCCATTGAGGTGATATTCACATAACATGAAATCAGCAGTTTCGAGTGAACAAGTCATTGGCATTTAAAACATTCACAATGGTGTGAACCACCTTGCTCCATCTAGTTCCAAAACATTTTCATCATCTCAAAAGAATGTCTCGTTTCTGTTAAACAGTTACTCCCCATGCTCCCCTTCCCTCAGCCACTGGCAACCACCAGTCTAAGTTCTGTCTCTGTGTATATACACGTTCTGAATATTTCATGACGGCCCCGTTCCCCAGATGGAGGGACTGAGGCTGCAAGACAGGTAAGGTGCCCATCGCCACCCTGCTGTGCTAGAATTCAAACCCAGACCCCTAACTTAGTTCCTGTCCTGCTTTTGCACATTGGGCAGTGCAGGTCTGGAGGAAATCTTGCCTCTCTGAGGTGACCCTTCCCTGGTGGAATTAGGCTCCAGATGGCGCTGTGCCCGCAGCAGCCGAGAGAGCCCTGGAAGCCCCTGAGTCCTGCTGTGTCCGGTCGTTTAAGGACTGGCAGCATGATCAGAACAAACCAGGGCACAGGGGGTGCAGAAAGCCTCTGCAGTGAGGACCTCAGACAGGTCAGAACTTTCTCAGAACATCTGTCAGACTGGGGGACTCATAAGGGTCTCTTAGACTCTCAGAATAATTGCCCCAAATCTCCACTTCCCTTTGCAGGCAACTGAGCTGTGCAATCTGTCAGAGGCATGCTCCGAAAGCACTTTCTTTGTCTTGTTTCACCCAACTCAGGTGCCCTTGACTTTGGTATGCCTCTCATCCACCTTTCAAAAATCCTTTACAAAGTAATTATGTCTCATTAGAATGACAATGATATAAAAAAAAAAAGAAAGAAAGAAGACAGCAAGCATTGATAAGGTTGTGGAGAAACGGGAGCCTTCATCCATTACTGGTGGAATGTAAAATAGTGCAGCCACTGTGGAAAACAGTTTGGTGGTTCCTCCAAAAGTTGAGCACAGAACTACCATACGACCCAGCAGTCCCAGTCCTCGACACACACCCAGAAGAAGTGAAGGCAGGAATGCAAACAGAAACCTGTGCGCGGATGTTCATTGCGGCACTTTGTACAATAGTCAAAAGGTGGAAACTACCAACATTTCCATCAACAGAAGCATGATAAACAAAACGTGGTACATAAAACAATGGAATATTACCCTCGTAAAGAGAAATGAAGTTCTGATACTTGCCACAACACGGATGAACCTGGAAAAGATGGTGCTGAAGGAAATAAATCAGTCACAAAAGGACAAATACTGTATGATTTCACTTACCTGAAGTGAGCAGATACATAGAAACCGAAGATTATTATTATTACCAGGGGAGGGAGGGAGGAGGAGAGGAGGGGCGTTGTCTGGGGGGCACTGAGTTTATGTTAATGGTGGTGGAATATTTTGGAAAAGGATAGTGATAATGGTGGCACACCGTGAAAAATGTGATTCACGTCACTGAGTTGTAAATGTGGAAGTTGTGCTGGTGAATGTTTTAATGGGTGTATTTTCACCACGATAAAAATTGTTTTTTTAAGTAATTATGAGAGATGTAGATTTAGGATGTTGATGTAGTTAACCAGGTGGGAACTTCACGCTGTACTGTTGCTTCTATTTCCAGTGGAGTCTCTCCTTCTTTCTTTCTTTTTTTAAAAGCAGATAAAACAAGGTGTCATGACCGCCTTTAAGATGTCCTTCTCTAGGGTGGCCAGGGCTTTTAAACTGGAATAATGACACTCTGGAATGCAAAATTGCTTCTGGATAAAAGTCTAAGAAACAAGGCATCAGCACTCAACAGACATAATGTGTGCCTTCAGGAATTAGAACTGGAATTGAAGCTGGACAGGCAGCCCTGAATCAGCACATTCATTCGCAGGGAGGCGTTCTGGCTCCGTTGAGGGCAGGAGCAGCAGTGGAGGATGAGACGGTGGTAGGATTTCTAGGCGTTTGTGTTCTGCTCCTGGCACGAAGCCAGGCCTGTGCACACCTTTAGAGTTGTCACCTTAGCCCTGAGTCTTAGCTTGGATCAGAGCTGCGGCTTCAAATACAAGTTGTTTATCTGGGAGTGATCTTAGGAACCACGTCAGGGAGCAGGCAGTGAACCAGGGAAGGGCAATGGCCACTGGGGAGCAGACTAAGAGAGCTGGAGTCCCTGGGTAGTGCACATGGTTAATACGCTCGGCTGCTACTCAAAAGGTTGGAGATTTAAGTCCACCCAGAGGTGCTTCAGAAGAAAGGCTTGGCAATCTACTTCCCAGAAATCAGCCATTGAAAACCCTGTGAAGCACAGCGCTACTCTGACATACGTGGGGTTGCCATGACTTGGGGTCCACTCAACGGCGTCTGGAACTGGATAAACCAGCTGGATGGGGAAATTCTGGAGCCAGTGTAGAAGACATGTTCTGAGTGATCCTGCCTGCTGAGGGGGCTGGGTGTTTGCCCCCTGATCCTCCAGTTGCGCAAGGGATGAGGCTGCACCCTGGCCCCCTGAAGCCCCAGAGAAAGGCTGAGGAAAGGGATCAGAGGAGGGCAGGTGAAAGTCTGGGGAGCTGGAGAGGCATCCTAGCCCCAGGGCTGGGGCGCGCTGGTGCGTCTGCTCCACTTAGATTTAAGCCAGTCGAGAGGCCCTCAACAAGGGTGACAGCGCCCTCATTTGCCCCTCAGCAGGCACTCACCCAGCACCTAGGGCATGTGGTCGGCTGTTCGTAGGCAGACCCAGAACCCCACCCCCTGGGAGGCTCTAGTTGGACTCTCTGGGCAACAGGGATCTTTGTTGCTGTGCACTGGGACCCTCCATGCGGAGCAAGCCTGACTTTTCTGAACGCATTGATGATACCGGGCTGACTTTGACTAGGCATTGTGCTAGTTAAACAAAGTAACATCTCACTGAGAAGTCTCCTTCACTAGCTCCGACTACCCGCCCACCTTCAGCTTGAGGGAAGCCTTCCCTGGCACCCAGATGACCTCCGTTTTTATGTTGTCACAGTGGGACACAGCTCCTCTTCATGGCTCTTATCACAGCTGTGAGCTACACTCCTTATCACAGGTGTGACCATATACCCTTTATCACAGGTGTGAGCATATGTTCCTTATCACAGGTGTGACCATATACTCTTTATCACAGGTGTGAGCATATGTTCCTTATCACAGGTGTGATCATACATTCCTTCATGTAATAATGTCAAAGTCTGTGTCTCCCACTGGATTATAAGCTCAGTGAGGGCGTTTTTCATGAAACACCAAGCATTTTTTTTCCACCTTGCATCCTCACACAGCCCAGAGCTAGGCATAGAGTACAACAGCACCCCTCCTTCCAGCCTGCAACTCATTTATTGCTCATTGCATTAAACACAACAAAATTCCAGTACACACACATTTTAATGGGAAAATAATTTGCAAAGTTCCTTGAGGTTCATTGCACTGGAATCCACCACCCATGTGAGCAGACAGGCTAGGAACCAGGTGGCTGTGCAGGTAGGAGGCAGAGAGCGGGGTAATTGCAGGGCTAAGTCCCAGAGAGCCCACTGCTGTGCTTCCTCCTCCAGGGATGGCCAGTCAGAGCGGAGATCCCCAGAGGTTCTGCTCAGCGCCTCGGACAGCACCTGCTGTGGGTCTCTGTATAGTCCTCACAGCCCCAAGCCCTGGGGTTGTTCTGCTGTGTTGGGGACCCTGGGAATACATTGAGCCAATTACACAAAGCCGTGGTGGGTGTGGCTTTCCTGGGACCTAGTGTTGGCTCCATCCCTCCAACAGCTCCAGACCCTGGCCAGGAAATGGGGTTCTCGCTCTGTCTCTGCTACCTACTTCGCTGAGTAGTTTGGGGACAAGCTGTGTCACCCCGAGTCTGCTTTCCACCAGGAGGGTGGGGATCTTTCTGCCCAGAAGGAGGGGCGCTGCATCTGAGCTCACTAGGGGGGCCCTCGAGGGTGAGCTGCTCACCCCAGTCACAGGCACAGCCTGTTTGTGCCTCTGTTCCTACAGTTAAGAAACCGTCTGTCATAGTCACTCCTGTCTCCAGGCAGGCACAGCTCTGGCCCGTGTAGGCGCTAATAAATCGTTGTTGAGAGAAAAGAATGCCACTTGCCCATCCCCGTCGCGTAATCTAGCGGGCATGGATGTCGGAAGAATTCAATTTAAAGTGAAAAGAGAGAAGCAAAAAACCTAGGAACTGTCTGGCTCTCCACGGAGTTGGGCACATTGTCAATTCGGGTGTCATCAGCAGGAAGCAGCACTCCTTGTCTGTGAGATCCCATTGCACGTGCAGAAGTCAGCCGGCCGGGTGAGCAGACTTGCCCGCGACCGACAGACTGGCGGTGCGTTTCCATGCGAGTGGTAGCCAGCATTTGTGGTATTTTATGAAGGTCCGGGAGTCTCTCCCCGGTCCTTCTCACTGGGAGACGATGGAGAGGCAGAGGAGGGGCCACCTGTACTATTAGGGAGCACAGGTGTCATGGATTGAATTTTGTCCCCCAAAATGTGTGTCAACTTGGCTAGGCCAGATTCCCAGTACTGTGTGGTTGTCCACCATTTTGTGATCTGATGTGATTATCCCATGTGTTGTAAATCCTACCTCTATGATGTTAATGAGGCAGGATTATAGGCAGTTATGTTAATAAGGCAGGACTCAATCTGCAAGGTTAGGTTGTATCTGGAGTCAATTTCTTTTGAGATATAAAAGACAGAAGTGAGCAGAGAGATGCGGGACCTCCTACCACCAAGAATGAAGAACCAGGAGGCAAGTGTGTCCTTTGGACCTGGGGTCCCTGCACTGAGGAGCTCCTAGTCCAGGGAAGACGGATGACAAGGACCTTCCTCCAGAGCCGACAGAGAGAGAAAGCCTTCCCCTGGAGCTGGGGCCCTGAATTCGGACTGCTAGTCTACCAGACTGTGAGAGAATCAGCTTCTGTTAAAGCCATCCACTTGTGGTGTTTCTGTTACAGCAGCACTAGATAACTAAGACAATGGGACACCCCAGCACCCCAACCACCAGCGTGTATACAGACAGGGACCCACCCCTGCACGCCAGTCAGCAAAGTCCCCCCAGCTGTCCCACGTCACCAGGTCAAGGGGGGCACATGTCCCTGTACCAACGGCACACCCCCTAGAGGGGAAAGGCTTCCCTGCCACCCTCGGATGCAGGACTTGTGCCTCCGAGAGACAGCGTCGCCCTGCTCACCCCACAGGAGCAGAGACGGGCAGGCTGCGTTTTCAAACAGGCCGAGTTGCTGGCCTGACCCCGGGAAGTGAGACAGCTGCGTGGCACAACATGCTGTTTGTTGGGGTTGATGTATGGATGCTGCCTGCAGGGGCATGGTCCCCGCAGCAAGAGACCCTCCAAGGGTAAGTGTGTAGGGGGCTGCCAGATGGGGAAGAAGGCAGGGAACCCAGGAGGGAGAGGGGAGAGAAGGGGGCTCCCGAGCTGAGACCATGTCCCTCTGCAGCAAGGGGGCTCTCGGGCAAAGAGCACCACAGGCAGCAGCGTCTGGGTCCTTATAACCACTACCACCATGACCCCAATTCATGGCGACCCCATATGTCAGAGTAGAACTGTGCTCTGTAGGGTTTTCTCTTTCTTTTTTAGGAATTGATTGAAGTTTATTTAATGCACGATTTGCAAATCGGGCAGCCCTGTGACTAGGGATCAAGACGTGCTCCAGAGACGGACTTTCCACGGGCCGGTATACTAACATCTGGCAGAACCATCATTTGTGCTCAGAGAGTTTTCAGTGGCTGATTTTTCAGAAGCAGATCGCCAGGCCTTTCTTCCAAGGCACCTCTGGGTGGATTCGAACTTCCAACCACTCAGTTAGCACTGAGCCATTTAACCATTTGCACCACCCAGGGACTCCCTTATAACCACCGGGTTTGGCTTATCTATCACTTTTGGGCATAGTTTTGTGGGGTGTGTAAAGCAGAGGGGCTCTAAGTGGCCAAATGATCTGCTTGTCTGGGCTATTTTTAAAACAATTTGATACATACACAGAGTCCCTGGCAAGGCTCTCAACTACTAACCAAAAGGTTGTCTGTTCAAGCCCACCCAGAGGTGCCTTGGAAAAAAGGCTTGGCAATCTACTTGTGAAAAAATCAGTCACTGAAAACCCTGTGGAGCGCAGTTCTGCTCTGACACACGTGGGGTCACCATGAGTCAGGGTTGACTCCATGGCAGTGGCTCGTTACATAACAGGCCAACGGTCGGGGACGAGGTGGGATCTGGTCTGTCACTTGCTGCCACCGGTGCCCAGTGTCTCGTCTGTGAGGAGAGACAGCAGCCACTCGACACCCCCACGGAGTTTTCTAGATAAAAGCATCCGCGAGGCCTTGCAAGTCGGGGAAGTCGAAGGCCTGCCCGAAGCCACTCCTAGGACGCTGAGCTTTCCGCCAGGGCTTCTCCTCATATTGGGCAGCCAGGCTGACCTTCTAGTGCATTCTGGAACCTTCTAGTGTGTTCCGGATGCTTACCTAGTGATTCCCAAGCTATGGCCCCAGCAAGCCCCCGTGGAGGCCCTCCTGCTCCTGGTTTCATCCCTGAGAGCTGGCGGTTAGGTGAAGAGCGAGGACTGGACATGGCAGGACTGGGGAGCCATTGAAGGTGTTAGAGCAATGCCCAGCCCACGTCCACCTCCGAGCTCACCCAGGAGGACAAGAGTGTGTCCCCTCCGGGCCTGCAATGACTGGAGAACTCAGGGCCACGGGGGCGAGAGGAAGGAGCAGCTCAAGAACGGAATGTTTAACCAAGTAGACGGCCCCTCCCTTCACTCGAAGTCACTGTAGTTCACCAGGGGTGGGTGGCCAATGCTCGGGGCCGCCCCGTCCTGGAGCAGAGCAGAGCCGGGGTCTCCCTGGAGAGACTGCGGTGTGGACTGCCCCCACCCGGAGCCTGCAAGCAGCTAAGGCCAGAGTTTGACCCGGGGTTTGCAGACTGCAGTCTGCTGCTGCCTGTGTGTGTGACCAAGAGCTATACGTGGCTTTTATATTTTGTTTTGTATTTTACTTGGTCGGAGACAATCAAACGACAAACAGTATGTGGTGGCAGTATCTGAAATTCAAAGCTCCGTGTCCATAAACACAACTTCCCCAGCTGCAGCCTCGCCGGCCGCTGACGCTCTGTCTCTGGTGACTGTAGAGCAGCGTCGACAGAGACCATGTGGCCACAGAGCCTAAAACACACGCCCCGGGCCTTTGCAGGAGACGCTTGCCACCCCCACCTGCCTCCCCTGCCACACTGCCCTTGCTTCAGAGTCCCGCGGCTCACGACCCCCGTGCTGTAGACAACCCTGCTGGCCCCCTCTGGGCAGCCAGCAGGCACACCGAGTGCTCCGTCTCAGAGCCCCCCAGAACCTCCAGACACTGTTGGGGGGTGTGTGTGCCCAAACTCAGCCGTGCACGGCGCCCCCATTTGTCTGCAACAAACCCTCTGCCCTGGACGTTTCCCCCAAACGCATGCCCGTCTCCTGGCTGGGAAGACTGCCCTGCCGCGAACCCCTCAGAAGGCGGCGCCTTAGTCACCCAGTGCTGTGTGACAGAAATACCACGGAGGCAGCTTCAACAAACAGAGGTTTATTTTCTCACCGTTCAGAAGGCTGGAAGTACGGACACAGGCGCCGGCTCTGGGGCAAGGCTCTCTCTGTCAGCTCTGGGGGAAGGCTTTCTCTCTCCGTCGGCTCCGGGGAAGGCCCTTGGCTGGGCTTCTCTAGCCAGCCACGCTTGGAGCTTCTGGACTTGCAGACTGCTCTGCCTCCACTGTCTTCAGATAGTGTGGGTCTTTCCCTGTGTCCGCTCTCTGCGCCTAATCCACTCTTTTATGTCATGGTTAAGAACACCCCCTACACTGATATGACCTCATTAACATAACAAAGAAAACCCCATTCCCAAAAGGAGCTACATCCGCAGGAATCCAAAAAACCAAACACACGCTGTATTCTGACTCAACCGACCCGTCCCATAGGGTTTCCAAGGCTGCAGATCTTTATGGGAGAAGACTACCACATCTTTCTCCCACAGAACGGTTGTTGTTGTTATTAGGTGCCATCAAGTTGGTTCCAACTATTAGCAACCCGTGTACAACAGAACGAAACACTGCCCCGTCCTGCGCCCTCCTCACAGTCGTTCTGCTTGAGCCCATTGTGGCAGCCACTGTGTCAGTCCATCTGGTTGAGGGTCTTCCTCTTTTTCACTCACCCTCTACTTATGAAGCTTGATGTCCTTCTCCAGGGACTGGTCCCTCCTGACAACATCTTCAAAGTATGTAAGACATAGTCTCACCATCCTTCCTTCTGAGGAACATTCTGATTGTACTTCTTCCAAGACAGGTTTGTTTATTCTTTTGGCAGTCCATGGTATAGTCAATATTCTTCGTCAGCATCACAATTCAAAGGTGTCAATTCTTCGGTCTTCCTTATTCATCATCCAGCTTTCACATGCATATAAGGAGATTGAAAACACCATGGCTTGGGTCAGGCGCATCTTAGTCTTCAAGGTGACATCTTTCCTTTTTAACACCTTAAGGAGCTCTTTTGCAGCCTTTTTGCCCAATGCAATGCGTCTTTTGATTTCTTGACTGCTGCGTCCATGGGTGTTGATTATGGATCCAAGTAAAACGAAATCCTTGACAACTTCAATCTTTTCTCAGTTTATCATGATGCTGCTTATTGGTCCAGTTGTGAGGATTTTTGTTTTCTTTATGTTGAGGTGTAATCCATACTGAAGGCTGTAGTCTTTGATCTTCATCAGTAAGTGCTTCAAGTCCTCTTCACTTTCAGCAAACAAGGTTGTGTCATCTGCATGACATAGGTTGTTAATGAGTCTTCCTCCAATCCTGATGCCCTGTTCTTCTTCATATAGTTCAGCTTCTCAGATTATTTGCTCATCATACAAATTGAATACAGAGCAGCTGGTGGGTTCCAGCTGCCGATCATTTGGCTAACAGCTGAGCACTTCACCACTCTGCTGCCAGGGCTCCTTTCTACAGGTAGGGGTTAGGCTTTGCTGTGCATATTTTTGGGGAGGGGGCAGAATTCAATCCATAGCAGGCGGGCTGAGGGAGAGGAATGAGAGCAGGAGAGTCCTCAGCACAAAGACTCAGATGAGTGCTAGGCTGTTCCCGTCACCAGGCACTCCCATCCCCTCTACCCACTCCTAGGGGAAGAGGAGCTGGAGGAAAAGGATGGTGGTCTCACAGTGCCTCGCTGCTCACACTGCCCCTCGCACACAGCCCCCCCAAGACCTCGTCCAAATGAAGATTCTGACTCAGCAGGTGGGGGCCGGCCTGGGCATCTGCATTTCAGCCAGCTCCCTGCTGATGTCCAGGTAGCCTGTCCAGGACCGCCTACAAAGGGCAAAGCCCGCTGGGAATCCGCCCACAGTGCAGGCATCACTCAGGTACCCGGGCCAGGGCTGACACAGAGCTTCTGCCGTGCAGACCCCTCTCTTCCAGACCTCAGAAGCTACCCACAGACAGGCCCAGCATTCCTTCTCCAGATGGCAAATATCCAACCCGACGCCTCTCAGGATTTAATACTCTTTAGAAAACTAATTAAAGAAAAGAAGCAGGGAGGAAAATATTGAGAGATGAAATAATTTCGTCTCAATTAAGTGTGATTGTTTTTCTAATTAAGTAGAAAATTAAAATCAGGTCTGAAATTACATTAAAGGTGGTTCGTAAAATCCCTCTGAGGCTCAGGCCCGAGAGGGAAGTGGGCGTCAGAGTCCAGAGAAGGCAGATGGGGGGCCTTTTGTTTGCTGTCCTGGGGCCAGTTGCTTTTCCTTAAGTTGCCTTTTTTTGTGATTTTAAAAATCCCAGCTTTGGAAGATCAGTTAGTAGGATGAATACTCAAACTAGCAGGAAAAGAGTAACTCCTGAGAGAGGTCAGAATTCAGAATGTTCTAGAAAGATCTGAGGGGTTTTTGAGAGAGAGAGGTACAGGTGCAGCTGGAGGAGCCGTCACGGGGTGCAGGGTGGCTGAGGGTGCCCGGCTGGAGAGCAGGGAGCAGAGCCACCCGCGACATTGTGGCTCAGCTCTGAGGTGGCCCCGAGAGCTGCTTCTCCCCAACAGGCTGTCTGGTTCCCCCCTGCACAAGACCTGCGTGTGTGTTTTCTCTTCCGTGGCCGGATCCTAGCCCCCCTCCCCCAGGGATGTGCTGCAGAGCTGGCTCCTCGATGAGGCCCCCTGCATCAGCCCCCGGGGGCTGCCTGAAGGAAGCACCACTACGGGGGGCTTAAAGCAAGAGACGTTTATTCTCTCACTGTTCCGGAGGCAGAAGGGTGTTGGCAGGGTCCCGCTCCCTCCAAAAGCTCTAGGGAGGGTCCTTCCTCGCCCACTGGCATCCAGGGGCTCCAGCTGTTCCCTGACTTGTGGCTGTTGTTTGCTGCCCTCAAGGCAGCTGCACCTCACGGCAACCCCTTGCACAGCAGAATGAAGCCATGTCTGGTCTTGCATTACCCCTTCCTTGTAGCTGTTGTGCCCACCCATCTCCCCGAGGGTCTCCCTCGCCCTTGCTGGCCCTCTACTTCTCCAGGCACGATGTTCTCCTTCAGTGATGGATCCCTCTTGACGACGATGACGTGTCCAAAGCAAGCAAGTTGGACAATGTTCTGTTGTGATTCACAAGGTTTTCACCGGCTGATTTCTGGAAGTAGTGTCAGGCCTTTCTTCCTAGTCTCTCTCAGTCTGGAAACTCCGCTGAGACTTGTCCACCACGGGTGATCCTACTGGTGTTGGAAATACCAGAGTCATAGCTTCCAGCATCACAGCAACATGCAAGCCACCACAGGACCACAGACCGACAGACTGGATGGGACTTGTGGCCACATTGCTCCGGTCTCTGCCTCTGTCTTCACGTGGCCTCTTCCCTCTCCCTCCTCCCTCTCCCTCCTTCCTGCCCCTCCTCCTTGCGTGTTGCACAAGGACACTGTGATTGGCTCTAAGCCCCACCTCGATAATCCAGGATGACCCTGTCTTGAAATCCTTCACTTATTAAATCTGCAAAGACTTTTTTTCCAAATACGGTCCCACGCACAGGTTCCGGGGGTTTGGACTTGGACATAGCGTTTTGGGGCCACCTTTCAGCCCTGTCACCCTCCTAGCTGATGGTCCTCACCCCTCCTTCTGGGCCCCTGGAGTATCCCTTGGACACAGCCGAGGACCGCTTTCATTTGTCCACCACCCAGAAGTTGACGAGGGCCTGCTGTGTGCTGGACAGTGTGCCAGGCATCTTGCCAGGGTTGTAGGGGCAGCACAGCCAGCTTGACCAGCAGGCGGTGATTGGGCAGGACAGGGTGGGAGGGGGAGCCATGGAAGGTCCTCGAGGCACCTCTCCTGGATGGAGGATGAGGAGGCCTGGCCAGAGGAAGGGAGAGGGGGGTGCTGGGCGGGGCAGATGGGCCTTCCCAGCTGCTGCCTCCAGACCCACATGTGCGGAGGTGCCAGCAGAAGAGGGGCTCTTGAGAGCCGCTGTGTGGGCAGAGCAGACAGCGGGGAGGGCACTCTCTCTGTCTCTCTGTGTGTCTGTCTCTGTCTCTGTCTGTCTCTGTGTCGGTCTATCTGTGTCTGTCTCTACCTGTCTCTCGGTCTCTGTCTGTCTCTGCCTTTTCTCTGTCTCCACCTGTGTATGTCTCTGTCTCTGCCTTTCTCTTTGTCTCTCTCTGTCTCTCTATCTCTCTCTGTCTCTCTCTCTGGCCCAGAGCTATCTTCCATACACCTCCTACCTGCCCGGCAGCCCCACCTGCCCCCCCGTCCGGGCTGAGCGGGTGGTGGGTGCCCGTCGTTTGGTTATGGCTGCCTTCCTGACGGAGCACAACATCAACATGGAGAACAAGGAGAACAAAAGACTGCAGCTTCTTCTTTCTTATTAACCTCCTTTCCCCTTCCCTTCCAGATGGGGGGCGGTGGAGGGAGCCCAGCTTCTGGTAGTTGGGTCTGAGAGGTTGAAAATGTTGTCAGCTCATTGTGGTGCCAGCCAGGCCCAAGCAGGGCATCCAGTGGTGGGCGGTAGGCAGTTGGCAGTGGACAGTGGGTGGTGGGCAGTGGGTGGTGGGTTGTGGGTGGTAGGTGGTAGGTGGTGGACAGTGGGCAGTGGACAGTGGGTGGTGGGTAGTGGGAGGTGGGCAGTGGGCGGTGGGCAGTGGGCAGTGGACAGTGGGTGGTGGGCAGTGGGCGGTAGGCAGTGGGCAGTGGACAGTGGGTGGTGGGCAGTGGGCGGTGGGTTGTGGGTGGTAGGTTGTGGACAGTGGGCAGTGGACAGTGGGTGGTGGGCAGTGGGTGGTGGGCAGTGGGCGGTGGGCGGTGGGCAGTGGACAGTGGGTGGCGGGCAGTGGGCAGCAGCCAGTGTGTCATGATCAGACCCCCTCCCGACAGGCTCAGCGCCTGGGAGCACCCTGTGTCAAGCCCACAACACGTTCTTACAGGGCGACTGGCATGCTCTGTTCTTGGGACTGTGAACTAAGTGTTGGCCCAGTTACAAGCCCAAGCACAAACTGAAGTCACTTCCCAGGAACATGGGGCCCTCAAGACAAAGCATTTGGGGGTGGGCTTGGGAAGGGAGAAAGTCGGCCCCTAGCTGAGGAAGACCAGGTGACAGGGGGCTTGGTCACCCACCTCAGCCACTACAGCACCCATCCCAACCAAGGACAGAGGCAGGGTAAGGTCCTGGTGTCACCAGGGACCACGCTTTGCCCTTTGGGTTTTCACTCACAGGTAGCGTGGGAGGGGCCAGCGCCGAGTCCACCCTCAGTCCTTCCCTCTGCACATCCATCGTGCTGTGCAACCCTTGAGAGGCAAGCTCAGACCCTGGCCTGGGAACTGAGGGGACAAGGAGAGATGGGCGCAAGACAGGTTCATCTGCAAGCGGCATTTCCACCAGGCCCTGTGAGCAGACAGTTCCATCCATTCGCTTCACTCCAACTCGAAGTGGGGTGTAACATCTTGTAACATTAAACCCCATGATTTCCAGGGAAAAATGGAAGAGGCTTCTGGGAGCAGGCTGTGTGAAGAGGTAGAAGCAGAAAGAATCCCATCAGGCCAACCCAACTCCTGGCTCCCCCACATGTGTTAGAGAAGAACTGTGCTCCATAGGGTTTTCAGTGGCTGATTTTTCTCAAGTAGATTGCCAGGCCTTTCTTCCAAGGTGACTCTGGGTGGACTTGAACCTTGAACCTTTCAGTTAGCAGCCAAGCACATTAGCTATTTGCACCATCCATATGTCAGTTACTGCAATAAAATTGTTTTAAAATATGAGAGGAAAACAGACAAAGATGGGTTTTCAAAAGGTGATTGAAGAGATCCAGAGTCTTGCAGACTAAATGAATTTTGGCCACTTTGGGAGGCGCAGGTGGGAGCAGACAGGAGCAGACGGGCCTTTTGGGAAGCAGCTGGGGGCAGCGGGTCCTGGGCCCCAGCAGAGGGAGGCTCCAGGAGTTATCAGTCATCATGTAAGGTGAGGTAAAGGCATCGTGGGAGGCACAGAAACGTTCCTGGTTTCAAAAACACAGAGGAAAACAACTGGCAAAGCAAGGTAGGACAAGGAAGGTGGCAAGTGAGGGAAACGGGGCTGAGTCTGGGTGGTGGGTGGGCTGGTGGGTGTGCTGGTCTTTATTCTGTGTATTTTTAAATCCTGCATCATAAAAATTTTTGAAAGAATATCTGTTAAGGGTTTAAACTATTTCTGTAAAACTTCCAAGCTGTTTAAAGAATGAATATATTTAAAAAAAAAAAAAAAAGTTGCTTAGCCTGGCGGAGATGTGAGGTTGGAGCAGGGAGGTGGCTTGGCACCCGGCAGGGATTTGGCCCTGCCAAGGGACAGCGTGGGCTTTATCCTGCAGGAAGTTGGGGGCCATGGAGAGCGTATCCTACAGGAAGTCAGGCACCATAGAGAGTTCATCCTGCAGGAAGTGGGGGGGCTGTGGACAGTATATCCTGCAGGAAGTGGGAGCCATAGAGAGTGTATCCTGCAGGAAGTGGGGAGCCATGGAGACTGTATCCTGCAGGAGGTGGGGAGCCATGGAGAGTTCATCCTGCAGGAGGTGGAAGGGCCATGGAGAGTGTATCCTGCAGGAAGTGGGAGCTGTAGAGAGTGTATCCTGCAGGAAGTGGGAGCTGTAGAGAGTGTATCCTGCAGGAAGTGGGAGCTGTAGAGAGTGTATCCTGCAGGAAGTGGGAGCTGTAGAGAGTGTATCCTGCAGGAAGTGGGAGCTGTAGAGAGTGTATCCTGCAGGAAGTGGGAGCTGTAGAGAGTGTATCCTGCAGGAAGTGGGAGCTGTAGAGAGTGTATCCTGCAGGAAGTGGGAGCTGTAGAGAGTGTATCCTGCAGGAAGTGGGAGCTGTAGAGAGTGTATCCTGCAGGAAGTGGGAGCTGTAGAGAGTGTATCCTGCAGGAAGTGGGAGCTGTAGAGAGTGTATCCTGCAGGAAGTGGGAGCTGTAGAGAGTGTATCCTGCAGGAAGTGGGGGGCCATGAAGAGTGTATCCTGCAGGAAGTGGGGGGACCATGGAAAGTTCATCCTGTAGGACATGGGGGGCCATGAAGAGTATATGCTGCAGGAGGTGGGGCGCCATGAAGAGTTTAAGCTGGACAGGCATGATGGGTCTCAGCTGAGGGCGGCACGGAGGCCAGAGACCATCGGGAGCTGTGACTGTCTTCCTAGACTCAGGCGTAGTGCAAGGATGGCGTGATCCACAGTCACCCTGCTCTTGCAGCTTTCATACCCAGACGAGCAGACTCGTGAAGGGAGCGCAGCCTGGGGAGAGAGGAAGGGGGGCTGCGGCAGGTACAGAGAGGCCCTTGAGACCCCCTGCAGGCCCTGGGCAGGTGTCCTGGAGGAAGGGACACCTGAGCTTCTGGGTGTTGGGAGAACAGAGGTTACTGGGTGGGGGTGAGGGGCAGAGAGAGCACATCCCAGAGACAACGTTCTAAAGCCCCAGAGTCATGGGCCAGCATGGAGGTGTGTACCCTCGGTGAGGGGTGTAACGTGTGGGGAGGGGTAGCTGAGGGTGGTCCAGCGCACCAGCATCCCAGCCTCAGGCCTCAGGTGTCCTCCAGTCAGCTGCCCGTTTCCACGTCTAGACGGAACAATGGGCTGTTCCAGCCAAAGCACACTGCTCTCCGTGCCGGGTTTCTCAAATCCTCACAGGAGCACCACTGAGAAAACTGGGACATGGAGAGGTCCAAGGGCACGCAGCTAGTACTGATGGGACCCTGGACAAGGACACAGACAAGCCCCACCCCAGCTGCTCCTGTGATTTGCGTCCACGAGCCACACCTCCCCCTGGGGGGGGTCCCACACCAGCCCCGCCGGCCCCAGAGGCCTCTCGCCAGGCCTCCCCCACACCCCGCATGTTCTCAGCATGGCTGTGGCTCTGGCCCTGGGCCACTGGTTGCCCGCCTGCTGTCCATTCTTCATCCACCCACCGGCCCTATGCAGGTGCCAAGCAGCCACAGGACCTCCCTGCCCATCCCAGACGGACAGGTGCCACTCTCCATGATGGGCTTGGCACCTCCTCTTCCTTGGGACACCCGAGAGGTGGGGGCTCCTGTAGCATAATAGACAATGGGCATGGAGGACTTGAGTGCTGGCAGGCGGCGCCCCCACCAGCAGGAGCAGCAGCTGCAGGTGGGGGCGGGGACAGAAAATAAGCAGGATGTCTCGCTTAAAAGATGAAGAAGGGGAGGGAAAGCAGTGAGGAAGGAGGGAGGAAGGGGAAGGTGCTGGGGTGCGGAGGAGGTCACAAATTGACATGCATACACATGCATGTGCACATACATGCATGCACACATACACACATATGCACACACGCACACATATGCACACATACATACACATGCACACACGCATACATATGCACACACGCATACATATGCACGCATACACATGCACACACGCATACATATGCACACATGCATACATATGCACACACGCATACACATATGCATACATATGCACACATACATACATATGCACACATAAACACACATGCACACATACACACACATGCACACATGCATACATATGCACACATACCTACACATGCACACACGCATAGGTGCACACACATACATATGCACACACACATGCACACACGCACTCAAGCACACATATGCATACACACATACATATGCACACACATACATATATGCACACATGCACACATATGGACACACACATACATACGCACACATGCACACATAGGCACACACATATACATACACAGTCACACATGCACACACACATAGGCACACACGCACACATATGCACACACACATATACATACACAGTCACACATGCACACACACTTTCAGGCGCTGACAAATGCTGCAGAGAGGAATGACGTGCAGGCGGATAAGAGTGTGTGAGGGGAGACGGAGGGAAGGGGAGACGGCGGGAAGGGGAGACGGAGGGAAGGGGAGACGGTGGGAAGGGGAGACACGGCAGGAAGGGAGTGGGCGGTCTGCAGGAAGCACCCGGGAGATGGATGGGCAGAGACCCTGAGGGCCGGTGAAGCCAGGAGCACCATGGTGTGGCTAGGGAGAGTGTGGCCTCACAGCAGCCTGGCCAGCCTCACGCCTCTCCTCCTTGGTGAGCGACCCGGCCAAGCTGGCGTGAGAAGCTGCTGCCTTGGCCTAGGGGTTCCAAAAGGAGAGGTGGGGGTCTCCCACAGTCCCTGAAGAAGACCAAGAAGGGCATGCAGCACGCACTTAAGCCTTGCTTGTGATCTGCGGAGGGCCAGCCATGGTGGGCTATGCCTGGAGTCCATGGTCAGCCCAGGAGACCCTGGCGAATGCTTGGGCACTGAACCCTGGGGCCTTGCTGGTCAGCCCAGGCCCTCTCTGAAGAGTGAAAACTCCAACTGTTATGGGGGTCCTTTCCACGCAGCCACTGCTCCCCGAGGCATGGATCCATCTTCTGGGACCCCTGCAGCCTCCACACTGCTCCTCTTCCGGGGGAGCAAGGGGGGCTTCTCCACTGCTGCGTGGGGTCCACTGCTAAGACATATGTGTGAGCTGCTGGCCTTTCAGGCTCCTGCAGGCAAGGCCACCCGGGGCCCATCACACAGACAGTGCCTCCTGATTGTGCGGGAGAGGACCCCATCCCCACAAACACACACGTACACTCACACATGTGCACAGGCCCTTGCATGTGCTCACACACATCTGCACACATATGCCCGTGCACACACGCATGCACACACACAGCCCCATGCCCAGCAGCTGCCCTGCAGAGTCTCCCAGGCCCTGTGCCTCTCGGAGGAGCTGTGGGTGGCGGGTGATGGCCAGAGCCGCTCAGCCAGGGCGCACGGCACACGTCACGGTGGCCGTGGTCTCCCACACACACGTGGCTTTTCATCCGGCCCGGCGCCAGGAGCTGCGGAGGCAGGCATGAGGGAGCCCGTCTTTACTGCCGTAAACTACCTAAAACTTAACCATTTTAACCACGTTTAGTGTAGGATTCCGCGGTGTTGAGTGCATTCACCATGTTGTGTGAGCATCACTACTTTCTACTTTCAGATCTTTACCATCGCCATTGACAGAAACTCAGTGCCCCCCAAACAGGGCCCCCTGGCCCACCCTCCCGACCCTGGGAACCACCAGTCCGCTTTCTGTCTCTGGATTTGCCGGTTCCGGACATCCCATGCAGTGCAATTGCACGCTATCTGGCCTTTGGTGACTGGCTTCTGTCACTCAGCGTGAAGTTTTCTAGGTTCCTCTGTGTCGCAGCGTAGAGTGGCACTCCAGTTTGCTTTATTTTATTTTTTTAATTGTTGTAATTAAATGAAGTTTACATTTCAAGTTAGTCTCCCGTACACAATTTTTTTTTTACATACTTTGTTATGAGACCCCAACCGCTCACCCCATTCTGTGACAGCACACTCCTCCCCACTGCCCCTGATTCCCCATGAACACTCAACCAGCTCCTAACTCTCTCTGCCTTCCCCTCTCACCTCTGGACAGAAGCCGCACCTTTGGTCTCTTGTATCTACTTGTCTAAGAGGCACATTCTTCACAAGTATCACTTTATGTCCCACAGTCCAGTCCAATCCCTGTCTGAAGAGTTGGCCTCAGATTAGGTCTGGGGTGATGGAGAGACCAGGGGCTATGCTTTCCTGGGCACCTCCAGTCTTAGTCAGACCATTAAGTCTGGTCTTCTTACTAGAATTTGAGTTCTGCATCCCATCGTTCTACTGCTCCATCAGGGACCCTCTGTTCTGTTCCCTGTCAGGGCGGTCATTGGTGGTAGCCAGGCACCATCTAGTTGTTCTGGTCTCAGGCTGATGAAGTCTCTGGTTTATGTGGCCCATTCTGTCTCTTGGGCCAACACTTGCCTTGTGTCTTTGGTGTTCTTCGTTCTCCTTTACTCCAGGTAGGTTGGGACCAATTGATGCATCTTAGATGGCCGCTTGCAAGCTTTTAAGACCCCAGATGCCATCACCAAAGTAGGAAGCAGAACACTTTCTTAATAAGCTTTGTTATGCCAGTTGACATAGATGTCCCCTGAAAGCATGGTCCCCAGAACCCGCATCCCTGCTACTCTGTCTCTCAAAGTATTTGATTGTATTGAGGAAACTTCTTAGATTTTGTTTAGTCCAGTCGTGCTGGCTTCCCATGTAGTGTGTGCTGTCTTTCCCTTCACCTAAGATGATTCTTATCTACTATCTAGTTAGTGAATAACCCTCACCCTCCCTCCCCACCCCCGTAACCATCAAAGAATGTTTTCTTCTGTGTTTAAACCTTTTCTTGAGTTCTTATAATAGTGGTCTTATACAGTATTTGTCCTTCTGTGACTGACTAAATTCACTCAGCATAATAAGTTCCAGCTTCCACCAAGTTATACGATGTTTCACAGCTTCATCATTGTTCTTCATCATTGTGTAATATTCCATTGTGTGGATATACCATAGTTTGTTTATCCATTTGTCCCTCTATGGGCACTGAGGTTTCTTCCGTATTTTGGCTATTGTGAACAGTGCTTCGATGAACATGGGTGTGCATATATCTATTTGTGTGATGGCTCTTGTTTCTCTAGGATATATTCCAAGGAGTGGGATAGTTGGATCGTATAGTACTTCTATTTCTAGCTTTTTAAGGAAGTGCCAAATCGATTTCCAAAGTGGTTGTAACATTTTACATTCCCACCAACAGTGTATAAGTGTTCCAGTCGCTCCACAACCTCTCCAGCATTTGTTATTTTCTGTTTTTTTTTATTAATGCTAGCCTTGTTGGGGTGAGATGATATCTCATTGTGGTTTTGATCTGCATTTCTCTAATGGCTAATGATCGTGAGCATTTCTTCATGTGTCTGTTAGCTGCCTGAATATTTTCTTTGGTGAAGTGCTTGTTCATATCCTTTGCCCATTTTTTAATTGGGTTATTTGTCTTTTTGTTGTTGAGGTTTTGCAGTATCTTGTAGATTTTAGAGATTAAACATTGATCGGATTTGTCGTAGCCAAAATTTTTTTCCCAATCTGTAGGTTGTCTTTTCACCCTTTTGGTGAGGTCTTTGGATGAGCATAAGTGTTTGATTTTTAGGAGCTCCCATTTATCTAGTCTCTCTTCTGGTGCTTGTGCATTGTTACTTATGGTTTGTATAGTGTTTATGCCATGTATTAGGGCTCTTAGCATTGTACCTATTTTTTCTCCCATGATCTTTATCGTTTTCGATTTTATATTTAAGTTTTTGATCCATTTTGAGTTAGTTTTTGTACATGGTGTGAGATATGGGTCTTGTTTCAGTTTTTTGCATATAGATATCCAACTATGCCAGCACCATTTGTTAAAGAGACTGTCTTTTCCCCAATTAATAGACTTTGGGTCTTTGTTAAATACTAGCTGCTCATAGGTGGATGAGCTTATATCTGGATTCTCAACTCTGTTCCTGTATCAACTCTGGTCTATGTATCTGTTATTGTACCAGTACTAGGCTGTCTTGACTACTGTGGCAGTATAATAAGTCCTAAAATCAGGTAGAGTAAGGCCTCCCACTTAGTTCTTCTTGAGTAGTGCTTTATTCGGGGCCTCTTCACTTTCCACATGAAGTTGGTGATTTGTTTCTCCATCTCATTAAAAAATTTGGATCGGGATTGCATTGTATCTGTAGCTTGCTTTGGGTAGAACTGACATTTTCACTATGTTGAGTCTACCTATCCATGAGCAAGGTTTGTTTTTCCACTTACGCAGGTCTCTTTTAGTTTCTTGCAGTAGTGTCTTGTAGTTTTCTCTGTAAAGATCTTTTACATCTCTGGTTAGATGTATTCCTAAGTATTTTATCTTCTCAGGGGCTATTGTAAATGGTATTGATTTGGTGATTTCCTCTTCAAGGTTCTCTTTGTTGGTGTAAAGGAGTCCAATTGATTTTTGTATGTTTATCTTGTATCCTGAAACTTTGCTGAAATCTTCTATTTGTCCCAGTAGTTTTCTTGTGGATTCCTTGAGGTTTTCCGTGTATAAGATCATATCATCTGTGAATAGAGATACTTTGACGTCTTCCCTACCTATTTGGGTGCCCTTTATTTCTTTCTCTAGCCTAACTGCTCTGGCTAGGACCTCGAGCACAATGTAGAATAATAGTGGTGATAAAGGGCATCATTTCCAGTTCTCTTTATGACTGAATAATATTCCGTTGTATGGCTGGACCACAGCTTGTTTATCTCTTCTTCTGTTGATGGGCACTTGGGTTGTTTCTACCTTTCGGCTATTGCCAGCAGTGCTGTGATGGACGTTGGTGCACAGGCATCTATTTGTGGTTGGGGGTATAGCCAGGAGCAGAATTTCTAGGTCCTGTAGTAATTCTCTAACTTGTTGAGAAGCTGCCAGTTTCCACAGCCACTGCAGCATTTCACATTCCCACCAGCAATGATGTGGGTTCTAGTCTCTCTATTTCCTCACCATCACCTACTGCTTTCTGTTCTTTCTCTGCTTGGAAGCTCTCCCAGGTCTGCATTTCCCTCAGCTCTCTGCAGACATCATGAAAAGCCGAGCGCGCCTCGCCCTCCCCGCTCTGCCTGCCTTGTCTGCCCTGCCTGCCCTGCCTGCCCTGCCCACCGTCCCCACCCTGCCCGCCCTGCCCGCTCTGCCTGTGTATTCACTTTCGTGCCCTCCCCATAAATCTCTCACTCTGAAAAACCATCAATAAGCCGCAGAGCCCGACAGCCACCTCAAAGACGCTCCATTACTGAGTCTGTAATTGCCGAAAATTAATTTGCTAATTGCGTGCAACTAATCTGCCTCCTTTTTGTTTTATATCAATTAACAGAGTAATTAGAAAAAGCAATCTTCTCTATTGCTCCTCCCTGGCCGCCTAACCGCCGGAGCTAACGAAACGAGGTCGCCCTTTAACTAACCTCATTAGCAGCTCTGCTTTTCTCTGGGCCTTTTGCAAGAAACAGTCGCTTCTGCAGCGTGGAAACATCGTAGTGCTGTGGCTAACAGGCCTCGAGCCTCTGCCCCCAAACAGCACACCAGGCGGGCCACGCCCCTGGAGACAGGAGCTCCCAGGGGTTAGGCCCATGACCACGTCAGCACCAGGCACCCTGAAAGGCCTCTGTGGAGACTTTTCTGGAGAGCGGGCAGGAGCCTCCATCTCAGGGTGTGGCCATGGGGCCACCTGCCCGGCAGAGCTGAGCCAGCCACTGCTGGGCTCCCAACCTGGGCCCCTTTGGAGGCAAGAGTTGCCTGGAGGCCTGGCCGCCCACCAACCCCAAATCACGGCGGAGATGCAGACCCTCCCCTGACATAGAGAGTGGCCTCCATGCTGGGCCTTGCCTGCCACCAGACCGTGGGCCTCTCTGGAGCCTGAAAGGCACCTCATTCAGGGTGCGGCATGAACCCCACCCCGTCCCTCATGACATTGTGAGAAGATGGGTGTGGGGCATCGTAGGAAGGGTGGGTCTTCTCTGCAGCTGGTGCAGGACCAGGCAGTGGACACATAGACAAGGGGCAGGAGGACAAGCCCCCCACGCCCCAGTCCGGTGCCCGGGTGGGGCCCTGATAAAGGGCAGTGTACAACATGAAATGGACAGAGACCAGCGGGTCCTCTCCTGCCAGCACAGACCCCACCTGGCAGCTTGGGGACAGTGTGTTGGACTGACTTTGGCCGTCACCTCCTCTGGCCCCCACAACAGTCACAACAAGGCCTTTGTGTCAGGAGGCAAAGGTAGAGTTTGCACCAATGCCTGCAGCTGGGGAACATCTGGATTCCAGCAGGTAGGCTTGGGGGGGTCAGATCTGGTGACAGCCACAAGGTGGCCTGGGGGGACAGGAGTATTCCCTCCCACCTTCTTCACAAACAGAACCTGGGGGAGCCCTCATCTGCAGGGCCAGGGTGTCGGGCTGGGGGTGGGGCTGGGCTCCCTCCCTCTCGAGGGATCTGCAGTGTGAGCTGCTGCTCTTACTTGTGGGCGGGGTCTGCCTGCCAGGCTGCAGGAGGCTTTTTGTCTCTTTCATGAGGTCCTCCAGCAGGAAAAAAGTGAACACATGCACTCACACATTTGCACATGCACACACACCATGCAGCACATACCTGCACACAGGGCACGCACCGTGTGTGTATGTGTGCACACGCCCCACACACGCATGGACACATGCATGGGAGCACCATGCATGTGTGCACACATGCACACATCATGCACGTATGTGCATGCACACAGAAAAAACCCCAGAGAGAGGGCTCTGCCACTTGGACTTCAGGGGGTTGACTAATGGCCGGGGCCTCAGTGCTACCCGGGCAGGGAGAGGGGCGGCTATTGTTTAGGGAAAAGGCTGCTGTGATGGATTTGTCGTTCCTAAAACATACCTGCAGGCCGGCAGACCTCAGGTGATGACACTGTTGGTGCTTTTTGCATTAAGGGACGCCGATGGTGGTGCGGGCTTATCACATGAGGTGGGGTTTGGGGTAGGGGGGCGTTCCACAGCCTCTCTGTCTAGTGCTGACCAGCGCCCCTCAAGCCGCCATGGGCCCAGTGAGATTACACCCCCGAAATGCACTCCCACTCCCTGAGGCCCAGACAATGAAAGCAGCCCCTTAACGATTCCACCTGCCCCAGAGTCCACATGGAGTCCTGGTGTTTGTGCCACGGTTCTCACACAGCCACAACGGGCCTCCTGGCCCTCCACAGGAATCCTTGCAAGACGGTATCACTGTGGGGAGCCTGATCTGTGTGGGGAGACGCACTCTCAGTACTCAGCACTAACGGCTTCTGGCTGTTCATCAACACAAGCAGGACATGGAGCTGCAGCCAAGCCGAGGTGCTAGGGAGCTTGTTGGGGACTTCTGCGCTGCCCGCGTGGCATTTGTTTGACTTTATTTTGACCGTGACTCTCACTCAGACACTAATTATGCTTAAGGATGGGGCCTGGCTGGTTCTCACACCTCTGAAAGCCAAAGGCAGCATGTGCGATATACAGCGTGGGTGTGTGTGCACGACTGTCGTGGATTGAATTGTGTTCCCCAAAAACATGTGCCAACTTGGCTAGGCCATGATTTGCTGTATTGTATGGTTGTCCTCCATTTTGTGATCTGATGGCATTGTCCTATGTGTTGTAAATCCTGATCTCTGCCTGTGGTTAATGAGGCAAGATTGGGTTTTGTTAAAGAGGATTAGGGTGTGATGCAACACCCTTACTCAGGTCACAGCCCTGATCCTATGTAAGGAAAGTTTTCCTGGTGTGTGGCCTGTATCACCTTTTATCTTACAAGAGATAAAAGGAGAGAGAAGCGAGCAGAGAGACCTGACTACCACCAAGAAAGAAGAGCCAGGAGTGGAGCCTATCCTTTGGACCTTGGGTCCCTGTGCTGAGAAACTCCTAGACCCAGGGGACGATTGATGACAAAGACCTTCCCCTAGAGCCGAGAGAGAGAGAAAGCCTTCCCCTGGAGCTGGTGCCCTGAATTTGAACTTCTAGCCTCCTAAACTGTAGAGAATAAATTTCTATTTGTTAAAGCCATCCACTTTTGGTATTTCTGTTATAGCAGGGCTAGATAACTAAGACAGTGATGTACGTATGTGTGTGTGGTGCGTGCACATGTGGATGCATTGTATATACTGTGTGATGTACATGTGTGTGCATACACATATGTGAGCGTATATGTGTAGTGTGTGTATTGTAGAGATGTGCGTGTGCATGTGTATGTGTATGTTGTACATACATGTGTGAGTGTACATCTTGCAAATTCGTGTGTGCACACATGTACACATGTCTGTATGTACATTGCATGCATATGTGATGCAGTGTGCATGTGTGCATGTGTGTTGTGCATGAATGTACAGGGAGTGCATCTGCATGTGCTTGTGTGTATATGCATTGCGTAAGTGTATACATACATGCGTGTGTGTGTGTGTGATGTGCGTGCATGTGTGGGTGCACATCTGTATGGTGTGCATGTGGGCATGCATGATGTGTGTGTGAGTGTACATCTGTATGTGTGTGCACGTGGGCATGCATGATGTGTGTTGGTGTACATCTGTATGTGTATGCATGGGGCACGCATGGTTTGTGTGTGCATGTGTGCATGCATGATACGTGTGTGTGAGTGTACATCTGCATGTGTATCTGTGTGCATGTGTTGTTTGTAGAGGATGAACTGTGTGTTCACCTGCATATTTAGAGACAGCAGGCAGGGAGGCCTCATTTACACAATGGAACGAGAGCTGTTTTGGTGTTTATATAACAGAGTGAAATGTAGCACGGTGACTTGGGAGAGAATGACTATGGGGCCCAGTTTGTAGTCCAGCCTTCTCTCCATCACCAGCTCTGCCATAAGTGAAGCTAACTGACAAGTGCGCAGGCGGGTGCCCCTGTCAGCTGGACACGTGGGAAGTGTTGCCTGCGCATGCTTGGTGAGCGGAGGTGCTGGCTTCAGTCTCTCCTGGTCTTGAGGAGGCAGGGATGTCCGGCTGGGCACAGCCCCTCCTTTCTTCGGCCCCACGTCATGTTCAGAGCAGCTGAGTGGAGCCGCCCCTGCAGGCCCATTGTCCCCTTGTCAAGACAGGGACCTTTGCCATGGGACAAAGGGTGCCTTGGGGAGACCAGAGTAGCCACCCTGAGCTGTGGTCCAGGGCCCATAGTCAGTCTGAGATGGCCTTCAAAGGAGGGGGAAGCTGGGCCCACAGGACCCCGGGCCAGTCATGGGGGCAGAGCTGGGCCCCAGGTCCAAGGCTGCCACAAGTCCAGCTCAGGGGTCCACACCCACCAGCAGGGTCAGAGCTGGAAGTTCAGGCCAGCCGGCTGGGGCCCGCATCAGATGGGCCTGGTGGGGCTTTCACCCAGAGTCCCTCCCACTCCAGCCCTCCTCCATCTGTCTGTCTGTCTGCTTCTCTCTCTGTTCCCCTGTCTCTTTCTGTCTCTCTGTGTCTCCCCGTGTCTCTCTCACTCCATTGTCAGTCTGGGTCTGTTTTTTTAAGGTTTATTGCAATACAGTTCACACACCATACACTTCACTCATCCCCAAAGGACATAACTTACTATTTTTAGTATATTCACAGGGCACACAGCCATCACCACAATCTAGTTTTAGAACATGATTCTCTTCCCTAAAAGGAACCCCATACCCACAAGTGGTCACTCCCCTTTCCTCCTTCCCCCAGTCCCTGGGAACCGCTGACCACGTCCTGTCTCTGGATTTGCCTGTTCTGGACGTGGCAGGTCGGTGGAACCAAGCTCTATGTGGTCTTCTGGCTTCTTTCACTCAGCGCGTTCTCCAGGGACATCTGTGTCCCAGCGGGTGTCAGAGCTTCTTTCCTTTCTATGGCTGAATAGTGCTCCATTGTGTGCGTGGACCACATTTGTTTCTGTATGCATCTGCTGAGGGACCTGGCGTTGTTTCCCCTTTGGCTCTTGGGAACAGTGCTGCAGAGAACACTGTGTGGAAGTCTCTCTGTGATGGGTTTTCACTTCTCTTGGGTGACAGCTGGGAGTGGACTTGCTGGGTCATATGGTGGCTCTGCTGTGGGCCGTGGATGAACGACTGGGGTGGCTTCCGGCACAGCTAAGACTTCAGCGGGAGGGGCCTGGGTTCCGGGCAGGCTGACTGTAGTTCCAGAAGGTGTCACACTGAGCTCAGCCTATAGCGCCTCTGTCCCCAGGCATGTAGGATCATGTGAGTCCGTGGATGCCAAGGCAAGTGGAAGGGACAGGACGGCCCATCCCTGCACCTGCCGGGGTGAGTCCACCGCAAGGAGCTCTTTCACACACACACTGCCCCTCCACCCCCCGCGTGAGGGAGACATGGCCTCTGACCTCTGCAGTGCCTGTGACGCAGCAGCTCGGTGCTGCAGGAACACAGTGTGGAATCAGATAAGTTCCCACCACACACACAAAGCCACAGGCTTGCACCCACAGGGGAAGGTAGCAGAGGGTGGCGAGGGGGCCTGTCCACAGTGGCCCCAAGCACAAAAAGCAGGATCTGAAGCTGGCATCACCCGAGGCTCTTGCATCATTGGCCCCAGAAGGAAGGGCCTGACTGTCCTCATGGCAGGGACAGCTGGGACGTCCCCTACCTCGTCAGGAGGGCACACACTGTGCGTCCGAGGAAGGCAACAGATTCTCCAGGACAGCATCTCCATCTGTCACCCACAGAGGGCCAGGCTGCCACCGAGTGGAGGGGCCCTCCGGCTCCCCGGAACATTCCTGATGCAGCTGGGGGCTCCCAGGGCACAAGGAAGCAAGGCTCAGAGCAGACAGCCCAGGGACCACCGTGAGCCTGAAAGGCAGTGCCCGGGCAGGCCGCTGGGGACCCCTCTGCAGATGGCAGGCACGCAGGCCTCGAGCCCGCACGCTAGTGAGCACCAGAACTGGACCAGAGCAGCCAGGCTGCCCGTGACCTCCTCTCTCCCAGGCCCCCACTGCCCTCCCCCAGGCCCCCGCTGCCCTCCCCTAGGCCCCTGCTGCCCCTCCTCTGGCCCCCACTGCCCTCCCTCAGGCCCCCACTGCCCTCCCCTAGGCCCCTGCTACCCTCCCCTGGCCCCCACTGCCCTCCCTCAGGCCCTCACTGCCCTCCCCTAGGCTCCCGCTACCCAACCCCAGGCCCCCACTGCCCTCCCCTAGGCCCCCACTGCCCTCCCTTAGGCCCCCGCTGCTCCTCCTTCAGGCCCCCACTTCCCTTCCCCAGGACTTCACTACCCCTCCCTAGGCTACCGCTGCCCCTGCCCTGGGCCCCAACCCCACCCCACCAGATCACACTGCATTTGCATCTGGAATTCAGATCTCTCCTGGTCTGGGCTGTACTGGGGACCCCCGCCCCCCACTCCCCCCTCCCCGGGCCCTGCAGAGCCTGGGGCAACAGGCCCCTCACCCAACCTCAGAGGCAGAGAGAAGACTTTATTCTAGCTGCTGCCTCACACCCGCCTCCCCGCTGCTCCTGGTCCAGGTATTTTTAGCTTGGAATTCCACTCGTATTTGAAGCAGTGGCTGTCCCCATCCAAGATCAGGCCACACGCCCCGCGATTTGGGCGGCCAGGGCCAGCAGGGAGAGCCATATGTTTGGGGACAGCTCAGGTACCTCCTCAGCCCTGGCGGAAGGGCCTGCAGCCACCTCCCCACTACAAACTTAGCTCCTTCTCAGCCAAAGAGGGGCTGGAGCTGCCCCACCTCTGTCCGTGACTCAGAGCTCCCCACGCAATCGTTCACCTCCATCCCTGGGGCAGCGTGGCGGGGGTGGGGGAGGGCAGGGACAGGCTGGGGTGGGCTGAGCCTTGGGGTCCTGCTGTGAACGCACCCCCTGAGGCCAGCTTGCTCCCCTGCAAAGATGAGGGGGCCGTCCAGGTGCCAACCTCCCCAGCCCAGATGTACCAACCTCCCCAGTCCAGGTGTGCTAACTCCCTCCCCCAGTCTAGGTGTGCCGACCTCCCCAGCCCAGGTGTGACAGCCTCCCCAGCCCAAGTGTGCCAACCTCCTCAGTCCAGGTGTGCTAACTTCCCTCCCAAGTCTAGGTGTGCCAACCTCCCCAGCCCAGATGTGCCAACCTGCTCAATCCAAGTGCGACAACCTCCCCAGTCCAGGTGTGCTAACTACCCCCCCAACCCAGGTGTGCCAACCTCCCCGAGCCTGTCCTCGGGGCCCTCTCCTCTCTTTGCCCTCTCCCCGTCCTGGTACGTCTCGGCCTCCCTTCTGGCACATTCTGCCATTGGTCAGGCCTTGACCCACCACCCTCATGTGTCTCTCCTCCAACTTTGGGGTGCTCTCAGAAGGCAGAGAACGTGCCTCCTCTGTGCTATCTCCCTCTTGGGGCTGAGCCGGGCCAGACGTCCCTGAGAGATGTGGCTTGGATGCCCCTGTCTTCTCCTGTGCTGGGGTCTCCCCTGTAACCTCCCCAATCCAAAATGGTCATCTATGAGGTAAGGGGATAGTGAGGTAACAAAGATGGGGGAGCCACCTCACCCCCATCCCGTGTCATCTGCTCGGCTGAGACCCAAGCAAACCCCGCCCACAGCTCAGACAACCTCCCCCCACCCCCATGCACCCCACCCACAGCTCAGACCACCTCCCCCTGTGCATCCCACCCACAGATCAGACCATGGCCCCCCAGTGCACCCCACCAGCAGCTGCATTCCCTTCTCCAGCGTAGTCCACTCTCTGGGGGCTGTGAGTTTAACTTCCAGCCGGCTACACCCAGTCCCACCCCAGAGGGCTGCTCTGAAGACCACCACAGTGAAGTGAGGTTCTGGTTCACGCTGAGCTGAGTCCCTTCACAGCCAGTGCCCTTTCCCCCGGGAAAGCGAGGGCAGCTCAATACCACTTGGCACTGGGGTCAGGAGCCCACACGGCCAGGGCCAGCGAGGGCCCTTCTCACTTGGCAATCTTCTTGCCGACCCCCGTATCCCTGAGCCTGCCCTCCCCAGAGTTCCAGCTGAAACAGTCACTGCTCCTGCTGTTGGACTGGGTCCGGTCCCCCCCGGACACCCACAGATGGGTGGGGAGGGGGCGTGTGCCTGGGGTGGCCCCTTCCTCACTCACCAAATTAGCCGTATAAATAGTCTCAAACAGTGCTTTGCATTATCAACGCGTTGACCCAGGATAGGAGACACACGTCTATGAAATGAGGAAGATTCGGTCCTTACCCTCTGCACCCAGGCCTCTTTGCTGGTGGAAAGTTGGTTTTGCATTTAATGAGGATGAGCTGGTGTCTTCTAATGAGAACGGGATGGCTGGATTAACTGAAAACTCGACAGAGAAACAGACTTTACAGGTTTTAGGGGAGGAAGCAATGGGTTTGCTGTCTTTTGTTGGTATTAACAGAAGCGGCTGGAGCCGGCGGGCCAGCAGGACCCATTGCCAAGGGGCCCCGGGGACCCAAGTCCCCCCAGGCCCTGAAGAAGTCCAGGTCTCTGGGTTAACGGGCATCTTTGATGGACATTAGCTGAGCAATCACAAAAACAAAGCAAAACACTGTAGAAACCATCCCAGATGCCTCCGCAGCCTGATCACTCGAGGACACTTGTGGGCCGCCCGGCCCCCTCCCCTCACAGACAAGTGAGGCAGTCCCTGCCCAAGGCCTCTCAGCTGGTGAAGGGAGCCCAGTGGGGGGTCTCCATTGCTGAAGGACCCTCAGCCAGCAGACACAGAGGCATGGAGACAATAAGTTTTCACCCTGTTACCATTGAATTGTGTCCCCTGAAATACGTGTTCAAGTCCTAACTAACCCCTGTACCTGTGGGTGCGACCCCTTTTGAAAGTGTGTTTTTGTTACATGAATGAGGTCCTACCAGAGCAGGGTGGGTCCTGACCCTAATCCCTGCTGAGAAGTGCCCTACAAAAGAGCAGCATGGACGCAGACACACGTGTGAAGCTGCACCTGCAAGCCCAGGGCACCGGGATTGCCAGCAGCTGCTTGCAGCTGAAAGAGACCTAGAAGGACCTCCCCCTGACCCACCGCCCTGCTTCCGACTCCCAGCCTCCTGAACAACGAGAAAGGAAGTTCTGTTCTGTAGAGCCCCCATTTGTGGTGTTTTTGTTACCACAGCCCCAAGACACACCCCAAATACCCCATACGAAACAAGGACCACCAAGCTTAGAACCAGACATGCTCAAGCTTAGAACCAGATGGAACCAGCGAGCCGGCAAGGACTGCCAGCACTGGGCATGGCCGCCCGGCTCCTGTGACCAACTGTCCCCAGGACTCACTTTGCTGGAGAAGGCGTGGGAGAAACCTTTCATGAAGGGTGGCTGACTCAGCCAGACCCCGCCTAGCACGGAAGAGTCGCCTCGCTGGAGGACAGCCCTCAGAATCTTGGCAACTTGCCTAACTGGGCTCTAGTTCCTGATACAACTGTAAAAATGATGTTCCCTGAGGCAAATAGCGCTGGCTTCTCCCCAGACCCTGCCATTTTCTCCAAGAAATGCTCTGTTGAGTGAGGAGCTTGAGAAATGGGCAGTTTTTTCAGGATTCCAAGCTTGCAGTGATGCAGGGGCCGCCAGGCACAGTGGCAAAGTCTCAAGTCTCCTCCTTCCAAAAGCGCACACTTGTCAGACGCTCCCGCCCGCCCCATGAACAGCCCCATGGGGAGAGGTGGCTTCTCCCCGTCAGCATCAGCATCTGCTTCTCTTCTAGAAAGATTCGTGGCAAAAACAACTCACTGAGGGCGGGGCAAAGACAGGCACCCTTGGCTTGTTCCAATTTTTCACTATTTCATCATGAAATGTGGTACCACTGAAGGTGTGTGCAGAGCATATGCCGTTTGTGTGATGATGGATCGAACCCCAGGATCAGAAGCAGAGCTTGGCCAGCCCTTGAGAAGCCCCCAGATGGAGTTTGCTTGGGGGCAGTGAGTTTACGTTAATGATGGTGGGGTGATTTGGACACAGATAGCAAGAATGGTTGCCAACTTGAAGAATATAATCGATGTCACTGAATTGTAAATGTAGGAATGTCGAGGTGGTGCATGTTTCGTTGTACATATTTCACCACAATAAAATAAAATAAAATAAAATAAAAAAGAAGCCCCCAAATATCCCTCCCCCAGATGAACCTCCTTCCAGACTTTTCTTGTTCTTGTTTCTCACTTTCCTTTACAGCTGCCGGAGGCCCATTGTGCGAAGCTGCGAAGCTGCCACTCATGCTTTTCTGTGGCTGTCTAGTGTCCCACGACAGTGTGGCCACCACAGTTATCTACCCACTGTTGGTGGACATCTGGTCAGTTTCCAGGACTTGGGAGTGTGAGCAAAGCTGCTACCATACTCTTCTGCTTGCTTCTTGGTGTGTGTGCTGGGCTTCCCCAAGCGTCTGCACTGACCTTAGCACCCACCAGCAGGCACGGCACTGGGTGCCCCACGCCTCTGAGGCACCCTGCTGCCGGCCATTCTGACGGCATCCGAGGGCACCTAGGAGCAGCTCAGTTTGCGTTGCTGGGTGAATGGGGTGCACCACCTCTCCATGCTTGCTGGCCACGTGAGGTGCTTGTTCCAGTGTCTTGCCCATTTTTCTACTGAGGTGTCCTTTTCTGACTGGTTTGCAGTTGTCTTTGGGGTTGAGTTCTTTGTCAGTGGTGTTTATTGCACGCGCCTTCACTCTCTTCATGGTGTCTTTTGGGCAAATGTGGCTCTTCCTAGTGTGGACAATGGTGTCAATATTTCATTCACACTTAATGTGTTTTTGGGGTCTTGTTTAGGAAATCTCTCCCTAGTCGGAAGTCATGAAGACAGTTTTCTGTATCGTCTCAAAATGCTTCAGACTTTTGCTTCACATTTAGGTTTATCATCAGCCAGAGTGTGAGGATTTGTGTGTGAGGTAGGGATCAATTTAACTTTTCCCCCATGGATCCCAGCACCAGCATCAGAGTCCAGCTTCCCTCAGTGGTTTGCAACACCACCTCCCTTGACCACACAAGTGTGTGAGTGTCCTGGCTGGCCACAGTAGTGTCACAAACTGGGCGATTTCAAACAATAGGCTTTGCTTCTCTCACAGTTCTGGAACCCAGAAATCCAAGTCAAGGTGGAGCAGGGCTCTTCTGGCTTCTGGTGGCTCCTGACCTTCCTTGACTTGTGGCCGCATCGCTCCATCCTCTGCCCCTGTCTTCACATGGCCGTCCCCCTCTGTGTGTCTTGTCTTCTCTTTTATAAGGACACCAGTCATATAGGATTAGGGCCTACCCTCCTCCAGTATGACCTCATGTTACTAATTATATCTGCAAAGATGCTATGTTCAAATGAGATCACATTCACAGGTACTGGGGTTAGGACTTCAAGGTATCTTTTGGGGGACACCACTGAATCCATAAGAAAGTGTGTATGTGGGCATACACATATATATGTACCTGTGGCTCAGGGCTCTGTTCCGTTGGTCTCCATGCCGATCCCAGAACATCCTCCCTCTCTCAGTACTACAGCTTCACAGCAAGTCTCGCCATTGGCTGGAGTGAGCTGCCAACCCTGGGCCTCAGGAAGTCTTGGCTCTTCTGCAGTACTGCATGCACACCCCACCCCTGTCTGTCAGTGTGCCATGCTGTGGTGGTCACTGTGTCTTACCATCTGTCAGACACAGTCTGTATGACTCACTTGCTTTGGACACTTCATCAGAAGGGGTTGATCTCTGGAGGAGGAATCATGTTTGGTAAAGTAGAGTGCCAGCGAGGTTGTGAGACCCTCAGTGAGATAGACTGGCACAACAGCTTCAACGACAGACTCACATGCAGGTGATCGTGAGGATGATGCAGGACTGGGTAACATTTCATCATTTTACATAAGGTCACTATGAGTCAGTGTCAACTCAACAATATGTATCTCTCTCTCTGTCTCTATCTATTTACATGTTAGAATCAGCTTGTAAAATCAACCCCTCTCTCTCTTACACACACACCTTCCCCCACTGGGATTTTTACTGGAGTTGCTTTGAATCTACAGGTATATTTACAGAAAATTGTCACCTTTGCAAGATTTATTCTTCCAGTCCGTGTACATGACTTCTGTCCTGTACGTCTAGGCCTTCTTTAGTCACTGGCTCAGGATGTATACTGTTTCCCGTAAGCATATCACCTTCATTGATTATATGAATTCCTGTACACATCATAGTTTGCTGTTCTGGTACGTCTTATATGTATTTTCTTTCATTTTGTGGTTGGTGTATAAACGCGGTGGATTTTTGTATACAACCTTGCATCCAGGAGCCTTGTGAAGTTCTCTTGTTAGCTCTAATAATATCTCTGGGCTATTTGGGATTTCTATGTGCACAGCCACCTCAGCTGCCAAGGACAGCTTTGTTTCTGCCTCTCTGATCCTTACGCCTTTTCCTTCTCTCACCTCACCCTACCGACCAGCCCATCCACAAACTGTTGAGCCCATGGGAGAGCTGCTTCTGCCTTCTTCCTGATCTCGGAGGGAAGCTTCTAGAGCCCCCTGCCCACCAAGTGAGGTGCATTTTTGGGTCTGCAGTAGCCAAGTAAAATTCATCAGGATAACAGGACTCCTTTATTTACCAAATGTAACATGAGCTTTTTAAACGTCACAGATGGAGCTTTTATTTTATCAAACTCTTTTCTGCGTCCATGACAGTTAGAATTTCTCCTTCCACCTGCCCCTGTGGGGAGTCACTTTGATGGCATTTGCGCCCCCCACCCCCGCCCAAAGTCTCTGCAAACCACAAACGTGTTTGATTCCCTAGGCATCTGGACACAGCTGGCCGTTAGTTCCCTGCCTCCCTGGGCGGGCTTCTTGGGACACCAGGAGATGGAAAGGCCCACATGCCCCAGCTCAGGGTCTGGGCTCTGGGGCTTGAATCCCAGGAGGAGGAAACTGGGGAGCCCAGAGCTTGTCAACACCAGCGACTTCAGGCCATTTCCTTGCTTCCCCGTGGCACTTACCCACAGAGAGGGCTCTGTGCCCCACTCCTGCACACCCCCCGGCAAGCGATCCCCTCCTCTTGCCTGGACCCCTTGTCTACCCGCAGGCACCAAAAACGCGGTTTCTTCATTGTCTTGTGTGAAGACTCTCGGGTGGGGGGCGGTTATTGCTGTCCAACTCCATGACATCATAATAGGCTGCTGTCCCCGGAACAAAGGCCTTTCGGAGATGGTGGGGCGACACGTCCTATTTATGTCGTCACCGACGAGACAGTCGTGGAGATGGGGGAGGAGACACGCGGGGGATCCACATCTGTACACGCAGCAGAACAATCCCGCTTGTTCTCCCTTTTATTCCCAAAGCCTGCACAAATTATGCCCTGCGCAGCACGAGGGGAGTTTTTGTGTGTGTGCAGGTGGATTAATAAAAATCCATTGAAATGCAAAGCAAGGACTCCCCACGTGCCCCGCCAAGGAGGGGCCATCCCCCTTAACACGCAGAAGATGCTCTGGACTCCTCACCTTCCGATCCTCCCACGCTTTCCCCGCAATGAGAGCACAGACGCAGGTTGGGGCTTGACCAACACGGGGGAGACTCAGGATGTTCTGGGAGAAGGTTCCAGCTGCATAGTCACATCGGACCCCCAAGGGACCCCCAAGGCAGCACTTCCCACGTCATAAACACTCATGTGAAAGAACAGCACAGTCAGCGAGGTGGGAAGTCACAGGTCCCCACGAAGGTGACTCTTAGCAGCTTTCCTATTTCCACCCCCACTTGAACAGAATGCATTCTGGGGTTGCTGTGTGACACGCAAAGCACCGTCCTGGATGACCGTCCCAACTCACCCACCCGCAGGCCGACAGGCATGAGAGGGAAACCCAGCTGCAGGGCGAGGCATGGGGTCCTCGCTGAGCCTCCACCTGCACCCAAGGGGCTGCGCTGGTGCAGGGCTGGGGCTCACAGCGAGCGGCCGGCACCCACGCAGAGCCCCAGGCACCCGCCCTGTCCGCTGCACACAGTGGGACTGAGCAAGGCAGGTGGTGGGTGTGCGGTGGGTGCAGCAAGTTTTCTGGAACCGAGTTGGGCTCCGGCACGCCTCTGCCGCTGACTGCGGTCCAGGAGGCGGACACGTGCCTTCTGGTCATCCTTCCCGTCCTGGGGTGCTGAGAATTGCTTTCTGCTGACTCAGGCCTTTTCTCAGGGACCACTGAAGAACTAAGCATGGCATTGGGAGAAGGTTTCTCCGATGGAAAAAAAAATGAAGGTAGGTCTGGCGGTGGCTGTGTGTGTGTGCGCGTGTGCGTGCGCGTGTGCGTGCGCGTGTGTGTGTGCGTGCGTGCATGTGTGTGTGCGTGTCTGCGCGTGTGCATGTGTGTGTGTGTGCATGTGCGTGTATGTGTGTGCGTGCGTGTCTGTGCGTGTGCGCGCGCACATGTGTGCGCGTGCGTGTGTGTGCGCATGTGCGTGTGCTTGCACTGGCGCAAGGTGCACCTGTGACCACTGGGACCGATGGACTCGGGAACCCTCCCTCCACCCCAAACAAGCCGCTCTGGACAACTGGTCGCAGCAGGTGGCTACTTGAGGGAGTGAAGACACGGCCCTGGTCGCTCGCAGTGGATGGGGGCGGCCGACTATTCCTCGTCTGCTGGCTCCACCTCACGGGTTCGCGAGTAATTCCCGGGCTGTGAGGGCCTCTCGAGGGCTCGTGCGCTAATTTCCGGGCTGTGTGAGCCTTGACCAGTGTTTAAAGACATGACTTGGTCATTAAACCTAATTTAATTTCTTCATTGAAGATGGTATCAGACCACATATTTCATCCTGCCCTTTGGTGGAGAGTCACCGCGGATGACCTCCATGTTAGCTCATTGACAAACATCACTCAACCTGCTGGGCCGGGCCCTCGGAGCTGTATGTTAAAAAGCTCCTACGGAGGCCTGGGCCGAGTGCTGGGTGTAGGCCCCGAGAACTGTCCCTTGGAGAGATCTGGGTGTGGTCAAGCATGTCAACAGCAGCATCCACCAGGCCGCTGTCATGCAGGGGCATTGTCCCATACTCTAAAGGCGGAGGGCTTAGTGGAGCATGTGCGCATGCATGCATGCACCAACATGCACACCCCCCATGTATATACTCACATGCACGTACACATGCACACACGTGCACCCCCATGTATATACTCACATGCACGTACACATGCACACACGTGCACACCCCCATGTATATACTCACATGCACGTACACATGCACACACGTGCACACCCCCATGTATATACTCACATGCACATACACATGCACACACGTGCATACACACCCATGTATATACTTACTGCACGTACACATGCACACACGTGCACATCCCCATGTATATATTCACATGCATGTACACATGCACACACGTGCACCCCCCATGTATATACTCACATGCACGCACACATGCACACACATGCACACCCCCCATGTATATACTCACATGCACATACAGATGCACACACGTGCACCCCCATGTATATACTCACATGCACGTACACATGCACACACGTGCACACACACACCCATGTATACACTCACATACACATACACATGCACACACGTGCACACCCCCCACATATATACTTGCATGCATGCACACATGCACACACATGCACACCCCCATGTATATACTCACATGCACGTACACATGCACACACGTGCACCCCCATGTATATACTCACATGCACGTACACATGCACACATGTGCACACACATACCCATGTATACACTCACATACACATACACATGCACACATGTGCACACACACCCATGTATATACTTACTGCACATACACATGCACACATGTGCACCCCCCATGTATATACTCACATGCACGTACACATGCACACACGTGCACACCCCCCATGTATATACTCACATGCACGTACACATGCACACACGTGCCTAAATACTCACACCTATATGCACACAAACACATGTGCACACAAGTCCCTGGGCCTAGACATACATGTACATATGTGCATGCACACATGCACACAGCCCAGGCACACAGCCCCAAACCATGAGCTCTCAAACGGCTCAGCTGACAGCCCCCCACCTATGCCACCAACTGCACAGCTCAGATTGCAGGTCAGATAAGGCAAAAGCTGTCTGCCTGCTTTAATTAGAAATAAAAGCTTTAATAAGGTAGTACGGATCAACCAGTGAGCAACAGTGGGCCCTGCCCCCCAGCAGACACTGCCTTCCCTCCCTCTCTCGCCATCCCAAAGAGCACCCTGAGCCAGAGCAAATCCAGCATCCTGCCGCTCTCAGGATGCTGTGTCCATGCTCCCAGCCTCGTTGTGTCCCTGCCTCGGGCATCCCCGAGCCCCGCTGCAGCCGGAGGAAGTGCCGGCAGGATGGAGGTGCTGGTTCTGTGCCGTGGGTGGCAGCACTGTGTCTGCACCACACAGGCTCCTTTGTCTCCAGCACGTGCCGTTACTGTGCACAGCCACACCGCAGGGACCCACCCCCTGTCCCTATGAGGGGGGCGATGGCCGGGAGGCTGCACCAACCCAGGTGTCACCACCCCCTAAGCAGCACGGAGGCCAGGATGAAGCTTGAACTCAGGGGGACCGAGGTCAGAACCCCTGCCACACCCTCGCCAGCTGTGCCAGCCAGATTTGGCTCAGCCCCTCAGAGCCTTACCTCCCACCATGAATGGGTGAAGGCCCCTCGTTGGCAGGGAGGGTGGCAGGAGGCAGCACTCGAGAGGTGCCCTGGCCCCAGGACCGGTGTGGTGGTGGCTGTCAACGCTGCCTCGGACTCCGACACCCTGGCCAGGGGACCTGGTTCTAGGTGGGCCCCACAGTCCCGGCATCCTTGTGCCTTGGTTTCCATGTCCCCAAAGCCAGCAGGAGGCCAGGGCAGCAGCTGCTCAGTGTGTGTGGTGTCCTGAGGAAGGTGGGCTTGGAGGGAGCTGGCAAGAGGTCTCCCCCATTTTGTAGCTTCCTCGGTTCCAACCCTCCTGGTCCAGCGAGGGAGTAGAGAGGGAGTGTCATCTCCATCTGAATGCTGAGGCCTGAGACCCAGGGTCCACAGGGACTAAACCTTGGGGTCTTGGACCCTCATAAGATGCCCGGAAAGTGACAGAAAATGGCGCCCACAATTCTGCCTGCAATTTCAGGGGCTCTTGATCCTGAGGGCCCAACCATGGACGGCCCAGGACCTTGCACACAGATCACACCCCTGGGCTCCATGCTAGTGTGGGGACGTGAGGTGGGATCTGCAGGGTGGGGGGCAGGGACTCCAGGGACAGGAACTGAGGCAGCCACTGGGGTCCCGAGGGGTCCCCCAGACAGGAAGCTTCACTGGGCCCCCAGGTGGGCCTGGGCTGGCAGACTCTCCGGGCAGCCCTGCTTCCTCTGCTCAGGTGGTCTGAGGACAAGGATGGGGAGGGAGGGTCTGGCAGGAACCCCATGAAGATGCAGCTTCTCACTGCTTTTAGGGTCCTTGTTTCTCAAGAATGAAAAGACGGGGGGAAAGGAAAAGAAAAGGCGAGCCCTCCTCGCAGAAGACTCCTTTGCACAGGCAGCGAGGGGGCAGGACACGGGTGGGGGGCGGCAAGGAGCCTGGCACTGGCCTCCCCCACTGACCCTGGCCTGGCCTGGGGTCACTGCTGGACTCGGCCGTACACCAAAAGCTGCCTGTTTGCCAGCAAGCGGCAAGGACCTCAGCTGATGAAAAAGCCCAGTCAAGACTCTTTGGAAACACAAATCCAACAGGCACACTGTTATAAAGGCCATAGTGAATTAACGCTGCTGAATAAATCTTTTTGAGAAATCATTTTCCAAGTTCAAGATTGGTGACGTTGGATTAGCTTAATTGATTGTGTACTTGCTGATTTAGAACTCCAGGGCACTTTGTGTTCCTTATTCACGGGGTCAATCCATCCAGCAGCAGACTGTCACAGGGCACAAGGCGGCCACACTCCAAAGATGGAACTCGTGGTGTGGGAGTCCCGAACCCAAATGTCCAGATGGGGTCAGCCTCCTCCTGGCTGGGGAACATGACAGGTTTCATGGCTCCTAACCCCCCGTCTCCCTCATAACTTGTCAGGAGGATTCCATGAGGGAGTGGGGAAGCACCAGCCGCCAGAGACAAGGAGCCTCAGCAGGTCAGGCTGGGGCGGGGGGAGGAGGGGGAATAATAATGAGAAGACTCACCTAACACTCACCAGACACCTGCACAAAATACATCCTCTCGAGTGCTGGGACTGTCACAAACATTGACCATTTGCTGGTCTATTTAAAAAAAAAAGATAAATGGTATAGATCTTACCACCACCAGCTGCCATGGATTCCACTATGACTCAGGGTGACCCCATGTGTCAGAGCAGAACTGTGCTCCATAGAGTTTTAATGACTGATGTTTCAGAAGTAGATCACCAGGCCTTTCTTCCAAGGTGCCTCTGGGTGAACTCAAACTGCCAGCCTTCAGGTTAGCAGCTAAACACGTTCACGATCGATACCATGCAGGAACTCTGGTACAAATCTTACTCTGATCAAAATCAATAAAATTGGACAACAAAAGTGGCAAGAAAATTCCACAATCACTGAGGTTTTTAAAATGTCAGGAGGCCAAGAAGTGTAGGATTTGTGTCAGAGTCATGGGGCTCAGCTAAGCTGAGCTCAGAGAACTTCACGGCCCTAGACTGCATGGTCCCAGATAAACAATAAGATCAACAGAACTAAGTCTTCAGCTGGAGCAGTTAGAAAAATGGCAGCAAATCAAGAAACGTCACCCAGTCCTGCACCATCTTCATGCTCATTGGTATGTCTGAGTCCATGGTTGTGGCTATCATGTCAAGCCATATCTGTGAGGGTTTCCCTCATTTTTGCTTTACTTTACTTTACTTGGGGCCCTGGTGGTGCAGTGGTTAAGCGTTTGGCTGCTAACCAAAAGGTCAGCAGTTCAAATCCACCAGCCGTTCCTTGGAAATCCCACAGGGCAGTTCTACTCTGTCCTATAGGGTCACTGAGAGTCAGAATTGACTCAACAGCAGTAGGTTTGGTTGACTTGCTTACTTTACTGAATATGCTGTCCTTTTCTCTCTGTCCGTCTTTTCTGATGACGTATCCAAAGTAAATGTGCCGAGTCTCACCATCTTCATTTCTAAGGAATTTTCTGATTGTATTTCTTCTAAAACTGGTTTGTTTGTCACTTGGAAGTCCACAATATATTAAATATTCTTTGCCAACCCCACAGCTTGAACTTAAGTTTTCCTTTTTCACTACCCAACCTTAGTCATCAAAGTGACATCTTTGCTTTTTAAAATTTTAAAAAGAGGTCTTTTGCAACAACTTTGTTCAATGCAATGCATCATTTGATTTCTTGACTGCTACTTCCATGAACATTGATAGTTAATCGTAATAGAATGAAATCCTTGAAAACTTCAATTTTTTATCATGATGTTATTTATTGGTTCAGTTTTCAGAATTTTTGTTTTCTTCACCTTCAGGCGTAATCCATACTGAAAGCTATAGTCTTTGACCTTCATCAGTAAGTGTTTCAAGTTGTCTTCATTTTCAGCAAGCAAGGCTGTCATCAAAATTGTTGATGATTCTTCCTCCAATCCTGATACTGCATTCTTCTTCACATAGTCCAGCTTCTTGGATTATTTGTTCATCATACAGATTGAATAAGAAAGGTAAAAGGATTCAACCCTCCCACACACCAAACAGCAACATACCCATCCAATACCCCAGGTTATATCTTCAAACAAATTATTTAAGAAAACAAGTGATCAGCTCTGAACTCTCCACATTCCTCCCGCTGCTTCAAACCAATTTCCACACAGGGATACCAGGCTCCTTGGGAAATCTTGTAGGAAGAATCTTGGAGCAAAAAGATAACTCATTTAAAAACAAAAGTAGCCACAACTTCGTCAGTTTCAGTGAAAATAACTAAAGCAATTATAGAAAACTTAAAGAGGATAAAACGACAAGCTACAGATGGGGAGGAAATATTTGCATATCTGACAAAGGACTCCTATGTAGGGTATATAAAGAACTCTCTAAAATCAACAGAAAAAAGCAATCAAATTAGAAAATGGGCAAAAGACATGAACAGGCATTTCACTGAAAGAGGATATACAGAAGCTATTAAGCAATGAAAAGATGTTCAATATCATTATCGTGAGGAAAATGCAAATTAAAGCCACAATGAGCTATCACTACGCAACTATTGGAATGACTAAAATTAAAAATAGTGACAGCATCAAGTGCTGGCAAGGATGTGGAGAAACCGGAACTCTCATACATTGCTGAGGGGAGTGTAAAATGGTGCAGCTACTCTGGAAAGGAATTTGTCAATTTCTTAAAAAGCTAAACATGCAATTACCATATGACCCAGGATTGCACTCCTGGGCATCTGTCCCAGAGGAAAGAAGGCTTATGTTCACAGAAAAACCTGCACACAATTATTGATAGCAACTTTACTTGTAATAACCGAAAACCAGAAACAAGTAAAATTCCTTCAGTGGGTGAACGACTAAACAAACTGTAGTCATCCACACCGTGGAAGACCACTCAGCAATAAAAAGGAACAAACTATAGATATTCCCACAACTGGATGGATCTCCAGGGTGTTATGCTGAGTGAAAAAAGCCAATCCCAGGTCATACACAGTACGATTCCGTTTACTCAACATTCTTAAAATGGTAAGATTGTACAGATGGAGGGCAAATCAGTGGCCATCAGGGGTAGGGGTGGCGGGAGAGGAGGTGGGTGTGCTTGTAGGGTTGTACAAGGAAGGTCTTTGGGTCGATGGCACAGTTCACTATCTTGATTGCAGTCGCAGTTCTGGGAGCCCACACCTGTGATAAACGACTTGGAGCTATGTACACACATCGTACCCGTGCAATTTTCTGGGGGTGATATTGTGCTATAGTTATATACCATCACCCCATCTGTCAGTCTGGGGTACTGTGGTGGCTTGTGTGGTACTGTGATGCTGGAAGCTATGTCACTGCTATTTCAAATACCAGCAGAGTCACCCACAGTGGACAGGTTTCAGCAGAGCTTCCAGACTAAGACCAGGAAGAAAGGCCTGGTGATCTGCTTCCAAAAATCAGCCAGTGAAAACCCTATGGATCACAAGAATATTGCCTGATATAGTTCTGGAAGATGAGCCGCCCAGGTTGGAAGGAATTCAAAATACACGGTGGCCAAAACAATGAACTTGAGCACACCAACGATCATGCAGATGGCGCAGGACCGGACAATGTTTTGTTCTGTCGTACTTGAGGTCTCCTTGAGCCAACTCAACGGCAGCAACAACCTAGCTATGTAAGATGCAACCATTGGTGGAAGCTGGGTGAAGGTATACGGAGATTGTCTGCACTTTCTCTGAAACTTCGTATGAATCTATAGTTACTTCCAAAGAAGAAGTATTAAAAAATAACGACAACAGGCCTTGCTTTGTTCCAGGCGACAAGCTAGTTGAAGCGAATGCCGTGCAAGGGCTTTGCTGCCTATAACAGAGGCACGCGTTGTTTTGGTGACTGTTATTCCAGTATCATTTTATCTCACATTCAAAGGTATGAAGAAACCTCATTGTCATAACAGCAATTTTTAAATCTGTTTGCACAGCAAGACAGCAACCAATCGCAGTAGACTCAATGGAGAAAGGGAAGCCAAAAAACAATTAGTGCCGGCAGCCTCTGTGTGTAGATGTCATGTTCCAATGCAATTAATCCAAAGCGGACCACGAGCACGGGGCAGCTCTGTCCGCAGAGCGCCGAGGGCAGCAGGTCACTGTGCTCTCGCCCAGAGACCGGCCCCACGCGGTGAGAGGCCCTGCAGTCACTTCTAAGTGGTTAAAACACTCATGGCCACGTGTGTGTTTTGATGTCTGCCTTTCAGGGAGTGCAAACGCTCCCCTCTGTCCGGCTTCACACTGTGCGTGGAGGAAACACATTCTGGAACGAGGTTGTTAGCGATTTAAAAATCTCTCCTTTCAGTCATTTCGGCTGGAGCTGCCATTATCTTGCTGAAGCAGCTGCTGGAATATTAACAAGACGTGGTGGTAACAAGTGGAATATAATTAGCCCTCCTTGTTCCAGTGAATTTGCAGTTTTAACTGGGAACAATTTGCAGAACATCTCCAGGCGGCTGTAATTAACTTAGCTAGCACCCCACACAGCGCAGGACCCCCAGGGACCCCCGCTCGGCCGTGGGCTCAGACAGGGACCCTCTGAGCAGCCCCTGAGGTCCCGCCAGCTACTTCCCCTGCCCGGATGCCTCCTTCCATCGGCCCGGCTTATGCTGCCCCCTCCTGCAAAACTTCCCAGAATGCCCGCCTGGCCCCTCACTCTGATCCGACCTCTCTCATCCGCTTGCCCATCATTCAAATACTTTCAAGCCTCCACAATTTTCCAGGCTGAGGTCTCAGTCCCCAGCTCCCATTAAACCCTCTGTTGCCCTTGGCGGACCCAGGCAGACTCACCTGGGAAATGACTCAAAGCCAGCCCCGGGCAGGCAGGGGCCAGGCTGGGGCAGGTGAGAAGGAGCCCTGGCAGGAAGGGGCCTTCTGGAAGAGGAGGTTTGAGCAGCCGCCTTCCGGCACCCCGCATGTTCTAAAGCCCATTGCTGCTGCGCAAAGGGCATCATGGACGTGGACTGTGGAGCCTGCCCTGGAGCTCAGAGGAGGCAAGAGCTCGCTCTGACGTGGAGGAGACAGGCACTGCTACACGCCTCCTGCCCACAGCCCCAGCAGTCCTGGGGCCCCCCACATTGCCTCCAGGAGCAGGGGGCAACAGGGCTCTGCTCCCCAAACAGAAGCTGCCTCTTCTCTTTCCTTGAAGCTTTGGCGACACAAGAGTGATGCTCAATGGTCAGCACCTGGCTGAAAGAGTCGTTTGAAAGCATGACCCGCCTGAAGCCACCAAGGCCCTTCCATCCCCATTGTGACGGCATTGTTGTTCGCTGCCGCAGATCGGCCCTCGGCCCATGGCGGCCCCGTGCACAACAGGACAGAACACTGTCCAGTCCTGTACCAACCCCGTGATTAGTTTTGAATTAGACCATTGTGACCGATAGGGTTTCACTGGCTGATTTTCAGAAGTAGATCACCAGGCCTTTCTTCCTAGTCTGTCTTAGTCTGGAAGATCTGCTGAGACCTGTTCAGCATCAGAGCAACTTGCAAGCCTGCACAGATGGTCGGGTGGGTGGTGGCTGCACATGAGGTGCGCGGGCCAGGAATCAAACCCCAGGTCTTCCAGGTGGAAGGTGAGAATTCTACCAATGTCCCCACTTTCCTGATGAGGAAACTGAGGCACAAATGAATCCAGTGGCAAAAGTCAAGCAGCAGGTGAGTGACCACCGGCTACAGAGAGGCTGTGGGTAGGAGGCATCCATCTAAGGGCTCAGTACACACTAGGGCTAGCCTCCAGCCACATCTGGACATTCCCTCCACCCCCGGGAGGGGGATGTGGCCACCCCTGCCCTAGGGGAGTCCCAGGCTTGCCCGGTCCACACCAGGACACCTGCCCCACCGCAGCCAGAGCAAGGAGGGAGGGGCTTTGGCATCGCGAGGGAGACACCGCCAGGAGAAACCTCAGCCTGGAGACACACTCACCAAGGGGCACTTATTTTTAGAGTGTGCTTATAACTCAGGATCACAGCGACACAGGTACAGGGCAATAAAAATAGCACAATCCTGCAGCCAAGAGCCCCTTCGGGGAGGCGTCCTTTTGTTCAAAATAAAGCACAAAGTGGCTTTTGCAGTGACACTGGCAGCACGGCCCGAGCCCCCCGCTCCCCTGGCTGGGGCACCCTTCACGGGAATGACGAGTCCACACCCAGGTTCACGGGGGTGCTCTGCTCCACAGCCTCCTCGGTCAGCCCGTTCAGTGGGCACATCCCAATCAGGGCCGAGGGTAGAGTGAGAGGGGCGGGAGGCAGAAGGACAGGGGCTGTTTGCTTCTGTTATGGGCTCAACTGTGTCCCCAAAGGCTGTGACATCCTAACCCCAGTACCTGTGAACTTGGCCTTGTTTGGAAACAGGGTCTTTGCAGATGTCGTCAGTCAGCATGAGGTCACACTAGGGCAGGGTGGGTCCTCATCCCATCTGAGCCGTGTCCTATAAACGAGAAAAGACGCAGAGAGACTCGGGAAAACTGGCCACTTGACCACAAAAGCAGAGCTTGGAGTGATGCGACCACAAGCAGGCAGGAGCCTTGCTGACCCCGATTTCAGACTCTGGCCTCCCGACCGTGAGGGAATCGATGTCTGCCGTCTGAAGCCACCCTGTTTGTGGCACTTTGCTGTGCAGCCCCAGGACACAGACACAGCCTCCGAGGTGACGTGAGACCCCGAGCGTCTTCTGACAGCTGCAAGGCACAGATGGATCCCCTCAGAAGACCACACGGGGTGCCTAATAAACATTTAGCCATCTTCCCATTAGTCTGTGCTGGGAGCTCCAATGCACAGAGTAATCAAACGCCTCCTCCTACACGGACAGGCTGGGTCCCTGGGTGAGGAGGCACCCAGGGAGCCCATTTGGAGCAGGCGGAGGGGATGTTGGGTGCAGACTAGCCTTGCCTGTAAGCTCAAGGGCAGTGCCCCAGGCCATAGGTCACTGTGGTCACACCTGCCATGGGAGTGAAGTGAGAATCACCAGCCCTGCCCAGAGCAGGTGACCAGAGGGTGGAGCCGACGTCAGGGGCCGCTGCCCGGCTGTCTGATCCACAGTGGCTTCACAACTGTACCCTGCCTGCTGCCCAGGACGCCCTGTCCGTGCCAGACTAGGGCTCCTCTCTGACCCTCACCTTTACTTCGTTAAAGGGAAGGCCGGTGCTTCTCCTTCATCCAAGCTAGACGCCAGGAGATTCGCCTAAGAGCTAGCTTGCTGGTCTCTGGGCCACCCCTTCTCAGAGACTCCCCTGCATCCTCACATAGACCCACTCACTGTGACCAAGGGCAGGTTCCTGACCCCCCCGAGCCTCGGTCTCCCACCTGCAAAATGAGGACAGAGAGCTACTCACAATGACCCCACGTGGTGTCAGGAATGAGAACACGGGTGAGCCAGGTCCCTCTGACATAGACGCCTGGAGGGGTCTCTGTCCCACTGTCTCCCTGGCCCGGCCCTGGACATGACCAGCCTCCCAGCCTCCTCCAAGGAGCTTGTAAACCACAAACTGGCCTTGAAAAGGTGGTCTCTGCTGTCCAAGGCCAGTGTTTTCTACCCCAGATTTAGTCAAGGCAGCAATGCCATCCTGCTAACGGATGACACTTTTTCTCTTTGTTATTGATATTGATTAACAATGTTGCTGTTCATCAGTGCTCCCTGTCCAGCTGGGGCTTGAATTACAAACTGGTGTAAATTACAAGATGCAGAGAGCGGCGGGGGCCTCAGGAAGGGGCCACCATCAAGGCAAGGCTTTGTAGAAGCAGCAGTAAGCTAACTCGGGATGGTTTGCCTTTAATTACAGGAAACTAATAAAGATTTCAGAGCCACTCTTGGTACAACAGAATGCAGTTATAATTGGTGACCCATTTTAAGCAATTTAATTTCCCATGACCTGTTTTCCAAATTAGCATAGCAATAGAGGTGGTGCTGAGTGAGGGACCCCCATGACAACATTTAAAGGTGTGTCTCTTTTATTGGTGATACAAACGGTTAAACACTCAATGACTAGCCGAAAGATTGGCAGTTCAAACCCACCCAGAGGCACCTCGGAAGACGGGCCTGGAGATCTGCTTCTGAAAGGTCACAGCCTTGAAAACCACACAGAGCAGTTCTGCTCTGCACACACTGGGTCTCACAGGTCAGAATCAACTCCATGGCAACTAACCACAACAACAGCCCTTTATTGAAGTGCCCACATGAAGAGGTGCCAGATCATGTAAAGGGTCTTCCCATAACGTCCAATGACCCTAAATTAAAGCATGATTTACGAATGCTAGCATGTGTGGCTGGGGTCTGTCCCCTCACTGCTGGACACCAGCTCTCTGTGACCCAATCAGCTGGGCGGGTCACACCCAGGTGTGCGGTCCTCCCTCATGGCCCCCGGCCCCCACCCCCGCACCTGCTGGGACACAAACCCACAGACGGGGCTGGGAGGTGAGCAGAGCTGTGGCACCTCCCAGCTACATCTTCTGCCTCCCACTCCCGCTCTGAGTCCAGCCCGCGAAGGACAGCTCGGTGTCCCTGGGCCCTCAGTGGGGATGGACTGGCCCCAAAGATGGGGATGGGGGGACGAGAAGGAAGAAGAAAGGGGGTGGAGGGACTGGGGGGAGGGCAGGGAGAAGAGAGTCACCCTGCGGAGCAAAGGGAGAGAAAGGCCTTCGCTGGAGGCAGATGTGTGCCCAAGGGGTCCAGGGAGGCTCCTGGAGGAGGGCGCACAAGGGACCCACATCCCAGCTTCCCCTCCCTTCCCGCCTTTTCCTCTTCCCCCTTCTACTCTAGGAGGGAGGGGGAGGGGTGGGGGAGTGGGGGGGGGAGACAAGAGAAAGGAGGAAAGGAAGGAAGCAGGGCAGAACAGTGGAAGGGAGATGTCCCTACCTCACATCCCCACTTGAGGCCCCTCCCAGCTGAGGCCCCTCCCACCTGCCCCCACCTGCCTCACCTGCAGTCCTACCTGCCCCACGTACAGCCCCTCCCCACACAGGGAAACAAGGCAACAGGGCCAGGGTAGAGGCAGGGTGCAGGGAGGAGATGGCTGGGGAAAGAGCTTGGGGGGGGTCCCACCTGGCTTCAGATGAGGACAGGTCCCACCCTGACCCATAGTCCCCACCCTGACCCATAGTCCCCACCCTGACCCATAGCCCCCGCCCTGATTGCAGTCCCCACCCTGACCCATAGCCCTGCACTCAGCTCACTGTCCCTCCCCTCTACTGCTCCCCTGATTGGACAAAACCTCCCCCTCCCAGCTCCCGTGGGGCTCACCCTCTCACCCCCCACACATACACACACACTGGCAGCTGATGGGGAGAGCCAGGTCTTCCCTCTGGCAGAAGCTCTCAGGCCCGTCTACAAGAAAATCAGGCCCGAGGCCCTGGCTGGTCTTGGGCGTTGTTGCCCGTTGATCTCGTTTTGAGCTGGATTAACTTTTCAGGACAAAGCCCCAATGTGTGGGAGGTGCCATTTGTGGTGGCGGATCAGCAGAGTGCCCAACCAGGGGCAGCACCATTAAGTGAAGGCTAATCCCCTTGGGATAGCACGCCAGGGTTATGGACTTGTGGCCACCCCTTCCCCTGCTGGCCGCCAGATGTTGACACTGAGCACAGCTGTCTCTGCCCGACCCGCATTCTGCCTCCCAACAGGCTCGTCTCACAGCTTGGAGCCCAAGCTAGAATGTGGCTCGTGGAACTTCCCCTCCACACACAGGGGTCCTTGCCTGGGCAATTCAGAGCTCCTGGCCCCTTGATGGCTCACAGAGACCGTGGGTGACTCGGTGCAGGCGGCCAGCTGGAGAGTAGCCAAGGGGTCCTTCCGTGGTCCCCCAGAGCTTCTCCCACCACTACCAGTCGGCAGTCAACTCTCTGATGGAAAGCCCGGGGTCAAGGCAGTGGGCAGACGTCCCAGGCCCTGGGGCAACAGTGACGAAACACCCCACAGTGGGGGCTTCTAGGAGCAGACATTGATTGTCTCACAGTCCTGGAGGCTGGGAGTCCAAATTCAGGGTGTCGCAGGGTCACACTCTCTGTCAGCTCAGAGGAGCATCCTTCCTCGGCTCTTTCAGCTTCTGTGGCCCGGGCTTGGCGTTCCTCAGCTTGTAGACGGATCTTCACACGACGCCCCCTCCTGTGTGTGACTGCTTCTGTTCCGCCCTTCTATAAGACCCCACTCAAAAGGGATTAAGATTAAGATCCACCCTATTCCAGAGTGACCTTGTTAACCGATAACATCTGCAAAGAAAAATCCTGTTTCCCCAAACAAGGTCACTTTCGGAGGTGCAGGGGTCAGGACTTCAACAAACGTTTTCAGGGGACACAGTTCAACCCATGATGGCACAGCAGTTGAGGCTCCTGCGCCCAAGGAGGTGTGTCTGGCTGGAGAAACGACGTCCACGTGTGCCAACAGTATGACCCATCAAGGACGCCAAGTGAAACGTGTCCGATGGGGGTTACAGACAGCAGGGCTCTAGGACAGCAGCCCGGAGCATTTGCCCACTGTGGCCAGGGCTCCCTGAACCTACAGCTCCGGCCTCTCCCGGGAGCTTGTTAGAAGGTCCGACTCTCAGCTCCACCCCTAGACCCTCTGGATCTGCGTCAGCATCTTTAACAAGCGACTAGAGCACGTCTTTACATTTAAGGGGCACTGCCACCACAGATGACTCGAGGGACAGCCTGGATGGGGGGCTTGCAGGACGGGTGGGGCCATGTAGGCAGCAGCAGATGTCTCAGAACTAGGGTGTCACCCAGGCCCAAGATCCCACCTCTGCAGTCATTGAGTTGGGTGACAAGAGAACACACAGGAAGGTGCCTGCCCCATTCTCCACTACACTGCCTCAGCTGGAGGATCTCAGAGCGCTTAGAAGGCCAGGACCTGCGTGTCACCACTGATGCCGTAGTTTGTGCACCCAGGCCTAGGACTCAGCAGTGCTTAGCTTATGGCTGGGTGGATAGATGGATGGAAGTAGGGAGGGAGGAAGGGGGGAAGGAGGGAGGAGAGAGAGAGGGAGGGAGAAAGAAAGGAAGGATAGTTGATGGATGGGTGGGTGGGGGGATAGATGGCTGGATGGATAGGTGGATGGAAGCAGAGAGGAAGGAAGGGGGGAAGGAAGGGGAGGGAGTTAGAGAGGGTGGAAGGAAGGAAAAAAGGATAGATGATGGATGGGTGGGTGGATAGATGGGTGGACGGATAGATGGGTGGGTGGGTGGATGGATGGGTGGGTGGATAGATGGGTGGACGGATGGATAGATGGGTGGATGGATGGGTGGGTGGGTGGGTGGGTGGATGGATGGGTGGATAGATGGGTGGATGGATGGATAGATGGGTGGATGGATGGGTGGGTGGATGGGTGGATGGATGGATAGATGGGTGGATGGATGGGTGGGTGGGTGGGTGGATGGGTGGATGGATGGATAGATGGGTGGATGGATGGGTGGGTGGGTGGGTGGATGGATGGATGGATGGATAGATGGGTGGATGGATGGGTGGGTGGGTGGGTGGATGGGTGGGTGGGTGGGTGGATGGGTGGATGGATGGATAGATGGGTGGATGGATGGGTGGGTGGGTGGGTGGATGGGTGGGTGGGTGGGTGGATGGGTGGATGGGTGGATAGATGGGTGGATGGATGGGTGGGTGGGTGGGTGGATGGGTGGATGGATGGATAGATGGGTGGATGGATGGGTGGGTGGGTGGGTGGATGGATGGATGGATGGATGGATGGATGGATGGATGGATGGGTGGGTGGGTGGGTGGGTGGATGGGTGGATGGATGGGTGGATGGATGGGTGGGTGGGTGGGTGGATGGGTGGATGGATGGATAGATGGATAGATGGGTGGATGGATGGGTGGGTGGGTGGGTGGATGGATGGATGGATGGATGGATGGATGGATGGATGGGTGGGTGGGTGAGTGGATGGGTGGATGGATGGACGGATAGATGGGTGGATGGATGGGTGGGTGGGTGGGTGGACAGATGGATGGATGGATGCATGGGTGGATGGATGGGTGGGTGGGTGGATAGATGGATGGATGGATGCATGGGTGGATGGATGGGTGGGTGGGTGGGTGGATAGATGGATGGACGGATGCATGGGTGGATGGATGGATGGGTGGGTGGGTGGGTGGATAGATGGATGGATGGATGCATGGGTGGATGGATGGGTGGGTGGGTGGATAGATGGATGGACGGATGCATGGGTGGATGGATGGGTGGGTGGGTGGATAGATGGATGGACGGATGCATGGGTGGATGGATGGGTGGGTGGGTGGATAGATGGATGGATGGATGCATGGGTGGATGGATGGGTGGGTGGGTGGGTGGATGGGTGGATAGATGGATGGATGGATGGGTGGGTGGGTGGGTGGGTGGGAGGGAGGATGGGTGGGTGGGCGCATGGGTGGGTGGATAGGTTGATGGAAGGAAGAAAGGTTGGATAGATGATCGGTGGATGGATTGATGGATGAATGAATAGATGGGTGTGTAGATGGATTGGAAATAAAATATTTTTAATATTCTCTTTATAATAGTGTGCCAAGAAATAAAATACTTAGGAATAAATTTAGCAAAAGACATGTAAGATTTCTTCAATGATAACTACACAACATTGCTGAGAGAAATTAAAGAAGACCTAAATAAATGGAGAGATACACCATGGTCTTGGATTCGAAGACCCAATAGTGTTAAAATGTCAATTCTCCTCAAAATGATCAACAGGTTCAACTCAATCCCAATCAAAATTTCAGCAGATTTTTCATAAAAATTTACAAGCTCGTTCTAAAATGTATATGCAAATGTAAAAGAATCTACAATAGCCAAAATAATTTTGAAAAGGAAAAACAAGGTTGGAGGACTTATATTATCTACTTTTGCGATACGAAAATGAAGCCTTCCTCCCTGCCTTCACTCATACCCATTCTCCCCTCGGGACACCCTCTCCCTCCGCCTCTTGGAAACTCCTGGGCTAGCTCAGCCTCCCCTGCCCCTCTCACAGCCCACCATACGTCTGCCTTCGAGCTCACCACTGCTGCTGTAACCAGCTCCCCCCAAGAGTGAGACTCCCAGGTGGACGCAGCTGAAGTGTCCATCAACAGATGAATGAACAAGTAAAATGTGGTCCATCTGTACTCAGTCATGAACAGAAAGGAAGTCCTGACGCGTACTACGAGGTGGATGAGCCTTGAAAACATCATGCTAAGTGAAAGAAGCCAGACACAAAAGTCACATCTTGTATGATTTCATTCATATGATTTGTCCGCAATAGGCAGATCCATAGAGACAGAAAGCAGATTAGTGGTTGGGGGAGGGGGGAACAGGGAGTGACTGTACACGGGCACGGGGTTTCCTTCTAGGGGACGAAGATGTTCAGGAACTGGAGAGAAGCAATGCTTGTACGACATTGTCATTGCACAAAATGCCGCCGAGCTGTTCATTTTCACAAGGTGAACTTTACATCCTGAGAATTTCACCTCAATAAAAATAAATGAGTCCCTCCCCCCACCCAGGCCCACAGGGGGTCCCTGGGGCAGATCCAGGCTCCCCCTACAGCTTCCCAGCCCCTCCAGACCAGGACATGGATCAGGAGACGCAGAGTGACCCTGAGGCACCCCCACCTTGGCCCCTCCGTGGAGCCCCGACTCAGGTTTCACTTGAGAGAAAGCTAGCTGAGACCCCCGCCTCTTTGGGTAATGTGTGCCCTGGGCTGGCACCATCCCAAGCGGCCCATCTTCCCAGACCTGCTGTAAATGCCGTCCTGACTGCCAGCCCCGACCCCGCCTCCGGTCTGGGCGAGTCGGGGAGGGGGCTGGAGGGGGCACCCACAGCCCTGGATGCTCAAAGACCTCTGCCCCCACCCCCACCTCTGGTCTGGGAGAGCCAGGGAGGGGGCGGGAGGGGGCATCCACAGCACTGGGTCAGCTGCAAGCCCTGGACGCTCAAAGACCTCAGCCCCCGCCTGCCCCAGAAGGGTCTTGCTTTCAAGAACCTCGACCTGGGTGTCAATCAGCAAGGAAGAAGCGGTGGCTCCTGTCTCCTCTGCGTCTCCATCTATATTTAATGCATATGTTGCCCACATTCTATATCAAGAATAACCACCTGTCATCCTCCTGTCCCCAGGGAGCGGGTTTTATTTCCTTCTCCTCAAGGATCGATCACAGATTAAGCTGTGGTGTAGCTTTTTATTGGAGCCGCACGTTCGTTGTGTTAACAGGGAAGCAGCGAGGGGGGCTCAGCGTGTGGCGAAAGTAATTTTGCTTCCAGTGGCCAACAATAAAGTGTGTCCACATCAACTGTTGTCACCCAACACCTGCTCAGAGCACACCACATGTGCATGCCTCAGAGCAAGCAGTGCTCACACACACACCACACATACTACCCATGTGCACCACACATGCTATACCCATGAACCACACATACTACACACACACTCACACTCATGCACACACACATATACACCACATGTACTACAGACACACACACTCACACACTCACATACAGCACACATATAGACACACACACATACTACACACAGACACACATACAGACACACATCACACACATACACTCACACACACATATACCACACACGCTACACACATACGGATGCACACATCACACTCACATCCATATACGCTACACACATGCACACTCACGCAATACTATGCACACTTACGTATACTACATGTGCACACACTCACACACACACTGCACACATGCAAACTCAGACACCATACTACACACGCATGCACACTCACACACCATACAACACATGCACACACCATACTACTCACGCATGCACACGCACACCATACAACACACACACACACCATACTACACACTCATGCACACGCATACCATATTACACATCATGCACACGCACACACCATCCTACCTACATTCACACATTGCTATGTTCTCTCCACCCACACCCCGTCTGCGTCCATGAACCCCAGAGGCAGGGAGACAGTTCAGCGCTACACCTCTGAGGCCCAGCCCCCACGGTGTTCCCATAGTGTCGCCCTCAAGTCTGAGCCTCTAGGCTTGTCCCCCAGGGTGAGTCTTCTTCAACCTTTTCTTTAAGGAAAAGTAAATGCCAACGCCCATCAGAGAGGGGCCTTTCCACCACTCTCTTCCCTCCCAGAGGGTCTAGCCCCCAGTGTCCACTAGAGACCCCTCTCCAAGAAGGGTCCTAGGTCAGACTGATGTGAGCCCTCTGCAGAGAGGGGGGAGGTGGGGTGCAGGAGGGGCATGGTGGGGAGGCTCGGGCAGGCCCTCAGGTGCCAGCACAGGCAGCGGACACGTGGACGACACCACGCCGTGGGCCTAGCTCTGCAAGGGTCAGACCTCACCCATGGCCAGCACCACCTGACGTAACCGCCGGCAGCAAGGGAGCGCCCGGCCCTAGACAGCTGCGTCAGAGCGCTTGCCCTTCTACTGCCGGGACTGGTCTGTTTACTCCCCTGGACCATAAAACGGCAGATGCCCAGTGTGTCCCTGCCGTCAGGGCCTGGGCGTGGCCTTGTCGTCAGGGTCTGGGCGTGGCCATCACTTCAGGGTCTGGGCGTGGTCGTGACGCCAAGGTCTGGGCGTGGTCGTGACGTCAGGGCCTGGGGGTGAAATTATCTCTGTGTCACCTAGAAGGGAACAGGAGTATTGAAGACAAGCCACCCACCACGTGCCCTCAGCGATGGCAGCCGGGGCCTTCCCAAAGGGCTAGGGCTTGGGGCTCCTTGTTGGTGGGTGGGTGACGCCAGTGGGCAGCCGAGGATGTCCTGCTTTGGCCAGGAGCCTCTGTCCCTAATATCTCTCACTCTCAAACAAGGGACCATCCAGAACTCCAAGCACTGGGCTGCAGGCGGGGGTGGTCATCAGGCAACATGGGCACTCCCGTCTTTGGGGTGCTGTTGACGGCAGGGGCGGCCCTTTCAGCTTCCTCCTCTCATACACAGTCACCAACACATATAGCTATACCTGTGTGTGTATATGTACACATGCATGCAGTCACAGATACACATGTCCCTGTGAGTGCATACACGTGTACACACAGTCACAGATACATATGGATATGCCTCTGTGTGTACGTATATGGACACACACATACAATCACCCAAACGCATTGCCATGGAGTCGATTCTAACTCATAGCGGCCCTAAGGACAGAGTAGAACTACCCTTAGGGTTTCCAAGGCTGTAATCTTTACAGAAGCAGACGGCCACATTCTTCTGAGGAGTGGCTGGTGGGTTCAAACGGTGGACCTTTCAGTTAGCAGCTGAGTGCCTAACCGCAGCGCCACAAGGACTCCTTCATATAATCACAGATACAAACATGTATACACACACACACACATGCAGTCACATAGACATATATATACCTGTGTATGTGTGTATATACACACACGCACGCACACACGGCACAGAGGCATTTTCCGCCCTAAGCCTATGGATTACTGGTTTTGGCTTTAGGATAAAAAGAAGGAAGGGAAGAATTGCTAGGCAACCAGCCAGGGGTTGCTATGGCATTTTCAAGAGAGCAGCTGGGCCAATCAGGGCCGGCGGCGGCGGGTGGCGCGGAGCCTCCTCCGTGTTGTGTCACCACCGAGAGGAAAAGCTCTGTGGCCGCTGTGCAGGAGGAGTCGGGAGCGCACCAGACAACGGGCCTGATTGGGACCGGCACCTCATGAATATTCATGGAGCTGATTGAGGCAAAGTCAATTAACTACTTGACTACATGGTGTTCCTGGTGGTGCTCCTTAACTGTTTGCCCGCCGTGGGCATGTGCTTGGTGCCCGGTCCGGATCTGTCCAGCAGCGATTAGAACAGTTTGCGTTTGAGGGCCGGGCAACCTGGCTCCCTAGTGCTAATCTGCCACATCTTGCCACCTCGGGGCAGGCCTTGGCCTTGGGTGAGGTTGAACTCCACCAGAGTCAGACAGACAGAAAAGGGGTCCTGGAGGCAGCGGCACATCGTTCATTCCCTCTTCTCTCACTCATTCATTCTTCAAGGTTTCAAATCATGGCCGCTGGGCAGTGCGCTCATGCCCCTGGGGAGCATTCCGGCACTAGATGGTCAGGATATATGAAGAGAGTCTGGGGGGACAGTCCCGGGCCAGGCTGGGTGGGGCTGGATCAGTCAGGAAGCGTGAATGAGAAGCTGTGCCTTCTGTCAGGATAATCCCTAGATGAGGCTGGAAATCAGGTCATACTAATGGGGCAGCCCGCACTGGAGTAGGGCAGGGTGGTGGGGGAGAGGAGAGGACCAAGGATGGTGTCTTCTTCATCTCATTGCTCCAGGTGCTGCGGGGTGCTCATTCTGCCCTGAGTATCCACAGCCCATGGCAGCTTTGAGGGTGGGCCTGCCACTGTGCTCAGAGGAGAGATGCTGCCGTGCAGCGGACGCCCCAATCAGACGGGAAGAGGCTGGGCACACCTACCCTTCCTGCAGACCCTGGGGAGGGGGCGCCCCGCTGGTCCCTGAGCCGTGAGGGAGTGTTCACAGGCACGTGTGAGTGAGGGCCTTCCTCCTCACGATAGTGTCAGCACAGAGCAGCAATACCTCCTTATTCCCTACCTGGTCACCTTCCAGCAGGACCCAGAGGGCCAGGCAGGGCAAAGGCCAGGCTGTGGCCGCGGGCTGTGAGTGCCCAGCTGCCGCCACAGGCCAGGGTGAGCTGGACTGTGGTGTGCTACATGTAGGCAGACTCTGAACCTCCCTGCTTGCCTGTCCCTTGCCTTCCCCTGTCTGCAGCTGGTGGGTAGTGGGGCAGGGACAGGCCCAGATGGTGCCCCCACCTGGCCTTCTGTACCCCCTAGATGAGGCACCATCCAGCACTGCCGTCCAGCACCACTGTCTGACAGTCCTCTGCTCAGTGTGGATGGGGGATCGGGACACTGCACAGCCTGCACAGACCACAGACCCTGAGAGGCTCAGGGCTCTGCTGTTGCCCACTGAATGTCTCAGTCATTTTGGGCACAGGCCCCATGGCCCCTTTTGCATAGGACCTGTAAAACCTGTAGTTACCCCTGTGGAATAAACAACAATCCTGGACCAAGTGGGGCCCTCCTAGGACTCCAAGAGGGGCCCAAGCCCAGCAGGAGGAGGCAGAGGAGACACAGAGGCCCCATCACAAAGTGCTTGCAACCCTATGAGCCCTGGCCTCTGCATCCCCAAGCCCTTTGGAACTCATACAGACAGACAGACATCATACGTCTGGTGTCTGTGCCCACTGGAACCCTCCCCACAGGGGGAGGTGGTGCTGACATGGGTGATGCTGAGCGGGGGGCAGCTGTGGTGGAGGAAGAGTAATGTGGTGAGTGCCACGCCAGGTCCCCAGGATTGGCCTTTGTCAAGGCCAGGGCCTATGATGTCCTCAGCAGACCGGGTTTCTGGGCCCTCCTCAGGTGGGGTGGCCAGCTGCCCTGGACCTCGTGGGCTCCCTGTGATCATGGAGGTGATTTTAATGCCTTTAGAACAACGGGCTGGGGTCTACTGTCAAGAACCGGCTCACCCTCATTAAAGAAATGCAAATCAAAACTACAATGAGATACCATCTCACCCCAACAAGGCTAGCATTAATCCAAAAAACACAAAATAATAAATGTTGGAGAGGTTGTGGAGAGACTGGAACACTTATACACTGTTGGTGAAAATGTAAAATGGTACAACCACTTAGGAAATTGATTTGGTGCTTCCTTAAAAAGCTTGAAATAGAAGTACCATACGATCCAGCAATCCTACTCCCTGGAATATATCCTAGAGAAATAAGAGCTGTCACACAAATAGACATATGCACACCCATGTTTATTGCAGCATTGTTCACAATAGCAAAAAGATGGAAACAACCTAGGTGCCCATCAACAGATGAATGGATAAACAAATTATGGTTTATTCACATAATGGAATACTATGCAATGATACACAACAATGATGAATCTGTGAAACATCTTATAACATGGAGTGAATTTATAACATGCTGAGTGAATTTAGTCAGTCACAAAAAGACAAATACTGTATAAGATCGCTATTATAAGAACTCAAGAAAAGGTTTAAACACAAGAAGAAAACATTCTTCGATGGTTACGAGGGTGGGGAGGGAGGGAGAGGGTTATTCACTAACTAGATAGTAGATAAGAATTATCTTAGGTGAAGGGAAGGACAGTACACACTACAGGGGAAGTCAGCACAACTGGACTAAACCAAAGCTAAGAAGTTTCCTGAATACAACCAAACACTTTGAAGGACAGAGTAGCAGGGGCAGGGGTCTGGGGACCATGGTTTCAGAGGACATCTAAGTCAATTGGCATAACAAAGTTTATTAAGAAAATGTTCTGAATCCTACTTTGGTGAGTGGTGTCTGGGGTCTTAAAAGCTCGCAAGCGGCCATCTAAGATGCATCAACTGGTCCCAACCACCTGTAGTAAAGGAGAATGAGGAACACCAAAGGCACAAGGAAAGTATTAGCCCGAGAGACAGAAAGGGCCACATAAACCAGAGACTTCATCAGCCTGAGACCAGAAGAACTAGATGGTGCCCGGCTACCACCAATGACCGCTCTAACAGGGAACACAACAGAGAGTCCCTGATGGAGCAGGAGAAAAGTGGGGTACAGAACTCAAATTCTAGTAAAAGACCAGACTTAATGGTCTGAGACTGGAGGAACCCCAGAAAGCACGGCCCCTGGACTCTCTGTCAACCCAGAACTAAAACCATTCCCGAGGCCAACTCTTCAAAGATTAGACTGAACTATGGGACATAAAATGATACTCATGAAGAGTGTGCTCCTTAGCTTAGCTTAGGTAGATACATGAGGCTAAATGGGCAGCTCCTGTCCATAGGTGAGATGAGAAGGCAGAGAGGGTCAGGAGATGGTTGAATGGACACGGGAAATCAGGGGTGGAAAGGGAGGAGTTTGCTTGTCACAGTATAGGGAGAGCAATTAGGGTCACATAACAATGTATGTATAAATTTTTGTATGAGAGACTTGAATTGTAAACTTTCAGTTAAAGTACAACAATAAAATAATAATTTAAAAACAAAATAAATTAAAAAGAACTGGCTCGCCCTGCTGTGGGTGAAGCTTCAAATCCTGAAAAGTTTGGGGGGCTGGACAAAGCTGATCCAGGGACTAAGCCCACCCAGGCTTGTAAGCCCATCTTGGTGGACCCAGGCCAGACCCGGTCAGCAGACAAACTGAGACCCACAGAGACAAAGGTTCAAGGACATGGTTTAAGTCCCCAGAGCCAGCTAATGCTGAGATGAAAAAATCACCCTGCGTACTTGAGTGGTGTCCTGGGACCCAGAGCACCCCTCTTTCATATATTGGGGACAGGGCCAGGAAGGACCAGGATGTCACCACACCCACCGTTACAGAGCCTGGGCAGCTGGCAAGGGCAACTGCTAGGCCTCCTGACATCAGCGACCAGCAGGAAGGAAGACACAACACGGCCAGGCGGGCTGGGGAGGAGAGAGCCAGCAGCACCGCGGACAGCTCCAGGCTCCAGGCTTCTGCCTGTCCTGATGCTCCCTTCCCTCCTCACCCCCGTGGCAGGACACCCCAGTTCCTGCTCAGCCTGGGGAGCGTGGTGCTAGTGGCCACCCTCAGGGAGCCCAGCTCCTCCTCCTTCCCCTGTGTGGCTTTCGGTCTCTCTCCTCCTGGAAGGAGCCGCGTCCAGCTGGGGAACCTGCAGGTAGCCAGAGCCAGGGAAGAAAGCCCACCACCCACCTCCATTGAGGAGGCCTGGCCAGGTGGGCTCAACATGCAGGGGCCCCTGGATCCTCCCCTCTTGAGCCACCCACACCCCTGATGGGCAAGATTACAAGAACCACCCCCGTCAGCCCATTTAGACACCTGCTTTCCTCTCCCCTCACCCAGTGCTGGTGGAAACCAGGTGCTCCTAGGTGAGGTTGAGCCCTTGGCAGGGGAGGAATAGGTTCTGCACACATCCTTCTCACAGGGAAGCAGCACAGGCGGGCTCTTTGTCCTCATCACCTTCCAGGGCAGTCGACCTCCCGGTCCTTGGCAGGCGAGGCTGTGACTCTCATTTCAGGATGAGGACACTGAGGCTCACAGCTGGGAAGCCACAGAGAGGGGGCTTGCCCAGGCCTGTCAATTCTGGAACCCATTCCCGGGGCTGTGATGCCAGCCTACCTTGCTTGGACACCAGCAAAGGGACCTGAGGTTGTCACCACCCACCCATGCGTGGAGACCACCTCCCCTGCAAGGTGGCTGAATGCTAGTGCCCAGGAGGAAGGGTGAGGAGCATCCAGGGCCCCCCCCAAGTCAGACCCTCAATTGGCCCTCAGAGCAAAAGGTGTCAGGAGGGTAAGGAGAGCTACAATGGTGGAGGAGGAAAGAGAGAAAGGGGTGGGGGAGGGGGATCAGGGAAGGGGGCAAGGGGAGGAGGAGTAAGGAAGGGGCGGGGAAGGGGGAAGGGGACAGGGTGGGAAGCAGGGAAGGGGAAGGGGAGAGAGAAGGGGAGGGGGAGCAGGGAAGGGGGTAGGGGGAGGAGGAGCAGAGAAGGGGGCAGGGGGGAAGGGGGCAGGGGGAGGGGAAGGGGAAGGAGGAGCAGGGAAGGGGAGGAGGAGGAGGAAGGAAGAGGGGAGGAGGAGGAGGGAAGTGGGAGGGTAGGGGAAAGGGGAAGGGGGAGCAGGGAAGGGGAGGGGGAGCAGGGAAGGGGGTAGGGAGGGGGAGCAAGGAAGGGAGCAGGGGGAGGGAGAAGGAGAAGGGGGAGCAGGGAAGGGGAAGGGGGAGCAGGGAAGGGGAAGGGGGAGGGGGAGCAGGGAAGGGGAGGTGGGCAGGGAAAGGGGAGGGGGTCCCCTGGCACATGGAGAGCAGCACCCCCACTTGCCAGCACAGTCTGTGTAATCATGACTTGGGAGTCTCCACTTTCAACAAAAATTTACAAGCACGATGGAAGGTCCTTATCATTTCAGCCCCACAGTCCTTTGAGCTGAGTTTTCATTACTATCAGCCCTCCAGCCCCTTCCGCAGGATGGGCCAGGGGAGTCTGAGAGCAGACACCAAGTAGCCAGAGGACTGGACTGGCAAGCTGGGGGTCTGCTAGCACCCCAAGCCCCCCTCTGAACAGCACCCTTTCTTCCCGGAGCACACCTGCCCGACCGCTCTGGGTGCAGGCAAGGCTGGAGGGACCCCTGTGCCCTGGGTTTAGCAGGTCTCTGGTCGTGGCCTGTGCCCACCATACAGCCTTCTAGGGAGGAGGACGTGGGTCCGGTGGGGAGCTGGGTTGGGATCCCTCAGCAGGTGGACAGGCAGGTGATCTGAGAGGAAAGGGTGGGGGTCGAGCTGACTCTCCACCAGGACCACAGGAGGCGAAAACCGGAGAGTCCGGTGCCCCTCTGCTCCCCTCTGGGGACTCTGGGCTCCAGAGAATTCCTCCTTCAAGTGACAAGCAGTGCGGAGGCCCACCTGAGAGGCAGCATTGAAGGCTGAATTGCTGGCGCACCTGGGAAAGTCTACCAGCCTGGAGGATGCTTGGATGGGGCAGGGCCTAACGGGGTGGGGCGGTGCCGAGCGGGGCAGGGCCTGGTGGGCGGGGCCTAGCGGGGCAGCCATCTTCTTCTTTGTCTTAAAGGACCAAGGTGACAGGGTGGTCCCGAGGCCTCCAGGACACAGCCCGCAGGACACAAGGCTCACCCCGCCCACTGGGAGACCTGTTAAAGCAAAAGTCTGCACCAGCCCGGGGTCCTGGCCAGGATCAGATGGCATCTCCTGAGGAGTCCACTGAGGAGCAATTAATGGGGCCTTTCGCATAGATGTGGGCAGATGGAAAGCACAGGACAGAAAAGAGCCCTGGAGCCACTAGCACCTCAGGGGGAATCAAATGGACTACATCTGTGGAAAGAGACATGGAAAAACTCAATATCATCAGTCAGAACAAGGCCAGGGGCCAACTGCAGAACAGACCATCAATTGCTCATATGCAAGTTCAAGTTGAAGCTGAAGAAAATTAGAACAAGAACAGGAGAGCCAAAGCATGACCTTGAGCATATCCCACCTGAATTTAAAGACCATCTCAAGAATATGTTGATGCGTTGAATCCTAATGACCGAAGACCTGATGAGCTGTGGAATGACATCAAGGACATCATACCTGAAGAAAGCAAGAGGTCATTAAAAAGACAGGAAAGAAAGAAAAGACCAAAATGGATGTCAGAAGAGACTCTGAAACTTACTCTTGAATGGAGAGTAGCTAAAGCGAATGGAAAAAATGATGAAGTAAAAGAGCTGAACAGAAGATTTCAAAGGGCAGCTTGAGCAGACACAGTAAAGAATTATAATGACATGTGCAAAGATCTGGAGTTAGAAAACCAAAAGGGAAGAACACACCCGGCATTTCTCAAGCTGAAAGAACTGAAGAAAAAATTCAAGCCTTGAGCTGCAATATTGAAGGATTCTGTGGGCAAAATACTGAACGATGCAGGAAGCATCAAAAAAAGATGGAAGGACCAAACTGAGTCCAGTACAGCTAGTACCACCACTGACTGCTCTGACCAGGATCACAACAGAGGGTTCTGGACAGAGCTGGAGAAGGATGTAGAACATAATTCTAACTCACAAAAAAAAGACCAGATTTACTGGCCTAAAGGACACTGGAGAAACCCCTTGAGTATGGCCCTCAGACACCCTTTTAGCTCAGTGGTGAGGTTATCTCCGAGGTTCACCATTCAGCCTGGGAGTGGACAGCCCCATAAAACCAAATGGGACTAATGCGGTACAGTAGTACAGTGACAAGGACCAGAAGAGAGAGAAGGGGACAAGGAAGCTGGTGATAGGGAACCCAAGGATGAGTAAGGATATTGTTGATGTGTTGTGAGATTGTTAACCATTGTCATAGGACAACATGTGTCGTAACTGTTAAATGAGAAACTGTTTTGTTCTGTAAGCTTTCATCTTAAGTGAGAATAGCAGCACAATTGGAAGAGTGTAGTCAATGTCACTTAACTGTGCGTGTAGAAATTTTTGAAATGGTGTATCTTTGGCTATGTGTATTTTCACCACAAAAAAAAGTTGAGAAGTTAGAGGGTTGACATGTTGTGGGGTTGTTAACCAATGTCATAAAACAATATGTGTACTACTGTTTCATGAGAAACTATTTGTTCTGTAAGCCTTCACCTGAAGTACAATTAAAAAAAAAAAAAGAAGAAGAAGATGGAAGGAATAGACACAGTGTCACCGTACCAAAAAAAATTGGTTGACCTTCAACCATTTCAGGAGGTAACATACGATCAGGAATCAATGGTAGTGACGGAAGAAGTCCAAGCTCCACTGAAGGCATTGGCGAAAAGCAAGGCTCAAGGAATTGATGGAATACCAACTGAGATGTTTCAACAAACAGATGCAGCACTGGAAGTGCTCACTTGTCTATGGCAAGAAATTTGAAGACAGCTGCCTGGCCAGCTGACTGGAAGAGATCTGTATTTATGCCTATTCCAAAGAAAGGTGATCCAACTGAATGCAGAAATTATCAAACAATATCATTAATATCACACACAAGTAAAATTTTGCTGAAGATCATTCAAACTCGGTGCAGCAGTGCATTGACAGGGAACTGCCAGAAATTCAAGCTGGATTCAGAAGAGGATGTGGAACCAGGGATATCACTGCTGATGTCAGATGGATCCTGGCTAAAGACAGAGAATACCAGAAAGATGTTTACCTGTGTTTTATTTACTATGCAAAGGCATTTGACTGTGTGGATCATAACAAATTATAGATAACATTGCAAAGAATGGGAATTCCAGAACACTTAATTGTGCTCATGAGAAACCTGTACATAGACCAAGAGGCAGTTGTTCAAACCGAACAAGGGGAATTCTGGAACAATTAATTGTGCTCATGAGGAACCTGTATATAGATAAAGAGGCAGTCGTTTAAACAGAACAGAATGTGACTTTGCGTGGTTTGAAGTTAGGAAAGGTGTGTGTCAGGGTTGTATCCTTTCACCGTACTTAATCTATGCTGAGAAAATAATCCGAGAAGCTGGACTATATAAAGAAGAACGGGTCCTCAGGATTGGCGGAAGACTCAACCCGCATCATGCAGATGACACGACCTTGCTTGCTGAAAATGAAGAGGACTTGAAGCACTTACTGATGAAGATCAAAGACTACAGCCTTCAGTATGAATTACAGCTCAACATAAAGAAAACAAAAATCCTGACAATTGGACCAATAAGCAACATCATGATAAACAGAGAAAAGATTGAAATTGTCAAGGATTTCATTTTATTTGGATCCACAATCAACACTCATGGAAGCAGCAGTCAGGAAATCAAAAGACGCATTGCATTGGGCAGATCTGCTGCAAAAGACCTCTTTAAAGTGTTAAAAAGGACAGACGTCACTTTGCAGACTGAGGTGCACCTAACCCAAGCCATGGTGTTTTCATTCACCTCATATGCATGCAAAAGGTGGACAATGAATAAGGAAGACTGAAGAATTGACACCTTTGAATTGTGGTGTTGGCAAAGAATATTGAATATACCGTGGACTGCCAAAAGAACGAACAGGTCTGTCTTGGAAGAAGTGCAGCCAGAATGCTCCTTAGAAGCGAGGATGGCGAGACTTCGTCTCACATACTTTGGACATGTTGTCAGGAGGGATCAGTCCCTGGAGAAGGACATCATGCTTGGTAAAGTAGAGGGTCAGCGAAAAAGAGGAAGACCCTCAATGAGATGGATTGACACAGTGGCTGCAACAGTGGGCTCAAACATAACAACAATTGTGAGGATGGCACAGGACCGGGCAGTGTTTCGTTCTATTGTACATGGGGTCTCTATGAGTTGGAACTGACTCAATGGCACCTAACAACAACAGCACCTCAGGGCAGAGGACATGTTTGGCTGAGGAGCAGGGCCCCCAGCCATCAGCCAAGGACACAGCCTCCTGCAGCAATCCTGCAGGAGGGGCATGGAGGTAAATGCTACCTCGTTCTCCCCCTCCTCCCCTAGACCTGCTGGTACCTCCCATCAGCCAAACCAACTGGAAGCCAGAAGGTTGGGAGCCCACGGAGACAGTCTTCAGAGCACGGTAGAGGGGGTTGGGGGGAAAGAGCAAGGCTTGGCAATCGTTTACACCTTAGTGAGAATTGGTGTCAAGACCCTTTCCAAAGGAAGGTCACCAAGTGGCCCCAATGATAGCCAAGGGTGAAATTAACCACGCTGCACATCCAAGTGGACAATGTTCATTCTTAGCCCCCCTCCCCACTCCTGCCCAACAAATGTATACAGCTCCCCCACCTCCTTGCAGCCTCTTCCAGGGGGGCTCCCAGGCAGCGAAGAATGCCGGCCCACCCTCCTTTGTCTTGCCTGAGAAGCGAAATTCTGGAGTGCCCCCCCTCTGGGAAGCCTCCATATAACAGGGTCACGGCCCACCCTACTCTCACTCCTGGTACACCACCAAGGCCAACTCCAGGCAGCCTCCCACCAGGCCAGCTCTGGATGGAAAAGAGCTGCTGAGCAGTCTCAGATTGGACCATGAAACCTAATGCTTGTAGACACTCTCGTGTGGGAGCTTTGAGACCCTCTGGTGGACTGGGGGCTCCTGGCACCCCCCTCACCAGCTTCAGCAGCCCACATCACTCTCACCAGGGTGCTTCCTGACTTCCTATTTGTCTTTAATCATCTGTTTTGTGTTTAAGTAACTATTTTAAAGAACTTTCTCTCTTTTCACTACTAGGAGATCACTATCACTTGCCCTAAGTAAACAATAAGCCCGTAATTAACACAAGTAAAACCCAGCCCCATCCTAACTCAACCCACTGGCCTGACGGAGGCTCTGAGCCCACCAGCCCCCTTTGTTGAGACAGGGAGATTCGAGGGTGTTCGAGGGGTGATGAAGATGGCCTAGCCCTAACCGGAGCTTTTCTCCCGCACCACCAGGGGTGGGTGGGTGGGGGGAGACTGGGCTTAATCAGCTCTAGTTCAACCTTCCTGCTCCCACCACCCAGGGCTCACCTTCCTCCCTGCACCCAACACCCTGAACGCCCAACGCCTTCCTGCCCTCCCCTCAAGAGCTGCCAGACAGCAGTGTCTGTGCCCTCCCGCACCTCTGGACGCCACCACCCCTGGCTCTCACACCTCCTCCACAGCGGACAGCCTGTCCCCTGGTGGCCCTGCTGTGCTGCTCAGGCCCGGGACCCCTCTCGTTTCTCTTATCCCAGGGCTCAACCTCGCCTCCCCTCCCCTGGCCTGGGTCCCAGGAAGACACAGGGACAGGGGGCAGTGACTCTTCTTGGGACAAGGCTTGTGTCCTGGGGCCATCCGAGGCTGTGACTGGAGGCCCAGCCCTCCCTCCCCGAACAGCGTTCCCTGCAGCTGATTTGTGGGCTGGAGAGAGCAGTCCCGAAGAGGCGCACAGTGTGCTTCCGTCCCCATCCCGAAGGGCAGACTGAGCCCTGAGGAGCTCCTGGGTCCTCCTGTGACCGCTCCAAGGACCTCTCTGCTCTGGAATTTTGTGAGAGGCAGATGGTAGGGGCCCCTGGAGCAGGGGGTGGGTAGGGAGGAAAAGAGAACCAGAGACTCACAGAGGTGGGCGACAGGTCCAGGGACAGACCGAGATGGGGAAGGAGAGGGAGAGAATATGGTGCAGAGAGAGGGAGAGCGACACAGAGCCCCCACACTGGCGTGAGGGAGACTTCCGGACGGGCAAGAGAAAGGACGGGCCTCGAGACGGCCAGTGTTGCGAGAGACGCTCAGAGACGCAGTCTGAGAAGGACAGACACACAGATATGCGGCAGAGAGCTGGGGGAGGAGGGGCAGAGGGGTGGGAGGGCCAAGCAGGCTGAGGAGGGCGGGGGCGGCCGGATGGGGGGCGGGGCGGCCGGAGGGGGAGGGCGGGGCGGCCGGAGTGGGGGGGCGGGGCGGCCGGAGGGGGGACGGGGCGGCCGGAGGGGGGGGCGGGGCGGCCGGAGGGGGAGGGCGGGGCGGCCGGAGTGGGGGGGCGGGGCGGCCGGAGGGGGGGGCGGGGCGGCCGGATGGGGGGCGGGGCGGCCGGAGGGGGGGGCGGGGCGGCCGGAGCGGGGGGGCGGGGCGGCCGGAGGGGGAGGGCTGGGCAGACAGTTCCTAGGGGAAGGACAGAGCACAGGCGATGGTCGTCCTTTCGCGACACGTGGGCTGCCAGGGGCCTAAGCGACCTGGCCCACCTGTAAGCCAAGGACAGTCCCGCTGCACCTCACGGAGCCAGGCCATTCCTGCAGCCCCTCAGTCTCCCCAGAACTCAGGCCATGGACTCCGACCCCCTTTCTGGGGTCCTGAGAGCGGGGGCCTCTGAGAGCTGACGGAGAAGAGAGCCGCCAGAGCTGGGGCTGCCAAACCCTCTAAGCAGGGGGCCTGATCTGCGAGGGGGGAGCGCGCTGCGCTCAGATGGAGGAGGGAGAGGAGGGGCCACTGACGACCGCTGCTCCCCACTTAGAGCTTCCTCACCACCAGAGCCTACAAAGCCGCCTCTCGTTACCCCTCAGCTAGGCGGCCCCGCCCAGCCTCCCCTCCAGGCTGGGCCAAGGCTGAGGGAGCGGAAGCCGGTCCTGGGTCGGGGCCTCAGACATCTCGAGGGGGCAGAGAGCCAGGTGCCAGCCCGACCTCATTCACCAAGAAGACCCCGGCCCAAGACTGCCTTTGCCCTGCTGGCCAGGGAAACGGACAAATAGTTGGCTGAGGGCAGGGTCCCACAGAGGGTCGCAGCCCCCGGTCGGCTAAACCCTGGTGGTGCTGCCCGGCGGCCCAGGCACAAGAAGGAACAGCCTCTGCAAAGGTGCTGCTTTCAGGGACCTGCCCCCCCGGGACCCGCCCACAAGCCCTGCAGGCACTTCCCATGGACCCGCCCACAAGCCTTCCCACAGGCCCCCTACAGGCCCTGCCCACAGGCCGCTTACTGGCCAAGACCACTGGCTCCACTGACCCGTCCCACAGGCCCCCCACAGGTCCCTACAGGCCCTACAGGCCTTGTGCAATGACCCGCCCTGAAGCCCTGCTACAGGCCTCCACACAGGCGCTGCCTACAGGCCACCCACTGGTCACACCCAATGGCTCCACATGCCCAACCCACAGCTCCCCTGCAGGCCCTACAGGCCCCACCCATAGGCCAGCCCACAAGCGCCCCGAAACCCCCGACGCTGCCCACAGGCAGCCCACAGGCCCCACCCACAGGCGCCACCCACAGGTCCCCTGCAGGTCCAGCCCTCAAACTCGGCCCACAGGCCTCCCATAGGTCCCCACAGACTCTACAGGCCCCGCCCCTATGCCCTACAGGCCCCGCCCAAGGCCCCAGGAGCCTAGATTGGCGGAGCAGGAGGTGCCCTGGCTGCTCCTGGTGGAGTGGGGCTCTGTGGGCCCTGGAGAAATCCCGGCAGACCAGAGCCAGAGCCTTTCTGAAGCTCCTGCTCTCCGCTTCCTCCGCGGTTCCTATAGCCAACCGGGCAAGCCCCTCACCCCTGGCCTTCCGAGAGCCATGTACTGACACCAAGATCCCCACATGGCCCAGCTGGGGCCAGTCTGGATTGCTTCCCCTACACACTGTCTGGGACCCAACCTGCGCCCTGCGGCAACGCAGAGGGTGCTGCCCCAAAGCCAGGACCCAGACCTGCGGGGAGGACGGCGTGTAGCCGAGGACTGGGCTGGGAGGCTCCTGGGGCAGGCAGCTGTCCCGGGGCCTGCGCCTAGCCGCGATGCCGCTGGCAGGGTAGTCCCCTGAAACCTAAGGGAGGTCGAGGGATTGACCAAGGACCCGCCTCTGGCTGAAACATCGGCCCCTGGGGAACAAAGGGCCGGTTCCCGCCGCGCCGCCCTGCCTCGGCCGGGACAAACAGCAGCGCTCGGCGCTCACTGCCGGCCCAGGCCCGTGGCCCTTACCTGGCCTCCAGCGGCGACCACTCGGCGTGCGCGGTCCCGCCGCTCTGGCCGCCCTCGGGTGGCACACCTAGCGTCCACGGGGCCCCGGACCGAGCGAGACTCGTTGCACTCCTTGAGCCCGCCGGGGGCTCCGCCCCTGGGGCCGTCGGTCCCGCCGTCCCTCTGTCCCGCCCCGCGGGCTCTGCTCGGGGAGGAAGGAGGGGTCGAAGGAGGAAGGGGCCGCGCGGCCTCATTTCCCTGCAGCGGTCCCAGGCCCCTGCGCGCCGCCCATTGTGCGCGGGCTTGGCTCACAATCGCCGCCTTTGTGGACGCCCCTACTCCCGCCTTCCGCCCCTGGTGGTGGGGTCCCGGCCCCCCATCCGCTTCAAAGGGCGAGGGCTGGGAAGGGCACGAAACCAGGGAGGCGAGATCCCCGCCCCCCACCAGGCGGCTGGGTCGTGGCGACTGGCCCCGTCTGGACCCGAGCCCAGCGGGTGGGAAAGGGGCATCTCCGGGAGGCTGGGGTGGGGGGTAACCTGCTGTGTTCGCACCCCACCCTAGTTATGTAAGGTGAAGCAGCCTTGTAAAGTGTCCTTGGAGCACGTGGACGGAGCCCCAGAGGGGGGGCAGGGGAAAGGGGGTGTCCTGGGTCGGATGGGCCTGAGTATCCCCTCCTCCTGGCCTCAGGTACCTGCCCCGCCTCTTGGAGGCTTAGTCCCGCTAACCAAGGAATGGGGTGGGATCCCTCTGTACCCTAGTACGGACAGGACCAGTGATATCCACGGGGAAACGTTTGGAGTCATGGGGCTGGGAGAGAATGGAGGAGACCGGGCTTCGCTGCCAAGAGCCTGGTGCAGAGCGGGAGGCCCGGTGTGGGCACTCTGGCTTCCTCCACTGTCAAGCCCAAACTCGAGGCTGGGGACAGGGGCTAGGCCGCGTGGGGACCCCCTCCACCCAGGAGCAGCCAAACTGTCCCCTCCACCTTAAGATTGGAAGCCCTCTATCCCCCTGCCCCTGTTGGCATCTGCCGCTGCGGGCCCCTGTGTCTGACCCCGGACCTCCTCCCCAGCCTCTGTGCGCCGCAGGGGTGCTGAGGGGAGAAGGAGGGACAGTTCAAGGATCCGCCCCGTTCCTCCTCAAAGGAGTAGGGCAGGGTCAAGGGTCAAGAGGCCTCAAGCCAGCTGTTCCAGATGCTGGCCACCGCTCCTCCCCTTTCTGGAGGAATGACAAGCCACGAAAGGGGGGGGCAGTGTGACGAAGGAAGCGGGAGCGGAAGAGAGGGGGCTCTTCGCGGGTTTCTGTTGACTTGTTTAATCCCACGCTATTCGCAGGCTTTCACGGTGGCGGCGGGAGGAAGAAGGAGGGGGGCCTCGGCCGCTCCCCTCCTCCCTGCTTCCCCGCCTCCGCCGAAGCCACCTGACCCGGCTGGAAGTTGCTGGCCCGCGGCGCGCGGAGCCTTTGTGCGCACGGAGGCGGCCGCTGGCAACCGGTGGGCTGAGCCGGCTCCGGCCCCGCAGCGCCCCGGCCGCCCGACGCACCCACACACACCCTCGCTCCCCTCTTCTCCCCTCCCCTGTCCCCGCAGAGCTGGCAAATAAATAAATCCACAAACACAAATTTTCGGTGCTCGGGCGAGACCGCGGCGGAGAGAAGGCGCGGGAGAGGCGAGCCTGGGCCGCGCGCCCGCGGAACACAGCGGGAGCGCAGACCCAGCCGTGGCCCGGGCAGCAGTAAGTTGACTTATATGAAACCTTCGTAGGCTCCGGGACCACCAAGGAGGTCCCTGGTGGGCGGTCGTGCAAGGGCGGGGGCTGGAGGCGGGCTCCTTTTCCCGCCCGGCACCAACGGGTCGACTCCACCCCCACCCCAGCCCTTCCGCCTGCCGGCCCTGACTCCGGCTGGCCGGACGCTGGGTGTGGATGAGGCAAGCCTGGGACGCTGATAGGTGCCCAGGACCTGAGAAGTGAGAAAAGCAAAAGGAAACGCCCCGGGTCTTCCCAGCAGGGGTTCGCAAAACAAGCCGGTGGGACCCAAGGGAAGGGGCCCGACCCCCAGCCCCCTCCCCGCCTCACCCTGCCAGCCTGCGAGGCTTTGGGCCACGGTAAGGCGAGGCAAGGGGAGGTTCTCCGTGTGAGAGGAGAGCGGGTGTGTGAGGGGGCTGCGACCCTCCCCTGGCCCCGGGGAGCTGGCCCTGTACGGAAAGGGAGTGCTCGTCTGAGAAAGATTTGGGGTCCATAAACCTGAGCAACCTGCGGAAGGTTTCTGAGTCCTCCCCCTTAGAATGCAAATAAGCTCAAGGGAGCTCGAAGCCGGGAGGGGGGTTGTCCAGGGAGCCAAGGATGGGGGCTGGGAGTCTGCCTTGTGGTCCATGTCCTGCACGAACCCTGCGTGTCAAGAGGAGGGGGCAAACTGCCGGGAGGCCAGACAGGGAAGGAAGGAGGCGTCACGGCTTCAGGTTCGGTTTCAACACCATGGACAGCGGACACCGCGTGTGGACTGCCACCGCTGCGTAGGGGTGAGGGTAGGCACCGACCTCAGGGGCCAGCGGAGGACCAGGAGACACGGTCTCTGACGAAGCTGCAGCTGCCTGGGGTCCCCGCCCTCCTCCTCACTCAGTGGCCGGCCCCGCCAGGCCGTGGCACTGGGCGTCCTGCAGGCCTGAGGCGGTTTCCTAAGCTTTGAGCTGGGGGTAGCGCTGAAGTTCCGCTCCGGTGGTGGAGGGGTGGGGGGTTGTGCATCCGATGCGAGAGAGCTCGTCGCCGACACCTGCAAAGGCTGAGGAATTGCGGCTGGGGAGAATCAGGCTGAAGCTGCATGAAAGGGGGAGGGGCGCCCTGACGCGACTGGAGGACCTGCCTGGGCAGGAGAGCAGAGCCGCCCGAGTCCGATCCCCTCTCCCAGAGGCTCTGCACTAGCTTCCGCAGCGCTGGACAGGGTGACGGGGGTCCTTCGCTAGGGAAGCAAGCAGGCCCGTGCCCAGGGCGGGGAGGGTCAGCCCGGCTGTGCTCCTAGGGCAGATGGCGCAGGGGTTGGGTTGGCCCAGGGAGGAAGGGGAGTACAGAGGCCTCAGCATCTCCTTGGCCGTCTGCACTGGGAACAAAGGTCCACGGGGGAGCTGCGGTGGCCGGCGCCTTGGGGAGCCTTAGATCCCTGGCTCTAGAGGGACATATCAGGGTCAGCCTTCCAGACGACCGAAGGAGCCGTACTGCGGTGTGTCCCCTGTGCCTCCGTGGTCCCTGGGGGCAAGGGCTCCCCACCAGTCAGGAGACAGTGAGAGAGAAAGCAGTCTTTGATGGGGCGAGGAGGCCTCGGCCTCCCCTGAACATTAAAGAGCTCGGCAGCCCTGGAGGCGGCCAGGCCTGCAAGCCGGCGCGCTGCGCTCCTCGCGAGCCCCTTCCTTCCCTCCCTGACGGAGTCCTGGGGGCTGTCGGGCACTGGGGAAGGGCGGCGCTGTGACCCAAGCAAGCGCGGAGTGTGCTATGGGGTGGGTCGGGAGAGCGCACTCGCGGCGAGGGCCTGACTGCAGAGAGTGTCGGAGGTGCGCTGGGCCTTGTGCAGGTGTGTGCATGGCGGGCGTCCAAGCACAAGGTGTGGCTCGTGCGTGAGAACGTGCTGCTGGGGCTGTTGCGTGCGCATCCCCGCGAGCGTGCGGCCAGTGGGCTGCCGGAGGAGCGTTTGCGTGGGCCCGGGAGTGGCGTCGTGTGGGTTCCGGGGTAAAGGGTTTGTGTGCGAGAGACAGGCATTTCCGTGGGCACACATGCGGCCGTGGGCCTCCGGGCAAGTCGAGGGCGCTCGAAGGCGGCGTCCGTGAGGTTGGAGGAGCGCGCCGGGCGGGACGCGGCGCGTGTGCGGGAGGGATCGGGCGCGCAGTGCGTGTGCGCGCGTGTGCGCGGCGCGCGTGCCCCGCAGTTCTCAAGGACACCTCGGGGAGGCGGCGGCGGAGCTGGTGTCCGGGTGACGTCACCGCGCGCCCCAGTGATAATCGCCCGGTGCCCGAGCCGAGCGCGGATACGCGCGGAGGCTGTGGTGGAGGCGGCGGGCGCCGGGACAGTCGCGCCGGGACCGGCCGACCGAGCCGGAGCTGGGCGCCTGCAGCCGGGACCCCGAGGACACTCGGCTGGCTGTCTGCCCGCGGCGCTCGGGGATTTGCCCCGCTCCTTTGGCAGCGTCCTTTGCCTGCCCGCCGCCCGCGCTCGCCTTGCGGTCCCTGCGCTCCTCCACCCAGGCAGCGGCGTACAGGGCCCGCGGGCGTCCGGGAGAAGGCGGGACAGGGCGGCGCAGGGAGCGGCAGTCGTGGAAGCGAGGAGCACCAGGCGGCGGCGGCTCCCGCCTGGGACGGGTAACTGAGCTCGGGGCCGGGCGGGGGCGGCGCCGGACGAGCCGGGAGCGGCCTCTCCGGGGACCCGACCTTCCCTCTGGGAATGGCTCAAGCGCCTTCTTGCCAGCCCGCGGCGCGCGGTGAGGGCGCGCTAGCTGGGTGTTAAAGAGTGTTTTCACCTCCGAGCATCGAGATTCTGTCTTTTAACTGGACTCGGAGCGCGCTCGTGTGTCGGACAAGGAGGGGGCGGGGGGTGCGGAGAAGCTTTCGCTGCACGGACGGAGCGAGCTCAGCACCCTTGGCAGCCCGCGGGTGGGGATGGGCGCGCACACACGCGCACACTGCGCTCGCTCACCCACCGGCTCTGGCGCCTCCCTCGCCGCGATTCCACGGGGCAACGCGCTCCGAAGACGTCCCGAGAGGCTTACGTGGGGTTGCCTCACTGCTGCGGAAGGGGGAGAAGAGAGGGCTCCCCAGAGCTGGGTGCAGCCCGGGGCTAGAGTCCGAGGAAGCGTCTTCTGCCCCGCGCAGCGCCCCCGCCCCACAGCGAAGACGCTGGAGCGCTCGCGACCCTCGGGCGAGGACCCCACGCACTTCAGAGCGCGGCCCCGACCCTGGCCCGGCCACCCGCCACAGCCCTGAGGACCCCTCTGCGTGTTCACAGCGGACCTTGATTTAATGTCTATACAATTAAGGCACGCGGTGAATGCCAAGAGAGGCGCCTCCGCCGCGGCTTTCTCATGGAAATCGCCCGCGAGCCCGGCCAGCGAGGCGCCCCGCCCGCGGGAGGAAGGCCAGCCCGGCCCCCGGCGGCCCCTCGTGCCGCGGACAAATCCCGCGAACAATGCGCCCGCCCAGAGGGCGGCCCAGCTGCCGGCCGGGGACCTCGCCCGCGGGACACAAAGGGGCCCGCATGCCTCGGGCGTCGCGGGGCGGATGGGGCGGCGGAGGGGGACGCTGCCGCCCAGAGGAGGCTGCGGCCACACCGCCAGGCCCCTGGCCACGTGTGTCCCCAGCACAGGGCTCTGGAGAGTGCGGCGGAGACCCGGAGGGCGTCCGAGGAGGATCGGAGGCCGGGGACAAAGGGAGGGTCCGCGAGGAGCGGCGGGATGGGGGGCAGGAGCCCGGCAGGAAGGGGTGCGCCAGGAAAACGAGGCGGCGGCGCGAACAGGCTGGCGAGGCCGGGCCACCTGGGAGGGTCGGGCGCTGTCCGCGGTGCTGGCGGCATGGGAGGCCCCGAGGTGTGCGGCGGCTCGCGGGCCTAGACCATCCGGGGTGAGATTCTCGCCCCCACCGCGGGTGCGCTGGGCAGTTGCCATGGCAACGAGGGAGGGGCTGGGGTAGGGTCTGAGATCACTGCAAAGTCTGTCCTTCCTCGTCCTCTCCGCCGCGGGGCGCGGGTGGGGGCGGCTCATTGAGGTCCTAGAACGGCCCCGCACCTCCCCTCGAGGACTAGACTCGAATTGGGGGGCGGGGACCACGTCTACGCCAGCGTCAACGGTCCCGACAAGCACAGGTGGGTGCTGAGGACTGCGTCCCGCCCCCAAACCTCGCTCTTGGCTATGCGGGTCTCGAGGCACGTGAGGCTCCGCAGCCCAGGGAGAGAATGACAAATCCCTCCCCGCCCCCTTCGCCATCTGCAGCCGCAGTGACACCCACTCGGGTTTGCTGCAGGGATTTTTTTTTTTTTTTCTGTCCTCGGGAGCCAGCGCCACCTGCTGGCGACTGGCACAGCCTCTGCGCCCGCGGCTCCTCGCCCTCCTTCACCGCCGTGATCCCCCAACCCCGAGGGGCCCTCGGGTAGCTCAGTTGCAGGGCTGTGTTACCTTGGGCAGACAGGACCCCGCCGCTGATGGGTCAGGGGAGGGGGCGCCCCCCAAGCACTCCTCCTCCCCTTCCGGCAAGTGTCCGGCCCAGATTTTGCAGCTGCGCACTTCTCCCTCTTAACTAGGGCAGAGATGGAGAGCCCCCTCTTGCCAAGGATGGAGCCTGGGCAGGGCCTTGGTCTCCCCAGAATCTCCCAGCCCCCCTCACCCAGGCAGGAAGCAGAAAACCAGGTGCCGGCGGCCCCTCAACACCCCTGGCACCCTCCTACATTTTCGGGGAGGGAAGCCTACAGGGAGTCGCCTCCACGGTTCCCTTCCTCAGCGCAGACCTGCAGCAGGCGTGGGATGCTGCCAAGCCACCCGGCCCCCAGATGCAGGGCTGCAGGCACCGGCAGAGCCCTGGGCACCTCCCTCGTCTCACCTCCAAGTCAGGGTCACTGCAGAGCCAGAGAGCCAGAGCCTCTTTATCCTGTGATCCCAGAGTGGAGGGGACACCGCCAAAGCTGCCACTTCGAGCCTGGCCTGACCACGGCACAGAGAGCTGACCCCACGGCACTGACCGTGTAGTGTCACCTTGTCCTTCCTTCCCCGTGAGCATCAGCTTACAACCCCTGCCCTCTCAGGTAGGCCCCAGGAGAGCGGGAGGAACACATCAGCCCTCCTCCCGAGCCCTCCAAAACAGCCCTGAAGGGACTGAGGGCCAGCAACCCAGCCTGGGGGTGTCCCTGCCGCCCGCAGGAGCCTGGGCCATGTCCAACCTGAGCTTTCTCTGGGGGCCCTGCTCCACCCCTCTGTGCCAGGGACGCAGGCAAGGCTGTGCTCTTACCCACCCCCGTTCCTGGAGATGAGTGTCCTGAGGCCTAAACCTCCCCAGGTCAGAAGAAGAGGTCTGTGGGTCTCTGGGGGAGTCCTCTTGAAGAGCCCTTTGGATGTGCATCAGAGTAGGGGTGGTGCTTCATCCTCCTAGACCCCCACAGGAGGCCTGACATCGAAGTTCGCCTGGGCCCAGCTCACCAGGCAGGTCTGCTCAGGGAAGGACGGAAGGGGTGTCAAGGCGCTGGGCAGGCCCCAGGCTGCCCCGCAGGGTGCGTGTGCTGGTGTAGCCTCACTGCTCAGGGCTGCAGCCAGTCTGCCGCAGTGCGTGGCGGCCATGTGACACAGGACCAGGGCTCAGAGCGGCTGACTGAGCCACCCGTCCACCCACGCACCCGCCTGGGACAGCAGGCCGGAGTCCACCACGCTGCACACTGCATCCAACGCTGGCCCTGCCTGTCCCCTCCACTCACACACACACACTTATACACACATGCTCACACACACATGCATTCACACACATGCTCACACACACACCCTCTCACTAACACACGCACTGCCTCTCCCCTCCAGGTGGAGTTGGGCGACATGTCCAGAACCAATCCTCCCTGCCCCCAACCTGGCACATAGCGATGGAGCTATCCGACGCCCAGATCCCTCAGCTTGGCCTCTGTGTTGGGGATCATTCTGTCCCGGGGCCTCTGAAGGAGATGCCGTGGATCCTCCTGAGGACGACAGGCCTGGAACAGGACCCGTGGCTGGGTGGAGCACTGAGCTCAGCTGGACCGGGGCTCTCCAGCAGGGATGCCCCGCCTTGCCGGCCGACACAATAACCCTTCCCCATGGTGAGAACTGCCTGCTCTGCATCAAACACACTGAAGTCGCCTGGGAGTGCCCCAGCTGGGTGTCCTCTCGGTCACGGCCAGGCTCCCTGTGACGCCCTGACCATGGCCTGCTCCAGCCACCTAAGGCCACCTGGATACACATGGATTTGGCCCCAAATGGGGAGGAGCCGCAGAGACCAGCAGTGGTCAGCCTGGGCCAGGGCGGCCACCTCCCTCCACCCCTCAGAACCCTCACTGTTCTCAACCTCTGGTCCCACAGGCTCCCCCCAGCAGGCTTCCAGAAGCCCCTGCATCCCTTCCCCTCCATTCTAGCCACCAACTAGGCCCTGGCCAGGAGTCCAGCCACAGCCATGGGTGACCCGTAGGGCCTGCTCACAGCCTAGCTTTGCCTCTGGTGCCAGGCTGACACTTGCTTCAGGACTCTGGGTACCGGGGTGCTCGCAAGCTGGGGGAGGACAGAGAGGGGATTAAGTCCAGTGAAAATGGCCAAGTGCTTCTCTCCGACTAGTTAGCAGTGACGGAGAAGTGGAGGGGGCCTCCCTCACGGTGTGGTTGGTGAAGACCACAGGCCAGTGGAGGGGCATCTGCATGGTGACCCCATCCCAGGGGGACTGAGAAGGGGTGGGGCCTGTGAGCACACACCCATGTGCATATGCCCGCTCACAAACGCAGATGTACACATGCGCACACACACGCACAAGACTGATGCACTTGTACACGCACACGCGCATGTGCAAGACTAACTCACTTGTATGCACATGCACACACACACACCCGGAGGCTGATCCCACCCCACCCCATCCCTGGGGTGCCAGGGGACCAGGAAAGCAGGAGCCTCCCTCCCACTAGGGCCCAAGGCACTGTCCACCCTCCACTCCCACCCGACACTGGCCTGGGTGGACGGAGGCCAGGACACTCATGGTCGCCCTGAGGCCTGACAGCAGCACCGAGGCCCAGGCCCCCTCTGTCCGGACCCCATCCCTGCACAGTGTCACCAACTCTGGACCTTGTTCTCTCCTCTGCAAAACAGAAAGAATAAAGCCAGCATGTCCCCAGGGTCTCCGTGGCCTCCTGGTGGGCAGTGCGTAGATGAGAGAAGCTGGGCCAAGGGAGGTGGGGTGTGGGCAGGCAGAGGGACCCTAGCAGGGTCAAGAGAGCCTGCCTGGGAGCTAAGGCCAGGGCAGACCCCAGCCTAGGGCTGGGAGCATGAAAAGGACCTGCTGGCATCGGCAGATCCCCCTCTGACAGGTCCTCACAGCTGCCCTTGTCCCTCCACCCTCACCCCTGAGTGCTGAGTTCCACAGATCTGCTCTGCTTTAGTGTCTCAGCCACAGAGACAGCCATACTGCCTTCCCAGCCCCACACTGACCCCACCCTGGGGGCGGGGCCTGATCCCAGAAGACGGCAGTGTTGGCAAGTGGGGCCCTCGACTCTCCCACAACCCTGGAAGCTGGCAGCAGGAAGGTAGGAAAGAATAGGTCCCCTCCCCACCAGCTATTTCGGAAGACACATGGATGGAGGCGGGGCCAGGCAAGGCCGAGAGCTGCTCAGTCCCCTCCCCAGGGAGGGCCGGGGACAGCTACAGGGAGCCTGAGCAAGATGGGGAAACGCATGGCCCCTTGACTAGATAGCAAGGCTCCCCTTCTTGGGCCTTCAGCCCCTTTCAGCAGATCAACTCAGGCTGCCCAGGTGCCTTTGGACTCCTGCAGCTCCTCCCTCCCCCTGACCCCCCACCCCAGGGTCCCCAGAGCTGGTCAGGGTCCACTCCAAGGTCACCACAAGCTGGGGAGATGGGGCAGAGATGGCCCCAGAGTCCAGCTTGGTCCCTGGGCCTCTCCTGCACACAGGCTTATGCCAGGAGCCCAGGACACTCAGGGCACCTGGGCTTTCCAAGGAATGGCCCCCTGGACTGTCCTACTGACAGCCCAAAGCTGGGACCAAGACTCCTGATCAACCCCAGGAAGTCTGCCCCTGTGAGCCCCACCTGAACGGATGACCGACAAGACTGGGCTTAGACACTTCCCAGCCCAAGGCTGTGCTCGACTGTGGCTCAAAGGATACCCAGTCACCACACCACAGCAGCCATTGTCTTCATGGCAGAGGACAGCTGCTCCACAAACCACCCAGGCCCAGCCCAGGTGAGGTCCCAAAGCCATGTGTTCCTGGAGGCACTAGAGAAGCAACCAGGTGGCACTGCTCACACCTTGGTGCTAACTGGTCTGTGCAGAGTCCTCCTTGCAGGTACCTGTGCTGACCACATGAGGACGCCTTGGAGACGTCACAGGGCTGCAGCACCACAGGGACGGGAGGGGCCTAGTGGCAGAATCAGGCACCAGAGGAACCTGCAGCATTATGTGGAGAGCCCAAACCGGCCCCAAAGCCACCTGTGTGAGCAGTGACAGCAAAGGCAGCCCCTCCCCACCAGGAGACTGATGGCAGACGGGGAAGAACTTCAAGGGCAAGGCCACTGCCCCCTGCCCGACATACCAGGAGAGGACAGGACACCCCTGCACACCTGATGCTCTTTGTTCATTCATTCAGCAAATATTTCTGTGCCCTTCTAGGCCCGGGCCACAGTGCTGCTGAGGTCTGAGAAAGCCTGAGGGCGCAGGACCCCGATAGGCAGAGAGGGTGATGGGGGCTCCCGCACTTCACCCGGGAACCTGACTGGAGCTGAGTCTAGAATAGGGCAGGAGCCAGGAAGGCGAGGCCCACCTTGGCTCTGGGGCATGAGTCTCACTCTCCTGGAGTCAGTCTCACCTGGTTCCTTCACTGTTCCAGGCCTCGGTTTCCTCATCTGTGGAGTAGAGTGAGGTCAGTAAATGTGAACAGTTATTACCATCATCATCCTCACCTTCATCATCATCCTTGCCTCCATCATCATCCTCACCTCCATCATCATCCTCACCTCCATCATCATCCTCACCTCCAGCATCATCCTCGCCTCCAGCATCATCCTCACCTCCATCATCATCCTCACCTCCAGCATCATCCTCACCTCCATCATCATCCTCACCTCCATCATCATCCTCACCTCCAGCATCATCCTCACCTCCAGCATCATCCTCACCATCATCACCACCATCTTCATCCTCATCACCATCTTCACTACCGCCATCACTGTCATCATCTTCATCACCATCACCATCACCATCATCATCACTGACATCATCATCTTCACCATCACCATCATCACCATCATCTTCATCCCCATCACCTTCATCATCACCACCATCATCTTCATCCCCATCACCATCATCACCATCATCTTCATTCCCATCACCTTCAACACCATCATCTTCATTCCCATCACCTTCATCATCATCATCATCTTCATTCCCATCACCATCATCTTCATCACCATCATCACTATCATCATCTTCGTCTCCATCATCTTCATCACCAACATCACCCCATCATCAGCCTCACAGGGTGGGGCCTCATAGCTCCCTCTGGCTGCCCTGCTCTCAGTTCTTTGGAGCAGAATGAAGAGAGCACAGACTTAGTAGAACTTCGGCCCCCAAAACTCACTCAAGAGACCCATAAGCTGCTAGGAGGCTGTCCATAGGCTGAGGACACAGGAGGGGTAGTGATGGGCCAGGGCCAAGAACTTGAGTGGAGTGGTGAGGCATGAGGGGCTGTGACAGATCACCTGGGTACTTGACCCTCAGGACCCCAACCACTGAGTTGTCCCTTGTGGTCCCTCCACCCTCCTCATGCTATTACTGCCAAAGCAGACCCTGGCCCAGCTGCCCCTTCTCAGGCAGTCCAACATCCTTTCCCCAGATCCTCCAAAACGTCCAGACCCCTGCTTGGGCTCCAGCCACTTCACACCCAGAGCACAGACACCTGAGGGTGAGCATCGCTGCTCTGGGTTTAGAAGGCACAGTGGCCATCCCTGGGGAGGTAGCAGCCCCTCTTGAAGTCGACTGCCCAAAGGTTGGAGACACGGTCAAGAGCCTGAGAACCAGACAGAGCCACAGAAAGACTCATTTCCAGCTAAATCTCACCTTTCCCCATGTGCAGACTCCGGAGAATTATAGACCCAAGGAGGCGCTTGGCCTGAGCCCAGACCAGAGGGAAGGTTGGACTCTCAAGGGGCTTCTAGTATCTTGGATCTTTAACATCTCTACAATCAGCTCATCAGTTTTACCAAGGCCTGTGTGTATGTATGTGCTCGTGTGCACTGTGTGACCATATGTTTGCATGTCTGTGTGTGCATGTGTACATGTATACCCGTGCATGTGTGGGTATATGTGTGTGTGTGCACATATATGCACACGTGTGTGTGCATGTGCATTTGTGTACTGGTGTGCTAGTGTGTGTATGTTTATGTGCACATGTGTGCATGTGTGCATATGCAGGGTGCAGAGGGCAGCTCAGGAAAGAGGCTGCCGACCCCTGAAGCCCCCTTGCTCCCAGAATGCTCCGTGCTCCTCCTGCGTGATGCGAGGACCCTCTGTCCAGAAGCCTCTTCCCACCCTGCCCCATCCCCCTTCCAACTCTCCTTTCAGGTCTCATCTTCACCTCTCCCATCTGCACCTGCCGGGACTAAACCCACTTCCGCGGCACTGACTCTATGGCCTCGGCTCCCCGGCCACAAAGAGGACTTGGCAGCATGGCTTTCTGAGCAGCAGACAGGCCGACCCCTAGAGGCTCCTGGTTCCAACCTCCAGCCTCTTCACTGCTGGGCAGTGGGAACAGTTCCCCTCAGCTTCTCCCCCGAGGGCACCCCAGCCCTGCCCCAGCCCACCCCCCATGTCCACTGTCTGCCAAGCTGGACTCGTCTCTGCTCCCTGGTGCCCTCCACCCAGCACCCACCCATTGTGCCCCACCTGCAACCCCAAGCGCTTCCCCAAGGCCTCTGCCCCATGCTCAGCACCACACTGAGAACAGGGATCCTGATGTGGGTGCTCCTGAAGGCCCGGCAAATGTGCAGACCACTCCCCACCCAGCCACCCATGTGCAGAGAGCCAGGACCAGTAGCTGAGCTCCTGGCAGGCTCTGCGTCCCTCTGCTGACCCCGGGTTACCTGCCAGCACCTTCGAGCACACTCACCTGTCTTGCGTATTAAGAACTCGGTCAAATTCAGAGCCCCGCCTGTCCCAGTCCCCCCAAGACCAGCACTTTCTGCTTTGTGGACACCCACCCCCCAGCCTGCAGCCCCGCCCACAACAGGGCCACCGGCGCCTCCAGCAAGGCCCTGCGAGAAACCCTCCCTTTCTTCCAGGAACACCCGCCTTCAGGCTCCCAGGAGCCCAGGTGGCCCCGCCTCCCCCTTCTTAGCCTCCAGGTCTGAAACTTGGAATGTCGCAGTTCCTTAGGGCAGGTCCCAGCCACACCCAGCTCAGGACAAGCAAGGTGGGTTTAGGATGGCCTGTTGGCAGAGAGGAGGGGCCGGGAACAGGAGGGATGAGGCAGGAGGGCGAGGGGGCTGGGGAACCCCAGAGGATGGGACAGGAGGGCAAGGAGTGGGCAGGGGAACCCCGGGGGATGGGACAGGGGGGCGAGGAGGGGGAACACAGAGAAGGCCGCCAAGGGAAGAGCTGCAGCTGCAGGAAAGGAGACTGAGCGAGCGGGGCAGACCCCCGGTCATGCCTCCCACTAGCCAACCCTCCTTCCCGGCAGCCTTCAGAGGCCCCTGGGGGTTGGGAGAGGCCCCTAGGGGTCCGGGGAGGTCCCTGGAGGCCAGTGGAGATTCCCAGGGTCCCAGGGAGGTTCTGTGAATCAGTGGAGACTCCAGGGAGTCAGCCTCCCGAGCAGAGGGGGGCGGGGGGCAGAGGAAGAACTCCACATGCCTCTCGGGTTATCCTGTCTGTTGCTCGCAAACAATCCCACCTTGCTCCTTCTCCTTAAAGCCTGGATCCGGCCTCCTCAGCAGCTTCCCTGCCCCATCCTGGTCAGCGAGTGAGGATCTTAAAGGCTTCCCCCAACCACCCCTGGAGGGCTCCTCCTGCACCCCTGGAATGCCAGGGAGGACAAACTCCTCCCAGACAAAGAAGAACCTTGTGTTCCGCTTACCGGAGGGCATAGCTGCAAGATGGAGCAGTTCACTCTCAAATGGTACAGAAAACACTCACTCACCCACACACTCACACTCACACTCACACACATTCAGTCCCCCACACACACATTCACCCCCACACACACACTCACACAGTCACCCACACACTCACACTCACACCCACACACACACACATTCACCCCCACACACACACTCACAGACTCATTCACAAGTCCACAGAGCAGGCCAAACAGCACACCAACAGGGCCAACATTGACCAGTGACACTGGGGGAAGGGCATTTTCTAGCCAATTCTTTAAAAATAAATTTTGTACTTTTCCTCTTCTTGCAACTTTCCCATAAGTTTGACATTATTTCCTAATAAAAAATAAAAATAAAGACTGCCCCCCACCCCCCCACCCCCGGTAGTCCCCCCTTCACTTTGTGGAGCTGTCCAGGGTCCAGGGCTGAGGGTCTGCCCCCTCTCAGAGCCAAGTGCCTTTCTACAGGCACTCGCCAGAACTGCCAGGCTCCCCCAGCCCATCCCCCCAACCCATCCCTGCATCTCCCAGTGTGTAAGCCCAGAACCTAGGGCACACAGGGCCTCCCAAAATAGTGAAGAGGGAAGGAACAGAGGGGGCTCCCACTTCACTTCCTCTTCAAGCTGGGCCTGGCGGCCAGTTGGCCTCAGGGATCTGGTGTCCTAGCCTCATCACGCCTGCCCTCCGGAGCACTCTCTCCAGACTGAGATGGTGCAGCCCTCACCCTCAGTGTCTCCCACAAACCACAAGAGCAGAGTTCCAAACCTGACAAGGACTCACCTCACACCTGGTGGACCCCACTCCTAGCTGGACCCCACATCTGGGTGGACCCCACTCCTGGTGGACCCCACACCTGGTGAATTCCACTCCTGGGTGGACCCCACACTTGAGTGGACCCCACTCCTCGGTGGACCCCACACCCAGTGGATCCCACACCTGGTGGACCCCACTCTAGGTGGATCCCACTTCTGGGTGGGGATACTTAATCTGCTTTTATATCTCAAAAAAGACTTACTTGAAACACTCCCTGCACTAATATTGCCACATTAACATAACAAAACCCATTCCTGAAAGAGATTATATAACCACAGGTAGAAACCTGTTGCCGAAGGAGTCGATTCCAGCTTAACTCATAGAAACCCTATAGGACAGAGTGGAACTGCCCTATAGGGTTTCCAAGGAGTGCCTGGTGGATTTGAACTGCTGATCTTTTGGTTAGCGGCCATAGCTCTTAACCACTACGCTACCAGGGGTCTGTAAGCACAGGTATTAAAAAAAAAAAATCCATTGCCATCGAGTCGATTCCAACTCATAGTGACCCTGTAGGACAGAGTAGAACTGTCCCATAGGGTTTCCAAGGAGTGCCTGGTGGATTCAAACTGCCGACCTTTTGGTTAGCAGCCGTAGCTCTTAACCACTAAGCTACCAGGGTTTCCACCACACCTATTCTGGGGGACACAATCCAATCCATAACACAGCCTGTGGGCAATTCTGATACTGTCACCTGGACCCTATTCTGGGTCATCACTTTCAGCAGACAAAGTAACCTGACAAGAGACCCCTCTAGGGAGGGGACCTGGGGCTTCCACTTCCCACCGATATTCTTTCACCTTAAAATGATTTGCACCATGTGACTGTTATCCATGGGAAAAATAATTCCATTAAAAATGTGAGGATAACTATCCAAATACCTTTTCTAACACATTGCTTTTGAAGAATTAAATTGAAAGCGCCAATCTCAAAGGCACCTCTGGGCACCTCCAGGCTGCAGAATACAGAGAGCACGCAGAGGGCGGGGGGCTCCCCACAACGGCCCAGGAAAAAGGGAGGGGTGGGATTTACTGCGCTGATAGACACAGAGGGCACAGGTGGCTGTGTGGGGAGAATGGGGGCCTCCTGGTGCGTCCCCACCACCCATTTTGGGACAGGCTTGTGGAGGTGGTCCATTTCCCGACGGCAAGGGCACAAGGCCTGGTGACCCAGCTCAGTCACCTCAAAGCCCAGGGATGCCGTGTGGGTTCCAAGGGCTTCTTCCTCTGGCTCATGCACAGCTCTGCTCCCCTCCAGCCTGCATGACTCCGGAGAGCCACACTTGAGTCCCCTGACTGCAACTCAACTACATCCCGACCGTTGGGACAAACATCCAGAGCCGGAGGGACCACGAAGGGCACTCTAGCTGAAGTGGGGTGCCCCCAGGAGCTTAGAAACACTATGACATGTAAGCACCCTAACACAGTGTGCCTTTGGGGAGCAGGCATGGGAAATACTAACAACTCACCTACCTTTATGAAGCACAACCTGATCGTGACTAAAGTAAGTTGTTTCCCTAATTCTCTGATTGCTCAGACCAGGTCTTGCCAAGTGCTGGAAGGTCAAGATGAGTAGACGCCCGCCCTGCACTCACACTTGGCATCTGACACCTGTGAGAGGATTTGTGTGCATTACCAGAGGGATCGGACCAGACCCGTTCCGGCAAGATGACTCCCATTCACCGCAACCCCACGTGTGTCACAGTAGAGCTGTGCTCTGTAGGGTTTTCTTGGAATGGCTAATTTTTTGGAAGCAGACTGCCAGGCCTTTCTTCCAAGGCACCTCTGGGTGGACTCGAACCTCCAACCTTTGGGTTAGTAGCCTAGTACTTAACCGTTTGCACCACCAGGGACTCCTCAGCAGGAGTGGCTAAGTCCTCCCTGGGTTTGGAAGAAGGCTTCAGAGTGGGTGACATCACCGGTGGCTCTGTCCATTCTCGCTCAGTCACCATCAGCCCAGAGTCCCCACACCAGCTCACTCCACATCTCTGCCACCTCCTCCAGTCCATGAACCCCACCCCCCACTACTTAGACACAGCCCAAAAAGGGGGGCATCCTATTGGGGTACCCACTGTCAGCACATCCCTCGACCAGCTGTTAACAGGAAAGGGGCCCAGCGACAGAGCCCAGGAAAGAAACAGCAGCCAGACACAAGGGCATTAACACCTTGAGGTCCAAAACGCACCAATTTGGAGCTGTGCTTTTAATGCGATCTTCTCCGGGTGGGAGGATCCCCCTCCTGGGACCTGTCAGAGCAGGGGCCTCCCTGTGTAGTGTCTTTTGTACAATTTCCTCGCACCAGTGACCGTACATTCCAGTGAGGCGGGCCCGTCTGGTACAAGGCCAGTACCACGTCGGTCCTTTGTCCAGATCTCATACTGTCAAAGCCTGTGGATGGACACCTAAGGCTTGCACGTGTCATCCTCATGGTTTCCTAAGCTCCCGTTGAATTATTCAGAGCTCAGATACTGATGTCTGCAGTCTGAAACGCATAAAAAATAAGACGACTGAAGACTGGGTGGAGGTGTGGGAGGGAGAGCAGGCGGAGGCACCTAACAGTGGGGCATCTAGGAGGTGGCATATGACGTCACTGTGGGACGCTTCAACTTGGCTGCATGTTTGGAAAAGACTGTACGCAAATGCTGGGGGCTATACTTTCCGACTCCCAGCTCCATCAAAGCTCCTCTGTTCATGCAATGAGGGCGTGAAGGCACAGCACAGCTCCCAGTCTCAGGGGCAATCAACCCCCGGCTCCCCGGAACGGCCCTCCAGCAGACAGAGGAGGACAGCAGTTAAAAACAGCAGCCCGTGAGAGGGGAAAGGAACACCATGACACTCAACGTGCTAAACAGGAATTGTTTATTAAGGCTTGTATTCTCCTAGAGGACAGTTATCTGATGCTGCCCGTTACTCCACACAGCAGTAAAAGCTCGGAGAAGGTGGACGTTCTAATACAAGTCTAAGTGATACAGCGCACGCTACGTCGGAGGCCGTGGAGTGTGGCTCCAGAGCCCTATCTCTGGTGCGGTGGGTGCGTGCAGACACGGGTGCTGGAGTGACAGGCAGGAGCACCGCTTCCAGGCGCAAACTCCGGCTCGGTGGCGGTGGGTTCTTCAGCGGCTCCCTCACGCCACAAAAACATGACACCAAATCAGTTCTGAAAGGTTTTGTTGTATGTTTTTTGCTTTTTTTTTTTTTTAACCCATTCAACAGGAAAGAAAAAAAAATCAGACCCACAGAGTAAAAGTGACACAGGAGTATCGTCGACCCGCTGTGCGCCCAGCTCCTCCATAAAGCCCAGCGCCACTGGTGTGAAACTTAAAGGCATGAGGCTCAAGTGAAGAAAAACGGCAATTCAAACAGTCTGCAAAAACTACACCTCAGTGCTGAGCCAGAACCAGAGCGGTTTCCAGAACCTCAGCATGTCGCGTCACATCACTGGCAGCTATGACAACAGAACCCCGGGGGCAGAGCAGACCAAGGAAGGGCAGGCGTCAAGGAAACAGTTTTCTCCAAGTTTGAGAAACTCAAATTCAGTTTGCCTTTCTGTCTAGTAAAAAATCAAATGGGCAGATTAGCCTTTAAGACAAATACCAACAGATAATAAAAACAGCAACCCAGCCAACCAAGGTTCTCGTTGACCTCTGACTTCAGTATCTAAGAGAATTTTAACAGAACACTCGAAATGACAAAACAATTCATGGTTTCTTATGTTTCCCATAAAGCAATAAGGGGGTGAGAAATAAGCCTCACATGGAGGTATTAAATGAACGTAAATATAATAAGAACATAATTTCTGCCAAAATAAAAAAAAAAAATCTTTGGGATGTATTAGGTTCTTGTTTCGTTTTAAGGATGCCTGTATTTTGCACTAGGTCAGTCTGATTGATAAGCTGACAAAAAAATACACCTTTATTAGTGAGCTCTACAATATTATATAATACATAGAAAAAATACAAACGAGTGCAGATCCACCTGGGCAAAATCAACTACAAAGAACTGAGAAATGCAACAGCTCGATCCCTGCGCAAGAGGACACAGCAGAGCTGGCGCCAGGAGACAGCACCAGGCATACATTTTTTAAACTTTGTTTTTCAAAGTCAAATGTTAGAACATACACGAAACCGGCTTATTGTTTGTTTCGATTCTGCCGTTCCTGTAAAAAGAAGGAAGAAGAAGATTAACACATCGTGTGACCACACACGTGAATTCCCTCAGAGTGCGCTAGGGCGTTCCCTCAGAGCCCCCAACTCACAGTGCACCCCCACTCTGCAGTCAGACCCAACAGGCAGGCCCGGCACCCGGGGTGCCCCAGCAAAGACCACCACCCACACTGCGCTGTGCCCACCCCCTGCCCCCCGCCCGGAAGTGTCTTTTGTATAAGCACAAAAATGCCACCGCTTCAACCACAGGCCGCCTGCTTGCTGGGGCTCTAACCTCCGTCTCTGACTTTCCCCTAAACGTCACTGTCACTCTATGCGGAAAAGACTTGAGAAACAAAGCCGACGCCCCAAGGAAGGAGCCAGCATACACGCCCTGCGTGGCTGGGCACCAGGCACCAAGGCACCCACGCGAGTGAGGGCAGAGCGGGAGCTGAACGAACGGCTCCCCATCCCACGTCCCTTCGGACACCGGATGAAACCATAGCCTCCACCAGCACCTACTCTGTCTGCTCCTCTGGCCAGGTTTCTTTCCTGTTATGCGAAGAGAAGACTCTTTTCCAAGGTGCGTTAGGCACAGAAGCACATGGTTTAAACCCGCACCTTTCTCCACACCTGGTTTTTACTCTGCAGGGTCCAGAAGCTACCTTATGGCACCGCACCCCTCCTTCCCCACGGTGCCCCCCTCTCTCCCCACGGCATCCCCCCCACAGTGCCCCCCTCCCTTCCCACGGTGCCACCCCTCTCCCTACGGCACCGGCACCAGTCAGCTCCGGACACGGGCACGTCCGAACAGCCCTTGGTTACAGGCGCCCGGTGCTCCATCTCTAGGAAACTAAGATGCAGACTGGCGACAAGGGCTGTGTAGGGAACCCGCCCCACGACATACAGCTGGCACAGGCGGGTTCCATCTCAAGTACAACGTAAGGAACAACAGACTCCTCCCCTGCTGGCCCGTCCCCAGGTTAATAAACGTCACAGCGCACCCCACCAACCGCAGGAGGAGCCCCAAGTACCACAGGAGCACTGGGTGCCCCAGGGAGCCTCACCACCCGCCACCCCTGCGCCGTCGGGCAGCACCACATGGCTCCCCAGATGCCTGAGGGGTGCTTTCAACCGGACACAGTCTTTAAAAAAACTCTACTGTAGGTAGATCAGCACACTGAGCAGACAGTCACCAATCTGAGCTCCACAGCTGCAAAAATTAAACACTGTATTCTGCATTCTCTTAAAAAATCCCAGGTACTGATCTTCCTGGAAAGCCACTAGCAATATCTCTTTTGAGATCAAAATGGCTCCTTGTAAAGCGATGAGTCAAATCTCGAGCTGCCTTGTCCCCTTCGACCATTATAAATAACCACAAGGTTCACCGTGTGCTCTTAAAAAGTACCATTACTCACAAAACTGCTAAACAGCCTCTTCTCCAAGGAGAAAAGGCGGCAGAGAGGCTGTCGAGCTCATTCTCCGAGGGACACCCCACAACAGGTAACCGGGAACCACTCTCGCCTCAGTGAACACACACTAGTCTTCATCCAGCCCCCCACTCAAGGGTGGTTCCCGGCCCCCTGCCGCTGAGGCCGGGACACCTGTGGCCAGTGCCAGGGGAGCACGTGTGTGAGGACGTCTCCGTCTGAACTTAAAACAGGTGGATCGCTCAAAGTCTTCACGATTTTAAGCACTCTTGGGACTGATTGCGGATTAACAAAAAACAAACTTGTCAAATCTAGGACTTGGTCTGACACAGCTACCACAAAAGCTAGTGTTTTTCCAAGAAATCACTGTTTCCAAACGTAAAGTTGAGGTGTCAGATGGCACAGCAATCCTACAAAATGCTGAGGACACTGCACTCTCCAAACACTAAGCTACTTTTCGTAATTATGATCGTTCAAAAGCACTGGATCCTAACTCTAAAATGACAGGCAAATGTCCTGGTAAAGAATCAGCCTCACAGTCACCCCAGCAGCCTGGCACACAGGTGGCCCTCCCCCGAGTCACTGCAGCCCACTAACTCTAGCAAACACGCTGGAAGGGTGAAGCATTGGAAGTCCAACTTGAAAATATCGAGGGTTCTGACCTTCGCGTGAACGGATAACCCACCAGGTATTGGACACTGGTGCACCCAGCCTCTGGGCCCTAGCACAGCACTTGCTCAGGCCCACAGGTCGGCCGCCCGCTGAGAACGTGCACTTCTGACAAGTCCCCACACCACACTGATGCTGCCGCTGGTTTGGGGACCACTTTCTGAGAACCACTTATATTCCTACACAAATTCCAACGAGTCTGGAAGACACCGGAAATTCTACCAGAGTATTTATCAGTTTCAGTCGTAACTAATTTAACTCACAGACTAGAAACTTTTCAGCTTGGCTAACAAATGGTTCACGGGGTCACTCCCAGGTAGGGCTCACTACTTGGTGGCAGGAGGGATGGAGAAAGACAGGGTGAGCGCCTGGCTCCTGAATGGGGGCCAGGATGGCGTGGCTGCATGCAGGTGGCTCATCACCGCAACAAGGAGCCTCACTTCAGAACAGCCTGCACACGGTAATGTAGTTCTCCTGAGCAGCTGTAACAGGTAAAAATCTATTCCAAAGTTCATCACAAACCTTTGGAACCAAGTAAACGATAGGAAAAACCCAAGTACTACAACATTTAAGCAAACAAACCACACACACAAAAAGCCAGTTGCCAATTTAAAGTCCACTAAGACCTAAAGTTCATTAGCAATTATCCCTATAAACTGAGCAAGTCAGAATTTTATACCTAAAAAGCTGACATACAGAATCTCAGTAACTAAACAACCTCTCTCACAAGAGGAGAATAGGGACCAATCCTTTCTCAGTGTCGCAGAGCCTGAGTTCTTCGCAATACGCTTAACATTGAAAACTGCTAATCGCATTCCTTTATGCCCCAATTTACATGCTTTCAGGTGAGCATTCGGAAGCTGGAGGACTGACAAAGGACTGGAAGCCCATCTATTACCAACTGACTTTTAGTTAAGAAAGGACATTCTAACACCAGAAAAGCAGGAGAGTCTCTGACGACCTCTCCCGCAGACGTGCACCCCAGTGCCCTCATCTCCCATCTCTGGGCCACTTTACGGCCGTGAGCATGTGCCTCTGAGGAGGAAATAGATGAGAGCTGAGCGAATGTCTCTCGGATGAGCTCCAACAGGCCGGGTCGGGCAGTGTCGTTATTAACTGTAACAGGGAATTAGGATGATCTCACAGCGACCCAACATACAGGTGTTTCACAACTGGCTCTAGACACCTGAATGTATTATTACAAAGCATCTTGGACCGTGTCATAGACTGAACTGTGTCCCCCAAAAATATCTGTCAGCTTGACTGGGTCATGATTCCCAGTATTACCACCAAGCAGTGCCGGGAGCAGAGTGTATCCTTTGGACCTGAGGTTCGTGCGCAGACAAGCTCCCAGACCAAAGGAGGATTGATAACACAGACATTCCTCCAGAGCTGACAGAGAAATCGTTCCCTTGGAGCTGGCGCCCTGAATTTGGACTTGTAGCCTACTGGACTGTGACAGAATAAACTTCTCTTTGTTAACGCCACCCACTTGCGGTATTTCTGTTTAGAGCAGCACTAGATGACCCCTTGCCCTGCCCCCTGACATTTTCTTTACCACCTCGATGGAACAAGGTTAAGTTCCCAAGCCCACAGGATGCTGGGTTCTCAAAAGAGATAAGAAATGACCTGTGGGCCGACACTTCCCAACTGCTGAGCAGCTGAGCCCAGGAGCCCTCTAGGGGGCTGACGTGGTGATGCGGCTCCAGCCCTGGGCGGCCTCACCGTCCACCCCGGTGCTGTGTGAACAGTGTTTTCCATGTGTTCCTAACTTGACAAAGGTCGGCAAGCACCGTTCTAGAAAAGATCATTACTTGGAAAGAAAAAAAACAAAACAAAAACAGAAAGGACTACCCTCGAGTTCTTTGTAACCCAATCTGTACAATGTGGTGCCAATTAAGTTTCTCAAAGATTTAAAACATGATCAAAAGTCGTACATTGACATCCACTCGAACGTCACCTGGGTCACTTTGGGTGAACATACTCTGGAAAAGCCATGTGGTGCTGGCAGCGTTGGCCCCGTGACCACACCCTGACCAGAAGGAACCACCATGAACAGGGGCTGCTGACACCTGCCCCCACCTGCTGGTGGCCAGTGTCTCCTCCTGCCTCAGCCTCTGCTGCCTGTGGGGCCGTCTGGCTTAGGTACAGAGACCAAGGTAGCCCTGTGCGACTGGCACCCCATCGTGCGCATCTGCGTGAGAGGCCCACTCACCTTGCGCACCACCTCTTCCTCCTCCTGGCGCTTCTCGTAATGGGAAAAGTCGTCAAAGATGGAGGTGGTGTGCTTGTAGGAAGCGATGATCTTCAGCACTTGCTTCGCCTTCTCCAGGGGCACCTCCTGGGTGTCACGGGAGTTTGTGACGGGCTTGTTGTCGTTGTTCTCCAGCCGGATGTGCCGGAGCTGGTTGTTGGGCACGTCCTTGACAAAAATCCACTTGACATCAAACTTCCCCTTCCACTTGTCCTGCGACCAGACCCCTGCGCTGGTGCCGTAGTCCACCGGCGACTTCATCTCAGCCACGCCACAGAAGTGCCCGCTCCCGTTGACACTGAAGAGCAGGTAGACGGGCCCCTTGCTGCCCAGGGAGCGGAAGGCACCATCCAGGCGCTTGTTGCCGTGCTCCGTGCTGCACCAGATGGAGTACTTGATGGAGCGGTGGATGTCGTCCTCCGAGTAGCTCTTGATGATGAACACGCGTCCGCTCTTGAGGTTCCAGTCAAACTCTTTAGGGTTGTAGCTGTGGGCAGCTTTCAGTTTCTCAAGAATGGGGTGTGATTCTACACTTGGGGCCACACTGGGCTGGGCATTTCCAGGAGAGTTACTATCACTGCCGGCCCCTGTGCCCTGCCCAAACGCTGCATTCCTGTTGCGCGGGGCAACCCAGCGGGTCTGGGGCGGCTGCTGAGCGTTCTGGTACTGCGGCTGAGCCAGAGGTGGCGGCTGCGCCGGAACAGGCTGAACGATCTGCTGTGGCTGTGGAGCTGACTGGGGGGACGGGGTCTGCTGGGGAGCTGGGACCTTCGTCACAGGCCCCTTGTTGTCCCAGGTGCCGATGTCCATGTTATGCTTGATGGGCGGGGGTGGCATCGCGCCACCCATCACAGGCCCGCTCTTGGCCTTCATCTTGGGCTGCAGCTTTGCCGGCTTGCTGGCGATGGCAGCCCAGGAGGTGGGTTTTGAAACTGGCATGTTTACGTTTGCTCCCCCGTTGCCAGAGAGAACGCCGGTGATCGCAGCACTGCTCACAACAGACCCCACAGTCTTGACTGCAGACGTGGTCACGTCCCCGATCTTCAGGCCCACCATGCCCTGCTCCAGGCTGTTCATCCCGGGGGCCTTGTTGAGTGTGTCGCTGTGGAAACCTGTCTGTCCGTCCACAATCGTGCCGCCCAGGGAGCTAGGTGGGTAGGTGTAGCTGCTTCCATATGCTGAGCTCTGAGTCTGTTGCCCTTGAGACCCACTTGTCCCCCATGCTGAGAAGGCATGGTTTTCAGGGAAAAAATTGAACCTGTGCTGATAGATGTTGTTCCCCAGGCCCCCGGGCTGCCCAAAAACAGCATCGTGCATGAAGTGGTGGTCTCCGTTGCTGAGCTGTCCATAGGTGGTGAGGTATGGAATGGGAGGGTCCCCTCCGGTCGACCACGGGGCTTCATTGAGGGAGTAAGGAAACCCGATGGACGGCGGGTAGTAACTGGACAGGTAGGGGTCGGTCATTGAGGGATAGCTGTCACTCTGCAAAAGCAAAAGTGTGAAGAGTCAGACACCTTCCACCTCCGGCTAAGTCCTGTCCACACACAGACCCAGCGGGAACGAGGTCGCGCAGCGCTGGGCCCTCCCCTGGAAAGGAGCGAGAAGATGGCTAGTCAGAGAACACAGTGAGGACAAAGAACAATGCCAGGCTGTCATCCAAATATGCAAAGGCCCCTTGCAATGATCAAGTCCAAATGAAGCGGCTACACCAAGCAAGCTCCGTGAAGACTGGCCACGTACCAGGCTACTCACAGCCCTTCTGCTTCTACTTCCAAGCGCCCAGAAACCGGGTGGAATAACACAAGAAGTGACCCACGGAAAGGCTCAAAGCCCTGTCCTGCAGCAACACTGCTGACGACGGGCGGCATGGGTGGTGCAGTGGAGTGAAGTCACTCTGAAGGTGTTCTGACGGCACTCGGTGTGCAGGGCTACGAGCAGGGGGTCCGGAAAGATGGGCTGCAAACTCTCTGACGACTGCATGCAGCCCGGGCTGCCCACCTCTCGGTCTGGGCACAGAGTGTGCTCCCAGGAGCACCCGTTCCCACGCCTCTTGAAACTGCCCCACCTCTGAGTGCAAGGGGGCCCTCTCTAGACCCCTCACCTCCAGTAACACGGGCTCAAGAAAAACGTCCCAACTGAAACCAAATGTTCTTTCGTGATCCGAACTTGAAGATCCTACCTACCCCTACCCTGGAAAAACCAGCACACCCCATGACAAGGGACAGCACCAGCTTAACTACAAGTGAGCACGTGCATGCCTGTGCATGCCTACACACACACACACACACACACACACACACACACACACACACACACACACACACACACGCACACACACACACACACACGCAGTAAACAAAGGGCAGTGAGGCATCTGGGAACAGGAGGTAGTCAGGTGGGCTGGACGGTGGAGGCCTTGGGAAAACCTCCAGCCCTCCCGGCCTCTGGTGATCTGTCTGCAGGGTGGGGGCGGGGTCCACTGTGAAGGAAGCAACACTAAAGCTCTAAGCTCACTGAAAAGTCATCAGGCCAGTCGTACTATAGCTCACCCACAGGAGGAAAAAGCCAACTCCTGGTTTCAAGCTCCCAGATAAAAACAAGGTGTAGTTGAAGAGTCTCCTGAAAACCCAGCCACAGACCCACAAAGCTGTCCTGATCGGGAATCTCCAAATGCTGCCAGGGCTCCAGGCAATTGCAAAGCTATCTGAAATGTCACTGTGTGCGGTAGGAAATCTAACGTTTGTATTTGCTGCACTCTTGTACAAGCTAAAATGCCGAGGCACAGTTTGCATCACAGCCCTTCCTTCCTTCCTTCCCCACGCCAGGACGGGGCTCTGGTCCGACACTGGCTGTAGGGCACAGGTGCTGACTGTCCCGGCCTAAACTCACAACGAAGCTAAACCTGTCCTTACTGTGACTGGGACTGGAAAGGCACCCCTACTCGCTGAGAAGGCACAGGTGCGGCCACATGTGAGACGCACAGTGGGCATCCTGGGCCTCGTGGCCCCTCCCTTGGCCTTCTGCAGCGCCACGCCCAAGCTCGGCCACCGCTGGCACTGGCAAGGGATCTCCAGACAAGAGGGTTGTGACATAAACATTCCTCAGCTCCGCGGCTCCAGGTGACATGTAACAAGCTGTCTACTGAGCCAACTGTGAGATTCCGAGTTATGAATATGCAAGTTTATTTATAAGAGCTATAGCCGCACAAACTGAAGTTCTGGGAACTCACCACTGTTGACTTTAGAGCAAGTCTGTTCTGTTTCGGGTGAAAGGGGCTGCCCAGGACAGAGCAGGTGATACAACCGCCCCGTTACCCCAATCCTGGGCCCCAGCTCTCCTCAGAAGATCCCAAATGACCTTCACATCAGATGTTCTAATGACAGCCTTGGGGACAACTTAGGGCCTCAAAAAGTCAGGGCAACACCTTTTCAGGGCAAAATTAATAGTCTACAGATGTAAGAAAATACGCCCCAAACCTGGACTCGTAAGGTTCCTTCTAGTGACTAAGTCAAAAATGAAAAAAACAAACCAACACATTACATAAAACATTTTAAATATTCAGTGATATTCACTGATGGCACAGTGGTTAAGTGCTCAGCTGCTAACCAAAAGGTCAGCGATTCGAACCTACCAACCACTCTGCAGGAGAAAGGTGTGGCAGTCGCTTCTGTAAGGATTACAGGCTAGGAAACCCTACAAGGCAGTTCTACTCTGTCCTACAGGGTCACTACGAGTCAGTCGACTCGACAGCACACAACAACAATTATCCCTAGATTGTTTCATTTGTCATTTTCTTTAAAAAAACTCAGCAGTAAAATATAATAAAGCCATGGATTTATCCAAGATTTAAGAGCAGAGCGTTTCCAAACTTACTCAAATTTAAACATATTTAAAAAAAAAAAAAAAAACCAACTCTCGTTCTGAAAAAGCAGAACCATTTAAATGAAAGTTGAGATGTTTACTTCCTATATCCAGAGCTCTGAGAAGGAATTCTGAGTTATACAAATACTTCAGGTTCCACCAACCATAAAGTGATGTGGCCATCACAGTGACAGAGAGGAGGGGCTACAGGGAGGGACAGAAAGGAGTCACTTCAGAAGCCCAAGATGAACAGAACATTTTTGGAGCATGTTAAGAAGCATTTACCTAAAAAACAAACAAACAAAAACCTTGACTAAATTATGCAAAAGGCAAAACGATCAAGGGTAGTCATGAAAAATGAAATGTCCCAGGGCTGAAGCAGGCTCACCCACTACACAGTTCCTCAGGAGCAGCCCAGGGACACGGAACAAGTGTTTTAAAAAACCAAAACCCCAGAAATGTCTGCTTGGCTGGTAACTTTTCAATCTGCTTTCAAGGCTGGCCCCTCTGAAGCTGTGGTTTCACCCCCTCCACTGAGAAGGCAGTTTTTGACAGAATCTCTGCATGTTTTATGTGTCAATAAGCTTACAGTTTTTAAAGACCTGCCAGTAAGAATTATGTTAAAACTCAGCTGCATTTCTGCTAAGTGATCATGATGGCAAATTCTTGGTAAATGTACAGAGCACTGTGTATTGTGAGGGAGCCCACACTGCAAGTACAGGAGACCCAGGCGCCATACGAGCACCACAGTACACACGGGCTCGGCAGGCTGGCCCTCCGTCTGTCGGGACACCAGGACCTCACAGGTGGTAGACACACAGACAGCCGGACAAAGCACCTCTGGCTGGGCTTTGTACTGCTAAGTGAAAAACCAGCCCCAAATAACAAACCAGACAGAAATCTTGGGCAGCGTGTTGAGCTCAATTTTCAAGACTCGCTGTCTTTTTCTAAACTGGAATCTCTCTCTTGCCGGAAGAGTACACAGGTGCCAATTTCGACTTCTCCACGTAAAATCGCGTTGAATGAATGGTGTGCACACAGGCTTGAAGAGGTGCCACAAATAAGAGCCCCGGGATACCCAGAGTCTTACAGTGTGTGCAGACACCCCCTAGGATTTCAAGCAACTCTCCTCAAGTTTAAATGCAATCCCTGATTAACAAGAGAACCTGACTGACAGTGTGGTTTCTAAGAGAAGTCCAGAAGAGACTTCAACTACAAATCACCAGCATTTGAACTTAAAAAAAAAAGTTCAGACCAATTTATATGTACATTTGACAATCTAAACTCTTGAACGTGACTTTACCTGGCAGTCAAAAAACCACATCTGGCTTTCTTAAAAGTCTGCACTACATTAAAACAGAAGCAAACATGAAAATTTATAAAATGTTCTCCTACAGTGAATGTTTCACGTCACACTTAGAATATAACTAAGTTACTAAAAAGGAAAAACAAAAACTATTCCGGTTCATTCTTTCCTGTTCCTGTTAGATGCGACTGGGCAAACCAGTCTGCTGACAGGTGAGTATTTTAAACTGTGGAGCAGATGCCAAGGTGCCCAGTTCACGTCTCATGATGGTGGGCACAGCGGTCTTGGCAGGCCAGCAGCATCCACGCTGAGCCGAGACAGACGTCCTCATGGCCAGTGTCACCAGCCTCGAGGGTAACAACCCCATCACAGAGCTTTACAAGTTAAACTACATTTAACCTAACTTAAGGGTCCATCAAAACGATTAAAAATTAAATTGTAGGTACTTGGAGTAAAAAAGGATTCTGGATGACTGAGATCTTACTGCGCATATGATGGCGGAGGAGATCCTTTTAAGCTCAAGAATCCCACTTGCAATGAACAAGTGTATTCTCATTTTCCTGCAGCGTAACTTCAAGATAAGTTTTGATAAAAGAAACTTCTCCAAAAACCGATACATACTGTCTTAGAAAAAATATAAAAGGCACTGTTAAATGAGAAACTATTTTGTTCTGTAAGCCTTCATCTAAAGTGAGAACAGCAGCACAATTGGAAGAGCATAGTCGATGTCACTGAACTACAGCAATTTTTGAAATGGTCTATCTTTTCACCAAAAAAAAAAAAAAAAAAAAAACAAAAGGTCGAGAAGGGAGAGTGTTGACATGTTGTGGGGTTGTTAACCAATGTCATAAAACAGTATGTGTACTACTGTTTTCATGAGAAACTATTTGTTCTGTAAGCCTTCACCTGAAATACAATAAAAAAATATATAGATATAAAAGGCACACTCATATTTTCCAAATCATCCTAAGTGTTAAGGCTTCCCAAAACAGAGAAGCCATAGTAACCTCCAACTGACTACTAGAAACCATAAGTGACTCTTTCAAGTACCACAGGGATGAAGATACGTTTACTTATCCCATCTGTGCTAATGGTTTTACGATGTGTACGTGTGTGTAAAAGCTTATAAAACTCTACACTGCAAATATGTACAGTTCACTGTATATCAATATTGCCTCAGTAGAGCTGTTAGAACATAGGAAAACAAACTGCAGGAGGTTCCCAAGCACACCCAGAGAACTGTAAGTTTATTGCCATGGCCACACCAAGTGACGCCTCTAACCTAGTCACGAGCCATCTAGCTGGGTGGACTTCACAGTGTGTCCTTCATCTGAGAACTGGGAATCAAAACGTAAGCAGGAACTTCTCGAAACACTAGAACTCTTCTGCAGAAAAATCAACATCAGGGGTAATGACAAGCCCCAAATGACTCAGTACTGAAACAGCAGTACTGGGAGGACATAAGGCAAAGAGGCAAAAACAACATACTGGCCCCAGGTTAAGAAACAACCGACACACTACGAAGGCAAAAGGAAGCCAGTTGCTGAATGTGTTACAGGAACACCCTGGATGGTCAACGAGGAGCCCTGGCTCTGCCGCCACCTGCTCTACAACCTTGAGCAAACCACATGCCCTCTCAAGCCCTCCTCCGTTTCTTTAGAAAATGAAAGGGCCAGAAACAATCCTGACCTAAGAGTGCCCCTGTGGCACAAGCTTCCCATACCCTAGATTGGTTGCGTATTTCTGGAAAACCTGTTATCAATCAATAAACAGCAAGGATTTACTCAAGCAATGTGCTGACTGGCCATCCTGCTGGAAGTGCACATGTAAACAGAAAGGATAAAGGCGCCACCTTGGGCCGTTCACTGGTAGCATAGACCTACGCCACGGTCTGCCCACACGGCCTCTCCAAGGGCGAGGCAGAGCTGTGGCTGCACTGCTGACACCAGAAAGCCTGCTTCATTTTTCAAAACTCTACCCAAATCACACGAAAGCTCTTACCGTATAAAAATGTACCTCAAGTGTAGTTATGCAACCCTCCTTTTTGGCAAATGATACCGTTAGAGTATTCAAGTCACGTAAGAAAAAACAAATAAAAAACAAGACATTAAAAAGAAAAATAAGTCCATTTAAGTTCTTGCCATTAGCCTCCGGCCAAAAGGCCATTATCAAAGCCAGATCAGTTCTACTCTGCAGAGCCCTGCCCGCCCAGAGGAAGGGGAGTGTCTCAGGAGCAGAGAACCAGGGGCAACTGAGACATGCCCTGCACAGGGTCTCTCGGCCCCTTAGGAGCTGACCACCCAGTGCAGTGGGAGAGATGGGATGAAGTTCTGATGCTCTAGAGAAGGCAGACAGGCTAACTAGCTTCATTCCACCACAAGGAAGAGGCCAAGCCTGGCTTTATTCTCACGATACAGTAAACACGCTCAGTGCATTTTAAAAATGGTTACATTTAAACCTCACCTCTAACTAGCCTGGTGGTTCTCAACCAGCGGAATGTGTCCATGTCTGGGGACATTTCAGTTGTCACAACTGGTGTGTGTGTGTGCGCGCGCGCGTGTGCGTGTGCTGGGGCAGGGAGGAATGCTACTGGCATCTAGTGGGTAGCGACCAAGCATGCTGCTAATCATCCTACAACGCGCAGGACAGCCTCCCCGCCCCAAAAGAATGTTCTGGTTCAGAACACCCACAGTTGAGAAACCCTGAACTACCTAAGAAAACGGGGCAGCTACGATACACTGGGCCTTGTATCAGATACTGTTCGGCACTGTATGGACGCCATCTAAAGTCCTCCTCCCACAATTCTATGAGGGGTTCCTACTATCTCCATTTTACAGAAAAAGACATTGAGGTACAGAAAGGGTACACTTCCTGATGAAGGTCACATATTTATCAGTGGTGAAGCTAAGATTCAAACCCAGGGTGGTAGGCTCCAGAGTCCAGATCTGAACTGCTCTACTAGACAGTCACAACAGTCCAGAGCTAGAAACACTTCACCAGAAAGCTTCTGAGGATGCACACCCTGACCCACTAGCACAGCATCACTGACCCACAAATGCTGGTGCCAACTTGCCTTGTGTTTGCCCCCTGACCCCCACAGGATATTATTTCCTCCAGAGGGAAAACTGAGCCCACCATCTTCATTTCACTCACGACCCATGTTCAACGTGAGGCCTGTTTTCAGAGCAAAAACTTTCACTCACATTCTTTTTATGACTTCTAGTACCTTACAGTCTGTCTCTTTTGTTTACGATAACAATAAAATCAGAAATATGACAGTAAAGGTATGCTACAAAACTCAAACTAATGAAAAAACAAGCATATGTTCACAAAACAAACTCACCTGATTTGACTGTCCAGAAAGGTAGGGCTCGAAGTCACTGTCATGAACAGTATCCTTCTGATGCAACGAACCATTCTGCACTAGAACGACAAAATGCAAAGAATTATTTTTGAAGTTTAAATAATTACTTTCAGTGAGGAAATTAAAGGTAGTGAGTCTATTTTATCAGTTAATATAAAGTATACTTTTACTTAAAAACGTATGCTATCTGCCTGCACAGAACTGATGTTTACAAAATTAATTAGAAAAACAAGGCAGAGCGTTCAATAATCTAGTGTGCATATTTGATAAAGACTCATTAATAATCTGGCAAAATGTTGACAATATATAGCCATAAACAAAATGATGCCAAGGACTCGTAGTCAGGTTTTGGTGAAAATGATATCAGCTGAGAAGATCTGTTTATGCTAAACAGCCCAGAACCTCCAGAAGCACACTGCCCTCGAGAGCAGAGCAGTACCAGGAAATTCACGGGCGCTATAACTGAAGGGCTTCCCTGAAGCTCATTATTTGGCTCTGCGCTTATTTTCCACGGTTACAATGCTCAGCCATAACAGGAAAGTTAAGGTAGATAAAGCGTTGGACCTTTTCGTCTTCAAACACGATGGATCATATCTGGCTGCATCCCAGTGACACATATACTGGGAGGAAACACAACACAGTGTCACTTACTGGCCCTCAAGGAGCAAGTTTTGGGGGTTTACCTCAAGCTGGGATACCACAAGAGACCAAAGGACTGTAGCTTTTTGGGGGACCGAGAACTAGCTTACCCGGCCAAGGACCGGCTGGCACCCCTCTCCTAGGAGACCCGGGGCACTCTCGTCTCCCAAATTCTGCGCTGCTTCCATTTGGCAATACTTTACCTCCTTCTCCCCACCCCCCCAAAATCAACGATCTCGCGGTGGAGAGGGAAGGACTGAAATTACTGGGGCTACCCACTTATTAACTTCTCCCTCAGAAGCCCGTCTTCAGCCTGTCAAGTCTCTCCAAATATCACAGCATCTGAAATTTTATCTCCACGAAGCTCACGAAAAAGTTTCCGGTCCGAGACGCGGCTGCCCAGGCCCTTCTTGCCCATATGGTCCATTCCACACTTGGGAGCGCGCTCCGCTTCCTCCTCCACCCCGAGCCGCCCCAGGGCCGCTGGGGAACTTCCCTCACCTTTATTATCTTGTCCTTTTGTTCTCTGCATCGCCGCAGGCCGGGACGTGCGGAGAGGCCAAACCCCGGGGGGAAGAGGGAAACACAGAGTTATTCAGGGACAGCCCTCGCGGATGGCGGGCCCGCGCGCTCCGCTCCGAACGGGCCCGACGCACACGCGCCCCGGAGGCCCCGGACGGCGGCCCCGCGCCCCGGCCCCGTGCCCCGGCCCGGCCCGCTACCTGGGGGTCCACGCTGGTGGCCGACATGCTTCATGAACAGCCGGGCGGCGCGGGCCGGGGCGCCCGCCGGTTCGGGCCTCCGCGCGGCCGGGCCCCAGGCGCTGGCCTGTCACTTCCCGCGCTCGCGGCCCGGGCCCGCCGCTGCTCCGGGCGCCGGCCAGGCCGCGGGGCGGCGGCGGGCGGCTGCGGCGGCGGCTCGACGCGCTCGCCTGCGGCGGCGGCGGACGGAAGAGCGGCGGGCCGGGACTCGGGCGCTCTGAGGAGGCGCCGACTCCAATGGCGGCGCGGCGGCGGCGACGGCGGGGACGAGGCGGCGCGGACGTCAGCGCGCGCGCGCGCGCGCGCGCGCGGGGCAGGCCGGGAGCGCTCCGACGGCCGCCACACGCCGCGCCGCACCTGCGCGCTGCCGTTCTGCGGGACGGATTTCGCGCCGGGGTCCCAGCCTCGCGCGTCTGGGCAGGGAAGAGGAGGTGGCGAGCCCGGGAAGTCACGTGCGGCGCTTCCGGCGGCGCTGCGGGGCTAGGGGAAGCGGGTGGTGGGGCTGCGGGCGGTGGTGGGCGGTGGCCTTATAGGCTACGGCGGCCGTAATGACGGGGACGAGGACGCAGTCCAGTGGGCTGAGCAGCTGAGATGTGTGGGCACCCGCGGGTTTCTGACAACAACCCTCGCTTCCCGGACTCTGAGGAGGCAATGGGTGCTTGTCCAAGACCAGAAAACAAGAGCGTGTGGTCCAAGGCAGCTGGGTACCGGAGGTTAGATTTCTGTCCCCCTTTAGCTCCGTGGCGCAGTGGTTAAGAGCTCAGCTGCAAACCAAAAGGTCGGCAGTTCGAATCCACCAGCTGCTCCTCGGAAACCCTATGGGGGCAGTTCTACCGTGTCCTGTAGGGTCTATATGAGTCGGAATCGACTGGAGGGCAATGGATTTGGTTTGGTAGCTGGCCCCCAAACCGCCCGCACCAATCCCTACCAGTGTCGACCACCTGGCCACTCGGAATGTTCTGGTATTCGTTCCTCAGGCTGAAACTCTGCTTATCACTCTCCCGCGGGTGTGTACGTGTCTCCTGGGCTTTGTAAGCTTTGTCTGTGGCCTCGTCTGCAGCTGCCAAAAGTCTGCAGCTGCAGGCCTGCGCCCCTGGCCTCCCTGAAGTCGTTTAGTGAGCGCTGTTGGATCTCCCAGGGGTTCATCGGCTTATACCCAGTTGACACATTAGGTTCTCGTCGGAGAGTTCACCTGTGCAGAAAAGAAGAGCGAAGACAGCCCTGCTCTGTGCCCTAGTCCTGGACCAGCAAGGAGGGCTTTTGGTCTTTGTTCCAGGCAGGGCTTTGAACTGGTCAGGGCTTCGAACCGGTTCATCTGAGTTCGAACCCCTGCTGAGAATTTGTATTTCCACCCTGAAATATACTGAATCAGAATCTGCAAGGTCTTCAAGATCCCTGGGTGATTCTTATGTATAATGAATTTTGAGAACTACTGCTGTACTAGTGGTTTTCAAAATTGGTCCCTAATCATCAGCATTAGCATCACCTGGGAACTTGTTTTTAAAAAAAAAAAAAAAACCCAAACCTGTTGCCTTTGCGTCAATTCTGACTCATAGCGACCCTACGGGACAGAGTAGAACTGCCACACAGAGTTATCAAGGAGCTGCTGGTGGATTCGAATTGCTGACCTTTTGGTTAGCAGCTGAGCTCTTAACCACTGTGCCACCGGAACTTGTTAGAAATGCAAATTCTCAGCAGTGGTTCCAACTGGTTCAGTCATGGCCAATGAAGTGAAACTGAAACAGACGTGAATTTTTACAGTTTGGGTGATCTGAAACAATAACTGGAACAGGAAACATTACAAATCAAAGCCCTGGAATGGGAGACTGAGAAGCGTGATCAGCCGTTTCAGGAGCCTCATGCATAAGATTGGATTATTGGCAGGCCTGTGGAGAGCAACACACACTCAAAGGGCTTAGTTTGGCCACCATCTTTGAGCCAAGCACTACTATTTCTGACTCTGCTCAAAACCCCACAGGCAAGAGATTTGCTTAGTATTCAACACGTATGCTGCCCTTGATTTCTAAGTGGGAGATTAGGTTTCTAGCACGGCTTTGACCTGTAATTTTTCCCATGCCACCTATCATTCTGGTTCACCCAAATTTTAAAAATTCAGGTCTGTTCCCATTTCACTTCCTCAGCCATGACTGAACCGGGAAGAACCAGTTCAAAGCCCTGCTTTGTTCAAGGATGGCCAGCCCTCCCTTGGTTCCAACCTTCCAAGGAGGGCCCTGAGCTCATTCCTCAGCCCCCACGGGGCCACAGCCTGGACGCCTCTCTGGCTCAGGCATTAAATCCAGGCCCCAGGCCCATGTCCGAGACTGTCCCCGTGGAGGCTTCGAGTCAGTCTTTTTTCTTCTCTTAGCTCTAGGAGGTATACCATGCTCATGTGGCCCAGATCTGGGTCGTGGCCATGAGGAGCCTGCTGTGGATGCCTTCCCTCTGGACGAGAGAGGTGAGAGGAGACCTGGAAGGCTGGCTTAAGTGGGGTGTCAGCCAGGCAGCAGTCCTGGAGTGTTCCCCAGCAGGCAGTGCGTCAAGCACATGACTCTGAATGGCGACCCCAGAGTCGCAGTGGGCTCCCCACGACAGGGTCAGAGCCTGAAGCCAGCACTGCAGAACCAGGGTGTCTGGATGTCCAGCCCCCTGACAGCAATGCTCACATCCATGGAGAGGGCAGACGTGACGCCGTTGGGCCAGTTTTGAAAAGGAAGGCTGCTGCCGAATAATTGCTTGTCACGAGTCTCCCCGAGTCTCTGGAGCCCGAAGATGGGAGAGGCAGCGGGCACGTCTGTGATCGATTCCGACACCGACTGCAGTGCGTAGCTCTGGCCCAAACCAGTGAGAGGGCAGGACCTTACAGGTCCAAGGGCACAGTCTTCTGACTGCCAAGGCTGCCCAGGACCACAGATGCCGGCTGCAAGTTGGGGGTCCCCTGGGCACCTGCACTTCTGACCTGCTAACGACAGATTCAGAGGTTCCCACAACCCCTTCAGGTTCAGTATTCACAGGAACAACTCTCAGAATTCAAGAAGGCACCACACTTACGATTACAGCTTCATTATAGCAAAAAGGGTAGAGAAGAAGAGCAAGGTCTGGAAGGGTCCCCAGTGTGGATCTTCCCAAAGAAGTGTCACCCTTCACCCTCCTGTGAAGGGCTGCCTTTCACCAACCAGGATGTCCTTCTGGCTTCCTTGTGCAGAGTTTTAATTGGGTTTCATTGCTGCTAGGTGGAAACCCCAAGTTCTGCCCGGTGTGACTCATCTCAGCCAATAAACGAGAGACCAAGGTGGGAGAGGGGAAAGTTCCCTTTATTTCGTTGCTCAAGGAAAGGAGGAGTCAGGGCTGCTGCCGCCAAGACCACTCAGTGAGGGTAAGGGGGAAGGTTGCCTTCACGGGGTTTGCAAGCAGGAATTTCATTCAGCTTACATCAGCAACATTCCTAATTGTACTGCACAGGCCCGATGAGGTTTACATACAACTTCACGCATCTCGTGTTCAGAAAATGGTGGTTAAACTCCACCCAGAGGCGGGGAGGTTACTAGGTATGAGGTCTAAAAGGTTATCCTGAATGTCAATATGGCACCTAAACTGGTTTCTGCCAGTTTCCTGTAGTTTTGGGCAGCAGTTGAGAGGGGAACCAGGATTTTAAGGTAAAGCTATGGGGCAGTGTCAAGCAAAGGAACCAGGATTCTAATGCAAAGCTATGGGGCATGCCAAGCAAGCTGCTTGAGGCAGTGGAATTTTCCACAGCCTGGGGCCCTCTGTCTTATCATTAGTCAGCCTGATGGACTGAACCCTTGATCACTGATTGAACTCAAATCTCCAGCCCCTACCCCCACCCCCTTAGAGATGGAGCTGATAGCACCTGGTGGATCTGTCTCAGGGCCTCAAACTGTAATTTTTTCCGTTCCAGTTATTGTCCTGGTTCACCAAAATTTTAAAAATTTGGTTCTGTTTCAGTTTTACTTGGTTGACCATGACTGAACCAGTTCCAACCTGTTTTTTACTTTCCAACCTCAAATTTGTATTCTGCAGATGGATACCTGGAGCAATTTCTTTTTTTTTTTTTTTTATTGTACTTCAGATGAAGGTTTACAGAACAAATAGTTTCTCATTAAACATTTAGTACACATATTGTTTTATGACAATGGTTAACAACCCCGCGACATGTCAACACTGTCCCTTCTCAACCTTGGGTTCAGTATACCAGCTTTCCTTTCCCCTCCTGCCTTTTAGTCCTTGTCCCTGGACTGTTAAGCCCCATTAGTCTCGTTTTGGTTTATGGGGCTGTCTAATCTTTGGCTGAATGGTGAACCTTGGGAGTGACTTCCACTGAGCTAAAAGGGTGTCTGGGGGCCATATTCTCTGAGTCTCCAGTGTCTGTCAGGCCAGTAAGTCTAGTCCCTTTTTGTGAGTTAGAATTTTGTTCTACATTTTTCTCCAGCTCTGTCCGGGACCCTGTGTTGTGATCTAACTTGGAACAATTTCATGTGAAATATGGCTACCAAATTCATTCCTTATGTTGCAAATTACATCGCATTTTTATATTAACTTGAATTTTGTTCATCCCAAGATTTTGTAATTGGTTTTGAAAGTTGCAATATTAAACTATTTCTTTCTACACATTCATTAATAATTAAATCTAAAGGGACAATGCTGTTCAATTTTAATCACTGTCTCAAAGCTTTCAATATAGAGAAAAACGAGATATATATTTTTTAATTCTTTTTTTTAAATATAGTAGAATTCACTGCAGCAATGAATCACTTTAAAAATAGTATTGTGATAAAAACACCCCTAACGTACCATATAAATATTAAACTGAAGATTCAAAATACTTTCCTAGTAGGAAATTCTCAATACTATAAAATACACTGAAAACAAACTTAATTTTGATGTAGATAACATTTCACTACTAACATTTAATATTCAAAAAAAACAAATCCGTTGCTGTCAAGTTGATGCCAACCGTTATGGTTTGAACTGTGTCCCCCTAAAATGTCTGTCAGTTTGGCTAGCCTATGATTCCCAGTATAATGTGATTGTCCACCATTTTGTCATCTGATGTGATTTTCCCATGTGTTGTAAGTCGTGCCTCTGTGATGTTAATGAGGCAGGATTAGAGGCTGTTAATGAGGCAGGACTCAATCTATACAATTAGGCTGTGTCTTCAGTCAATCTCTTTTGAGATATAAAAGAAGCAAGCAGAGACGAGGGACCTCATACCACCAAGAAAGTAGTGCTAAGAGTAGAGTGCATCCTTTGGACCTGGGGTCCCTGAACAGAGAAGCTTCTAGACCAGGGAAAGATGGATGACAAGGACCTTCCCCAGAAGCAACATAGCCTTCCCCTAAAGCTGGCTGAATTTGGACTTGTAGCCTCCTAAACTGTGAGAAAATGAATTTCTGTTTGTTAAAGCCATCCACTTGTAGTATTTCTGTTACAGCAGCACTAAACTAAGAATTTGGTACTGAGAGAGTGGGGTGCTGCTCTAACAGATTCCTAAAATGTGGAAGCAATTTTGAAACTGAATGGATAGAGGCTAGAAGAGTTTTAAAGTGCTTAATAGTAAAAGTCTAGATTGCCTTGAAGAGGCTGTTGGTGGAATTATGGACATCAAAGACAATTCTGGTGAGGGCTCAGGAGGAAGCGAGGAGAGATGTTATACTGGAGATGGCACAGGTGAGAAGCAGCAGCAGCGAACTGGCAGCAGCAGACCCAGGAGACCTGCACGAGAGGCCGCTGAAGCGAGCCCACAGAGTGAGAGAGCTGAGTGCCTTTGCACAGGAGGCTTCCTGGCTGAGTGGGGGTGTCTCCGGACACTTATCAGTGGAACGAGGCTCGCTGAGCCACAGAGTGAAAAAGCTGAGCGCCTTCTGGCCGAAGTTTACTGGAGAAGTAGGGTGCCTCCAGGCACTTATCGGTGGAGCTACAGAGCTTTGGAACACTTGCTCCAGCAGCCCAGATGTGGGCGGTGAGGCCCAAGGAGCCAAGAGGCCAAGGAACCAGGAAGCAGAAGCTGAAGAGACAAGGAACCAGGAAGCAGAGCTGCCTCAGTCTCAAAGGGCAGGGCCACGATATCTGAGGTCTCAAAGGGTAGAGTCCCCGCTCAGATGGGCTGCCTGAATGTGAGGGAACAGGGTTTCTGTTCCAGTGGGACTGGAAGGCAGAGCTGAAGCCCAGGGCCAAGAGGCCTCCACCCAGAATCTGGAGAGTGTGGCCAACACCCAGAGCCTGGAGGGCAGGGCCATTGCCTAAACTGTCTCTCAGAACAGGGTTATTTACAAGCCTTGAGAGCCAATGTAATGTGTTCTGCTGACTTCCTTGGTGCCTGTTATCCCTTCTACCCCTCTAATTTCTCCCATTTGTAATGAAAATGTCCACCTTGTGCCAATTCCACCATTATACTTTGGAAGCAGATAGCTTGTATTCTAGATTTCACAGATGAGGAATTTTTGGATTTTGGACTCGGAGTTGATTTAAGACTTTTGTTATTATATGATGGGGTGAATCTGTTTTACATGTAGCAAAGACATGAATTTTGGGGGGACAAAGGGTGGAATGTTATGGATTGAATTGTGTCCCCCCAAAATGTGTGTCAACTTGGCTAGGCCATGATTCCCAGTATTGTGTGGTTGTCCACCATTTTGTCATCTGATTCAATTTTCCTATGTGTTGTAAATCCTACCTCTATGATGTTGATGAGGCAGGATTAGAGGCAGTTATCTTAATGAGGCAAGACTTGATCTACAAGATTAGGTTATGTCTTAAGTCAATCTCTTTTGAGATATAAAAGAGACAAGCAAGCAGAGAGACAGGGGTACCTCATACTACCAAGAAAGTAGTGCCAGGAGTAGAGTGCATCCTTTGGACCTGGGGTCCCTGCACAGAGAAGCTTCTAGATCAAGGGAAGATTGATGACAAGGACCTTCCTCCAGAACCAACATAGAAAGAAAGCCTTCCCCTAGAGCTGGCACCCTGAATTTGGACTTGTAGCCTCCTAAACTATGAGAGAATAAACTTCTTTTTGTTAAAGCCGTCCATTTGTGGTATTTCTGTTATAACAGCACTAGATAACTAAGACACCAACTCATAGCGACCCTATAGGACAGAGTAGAACTGCCCCATAGGGTTTCCAAGGAGTGGCTGGTGGATTTGAACTGCTGACTTTTGGTCAGCAGCCAAGTTGTTAGCCACTCATGTAAAATTGATAAGAATTTATTCATGAAATACTAGAAACACAAAGTGAGCTATCACACCTGATACACCAGTAAAGGCAAAGTGCAATAAAATATTTAATACTTTAATATTCACCCCACTCTAAGCTGAAGAATTGCCATAACATTACATAAAATAAACATTTTATTACAAATATAGCCTTAATTCATACACAGTTATACAGTTCATTAAGAAAACATCATTGCAATAAACCATAATTACACCTAACTCAAAGAATGTCCTTTAATATTTTTTCATGTAAGCTATTCCTGTTTTCTCACAAGATGAATTTCAAACCTGAGAAAGCTCTGTCAACACTGACCTGAATAGCTGGTGTACCCATAACTACCATAGCAATTTCATAGAACTGGGTATATTGTGAATGATTGTCTTCCCAAAATTCAAGAATACTTTTTTTCTCAACTCTTTGTACACCATCAAAGCTTGTTAATATAGTATCAATATTAATAGTACAGTCATTTGATCTCAATTTAACTTTTTTCTTCATTTTAAGAAATAATTCCATCTCATCATGAATGAATAATTTCTTCAAAAGCGCCAGCACCAGCACAAAGCTGGTTTCTATGAGGCGGAGATTAAAGATGTCCCAAATGTCCAACTTTTCCAACATGCTGTACTGCTCCATCATCTCTAACATCAACTACTCCTTCTCCCTGCAGTACTTTCTCTCCCATCTTTGAGTTCTGTAATTCGCTGCAACGTCTCACAGAACTCAGGAACCATCAAGGAAATGTCTCACGTGGTTGTGGAGGCTGACAAGTCCCAAATCTGTGGCTCAGGTGGCAGGCTGGAGGCTTTTCCTGACTCACGTGGTTGCAGGGGCTGATGAACCAAAATCGGCAGGTCAGATGAGAGGCTGCTGGCTCACAAGGCTACAGAAGTGGCCAATCAGGTCAGACGATAGGCTGCTGGCTCAAGTTCCAAGAACCAGAAGTCAGACGATGACAAGCCAGATGCAGGATCCAGAGCGAGAGAGAGAGAGCTTTGCTAAAGCATTCATATGTGTATTGGATGCAGACCATACCCTCAGGGAAACGTCCTTTACTTTAGCAAGGCAGTGCAAGGGTGTGAGTTGAATAAGGGTGGTAAGAGTGATGACTAGGGTAAGGGTGGTGACTTGAGTCACAATCTCTAGTAAGGCAATGACTCAAGATATAGCCCACCCTGATCCTGCCTCTTTAACATAATGGAAAATTCACTACCAAATGGGACCACAATCACAGGCATACAGGCTCGGATTTACAATGCATCACAAAATGGAGGACAATTACATCAGACCACAAAATGGAGGATGACTACATCATTACATAATTGTCCAATTACATCATTACATAACTGCTAAACCACTGAAAATCATGGCCCAGCCAAGATGACACATAACCTTAGCCATCACAGGTTCTATACACCTTATTTGCATTAGCAGCAAGCTGTCCAATCCCATTGGTGGGCCACAAGCACCTTATTTGCATATTCCCACCCAATCATTGTATGGGAATCACAAAGACTATGGCTAGAAGGGCCATGTCAAGTAATTCACTGCACCACACATAAACAGGAAATGAGAGTATTTCCTGAATCGTTTTCCTTTGTTACACTGTCACTATTGTTCCTTTTCAGATTTTCTCTCATTTCCCAGATGCTTTTTAAATGTAATATGGCCATCACCTTAAGTTCAGAACTAATTAGAATTTGATAACAAGGATCTAGATAAACTCCTCCTAATACACTATCGTTTTCAATGATAAATTTTTCCCTGATATTAAATTTTTCAATCAATGTGTTTTCAAATATGTATTATTAAGAGTTCTTAATTTTAGCTTGGTTTCCACCCACATACCAAAAACATCACTCATGGTTAAATTGTTCATTATGCAATCTTACTATAACTTTCTTTAAAGGTTTTAAAGTTTTCAAAATTAATTTGACATATGCCCATTTGGCATTAGAAGAGTATTATTTCATATTTTTCTTAGCTAATACATCACAGAGATTTTTGCATTCTGCAAAAAGTTTCTGCCACTTGTCTATCAGTTTGTCATACTGTGGTGGCTTGCATGTTGCTGTGATGCTGGATGCTATGCCACCAGTATTTCAAATACCAACAGGGTCACCCATGGTGGACAGGTTTCAGCCGAGCTTCCAGAATAAGACAGATTAGGAAGAAGGACTTGGCAGTCTACTTCTGAAAAAATTGGCCAGTGAAAACTTATGAACAGCAGCAGAACGTTGTCTGATATAGTGCCAGAAGATGGACCCTTCAGGTTGGAAGGCACTCAAAATACAACAGGGGAAGAGCTGCCTCCTCAAGTAGAGTCAACTTTAATGATGTGGATAGAATCAAGCTTTTGGGACCTTCATTTGCTGATGTGGCACAACTCAAAATGAGAAGAAATAGCTGCAAACATCCATTAATAATCAGAACCTGGAATGTATGAAGTATGAATCTAGGAAAATTGGAAGTCATCAAAAATGAAATGGAATGCATAAAGATGGATATCCTAGGCATTAGTGAGCTGAAATGGACTAGTATTTGGTATTTTGAATTGGACAATCATGTAGTCTATTACGCCGGGATGACAAATTGAAGAGGAATGGTGTCTCGTTCATCCTCAAAAAAAACATTTCAAGATCTATCCTGAAGTACAACGCTGTCAGTGACACGATAATGTCCATACCTCACCAGGAAGACCAGTTAATATGACTATTGTTCAAAACTGTGCACCAACTGCTAATGCCAAAGGGGAAGAAATTGAAGATTTTTACCAAATTCTGCAGTCTGAAATTAATCAAACATGCAGTCAAGATGCATTGATAATTACTGGTGATTGGAATGGAAAAGTTGGAAACAAAGAAGAAGGATCAGTAGTTGGAAAACATGGCCTTGGTGATAGAAACAATGCTAGAGATCAAATGAATGATAGAATTTTGCAAAACCAATGACTTATTCATTGTAACGACATAAACAGAGACTATACACGTGAACCTCACCAGATGGAATACACAGGAATCAAATTGACTACATCTGTGGAAAGAGACTATAGAGAAGCTCAGTATCATTAGTCAGAACAAGACCGGGGCTGACTGCAAAACAAACCATAAATTGCTCATATGCAAGTTCATGTTGAAGCTGAAAAATTTAAAAGGTCCACAAGAGCCAAAGTATAACCTTGAGTATATCCTACCTGAATTTGGAGACCATCTCAAGAATAAATTTGACCCATTGAACACTAATGACCTAAGACCAGACAAGTTGTGGAATGACATCAAGGACGTCATACATGAAGAAAGCAAGAGGTCATTAAAAAGACAGGAAAGAAAAAAAAGACCAAAATGGATGTCAGAAGAGACTCTGAAACTTGCTCTTGAACAGACAGTGGCTAAAGCAAATGGAAGAAATGTTGAAGTAAAAGATTGGAATAGAAGATTTCAAAGGGCAGCTTGAAAAGACAAAGTATTATGATGAAATGTGCAAAGACCTAGAGTTAGAAAACCAAACGGGAAGAACAGGCTCAGCTTTTCTTAAGCTGAAAGAACTGAAGAAAAAATTCAAGACTCGTGTTGCAATATTGAAGGATTCTGTGGGCAAAATACTGAACAATTCAGGAAGCATCAAAAGAAGATGGAAGGAATACACACAGTGTCACTGTATCAAAAAAAATTGGTCGATGTTCAACCGTTTCAGGAGGTAGCATATCATCAAGAACCGATAATATTGAAGGAAGTAGTTCAAGCTGCACTGAAGGCATTGGCGAGAAACAAGGTTCCAGGAATTGATGGAATACCAACTGAGATGTTTCAGCAAACGTATGCAGTGCTGGAGGTGCTCATTTCTCTATGTTAAGAAATTTGGAACACAACTACCTGAGCAACCAACTGGAAGAGATCCATATTTGTGCCCATTCCAAAGAAAGATGATCCAACAGAATGCAGAAATTATCAAACAATATCATTACTATCACACGGAAGTAGAATTTCCTGAAGATCATTCAAAAACAGCTGCAGCAGTACATTGACAGGGAAATGCCAGAAATTCAAACCAGATTGAGAAGAAGGTGTGGAACAAGGGATATCATTGCTGATGTCAGATGGATCTTGACTAAAAGCAGAGAATAGCGGAAATATGTTTACCTGTGTTTTATTGACTATGCAAAGGCATTCACCTGTGTGGATCATAACAAAGTATGGGTAACGTTGCAAAGAATGGGAATTCCAGAACACTTAATTGTGCTTATGAGGAACCTGTACATAGATGAAGATGCAGTTGTTCAAACAGAACAAGCGGATACTGCATGGTTTAAAATCAGGAAAGGTGTGCATCAGGGCTGTTTCTTTTCACCATGCTTATTCAGTCTGTATGCTGAGCAAATAATCTGAGAAGCTGGTATATGAAGAAGAATGGGACATCAGGATTGGAGGAAGAGTCGTTAACAGCCTGTGATATTCATATGACATAACCTTGCTTGCTGAATGAAAGTGAAGAGGACTTGAAGCCCTTACTAATGAAGATCAAAGACTACAGCCTCCAGTATGGATTACACCTCAACATAAGGAAAACAAAACCCCTCACACCTGGACCAATAAGCAACGTCATAATATATGGAGAAAAGATTGAAGTTGTACAGGATTTCATTTTACTTGGATTTGCCATCAATGCCCATGGAAGCAGCAGTCAGGAAGTAAAACAACCTATTGCACTGGGCAAATCTTCTGCAAAAGACCTCTTCAAAGTGTTAAAAAGCAAAGATGCTACCTTGAGGACTAAGGTGCACCTGACCCAAGCCATGGTATATATGCCTCAAAAATTGGACAATGAATAAGGAAGACCCAAGAAGAGTAGTGACTTTGAATTATGGTGTTGGTGAAGAATATTGAATATACCATGCACTGCCAGAAGAACGAACAAATCAGTCTTGGAATAAGTACAGCCAGAATGCTCTTTAAGCGAGGATGGCAAGACTTCATCTCACATACTTGGGACATGTTATCAGGAGGGACCAGTCCCTGGAGAAGAACATCATGCTTGGTAAAGTAGAGGGTCGGCAAAAAAGAGGAAGACCCTCGATGAGATGGATTGACACAGTGGCTGCAACGATGGGCTCAAACAGCAACGATTGTGAGGATGGCGCAGGACCTGGCAGTGTTTCGTTCTGTTGTACACAGGGTCGCTATGATCTGGAGCCAACCTGAGGGCACCTAACAACAACAACCAAAGGTTTGTTCCATCTTCTTGGGCAATCCAGTACAGATTTCCTTAAATTATTTTCTGAAAATTTGGTAGTCTGTTTCGGGACACAAAGTATTCGAATGAGTTTACAACGTCCTCCTAAAAATTCTTCCAGTTCAGCATCCTTTCCTGTGTCTGGAGCCCTAATAAATAACAAAGACTCCGATCACTGGGGAAATTCCTAGGGTCAAGAGATTACCTTCCAGGAATCAAGGACAAAGACCAAACTCTTCAGTGAAGTAAGTCTTCACCCCACAGAGCGGCACAAAGCTGTGGGGTGGCTGACTCTTCAGAGGAGAAATCTGTGTCCAGTGGGGCTTTGATACATTTGGATGTTGGCGGTAGTGCCAAGGTAAGGGGCAGGCACTTGGGGTTCGTCTTAGTCACCTAATGCTGCTGTTAACGGAAATACCACAAGTGGATGGCTCTAACAAACAGAAGTTTATTCTCTCACACTTTAGGAGGCTAGAAGTCCCAATTCAAGGTGCCAGCTCCAGGGGAAGGATTTCTCTCTCTGTTGGCGCCAGGGGAAGGTCCTGTCATCAATCTTCCCCTGGTCTAGGAGCTTCTCAGAGCAGGGACCCTGGGTCCAAAGGACTTGCTATTCTCCTGGCTCTTGTTTCTTGGTGGTATGAGGTCCCCCGTCTCTCTACTCACTTCTCTCTTTTATATCTGAAAAGAGATTGGCTCAAGACACAATCCAATCTTGTAGATTGAGTTCTGCCTCATTAACGTAACTACTGCCTATCCCACTCATTAACATCATAGAGGTAGGATTTACAACACATAGGAAAATCGCATCAGATGACAAAATGGTGGACAATCACACAATACTGGGAATCATGGCCTAGTCAAATTGATACACATAATTTGGGGGGACACAATTCAATCCATGACAAAGTTTGTCCAAAATTGACCAGCACGTGTCAAGATTGTCAGCAGACATGGGAAGCCCCACGAGGCAGGGATGTGAGGGCCTGCCCATACCTAAATCAGTCAACTTGGTAGCTGTGTGTTGTTGAATAAAACAAAAATGCAGTCACAGGGATGACAAAATGGCGTTGGCATCCAGTGGACAAGGCCCCCAAGACTCGTCTTCACCGAAACTTAAGCCGAGCTTTCCTGTAAACCAGGTCCCCCTTGCTGACCGGTGAGATTCTGGCAGCGCTGCCGCCCTTGTCAACCAGTGAAACCCTGAAGGTGTTTCAACAGTAAATTGTGTCAGCCAATCAAAAATAAGCTGCTTTTGCTTCCGCATTTGGTCAATATAAGTCAGTCTCTGCTGATACTCAGGAGAATACCTTCCCGCAAGTGGTTTGGTGCTACCTGATTCTAAAAACTTCTGCCCAAATAAACCTCATCTGGTAGATTAATCTTATTATTGACTCAGTTTCTTTTGACAGTGTCTTGAGTATGTGTTCTGAAAAACCCAAACCCACTGCCATCATAAGCAGACTGATGTATCTTTCGCCCTCGCAACGGCTGGGTGGTTTGAACTGCTGATCTTTCTGTTAACAGCTGTCATGGATTGAATTGTGTCCCCCAAAAATATCTGTCAACTTGGCTGGGTCATGATTCCCGGTATTGTAGGATTGGGTAATCTGATGTGATTTCCTTACGTGTTGCAAACTCTATCACTATGATGAGGTTATACTGATGAGATTTACAAGATTAGATAGCGTCTTAATTGAATCTCTTCTGAGATAGAAAAAAGAGAAGCGAGCAGAGACACATGGGAACCTCATACCACCAAGAAAGCAGTGCCAGAAGCAAGGCGCGTCCTTTGGACCTGAGGTTCCTGCGCAGAGATGCTCCCAGACCAAGGAAAGACTGATGCATGACAAGGACATTTCTTCAGAGCCGACAGAGAGATAAAGCCTTCTCCTGGAGCTGATGTCCTGAATTTGGACTTGTAGCCTACTGGACTGTGATTGAATAAACTTCTCTTTGTAAAGGCATCCACTCGTGGTATTTCTGTTATAGCAGCACTAGATGACCGAGACAGCAGCTGAGCGCTTAACCTCTGTGCCATCAGGGCTCCTCTTTGATCAGTTTGCAGGCTTTCCCTCATTTAATTGTCTACAGTGGTCCCATTATTACTCCATTGAGCAGATACGGAAACTGAAGGTCAGAGAGGTTGACTCACTTGTCCCAGGGTCACACAGCTAGTGTGGCAGACCTAGAGCTTGAACCTGGACCTCGGCCTCCAAGACTGACCCCAGCCCCCCCCCCCCCACAACTGTTCTGCCCCCTGGATTGGAGTACACTTGGGTCCTGAGACACTGGAGCTGACCAGGGCAAGGAGACCCAGCTGGGCGGGGTCTGGGGACCAGGCCTAGACAGCTACAGCCTGGGCCCTGCCATCTCTGGCTGTAAAGGATAAAGCGTTTTCTTGTAGAAAATCGAGCTTGGCCTGGGGTAGGGGCTGGGATTTGCAAGGAAGCAGATATCAATCAGCTCAACACACCCACACAAAAAAACCAAACCTATTGCCGTAGAGTCGATTCCAACTCATAACAACCCTATAGGACTGAGTAGAACTGTACCATAGGGTTTCCAAGTGGTGGCTGGTGGATTCGAACTGCTGATGTTTTAGATAGCAATCAAGCAATCAAGCTCTTAGTGCCACCAGGGCTCCAGCTCAACACATGGAGGAACTTTCTCCAACAAGTCACTGAACTGCCTTGAGAGGTAGTGATCTCCTCATCAGCAAAGGCATGCAAGGGGAAGATGGGCACCCAGCCACAAGGAAGGCGTGTTGAAGGAGGGCACTCATATCCAACTAGGGTAGGATGGGAGCCAGGTTTCCAAACTGGGCACTGAGGACTTGTGGGCTGTGCACTGTAGGGTGGTCAGCCTCATCCTGGCCTCCACCCACTGAATGCCAGTAGCACCCAACCCCATGTTGTGACAACCAGACACGTCTCCAGGCATGGAGAAATGCCCCTGGGAGGAAGGAAAGAGAAAAAGGAAAAACCCACACCTACTGAGACCCTGGACTAGGTTTATCCTGCACCCACAGACGCAGCCGGGACACGGCCCCTCTTAACCCACCTGAGAGGGCTTCTTTTGGGGCCCACAGAGGCATCTGCCAGCCCCAGGGTCGGAGGGTCAGTTGAGACTTCAGAGAGCCGGCGGGCAGGTGGCCTGGCGCCCTGTCCCCACCAGGCGTGGGGGCCTAGGGCAGGGCTCTGCCTCTGTGAGTCTGAACACAGGCCCTCTGAAGCCGCTGCAACTCCTGCTGGCTCCCATCACTCAGACAGGAGAGGGTGGTGGCTGAGCCAGGCTTGGAGCCAAGGTTCCGGGACTTTCAGCCTTTGTGGGAGTAACAACCATCTGGAGGGATGAGCGTCCGGAGTAGGTGATGCCCAAGCAGCCCCTTGCTGGGCCAGGCACCCTAAGCAATGCTGTTACCTGTGTCTTCACCCACAGATGCCTCAGGAGCCATCCAGGGCCCCTCAGCTTCCGAGCAACAACCCGAACACTGGTGAGGTTGGGGGAAACTGAGTCCTCACACGCTGCTGGTGGGGAAGTAAGATGCTGCAGTGCCTTGGAGAACAATTTGGGGGTTTCTTATAGAACTAAACATGCACTTTCCATGCACCCCAGGATTACACTCATCCAGAGAAGACTCGTGTTCACACAAACACCCACACACCAATGTGCATTGCAGATTTGTTCACAACTGCATAGCTGGGCCGGCCCAGAGGCGCTTCTGCCGGTGAACGGCTAAGCTAACAGCTCGTCCCCACCAGGGAAGGAGCTGCGCAGTACAGGAGTGGATCCTGGTGCATGGAGACCAGGTCAGGTCGGGTCTCATGGTCACTCAGAGCTCAGGTCCAGGCTCCGTGGGCCTGGCTGCTGCAGACTGAAGAGGGCCCCCAACTGGGCCAAGAACCTGGGGGTGCAGATGCTGGGGGTCACAGGTGGGGTCCCATGGTGAGGCCTCAGGGAGATTTTGGAGAGGAGCGTCCAGGGGCTGATCTGGGTTCTGCCCCGCAGATGTGGAAGGGGAGGCCTCCCACGGCTGGGCTGACCTCCCGGTTCCCTCAAAAGGACAGGGGACATGTGGACAAGTGGCTGCTCAGCTCTTCCCCAGGGTCCCTGCTGGCCGCTCTCTGTCAGCACCCGAGGTTCTCCAGCCTCCTGCAGTGAGCGCCAGGGCAGCGGGGACAACCAGGGTCCCCAGGCTGCTGGAGGCTCCTGGCAGGTGGTGACCCCAGCAGGGACCCCTCATGAACGCACCCTCAATCGACGCCTGCCCCACTCCCCCTGGTTCTTCCTGGGGCAACCCCCAAATAAACCACCTACACCCAGCCCTTGGCCCAGGGTCAGCTCCGAGAACCTCACCCAAGGTGGAGCCGCACGGGACACCACCAGCTCTTCGTCAGCTTAAATACGATGGTGGGCTTGCAGGCTTCCTCGCCAGCTCTCTCTTCCTCTCTCCTTTCTCTCTGTCTCCCTCTCGCCCTCCCTCCCTTCTTTCTGCCCATAAATACCTGTGACACGCCCTTGTCCAGGCACTGTCCTAGGCACCAAGGGCTCCCCAGGGAGCAGCACAGACACAGCCCCGCTCTCCCAAGCTGACTGTCTCCTGCCTGGCTGTGGCGAGCTGCAGTTTGTGCCCGGCCGTGGTGGCTGAGCTTTCGCTCTGGCTGGCGGGTGGCTAGAAGGGGCCAGTGGAGGACAGGTCGTGGTCACCACCACCACCCAGTGCCCAGGTTGCAGCCCGGGGGTCAGACTTCAGGCAACCAGGCAGGACACTGCAGGCTCTGAGCACAGCAGTGGGGACATGGCAGTGGGGACACCAAGGAGGCCTGGCGGAGTGAGAGGCCCAGCACTGAACACAGCCATCAGGCCTCTGCCCCTGCTGACCCCCTGCTGGCCCCTGCTACCACGTGTGGGCTTGCTGGCCTCAGAAGCTCAGACCCCTTTCACGACCTGAGATGCATCTTTCCGGGGCCCTGTGGTCATCAGAGCCCTCAGCCTCTGCAGCCACAGGTAGGGGCTGCTCCTGTGCCAGCCGGGCTCCTGGGACTCCATGGCAGGGGGGTCAGTTGTTCCTGAAACGAGTGAGGGGGGCTTATTTCTCAGCGGGAACGGGGACACCCACTGCCCCTTGTCAAGGAGTTTGTTGGGATCACCCAAGCCAGGTGGCAGCCCAGCATCCAAGTGCTGAAACTCCTGGAACATAAAAGGCTGGGGCAGAGAGGTGGGGGGAGGGGGACCTGAGGCCTGGGCCCTGCCCCCGTCCTCTTCACCCTCCCCCTCCACCCTTTCCCCTCCCACTCTCCCCCCCTCACTCCCCTCTCGCTCCCCTCCCTCTTGCTCTCCCTCCCTGCCTGCTCTCCCCAGCCCACTCTCCCCTCTACCCACCCCCGGGACCCCAGCCTAGGAAGCCTCACTTCGGAGCAGCCTATTGGCACCACAGCCCAGTTAGGGTTCAGGGCTGGGGGTCAGTGCTGCGGGTCAGTGCTGGGAGTCAGGGCTGGGGGTCAGGTGCCTTAAGCCGCTGTTCCACCCAGGCCTGGAATTCCCTGACTTCCCAGGCCAGCCACTCAAGCCCAAGAAAGACAATGGTGGTAGGGTCCCACGGGTGGGGCAGATGGCCCCCCAGGTGGTTCTAATGAGGACACACACAGATCCCTAAACAGGACATTGGTGCAGACGGCTGGGGGCGGCTGGGGGGTGGCTCTGGGGGGCAGCTGGGGATCAGCTGGGGAGCGGCTGAAGGGGTGGCTGGGGAGCTGCTGAGGGGTGGCTGGGGGGCGGCTGGGGGGGCAGCTGGGGGCCCCGTGGGAGGCAGAGGGGCTCACGCCGGGACTCCAGCCTCTCTGTCCCAGGCCCTCGAAAGCTTGATCCGGCGGGGCATGTGGGTAGTGCCGCAGCAGGCCAGGGTGGCAGTACCCCAGCTGGCTCTCCTCCTAGCCTGTCTGCCTCTGGGAGCCTTGTCCCTCCTCCTCTTTGATCATCCATGGCCCACCTCAGAGGCTGTGGAGGGGATTCCAGAAGTCTGTGGATCTTGTCCAGCCCCACGACCAAACAGCCGTGGGGTCTCGGGTCTACTGTGAGTCCATGCTCCACCAGGGCCTCGGGGCCCCCACCTGCAAACAGGGTGCTGACCTATAGGTCTCTACCTGCCCCCCCCCCCAGCAGCATCTTCCCAGGAGAGTTTAAATGCTAGACTTACAGTGATCCCACGTCATCAAAATGAGCCATCCGAGGCACTCACATATGTTTATTAATTTTAAAAACAGATATACAATGCTCAGTAAGAACCCGGGGAAAACAGTAAATTAGGGTGCTTAGCTCTAGTGGAGAGAAGGTTGGCGGTTATTTTCAACTTTTTATCCTGAAACAACTACAGATTCATAGGTAACTGCAGACAAACGTGCAGGGAGGTCCTGTGCCCTCCTCCCTGGCGCCTGCCCCGCCTGGTGGGGATCCTTCCCGGAGCTGCAGCCGCTGAATCCAGAAACGGACTCTGGCGCCACCCAGAGGCTGACTCGGGTGGTAGTATTTTCTTGAGGTTTTCCGTATTTCCCCCAAATGTGGAAAAAAGCAGGTGTGTTATTTTTAGTTTCCTACTTCTTTTCCTCTAATTACACAGCAGCACGTGGATAAGTCCTCGTTTCAGGAAATCGTGAGAAGGCCGCCCTCCCCACCCCTCCAGGCAGCTCAGTGGCTTCCTTCTGAGGGGTTCAACTCACAGATGAACTGAAAGAAGCACCTCTTTTCCCTGTGGAGGGGAAGGCTTGGGGACCCCTCCTTCCAGGTGGCCCTTAGTCCTTGGACTCCACAGCGGGTTTGGGGGGGGTGCCGAGCTTACTCATCCCCCCACTCCCTGAGGAGGTGGGCGTCGAGGACACTTCTTTATTGGGTAGTTAGGAAAACACTGCACATTTGGAGTTTCTGGAAGTGAAGGAAACCCCATCTCCTGTCCCGGTGCCCCGTGGGGGACAGTGCCCCGTGGGGGATGCTGCCTCTGCTGTCCAGCCCCCTCATGGGTTCCTCCAACCCAGCCAGACCCAGAATCCAGGGGTTCAGAGTGAATCTGGAGGCCACGGCTTCCTTCTGCTTCGCCCTGGTCCTTGGGTCCCTCAGGCCATGGGTGGGGGCCGGGGCAGAGTGGTGTCCCGCCCTCCCTGGGGCAGGCTTGGGAGGGCAGCCACTCTTGAGGTTTTGTTAACTGACCCAGGCAACTAGCATTTTGAGCCCTGGGCAGTGCACAAAGTGGGGGACGGGGTGGGAGACGGGGGGAGGGGCATGGGAGACAGGAGGACAGAGAGAGGTGAAGGCCCAGGTGCCCTGAGACAAGCATGTCGGGTGGGCCAGGCAGCGGAAGTTCTCTTTGTGTCCAGCCTAAGCCCTCCCCTGCCCCCAGGACATGCCCCAGCCAGGTACAGCCCACCCCTCCCACCCCGGCCCCAGCTGCCTGGGCTCCCCATCTGCTCCCACTGCCACCCCTATCCTAGATTCTGGAGCCAGGCCCAGGGACCCTGGCAGCAGCAGGGGCTTTGGAGCTTGGAGAGAGGCCTGGGCGCAGCTGAGACAGCTAACTACTGCCCGTGTCCTGGCCCCAGCTGGCTTTTGTCTCTGATAGGAGAGGTGTCTCGAGGACTCCCTGGGACCCCCGAAACTTGGGGGCTGAGGAGCTGGTGCCCACCATGGGTGCCAGGGGTCTCTGCAGAGGGTGAAGCTGAAGCCCCCACCTGATAGGGCCAATGAGTGTGGAGTAGTGGGCAGGTGGGGGCAGGTAGGCAGGTGGAAGCAGGTGTGGACAGGTATATAGGAGTGCGGAGGGCAGATGGGCAGCCAGGTGTTGGCAGCTCTGCCGTCAGAGGTGAGTGAGGGCCGGCTGGGGCAGGTAAGCGAGGCAGGCCCTGCCCTGGCCGCGGTCAGGAGCCTCCTCCTCCCTGTGGCTGTGCTGTGGACCCGGCTGTGCCGATGTCCACCCCCGCCTGGCCCCTGGGTGGCTGCTGAGCTGGCGGTGGGCGGTTCTGCTGTCAGATGGCCAGGCATTAACCCTCTCCTGTTCCCTCCCCGGCGGCTCCCCCTGGCAATGCGCCTCAGCGTGACTGCAGCTTTTTTATTCTTTGTTTTAAACACATTGTCCTGCACAATGCCTAAACCAGGCTGGGGCCCAGCAGGGACAGCGAGTGTCCAGGGACGGGGTAGGCTTTCAGGGCCGGAACAGGCAGCGCAGCGTCCACCCTGGGAAGGGGACAGACCATGGGGGTGGGGGCGTCTTGGCTCTAACCCCGCCACGTGACTTCCCATTTGTGGACTTGGTGGCCTCATACTTCTGTCCTGCCCACCTGGGCTCCAGCTTCCCTGGGGCTACAGGACCCCTCCCGCATCCCTTAAGTGCCCTGAGTCTGGACTACTTGTCAGAGACCCTGTGGATGTGACCACGTGGGAGGGAGGCCAAGCTCGTGAGGTGGTGGTGGATGACTCAAGGGGAGCAGCTTTGACCTGTGACTGGAGCAAGCACAGTCTCAAAGCTACGCTCCCCCTCAGGACCAGGGCCCCCCCAACACGAAGAACTCCCCCAGGGACCAGGTCCTGGGGCACCCTATCAGTAACCTTCAGGGAAGGGAGTGTCTGCCCGGCCTGGGGGAGGTGGGCCAGCACCAGGTCCTGAAGGATGTTTGGGGAGTAGCAGTGTGGCTGGAAATGTAGGCCCTCCCGTAATGACCCCAGCTCCTCGCCAGTTAAAATAAAGTTGAGGGTGTGGCTGACCTGACAGCCTAATACCCTCCAGGGGGTCCTTCAGCAGGAGATGGGGGGAGGAAGGGTGATGGGGAAGTGGGCTCAGGCTCAGCTCCTTCCTGTCCCCTCAGGACCTCTGGAGGGGACCAGGCCCCATCTGTCTGAGCGGGATCTATCCGGCCTGAGGTGAGAACCTGGACTCCTGGCTGGGCGGGGGCGTGTTCCCAGCCCCTCACAGCTGCAGGATTCAAAGAACACCCAGTTAAACTCACCCCCTGCCCTACCCACCCCAGGCCGTCAGACCAGTGCTGTGCACCTGTGTCCCTGCCCACGCCCCCCCCCCCCCCAACACCCGCCACCTGTGAGCAAGGGTGCTGGCCCCTCCCTCCCCAGGTCTGCCCCCGGACTCCCAGCACTGAGTGTGTCTGCTTCTGCAGAGGCTGCGTCTGGTGCCCAGCCCAGGACCTGGGGACCTCCCAGCAGCACTGTGAACCGCTGCCCTTCTCCGCACCCTTCCCTCGCCCTCCGGAAGATACGGCCGACCAGCCTTGGGAGGGGTTTTCATGCCCCCACGCCCCTAGAGCCTGCTCCTGTGCATGGCCCCCCGCCCTACCGGGGAGCCCCAGGACCTGCCCCCGCTGCAGACATCGTGTGACGCTGGCTGCCACCCTGGCCCCTTCCAGAAGGCGGCAGCGGGCCCTGGCTGCCCTCCCAGCCCCCTGGGCACTCCCCCACCTGGGGCCTCTGGTGGGCAGGGCACCGCTGCCTGCTCTCCTCTCTCAGCTGCTGGGGACAGAGGCCAGCGCAGTGCCCAGGAGCCCCTCCGCAGGCTGGCTGGACGTACTAGGGGACTGGGGCGCTAGTGCTTTCTCCATGGGGCCCGAGGACAGCGTCGGGTACTGCTGCCGTGGCCCGGGATTGAGCCCCACACAGGGGCACCACACGCCTCACCCTCGGCACAGCCATGGCCAGGGCTGGGACAGCGTGGATGGGCAGATTCTGGGCCAGCTGCGCCCGCTGGCAGATGAAGAGGAGGAGGAGGAGGAGGAAGAGGAGGAGGAGGGGGCCGAGGCCACCTGGCCCCTGGGGCCCGCCTTTCCCAGGATGGGCTCTGAGGAGCTGCGGCTGGCCTCCTTCCACGACTGGCTGGCCTCCTCTGTCCGTCCTGCACAGCTGGCTGAAGCCGGCTTCTTCTACACGGGTGAGAAGATGAGCCGCGTCTGTCTGGGGGCTTTTCCAGACCCCCTGTGGGCTGTGTCCCATCCCCCACAGCAGGGAGAACCCAGGCCTTTAGGAGTGTGGGATCCTGCAGCTGCTTCTCCAGCCCCTCCGCCTCATGCTCGCCCCTCCTGAAGTCTCTCGGGCCTGGACCCGGGAGTGGGGGCACAGCAAGGTGTCTGCGGCTCCGCTGCGCTCGGGCAACTGGCAGGGATGAGTCCACGGCTTGGGGGTCCCCAGCAGGAAGAAGTGAGGGGTTGGTCTGTCCAAAGCTGCTCTGTGATCTCCTTGTTCTGTTCTATCAGGGGCTCCGGCAGCCCTGGCACAGTGGTCTCTTTCCCTTTTCCCACGCCCCATTTGCTGGCCAGTCCTGTCCCATTGAGGGACACAGCAAGCAGGATTTACCTTGTGGGGGGGCTCTCTGTGGACATTAGGATGGTCAGGAGCCACCTCACAGAGAAGGGCTCCCTCCAAGTTGGGGGCTCAGCAGAGCAAAGGCCGGGAGGTGGGTGTGGGGAGGCAGGGGCACACTGGCTGATCAGGGGTCTGTCTAGAGAGCCTCCTTAGGGGTCTGCTGGGGGTGTGCCCGTACCACCCCCCGTCTGCAGTCTCTGCCTAGAAGATGTAGTCCATCTGCAGAGGAGATAGAGGGATGTGGGGTCCCACACCCCAAAAGGAGGGTATGTCCATCTCCATAGCAGCCCGTGTGTCCCAAGAACCAGGCACCAGAACCACCTTCCGGGGCAGCCACCTGCCTTCTGTCACAGGAGTCGTTTGTGGGAGGGGGAGGTTCAGGAGAGACCTGGGGGGTATGTCCTGGGGCCCCCTCCCCCACTCCTGGCCCTGGGCTCCCCTCCTCCCCCCACCACCCGGGGGCCCCCTCCCCCGGCCCACACCATCTGCAACAATGTGAGTGCAGTGGCTTTCACTGCCCCAGGCTCCTGCTTCAGGAACTTTCTGCTCAGTCCTTGTCACCCGCTGTGTCAGCCACCATTCAGAAAACAGGAACAAGTGAAAAACTGGGCCAGCGAGGCCAGTTCCGGGCAGAGGGACAAAGGCTCTGTGCCTGGACCCTCGGCCAGTGGGCACCCACCCCTCCCTGGCGGGGTCAGCGGGGCAAACATCTCTGCTCTTCTCAGGCCCGCAGGACAAGGTGAGGTGCTTCTTCTGCTGTGGTGGCCTGCAGAGCTGGGAGCATGGGGATGACCCCTGGACCGAGCATGCCAAGTGGTTCCCCAGGTAACAGCCCGGGGATGGCTGCTGAGGTCTGACCCCAGGCGAATGACCCCCGACTTGGGCCTTTCAGAGCTCTGTCCGGCCAGCTCCCTCCCCTGGCCTTCCTGGCCCTCCGCCTCTGCCGCCATCCTCCCCCACCACCATCCTCCCCCGTCCCCCCTCCTCCCCTCTCCTATTCTCCCCTTCCTTCTCCCATCCTCTCCCTCTCCCCATCCCCTCCTTCCCCTACCTCTACAGCCTTGGAGTTGGGGGCTGCTCCTCTTGGGTGGCACACATCAGATCTTTTTTACAAGTAGGCCCCCATTTTTGGAAGGGCCACGGGGGAGCAGAAATGCTTCTTCCATTGCTGTTTCTTCTTGATGCTTGACAGAGGCTGTTTCCAAAACAGCCTTTCCAATCAAGCGCCCAGCACTCAGGGAGCTCCACATCCCTCCGCAGGGTGCTGCAGGGTAAACAGGAGCAGAAGGCTCCATCCCTAGCCCTGAGGGTCTCCCAAGGGGGTGGGGGGAGATTCTCTGACAGCCAAGTCCACTGTCTGTGGGGCTTCTGAACTCACTTTCTTCAGGTGTGAATTCTTGCTTCAGTCAAAAGGAAGGGGCTTTGTCCGCAGTGTCCAGGACTCGTACTCCCCCCTGCTCGGGTCCTGGGTGAGTTTCCCGCCTCTCTAGGGCCTATGGGGGTGGTCAGTGAGGGTCCCTCCCACCCTTGCTCTTCCTTGGACTTTGGCATAGATGTTCTCTGGCTCCTTCCAGGACCCATTGGAAGAACCAGGACACGCTGCCCCCACAGGTGAGGGAGCTTTCCCTGGGCCCCTGCAGCCTGCACTGTGCTGAGGCCACTGAGTGTCTGAATCCTGCTGGACAGCAAGGGGAGCAAAGGCTGCCTGCACCTCTGTTCTCTCTGCTCATCCCTCTGGGCACTGTCACCTGAGTGCCCAGCATGGAGTGCCCTTGTCCCCCAAGGGGGAGCTGGGTGGGCAGGCCGAGGAGGGGGCCCTTTGGCAGCCCCTCTAGGAGGCCTCTGGGCTCAGTCAGGAGGCCTGGGACCTCGGTGCTGGAGGAGGAGGCAGCAGGCAGGGAGGGGCCGGGTGATGGGCACCGTCATCATTGCCCTGTACAGGCCTTCCCCACGCCCGACTCTTGTGAACTGCCCACAGCTCCTGTCCACGGGGGCCCAGATCTGCCTACACTCAGAAGGGACAGCCACCTTGAGGGCACTGAGGACTCAGGTTTGGGTGGGACCCTGAGGTAGGGGTCTGCTCTTCCGCCTGGGGGCAGGGTGGGTGGAAGGGGAGGGCAGAGGCCGCCAGCTGGGTCAAAGGGGTGGGGGCGGTGTCCAGACCTGGGATGGGCAGTGTGCTCCTCACCCCGCCCCCCGCCCGCCCCCAGGAACCGAGAGCACCGAGGAGCAGCTGAGGCGCCTGCGGCAGGAGCGCACCTGCAAGGTGTGCCTAGACCGCGAGGTGGGCGTGGTCTTCGTGCCCTGCGGCCACCTGGTCTGCGCGGAGTGCGCCCCCAACCTGCGCCTGTGCCCCATCTGCCGGGCGCCTATCCGTAGCTGCGTCCGCACCTTTCTGTCCTAGGCCAGGTGAGCGCCACGGGGCGGCCCTCGGTGCCTGGGAAACCCAGTCCAATCCTCCGTCAGACCCAGAGGGGCCTTCGCCAGCAGCTTCCTCCCCGCCCAGGCCCCCGTAAGGGGACCTGTCGGGAAGGGCGGCCGTGCCCAGAGCAAATTCTGAGCAGCTCGCAAGCTCGGCCACTCCGCGGAGCGTGGCGGCATCCCTGACTCCTCCGCGGGCCCCGTGTGGGATCCGCAGGCCTCGCTGCACCCCCGCTCTCCCGGGAGATCCGGACGCTTCTGCGTCCTCAACACGCCCCTGATTGGCTCCGCCCCCTGATCGGCTCCGCCCCTGATTGGCCCCGCCCTCTGATTGGCTCCTACGATCCCTTTGCTGCCCTCTGCCCGCCCCTGTGGTGCAGATGGGGATCCGTCTTCCCCGGGCGCTGAGGCTGGAGGAAATCCATGGATTGGGGGGCGGGGGGCATGAACTTCTTATCAGTGGTTATTACCGAAGCGGGCTGCACTTTGCTAGGGACAGGTGTGGGGCCTTCTCTGTCTTCCGGGGTGGGAAGTGGAGGGACCACCATCGCTGGACGGTCCCTGGGGGCTGAGGCCCTGGCTGGGTAGATAAGCCCCTGGGAGCCCCTGACGCCCCTGCCCCCGCTCCCTCCAGCGCTCAGCCGGGGCCCAGCAGCTGCCAAGGGCCTTCCCCTCGGACAACGGAGTGGGTATGAGTTCCTGCCTCGGGGTCTGCTGAGGACGCTGAATGGGCGACCAGCGCTGACCAGCCCTGACTCCAGGACAGCCGCCGAGGCCGGAGGAGGGGGCGTGGACGGGTGGGGACGGGTAGTTTTACTGTACTCAGTTTGGGCATTTTGAAGATTCTCAATAAAGTGAAAGTTCTTCCCGGCGGCTCCGCGGCCCTGTCTTCGCCGCTCCTCACCAGCAGGGGACAGCACCAAGGGCTGGGGACTCCAGCCATTTCCCCAAACCCCACCATTGAGGGCTCTCGCCTCGGGACCCCCTCACCGTCCCCGTGCCTATCCTCCCAGCATTTTAGGGACTTTGAGAACTGCCGCTTCCAGGGCCACTCCTGACACCAGACTCCAGCATTACGGCCAGACTGCTGGAGGAGGGCTCTGTGTTTTCATCTACTTGGCTGCCTAGGGGGTTCTGTTTTACTAGATCTTTTTAGGAACCCCATACCCCAGTGTCACAATACACCCCCTGTGCTGGGGGCCGAGCCTCAGTCTCCGGCACCCCTGGTTCAACCCATAGTGGGAAAACATGCACCAGACAGCATGAGGCGTGTCAATGGGCCCCCCAGCCGTGGGTGCGACCAGGTGCGCTCACACCCACCCACACAGGGTACAACCTCCTGGCTCTCTGACCCCCTGGCCAGCACCCCAGTGACTCGCAGCTGCACAGAGCACCGCAGGACGAGGCTCAGACAGCAGTCCCCAGCCTGGTGTCCTCCTGGTAGCAACCAGGGGCCAGTGGTGGGAGGAGAGCAAGGGACGTGTTTTTTTCTTTTTATCCTGTGCCTTGTTCTTTTTTTTTTTTTTTTTTCTTTTGAACAAAGAAATTACAAAATCTTTCAAAGTTGCAGCAGCCACAGCCCTGCCCTGTCACCATCGCTGATGTCCAGCCATTTGAACTGGCTGAGGCCTGAGGGGAGGGGGATGTTCCGGGCAGGGAGGCGAGGGGTCTGCAGCCTGAGTCCCCCAGTGGTGGGCAGTGGGTGGCGGTGGTCACAGTCTGAGCCGGGAAGTCACAGCAGCTTGGATGCTTCCTCACTTATGCCGGCCTGTGGGGGACAAGGCAGGGGTCAGGGGTGCCAGCGGGGTGGCCACTGCCAGGGGCTGTTGTCCCCTCTCCCTCGGAGAGCTTGAAATCCAGGAGAGGGGCTCCTGGCCATGTGACACAGGGCAGGGCTGGGCATTCTGGAAGGACTCGGCCCAGGTGTGGCCCCCAGCTGGGTCAGGCAGGGCCTTCTCCCAGGGAGCACCGGGGCCGGGGGCTGGAAGCAAAGTGAGGGGCTTCATCACTCTGGGTCACTGTCCTCCTGCCCCCAGGCTCCTAGATGGAGGTAAAATCCCCAAAGGCCCACTCAGTCTGGGGGGCTCTGCCCACCCCAGCCCCCCAGGCAGCACGGAAGGAGCCTCCTTCAGAGGCCTGGGTGCCCGGCTGTTAGCACTGGTGAACGCTGCCTAGGCTGGGGGCTGGTGAGGGCTGTCCCCTTTCGAGGTCCCTGTTTCCTCATCTGTAATGAGAGGTGGACCCCTGCCACCTCTGAGGGCCCTGAACCCACAGAATAGAAGGGCCAAAGCACTGGGCACAGCCACAGGCTTTACCAAGTGGACCGCCAGGCACCCCTTCTGAGCCCCACGTTCAGTAGAACACACAGGCAGAGCCAGGTGGCAAAGACTTGCTCAGAAGAGCAGACCCCGAGGCCTGGGGTGGGCAACGCCATAGACACTGCCTTTCGGGAAAGAAGTCTGAACCTCAAGGACAGGAGACTACACCCCAACTTTCCAGCCATGGTGAGACCTGGAGACTCGCATGTCATCCTCCTTGCCTCCTGGGGCCACCCCAGACCCTTTGCACAAAGCAGGCTCAGCGCCGACTCTGCTAATGTGACTCCTACAGACTTGTCCTCTCCTGTTGGAGTCTGAGCTCCATGGGGAGCCCTCAGTGACCCCCTATGCCCAACCCAGAGCCTGGCATGAAAGTGAAAAGGGTGGGTGGGTGGATGGATGGGTGGATGGAAAGATGGACAGAGGGCGACACCTGACTGAGGCTCCCCAGGAGGGGAGCCTAGTGGCCGAGAGTAACCCCACTGGGTAGGCCCTGCCATGGAGGAGCCCCACTGTCCATACTTACAAGTACGCCTGCTTGAACAAGAGGTGGGAAGGTTTTTCACTGACATGGTAGAGAGGAGATGGATCAAATCCACCAATGAAATCAACTGAAAGACATCAGGACCCAAATGAAACCCCAATGATGGAAGAGATGGCAGGATGGAGGACAAGGCAGCTGCAGGACGCTTCCTGTGGTGATGGCAGAAACAGGAGCAACGGGAGCCTCGGGGGAGGACAGATACCCCCAACCCCTCCCCAAGTTCAGAACTCCAGACTCTGCCTGGCGCCCGAGGGGTCTCTCTCTGGAGATGAAATAGTGCTAGGATTTAAACAGATTGAAACAAGGGGCATGGGTCCCAGCCCCGGGCACGTGGGGATCCTCAGACATGACCAGTGGGACGGAGCAGGGATGAGCATCGATGCTTGGAGACAGGGTGGGGGCGGGGCCCAGGCTGCTCTCTGAGGCACACCCCCACCGCACATGTTCACAAACATCCATCACGCGCCTGGTGGGAGGCTATGACTGGGGTGTGCTGGTGGGTAACTGGGGCGTGCTGGTGGGTAACTGGGGCGTGCTGGTGGGTAACTGGGGCGTGCTGGTGGGTGGCTGGGGCGTGCTGGTGGGTAACTGGGGCGTGCTGGTGGGTGGCTGGGGCGTGCTGGTGGGTGGCTGGGGCGTGCTGGTGGGTAACTGGGGCGTGCTGGTGGGTGACTGGGGCGTGCTGGTGGGTGGCTGGGGCGTGCTGGTGGGTGGCTGGGGCGTGCTGGTGGGTGACTGGGGCGTGCTGGTGGGTGGCTGGGGCGTGCTGGTGGGTGACTGGGGCGTGCTGGTGGGTGGCCAGGGCATGATGATGGGTGGCCAGGTATGCTGGTGGGTAGCCGGCTGAGCTGATGGGTGGTCAGATTGAGCTGGTGGGTGGCCAGGCTGAGCTAGTAGGTGGCCAAGTGAGCTGGTGGCTGAGCAGCGGGTGGGTGGCCACAGGAGCCGGGAACATTTGATGCATTTCTCCCTTTAAGCCACTTGAATGCAATGGAAACGCAAAGCCCAGTTGGCTTCTTTCCCAGCAGCCAGGGTGGTCCTAGTTTTACGAGCCCCCCGGTGCTTAGGACGAGCGAGGGGGTGTGCTCTTGGTGCCTCCCATGGGGTGGGGGGCGAGCCCAGGCTCTCGACTGGGGATGTCATTTACACACAACGACTCCCTGCCCCATGGTCTCCTGACTCCTGGGCAGAGACAGCTATGAATACTGAGTCCGACCCTGGGGGGCTCCATCCCCGGGTGCTGAGTCCGACCCTGGGGGGCTCCATCCCCGGGTGCTGAGTCCGACCCTGGGGGGCTCCATCCCCGGGTGCTGATTCCGACCCTGGGGGGCTCCATCCCCGGGTGCTGATTCCGACCCTCGGGGGCTCCATCCCCGGGTGCTGATTCCGACCCTGGGGGGCTCCATCCCCGGTGCTGATTCCGACCCTGGGGGGCTCCATCCCCGGGTGCTGATTCCGACCCTGGGGGGCTCCATCCCCGGGTGCTGATTCCGACCCTGGGGGGCTCCATCCCCGGGTGCTGATTCCGACCCTGGGGGGCTCCATCCCCGGGTGCTGATTCCGACCCTGGGGGGCTCCATCCCCGGGTGCTGATTCCGACCCTGGGGGGCTCCATCCCCGGGTGCTGATTCTGACCCCTGGGAGGGCTCCATCCCCGGGTGCTGATTCTGACCCTGCAAGGTTCCCTCTGTGGGAGTCGGTTCTGACCCCCAGAAGGTTCCCATCACGGGGCCCTCAGCTGGGCTCCCACCTCCCCACACCACCCCCCTTGTCCTACTCTGCAGGGTCTCTGCAGGGTGTTAACAACTTCACATTGAAATGCAAAGAAAGAATGGAGGGAATTAAAATGCTGCCAGAGGGCCCAGGCCTGGGGGCATGACTGTACATGAGGGCCCCAGGACCCAAGCCTGATGGCATGTGAGGCCCCCAGGGCCCCTCTTTCCACCAGCAGCCCTGAGGGGAGGAGAAGAGGGAGCCCAGCCGTTCTTCCCTTCTCAGGCCTACAGCATCAAACGAGGACCCACTGGGGACGGGGCAGCCTGACCAAAGAGGGAAGGGGCAAAAGGAAGACTGAGGACCGCCACCCCACTGCCTGCCCTCAGCCTCCCTCCCTCCCCCAACCAGGCCTGGGGGACCCCCACACCCGGTGGGGGTGGGCGGCTGCTTACTCACAGCTGTCCTCCCCCTCCGTGAGCATGCTGACCACATAGCAGGCGTAGACAAACCCCACAAGCTGAAAGACACAGAGCAGAGTCCAGATGAGACCCGCCCAGCAGGTGAGCTCGCAGGGCCGAGGGCAGAGGTCACCGTGTCCCCAACCACAGGTCACGGGCTTCTGGGCCTTGGTTTCCCTGTCTGGCTCTGAAGTCCCAGATACAGTTCAGGCTTCTCCAGTGAGGCCTGACGAGAGGCTTGGTGAGCTAGGTGAGGGCTGGCCAGTGTGTGAGGGGGTCCTTGGAGGGGAGGAGGTGCAGGGAGAGGCCCTCAGAGAGGGAGACCACGCGGAGGCCTGGGCTGTGGAGCCAGGAGCTGGCCGCGGTGCTGAAACGCTCAGCCCTGCAGTGACACTGTGGAGGGTACTACTGTCCTCATTTCACAGGTGAGAAAATTGAGGCACAGAGAGGTTGAGCAGCCCGTCTGGGGCCAGGGCAGTGCTTCACATTTCCTGGGGGTGGGTGAGGGGGACGGGAGCAACGGGGATCCCAGTGCAGAGGCTCCCTGCATGGGAGGAAAGCAGGAGGAGAATCTCTGGGGGCCAGCCCCCTCCCTGACTCTCACTCCCTGGTGACAAGCCCCCTCCCACTGCATCCCTGGCCCACCGGCCACGCTCACCGCCACTAGGACCTGAAGGGCGCTGTGCAAGGCCTCTATGTAACGGTGCTCCAGGGTGCAGCCACTGCCTGACAACAGGGCCTGGTGGTCCAGGAGCCTAAGGCTGGTGGGCAGCACCTCCTCGTGCACACAGCCTGGCCCATGCTCATGCCACCAGGAGCGGTGCTGGGAGAGGTTGAAGGTCAGGAGCTTGCTGTCCTGGGGCGAGGGAAGGACGGGTTAGCACTGGGCCGCGGACAGCCCCCACCCACCCCAGCCCAACCGGGGCTAGTGAGCAAGGTGTGTGTGGAGGATGGTCCTGCCTGTCCTGTCACTCACCTTCGAGAGGCCCCCCACTTCCAGGTAGAAGCAGATGATGAAGACATTCCAGGTGACCCAGGCAGCTGCCCACACAGCGTACTGCAGAGGTGAGAGGGGAGGGCGGTGGTTAAACTCTGCTCTTCACTGAGGGGGGATCCCACCTGCTTCACCAACACCCTCAGGGAGACTCCAACGGTCCAAGGCCAATCTGAGGGCCCCAGGCTGCCAGCTTGTGGGTAAGCAGCAGTGCTCGCAAGGAGGCCCCGGCAGTCGGTCCGGGAGAACCATCTCCGGAAATAGCAGTCCTCACCAAGGACAGCGTGGCCATCCAAGGGGCCAGTGACCAGGGCACAGTGGCCTTAACTGCAGAGCATGGGGAAGGGCCCCTTGCCCCGGGAGACAGGGAGGACCCTAGGCCACCACCCGCCCCACGGGCCACTCCTGTTCCTGCAGATGCCCACCTGCAAACAGCCCAGCCACCCCCAGCCCCAGAAGACGTGTTACTGGCTTCAGAGTCCTTCACTGGAACGGCCGGCCTTGTCCCCTCTGCCTCCTGCTACCCGGAGACAAGGGCGGAGCCTGGACTGAGCCCTTCTCTCTCCTGGGCCAGTGAGCTCCGAGAGCCAGGAGGGCTGGAGCAGGGCCAGGGAGGTCCTGCCTGTGTCTGTGGGCAGGGCTTTCCCTTTTCTGGTGTCCCTTTTCCCTCTGGGGTCGACAAGGGAGACCTCATGTTTGCAGGAAAACCTGCCTACAAAATGAAGAGTGGACCCCCTGCCCCACCAGAGGCTACTCCCGGCCCCGCAGTGGCCAAGCCCAGTGCTCCTGGCCTCACCAGGGCATTGAACAAGTTCTCCTCCTCTGTGGGGTCAGTGGCGGCCACTGCATGGATAGAGCAGGGGCGGGGGCAGGACCAGAGTGAGAGCGAGCCCACATTGGTGTTCCACTGATAGCAGGGATGCCGGCGATGACAGAGTGGACGGCGTTTCACCTGGAAGGGCCCAGACAGGAGCGGCAACAGCTCAGCATCTTCTCGGCCAGAGTCTCCAATCGTGGCCCACTGCCCACCTTTGTAAATAAACCTTTGTTGTCACACAGCCACACCCATTCATTTATGTATCGTCTGTGGCTGCTTTTGTGCCCAGACAGCAGAGCTGAGTAGTTCGGGCAGAAACCGTGTAGCCTGCAAAGCTGAAAATGTCTACTCTCTGGGCCCTTACAGAGAAGTCTGCCAACCCCTGATCTGCATAAATTACTTTATCTCCACAAACGAAAGCATCGCACAGATCACAGCAAAACTTCCCTTCTCCGCGGTGGGAGGGCAGAGTGTGAGGGGGTGGGCTGGGCTTACACCTGCCCTTTGTCAGCTGGCAGGCTCTCTGCATCTTGGTTTACCCCTGTGTAAAGCAGGTTCACACCAGCATGCACCTCCCCTGGCTACTGAGCAGATGATTTAGTGAAGGCCTGCAAAGTGCCTGTGCCTTCTCAAAATATGTAGCGGCTCCCAGAAACCACTTTCTAAATCAGGATTCTAGCCGCCCACTGTCCAAAGGCTCTGGCCTGGCACCCTGGGACAGACAGCGTGGGGACAGAAACACTGTGTTCTGCGGCTCCCAGGACAGACAGGCAGGACTTTACTGGTGGACTCACCGTGACGACGTAGCGCGGCCGGTACTGAACCGTGCCGAAGAGCCCCAGGATGACGAGGACAATGTGGATGAAGTTGGCCAGGATGGGTGCCCACTGGTAGCCAAGGAAGTCAAACACCTGCCTCTCCAGCACTGTGACCTGGGGCAGCAGCAAGCGGGTGAGGCGGCACACCTCCATGGCGTCCCTCCGATGCCCCCCACCCCGCCTGCCCCATCCCTCAGTGAGAAGCTGGCCGTGCCGACTGACAGGACCCTGTGCACCCATCCCACCAGGTAGCCAGGGTGCCCACCACATGCCGACTTTACCTACAGAGCCCCCTAGACAAACCCACCAGCCCAGAGGTCCTACCAGGTGCTCCAAAAGGAGCCCTCAAACCTTCTGCCTCACAAGACCCTCCCTCCAGCAGGCCTGCCCTCCTTGTCCTCAGGCTCCTCCTCTGGGAAACTGAACACACTGGTACAGCTGCATGGGGCTGCAGGACCACACAGCGGCCTGCATGGTGCCAAGTGCAGAGCATGAGGCACAGGGCATGGGGTGCAGGGCACAGTGTGTGGGGCACAGGGTGCAGGGTACAGGGTGTGGGGCACGGGGCATGGGGTGCAGGACACAGGGTGTGGGGCACGGGGCATGGGGTGCAGGGCACAGGGTATGGGGCATGGGGCACGGGTTTCAGGGCACAGAGAACAGGGCACTTGGACCCCTGACCAGCCTCCAGGAGCAGCTGCTGTGTCACGGTGTCATTCCCCAGGGCACGGCACCAGCTGAGTGGAATGGGGGGTGGGGGGGATGTGGGTGACAGCTGTTTCCAGGAAGCCTTGGAGTGAGGGATATTCTGAGCATGTCCCAAGGGCTGGGGTCCACCCTAGGAGACAGCTGTGGGCCGCTCTGGGAGGCAAGCACAGGCCAGCAGAAGCTCTCCGCGTGTGTTACTGTCCCGCCCGGGTGCTGGCCGCTGTTTCTCACTGTCCAGCCCTGCGGGCCTGTAACCCGCCTGCTCAGACAGGGTTCCCTCATCTCACCTCGAACAGCAAACCCCCAGCACAGCAGGAACGCTGGGCTTAACCTTCCACCTCTAAGTGAGGGCTTCACGCTCAGGGCTCGGGTTGGAATAGGAAGCTCGGATGGGGCACGGGGTTCATACCTGGGACACTTGCCCCATGGGAACCAGCTGAGCTCCAGGGCTGTCCCCAGGACCTGGGGCTGCACAGGCTTGTCACCTGTCTTCCCTCCTCTGCCCACACAGTGCAAGCCCCCCTCCCCTGTGCCCAAAGCCTGGCCCTGAGGAGCCCATGGGGCGGCCTCCATGCCAGGTTTCCCAGGTCCACACTCACCCCTGCTCTTAGGGGCTCACTCACTCCCCTGGATCATGCGGCCAGCAGGACAGCCCCCACCCCACTGCTGTGGGACCCCCGGACCCTCCTGGTGGTTACGCTCACAGTCTGGGCCCTGGGGGGCACTTCCCCTGGACTGGTCCCACGGGCGGTGTGCACGGATTTCAAACCTGCCTGGTGTTTACCCAATGTGACTGTGCCCCTGGGCATCCCATCAACGCACCCACAAGAGGCACGGAGTCCGCAGCCCGAGGGCAGGACGCCAGGGCCCCTGGGAGGACCCCAGGGCCTTTGTGGGACCTACCAGCGCTGATGTCAGGTTTCGCTTGCTAAGACAATCAGGTGCAAAGCCATGGGCTAGAAGCCTCCCTTGCTTTCATTCCTGCTGCTGAAAATAAGCCCTAATTCCAGCCCTTCACCAAGGCCCGGACCCCCGGGAGTGCCCTGCTCACACACGGGGCACAGGCGCTTCAGCTAGTGCCAGGGGAAGCTGGCACCGCTCCTGAACACCAAGTCCTCTCTGTCAGACAATGGCTTTTCTCCAGGGCTCTCATGCCCCGCTGGCCAAAGGACACCCCGGGCGGGTGGGCCGTGCCGGCTGTTTACACTGAGACAAAGATGGTGCCACCAACCCCCCGGGAAGCAGGTGCGTCTGGGCCAGGGCAGGGGCTCTGGCCACAGCTCACGACCGACTGACCAAGGTGGGCGTATCAGGCAGCTGTGGCTGCGTAACAAACACAGGTTAATGGCTTAAACAACACCCTGTGTCATCGCACAGACTTTGTGGGTCAAGAGTCCAGGCACATGCCAGCCGGGCCTTCTGCTCCAGGCTCACCAGGCTGGAATCACAGTGTCGGCCCGGGTGGGCTCAGCCAAGGCTGGGGCGCTCCTCCAGGCTCCCTGCTGTTGGCAGAGGTCACCTCCTCCTGGGACTGAGGCCTCAGCTCCAGCTCCTGGAGGCCCCTGCCACCACAACCTCCCCAGCTGGTACCGTTTGTCTCCGAAGCCCACAGGTTCCTGTCTGTGAATGGGCCTCATGGTGGCGGAAGGCTCTGTGCATGCAGAAGCGGCCGAAACCCCGGGCTCAGCGCAGGACCCTCCTCAGGGCCAAGCACGTGGACAGTGGCCAAAATCGCCGTGACAACAAACAGAAGCCGACCCTCTCTCCACCCCTAAGCTTCCACGCACAGACCCGCTCCTCACCCTCCAGGCGCCCCAGGGAACGTGGCCAGCCACGGAGAACCAACAGCAGCAGAGACAGCCAGTCAGACACACAGAAGGACCAGCCAGCCCGCCCAGAATTCCACAGCCCTGGGCGGGCATCAGGGTGGGAGGCCAGCATGGGAACGAGCACTTCGAAGCACAGGACTGCCAGTGTGGGCAGCAGCTGTGACCCTCGAGAGGCTGGCTGTCACCTGGAGCACCTGGGACCCCATCATTCATTCCCTGAGTGGTGCAGTTATTCATTCATGGGCCCCATATTGCCCAAGCATGTGCCATGTGCCAGGCTGGACACCACAGAGGACAGAGAGGTGCCCTCCACCTTGAGGAGTCCGCAGGGTGGTGGGGAGGGAGGTGGGTGAAATGGCATGTAAAATCACCCTTCCAGAAACAACGAGGCAGAGCGGGGTCCCAGGAAGTCTCTGAGGAGGCCGTGCTGACGCGCAGACCTCAGGTGAGATGACCGCGGCTTGTCAGGGGGCCAAGGAGGAGACAAGCAGTCTGTGCAGAGGTCCTGGGGCCGCTGCGTGTGGTCGGCTCAGGTGTGCAAGTGGGGGATGGGACTGAAGGGGGCAGGGCTCTGAGAACAGTGAGGACAGAAGTCCTCGGCTGTGAGAAACTGCAGATGGACTCCAAGGACTTGGCTCGGGCACTTGTGGGGCCACCACTGCGGTCTGGGCTTCAGCCAACCTCACTTGACTTCCCTGAAAAGACCGACCTCGGGACAGGCAGCCACCAGAGAAGGAGGATGCCAAGGCACGTCACCGAAAAGCAGGGGCTTAAGCCAGGAGCTCAGTGAAGGGGCCACCAAGAACAGACATGGTGGGGCAGGGCGCCAGGATGGCTGAAGGGGGTCTCTGCTGGCCAGGATGTGGCGGGCTGCTGGTGGTGCCAGGGGCCCTGGACCTTTCTGGAAGCAGCCTGATCCTGTCTGCATGCCTCACAGTTGGCAAGAGCAGAGCTTCAGGCTCAGGGTTGTTCGGAGCTGGGCTAGGGCTTGCAGTTGTGACCTCCCTGCCTCCCAGGGGAGATGGGCAGAGCAAGTCGGCCGTGAGAGTCCCATAGCTCCTGGAAGAGGGTGGCATGGGGGCATAGCAGGGAGGCGGCTCAGCCATCCTCGCCACTAAGGCTGTGAGACGGGTCTACACAGGGCCCCTGGGAGCAGGGACAGGGGCACCGAATCAGGGCAGGCTCCCTAGAGGAGGTGACACCTAGGCTGAATCCTGAAGTATGGGTAGGAGTTCGCCAGCTGGAGCCGTCAAGGAAACAGGCAGAGAGAACCACAGGGAGTCTCAGGCAGGTGTGAGAGGGTGGCGGGCTAAGGGGCGGCGGTTCTCACCCCAGGCTGAATTTTGCTCTAATGCCCATGCTTTGGCCCCACCCACACCAATAAGCCTGAACCTCAAGGCTGGGGCTGGACCTCTGGTTTTTAAAGGTTCTGGAGAAGGCACTGGCAGGGCTTGCAGCTGGAGCAAAGAGGTGTCAGAGAAGAGGGGAGGGCTGAGGACAGCCACGCAGAGGCCTAACTGGTTGGGGGGTGGAGTAGACAGGTAGAGCATGTGCCCCAGCCTCATGTGCGCCTGTGTGCCCCGGTGGGCTCTAGCGAGCAGTTTATACCGGCCATCACAGCGTCCATTGCCAGCTGAGAGATCATTCAGCAATGTAACACTAATTGCTGTAGATGCAATTTTCCGTAGTCAGGCCCCTGCAGCCAGACCAGAGTCCTACCCCACCCTGCAGCTCCCTGGGCAGCTGGGACAGAACCTCAGGAGCCCACAGGAAACGTGTCTGCAGTACAGGCAGTCGCTTGTCTATGACTTGCCATCCACCAGCAGGCCCTGCCCTGACACAAGGCCCGGGATTCCGGACTGAGCAACCACAGATCACGGCGGCTGGGCCAGCCTCCCACGGGCAGGAAGGGACTTGCGCCCCCAGGGGAAGTGCCTGCCCAGGCCACTGGCCCATCCTGGCTCTCCCTGGAGGATGCTGGCTGGACCGCTGCCCCTCCAGTGCCCCAAGGAACGTGTAGGCTATCTGTCCAGCACCCCACTGACCTCTGCAGAGACTGGGCCCTGGGCTGGGGAAGAGCTGAGTTCAGGACCCCCGGCCAAAGAGGGCCCCCATGAAGCCGCAGGCTCACAGGGCCGCTGACCCCCATCTGGCCCCGAGTATCACCTCTTTCCCGGCATCGTGAGAGCAGGAACCCTCACTGGGTGTCCTGACGAGTTGGAGACACCCCAGCCAGAGCACTGATAGGAGGGGCTGGGGGTCCCCACCTCACTTCCCACTCCCTGATATCAGAGGGGGCTCCCTTGTCTTCCCGTCCATCTAGACTGAGTTCCTGGCAGGCAGAGCCGGTGCCCTCCCAGCTGTCCTGGAGGAGAGTGAGTGAACGGGCAGGGCAGAAGAACTCAGCAGGGAAAACAGGGCGGCTCGGTGGCCACACCAACCTGAGAACAGGATAGTCAGTTCTCCCTCCCCCCCAGGGGATGGTGCTCCAGCCACAGGTCCACTGCCAACCTACGGCTGAGTCGGCACCCCTGCAGACCTGTCGGGATCAGCGACATCCCCACTGCGCAGCACTGGGCCCACATCACCCCCACATTCCGCCTGTGCCCAAGTGCCTGAGACTGAGCTCCACGCTCACACACCCACACCCCCGGGCCTCAGTCCACATCACAGCCATCGAGGCGTGCCGGGTCAGAGAGAACAGTGCCCCATCTTGGCCAGCTACCACGACCATTGTTGGCAAATGTGGGGTGCAGCCCCCCACCACCAAGAACCCCAGTGCCACAAGGGCCTTTCCACAGCCCGCACATGGGGCACATATCCAGAATCCTGCCCTTCACCATCGACCCGGGAACCTCTGCTTCAACTATCCTCCAGCAAGGAGCCGAGGCTGCACACCTGTCCTTGGGGTGTGACCCACCACGGACAGTGGGCATGGACGCTCCTGACGGTCCAGCAGTGAGGGAGAGTCAGTTACGCCTAGGGCAGCCAGGAGCCTCTCTGCCCACCTGGGCCACCTGTTCAACGCATTTCACTTCAAGCAGCCTGGCGCTGTGTCTGGAATAGGGAAGACCTCAGGCCTGGGAAGGGTGGCCAGCCATGGCCAGCTGGGACGGGATGGGCATCTGTTTAGTGCTTACGCCAGGGCCCCAAAGTCTTACTGCTGCAGGGCGCCAGAGTGGCATTCATGGGACAGTGAGCCTCTCGCAGAGATGGGTGCTGTCAGCTGAACTCAGGTGTCCATGGCGTCCAGTGACTTAGCTCTGGTGGCCCCCCTAGACCCCTTGCTTCCCCTCTTGTCAATGTGATGGAGCCCGCCTGGGAAACAGTCCCCGGGGCGTCCAGGCAGGCTACAAGCAGGCAAAGTTCACACTATTCTTCCGGGAAGACTCCAGAAGAGGTGCTCAGCCCTTTGTCCCGTAGCCTGGTAATGAGAAAACTCTCACGCTTGTCACAAAAAGAAAGACAGCCGCAGGACTCCCTCCCCGCCCGCCCTGCGCTCCCTGCACACAGCGACCAGAGCACTGGGGGTGTCAGTCGGCTCTACTCCCCCCAGGCTGGACAGAGGGCCCTCCACTTGGTCTCAGCAGAATAGGACACCTTTCACAGGCCCCACCGCATCAGAGTGCAGCTGTGCTCTGCCCTCCTGGGGCCACTGGCTGAGACTGGGCATCTGTGAGAAGCCCAGGTCGAGGGGAGCCCCGTTTTCCTCAAGCCGAGGGGACCCTTCTCCCCAGCTACAAGCAAACTTGCAGAGGCCTGCCCGGCCCTGCCTGCCCTCACTGTCCACCATGGGGTTAAAATGGGCAGCATGACCCAAGCTGGTCCCTCCAAGCCCTGAGGTCACATTCGGCCCTGAGTCATCAGCACAGGGGACTCCCACATCTACCCCCCCCACCCAGTCAACCCTGAGTACACCGCTCACGCCAAAGTCCACACTGAAGTCCCCACCATCTCAGAGCAGCTCTGCCTCCTGACGTCCATACCCACCCTCTGCCACTTCCTACACTCCAAATCTCCGGTCCGGCCAGGGCGCCCTGTGCCTCACTCCCCGTCCCACCGGCCACTCCTGCCCTTTCCTTCCCCTTTCCTCTTTGGGCCCACAGCACATAGCCCCTAAAGGGATTCCTGCCACCGAGGGGAGCCTCTTACTAAGGGTGGTGACAGTACAGCTCCGAGACTTGCAGTGGCTCCCAGCGCCTCCACTGTCCGTAGAGCAGTCCTTGGGCCTCCCAGTCTCGGGGAGTGGCTCCAGGCTCTCTCTCCAGCATGTCTGACCCCCACACACCCCCACACAAACCCTGCAGGCCGCTCTGCCCTACCTCCCTGTGTGTCCCCCACCCCTGCCCTTCACGGGCAGCATGGAGCTTTCCCACCCCCAGGGAGCTCCTGGAGGTGCCTTCATTTGGGACAAGAAGCTGTGAGGTGGTATGGATGTGCCCCCTCGCCAGTTCATCGGGCAGGTCCCTGCGCCTAAGCAAAGGGCAGGACACCAAAGCCTGCCTGCACAGCCACCAATGCCCAAGGACTCCTCTAGTTAAGATGCGTTTTAAAGCAGCCTCACCGTCCTTCCTGTGCCTCTTGCCAAGAAGGAGGAGGAAGCGTCGCTGCCCAGCTGAGCCCTCGGCACCCCCAGCCAATGTGCAGACACAAAGCCCTGTTTCCATTTTAAGATATGAGACCCAGGAGCCCATCAGCATGCACGGCTAAGGAACCACCAGCCCAGGACCAGCACTGGCTGCAACCTTTGTTTAGCAGGTCCTCCTGGGCAAGCAGTGGGCTTGGGAATGACCTTGGTTCCCAGAGCTCAGACTCCAGAATGGAAACGACCAAGAGACATCCAAGTTCTCTGACAAAGCTCTTCACCAGGGAGCCTCCAGCTAAATCCCCAGGCACAAAAGGCCTCGGAGATGCATCCCTGGCAGCTGGTACTCCAGCCCTTCCCTCTCTATCTCACCAGGGTGTATGGGGGTCCACCTCCTCCAGCGTGGGCTGTGCCAGGGACCAGAAGAGCCACACTCGCACACTCAGAAGCCAGCACAGCCAGGTTCACACACAGGGGCTAGGCGCTTGCACCCCCACACTTGCAAACTCACAGTCACCCCCAGGGGGGCGTCAGGTCTCAGGAACAGAACTTCTCCACTCTGTGGGCACCCGGCTCTGGCTCCAGTAAAAGGAACCCCCCCGCCAGAACACACGCACGAAGGCGCGTCTGGGCACACCCTCTGCACATACCCAGGGCCACACGAGCCTTCTGACACTGCACACCGCGCGCAGCAGCCCCGTTCCCGACTGAGCCGCGCCCACCCGGACTTCTTGAAAGCGGGCCGGGCTCCCCGGGCACCCACGGCGCAAGGCCCAAGTCCGAGGTGCGGGCAAGAGCAGGGTCCAGGCGCCCCACATCACCGTCACCCCGCCCCAAGGCTTTTGTTCCGCGCGGCCCCCTTCCAGCCGCTTCTGGCACCTGTCCCCGCCGCTCCAGACCCCTCAGGCGGCCCCGCGCGCGCACAGACACACACGGGGAGGGGGCGATCAGAGTCGGGCACAGGGAGCCGGCTCCCCACACACTCTCCCAGGTGGCGGCGAACTTTGGCCGCGGAAGCCGGAGGGTACGGGCCACCTTCTCCCGGGGGCCGGCTGGAGGCTGGCGCTGGACCCAGCCGCGCGAATCCGGGGTGCGAGTCCGCGGGGACTGCAGGGGCGGAGGAGGGTCGGAGCCGCGACCGGGTCGCCACTCACCAGCTGGAAAGCGCAGAGGAAGATGAGCGTGCAGCGGCCAGTGCAGCAGCCCATGGTGCCGCCGCGCCCGCGCGCGCCCCTCCGTCGGTCTGGACCCCGAGCCCGCGTACCACCCGTGCCGGGCGCGCCCCCGCCGCCGCGCCCACCTCAAAGCCCCGCCTCAAAGCCCCCGGCCCGGGCCAGCCCCTCACCCTGCCCTGCAACCCTCAGTCCGTCCCCGCCGCCGCCCCCGCCTCAAAGCCTCACCCCTCCGCAAAGCCGCGCCCCGCAGCTCCCCTCACCCCCCCCTGCTCCGGCCCCCGCTCGGCCCTTATCCCACCCCGCAGCCCTCAGCGCGCTCCCGCCCCTGGACCCGCCTCAAAGCCCATGGGCCGGCCCCCCGCGCGCCCGGCAGCCCACACCCCGCCCCCGCAGCCCTCTCCTCCCCGCCGCCGCCGCGCCCGCCTCAAAACCCCGCCCCGCGGCCCCCAGCCCGCCCTCGCGCTTTGGCCAAGGGTAACAGCTGCGCCTTGTCTCCCCCACTCCGGGCCCCTGGGGGCTCCCCGCCGGCCGGGGAGGGGGCGCGGGACTCATTCTTAAAGGGGCGATGGCACAGCTTCTCGCCGGCGCGGAACGCCCCGGGACAGAGACAGGAGCTGCCTTGAGTCCAGTCGCGACGACCCCAGCGCCCACTGCTCCCAGGCTGACCCCTATCCTGGGCTCTCGGGCCTCCATCAGCCTCCTTCCGCGTGGGGACTTGGGCCCACCCCGTCCCCGGGACGTTTGTCGTGGAAAAGTCTCAGGTTGGAGAAGTTCTGGGCTCCGGCCAAGAGCACAGCAGTCCCCTGTCCCGCACCCTCCTCCAACCCTGCTCTGCCCAGGAGGGTTGGGGGTGAGGGGGGACGGGCCTGCAGACTGGGCCAGGGTTCTGAGAGGGTCGGGCCTACGGAGAGGGACCCTGGAAACCCGAGACTGCAGCCATGCCTTGAGCCCGTGGGTCCTGTGTTGGCAGTGGAGGGGAGCTGGGTAAGGACTGGGTGGCTTGTGCAAAGGTGTGGCCCGGAAGCTCCTGCAGCAGGCGGGGGGGGGGGGGGGGGGGGGGGGCAAGTAAGGTCAACCAGAGGGCTTTCCACCAGGCTGGGTTGGACTTCACCCCATGGGGAACAGGGAGCCCCCAGGGTTCTAGCTCAGAGCAGCCATGGTATACCTGTTCTTAGGGAACTCATCTCGTGCTGGGAGGCAGGAGATGGCCTGAGAGTAACAGGGTCGTGCTGGGAAGCCTCCCTCAGCCTGGAGTCGTTGGCCTTTACAACAGGCTGTGTGGGGATGGTGGGCTTCCTAGGAAGAGGTTCATGAAAACATCACTCCGGGAAAGAGCAGGTGGTGAAGTATGAGGTCCAGCAGGGCTTCTCACCCCAGGGTCACTGACTGTGGGCTGGAGGACCCTCGGCAGGCTGTCCTGGGCACCGGGGTTCAGCAGCATCCCTGGCCCCCACCCACTCAATGCCTGCCGGCAGCAGCCCCATTGTGCAGAGTGAAATAAGTCCGTTACAGAATGACTACATGATCGCATTTATATGAAATGTCCAGAATAGGTAAGTCCACAGAGACACAGAAAGCAGATTTGTCTTTTCCAGTGGCTGTGGGGAGGGGAAGGAGGGAGTGACTGCTCATGGGCACAGGTTTCTGTTTCGGGTGATGAGAATGTTCTGGAATTAGTGGTGATGGAATGTACTAAAACCATGAACCACAAATGGCACACTTTAAAAGGTAAATATTATGGTATGTGAATGTCTCAATTAAAAGTTACATGTAAAAAATAGAACTTGTGTTTATTTCTACAACATAAACCCAAAAAACCGACTACCACTGAGTCGATTCCGACTCACAGCAACCCTATAGGACAGGGAAGAACTGCCCCACAGGGTTTCCAAGGCTGCCACATCTTTCTCCTGTGGAGCGGCTTGTGGGTTCAAACCACCGATCTTTCAGTTCGCAGCCAAGCGCTTTAACCACTGTGCCACCAGGTCTCCTCTTACACAACACAGAACACATTAATTTCAAACAGAACAGTACCACCCCCATAGCCATTTCCTCCGAGTTCAGGGGCCTGGAGCTGTCACAGAAGGAGGTGGTGTGTGTGCGCAGCTGTGAAGACGACCCCCAGAAGATGCTGTTGGGTGGGAAGAGGTGGTGCAGACAGTGAGCAACTGCACTCTCTGTGGATCGGGGGAGGCGCTGCACATGTGCTGTCTCTGGAGGAAACAGGCTACTGGCCGGGGTGTTCTCTGGGGGAAGCACTTCCTTCACGCCACCCCCTTTGGTGCTTGATGCATTTTTAATCTTGTGCTTCTGTGAGTTCCCTGACTTATGAGGGCTCCAGGACGGTGGCAGCAGCGTAAAGGGCACGGATGGGGAGGGGGATCCCGGACTTCCACCCTGCAGCGCCCACGCCTTCCCGCCTCTCCCGAGTGTACTACAGGACAGGGGCTGAGATTCCAGGGTGTGTCCAGGGGAATGAGCCCTCGCCCACGGCCAGGCTGTCTAAGGCTCCTGGACCCGACAGTGCTGCGCTTCAGCCAAAAGAGGAGGCAGGAGTGGGCAGGAGCCGCCGGCGCAGAGGTGTGTGCTGAGTCAGGGGAGTTTCCAGGCCATTTGCTCCCCTCCTGAAAGTCAGTGCCAGCACCCTGCCACCCACCCTGCCCTCCACAGGACTGCAGACCCTGCCAGGCAATGCCCCTGCTGGAATCACTGCTCATCACCTGGTCTGGCAGCCAAGGGTACTGGTGAAGGTTGGAGACAGCCCCTTCGTATGTCCTCAGAGCTGCTGTGATGCCTGTCTCTGACGCAGGGGCTCTACGTGGGCAGTGATGGTCCCACTGCTGGGCCAGCTGGCTGGGTGGGGGGAATGTGGTGTGTGTCCTCGTCTGACCCTCAAAGCAGCCCCACAAAGCAGGTCCCATGTGCACACTCACCTTCCCGAGGACAGAGCTGTGACTTGCCCAGGTCACACCTGGGCCTGGCCTCCTCTGGGAGGAGGTTTCACCTGACACCCCGCTTCCTGCTGGCTGCATTTCCTTCTAGCTCACATGCCTTTTTCAGAAGCCTCGTGGTTGTACGCACTGGGTGGCGCCCAGCCTCTAACCTGCACAGAATCTCCAGTGGGGCTTGTCAGAGCCCGGCCCCGGGCCGGTAGAAACCAGAGGAAGAGCACCCGAACCACCTGGGGTCAGCTCACCGTGAGTGGGCAGGCAGGGCCTTCCACCAAGACAAGTCTGCTGCCAGGAGCACTGGGAACTGCCGGCGCAGACATTCCGGATGAGACTGGGAGGCAATGTCTGCCGATCAAGAACCACGCGCCTGGAGAACAGAGGCCACGCTCAGGTCTCCCCTCCCTCCGGGTGGACGAATGAATGCAGCTGCAGGACACTGGTGCTGTCATCCTCTCCCACCCAACACCATCTGCAGTTCTGGCAGGAAAGCAGAGGGAAGGTGAGGCCGAGGGCCAGTCCTGCCATCTCGGTCCTAAAAGGATCCCCGAGACCATCTTAGGATGTGTTTTGGGGTAGAGATACGGACCTGTGTCCTTGAACTTCAGGGACGTCTGACATTTGCTCCTGCTGGGAGCTTGTTTTCCTGGGGGCTGTGGAGGTCACCAAGGTTCTTCCCAGAGGGCTTTGCTTCCAGGTCCCCTAGCAGGAACCCCTTCCCCCTCCCCGCTCTGAGGTATGCCCCCTCCAAGCACTGCATCACCCCCAGGACCCTGCACCCTTCCTCTCCTCCAGCCCCCAGCCACCCTAAATCAGGCGTAGCCTCCTTGTCCCTATCTCCAACAGCACACACCGCCCCCATGCAACACTTCCGAGTCAGTCTCCAGTCTAATGCACCGTTTCTGCCTTCTTGCTCTCTGGGCACACAGCTTTTAGTCCTCAGCGGCCCCTTTCCCGGCAGCACACTGTGTTCCCATGTCTCCCTCCTGCAAGTAGTGCCTGAGGGGGCAGTAAATCCTGCAGGGGCATCCCACAGTGAAAGCTGCAGCACCCCTGGAGGCCAGGCTGCCACATAACAGGCTGTGCACACAACCTGGGGGGACACAGGTGGCCCCCAATACAGATGGCTGAGTGGGGCCCATCAGACGCTCACCTGGCCTGTGACAGGCTCTGAGCTGAGGGACGCTGGACAGAAGGCGCAGCTGAAATCACATTGTGCCAGTGCCCAGCAGCTCCTGGTGTGGGACCCTGGGGTCTGCCTGGCTCCATTCTGCCCTGATGTGGCTCTCCAAGCCCCCTTCCAGGCCAAAA